>CM036616.1:90044787-91346199 GCA_020745705.1 Hemiprocne comata | reverse complement strand
TTGCTCCTGGTGCAGCATCTGGGACAGCTTCTCACCTCTCGCCATCAGCCATTCCATCCTGGCCTCCAAGTGGCTCAGGCTGTCTACGCCGGCCAGGGCAGCTCTTCTGCCTTTCTAGCAACGGGGAAAGGCAGGAGAGCGTTCAGGAAAGGATGGAGGCAGGAGGGCAGGGCCAGCTTGTGTCGGGGCAGAGGGAGAAGCAGCTCCCCGCTTGCCCCATCCTTTCCCCCATGGGGTCGGTGCCCCCCGCCAAAGGGACCTGGGGGGGCTGCAGAGGGGCCTGGCGAGGGACCTGCAGCTGGGCTGGAAAGCCTCCCTCCCCCAGGCCAGTTCTGCCACTGAGCACCCAAAGGCCAAGGGGTGTTTGTCACTCGGCCCAGGACTCGCATGGCTGGCGCTGACCTGTACAGGCCAGCCTGGGGGGCAGCAAGCGCAACAAGCCAGGGGGTCCTGGCAGCCCCCTTCCAAGTCCCCCACGCTGGCACCTTCATACCTTTCTTTTCCTTGGCGGCTTCCTTGCCACCTTGCCCACTGCCTGGTGTGACATGGAGGGTTCCACCAGCTCCTGGAAGTTCTTGTACCTCTCAATGGGGCTCCCCAGCTGTGCGCTGGTGTCCTTGTTGGGGAAGGTGCACTGCCTGCTCCTCTCTCCTCCTCTTCCTCTTCCTCCTCCATCGGCTCCTCTCTCTGCTCCTCCATCTGCTCCTCTCTCTGCTCCTCCATCGGCTCCTCTCTCTGCTCCTGCTCCAAGCCTTCCACCATCACACACTGCTCGTCCTTCTCCTGCCACGAGCCTTCTGCCACCTCCAGGAGCTTGTCCAGATCCTTCTCCAGAGCTTCCACAGTCGCACACAGCTTATCCTGCTTCTGCCCCAAGTCTTCCACCATCCCCTGCATCTTGGCCTGCTCCTTCACCACACCTTCCACTGTCCCCTGCATCTTGCCCTGCTCCTTCACCACACCTTCCACTGTCCCCTGCATCTTGCCCTGCTCCTTCACCACACCTTCCACTGTCCCCTGCATCTTGGCCTGCTCCTTCACCACACTTTCCACTGTCCCCTGCACCTTGGCCTGCTCCTCCACCACACCGTCCACTGTCCCCTGCATCTTGGCCTGCTCCTTCACCACACCTTCCACCGTCCCCTGCATCTTGGCCTGCTCCTTCACCACACCTTCCACCGTCCCCCGCATCTCGGCCTGCTCCTTTACCACACCTTCCACTGTCCGCTGCACCTTGGCCTGCTCCTTTACCACACCTTGCACTGTCCCCTGCACCTTGGCCTGCTCCTTCACCACACCTTCCACTGTCCTCTGCATCTTGGCATGCTCCTTTACCACACCTTCCATTGTCCGCTGCATCTTGGCCTGCTCATACATCACACCTTCCCCCGTCCGCTGCATCTTGGCCTGCTCCTTTACCACACGTTCCACTGTCCGCTGCATCTTGGCCTGCTCCTTTACCACACCTTCCACTGTCCCCTGCATCTTGGCCTGCTCCTTCACCACACGTTCCACTGTCCCCTGCATCTTGGCCTGCTCCTTCACCACACGTTCCACTGTCCGCTGCACCTTGGCCTGCTCCTTTACCACACCTTCCACTGTCCCCTGCATCTTGGCCTGCTCCTTCACCACACTTTCCACTGTCCTCTGCACCTTGGCCTGCTCCTTCACCACACCTTCCACCGTCCCCTGCATCTTGGCCTGCTCCTTCACCAACCTTCCACTGTCCCCTGCATCTTACCCTGCTCCTTCATCAGACCTTCCACTGTCCCCTGCATCTTGGCCTGCTCCTTCACCATACCTTCCACTGTCCTCTGCATCTTGGCCTGCTCCTTCACCACACCTTCCACTGTCCCCTGCATCTTGGCCTGCTCCTTCACCACACCTTCCACTGTTGCCCTCATCTGGCCCTGCTCCTTCCCCACACCTTCCACCATCGCCCACAGCTTCTCCTTCTCCTTCCACAAACCTTCCACCGTCACACGCAGCTGGTTCTGCTCCTGCCCTGCACCTTCCACTGTTGCCGACAGCCTGTCCAGCTGCAGGAAGGGGAGAAGGAATCGGCTCTGAGATAGAATGGATGTGGCCAACACGTCTGGGTGCTCTGGAGGCTCGATGGCCCCAACCAGCCAGGGGACTCGGCCAGGACCCCGGCCAGGAACACCCTGCTCAGCTGGCGAGTGTTGGGAGCGCTCTCCCCCCAAGCCCCACCTGCTGCTGCAGCTGCTTGACCATCTTGACCAACTGCTCGAGCGTGGTCTTGCTCTGGTCCTGCTGCTCTCCTGGCTCCTGCTTGACCTCCGGCAGCACGGACCTGAGCAGCCAGAGGGGGGCATGGGCAGGCTTAGGCTCTGTGGGGCTTCTCAGGGGGTGTCTCTTGCCCCCAGAGCATGCTGCTCCCAGCCATCCCAGCCTCCCTCAAAGACCCATGGGATAAGAAAACCTCTCCCATCCTTTACCCCAGTTCCTGGCTGATCTGATCACTGACATCCATGTTCTGTTCTGCTCCAGCCACCCCCAGTTTTCCAAGGGCATCCTTCAGATGCCTGGTCTGGGAACAACAGCAATGACACAGTCAGGGCATGCCCCCCCGCCTCGACCCAGCACAGGGGTCCTTTGTCTGCCCCCGCCCCATCCAAGGCCTGCAGCATACAACAGCCCCCTTGGGGACTGCTGCCAGCTCACCTCCTTCTGGCACTGCTGATGGCCAGGCAGGCCTTGCAAGGAGGACCCTGGCTGCATACACGGGGTGCTGGTCTCCACGCCACAGGACCCTGGCTGCATCTCTGGGATGGAGGACTGGGTGCCTCGGGACACCTTCTTCATCCCTAGGCTGGTGATGGTGGTCTGGGTGCCTTGGGATACTCTCTTCCTCCCTGGGATGGTGGTCCCCAGCGTGGGCTGGCACTGGATGTCCACGTTCGACGTGGCAGGCTCAGTGGGGGCTGCCTGGCCCCCAGAGCCCTGCTGGGCAGAAGAGGCAAAAGGGAGCAGGGTTACTGGCTGCTGTGCAGCAGTGAGGACAGACCCCAGGGCCCCCTGCCCTGTCCTCAGCCCCTGTCCCCAACCCGCCGCCTCACTGGACCGAACTCCATCCAGTACCCCTCGAGAGGCCACAGACAAAGGCTGCCCACCTGCGGAGCCCCCCCCGGGTGCCGTGGCCACAGCCCCCAGCCCCCCTCCCCAGTCCCCGAGCACTTTTTGGCCTCTGGGCCTGCAGAGTTGCAGCAGCCGGAGCCAGGGGACCAGCGACCCCCCCGAGCGACTCCCCGGGCCAGGCCAGCAAGGCCTTGTTTTCCCTAGCCATGGTATTCCCTGCTGCGGGCCTGCTGGGCCAGAACTGCCTTCCAGCCCAAGGGGCTGCGCCTGCCTTTCGGGAGCAGCAGCCCCAGGCGGGGCTTGGAACCCATCTCCTGGTGCACAGTGCCGGGCCCTGCCCCCAAACCTCCCTCCCCCGGGCCCCTGCCCCCAGCCGCCAGCTCCAGAGAGACCGACAGGGGCAGGCAGCCTTGGGCCTGCCCACCGCGCAGCCAGGCCCTGGGGACATCCTTCCTTCACGCTGGGTGACAGCCACGGCCGCGGGGCAGGGGCTGGGGTGGCGGGCAAGAGAGAGAAGGGCCAGGAGAGGGTGAGGGCCCAGCTCCCTCCCGGGGGCACTGGCAGCAGCTCACCAAGGCAAACGCCTCCGGGGTGGTCGGAGAGTTCTCTTCAGAGCAGGCACGCGCTGCCGCCCTCCTTCTGCTCTCCCGGTGGAGACGCGGGGACACAGCCTGGTCCTGGGAGAGGAGGGTGGTGGGGGTGAGCCCCAGGGCAGGGCCTGGCTGGAGCTCAGGAGTAGGGAAGGGAGGGGCGGAGGAGGGTGGAGGGGCGGAGGTCCGGGGTGCTGAGCCTCCGGCTGGCAGAGCCCGGGACACTGGGGGCTGGATGGGACCCACCACCACCTGCTGATGGGGCAACGTGGGGAGGAGGCCAGAGCAAGGGGAGCAGCATTTTGACCCCAGCTCTTCCTCCCCAAAACTCCCTTTCCCAAGGGGAAGCCCCACATGCTGCCAGGAGCTCAGGCCTAACCCAGCCCCTGGTCGAAGGGCAGGGCAGGGGCAGCACAGAGCCTGCAGGAGGGGGAGCACCCAGGGGACTGGCCAGAGCCTCTACCTTGGAGACTTTGTCCCTGACTGCTTTCATCTTCCTGTTTGTCTGCCCCATGTCTGTGGCCACAGAGGTGACCTGGCGCTGCTGGCAGTCCTGAACTCGGGCGAGTCCAAGGAGAATCGCAGCAGCTGGACGAGGCAGAGGAAATCCGCCACTAGCTTCCCTGACCAGAAACACGGATCCAGTCCTGTGGAGGACGGGAGCCCTTCTGCCTGGGGGAAATGAGACTGAGTGGGAGGGATGGACAGCCTGCAGCCTTCCTCCTCCTCCTCACCGCAGCAAGTGTTCTGGGCAGGGGGAACACCGGTGCCAAGGTGACCTCCAAGGGCAGGGCGCTCCGAGGTGCTGTTGTCACAGGGGGGGCTATTGTCATGTCACCTGTTTCTAGGCAACGCCCAGAAGCCCCACAGACTCACTCCTGGGTGAAGGTGGAAGTGAAGTTGTCATTTTCCTCTTTCAAGTATTTCCATAAAGGCTTGCCCGACAAGTCCAAGTTTTGTTCCACAGAAAATTCAATTTATGAACCACAGTGTTTCCAGCTCTCCTGGAGGATGATCCTATTCATATGCATAATTTCCTGCAAAGATCCTCCAAGAGATCAGGGTCTGAGGACAGCAGCTTGTGACCACATTATGGAGTGAAAATAATGTATTATAATTACTTGATTAGCAACAAGCGTGTTGCTTTCTCATATAAGTAAATCTTATAAATACATCTGTGAACCTACAGCCAGCCTCTAAGTGTTACACAGGTATTTAGTCAACCCAGTAGAAAAGCTCATGTTCTGTTGCAGGTCCCTCAAACACTGGGAAACACTTAGACCTGGAGGAGAGAAGGAATATCTCACATGCTGTCAGTTTGGAACCACAGGTGAAGAGGCTGGCATGTGGGGTGTTATGGTTTGGGAGACCCCGGCACCATGTTGGACACCTGTCGGAGAGAGAGGGGGTCCTTAGCACCCTGAGAGACTGGCAGGGGTCAGTATTCCCACCCACTTCCTGTCACAATCTCTAAAAGCCAGCAGAACCAGAAGCTGCTCTCTTTCCTCCTACTCCTCTTCCCCTGCCAGGTGTGCTGCTGATTTCCTTCAGCTTCCCACGTGCTCGCTCCAGACTCCAACTCCATCGGGTGCTGCGAGGAGCCGTGGACCTCTCCTGGAGCAGCCCTGCGTTCCCCATATCCTTGCCATCCTTGAGATCCGTTGTGTATTTTTGTATATAAATATTTATTCACCCTTCCCCCCCCCCCTCCCCGTTTTACCCCTTTTCGTTGTGTTATAGTAAACTTGTTTCTAGTTTCAATTTCCAAAGTTGAAGTCTCTTATTCCCCTTTCTACCTTCCCTTGGGAGGGAGGAAGTGGGGGGGTAATAGAGAGCAATTCTGTCCTCTGGTTGTCTGGGGTTCACCTTTAATATTTAAACCAGGACAGAATAATTGGCACCCAACGTGGAGCACGAAATTTAGGTTTTATTTTAAAGAATTGTGAGTTTGGAACTTGAAACTGGAAAAAGAAATTTTATTTTGAAATGGCAATTCTTATGTGGATTCCTAAAAACCTGGTTTTTTCATATAGCCACGGATTTGTTGTGACAGAGGTTCAGGGTTTTTTGTTATATGTACCTGGTTTCTTACTTTCCCATTGTGGGGAAAGCATGTGGGGCCAGCACAGAGATGGGAAATCCTGCCATCACTTCCCTCACATGCTGACTGTGAAAGGATGCAGAAGGTGCTCTCAGGCCTTCTTGAATCTCTGCTGGAGTCCTGACCACAAGCTGTCAAGCTGCTGTTTGTCTCTGGAAATGCAATGTACAGCATAAAGCCATCCTGAACCAACCAGACAGGGACCCCAAGGGACCAGGAGGGCCTTGTGTACCACCTATGAAACACAACCAAGAGATGCTCCTAAAACAAACCGACAATGTGACACTGAAAAACCTCTGGTACTTCAGCCCACTAGTGATTGCTCACCCTCCCCGAGTCACCTGCAGTGCCCCGTGTCATAAGCTTCTCAGCACCACCACCTGTTCCTGCTGAGACTCAATGCTAGATGCCTGCCCACCTTCATTCAGCACCCTGCTCCCTTCTTCTGTGCCCTTTGCCATGCAGCTTGTTGCCTCTGAAACTGAAAAAAAAGAAAGAGTAAAGCAAGTCACCTGGCTGCTGTCAGGCAGCTTGACAAGAGCCCAGATTTGTCTGGTTTTTTGCATATACCTTCTAACTACAGCTAAACTAACAAATCCCAGCTACTGCACCCCGTCTGTGCAAGCTAAAGCACCTTCCACATCTACCCTGCTCAACTGCCCCACTGACTGCTGCTCCCAGCTGGTCACGAGGCTCAGACTGGACCCCCTTGCTTTCTAAGCTCCTTCTCAGAGGAGCCTAGGTGCGGCTGGATCCAGTCCTGGCCCCGGACTGTAAAGCAGAGTGAAAACAACTCCAGCAGCTGTCTGCACCTACTTGCCCAGGGATGGACCATATGCTCTGGGCCAACAGAATTGGTCCAAATCAACTTACTTGCACACCACCATAAAGCTACGCTACCCTGTCATCTCCAGTATTGCTTCACCCCTGGGCAGGGCAGCTCCAACCCTCACACGCAGACCAGGACTGCACAAGCAATGCTGTTATCCCCAAAGTGGGGTCATTTACCTGGTGAGATGCTGACACACAGAGCCCAGGTGTTGTCATTTACTGCATATTTGCACAAATATGGGGTGCTAGGTGGTAAGGCACAAAGCAAGCCCCCTGAAGGCACAAAGCTCTAGACATTTATGCAGTTCTTGTTAGTTTTGCTCCACTGTAATACATATGCACAGTTATTCTAGTGATTGGTTAGTGAATTTCTTGCTCTGATTTAGAGGTACAGTACACACAGTGGGTAGGGGTCTTCAGCTGGAGGTGGGCAGCCTAAGTGCTGGAGGTGTGGTTTTCATATTAACGATATCATCATGAGCAGATGTCACTCACCTACAGCAACTTTGGCAATTTTGCCACGTTTTAAGTAACACACATACTTCCCTATCTTCTTGTTTCAACAGCAGGATCTTTGTTTCACAAGAACTTTCTATAACTCTCTTGTCCTTGCTCAGTGAAAGATTCCACTTTCTGAAGTACAGCAATGTGATCCCGATACACGAGAAGACAGCAGGACAGGAGACCAACTCCCATAGGGAAGATGATGCCAGCAAAGACCTAAGGTGCCACGAGGGCACAGATGCTCTATAGAAGCCCTGTCAAAGAGGCGACTGCCGCCGCCCACAAGAGAAAGCTGCCATCCAAACCAGAATGAGGGATGCGTGAGAAGCTGAGCTTGAAGACCTGAGACCAGTCAGGACACGGGGATGAAACCCCAGAAGATGACTCTGTGGAAACAGAAGTCTCCAGAACAGAGCTGTAGGCAGCACCAGGCTCGCCACCGCAAGAGACGACCGCTCAGAAACAGCCAGGATGCGACACACATGAAAGAGATCCACGCTTTAAGCTGTAATTGAGATGAGAAGGGCTCGACAGGCTCTGTGCCAGTGAAGTCATCCATCATGGACTCTTGGGAGGGCTATCAAGGTGCCTGCTGATCATAAAGCTATGGAGGCATCAAGACCTGAGGAACACAGAGTCTAAGACACAGAAGACAGTTGACACAAAGTACACACCAGACACAGGTTGGAGCTGCCCTGCCCTGTACATGCTGGCATTGTGCTGAAGAATAAACCTGCTCCCTTGACCTGCCCCAAGGGGACTGTGCCCTGTCAGCCCTCTCCCCTACAATGAAACCCCTCCCTGCAATACCCAACCTTGTCCCCTCCTCCCACCCCCTCAACTTAGCTTTCAGATGGCCAGGGGTCTGCAGCCATCCTTGACAAAGCCATCCTCACGGGGATGTTCCTGCAGTCCCCAGGTTCCTTATAATGCTCTGGAAAAAAACAAACACACAGTCAGTGCTGACAATAAGCATCACATCAGGCACTGCCAACCTCTTCAACATCCCCTGCTCAGAACCCCCATAGTCTTCTGCTCACCTGCTCATTCCAGAATCCAACACTGTGGCCATCCTTCATTGTAGCACCTAAGATAACAAAAGACCCCAAATTACTGCTGTAGTTGTGAGAAGGCCCATGACCCTCCTTGCTACCACCCCGGCTCACTCCAAACACCCATCCAATCCCAACAGCAGCCTGCATGGCACCTACAAACCCAGAAGATAAATGTTTCACTGAGTTCCTCCAGGTAACTCTCTCCTCAGACACCAACCTGGCTGACACCCGTCTCATCTCCACAGACGGCCTGTTGGCATGCTGCTTCACTGCTCCAAGGCTACCTGCCTCACCTGCAAAAATGAAAGCAAACAGCACATGCTGAGACACTGCCCGAGCCCACAGCTGTTCCCTTCTACCACTCTCACCATCACAGCTCGCCCAGCCAGCCTCTGGTGATCACAGGTTGCCATGGCAAGCCCTGCATACTGCCTGTAGGACATAAAACAGGGATGCCCATCACATCACTGACAACAACACCTGAAAAGCAACTGCCACTTCAGCCTGCTAATTACCACTGACCTTGCTCAAGTCACCTCCACTGCAGGTCTCTCTCTTCACCCCTTGATTGGCACCTACAAAGCAAAACAAACCCAAACCATAAGCCAGTCAATAGAGGCACCAGTCACACCTTCCCTCTGACACCAGGGGACAACTCACCCAGGCTCTTCTTCAATACGCACCGACCCGCTTCCTTACTGTGCTCTGCTCCTCTCCTCCATCGCCCTTGGGTGCGTCGCTCATCTCCCTGCCTCTGGAAAAGCAGTATAAAGCAGTCACCTGGATGCAACTCCAGAGGTTCCTCCATTTAGGAACTAGCTTCTAGATCCCCAACTACCTACAACTTAAGTTAAAAAAGTCAACTAACATTAAGCCCCCGCATTCAGGCCTTAACACCTTGCCCACCCAGTCTGCTTGACTGGCGCTCCAGCAGCCTCTCCCAGATGGCCTCCAGCCACCCCCTCTCAAAAACACTACGGAAGTGACCCCCCCTGCCCTGCTGAGGACTGCTACTTGACTTCAAATGCTCCATCTGTGCCTCAACGGTCACAGACAGCACAGCAACATTAACCACTGCTATTCTCCCAGCCCCACAGTTGCTACAGCCCTCCAGAGAGACAGCTCCAACCCAACTGCACAGAGACACAACACACAAACACATAACATGTGATACAAGCATGAGAGGAAACTCTCAGCAAGGAACATTACTCCTCCAATGCAGATGCCACCAAGGTGGCAAGACAGATGGGACTGCAAGCATGAGATAAGTGTTGAGGAGTCCAGAAAGTCCCTCCCATCAAGTTGTAAGGTTCAGACAGGACCACCTTTGTTTCTATATTTCTTCTTAAGAGAGGAGTCTAGGTGCAGCTGGATCCAATCTTCATTTCCAACCCTAAATAAAAGCTCAGACCCCTTGGTTCTGCCACAGAATCAGTTTATTGCAGCTCAAACTGGGTGCCTCCAGGAAGGAAGCCCCACCTGGACTGTACATGTGCCTTCCAAAGGCTCACAGTCTGAGCACACATTGGTACATGCAACTGTTCTTCCAGTTACCTCCCACAATGATGACATCATCCCATTCTGATGGGTTTTGTCCCCCTGAGGGTCCCCGTTCACCATCGGTGACTTCTTGCCTAGACCAATTCTCTTGGTTCTCTTCCACTTGTTTCTCAGCTACAAAAGTCTTCCACATTCTGATTTTGTCCAGTTTCTCCAGCTTAAGTTTCAGTCAATGCATCTTCCCATTTTCAAAGATCCTTTTGAGTAATTATCTCATCTACAATCTCGTTTCAATATTATTACAGCTGGTACAGTGAAAGTGTAACTAAGGTTCATCACAGGAGTTCAGCTGAAGATTCATTAGAACTGCAGCCTAAGGCCTTATCATTCCAGCTACTCACACTAAGTCACAAGTCAAGTCAAAAGTCAAGTCACTTAGGTCAAGCAGTTGTCAGTTTGCTCAGGTCTTGAACAAGTATATCATTTTAACTGATGTCCCTTTAATTAACATACTGATTCCCAACATTCCCATAATCAATCCATTTCCCATTTCGGCAGTAAGGAGGCCATAAGGCAGCCCCAGAGAAAGAGTGTCACAAGCTGTGACAAGAAGCTACAGCCAGAAGCAAAATAGACTGATGCACAAGAAGCCTTGCTAAGACCTAAGAACACAAGAACACAGGGAAGAACACCCAAAAAAGGGCTTCCTGTGGAAGACGCGGCTTCAGGGTGGTGCTGACAACACCGACCACAACACCTGCACAAAAGAGGACTCAGCAGGAACATCCTGAGTCACAAGACCAAGCTGTGCTTTTGAGTTCTGACACAAGAGAAAAAGCGCCTGATCGGCGCCATGACGATGAGCACGGGATGTTCAAGACTCGGGGGTGGAGCACAAGGGGAGCACTGAGCTCCTGGAGCACAAAGAGAACACTGAGACCCAAGGAACATCTGGGACACAGAAGACAGCAGGCTACACAATGACACACACACACAGGCTGGAGCTGCCCTGCCTGGCACACACTAGCATCACGCTCAATAGTAACCCGCTGCCTTTACCCGCCCAAAGGGAACAGCTCCCAGTCAGCCCTCTCCCCACCTCTTATCTTTAAAACCCCTCCCTGCAATTCCCACACCTTGTCTCTCCACCCCCTGAACGCCCCCCCCAACACCCATCCCTCAACTTAGCTTTCAGAGGACCACAGGTCTCAATCCATCTTTGTTTAAAGAAAGCACCACAGTTGGTCAACTACAGCAGTTCTGCAACCACCACGTTCCTCTTCATCACCTGCAAAAAGGGAAAAACACCACAGAACATTAAACCACCTTCATACCCCCAAAACATTCCACAAGAAGTTACCAACAGGAAAAAAAACTACACACAAGAAACACTCTTCCTAATTATTACACACTGACTTATCCAAGAGACTCCTACAGATCGAAGATAACCCACTTTTCAACAAGCTTCAAACACAAACAGCTCCAACACTACCCCTAGCTGCAAGAAGAGCACAACCCTCACCACAACACAGCCCCTGAGCACACTGAGCTCCCTGGCCTACAAGTGGTGCCTTCATATACCCCAGGGCCTGCCCACTGCCCTTCCCACAATCCCATGGGAAAAAGGCAGCTGGAACGCCAGCTGGAATTAAGGGGCTAAGAGAGCAGCAGCTGATCCTGTCACCTGCCTCTGGGGATGCGCCCCGGAGCGAGGACAGAAAACACAACAGTGAGGACACACCCACGAGAAAACCTCCCGTCGAAAAAGATCTCTCGAGGACTACTAAGATCAAGAGACTGATTAAAGGAATATTACAATTAATAGTATAAATGTTTAAGATCTGGGCAAAATGAAAAAGGGCATTCCCGGGGCAGTAAGGGACGAGCGCGGCCTCTGGGAGTAGGAAAGCAGAAGCGGTGCCCACCGTTACCGCAGCTCGCCCCCGGCCGAGCCCCTCCTTCCGTGGGGGCTTCTGGACACGCACCGCGGGCCAGCGTGCGGCGGGCAGGACGGGCTGTGGGGCGGCCTGGGAGTAGGGGACAGGCTGGCAGGAGAGGTGGTGGGGCTGGGGGCTGCGGCACGGGGCGAACAGGGCCGGGTAAGGCTCAGTGGGATCTCTGGCCAGGCGGAGAGGTGCCCGGCGCCTGCGCCTGGGGGGCGTTCGCCCACTGCCCTTCTCCCCTTCTCCCGGGTGACTCCCCGGGGCTGCCCCGGCCCAGCTCGCCCCCAGCGGAAACGGGACCGTGCCGCAGCGGTCAGCTTGAAGCTTCCCGTCCCGCTCCCCGCCCCGGGCTGCCAGGAGACACCTCGGCACCCGCCGGAGGGGCTCGGACCCCTGGACGGGGGCCTCGGCCCGCACCCGTCGGATAAGCCAGAGCGGCGCCGGACCGCCGGGGTGCAGCTCCGCGCGTTGTCCGTCGGCTCCGCGCACGTGGAGCGGCAGCAGCGGCTCCTTACCGGGAGGCAGCAACGGGCGCGGCGGCATCACCCCGGAGACACCGCGTGGCCCGTACGGGCAGCGTGGAGCGCGGGAGCCGAGGGCAAAGCGCCTTAGTGCGCGGGCGGCGGCGGTGAGGAGATGCGGCTCGTGTCCCGGGATCCAGCGGACAGCAGGAAAGGTGCTGGCCAGGGCAGGACTGGATCTGACTGGGCAGCCTTTAAGGGCATCGCCTAAGCGGAAGGCAGAGAGAGGCAGACAAGTGTCTCCAAGTACGACAATTCTAGTGACCCAGAGAGTGAAGTACAGGCTGCACACTGACGCATTACTCATTCCTTCTGAATGTTTCATTTTTGTCCTCTTTCCTGAGGACTGTAGAGAAATTCAGTGTTGTATGTAACTCCCATTACCCACCTGCTGTCCTACACTTCACTGTCCCTTCTCACAGGGAGGAACCAGCCCCCTCCACTCCCTGGCACCTTAATCTAGAGGATGGGGAAGACAGAGGACCAAGCTGTCCCATCCAACAGAGTGCCTAGCTTCATCAGACCCGGTGGTATTTCTTGTGCTCCTATGCTATGCGACAGAGATCTTTCACCTTTTCTCAGACTCTTTGCTATGCCTCAGCGACACATTACCCTAGAGCCTGCTGGTATTATACTTCAGCCGTTTTTCTGGCCAGAGTAATGCAGAGATTCTGCCTGCTCCCCTTTCTGCCCTGTGGTTGCACATGTCTCTTGATTCTCCCTGTGCTGTTCTTCCAGTATCAGTGCTTTGTAACTCACCCTCCTGGCTTCTTCAGCCTCCTCTGCTACACGACACTTTTCTCACTGTAAGAGGCGTCTTCCAGTGCTGCGGAGATTTTCTTACGTGCAGGATTCCCTTAGAGCTCTGAAAGCCTCGCTAGAACAAAAGAGGGCACTCTCGCATCGCGCTCTCGCCTGTACAGGCTGTGTTAGTTTAATGAGTGCTCTGGAGTGAGAGAGCTCTGACCAGTCATCGTTCATCAGCAAATAATTGTCTCCTTTGCAGCTGACTGCCTATGTTAAGAATCCTTCTCGATAAATGGATGGCAAAGACATGCTCCTCGGGTGCGTGTCCTTCCTGAAAGTGGCTTTAAACTGTCTCCTACTCAAGAAGGGACTAGTATTTCCATAAGAGCTAGGACACATTCAGCCTGACTCATCCTTCTCTACTTCCCTCTGCCCAGCACTGCCAGTCAGTAGCTGAATAGGGAACAGAGCAGTGAACTCCAACAGGGATCTTAAAATTAACCTGTCAACCAAGGGGGGAGTGGGGGACCTAACTCATTGCCTGGTAATGCCACAAATACTGCAAATGGCAGGTGACAGGGAGTGCCACTGCTGCCAAACACGGTGCAGGGAAGCACTGCCTGCACTCGGCCCTCACAGTGCGTGCTGTGGCCACCCAGGACAGAGCCAGGCTGGCCCTGCTGTGCTTTCATCCCTTTTGGGCAGCACAAGCTTTCCCTGAGACCCCTGTGCCTACCCCATGGCCTGAGAGCTCTGTTGGCCTTTCACCCTAGGTACACATTTCCCTCATTTCCCTCCTTTTATCTGCCCCACGTACCCAGATTCTGCTGTTACTTTTTGTTCCATACCTGCTGAGGAATGAAAATGTGTTTGAAGTGTCACTTCAGTTGATCCATGTGGTTGTGATTCTTTGGTTGTGATTCTTGCTGCTCATACTTAGTGCTTCCTTTCAGCTGCCTAAGCCTTCTGCCTGAGCACAGGCACGGGCACCCCTCAGAGGTTACATCTATGTGTCTACGGTGCCTTCAGGCTGTGGCAAGTAAGGCTTGGGATCAGCACTCAGATTAAGCCCAGTTTTAAACTGAGCCACTTACCTGTAGCCACTCAGTTTTATCCCTGGGTTCCTCACATACAACTTGCTCTTTTGGTGAACAGGCTCCTTAGATGGTCTCTATAACTGATACTCCTCAGAGTGGAAGGAGCAGAAGCTGAGCTCTTTAGGTGACTCCTATGATCATGATATCCTACCACAAGCACACTCACCTTGGAGAGAGGACTCCTGGTTCCTTGTCTCTGTTCCTAGTTCTACATTATTTTAGTACTATCCTACAAGCGTAAAATACACAGATGGTTCTTGGAGCAGAGACCAAATTCAGCTCTAGCTCTCAGCCCAAGGGTCTTGCCTGCCATCTCTGACTCTTTTTCTGCATAATGGCATGTTTCAGAAGGAAGGAAGTGGATAGCAAGAGCCATTCCTTCTCCTTTATCCCCTTTAGAAAGACGTGGTGTAATGATTTGAAATGTGTATACTTCCTGGAAATGAGGAGCGAATTGGACTGGCTATCTTGCTTCCTGAGCATGTGCTCCAGTCTCTGGGCTAACAGGGACTTGGGGGAGAATGCTGTTGGATCTCAGGAGAAGCCCAGGTTTGACAGCACACCTTCACTGAGCATACTCCCCGGACCAGGGCCTTCATGTGGCATAGAGAAACACTTAGTATCTGGATGATGACTGGACCTAAGCCAGCTCTTTGTAAGCCACCCACACTGTTCTTAGCTGACCTAGAACAAAAACAGGAGTTCATGGCATGTTCTTACTGCAAAATCAGCCAAAGCCAGAGTGCTGGCTCAGCTCCTGCAGGCCAGTCAGTCATGCTGCATAACTGCTGGCTCAGGTGCTACTGCAGTTTTGGTCACTGCTGACTAGCAATTTATGAGAGGGTTTTGGGGCACCACAGAGCAAGAGCACATGCTGGGGTTCCTTGACAATGGACAGATAAGATGGTATCTAAACTAGTTCCCTGAACCCTTTGCAGCCTTCTTCTGCAGATCTTATGCTTCAAACCACATCCTACAACCCAACACCACACTGTGCAGCATGCAGTGCACACTCATCAAGCTTACAGTGCTTGCTCTGTCTCAGGCATCCTGAGCTAGAAAATCACACATGCAAAAAAACCCAACGCATGTCTTCTTCCATGTCTTAGGACCAGCTGGTCCCTGCACTAAACCCAAGGGAAACGCAGATTTAGGAAGTCACATAATGCAGACATGTCTGGTCTGTGCTGCTGGGACTCATGGCAGAAAGCAGTTCCTGGCACTGTTTAATTTGGAGTACATATGTAGCTGGTGCACCATCTGAACCAAGAGGCCAAACAGGCTGGTTCCAAAGTGCTGCAAAGGGTGACAGCAGAAGGGATCTTTTGCATGGCAACGCAGGGATCACATCTGTCACTTCTCTCTTTCCACAGCCACCATCCCAGCCACGCCCTCACTCCACGCAAAGTGACACCTAAATATACATATTCTGTGGGGAAAGGTAACATGAGAAAGGTAACCTGCACGATCTTACAATACATGTTTATAATTATATTGTATTATTTACATACTGTAATAATTGTATAATAACTGTATAATATATTGTATATGTATAATACATAATATGCAATAAACATATCAAATCTTTATAGTAAGTATATTATGTAATGCATTATAATAGTTACATTTTATGTTATTTATAAAAGCATTCTCATAACAAGTTATCATAGACTATTTAATGCTTGCATTAAAAATATAATAATTTCCTTATGATTACATAAGGAAAGCATCACTATGGAGACGGGTAAACACTGGAACAGGGCCCAGAGAGGTTGTGGGATCTCCATCCTTGGAGCTGCTCAAAACTTAAAGGCCCTGGACAACCGGACAAGGCTGTGAGCAAGCTGATATGATAATGCCTGCTTTGGGCAGAGGGTTACACTAGAGCCCTCCAGAGGTCCTGTGCCCCAGTATGTGACTGCTTTTTGACCTCTCGTAGCACTTCAGCCATACAATAAACTACAATATGCAGATACCAAGCAGACTAGAGGTTGCTTAAGTCTTCTGACATACATGTTTCTCTGATGCATCTTAGATAGTTTATGACATGAGCTGTAAATGGAAGGAGGGAGAAGAGAGGGAATTAAAGCTCAAGGAGCAGATGCTAAATCCTGCCTGCTCAGTTGCTGTTATCAAAACAGTTTGTAACTGCGCATTCACCGCTAATGGCAGACATACTTTGTGACACTGTACTCCGCAAGCAAATAATCACTGTGGTCAAACATGGCTAAGTTGGTTTCTGTTGGACAATATTTAGAACTTGGTAGTTCTTGCAAATAAAAGGCCTTCTCCTGCTGGCCATACACAGCCAAGCCTCCAGCTTGACTTTGCATGACTGCAAAGGAAAGGATGAGACCCGACCTTAGCAGTACTAACCAATGAGGTCAGTATAGGATAATGGGGAAAACTGAACTCTGCTACAACTAAATGTCATGTTGATAAATGCAACTTCATCCGTTTTTATAAACAAAATTAAACTTCCTTTGCTTCACAGTAGCTAAGGTGCTGTTAATTCAAAACCCACAGAATAACTCACTGGACACAGTTAATAGTCAGCAGACCACATAGGCCAGGCTTTGAAAGCATTTAATATTCACTGAAGTGCTGCTTGTATCCAATTATAACTCACTACTTGCCATCTTAATAATTTAAATCTGTCCACTCTTCAGAGAGAAAAAAATGCACTAATCAAAGACATGAATGCACCTTTTGCTTTTGACAGCATTAAATTAAAACTAAATGGTAGATCTTGAATGAGTTACTCTGCAAGAATAAAGGCATTAATGAGGTAATTTCATTATAGAGGCTCATCCAAGCCTATGTGAAAACAAGGGAAGTAAATGGAGAGGAAAGCAGCCGAGGAAATTAGGGTTCCTTCCACACTAATTAATGTTTTGGGGCATTTAGTACAGGCACCAAATTAACTGCTCCAAAGAACTCCATTGAAAAAAAAAATACATTGTTGCCCTGCCATGTAATTAGAAGACAGTACAAGCAGAACACTTAATGAGTATAAAGCCAGCCTTTAACTTATTCTGCCCAGCTTCTGAAAACATGCCATTGTGGAGGCCTAAGTTTAAGGAAGCACTAGGCGTACAATATAGGATTGTTTAGGTCCTTCTGTTCCGTGGGCTGTAAACAGGTAGCCCTGAATGAGAGACTCTGAGACTCTTGGGAGGCCCAGCTTCCCAGAAAAAAAAAAAAAAAGTAAAAGTAAAAAAAAAAAGTAAAAGTAAAAGTAAAAAAAAAAAAAAACAAACAAAGAAAAAAAAAAAAAAGAAAAAGAAAAAGTCTTAAATGCATCCAGAGGGTAGGGGGGGAAAAAAAAAAAAAAAAAGGTGAATAGGCCTGGCAGAGCCAGCGCAGTGAATGCTCACCGCTGTCTTAAGTGATTACATGATGTTGTGCCACCCCCTCTCATTGAGTTATCTTTACACTGCTTTTGTCTCCTCTAATTGGAGCTGATGAGGTGCTAATTGGTTGCTTTTTTAAAAAAGCACTACTTAAGCACTAGCAAACAGAGTAAGACAGCGTGAGTGGAGTTAATGAGGGCTTAGCAAAAAAAAAAAAAAAAAACACACCACACCAAAAAAGCACACAAAACACATACACAAAAAAAAGCCCCCCAGCAACCAAACCTCAACCAACCTCAAAAAACCAAAGCCGGAGCAGTCCCGGTACGGATGTGTACAGAAACGCATTTACAGACACGCCGTCCTCCTGGTATGAACAGAAACGTGGCGGGAATGACTGAATCCAGGAAAACGGCTGTGAGGATTTGAGTTTAGTGAGGAAAGGGGCACCACCGGGCAGAACCAGCGGCGCGGCTCTGGCTGGCACCGTGGCGGTGTGCCGGGCCACACGGGTGCCCGCCGGCGCGACTCACACCGCGCACGGGCCCTGCCCGGGGGGGAGCGGGGAGCCCCGGGGGGGACGGCCCGGGCAGGGGCAGGCCAGGAGGCCGGTGCTGGGTGCCCAGCATGGGGCTGCGACGGCCCGTCCGGCCGGGACTGCCCTGGGGTGACTGTGATCCTGTCCCGGCGGAGGCCGAGCTGAGCGGCGCATCTGCCCCAGGGAGCCGCAGGCCGGGGGCTGGAGCCGCCTCGCCCCGCTTTGCCGCTCACGGGCCCAGGGACACGCCGGCAGCCCCGGCCCGCTGCGCTGCTGGATGTCACGGGACAGGTGAAGCAGAGGCGGCCCAACGCGTTCCCCCTGCGAAAGAATCCGTGGGAGGGTTTCAGCGCAGCGCCCGTGAGAGAGCCTTTAGGAAATCCTGTCCCTTGACGGGGAGAGACACTGGCCGAGGCTGCCCAGGGAGGTTGTGGCTGCCCCATCTCTGGATAGAGTATATCGTGTTAAACCTGTGGCTACTACAACTGGACCCAGAGGTCCTAGCTCTGCCATACCCCTGTGCATTTCTTAAACAAAGGTTTTGAGTAACACATCCTGTCGGTGGGTTGATACTGTCTCCTGCATTTCTAGACCGGTTCTGAAGCTCCCGGCTACTGAAAGTTCTCGGAGCCCTAAAGGAGAGAACAAAAAGTACCTGGTCTATTGCTGATGTTGCCTGGCAATACACAGAAATAATTCTGCAAGCTTTTTTGAAACTGATGCTGCAAATGCCTAAGTTAAACACGATCTTCTGCTGTTTCTGCATTTGTTTTTCAGTAGCTGCAAGGCTGCATTTTTACAACTAAGTAATACCTTCGGGGCTCCAGGGAGAGGTTGCCCAAAGATGACAGCTTTGTCCCGTGCCACAGGCTCAGTGGGGCCAGGCAATTCTCTACATCCTTCAATACTCCTCTGCTGAGTGGTTTCAAATTGGACAAAAACAGGAAAGTAGAGTTGAAACAATAGAACCTACAGTCAGCTCAATAAGACAATGCACCTTCTATCAAGACAACTCAGATGATCTATTTATGCTGAAGAGAAACAGTCAGGGCTCCCCCTTTCCTCATTTTATTTTCCATTTTTGCCTGTATATAACAGTAGTTAGAAAAACCAATTAGTTTGCAAACAGCCAGATACTTGGGCATGTGTTTGTGCTTGTTAATTTGTACCCCTATTCACATTCTAAACCGGATTCTTTTCACTCTAATGCATGGTCACTTGCTTTTCTTTCCGTTGTCATGAAAACGAGGGATTTCTTGCTGGCTGGTAGAAAGAAACTTCCTACTGAAGAAAGTTACAATTAATTCCTCTAAACATGTGCTCCTAGAACCAACCATCTATAAAATAGGCAACAAAGCAGAGCTCCTTGCTTTAAGAAGTCCCAAAAGATGCAGAGCTGGAAAAAACCTTGCATCCCCTAAGGCTAATCGAACAAGTATCTTTCGATTTTTTTTCTTTGGCGATTCATGCGCTTGAAAATCTCCGTGTTTTCCTAGGCAGGTATGATTGTGCCTGCAGAGACCGGCGCTCTCGTCACTGCTGCCTGCTGTGTTCTCAAAGAATGCTTGCAGGAGGTAGTCCCTCGGGTTTCCTTTGTTTCCCATGGGATTAATAGCTTCTGGTTTACCACAAGCCAGTGTGACGTGAGTTGTGAAATTGCATGCTGTGCATGCCAAGATGTAATCCTTAAACATGTTCTACCCTCTTTCCACTTCCTCCTCCCGTTTACTTTTTGCTTTGCTGCAGTTGGGAAAGATGCTTCCCGGGCCGCCTCCCATCCTAATGAGCGTAGCCGATTGTGCACCAATTTAAATAGGAATGACCTTCATTTTCTGAAGGTGAAGGTGATCCTATTCTTAAGGAACAAAGAGGCAAGAAGGCTGGAGTCCTTCCCCAGCTCCCGGTGCTACCAGGAAAACGTGCATGTGCATGTGCATGCTTGTGTTGAAAACTATCTGGATGGCTCTCCATCCATCAGCTGATGCTTTAGGGGTCATTCCTTATATTGTCTCTCCCAGTGAGACAGGCAGTTGTATTGCATTAGGGAAACAATGAAGTATTTGAAAACGTCCAGCTGCTGAGGGAAAGTCTACTGTCAGGAGACAGTTAAATATACTAGGGAAAGCAGACAAGGAAAAGAAGGGAGGTGAGGTAAAATAAAAATAAAAGAAGTGTAGCAGAGGTGAGGCTCGAAATCTGGGGTAGAAATCTGACAGGTGAAAGAGCTTCATAGACAGGAGAGGTAGCAATGAGGAAACAGCGCAGTTCAGGCTGTGCTGAGGATCACATGAGCAGTTCCCCCAGAGCCTGTGCTCAAGAAGCTGAAGTTCAAAGCCAAGGATGCTTCCATGTTTTTCATGGTTCACTTCCAGGTCATTCGATTGAAAAGATTCTAAATTCGACAGCTTCTAATGTTCAAAGAGGTTCAGATGTTTTTAAATCCGTTCAGCTCATCCTTGCTTGAGATAAACATGAATGGGTCAATTGTTAATTTTAATAACATTCGACCCAAAACCAGCCATTCAGAACCACAGAAGGACATGTTAAGAGTGGGTTTCTCACTAAAGAGGAAGTGAGTATGTTCAATTTTTAAAATGCTCAATAAAATCAGGGAAGAGCTGGCTGAGTGTTGTCTCTGCAACCCTAGGGCTGAGTAAGGCATAAAAGGAGGTTAAGTGTGAGACAGAGGATGAATCATAGAATGAATCATATATTCTCAAATTGGAAAGGTCCCATAAGGATCATTGAGTCCAACTCCCTGCTCCTTGCAGGACTACCTAAAACTAAACCATATGACTAAGAGTGTCATCCTGAACTCTGACAGGCTTGGTGCTGTGACCACTTCCCTGCTCCAGAGACTGACCACCCTCTCAATGAAGAGCCTTTTCCCAATATGTACTTCTCCCAATGCAGCTTCATTCCATTTGCTTGTGTCCTATTGCTGGTTACCAGAGAGAGAAGATCAGCACCTTCCCTTCTGCTGCCCCCCTTGAGGAAGCTGTAGACTGCAATGAGACCACCTGTCACGAGCCCGTTCCCCACATCACCCCTCAGCCTTCTCTTCTCCAAGCTGAACTAGCTAAGTTCAGCGGCTCCTCCTAAGTCTTGCTCTCGAGACCCTTCATCATCTTGGTCACGCTCCTCTGGACATACTCTAACAGTTTGATGTCCTTACACTGTGGTGCCCAAAGCTGCACACAGTACTTGAGGTGGGGCTGCACCAGGGCAGTGTAGAGTGGGACAGTCATAGAATCATAGATTGGTGAAGGTTGGAAGGGACCTTAAACATCATCAGGATCCAACCTCCCTGCTATGAGCAGGGACACCTCCCACTAGACAAGGCTGCACAAAGCCTCATCCAACCTGGCCTTGAACACTTCTACGGAGGGGGCATCAACAACCTCCCTGGGCAACCTGTTTCAGTGCCTCACTGCCCTCATGGTGAAGAATTTATTTCTCATGTCTAACCTCAATCTCCCCTCTTTCAGTTTAAAACCATTACGCCTTGTCCTCTCACTGCCTTCTCTGGTGAAAAGCCCCTCCCCACCTTTCCTGGAGCCCCTTCAGGTACTGGAAGGTGCTCTAAGGTCTCCCCGGAGCCTTCTCTTCTCTGGGCTGAATAGCCCCAACTCTCTCAGCCTGTCTTCATAGCAGAGCTGCTCCAGCCCTTTGATCATCTCCATGGCCCTTCTCTAGACCCCCCTCTAACAGCTTCATGTCTCTCCTGTGCTGAGGGCTCCAGAGCTGGACACAGCACTCCAGGTGGGGTCTCACCAGAGCAGAGCAGAGGGGCAGAATCCCCTCCCTGGTCCTGCTGGCCACACTTCTTTTGATGCAGCCCAGGACACAGTTGCCCCTCTGGGCTCCAGTGCTCACTGGTGGCTCATGTCGAGCTTCTCATCTCCTCCCACTCCCAGGTCCTTCTCCTCAGGACAGCTCTCTAGCCATTTTCCCCCCAGCCTGGATTTGCGCCTGGGGTTGCACCGACCCAGGTGCAAGACCTTGCACTTGGCCTTGTTGAACTTCATGAGGTTGGGATGGGTCCACCTCTCCAGCCTGTCAAGGTCCCTCTGGATGGCATCACTTCCCTCTAGGGTGTCAACTACTCCACACAACTTGGTATTGTCAGCAAACTTCCTGAGAAGACACTCAATCCCACTGTCCATGTCTCCAATCAAGATGTTGACCAGCACTGGTCCCAGTATTGACCCCTGAGGAACACCACTCGTCACTTGCCTCCACTGGGATGCTAAACCATTGCCCACAACTCTCTGGGTGTGGCCATCAGCCAATTAATTATCCACCCAGTGGTCCATCTGTCAAATCCATGCCTTGTCAGTTTGGAGACCAGGATGTTGTGTGGAACAGTGTCAAATGCCTTGCACAAATCCAGGCAGATGATATTAGTTGCTCTGCCACTATCCACCATCTCTGTAGCCTTGTCATAGGAGGCCATCAAATTGGTCAAGCATGATTTGCCCTTAGTGAAGCCATGTTGGCTGTCACCAATCACCTCCTTATTTTCCATGTGCCTTAGCAGATTTCCCAGGAGGAGTCCCCTCCCTCGACCAGCTGGCTGTGCTCGGTGCTTGGTGCAGCCTATGACACAGCTGGCCCTTTTGGCAGTTGACTCATATTCAACTTGTCACCAACCCAAACCCCCAGATCTTTTTCCCCAGGGCTGCTCTCCAATCTCTTGTCCCCCAGTGGTATGTATAACCAGGACTGCCCTGTCCCAGATGCAGAATACAGCACTTGCTCTGGTTAAATGTCACACCCAGGTCTCCAGATCTCTCTGTAAGGCCTCTCTGCCCTTGAGGGAGTCCACAACTCCTCCTATTTCAGTATTGTCAGCAAAGTTACTTAATGTACATTTGATTCCTGCATCCAGAATATTTATAAAAACACTGAAATGGCCCTAAAATTGAGCCTTAGGGAGCCCCACTGGTGAGGCTGGCTGCCAGCCTGATGTGACCCCCTTTACTGTAACCCTTTGAGCCCGACCCCTCAGCCAGTTGCTCATCCAACATATGATAGACTTGTCCAGCTGTGTGCTGGGCATTTTATCCAGGAGGATACAGCCACAGACCGCATCAAAAGCTTTGCTACAATACAAAGCCATCACGTCTACTGGCTTCCCTTGGTCAGCTAGACAGGTGACCTTTCACAGAAGGAAATTAAGTTAGTTAAACAGGACTTTCCCCTCTTGAACCCATGCTGTCTACAACCAATGACTGCCTTGTCTCTCAAGGGGTTTTCAGTAACTCCTGGAGTAACTTTCTCCACAAACTTTCTCCAGGCACTGAAGTGAGACTGACAGGCCTGTAACTACCAGGGTCTTCCTGCTTCCCCTTCTTGAAAACTGGGAGAACATTTACCAGCTTCCAGCCAACTGAGACCTCTCTAAACCCCTGAGACTGTTGAAAAATAGTGGAGAGAGCCCTGCGATGACATTGGCCAGCTCTTTCCATACCCTGGGATGAATCCCATGAGCTGCTGTGCCACACTGCTTGCCCCTTGGAGACCAAATCCAATTCTTGCATGGTGAGATACTCCCATGAATTTCCAGTGAACATTTATCAAAGCTAAGACTATCGAAACGGTAGTTGCTACCATGGGGCCAAATTTAGATTAAGGAATTTGATATTCCAAACATGTTAAGCTCTCACCAGTTCATTTATTTGTGTATTTGTGGATTTAGCTACCCAACTTATGCATTCTTTTGAAATCTAGCCTCTTACACTAAGTAAGAGTGATGCCTTTTATTAACTGACGACTATACATTATTTCTAAGATTTAGTCTTGACCTGGGAATAATAATTAGCAAATTGCCTCTCCTGAAAAAGATTTATCTGTGATGGCATCCACGAATTGGTAGCTGAGAAGGATGTCCCTTACTCACATCGTTTGGTTAACTAACCTCCTGTTTATTTTGGAACTGGAGCAAATATGAACATGAAGCTGTCTGCATAGTGAAAAGCATTCACTTCCTTTACTATGGAATGCCAGCATCAGCAGTATTTCCTTAAGGAAAGTGAAAAAAGAAGGCTGGAATCTTTTAAGAAGCAAGAACTTGCTGAATAATAACCAGTACCTAAATGGAAGCTACAAAAATCCAAACTTGTTTGTGCATTTCCTGCCACTTAATTTGAGGAGTGTCTGAATTAATCCCAGAATTCATTTGTTACCCTTGGTGAAATTTTGGCTGGTTCATCTGCTAGATCAAATGCTGAACTGAAGTCAGGTGAAGCTAAATGCTTTCTTTATATCTTAATTTTCACGTGGTGTTGGGATTCTGAGACTGCCTAAATACACTAATATGACCTTGAGAACGTAAGTACCAAAGTTACTTTCCAGCTTGAGCTCTGTTAAGTCAGGCAACTTATTTTTATTTGTTCCATAACAAGATAAATTCATACCAGAGAACCTCCAAGTAATTTCTGGCACAGCTAAAAGCTTTCCTTGGGCTTGCTCAGCAGCCACCCCCAACAGTGTGTGGGAGAAAATTCACAGACAAGAGGTAACCAGAAAAATTATGTTCTTTGTCCCTATCTGTACAGCATTGTCACATGCAGACAAATTATTACTTCCAACACTGCTGAAGTCCTTGAACTGCAGTGGTAAAAACACCTGAGGAATTAAATATTATTGTGACTCCTTTAGCCTGGAAGTGTGAAACACGTAGAATAAAGCAGAGCAGTGGCTACCACAGGAAGCAGGTGGAAAGGAGAGAAGACATTCTGAGACATGGTCTGAACTACCCAGCACCGGGCAGACACAGCAGCACAGAAGCTGCTCCTAAAAGGCCTTGCGTGGAGATGCCGTGGCCTCAGAATCACAGAATCACAGAATCACCAGGGCTGGAAAAGATCTTTAAGATCATCAGGTCCAGCCTATGACCTAACACCACAACATCAGCTAGACCATGGCCCTAAGTATCCAGCCTTTCCTTGAACACATCCAGGGACGGTGCCTCCAATACTTCCCTGGAAAGTCCATTTCAAAGTCTAATTTTGTCACATTTGCATGTCACATGTCACATCCCAGTGTCTCGTTTGCACTCTCTCCAGGTACTCAGCACTTGGAACAAAGGCAACATATCCACTAATATTTTGCATACATTCTCCTTGCCACTCTTTAAACCCATTACTTATTTAAGGCCATTACATTTTTTCCAGCTACTTATGGACACAGAAGGTAAATTCCCTTCTGTTTGTTGTTCTTGGTGGATTTTGGGGTGTTTTAACAATCAGTTTTAGGTTTGAATGGCTGTGTCTAAAATCCCCCAGTGCAAGCAGAGCTGGTCCAATGCAACATGGCCTGCTTCTATGCCAAGGCTGCACATAAAAACAACAAAACAGAGTGGCATCAAAAATTGTCCTCATCTATATTTCCACAGTGGGTACACATTTCCAAAAAGCATGGCACAAAGTGGCACATCTGTATTCCAGATGCAAGAATGACCCAACTGTTAGAGGATACTGTGTGGCATTCATGTCATCTGACTGTAGCAAAAGGTGGGGAACACTTGCTTGTTTTAAAGAAAGCTTTGAAAAACACCTGTGCAGTTCTTTCCCTTACAGGTCACACAGGACAGCTACGTTACAAGTGAACTGAGAAAGCATTTAATGCCCAATGGATTGTTCCTACTCTTTGTACTCATCATATTTCTGTTATGCTGCTTCACAGCAAAATAATCTGATTCCCAAATGTTTCTTACATTATGCAATGCCTGCCTATTAACAGAAAATGTTTAACAATGCATGTTAAAGATCTGCTTCCACTGGAAATTTTATAGATTTTTGTAGGAATAAAAGGTGGTGAGAAAAGGAACTTCTGAAATTTGGGGGGTTCATTTTAAATTAGACAGAAATCCTAAAACTTCTCTGGAACTAAAAAGAAAAGCATTGCTTTGTGTTCATAAGGTTAAAAATACTGAATTTCTATAATGTTCCTTTGATTAATTAACAACATAAAAATCCTATACATCTAGATAATATTGTATCAGAATGAAACACATAAAAGTAAAAATATCCTATTTCAAAATAATACAGTTCTAAGATAAAAGATGTTTTGCCATCTAATGAAATAAGCCAGAATAGTCTTTCCATCATCCAAACTATCTCTGAAATAAATTACCTTAAAACCATACTCAGTTTTGACAATACAATGTGTTTTTTTCTCCCCCCGCCGCCCCCCGCCAGAAATCCTGTTTTGAAATGCTTTGATTACCTGCAGTTGGAAACATTCTGCTCCCCTAAGCCTAGAGCCGTGTTTGCACACAGGGTCCCTGCTCCCCTGGCTTAGCCATCTTCAGAAACAGATTAGTCCTAAGCATTGAAAACAAAGCGAACATGTGCATCCAGCTGGGTAAGCTGCACAGCCTCACAGAGATCTTAGAGATAAATGCAAGTTGCTGAAAAACCAGGTATGACTTCTGGATAAGCCAATGAGAGCTGCACCTCCTTAGATTAGTCCCTAAACTTGTTATTGCAGGGTTCAGGGGTGTGCACCGGGGAGTTTTTAGACACAGCAGGAAGAAAAGCAAAGTTCTTCCTGGTGCCAGCAATGTGTCACCACGGAGTTATGGGAGGACAGCCTGTGTTTATCAAAGCCTGCTGGTTATCGGGGAGAGTGGATGCAGACTGAGACTACACAGTCCGTAAAGCACCAAAACTAAGGTTATGAGATTTGCAGGAAAAAAAAAAAACACAACAACAAAACAACAAACAAAACAAAACAAAAAAAACCCAACACACAAAACCCAAAACCAAACATGTAGGACTCCATTTAAAAAATATTAACAGGTTTTCATAAAGCAGCTTATGGTTGCTATGCATGAGCTGCTTGGACATTCTAGCCGCGTCCGTGACGTTTGTGTGTTTGCCCTGTCAAAACCCTCCGTGAGATTAGTTCTCAGAGCCTGCAGCCCTGAGAGAGGCTGTGTCACCTCCTGAGCTCCTGGAAGCCCAGTGCCTTGCTTTTCAGTGTGCTGAACCTATCAGGCTGGCTTCATTCCGACAGTTACACAGGTAGTAGCCTCCGGCAGGACTAACCTCAGGAGGAAACAAAGGTCCAGCACGGGCTGCGTGTGTGCGCGACGGCGGCTTACGCAAACATTGACAGCTTCACCCTGGGAAGCCACAAAATCCAGCCCTGAGGACTAAAGTAATTTCAGGAAAAAAAAAAAAAAAAAAAAAAAAAAAAAAGGGGGGGGGGGGGGAGTTGTCAAGCGTCATTGTTTTGGACTTCTCACGACCTCCATTAGCAGAATGGTCCCACTGCCTGTAACCTTTGTCTGCAGTATTTTCAGTGATAACCAGTTTTGTAGGCATTTGTTTTCTATCATCAAATCATTAAATGGTTAGTTTCATTTCCCCAATTCTAATACATTTTGCAGCCAGTAACCATTCCCAGTTCATTAACTGACTGACCTCAGCATTAACACCCCCTCTGCTAGGGTTGCCTTGGAAACAAAGCTTCCTGTGCGTAATCCAAGCTTATCTAGCTCTTTATCCTACATGTGACCCTTAATTACTTGCTAAATTAGAATGGTTTTCTGAAAATCACAAGAGGAGGTTAATATGTTCTTCCAGAGCTGGTCAAGCTAAGATGACACTAAATTTACAGGGAATTCAAATTACATGATCCCTGAAGGCGTCTCTTTCAGAAGGAAGATGAACTTTCCCAATGGGAGGCAGTGTGCCATGATAATGTTCCTGTCACTCACTTTTCTTGCCCTGCTTGTCCAGCTACAGCTTAATCCAGCATGAACAATGTAGTAAGTAAATATCAGGTTGATTAATTATGGTGCAAGATTCAGTAACCACTTGTCTTCTGTAATTAACATTGTAATTGAAATTAAGTAATACACTTCATACACAGATTTCTGGACTAGGAGGAGGAACAAGGGAGAGTCCTCAAGGCTGCAACAAGAGAATTAAGAAAATAATAACGGGTTAAAATACTAATTTTCTCTGTAAAATTGTGGTACATTTTAAGAAACTCTTCAGTCAAAAAGAAAAATTACTTTATTACATCCAGAAGCCTTGGAGTAGAGATGAAATGGGGATGGTCTGTCAAAACGCTGCTTACAATTTCTGAAAATACACCTTTCCTTCACCAATTTCATAAATGGAAATTGTAAGAAAAGGTGATGCTCTCTAGGATGCCCAGTGCTTTTCCTCTCCGTGGTTTCCTGTGGCACATTACTGAAAGGGAAGTGCAGGTCTCCAGAGAACAGCACTGTGCCAATAAGCTAGTGGAATGCCTCAGTTTCACAAAGCTCAATGGAGCAACATGATTTGATGCTTGTTTTCCATGTGACACACAGACTGCCTCTCTACTGGGCAGTAGCACACCTGGGGCCTTGCAGATCCCCTTTCCCATACAGATGTCACAGAAAAAAGGGAGAAAGGCAGCTTGAGATTAGCAAAAACAGTAGTCCTGGAACAAGCAGCAGCCTTCTTCAGGCCCTCCAAAAGTTCATGCTTCTGGAACATTACCATTAGTAGTAAGTGCCCCTGGGTTCTGTGTTCTGCAGATGTCTACATCTGTATGGTAACTGAGGTAGCATTTCCACCGGGAGCCTAAGGTCTGGTGTAGCACTGATGGGCTTCTCCTGGCTAGCAGCAGCTCCTTCCCACACAGCACTTCACTCACTGCACACAAACGTAAGCACAGCCAACACACAAACCAGTCTGGTTCAGCATGTCCCTCTCTGTTGTGAAACCTAAAGGAACTCGGGTCTGTGTACACAGGCTTGCTTTCATGGATAAACAAAAAACTCATGGACTCATGATTAAGATGGGAAGAGACTAGTGCAATCTACCAGTTGTATGGCAGATTTTCTCTTGCTGTAAATTGTACCTGTATCTTACACTTTAGTTACAGATACAGTCACCTGTATTTCTGCTCTGAATTCCTAAGTCCAACACAAAGCACCCTAGAAGTTTATAAGCATGATAAGCAGTGGTTCTCCCAGCACTTTCCAGAAAGTCTTCACTGTGGCCTCATTTTGTTTTCTCCCTTTTCTTTCCTCTGCCTCCTTCCAATGTCGTCTCTTAAGTGTGTCCAAATGCTCACAACATTGGAGGATGAAGGACAGATTCACAGGCACTGTATATCCACAGGGTCTATGACTTCCCTGCTGAGACCTCTGGAAAATATTATGGCATTTTCTAAGGATAATGGCAAGGAAACAATACCATCTATGGCTTGGCAAGATCCGAGGCAGTTAAGTTATTTAATCCATCCTGATTATACAGAATTTATCATCCTGCCCATGGATCCCTGCCCAAGGGAGTATTTTACAAAGATGCAGTCTAGATGTGTGAGAGAGATTAGCAAGTGCAAAGCAAGAACATCCTCACATGCTCTTTGGTGTTTCAGCTGGAACTTCAAGTATGCATGACGTGTGTGTTCCTGAGTGAGCTTCTGTCCATTGGTAACTGGACTGATGGTGGCAAATGTTTTCTTAGACAGAGAAAGATCAGTCCCCACTAATCCAAGTGGGTGGATGTCTAGGGTCAAGGTCTTAAAATGCTTTCTATGTTCTTATAAAGTTCAAAACTGCTGGAAAAAGTATTCAAAATGCTTGGAAAGCCCCCTCCCCCACCCCAGATATCATAAGGCTCACCAGTACTGATGATAAAGCGTTTTTTTAAGTGAAGATTAAATGTATGAAGTCTAATGCACTAAGGGAGGGAGAAAGGGTGTATGCATATTTGTGTGTGTGTGCTCACACAAAACCTAGGTGACTTTCCAGAATCTGGACGGCATCCAAAGATTTTATCATGGTTACTAGGCTGTATTAGTGTGCATGGAGGATTTTTAAAACCTCATTTGAAAGTGGCTAGTCATCCCTTTAAAAGTCTTATTTCTGGGCATGGAAAACTGCTCTACAATCCACAGTGACACAGACATCCAGAGACTCACAAATTATAGAAATTGACAAATAGAAAATAGCATATAGAAAATACCTCTTAAAATACCTCTTTTGGTAGGATTATGCTCTTGAAGAAGATGGCGTACATTGGTAAGAGTCCTTTGTGCTGGTATAAATGGTGCATAATATTGAGCATTCTGTAGAAAAAAGACAGAGCACACCACCTCTGCAGGCTTGGCACGGTGACAGGTCCATGTTACCAGAACATGATACCAACTGCAATTAATACTTGTAGAACCAGGCTGCTGAGACACATCTCTGGCAAAGATTGTATTTCCTGAGACAGAGGTTATCTCAGTGAGATCAGAGTGATCCTGGCAGTAGGCACTGCAATCAACATGGGCTTTAATGAAGAATGTTCATGCAGATTGCACTTCTGGGTGACTTCCCAGAATAACTACATGATTCCACACATGTTTACATGTATGGGTCAAACTTCCTTGGCATTAATCAAATCTTCTTGGCACCAAGAGGGATTTGAGTTTAACAGTGTCAGTTGCAAGAGCCACAAAGGGAAGAGATGAAGAAAACTGGTCATTCACTGTCTTTTTAAATAAAATATTTTGAAACTTTATATCCCTGGACTTTCTGCCACTTAGCCAACGTATGTCTGAAGTACACACTTATACATGTGCAAGTTTGTATATGTGCATATACACGTGCACATAGTTTGATTACTCCATTTTCTTCTTCAACTGAGGGAAAGGAGTAGCTGAACTGAGTAGTTATTGCAGTGCAGAGGAGCCATTCAGTACAGGGGGATTATACAAACCAAGTGGAGTTTTTCTTTTTAACACTATGGTAATTAAAAAAATAACCATATGGTGATCTAAGAAATCCCATTCCTTGACTATGGGCTGCCACCAAGTCCTCTGGCATTTTGCATGCTCTGTGACAAGTAGAAGTAGTATGAAGTAGACAGGTCAGGGCTTCATGCTGTTCTCTTTGGGTCTCTGACGCACACACCATTTTATTCTCCTGAAGTAACTGCAGCCCACTGTATTGTCCCAGTGTTCTAGAATTTCACCTGGAAAATTACCTTACAGATCTTTAAAGAACAGAAGAACAGCTTTTTCTGTGTCTAGTTAGCTGAAGAAGAGACTCCCCATTCCCTTAACTTCTCCCACGGATGTACTCCAAAAAACCAAATTATATTCTTATTAGAGATATTTTAGAATATATTTGGATGGAAGATAGTATACAGAACAAAACATCAAGTACTTCTTCATCTATATTTAAACAAGTATTCACTTATCATGAATACTCAAGATACTTGTATATGTTCTAAAATTTATCTCAGAAATATTTTGCTTGCATGTCTCATCCAATCAATACATTTGCTTAATCCTTTGTGTAACTGAGAACGTACCTTCTCCAGTGAATATGTAAGGTTTTACTTTCAGCCACGCTGAAGTAGATGCCATTTAAAAAAATAACTAATCTTTGCTGAATGACTCCAAGATCATTCTCTTCTTTAGCAGGCTCTGAACCTACTTACTGCCTCTTAGTTGCTCGTATTCACAGATTAGGCAGGAGGAAAAGGGATGTCAGAAACAAATGGCTATGAATAAAGGCAGAACAAAACACAAGGGCAGAAAGATACTGTAAAAACCCCATTTCTGATAATGCTTTCCTTCTGAAATGAGTCTGTAAGACAGAGCACTAGAATCATAGAATCATAGAATCATCCTGGTTGGAAAGGACCATGAAGATCATCAAGTCCAACCGTAACCTAAATCCACCTACCATAACCTAATCTACCCGTTCAGTGCTTAAATAGATGGCATTTAAGAACGAAAAAGGCAGTTTTGCTGGTTGAGTCCATTTAGCAGGGGCAGTGTCAGGCAGACTGCTGCTCCAGTGAGGCAGCGCTGGAGCCTGCCCCTGCTCTGTGCTGCTGCACTGACAAACATCCCTACTGCTCACTTTAATAATCTGACCCTCTCTGAAGGTGCGTCCGGATCTCTAACCGACTGTCACCACTGTCACCTCGCATTGCTGAGGGCACGAGTGTCACCGCAGGTTTACTCTGCTTGCGTCCACGGCAGGTTGGTCGCACATGCTGTGAGAAACATGATTGCTTTATCTGAAGCTTTTCCGACTATTCTAAAAATGGACAGACAGAGCCTGCGTAAGTGGGATCTTCGCTAATACTGAGGTGAAACGGCAGATTATTTACTCCTCACACCCTTTGCAGACCGTTCATCGCACGCAGCCGTTACAGCACAAGTGAATACAGGACCGCCGCAGGCTCCGCTAGGCCCCAGGGGGGGGGACCAAGGCCGCTGGCCCGGCGGGCATTCCGGCCCCGCCTGAGGGAACCGGGAAGGGCCTGGGTAGTGCCGCTCGCCCGGCGTCTCACAAACACCCGCGGCTACTCGGAGTCGCCAGCAGGCGCCGAGTCCCAGGCTCTCCGGGACTGCTGCGCTCTCAGGAGGGGCGGCCCGCGGGACGCGGCCACCGCTGCGCACAGACCCGCCCGGCCCATTGTCCGGCCCCGCCCCCTGCCCGGCCCCGCTTTCGGCCAATCGCGCGGCGCCCTGTTGGCTTTACCCGGCGCCCCGTTGCACGGCGCAAGATGGCGGCTCGCTCTCAGCAGGGCGGCTTGGCGGCGGCCCTCTTCGCCGGTGCCCTGTTGGCCTGGGGCTGCTTGCCGCTCGCCTTCGGGCAGGCGGCGGAAGGCTCGGCGGCAGCTCTGCCGCACCGCCGCTTTGAGTACAAGTACAGCTTCAAGGGGCCGCATCTGGTGCAGGCGGACGGGACGGTGCCGTTCTGGGTGCACACGGGCAGTAAGTACCGGGCGGGATGCGGCGGAGTGCGACCGGGGCCGGGCCATGTTCCTGCCGTGCGGGCAGCTGCGGCGACCCCGCGGGGGGGCACATAACCCGCGTTGCGTGAGGGGAAGGAGCCGCCACAGGCCGAGGCGTACGGCGAAGATGGCCGGGGCCGGACACTCATTGTTGGGCTCTGGGGGCCGCCAGGGTGAAGGCGGCGGGGGCTCCTGTGGGCTGCAGCTGCCGAAGAGAGAAGAGCTGAGCTAGCCTCCTTCTCCCATCGCACCCCGTTCCCCTCGGCAGCGCCCGCCGCGGGCGGGGGGGGGGTTCCGAGCGCCTTCCGTGGCCTCCCGCCGAGTTCCACGTGGCCCCCCGGGGACGGGGAGGCACCGCCGTAGCGGCACAGTGCCTCAGAGCCGCCTCGCCGCCTGACCGGCGGTTCGGAATCACCCGTGGCCGTCCTGCTGCGGCGGCTCGGCTGCCGGGCCGGGCAGTGCTGATGTGTCACTCGGGCCGTGGCCGGGCCGGCCGGCGGCGCTCGGCGGGAATGGGAGTCCGGCTGAAGCCCAGGATAGGAAACCTGGGGACGGAGAGTGAGCCCTGGCAAATACGGCCTCTTATGTGATGTGACACCCCCCCAGCCTAGGTTAAGGATTTAATTGTACTCCAAAAGGTGTTTGGTCTTCCCTAAGCACCCCACCTGGTAAAATACATTGATATTTACTGTATGTAAGGTTTTCTTTGTATAGGTTCTCTACAGTAACTTCTGCTGTGTTTTTATTTTTTGACAGACTGTAATTTAATTTATACTGGTTAATTAATAACTGTTAATTTTTTGCTCTTATTTGATATGCTACAAGTGGCTTGAGGGAAACCGTCTATACCTGAGCTTTCTTACTGCTTTTTTTTAAGCAGATAATCACAAAAATAAATGTTATTTATTACAAGTGGATGAAACTCTATATGTATGCATATTCTTTTGAACTGTTACACACTTTTTTTCCTCTCAAGTGACTGAGTACTCTGCTAAAAAGTTATTTTGAAAACTCTTCCCTAGTTGAAGAGACTAGAAAATTTTGTGAGTTTAGAAGACTTGTTAATGGGCTATTTAACCACATGCAGTGCTTTCTCTTTCATATATTCAGTATTGGTTCCTTTCCTTTCTAGATGCCATACCAAGTGCAGATCAGATTCGTATAACAACATCTTTGAAGAGCCAAAGAGGATCAGTGTGGACAAAAAACAAGTCAAATTTTGAATACTGGGAAGTTGAAGTGACCTTCCGAGTCACAGGAAGAGGCCGCATCGGCGCTGATGGATTGGTATTAAGAATTTGACCTGCCTGAAAAAAAAACAGACATGCTTAAAGTAAATCTTGACTTATAACCCATACTTGCTTTCTGTAATAGGCCATCTGGTTTACAGAAGAGCAAGGTTTGGAAGGTCCTGTGTTCGGGGCAGCTGATAAGTGGAACGGTGTTGGAATTTTCTTTGATTCCTTTGACAATGATGGAAAGGTTGGTTGGAAGCAAACTCTTCTAGCAAAGATTATAAAGTCATTTCCTGACTGTTTTATACATACAACTTTGTGGAAGAAAATAGGATGTTATTTTCTTACTCTCCCTCCATTCACTTTGGAGGGATAAATGAAAAAAGTTTCCCTTACAGAATTTTTACTAGACTTTTTCATACTCTTTTTTTTAAGCTTCAAAGGTGAAGCGTGACACATAACTAGTCTCCACTGAACTTTGGTTCATGTTGTTAGGTTTGGAAAGAAAATGCCATGTACATCTGTACAAGCTGGCATTTGGAATGTCCATACACAATTTGAAAGGTTGATATATCTGAGGATGTGTGCTTTCGAGGACGTGTAGTGTACCAAAATAGGACACCGTGGAAACACAAATTTCTGTGTCTGTCTTCAGAGATGCTCTTTTTCTTGGAACAAATCTGCTGTAGTTCAGCAGCAAAAATTCTGTAGCAGATGGGGGTGACAGTTGCTGTTTTGAATTTCCTGTTTTCCAGTCCAGAATGATACTGGGAAACTTGTAACAATACCTAGTAGGTCTGGTTTGCTTTTTTGCCTTTTTGCACTGCTTTGGCTTGTCTTACATGTTTTAGATATATTTTTGTAGGTGTACAAGCTTTTTTCCTACAGATGTCTTTTGATACACAGCAAACCCCATCATATATGAAAGCTGAAAGACGGTAACATTTTTGTTTCTGATCTTCAAACACAAGACATAAAATTAGTGTGATGTTCAACTTATTAAGAATTGGTAGATAGTTTTTTCTTTTTTTTTATTTCTGACATCAGTGGGAACACTGTGTAATTTAGCTGGCTGAGGAAACCATCTCCCAAAAAGTGCATGTGAACAATACGATTTGCCAGAGCTTTGATAGCTCTGAGGCTCTGAGCATGACCAGTTTAGTCAGTGAGGTGTGAAACACATTTTTAGAAAGTGATGATGTGTCCCTTTTAGTAGAAATGAAAGTCTGTCATGCCTGTGTTGCTCTGACGTGTCTTAAACACTGGACTTTGTAAGACTTCTTTTAATGATAACCTGTTACTTTCTTCAGTCCCAATATGGAGAAATTCTTTTTGTTGCTGTTCCAGTGTGTTCACTGGAAGGTGTCTGGTGCTGTAACTGGTCCTCAGCTTAATGTGCTAGCATCCAGAAGTAGACTTCATCTATCTGCCAACTGGAAGCATGTTGCTTATGATGCTCATTTAAAAACTGCAGGAGCTTTTTTCTTCCTTCTAAGGCTGTAGGTTACACTAGAGTTGAGTTTTTATTTCTCTGTAGAAGTAGTGACAGAATGACAACATAGTGTCTGTCTGGATGTTTTTCCCAGTGTTATGCAGCCAAAGTTGGATGTATTAAGTCATCTGTTAATTTCAAAATCTGTATCTTCATTGAATCATTAAGGTTGGAAGGGACCTTAAAGCTCATCAGGTTCCAGCCCCCCTGCTATGAGCAGGGACACCTCCCTCTAGCCCAGGCTGCACAAGCCTCATCCAACCTGGCCTTGAACACCTCCAGGGATGGGGCAGCCACAACCTTCCCAGGCAACCTGTGCCAGTGCCTCACTGCCCTCATGGTGAAGAATTTCTTCCTGATGTCTAACCTCAATCTTCACTCCATATCCATTTGTCCTATCTGTGGCTTTTATATTTCTGTGTTTGACAAATTATGGTAATTGGTAGTATATCCAGGAACTCAGTTTATTTGATTTTTCACCCCTAACTATGTGAAGCACAGAGCATGACACAGTGCTACTCAGTCACTTTGCTTCTGTGATCCTGAAGTGCAGAAAGAATAAAAGCATCTGTGGTGTTTGTGTAATGTAATGACTTCAGGTGCTTTACTGCAGAAAGGCCATCAGTGATGATACTTACTGTTTCATTTTAATTAAACTATTCCATTTGTTTGCTATTTCTTTTTCTAGAAAAACAATCCTGGAGTGATTGTTGTAGGCAACAATGGAAAACTTCTGTATGATCATCAGAAGTAAGTTTATTTTCAGTGTTAATGATGGAAGTTTTGCTTTTGTATGATTGTTACATGGAACTCTTTGAGAAATGTTACAAAGGTTTGTTTCATATGAAACTTTGTTGTTTCCCTTCCATTTGCCTGTTTCTATTCGTTAAAACACTGTTTTGGCAGTTAACAGCACAGAAATTGGCAACTGATAAATATTTAAATGGCATATGTTCTTTGGGATGGATGAACTTAGACAAATGGAGGTATAGAATTTTTACCTCTTTGTTGCTTATGGGTATCTTTCACACACAGCTAATGACTGACAGAAGTGACTGGCTGAAAGCTAATTGCCTGTTACTGAAATTAATTTGTTAAATTTTAATTTCCAGTTGTTCACTGTCAACAGCAAAACTGACATCTTTTTAGGTTGATTCTCTGCAAAGAGAGGTGTGTAGCTTAGTTGGTGCAGTCTGGTTTCCATCTCAGTTCACAGGTACAGGAATCTGTCTTGGAAGCAAACAGATTTCCCCACTACTGCCTTCTGTTTGTATTGTGTCCTGTGTAAAGCAGCTGTTGCTGCTGGCCCCAGGCTTCAGAAGAGCTCCCTGTAGCTGTGGGACGGTTTTTTGAAAAACTTGCATTGTGAAAAATGTTCATGATGTTGCGGAGTGATACGCTGATACTTTTTTGTCTTGGCTGATAAATCCTAAGATACAGTTTTATTCAAGTTGTCTTCTTGCACAGTGATGGCTCCTCGCAGGCGCTGGCATCCTGCCAGAGGGACTTCCGTAACAAGCCCTATCCTGTGCGGGTGAAGATAACCTACTACCAAAAACACCTGGCTGTAAGTACTCTGAAACCACATTGTTACTGCTGGCTCTCAGCTTTTGAAGTGTCAGATTGTTCCAGCTCCTTGAAAATTTGAAGACCCCATATGTTAATTCCAATGTTCTTGAAGATGTTGAGCTCAGTAGCAGAAGCTGGAAGGAGGTGCAGTATGTTCAGATGCTGGACAACCTCTTTAGCCACATTAGTGCTTCTGTAGTTTCCTGAGCTGAGTCAGCAGGTATTGCTGGTTTTCCTCATGTTCTGGAGGAGTTGCTCTTGCCAACATACTTAGAGCTGCAGAGGGTTTTGTAGCTGACTGTAAGAGGTACTTGAAATGTGACTAAAAAAAAGCAAAGCTTGCTCTCTGACAGTAGTTGTAGATATGCTACTTGAGGCTTCCCACCTCCAAGAAACAGTAGTGCTTTGAAGATCAAAGAAGATGGAAAACCACTGGTATAAGGGAGCCTTCAAGGCTTCTTAAATGCTGTTCAGGTGATTGTGAATTCCTTCTAGATAAGGTGAGAAAAATACTAATGTGGTGCTGGATTGCAACAGCTCTGAAGTGTTTCTTGGCTTCTGATTTCTTTTGAAAAGGTGCTATTCATAGATGTAGCCATAAAGCACACAGCTGTCGTTTTGTAGTAAAAGTTTCTCTAAAAGTAAACACGAGTGGACCTTGTACTGTGTTGTAACAGTAAAAGGTCTCTGTTACTCTGAAAGTTACATTTCAGACTTCAAGGCTGCTCCCTTCTGAGTGCGCCTGGTCCCTGATGCCTTATCTAGGAACTCCTCTGGCCCGAATGTTGCTGCTAACCTTAGCAGTTCTGCAGATGCAACTGTGGAGGAAGAGAGGATCTCCCTAAGCTTAGAATCTACCTAGGAACAGTACGGAATGACTTCTCTAGATCAGACCAAAAATTTGTGTTGGCCAAAACCTTACTGGGATGTGTAGTCTTGAGAAGAGAAGGCTGAGAAGGTATCTTATTACTGTCTAAACTGAGCGGTGGGTGTCAAGAGGAAGGGGGCCAGTCTCTTTTTTGTGATGCCCAGTAATAGGACAAGTAACAGTGGTTGTAAGCTAGAACATAGGAAGATCCACCTCAACATGTGGAGAAACTTCTTTTGTGTGAGGGTGACGGAGCCCTGGGACAGGCTGACCAGAGAGGTTGTGGAGTCGTCTCCTCTGGAAGTTTTCAAAACCCACCTGGATGCGTTCCTGTGTGACCTGCCCTAGGTGGGCCTGCTCTGGCAGGGGGGTTGGACTAGATGATCTCTGGAGGTCCCCTACCATTCTGTGATTCTATGCTTTTGATACACTGGCCTTTAATGAACACTGAGTCAGGGATTTCTTTAACCAGTTGATGTTACTACATCGTGATCAGTTTTAGAATAGCACAGAATAATTCCAATTTGGAAGGGACCTACAATGATCATCCAGTCCCACTGCCTGACCCTGCCAACCAAAAGTTAGTGTGTTGTTAAGGGTATTGTCCAAACGCCTCCTAAACACTGCCAGGCCTGGGGCACCCACCACCTCCCCAGGAAGCCTGTTCCAGTGCTGACCACCCTCTCAGTAAACAAGTGCTTCCTCATGTCCAGTCTGTATCCCTTGTTCAGCCAAGCAGGGTGTCTGTCCTGCTTGCTGGCTGCCAGCACAACAGGGCTGCCTGCTCCTGTGCTAGGTGCTTGTAACTGAAATGAATAAATTGTCTGAATTCTATGGTGTATATCCTCTTAGATGATGACTAGAAAATGCTAATTTTTTTTCATGCTGTACTTCGAATCAGGCATTTTCCTTTTTAAAATAGAAAACTTGTGCATTTTTTTGAGAAGCGTCTTTCGGAAAAGAAATATTTTGGTTTCTAATATCAGCTGCTGAATTATCTGATAAGTTGTATTTGTGACCATTACTGTAGACTGACAAAGCAATTAACACATAGATTGATGTGGTAAAAATGGTCTTTGTCCTTTTAGGTATTAATTAATAATGGCTTTACTCCGGATAAAGAAGACTATGAATTCTGTGCGAAAGTGGAAGATATGGTGTTGCCACCACAAGGATATTTTGGAATATCTGCAGCTACAGGGGGACTTGCAGGTAGCACATGTTAAAAAATTGTGGAAACTTACAGGGCTTGCAAAAGAGGTGGAGTTTTTTTACTGCTAGTGTTGATCCTTTTTGGACCGTGATGAAGTAATCAATCCTCTCCTGTTCCCAAATTACTGATACGCTTAGGCCTTCTCCTGGCTGGAGCAGAAGGACTTTCAGTTTGTCTTGACAAAGACAAATTAAGCTGTGCAGCTTCATTCCCCACTGCATAAACTCTTGGGAGGACTGCAGGAAGATCCTGCTGCCTGAAGGTGCTTTGCAAGTGCAAGGTTGACTTGGGAAGTACTAGGATTCATAATGTGTGGCAGCAGGGCAGTAACAGTGCTTTTGTTTTGTTCCTTTAATGCAGATGATCATGATGTCCTGTCTTTTCTGACCTTCCAGCTGACTGAGCCTGGGAAGGAAGCAGTAAGCATCCTTAAGCATAATTAGTAAAATATGTTGTTGTGTATGTTTTACGTGTAGCACCAGGTTATGGCATTTCCTCTGAAGTCTCACTTGGCATCCCTGTTTCAGGATTCTGGCATGTAGCTGTGCTGTCATCCATTTTAGAAAAATGGAACCAAGACTGTAATGTTTCAGTAATACCATAGTTAACATTTTCAAGACCAGAATTTTGGAAGCAACACTGAATCAACAGAAATCCTGATGTTAAATCAAAATATGCAGAAAATGCCAAAGTAAAAAGTACACTTTGTTTGGAAAGTGGGAAGATAATCTTGCTCTCAACTTCCTGTACCCCTTGAACACTTCTGTACTGCTAACCAGGATTTATCCTTGTAATACCTGATTTCTTTTTAGTCACAGAAAGTACACATGTATCAGGGAAAAACTCTAGGTCTCCATAGGAGTGTCTGGTTTCTCACTTCAACTTAATATATTAATGTGCTCCACTAATTGTGTTATATCTTCAAATCTGAGCAGCCTTGCTGCAGAGTAGGTTATATAGGAGTGGTGGGGAACATGAACAAAGTCTCACCCCTGCCCCACCTTTGATAATGTTTTACAGCCAACACCAGATGCAGAAATTCCTCAAAAAGACAAAGAGAAGTATCAAGAGGAGTTTGAACACTTTCAACAAGAACTGGATAAAAAGAAAGAAGAATTTCAAAAGGAACATCCTGATGTGCAAGGACAGCCAGGCAAGTTATTTGAGCAACGTTTCATTTGTCAAGGAAAATGCTTGCTTTCTGGGATATTCAGCACTAGGGCCTGATACTCTGACCTGACCTGACAAAGCTCCTACTAATGATATTTACTTTATTTAAGAAACTTTGGTCTTGTGTTTGTAAAGAGTTTTTTTTAAATATAAAGTCCCTATTATCATGCCTGTGTTGAGAAGAAAACAAACAGGCAGAAACGTGATGGGAACAATGAGAATCTGTATGGAAGAGCAGAAGAACCCCATGTAGCCCTCTGTAAAGGGTGGTGTTTAAGGAAGCGTGGCCTCTTTGCTTATTTGAAAATGTAGTTGAAAGGTCATCTTTTTGGTCTGGTTCTGCACATATGTGAACTTTTTTCCATCTTGTTTTATGGTTATTGGAGATGGGCTCGTGGATATGCTGGAATGTGTGTTCACTTGGAAAAGCTTTTTAATGCTTGCCTAATATTGGGCATATATTGAGTTCTGTCAGTTGCAGCACCGCAGCATTAGCTGGCATTCATTTGGGTTGGCTAATAACCAAATTCCCAGCTGGATGTTCTTAAACTGTGGCTTTCATGATTTAAGTTTGGCTGGGTAAGGCAGAATTGCCCTATTTACTCTTGATATCCTGCATCTGCAGCTATCAGCAAGTACTGGTTTAAAGATACTTAAAATCATAAATCATAAGATGGTTTGGGTTGGAAGGGACCTTAAAGATCATCTAGTTCCAACCCCCCTGCATGGGCAGGGACACGTGTGTTCCCTGGGCCAAGTTTAACCCCTCCATCCTGAGCTCAGACTGTCAGTTCCTGCTGACATGGAGTGATATTTAGCTTGGGATAAATACTAATAATTACTCTTGCCCACTTTTTTTGAGTATTTAGCCAAAGTGCTTTGACGTTGTTTGTTCTGCTATGGAACATGGTGGAAATTTTGTTAGTTTGCTTGTTGTTTTTTTTTTAACTTCTTGAGAGCTGGGGAAAACAGAATCTGCTTATTTGAAAAATACATTGGGAGTCAGTCTGTTTCTCACCATTGTGGATTGAATTGGCTGTATTTGGACATGCACGTATCACAAATGTACTTCAGGTGCCTAGACGTGAAATTTCAGGTTGACATCTTTTTTGTACAGTGGAAAGTTGTGATTTTCCTCAGAGTCCTACACCATTTTATCTTCATTGGTGTTTTCGAGGTATTGTCCAGCCTTCCATTGATAAACAAGAATAATCTTTTTGCCACAGAGTCTTTTGGGCTTTTTTCTTTCAGATGTTGAAACTGTGGAGGAACTCCCTCAAAATGTGCAGTCACTTCTCAGTTTCAAGCTACTCTTTAAAGCTTACTTTTTCTAAAACAAGTAGTTGTTACTTAATACCTGCAACTGTCTTCTGCAGGACAGTAGGTAATGCAATGCTAGCTTCTGCAAAGGGAGCTGTCTCCTAGGAATAACAGCATCCTCTTCCTGCTTTATGTTGCATGTTACCCAGGTATTGAAAAAGGAACTCTGAGAAGGAGTCTGGGTTTGAATGTGTAGTTCTCTCTGTTCAGTTGTTCTGATCCCATCTGGGTATCCTTTGTCATGGCAATGGTGATAAACATCAAGTACATAAAATTATGGGAGAAAAGTATGTCCGTATGGAAACTTCTAAAGGTGCAAGGAAAATGATAATGCAGCTTATGAGGAATGCACATATGGAAGAACTGCCTGTGTTTTTTTTTTCCTTGTCAGCCGATGATCTTTTTGAAACTGTGAGTGATCGTGAACTGAGGCAAATCTTTGAGGGGCAGAATCGAATCCATCTGGAAATCAAACAGCTTAACAGGCAGTTGGACATGATTCTGGATGAGCAGAGGAAATACGTCTCTGCGGTCACAGATGAAATTGCTAAAAGAGGAGCTGGCTTTCCAGGTCAACAAGGGCAGGTAAAGAAATAAAAAAGAACCACCGTGATTGATAGATCAGCCTAATTTCAGCAGCAAGATTGCTTTTTCAAAGAGATGTTGATCTTTTTCTCCCCACCTCCCACCCACCAGGTTTCCCACCAAGAGACTGAGACACTTGTGAAAACTCAGGAAGAGGTCATTAGACAAATAAATGAAATAAGGTAAATGCTTTTGAAATACTAAGGATGAGTTCTGGCTTTTGTATTTTCCACCTTTAAAATCCTATTTATTATTTCGGTAGCAGGTTGTTGACAAACTTCAAACTTCTGTCAGTTCCTTGGTGATGATTCTGATTCTCTGCACGTGTCTCATTTTGTAATAAAGGAAGTTCATGTCCCTAGGGTGGCATATATATAATGATTATATTACTTTATTGTTATATATTATTAATACGTTCTATAATATTATATTTAGATAATACTACATGAGACATATCTGAGGTGTTGTTTCGTGTAAACTGCCTGTAAAAGCACCTAAGTAATTCAGAGAAGTACTGTACAAATGAAAGTCTGTGCAAGCATTTGGAGTTATTGAGATTCCTCTAAAAATTTGTTTTCTAAAGTAGTTAGCTTCTTTCTTCAATGTAGACAAGAGTTCTATCTTTGGGTTTTTTCCTCAGTTATTGTATGACTGCCTACAGCTTGTATATTGGTTATTGCTCCATAGTGTTACTGGTTTGTATGTCACAAAGTATGTACAGTTTTAGGTCAAGTCTCTCAGAATTCCAATGTGTAGGAGCCTTGGAGAGGGCACTTTTTTCTCTTCTTTTCTTTTCCTTTCCATTGTAGATGAACCTTTTTATCAATAGTAGTTGGGCTAGGCCTGGAGAGAATATTGCTTCTTGATGGCAGATGAAACAAGAGCCAGATCTGGAAAACTGTCCTTTCTTGGCTTGGGGAGCATTTGTTGTACAAGGAGAGGCTGGGGAAGCTGGGACTGGATAGCCTAGAGAAGAGGCTTGGGGGTGCCTTACCAATGGGTATAAATACCTGATTCTGGAGGTGGTGAGGGTGATGGAGAACAGACTGTTCTCACTGGTACCCAGTGACAGAATGAAAGGCAGAGAATACACACTGAAAATTGGAAATTTTCTGTAGGCACAAAAAAAAACTTGTGAGGGTAGTTGAACTTTGGCATGCGTTGGTTGCCCAGGGAGGTTTTGCAGTCTCCATCCCTGGAGGTACTGGAAACCCAACTTTTACTAAAATTTCCTTGGTTTGTTAGGTGCAAGACTGTAATACAGCACTTAAGGGGAGAAAAAAAGGCAAGAAAAAAAGCACTCTAATGTTACATTACTGTCACTTATATTTGCTTAGTGAAGTCAGAAATGTGTTGGGTTTTTTCATGTGCCAGGGTATTTTATAGACAGTTCGAGTAATTTTGTCACCATTTCTTGTAGGTTAGAGAAAAATGAAGTGGTTTTTTTTGTTGGTTGTTTTTTTTGTCAGAGGACTTCCTGGCAATGAACTTCCTCAGAAAAATTCTGTATCTGCAGGGACACTTGCAAGTTCCCAAGTGATGAATAATTTTGCTTTTTAAGGTGCAGTTTTTAAAATGGGATGGGAGGTATGCTGTACCTTTTCAAACTCTGCTACCAGATTAAGTAAAAATATTATCTTGAAGGTGCTATACTGCTAAAATGGATTTGAGAATTCCTGTGTTTGATAGGGATTCCTGTGTACTGCTTCTAAGGTGTTTGGATTGCTGTCCTCAGCAGGAATTAGTTTAGTTGCTTTAACAAGTTGCTTTAACCCTTCATTTATAGTAGTTAAAACATTCCTTACCTTGGGCTTAAAAAAGGAGAGAACCAGTTCCTACAGTTGTGTGTTTTTTCCTGTATTAGTTCAAGGGCAGCTCTTGTGACTTATCTAAGTAGGTCAGTTTTTGTAGAATGAAGATTAAAGTGCTTCCATTTTTGCACTTGTTCTTCCAGGAAAGCTTTTATGTTAATATTCTTGACAAATCTTTATACCTTGCAAGCAAATTAGATTTTCTTGTTACTGTTGGCAGTCTGCCATTTTAGTGACTATTTACTAGGTATGAGTTTGTGTAACATCATCTTAATGTTTTCCTTAGATTAAAGAAATGTTTTATTTATAGACAGAAATGAACAGCCTGCTGCTGTGCTGCTGGTCATCCCAGAGGAAAAGGACTTACTGTCTAAGTAATTTTCTTGTCAAGATTTGTGGATTTCTTAATCGTCTGATTACAGAAGAATCTTCTGTGTTCGTACAGTAGAAACCATCAGCATGGTATTGTTCATGCAAAAGTAAATGCAAATTAAATTTGATACAGACCATGTCTGTTTAGGGAAGTTATTTTGCTTTTAACAAACAGCGGATCAGTCTGGGTGAAGGTGGGTGTGCAGATCTCTGCTAAATGTCTAGGGAGGGTGGTACTAGGACAGAGGAACACAGTGAGTGTCAGGCTTGTGCTCTAGCACTGCAAATAGTGGGGCAAGATAACAGTGTGATGGTGTGGATAGACTGAATTACTGTCAGCATTTACTAGGCAGCCGTCATGATGGTGTTTGCTTCAGTTACTGGAGAAGAAAGTCATCCAGTGGAAAAGATTACTTTTAAAATAGGCTATTAACACTATTTCGAAGTATAGGTAAATATTAATCGATTTAGTTTAATCTATACAGTGACAATACAAAAATAAAAACTAACTTCTGGGTAACGTGTTAATTGAAGTTGGGACAGATGAGCTTGGTTTTGCGTTAATGTTCTGTGTGTAAGTTCCAAACCAGAAATGTAGAATCAGAGAAGGTGAGAGTTGCTTTGATTAATTTTGTAGTGTCTTACAGAACCAGCTGGTTTCTGGTAACTCCTTTTGATAACTTTGCAATATTAAAAATGAGCCTACGGAGGTACAGATGGAGGGTTTTGCAGAAGGGGTAACAACCTGGTCTAGAGTGCAGTGCAATATCTGGAATAACTGGAAATGTAACTGGAAAGTGATTGGAGCTGCTAACACGTGCTGGAAGTGGGATTGAGCTTCTACAGAGATGACAGAAAAGGATGAGTTCTTGGATATTTTTGTTACTGAAAGGGAAAAGAATTCTTGTTGGTTACGTGGGAAGTACGTGGCATACTGCTAGTCTGGTATGTTAAATTGATTTGTGTGTAAAAGTGGCACTTCTAAGAAACTGGTAATCCTAGTATCTTAACCCAGCATTTAGTAGGGGCCATAATTATGAAATGCCTCTTTGTTAAAGTGGTGAATCTGCAGACTGATGTAACTGTGTAGATTAATGGAGTGTGTGGCTGCTCAAGTAGCTGCTCTGACAAGGGAGGGCAAGTGGCCAGTGCTTGCCACTGTTAGTGCTTCTGAATAGGTGTCTACCTTACTAGTTTTCTCTTTTCCCTTGGGTTTTTACTTTATTTTTAGTTCTGCCTTTTCTGAATGTTAAATGGCATGAAAAGCAGCTGATGCAAAGCTGAAAGATGGGCAACATCTTTATGAAGGCTATTTGAAAATATTTAAGCTTCAATGCTTAGCTGACTGTTTTTGCAATCAGTATAAGCCATTCAAAATCAGCAATATAACTTTGTATAAAACTTAGAAATACAGGTTGTTCTTGCCAGCTTACTCAATTAATACTATTCAAGCTGATTTTGGTTTTGTTTCTTGTTATGTGACAGTTAAAATTGAAAGTGTTGAAGGCCAGACTGGATGGGCCTTTGGGTGACCTGATCTAGTGGGAGGTGTCCCTGCCCACAGCTGGGGGACTGGATGGGGTGGTCATTAAGGGTCCCTTCCAACCCAAACCAGTCTGTGCTTTTGTGATAAATTCCTGAGCACTGAACAAAGAGTTATGACTGCACCCTGAAGGCATCGAAGTAAGCTCTTGTCTGAACAAAATGTCAAGTTTTAAGTAAATTAAAAAGAAATCCTAAGACATACATTTGGATTGTTTATGCTGTTAATGAAGAGATTAACATTCACATGATAAATATTTTGGCTGTAGAATAATCCTCTTTGCAACTGAAAAGAGACATCACAGTAGGGGAAAACTATATGAACATATTGATTAGAGATTAAGTATTTTTCTCTTGTTGACTAGTTTACCTCAAATGAAATTAGTTATGGAACCTCAACTTTTTACAGATTTAATTTGATTTGTTGTAGAAGCAAAATGAATTCAGTGAAGACAATATTAAGTATTATGATAATGCATGTGGGAAATGAGTTTCTCGTATAAATGATAATCATGAAACAAGGATGTATCTAAATCTTTTCTTATCCCTAAAGCCTCTTCCTTATTTTTATTTCTTACATGACGGCTTTTATTTATTTATCTTTCAAACAGCTTTTGGTTTTCTTCAAAGATTGCATTAAACTCTGCTTATCCTAAAGCCCTGGCAAGAGCCTCAGATAAAACACTTGGTTTAGACTTCATCAGCCAGGCAAAGCAGATGTCCAGCAATAGCATATTTGCCAGATCTTGTTTTCAGCATACGTGGGGAGATGGTGCACTGTACAAATTGAAACTGTCTGTGGAATTAAGTATTTTAAACAATCATAGTTTGATTAAGGAATTATGGGGGTTTTTTTAGAAGCTAGAAAAAAATATTTTCTGCCTTTTGGGGCAAATATGTATTTCAGACTAATTTTAATGGACTAAAAGGCATCCAAAGCAACTGCTGTTTGTAGAAAAGCTGTTCTGTGTTGAAAGATGTCTTGTTTGTCCTGTTTCAGAAATTCCATGGCTGATACTCTGAGGTTGATCAGTGGAGCTCAACATCCTGGCTCTGCTGCAGGAGTCTATGAAACAACTCAGCACTTCAATGACATCAAAGAACACCTTCATGTAGTAAAGAGGGACATTGAGCATTTAGTACAACGAAATACGGTAATTTATGTGCTGGTAGTGTAAGCATGACTGTAATAATTCTTTATTTGGCTGTTAGTGAAAAGCTAGGATGAGCCAGCATTCCATTTATGGAGCAATTAATCCTTCATTAAGCTGCTTCGCTAAAACTGCACTGCCTTGACCTAACTGCATGATCTGTGGCTTGATGAGAAGTTTTGCACAAAGAGCATGATTTTTAGTCTTAATTCCCTGTGGAAACAAGGTCAAGCAATTAGGTTTTCTGGGTGGGTTTTTTTTGTTTGTCACCCTACTTAACAGCTCTGTACAGAGGAGGTTCTCTAATGCTTCTGCACAGAAGGGAGAGCTTTAATCAGGGGAAACTTGGGTAGGCTCCATTTGAGGTCTCCAAGTGTGAAAGATGACTGCATTCATGTTCAGGAGCACCTTAGTCTAGCCTAGGTAGCAATTTAAGCTGAATTAGCTTAAGACCCCTAAGAAGGTTCTTGATTTCTGGGTTAATTTACCAAATCTGTGTTCTTTCCCCTGTAATCCTCAAATGAGCATCAGTCATTTATCTGAGAAACACAAAGGTGAAAGTGTGAAGGGGAGTAAGATGATGATTTTTCAGAGTGGTGTCATCCATGTATGCTTTCTGCTTGTGTTCTGATTTTTTAGATCATGTTGCAAAGACCTGTTTTATTTCTTAGATAGTAAGTCCTTTAGCATGTCATGTTCACATTTTATATTAAAATATATCTTTTTTGTGCTTTTCAGGCATCTAGTGAGAAACCAAAGTGTCCAGACTTGCCACCGTTTCCATCGTGCTTATCTACAGTGCACTTCTTCATATTTGTAGCAGTACAAACAGTATTATTCGTTGGTTATATCATGTATAGGTAAGTGTGCTCTTGTTTAAAGACAACAGGGCAAATGGTTGTACAACTTCTGACTGGAAATGCAACTGCAATGGTATGAAGATGTTAATCTTGTTTAAAACAAGCAATCATTCAGATTGGAGGGGCTCTTCTGCTCAGAGCAGGGTTGACACTGAATTCAGACCAGGTACCCTAGTGTTTAGACCAGTCAGGTCTTAAACCTCTAAGAATGGAAAGTCTACTACTGTTACTGACCTTGTGGTCCTCTGCTGGACTTACTGAAGTTCATTAACAAAAGAAATCTGATTTGATTTCAAAAAAACTTCTTCTGTGTACCTACAGGCTACTTATCCTGTCTTATAAATTCCATTTTAATTCAAGGAAGTACCATTTCAAGTATATTCTTCCACTGCTTAGTTGCATTTGTTTTGTCTTCTGTGGTGATGTCCAGGCCAGTCAGATACTGAGAAGAAAAATTTCAAGTGTTGTAACAATCAGTTCATATGTTGTTTCAGTTTCTGGCTTCTGTCTTCTGACACAAAACTGGAGTCACAGCAATGCTACCAATGTCTTTGTAAATAGAAAAGAGTATATCCTGGTTTTGTGATATGATTTACTTTTGATTTCCCTAAGTCTCTGGCAAGGAATGGGATCTTTTAATCCCCACATAAATGAAATAGTTACTTACCACCAGTTAGCTAGTTTTATACTGTAAGTACTTAATGAATTCTCTTCTGCTTTTTCTTTCAGGAGTCAACAAGAAGCAGCAGCCAAAAAGTTCTTTTGATGACCTGATCCTTTGTGTGTACATAACAGCAGTATGTACGCACAGAGAATTACACACTTCTGTAAATGAGGGAAATTTTAGTGTTTGATATACTTTGATATTGTAAATTATTGAATATTGTTAAACTAAATGACTTTTCATTTGAACTGTTAATGCTAAAGTTAAAAACAGAGTGGGGAGCAGAAGAGCAAATGGTAGCTAGGGGAAGACTGCAGACCCTACCTAGGTCTGTGTTTCCAGCAACTTTCTCAAATACTGGAAGGCAAATTCCATATACTTCTTCTGTTAAGATTCCAGAGGAGGGAATTCAAACAGCCAGGTTTGGTGGTTCATCATGAGAATCGTAGATAGATGATTTTTGCAGAAAGCTTGACATAACCTGAAGTTGCTCCAGGGGAGGGTCAGATTGGGTATTGGGAACAATTTCTATACTGCAAGAGTGGTGAGGATGGAACAGCCTCTGCCCAGGGAGGTGGTGGAGTCACCATCCCTGGAGGCATTCAAGAAATGTGTAGATGTGGCACTTCAGGGCATGCTCTAGTGGCAGAGGTTGGGGTTTTTTTGGTGGAGTGTGTGGTTGTGTGGTTTGGTTTTTTGGGCTGATGGTTGGACTTGGTGATCTCAGAGGTCCTTTCCAACCATGACAACTCTGTGATTCTCTAAGTGTCCTGACATACCAGTTAAGAAAAAAAAACAACACAGCAAAACCATTCAAACAAAACCCAAACACACACACCCAACAAACCCCTCTATTTTTTTGGAAGAGTGGTCAAAAATTTCATTTCTTTACCGTTTGGATTTAACAGTTTAAGAATTCTTTAGTTAATTCTAGCTCTTATTAAAAAGTGTTTAAATCTGTATTTTATTGGGGTCACAAAGACAGGCCTTTTAAAAGTCTGATTGCTGGTACCTGATACAGAAAACAAACTGTACGGAACAAGCAAATAAAAGCTTATCTCCTTATTTTGGGTTTCGGTTTAGGCAGTGAGAAAACATGATAAAGTAGTTTCTTAAATATATTGTGGGACTGATTTCTTTTCTTGTAGTTTCAAGTCTGTCTGTCTGATTTTGTTTGGAGATTTGTGGAACTTTTACAGCAAATACACCATTGTTTGTAGCTCTTCAAATCTGATTTTATTAAGGATATGTGTAGTGTATGAATGTCTTCACTTTTCTAAAGCTGTCTTGTGTCTTTCATGTATCAAATACAGATGCTTTGATTGAAATCTTGACATGGCAAGTGTTCCAAACTGCAGGTGTCAAGTGCTAACCCATTTCTTCACAAGCTGTTGCTTCAGATGTATGTTAATCCAGCGGCTCTTGTAGAATGAGTATTGTGTGTCAATTGCTGCTTTAATATCAAAAGCATAAGACTGAACATGTTTTTCTACTGCTTATCAGGTGAACATTTGCTTCAGGAAAGAAACAAAGCAGCCCAAACTGCTGGAATGTGAAATTAATTCATTTTGCCTTGTTTACATTATCTGTGGTAACTTCGTTCTTGAGTTGTTAGTGTGTAGAGTCAGAATAGGGGGCTTTGGTTTTTTCAAATTCTATAAAATACAGAAACACATCGGGATATTTCACTTCTAGTTATTGATCTGTTTGTCTCAATCTGCAAAAAGTATCTGGAATCTAGCATACTGCTACTGCATTCCTGCAGTCTGCTCCCTTGGGAGAGCAACACATGCTGCCAAATTTGCTGTAATGAAGAACACTTCAGTATTGTGCCTGTCAGTTTGCAGAAATTATAAACCTATGCAATGTATTTTGTTACTTAAAATAGTGTCCAAAAAGCGAATGTCTGTGCTAACCAATAAAGTGATAGCACCTACAGACCTATTTACATAGCTACACTATGGAGTATCCTGCAAGTGTTACAGCTTTATAGATTGACTTCTAAATTTTAGAAGACTTTGCTGTACTAATTGGAGAAACTACTGCCTCAAGCTAATCTTGCTGGATAAATAGGGTAAATCAATGAAAAAAACCAACCACTTCAGATGAGGCAGAATAACACACATGAATTTATCCATTCAGTTCTTTCAACACCAGCAGATATTTACAGGTGCCTTGAGTCTAAGCTATTACAACCCTGACTCTTTTAACTAGACTTAATATATTTTCTTAAAGTGTTCTGCAAATGTACAGTGTTGTTCCTTTCAGTTGCAAGCCTTCCTGCAGCAGCATCACACCTAAACAGAACTCCCCCTCTCTCAGCAGGCTTTTCAAGTCTCTTTATGCAGCAAGGCCTGTTTTGTTAAGTAGGTGCATATATCTGGCATAATGAGGAACAGTTCTAATGTATCAATTGGAGGAGCCTGGGTTTTTTTGTTACTGTGAATTTATCCAACCATAACTGTTTTCAAGCTGGAGCAGCCCATACTTTTGTTAGAAAGAAGAGAATGTGGGGGATGGTGTCTAGGGGAAAACTTGAACCTACAACTGTACCTTCAATGTGAGGCTCAGCTCGTGTGTTGATGCTGCTGAGAGATCTGACACATCTCCCATGTGCAATTAGGAGACCTTTGTGCAGGGGAGCAGAAGGTCTAAAGCGCAACATCCAAAAAGTGGTAACTTTGCTTCATGCTTCACTTCAGTTGTCTCTCTGGAACTTCCATAATTACTTCATCACTCACTGGATCAGAGGAAAGCTCTCAGCTGGCCAGCTCAAATATTGTCCTGTCTGTTCTTGAAGTGATAGCAGCAAGTCTGGACTTGGAAGAATATTTGTCAATGTAGCCTCCTGTTATGGCTGGCTACTAAAAGCTTCTTTCAGAACAGATAGTGTTTGATTCTTATCAAGTAAGATTTTGGGACTTGGAGGAGAAAACACCTTGGCATCCAGTTTGCCTGGCATCCAGTATGTGGGAGAACAAGTCTAATAATTGTATTTGAATAATTATATTTGAAGTGTGGATAAGTAGCAAATATTTGGCAGTGATGGGTAAATCTCCTGGTACTAGTCAGGGTATATTAAATACATGGTCACACCTGAATCTTTCAAAAGTAAGAAGATGGTTTGTAAATTACCTAACCAAAAGATGGTTTGTGAATTACCTAACTTCCTGTTAAAAGAAAACTATGTTTATCAATGCACCAGTTACTGTAACACTGAAGCCTGTCTATGGTTTCTTTTTAAATTCAAACAGCTGACATTTTCATATGTTTGTTTCTGACTAGTGTAAATTGACACTTGGAGTTCAGAGATAAGGTTATTTGAATAAAGATGCATATTTTTAGTAAGCATTTTTCTTTTAATGTGGTGTGTCAGTGAAATCCAAGCAAGTGTATTTGAAGCAGCCTTTACCCTCCTAGCATTCAGTTTGAATGCTTTGAGATGTGGGTTCAGTCTCTGGCACTGGAGAGTTAACAGCATTGGGAGGCTGAGACTGAATCCAGCCTCCCTTATTCTCTGCAAAGGGATTACAGCCTCTGTTTTGCAGTCTAATGCAAGGGTGACTAAACTGGGAGTAACATTCACTCGAAAGCTTCTGTTAAGACTATAAGACTTGCCTCGAGTATCAGGCACTTCTGGTCAAATGTGAAGCAGTGTGTCAGCTTCTAAGTCTCAGCAGCAACTTCAGTTGCTTGCTGGCTGCTTTGAGTTCACCTCATCCTTCTGAGCTGAAGGCTGCCTGCATCTCTCAAGGTTTTTCTTCAGATTCCTCAAGCTGCTGTCACCTGGGTGCTCTGTTCCTCTCTGATGGAATACAAAAGGCCTGCCCAAACTAAGGCAGTCTATAGCTCTGGGCTTTTTGGGGGTTTGTGGGGTTGTGTTTTTTTTTAATTACTGTTCTATCCGGTAAACTCTATTTGTGATAACCTCTCCCAGAAAGAATAAGAATTCCCTCACTGACCATTGTTTCCCCTAGCCAGGAGCGACTTCTTTTCTAGGTGGGGAAGAGGAATCTTTAACTGTACCTATTCAAGCTGAGAAAGCCCTAAAATACTTACTTTTCTGTGCAAGGGATCTGATGTGATCCAACTTCTATAAAAGAGGACATCCTCTTCTAGAGGGATGGAGTCAGGGGAGAGTCTTAGTCCTTTCAAAGAACACAGATGCTTCTGCACCACATGGCTGGAGTTGTGTGCTGTGACTGAAGTGAGGGATGAGGGATGCTGCTGGCCCTTCTGCCCTCTGGGTGCCTCGAGAGGCAGCACACTGAGCACTGAGCCAGGGAAGTCTCTGGGCACAACAGAAAGTCAGGCTGACTTTGCCAGGCCCATTTTGAATTGCTGGATTTTTAGTTACTAAATTTTGCCAGATAAATTGTACTTACTTTTGTGCTTTTGACTTCAGGTTTATGCATGCTCAAGTTGAGCATTCTCTGCTTAGGTTGGATTAGTTAGCACAGACTGTCTCAAGTCTATGATCTCAGTTCTAGCCATTTGGGCAAGTACAATACAGTTTTGGTAATCAGGGTCAGAGTTGGTCAGATGTAAAGTTGATTCTTCCCACAAATTCTTGCAACATTTATAGTTCTGAAAGTGCACAGTGATTATAAAAAGCAACTTTGATTTAGGAAAAATAATTCATAGGTATTTGTAGTATATCAAAGTAGTTTTGTTGTGATTTGGAATTCCTGCTACTGAATTATGATTTATTTCAGAAATAAAGTTTCTTGTTTAATCACTAATAATCCAGGATTACAGAACATCCTGCTTTTTTTAATAGTAACAGGTCTGCTTTAATTAGAAAGGCTCAAATACAGATTAAGGCATTAGGCAAACTGGAATCCTCCCATCTCAGTGAAATGATGAGGGTGCTGGGAGAACCATTTAGATAATCAAAACTGCAAAATGTTTCATTAAGGCATGCACAGTCAGAGTACAATAAATGAAAAATAATGAACTTCTGAGAACTAGCAGATTATTTTCTTCTCCAAGTAGTCTGTGATCTAGGTAGCAGATCCTGCAAATCTTCACCTGAAGGTGAAGGCCAATGATGTGAATAGAAGTTTGAAGAAGAGGACCTGCCCAAGCAATCCTCAAACAAAAGATTCCAAGGCTGCATCACAGCATACCAAATCAGTCAGATTAATTTCTCCTTTACTGACAATCAGATTAAAAGCACTAGGGAGCACCAGTCAAGGTAGTCATCTGGATGGAGACAGCCTGGGGCAGAGTTGAAATAAGCCCTATAGAATGGAAAGCAGGAAGATGTGATTTGCTTTTTTTGTGATTGCTTTCTTAAAAAAAAAAAAAAAAAAGTAATGATAGCAGTAACCTGTGAGACAAAGCAACCATCTGAAAAGTGCATGGGGAAAACATTCAATGCACTTTCTGTTCAATGTGATATTAATGGATAAAAAAGGATTGGGGCTTTTGCTTAATAAAGAATTCCAGTTTTCAAATCTCATTTGATTGTGAAAATCCGAAAGGGCTTTTCTACTCAGTAGCACAAGTTTTGCCATTTTACTATGGCCATTTAGTCAACCAGGTTTTTAGTTCAGATCTGTTGTGTTTCAGGAAATATTTTCATCTCTGTGAGAGTCTGAGGACTGAAGAAGTCAAAATGCTGTTGCACAGTATAATTGATTTGGGGGGGAGGGGTGTACAATTAGCTTAAAGTATTAATATAAAAAGTAGGTAGCTGCATCTAATGATTTTTTTTTAGTAATCTGAACCATCTGCCTTTAGATATTAAGGAGTTCACTCTTTAATCCAGATTATGGCTGACAAACTGGTTTTGGCATTCACGTTTCACTAGCACTGTGCCCTTGAAGAGCTGGTGTGGCTGTAGAAACTCTTGCTGACAACCACTGGTTTTGGAAACGGGTTTGGTTTGGTTTGGCTTTCTCGTGGTTGTTGGCTTATAGCTCCTTTTCTCTTGAGAAGATGGCTTTTCTAATGAAAAGTATGTTGAGCAACCAGGTAAAGAATTTGGGACTTGGAGGTGGAGGGGAAGAAACCAAAGAAGAAAGCACTCCTTCTGACCCAGCAGCAGCTGCAGGAATGACCAGAGAGGAGTATGAGGAATATCAAAAGCAAATGGTTGAGGAGAAGTGAGTACCTGTTCTGTTATTATCAGTGTGGGGCTGATTCTTGGTAACTTTAGGCAGATAAAAATAACCCAAGAAAAAGCCAAACATCCAGCTCTCTCCCTTCTTTTTTTTTTTTAATTTTTTTTTTTTTTTTTTTAAAGCAGACGTATCTTTGCTACAGAGACTTCCCAAAATAAAAGTTCACCAACTGGAAATTATATTATGCTTCCCCCTTGCCTCCCCCGCTGTCCTGTAGCTCCTACGCTTTCTTGTCATCTCCACACCTTGATATGCTGGATTCATTCCTCGTTGATGTTACTTTATCTATCCAAATGTTCCACAGGTACAAAGCTGTTTGTAGTGCAGGAGTGTGAGATTTGTTCTCCTACAACTCCACGTGGAGTATGCTTTCAATACATTATCTTTTCTGTGTGCACATTTATTATGGCAGACACAAAAAAAAACAAGTGCTGGATTAAATGGATTATACTTATCTAGAGAAAAGTTTTAAGATGGTTATTTTTTTTGGTAGCATTTTCAGGTTTTTTTATAAAATCTACTAAATAAAGCATAACTTTTAAACTGATTTAATATCAATTTTAAGTAGTCTGTCATTATAATCTTTTCCACTTGCTGAGTTTAAATACCAAAGCAGAAGTAAAATAAAGGACCTAATGTGTAGAAGTTCAAATAATGCATGATTATAAATAAAACAATTGACTTTTAAATCTCAAATGCATCTGTTCCTTTAATGGTCAATTACATAATGGTTGTGTAAATCCTTCATGTAAGATGATTATAGGTGAAAGGTTAATGACTGATGGAATTTGAGGTATCCAGGTCTGTATTTAGCAGCAGCCATTTCTATAATAAAAACTCGTGTAGGTATCATTTGGTTTGGAATAAAATACAGAATGTTTGGCTATGCATTTTGTCAAGGGATATTTGAAAGAGAAATAACCACCTGCTGGCAGGAAGATGCTTTATTGAGACTGAGAAGCAAAACAGGATTCCTGGGACAGGGAAAATGCTTGGAAAAACAATTATTTCTGTGATGTTTTCAAGTGTGGCATGTGTCTGTTACATGCTGAACTGTACTGAGAAATCAGTGCAGGAGAACTGAAAGTGCAGTTTGGAGCTATAGTAGGAACATCTGAAGTACTTCCAAAGAGAAAAAGTGAGCTCAGGACAGTGCAAATGTGTCAGAAATGTTTGCCATGGGCAGAGCCCCTGTTTGAGGGCTCGCTGGGCTTTCCTGGTTCCCAGCTGTCCAAGAGTGGTGATCAGAGGAGCCTTGCTGGAGTCATACTCTGCCAGAGTTTGGCTTTTCACGTGTGGCCCTCCTGGCTTTGGGCCCTTCCCAGGTTTTGGGTTTGGGGTTTTTTGTGGGTTATTAAATACACAAAAATGCACAGACTGCTGTTTCTCAGGAAAAGTGTAACATGCAGGAACAAACCAGTGGCTGGTGCTGGCAGTCTCCAGCACGGTCCCATAGAATTTGCTACCAGCACCACAGGAGTTTGAACAAGAGGGGAGCACCAGTTTGTGCTGTACATCATGGGCTCCTGGCTGCCACACAACTGCTCCTGTACCTGCCTCCTGTGCCTGCAAAGCTTTATGTCCCAGGAATAATTAGATCCTCCAGAACAAAGCGGTGTAAGATCAGGGCAGACGCTAGGGGCCCAGGCAGTGGGGGCAGACTGGCTGAGCTGTGCCAGGCCTTCCCACGATGCCAGAGCAAGTGGGAAGCTCCAATCGACCTGAGCAGGAAGTCCCCTCCTGCCCCTTGGCCTCACAGGACACCCACAGGGCTGTGTGGAAATGCTGCCTGCGCTGCCCTCGGGACAGCCCAACACCCGCTGTGGCTGGTAATGGGTCCTCTGCAGAGGAGTGGGCAATAGAACAGGAAGTGGAGAAAGAGAGGGAAAATGTGCCAGAAGGGCTCAAAAAAATCTCCTTTCAATCTCCCCATCAGTGACAGGCTGAAAGAAGTTTAAGATGGCTTCCAGACAGACAGAAAAACCCAAAAATTCATTTGTGGAAGCGAAGGAAAAGCAGTATTTCATTTTGCAAGTAGCTTTTATATGGCAAAATACCTATACTGGAACAAAATTAATTTTGCTATAGAATTTCCTTGACAGTGCTTCTGAGGAAAAAAAATAAAGGGAGCGGGGGGAAGGTGATTATCAAATGCTACCAAAACTCTTTGAAGAGACACATTTTGCAAATAAACACGTAAGTAATCTAACTGTGCTGAGCAGTTCTTAAATCTAATGAAAGCGTTTTATAAAATCAAAGAGAAGATAAGTACTTTTCCACACAGGGAAGCTGTGGAATTCATTGCTGTAGGATGTTCTGAAATAATAAATGGATGATGCCAAAAAGACAAGGAAAATTTGTAGGTGAAAGAGGCCATCCAGGGCTGTTAAAGACAACGATGTAGAGCCCATGTCCAACTCCTGTACCCAACACCAATGATTTTGGGAAGCTGGGCAGTTTTGATACAGGATGCTTATCCTCCTCTTAAATTCGTTCTCTACATGTCTACTACTGACTGCTGTTGGAAAAGGGACTCTAGGAGAGGCAAACTTCTGGTCTGACCCAGAAGGACCATTCTGCCCTTGTCTGTGTGTGGTTACACTGTGGGAATGTCAGGTTTGCAGAACCGCAGCGGGGGCAGGCAGCCGCCTCTGCGAGTGCCCCAGCGGGATAAGCAGGGAATAGCAACACTTTGCTGCTCTCCCTGTTGGAATTGTTCCTTGTTACAGAGAGCAACAGCAGCTGTGCAGGTACAAACTCCAGACAGATGGTATTGGCTTATCCTACATTCTTCAAAAGATTCAAGGGAACTGTTATAAGAACATGTTTGGGGTACAGGAGGTCTGGCCCCTCAGCATCACTTTACTGATACGGCTCCTCTTGTGCCTTTGGATGAGTTACACACCTTTGGGAGTTAACTCCTCCCTGTATCTTTTTGCAGCCAGCTGGCTCGGTGGAAAAGACTGTATTCTATTCGTATCTTGAAGAAACATTTTTTCTGATTTCCAGGATGGAAAGAGATGCTGCATTTGCACAGAAAAAAGCAGAGCGAGCCTGTCTGAGGGTTCATCTGAGAGAAAAGTACAGACTCCCCAAGGTAAGCCTGCAGCTCCTGATCTCATCTGGTTCAGTGGCCAACTTTAAAACAAACTGACCACCACAACGGCAAAGTGCCTTCAGTAGCAGGATCCCCACTGCAGCTCAGTGCAGCAATGGAGGAGGCCAGAGCCGTGGTTCTCCCTAGTGACAGCTTCTTTCAGGCCCTTTTTTTCTCTGCTCAGTAGCTGAATCTAATGGAAGTAGTCCTGTAATCCCTCCCCGAACTGTCAGCTCTGAAACAGGGGCCTAGGCAAGCTGAGTATCTGGTCTGCCCGTGTCTCACAGTTAGCATACATTCTTAACCTAGCAACAGACAACAGTTAATAAACAACTATAAACACATACACAAAGTCTCTGAAAACTCCCCTACAAGCTGTATGTTTGAGTTCTGCTACACTTCTGAAGGCTCATTTTTGCTGTCTTCTTTCAAGAAGTGCAAACAAACTGTCCACTATTTTTCTTCAGTGCTCCTGACACTCTTTGTCAAATATTCCCAAGAAAACCAAAATAGATACAGAAGCTTCAAGCAACAGAGAAATCTGGAGGTTTGCTAAAAGTGGGCAGCACCTGCAACACCGTCTGGATCATGACAGAAACCACAGTTAGTATTTTCCTGACATAAAAGCCCATAGATACAAAGAAAGATAACTCTCTTCTGTATTTGAAGTGTTTTGCTGGTTTAGAGGGAAAACTTGCTGACTTTCCCAGCAGATTATTTAAACGCATCACACATTCCCACTATCTTTAAGGACTCATCTTTGACTTTATAGCCACCTCTACACACATCATCTCTGCTACATCCTCCCACACTGCTGAGCCTTTTCAGATAGCTCCTCCAGTTACCTCTTTTCCTCCAATAAGATTAATAAATTAATAGAGTCTTCATTCAGTCACCTCTGCCTGCACCCCAGTCTGTGGGGATGCTTACTTTGTTTGGCTGTCTTTCAGCAGGGGGCTTAATGGTTCCACTTGTCCCCTTTCCTCTCAGGGCCTTCTGGTGGAGCTTCTGGCCCTGGGCTAGCACAATCCTCCAGCCTGACAGAAGGAACCAGAAGTAAAGGCTTCCTCGTGGAGAATGCATTTTAAAGAAGTCTACCATTTGCCAGGGAAGGGGTTTTTGTAGAGTTTCCTCAGTGCTCTGTGAATCTAGTGCTAAATCTAAACTCCTGAATGAATCAGTGCTGGGCCAAGCCCTCCATGTGAGAGTGCCATCATCCCTGTTATTAAGCTACCTGATGGTCCCTCACACAACTCTGAGCCAACTAGCCCCTTAGGTTCCATTGCCTGGCATGACTTGGGAGCAAAGGCAAATATGACAGGAATTTTAAAGCCAGTCTTGGAACCTGCAAGCAATGGAACTGAATGTTTGTGCACGTTCCGTGGCAAGCATGACTAAATACTAAAACAATTGCAACCATCTCTGCTGAACCGTGTAAAGCATTTCCCCCTGAAGCACCAGAAGGAAAGGACCCAGCAGTCAAGCAGTTAAAAGTTACCAAAGTCACCTAGGCTCAGAAAGTGATTATGCCATGTAAACACAAATAGTAAATCCTGTGGGCTTTTCTGCAGCGTTAGTTCGATGCTGTTTCTGACTCTGGGCCGCCACAGGCCCTCTAGTGCCATGTTCACCAAATTGCACCACACTTAAAACAGTCATTGCCTTGAACCCTACAGGCAAACTACAATACGGATGAAAAGTGAATCAACCTTGTGACTTACATAAAACGATACCATCTATAAGTAACCAGTCAGGCAGGCCTCATTCATCATCAGGCATGAAAAAGGTATTTTTCTCTAACTTTGAAAACATGGGTTTTGCAACCAAAACCACAGTACCACAGTATCATTCTGGTTGGAAAAGATGTTCAAGGTCATCGAGTCCAACCACTACCCTAACTCTGCTGCACCCACCACTAAACCCGGTCCCCTGGCACCACATCTGTCTTTTTAGATGGCTCCAGGGGTGGTGGCTCAACCACATCCTCAGACAGCCTGGATCACCGAGTCCAACTCCCACCCCAGAACAGGACAACCCCAGAGTTCACACCATGTTCCCGAGGGCATTGTCCAAATGTTTCTTCACAAAAAAACTTCCTGACTTTCCAAGAAAGAGAAGTGCTGTCTTAAAAAAATACAGCAGAATGTTTTGAGACAGCTACCTCTCTACATGCCCTCCCAGTGTGTCAGTGTTGAAGTTAATACAGGCTTTATAACAACTCATTTCAGATCAACAAACTGTCTGTAAGGATATTTGACTTTAAAATTACCTGAAGGCACAGTTTTTCATCTTCAAAAATGAAGCCATATTGCTATACCTATAGTTTCTCATTCAAATGGCCCCTTAAATTGAAGTATTATTAGCCCTGACTCTTTCACAGATGGTTATCAAGACCACACTCTTACCAGTACTTGAACTTCGATCTCCCTTTCACTCCCTCGAGGTGTTGCTGTTGTGGCTGCAGCTCCTGCTATAGAAACACCCGGGTCTGCTCCGTGTCGTTGCACGTTCCCAGGCATTGGTGAACCTGTGGTTCTCCTGCAGGCTGCTCAGAGCATCTGCCATGCATCCTGGGATGGGCCCAGGGTGTGGAGCTCCTTCTGCTCAGCAGTGCAGTGCCCAGTGGAACAGGCAGATGACGGGCCGGGGTCAGTGCAGGATCTGCTCTGGGTGTGCCAGGCTGATCCTTGTTCCTGCAGTAGATGTGTTGTTGGGGAATTGTTGGCACTTGCTCACAGCTACAGTCTGGCATCAAAAAAGACTAGAGAAATGTACCATGCCTTCAGATTCCCTCCAAGCAGAATATCCATCTGAAAGACAAAGGGGAGAACCACAGATACATTTTAGTGCACGACCAGTGTCATATATACAGGGGTAGAAAGAGCAAGGGCAGATTATCCACCCTGCTCTTCTGTGTTCATCAGTTGCAATATTCCATTTGCTCTGGGCCGTGGGTGTTCAGTGTAGTGACAAGCAAGAGGAAAACTTATCCTGAGGGTGAGTTTAACTACAGAAAGATTAATTATGCAAAAAAAATTAAGTACAAGATTTTAAGTGGTTGATTGGATTGTAGGCCTAAATCTCTAAACACCAGCATTTTAATTAGCAGCTGAGTAGTAAAATATCATTAGGCTTGGTTGTCCTTGTGTACTGAGCCAGCCCTCAACAGCCTTTCCCCATGGCCTCACCACGCTCTGTGAGGTCCCAGCTTTAAACCCCAAGAAGGTCTGCTTTCAAAGGCTCCAGGACACTGACGTGCCCAGCTCTCAAGCAGAAATCAGTGGAGCTGGATGCCTCCCTGTGACTTTGGAATTCTCCTATCCACAGTGCCTTTTCCAGCTCTGAGATTGTGTCAGGTCTCCACTGTCACCCTTGGCTGACCTCTGACCACTGCCACCTCACAGCACCTCCGAGCACGCAGTGGTGAGCCACCCCTCTCCAGCAGGATCTTGACTTTGGCATACACTAAGTGCTCTTAGGGGCCATGTTTCAGATGGAACAGCAGAAGGCTTGCCTCCAAGGTAGGACAGTGGCTCTAAGCCAGCAAAGATGATGTTAAGCATGTACTTAGCTTTGCTGGCTTGCAGGGGTTGTAAGTAAATTTTGCAGGATATGCTTTTCTGCATGTGTCTACCTATATACAATTTATTGGTTGAAAGTCTCCTTTCTTTTCCCTACCTCTTATGAAAACATATGTTATATCAGGAAGAACATGAATTTATAAATTGCACCCTATATGCCCCTGGAAAAAATTCAGCTCTGTGATACGACCTTATGGCAGCAAAGTGTTCTCAGACCTGTAATAATGCATTAATTATTTTGAAAAATGAAAGTGATTTCAGGTAGCCTAATATGGGATAGAAACCCTGAATATTACCAGTACCAATCACTAGCACACGTTGTAAATGAAAGCATGAAATCCAGCACTAGCAGGGCCCCCTTTTCACTGCACAATCTAAAGCTCCATGCTATCTGGGCCAGATTTATAAGAGAAAGCAGTTCCTTAATGAACCTAATCCTATTAACAGAATTGTCAACTTAGGTTTGTCATCAGAAGGATGTTTTTAGCCATGAGACATTTGATCTATGGACAATTTTTTCATCTTCAGAGTATTTAATGCATCACCTCCATAGAAAACATCTTTCAAATTGTATACATACATAGATAACTATTTTTATTTAAAAACAAAATAAAACAAAAACAAAAAAACCAAACCAAACCAAAATACAAAAAACAATGCCAGACTCTTATTCATTTACTGCCTTTTTCGTGAACTGGGATCTAGTAATCAATTAGCTTCTGCAAAGTCTAAATGCAGGGGCTTTAAGTGATGGTGCCGGTAGTGCAGGAGATGAACATCTGACCACAGGCTCCTCCAACCTGTCCAAAACCTTGTCTGCAACATGACAACCTCCCATAGGCCCCACCAGCCCTTTCACATCACTGATCTGCACAAAGGTCCACCATGTCACCTCACATGCCACTACTCTCTGTCAGGGTATTGTCACATCAGTACTGTTCTTCTATCCAACTGCTGGGGACTGTGTGGTGACACATGAATTTCCAGCACCTCAGGAAGGGACTATGTCACCTGCTCCAAGCAGGTGGATCCCTTCCCCTAGTCAAAGCACTTGTGTGGGCACTGCTCTACCACATTCTCAGTCACTGAACAGCAGGATCTTTTTCATTTGCTGATGCTTAGAGGAAAATAGTATTCAGATGCAATCAGGTGTCTTTTCAGTAAGAAGTGCTGCTAAAGATTTTAAAGAGGAAAGCTTCTTGCCATGAAAGAGTTGTGCAGCCATGTAATCTCAAACAGCTCTTACTCTATTGTGCTGTGATGGGATATTGGTAAGGCTTGATTTAATGAATAGTGCCATTACAGAATTAAAGGGTTTTTTTACTTGTATGCAGGCGCTACATCAGCTCTAGCTGTGCCAGGGGAAATGTGTACTGACTGGGTGGAAAGAGAAACTTACCTCAGGAGCAGCTCTTCAGTGCACACAGGCTTTAGCGAAGTATCCAAAACCAAGCATCTGCTAAGCTTGAAGAATTATTTTGCTGATCTGAATGTTTTCCTAGTAGGCCCAAGTGGAACAGCTGTGGATCTGCTGTGGAGACATGGTGCAGTGTGGCTGTCAGGAGGCGCAGGGCCAGGATTGCTCCCAGAGGGGCCCAGGCCGGGCCCTTCCCCACAGGCATGGAGTCCAGCTGTGGCCCAGTGGTGGTCTGGGAAGGCAGAGCCAGGCCCATCCTGGAAAACCCGCCAAAAGGCCAGGCAGAGGGCAGGGAGCTGGGCCTCAGGGGCCAGGGGCTCTTGTTGGGGCCAGGGGCTCTTGTTGAAGCCAGTTCAAGCAATGGTGTGACAGGGCCTACAAGGCCGTAAGAGGGGGTGTCGGGCGGCCTCCACACACCCTCCTGTGCTCTAGACCACGGTCCCACATAGGGATGGCACAAGGGATGTTTGGGGGGGGGGGAGGAGGCTTCTGGTCCCAAGCAGTGGCCCTGGTGCCTGCCTGTGAGGTGCCTGCAGCCCTCGGGTGGCACAGCTCAGCTCGGCGCTGCTGGATGGCTCATCCAAAACCCCACCGGCCACCAAGGCGACAGGGCCCATGAATGGGAGTCTCCTGGTACACCATGTTTCTGATCCTGACTTTCAGAAATGACTGTGTGGAGCTGCAGGCTCACTTCATATTTGGACACTTGCAGCATTAGCCTGACTTTAAGAACATCCTGTGGGAAAATCCTCTTGTCTCTCCTTGTAAGAAAACAAGCTTAGAAAACAAGCTTTTGAGTATTTCCTCCAATCCCAGAAAAAAAAAACAACACCAAAAAAACACAAAAAACCAAACCAACAACAAAAAAAAGCAAACACCAAACCAAAACAACAGGTAAAATCAGAAACTTAATCCTGCATTTGCAATTCAAATCAAAGTAACAGAACCAGACAGAAAAGAAGAGGCCATACACATCTCATGTGCTTCTTGGCTTGCTGTTGAGTGATCCTACCTTGTTGAAGCTCATGCTAGGTCTATTCAAGGACAGGCTAAATGCCAAGTGGGTAGAGGCAGGTGACTTGGGCAGAACTGTACTACTTCAGATTACATCTGAATAGATTCTTCTTTGGTCAGAGAACACTTTGGACCCCCAGACTGTGTTGAACATCACATCTCACACTTCAGTGGGACAGGGATTTGGTGCAAGAACATGCACAACAGTTGTTTGCACTGTTGGGCATCTCTCCACATGATGTACTGCAGTGTGCAGTGAGGATGTCTTAAATTATAAATAGTTCTAAAGAAAAGAACGTCTGTGATTTTCTGCTGAGAGGGACATTTTTGCTAATTAACCCAGTATCTGTTTTTATCATCCTCTACTGCTGCTTGGGAGGATTTCAAAAGGGCTAACTCCTCCAACGGCCAGCACCCGCTGATTAAAAGCTTACCACTTCTTTTCCTGCTACACACTCAATTAAGAATACATTAAAAATTAAAAAATATTTTATGGTTCTATGAATACTTCTGCCAATTGGGGTATTGCTTCTTGCTTCCACAGATCTGATAGCAGCAGCAGCCCTCACCCAAAGGGGTCAGGAGATGTCCTTACCTATTTTAGCCATATAGCAGCAAGGATCAGGATACAGCTCTCCGTATTTTCCTAAGAGATACGGGGAGAAAGCAGGTTAAAGTGAAGTATAGTTATTGCTAATACCAGGCTGTGCAAATACATGTAACAGTAACCAGTGGCTCTTCAGACGAGCACCCCAGTCTGCCTGTCCTTGCAAAGGCCTGAAGCCACATGGACGTTGCTCATGCACGTCCTTCCATTCATTCTTGCATTCATTCATTCATGCAAACCGAAGACCCCTCTCACTCTTCAAAACACCTCCTGCTGACAGCATTGCTGCTTATTCATATCAGGCCTTTGCTGCTGTCATGCTTCATTTTGGAGATGTAATGAGGCATTAATGCTTATCTTTGATGTGTGAACTGTGTCAAAATATCCTGTTCTTCTGAGCTCTGGATCCATCAGAATCCACCATAAAATGTGAACAAAATCTCCATTGTTTGAAAAATGGACACAGCTCCACTGATGGAGCGTTTCAGCAGGCAGGCAGGAAGCAAGTGTGTGTAGTGCTTACTGCATCTCAGCCCTTTTAATTGCTTAATCAGTTCCTTCTCCTGTCTCCTTTTGGTTTCTCAGACTCACACCCAACCTCCATCCCTTCTTTTGTTGTCTAAGTCCTCCTATTACCCCACTAACCCGCACTGCAACACTGCTCTGATTATGTGCCAGGCCTGCTCTTCATCACAACTCCGAGATGCCAACCAAAGACCTAGATATAGTCTAGACATGGTTTGGGGAAGATGGGAACTTTTTTTCCAGTAGTTTTTTCCTAAGTTTAATGTATCTTTCTTCAGGAAGGCTTCTGTACAGTGCTGACACCCAGAAATGCCCACCAACAAATGAAGAGGGCAGTGGTAGCCTCACAGCTGTCCCCAAATCATGGAGCAAATCGCACAACAGCTGCCAGCCTGGGCATCATATTGCAGCATGCCTTGGGTGGATTTCCTGCAGTATCAGCACAGTTAACACTTAGGGCAAAGATTTATGCAATGGCAAGTGACACTGAGGGCTTCAGTTTTGACCCTACTGAAACCCTTCAAAGACATATCATTGTCATTGTCTGAAAAAAATCTTAGCACTTGCATCGGGGCTGGCTGAGTTGCATCTAAAAAGTTTGACTGAAAAATCTGTGCGTATGTTTCTGTTGTCCCTAAAACAAACAAACAAAAAAAGACTCATTGGTAGCTGCTGGAATAGCAGAAATACTCCCATCTTCTGTTTTTATTTCTGCTTTTTGTATCAGAGTGAATTGGATGAGAATCAAATACAGATGGCCGGAGATGATGTGGGTTTGCCAGAAGACCTGGCAAAGATGGTAGCAGAAGATCAGGTGGAAGAAGAGGACAAGGACTCTATCCTGGGACAGCTGCAAAACCTCCAGAATATGGACATGGATACGATCAAAGAAAAGGCACAAGCCACCTTCACTGAAATGAAACAGGCTGCTGAGCAGAAATGTTCTGTGATGTAGAAGAGACACCACTATCCACGGGCTGCCATTCAGTCTTGTCTCACAGGGGCTGCAGAGTGGGGGCAGGCAGAGGAATGTACTTAGCTCTGTAGCATTAAATGTCAATATAGAAAAGCAAGAGAGAGAGACTTTAAAACCCCAAGGGGGGGGGAAGGGGTGTCAAAATTTACATTCTGTGACTGCTTAGTGTGAAGTTAGAAATGATCCTTATTTTTAAACATAACATTTTTCCCCACAGAAAAAAAATTGCTTAAAAAATATAATATTGGGGAAAAAATGTGCCTTTTTCCATTTTTTCAAAGTGATTGAGATGCTATTAAATGTGTATTTTTCAGCAAAATTGTGCTTCTAATGCATAACATATAGGTAAAACACTCATTTAATACTGCTTTCAGAAATAAATGCCTATATTTCTAATAAAAACATGTCTGTTTCAAACACTTTGAAACAAACATAGTATTCAAATGTTGACATTTTCTACACGAACTTTAAAAAATGTTTTTGACCATCTCTGTACTAAACATAGCAAAAGGCAAAAAGCAAAGCATGTAACTCTACGGCTTGGGACAAAAATGTCATTGGATCTAGAACTGAGTGGGGACTTGCAGGAAGCCAAGGCTTGGTGGCTATCAGCCAGCCACAGTCAGTCACCAATGCTGACTTCTCCAGGCTGCTTTGATTTCACAGCCTCTCAGTCTTCAAATGCAGTCCAGACATCCAGTGACAGCAGTGGCCTCTGCTTGGCTGCTCTGTGTGCCAAATTCTGGGACTTGGGGTACCAGCAAATCACCTGCATAGGCTGAAATGAGCTCACTGCCTTTATTCTAGGAGTTCTCTCCATAAAAAGCTAAACAGAAACCTGGCCCACCTGGAGCCTAACCCCTGAGAAAAACCACAGCTTGCACTAGTGCTAAGTCTGAGCCTGTGGGACAGGCAGGATCTGGTTTTGCATTCAGGACCAAACAAGGTTTTCTTTGCTGCTGTTCAGAGTTTTTTTTCTGGGGAACACACAAGCAGGTGGTGTCCTGACTGCCTGCCAGTGCCAGCTGGCAGCTGGAGGAGCATCTGGAGCTGCTGGTGGAGCGATGGCTGCTCGCTGCAGCACTGCTGGGGCCACCAGCCCAGGAGCCCCTGCAGCCTGGTGGGGCCAGCAGAGGCCATCTCCTCCAGCCCTGTGGAGCACGGGCTGTGGCTAAGGCAGATGGGACCATCAGTCTGCCTTTGCACCTGCACAGCCATAGCTGTCCTTGGGCACCACAACGTGTACAACAGCTGTACAGCCCTGGCACGGGGGGCTGTGGTGCTGCTCCCCAGGGGCACAGGTGGTGTAGGAAACTGAGGACTTCCTAAGTCCTCCAAGAGCTAGCCTGTGAATGAAATTTGCAAATGAATATATGTAGCACCTTCCTACAGGTTTGTAAGTCTCTCTTTCTCTGTCTCTGTCTCTGTCTCCACTCAATCAAGTAAATTTTAAATTAATAAATGCACTAACTATGTTTTGTCTCTTCTTTTTCTCTCTTGCTTCCTTCCTCCTTCCCTCCCGCCTTTTTTTTCCTTTTCTCCTTCTGTCTTTTCACTCTTTTGTTTCTTTCTCTCTCTTCTTTTCTCCCTTTTCCTCCCCTTCCCTTTCTAAAAGCACTCCTCCCACACGTAAGTTGAAATGTTCTTGTTTGTGCGAGGCAGTTCTGCTGCCTTCCCCACCCAGCAGGGAGCTGGTGGGTGCCTCATCCTGCAGCTGCCCAGCTCCCCAGGCTGTGCACCCTGGCCAGCCCTGCCCTGGCCATCAGGTGCCTCCTCGGCACTGGGAAGGAACCTTATGGAATGGAGACTAGGAAAGAGGTGGAACATGTGTCAGTGTTGGTTGACAAAAGTGCATCTCTTGCTTCCTCCACTTGATGTTTACTTAGAGGGGAGGACAGGAGATGCCTATCTGGATGTCTAGCTTATTGTAAAAACCAGATGAAAAGTGAAAATACAAAAAAACTTGTAGGGCAAACCCACTGCAGATCACTCCAGCTCTGTTTTTCCTGCTACCCAAATGAGGAGCTGAGTAAGGCACTGGTGCAGACATGAGGAGAGACCAGGTCACTCCTAGAGGAGCGTGTCTGTTCAACAACTGCTGGCTGTGCCCCCCGGTTTTGCTCACAGAAGAGCATGCCTCTCCCCTCCTGGAAGGGGGCCGGGGGGGAGCCTGCCCTCAGCATGGGCTGGGGGGGGGTCTATTTCTGCTCTGCTGCTCTGTGGGAAAATCCTCCAGACAAGAACGCTAGAAAGGTTAGACAGGGAGAAAGGGTAGCAGGGAGCTACATCTAATCTTTTTGTCTTGCTCTAGTTTTTGACATAATCACATTTCTTTATTTTTAATGCAGCTCCTCCCTGCGCCAGGCTGCTGTGATGCCCACTGACAGCAAGGGCCTGGGGGACTCAGATGTCCGAGAGAGCTCTGTGCCAGGTTAAGCCACTGTATCAGCCCTGGCAAAGGGCAATCAACCCTCAATGGCTGCTTTAACTCTTTTTGCCAGAAACACTTGTGTCTCCTACAAGTCTGGTGGACAAAGAACTTTTTCAGGAGCCAGCCGTGGCTCCCTGGCAGTTATATTGGAGTTACCACCTTAGGGACAGGGAGAGGTGGCAGGCGTTGGTCCTGTCCTCCATGGGACAGCCCTGTGTAGGGGGGTTCTTAGATGCAAGAGATCATCTTGGAAAAGCTCTTTCAGCAATCACTCTTCAAATATAAGCTGCATAGATTTGTTTGAAAACCTGTTAGCAAATATTTTCCCCATTTTGTAGTTCTAAGAAAATATGCCTTTCCTTCTTGCTCACAGAAACACAAAAGCTGTTAAGCTTACCTTCCTTGCTTGTTCCAGAGGATGTCCTGCTCCATCCACGTCGGTGGCTCTTGTATTTTAACAGGTCATTTATTCAGTGGAGAAGAATGATCTTCAGTGCATTCACCAGGGCTAGCAAATGCTAACTCAGTCTCAAACACTCTGCCTAAAACCACCCTTCTGATCCAGTTTCTGTCACTTGGGACCCTCTTCTCACATGTCACCTGAGAATTCAATTATCTATGCGGAAAAACAGTTAAAATAGTCACCTGCTCAGCTTGACTAGCCTTTGGTTTTTGAGGATCAAACCATTCCCCTTTGCAACTGTATAAATCTGGTGGCTGTCTCCATACTGTTCTGCTACTTTACAGACTGAATTGTCTTATCTATAAGAGATACTAAGGTAAAGAAGCCTAAGGCTTTCGACCTTTGAATTAAAACGTACCTCGGACATCCTGAAAATCTTACTGAAAGCATCTGGTGGTTTAAAGGAGCTAATTAACTTCGTCAGCACATATAGGATCAGCATTTTCACAGTTTAAAGGGTCAGAGAAGAAAGTACAGTCAGAATCACCAAACAAGTGATTAATGAGATTCCAAAAAAAATGTCAGGGCTGGCAGAGGTGGGGGGACTGGGAGGGGGCTGGGGGCTGTGCAGGACAGGCCCTCCCCACCCGCAGGGTGGGATGATCCCAGCCACAGCCACGCTGCTCTGCTGCTGGGAGGGGATGGGGCTGCCTCAGCCACCACTTTTAGTGTCAGAGACTTAAAAACCCTCGGTCTTGTGCAGGGCAGCATGATGGCCAGGCCACAGCTGCAAATCTGTCCTGCCCTCAGCAGGTCCTGATCCTCACGGCGACAGGGGCGGCTGCCCTGCTCCCTGCAAGGCTCATCCCTCCAGCACGGCTTTCCCTGTCCTCAGACACCAGCTGCAGGCACAGGGGTAGGAGGTGGCAAGGCCACATGGGGTACGTGTCACCAGGTGCTTAGCCCAGGGGACAGACCATGGGGGAGCCTGGAGCCGTGCGGGAGGGCAGGCAGGCAGCACAGGCTCTGCTCCAGCTCTTAAGAAAAAGGAAAGAAGGTCTTTCTCCAACATCTTGCTCTAAACAACCTTTCTTCTAAGGCTGCTGGAACCTGAAGAGGCAGCTGCTTGCATGTGTGTGCTTGCATGTGTGTGCACGTGTGTGTGCTGGTGTGTGCCCAAGGGAATGCCCTTGTGTGCGTACGTGTGCACAAATGCACATGCACACGTGTGCCTGCACCTGTGCACAGGTGTGCACGCCTGTGTGTCTGTGTGTCTGTGTGTCTGTGTTTCTGTGTGTGTGTGTCTGTGTGTGTCTGTGTGTGTGTGTGCACCGAGAGGAGCAGATTAAGGCGCTCAGTCACATGGGAGCTACTGCTGGACAGACCCTACCTGGGATTTGGGTTCTTACAGTTAATAGGATCGCTGGAGCTCAGGGCCGTCATCCCATCAAGATAAATGTCTCTAGTGCCCACTTTTAAGCAATCCGAATTCAATTAGGCTAATTGGAAAACAAGTAAAGAAGGATTGCATTAATATAGCCTTATAGCATGAACCACCTCCCCTCCCTCCCTCTGGCTGAGCACGGTCAGCTGAAATGTGGGTGCCCTGGCAGCAGCCCATGCTGCTCCCACCCCAAGGGGCTGTGGTGCTCCCGGGGCAGCCAGTGGGGGCCGTGTCCTCAGCCAGGACAGGCACCAGGGCCACGTTCCCTGGGGGCTCCGGCATCCACAAAGCAGCCTGGCTGTGCTGCAGGAAACACAACCAGCTCTCCTAGGGGCAGATCAAGAATAATGTCACCAGGAAAAAAGCAGGAGGTGACTGTCCAGGTACAAGTGATGCAGGGACAGGAGGAGGCGGCAGCTTCCTCACACACTGTGCTTTCAGAAGGTTCTTAAACTGTACAGTTAGTAACTGCTAGGGAGGAAAAGAGCAAAGCCAGTTTTTAACAATCTGTTGGATGATACAGAGTATGCAAACCGCAGCAAAGTACAGGTTCTCACTGGGTCAGTATTTCCCACTTTTCTTTGCCTGCCCCCCTCACCCTTCCCCCCTTCTCAATTTGCTGCCTGACCTTGAAAGTCCTGTTTATGTTTCAGGGAGGTGTTCCCTGCTGCACATCACTGGTCTGGAGAGTGATGTCCCACCTGCAGAGTGACTTCAGCTTCAAATGTCTGCTCTGCAAGGCAGTAATTACTTCAGCTTGACATGAACAAAATACAGGAGGAAAGGAAGCAAGAATCTGTGGCATTTTATGGTGCTGATTTCATTGTGTGAAGCCACATCCCATACATGTGTCTCAACAGCACCAACAGGAGCATCAAGAGGCTCAAAACTATTCCCATTTAGTCCTCACTACACATGCACAAGAAGGAGGTGTATCAGACAGCTGCGTTTTAGAGATTGTCCATCTTGACAGTTTTTGTTAGCTTCCAAATGTGATTTCAGCAGTAATTGTTGTAATAATACACTGCAAAAAAACCCTGGAAAAGCTGTTGGAATGGAAGCTGTCTTTTGGAAAGGCAAGTAACAAATCCAACCTATTTAATCCCCTGTGGAATATTATCCAATGATTGCCCCTGTAAAGTTCCAATGGAAATTGGTCTTTGCAAAGCTGTATCAATTTCTGAAGCTACACACTCGTCCGAGATGCATCCCAGGGGTCTCTGTGTCAGCAGGGGATTTAGCTAACAGCCACTACATTAGCCCAAAGGGTAATGTTCAGACAGTTACCTTTCTTTGCCATCCTAAACTCTCTGTGTTAGTCTCTGACTATCAGAGGAACTGTCAGACTTTCTTTCTCCCCAGACCACTGTGATTCCTCGTGTGTGAGCCAGGGCACCAGGGTCCATGCCTGAAGCAAGATAGATCTGGCACTGGAAGTCAATCAGAGCTGCTCTTGCTCTGCTCTGCTACAGGCTGGGTTTTGGTTTTGTTTTTCAGATTTTTTACAGATTGTGACCAAGGCAGTTGCTGCCTCTTCCAGCATCTCTTTTAACATTTCACTCACCCACAAGAAGGATGTGACAGTGACAAATACAGCTCCATACAGCAAATACAACTCTAATAATCTACTGCTGAGGAAAGAGGATCCTTCTCTTTTAGGAAGGAGGGTCTCTTATCTACTGTGTGGGATGTGTACCCTGCTTTGGGGGTGGAAGTTTTTTTTCGCTGTGCATTCACATTGTTATTAACAGCAAAAAATTTGAGTATTTTCCCCTTATGTGACAATTTTGACAGATGCCCTAAGGGTAACATCTGTGCCAGGACCCAATGCCTTTTTTGTGGCACTTACTGCCAGACCAGAGTCCCGACTAAATATTTTTTCCTTCTTCATCTCTCCATTCTATCTTTTTTTTTTTTTGCTACAGCAAACAAAAACGATTCCCGAGTTTGCCCAGGGCTTCAGGAGGGACAGGCACGTTTTGTGCTGGTTCTGAGTGCCATAAAACCCCAGCTCCAAATTAGAAGAAATTAGGGACATTGCACAGTTCATTCATCTTCACTAATAGGGTTCTTGGGAAACACACATGTAGATTAAAGGAACACAATGGCCCCTGGCTGATTGCTTTGAGTACCCTCCAATGCCCCTACAATGGTATTGACTTGCTTTTCATATCGTCCACAAAAGCCACACTAACCTTTTCTTGTCTCTTCTGTTGGCCTCTTCCCTCTTTGCCAACGAATGGCTGAGTCCTTTCGGCTTCCACCCCCCTCCCCCCCAGCAGCAGGCAGTGAAGGCAAACCTCACCTGGAGCTATCAGGAAAAGCTAAGCACCTCTAAAATTAATTACCTTTGGGACATTAGGCCATAAACCTTAAAAAGGTGTGGGCACCGGTAGGGGCAAGCACTACCAATCTCTGTTTTGAAGTGATTCTTCTGGAAATACCTACACAAAATGCATCCTGTTGGGGCAGGGGGAGGAAGCAAAAATGAAGATTTGTTTAAAGAAGTCATACCTTTTATTAGACTAGTTAATACATCTGGAAGAAGCAGCAGCAGTGTTTTTCATTCACATATACTGTCCTCAGGCTTGAAATCGAAGCATGACTGGTGCCTCAGGAGGAACTGGCAAGTGCTAGCACAAAAAGTGATCAAGTAAGAGAACGAGAAAAGCAGGAAAAAACTGATGCAGGAAGGAGTATGCAGGAAGCAGGAGACGCGATGCCGCTGCCTGGTCAGAAGTGTGCTGAGAGTCCTGAGTACAAAGTCTGGAACGGGGTCTGCTCCCCGCCGTACCTCCCAAAGCCTGTTGCAGCTCTCCCGGGAAGCCCTGCCCTGCCCGAGCCTCCCAACCGCACTCGCGCCGCGGAGGACAAGGTCACAGAATCAGCTCCTCTCGCAGGGTCTGTCCTATACCAACATCTTGGAAAATTTTCTCAGAAACACAGCCTAGCCCTTTTGAAGGCTGGAAGGCCGAGCACCCTCCTTCAGATGTCTCCAGAGCCCATCCTCCCCAAAAGCCCGCACACGCTTCCCTTGCTGCCCGGCTCTGAAGGCTGCCAGGCGCAGGGCAAGTATCGCGACAGGGGACCGGAGCATCAGCTTTCACCCCCAATGCCTTTTACCCCGTGCATGTATCACCGAACTGTGCCGCGGCATCGCCCCGCATGTCACCTTTCAGAGGCGACCTACGAAAACCACGCACTTAGAAACTACCCGGGACGGGCATATGCTGGAGCTGCCAGGGCAGAGACACTCCGGGAGGCTCCAAGCACCCGCAGCACCACGTAGAGCAGAGCTGGGCAAACCCCCGTCCTCTGGCCAGGACCTCCACCCGGGGGTCCCGTCCTTCCCCAGCCTTCCGCCGAGCCCCTCTCCCGGCAACCGGCTCCGGCCTGGCCGGTCGTTTCCCCGCGCCCGGCGCACCGGCAGCCGCCGGTCCCACGACGGTTTCCGACGGCGCCCGGCCGCAGCGGCGCTGCCCCGGGCCTCCGGCTGCGGGGCTCCGCGGGACGCCCGGCCTCCGCCAGTCCCCGACAGCGGGGCCGCCCCGCCCCACCCGGCGTGCCCCGGATGGCATGGCCCGGCGCCGTCTGGGGCCGGGGCCGGGGCCGGCGGGGCGGGGCGGCAGGCAGGGGCGGGGGGTGGTCAGCGGGCGCTGCCGGCGGGGCCTGGGGATGCCCTGCCTCCCCCGCCATGCCCGAGCGGCGAGGGGGCCTCGCCTTCCCTCTCGCCCACCGCCCCTCGGCCCCCCCTCCCCCGCCCCAAGGAGGCCAGCCCGCCGGCCGGCTCTGTGCCAGAGCTGCCCGCGCCGCCCCGGGGCCGGGCGGGACCGCAGCGCCGCGCCGGGGCCCCGGGCCGGCCGCCCCATGCACCCGCCCGGCGCCCTGCTCGCCATGGCCGAGGGCCCCTTCTCGCTGTCCGCTCCCGCGGCGCGGAGCCCCGGGGGGAACCCGTCGAGGCTGCACAGCATCGAGGCCATCCTGGGGTTCACCAAGGAGGACGGGCTGCTAAGCCCCTTCCCGCCCGACGGCAGCGCCGGCAGCGCCAAGGCGGCGGAGCGGCGGGGTCCCCGGCAGTGCCTCCCGAAGGGGCCCGGAGAGCCGCCGCCGGTCGAGCCCCAGGGCCGCGCTGAGCGCTTCCAAGGTGAGCGCGGCGGGCGGGAGGCACCGGGTCCCAGGCGGGCGGGCGGCTGGCTGTCATCGGGGCCTCGGGCGGGTCCGCGGGGGGATCGCACTCCCGGTGACCCACCCGTCTCCCCTCGCAGAGCCGTACTGCCCGGGCAGCGCCAGCCCCGAGCTGCCCGCCGGCAGCAGCGGAGAGGGGAAGCCGTCGGACGAGGAGCAGCCCAAGAAGAAGCACCGGCGGAACCGCACCACCTTCACCACGTACCAGCTCCATGAGCTGGAGCGCGCCTTCGAGAAGTCCCACTACCCCGACGTGTACAGCCGGGAGGAGCTCGCCATGAAGGTCAACCTCCCCGAGGTCCGCGTACAGGTAACGCCCGCCCCCCCCCCAGTCCCGCCGCCGGCAGCCCCGGGAACCTCCGCATAGCACAGCCCGGCGCGGATCCGCACTGCCGGCGGCCGGAGCAGCACCGCCGGTGCGTGGCCGAGCGGGGCAGCGCTGGAGCGGCTGGGCGCCTCTGCAGTAGCCGCCGTCCGCACGGCCCCGACGCGGCGGCTCCGGCCCGTCCCGGCCGGCGCGACACAGCGGAGCCCGGGGCGCTTTTCCGTTGTGCAGCCGCGGCCCGTCCCCACTCCTCTCGTGGCCCGGCCGCAGGCCGCTGCTCTTTGACTGGCGTGTCCTGTCCCGGAGCAGCCCAAACGGCCGTGCACCGGAGCCGCGGCGGGCGAGCCGGGCGGGCAGAAGCAGAGCGGGCAGGGCGGCGGGCTCTGCCGCCGGCTGTCGCCGCGCTGCGTCCCCCACGGCTCTGCTCTCTGCCGGGTGCGGAGCTGCAGAGCCCGCGAGGAAGCGTGGCCAAAAACCCACTCCTGCCGTGACTCCTCCATCGGTTGCTGTGTCGTGTTCCACTTGTTCCATTTCGTGCGCCCAGAGCTGCTGCCCTAGGTGGGGCAGAGCGTGCGGTGCTGCCCTTGGCCCGGCTAACGCGGCTGTGCTTGCAGGTGTGGTTTCAGAACAGACGGGCCAAGTGGCGACGGCAGGAGAAGCTGGAGGTGACCTCCATGAAGCTACAGGACTCGCCCATCCTCTCCTTCAACCGCTCGCCGCAGGCAACACCCATGGGTCCTCTCAGCGGCAACCTGCCCCTGGAGACGTGGCTCAGCCCGCCGGTGCCCAGCAGCACAGCCCTGCAGACCCTGCCTGGCTTTGTGGCCTCGCCGCAGAGCCTGCCTGGCAGCTACACCCCACCGCCCTTCCTGAACTCTCCGGCAGTGACCCACGCACTGCAGCCCCTGGGGGCCATGGGGCCACCACCGCCTTACCAGTGTGGGGCCACCTTTGTGGACAAGTTCCCCTTGGATGAGGCAGACCCGCGCAACACCAGCATTGCTGCCTTGCGGATGAAAGCCAAGGAGCACATCCAGTCCATCGGCAAACCCTGGCAGACAATCTGAGCTCCCTCTTCAGCACCTGGGAGGAGCCCATGGGGACAGCTGGTCCTGGCATGACCAAGGGACGCCCTCGCCCTGCTCCAGCTCCCCTGAACAGCCAGGCAAGGGAGGGCTGTCCTTTGCACCAGCCTTTCCCCCACACCTTGACTTGCTTTGTATTTTGTGATCCTTTTCATTATTTTTTCCACATGCCCTGCAGAGTTAGGGGCCTGATCATAGCTTAGGAAAAAAAAATCTTTTGCTTCTCCCTCCTTGGCTGGACACTTTAGTTGCAATAAAAGCTGCACTAGGGCGAAGAGCTGTGGGAACTGAGGCCTGCGTTATCTGGGGAAGGTTTTCTGCTTTTGCACCATTAAATGGCGCAACCTCCATGAAGGCTGTGCATCGTGTTTCTGCACCTGAATGGGCTGCTTGGGCTGGACCTTTGGCTGCCAGTGACACAGAGGGTCAGGACAGGCCTGGCTGCAGGCCCTCTTCCCTGCTCCTCTGGCAGTAGGACTGGCTGTGAGCACTGAGGGCTGGGAGCTGCAGCCCCACGGTGGGGAGCATACCCAGTCTGGGGCTACCTGTTCCACCTGGGGGGGTCCAGGGCCCCTGTGGTCCGTGGGCTGGGTGCAGCAGCCTCTTGTGTCGCAGCCCTGGCTTCAATGGGCTTTGCCCACCCCTGCCCCAGCGGGCTGGCGTCAGTGCCAGTCCCCTGGCCCTTGCTGCCTCCTCAGAGAAAGGGCCTGGCAGGTGCTTCTGCCCCGTGTCCCAGCTGCCTGCGGAGAGAGATGGGCTGTAGCTCGCTGGACACTGGACACCAGGCAGCTGGTCAGGTAGCTGGAGCTGTCAGTGGGGCCTGCTGCCTGCATCCTGCCCACTGTGCCCTGCCCAGTGCAGCCCCTGGAGGTTGGCACCATGCTGGGCTGTGCTCACTCTCCCACCCACCCACTGCCCATCATCAAGCTGCCGAAACTAAAACTGCGGCGTCTTTATTTTCCATTATCTCCGTTACTGCCTGTAATGGGGCTGAGAAGCTGTAATGAAACACCCCTTCTCCTCCGCTGGGGACAGGGTGCTTACACACTCTGGAGGTTGTGGCAATTAACGTTTCTCATTAGGGAAGAGAGAAGGATGCACAAGCGCCCTCATTGTGTCCTGGGGATGATTCAATGCAGACTGGGAGACCTCTCCTTTCACCATTTCCCACTCGTTGTGGCCAGACAAAGGCTGGCGTCTAATTATATTTTCACAATCTGTGCGTATCTTTTAAGAGTCCTGTCAGAAACAAGTATGTCAGCTTTGTTCAGCTTCACTTCAGAGAGCTTTTTAACCTTAGACAGCAGTTTCTAAACATCCCTTCACAGCAGCCCCCATCTATTGTCTGGAGAGCTTCTTTTACAGATAATAATAGGAATCCCTCTATTTTGAAACGCCTTTTCCTCGCTTCCCGGCCTCCCCGCAGACCCAACCTGGCTCTCTGGCTCAGAGTACATGCTGTGCCCAGGCCCCCAGGCTTCCCTCCCCTGAGCTATGCTGCTCCAGGGGATCTAGAGAGGTCCCAGCTGAATTCAGGGGGATGCAGCCCTGCGGGGGCTGGACCCTCCTGTTGGGCTCTGGGCCTGCCAGTCCGTGTGCCCGCGGCAGTGCCCAGCCTCCCCAGCACACAGCACCATGCTGTCTGGAGAACAGAGTGCTGTCACTGTCGGGACCAGGGAAGTTATTTGGTAACTTCTAGTGAGGAGACCTGAGTAAACTTCTGGGGCAAGGGGAGGAGAACAAAAACGTATTGCTTTAGTTTTTAGTTCTTATTCCCACGCTGCTTTCACAGGTGAGCTTTGTTCTCATCACCCAGGATGCTGGCCTTGTGTGAGGCCCATCTCCCCCCAGCTGCGAGGGAAGGGTGTCTGGGTGTGCTCAAAGAGTGCTTGCACACCCTGGGCTGTGTCAGGAGCAGGCACACACCAACAAATGACTGCACAGGCTCTGCACACTCTTCCCCCTCGGGGCTGGGAACAGTCCCACTTGTCAGTACTTGGCTGCAGTCCAGCTGCGGCTCTGGTGCTGAAAACTCCCCTGCATGTGAGCAGAGTTTACTGCTGCCCAAATGCTCTTACTTGTGCTTATTGCTCCTGATTAATTAGCAACTCCCTGAGATTTCAGTGATGCTCCTCCACATTTAGACACTACCCCCCTCCCTCCATCCTGCCCTCTGTTCTTCTGTATCCTGTAAAGCCACTGGAAAGACCCCCCAGGGTTTCTGATCACTCGGTAACCAGCTCTGAGCCTGGGTTACCTGAGATAGTTGCAGACTGACAGTAGATAAAGATGCAGTGACAGGACAGCAGAAATAGCAGCTGCTGACACCTGTTCACTCTTATTAAGCTCCTGATCCAACACCTTTGAGCAAAAAATGGAAGATTACAGCAAGCTATGGTGATTGTTCTTTTATTGACATGTTAAGCAGGTCTTTTGTTATACATTGTACATGGGAACCCTGTAATAGATAAACTGTGTGCAGTCATGTCCTTCAAGGAAAGCTATGAGTTTATTGCTAAAAATAACTGGTTTTACCAGCTAAACATAAATGGGCACAGACAGGTAAATATTTTTCAAACAAATAAAGGAACAGAGGCAAACATATCTTTCTCATACCCTGTCTAGTTTTCTGTGTTCCTACACTTTCTTTCAAATTGTCCCATTTCATTTTAAAAGCTCATTTGTTCATTTTGTTGTAAATATCTTCTCCTTCTTAATTGGGTGCTGAGTCTAATAATCCTGCCTCGGCTTGTTAACTGTACAATAGCAGTCAGAGTTAATGACCCATTAGTGATTAATTCCTTAAACAGCATCTAATTGCTCACTGTAAAACCTTTTCTTAAAACTGGATTAAATCATCTAGATCCTTAACCACTTCTTTACTCTAACTTTGCTAAGGCTATTAGCCTTGCCTTTTCTGAATGATCTAGTTCTTCTTTTGCTTAAACTGTATTAGCAAGATAGTATTTTTAGTGTCTATGTTTGACTTCTTTGCAACGTCTGAAGTTCTAAGGAAGAATAGTATCGATAGAAGACTGCCAGTGAAAATATTAAGAGATTTACTCCTTTGCAATGAGACAGTTGCAGACAGGGAATGTTGTTATGCTAACCGTGGCACATCACCTTTTGGGAGAGGGGGGCTTGTAGGACAGGGTTTGTCAGTGGTCATGCTACTCATGGAAAGCATGTAGGCTTTGGGGGATGAAGCTGTAAGTACTTCTTAGGCTTTTCCCAGGAGTAACTTGGTCTTTCCTAAGTGTCCTGACTATGGGGCTGTTGGCAAGGGCTGCCCCAAGAGTCTCCTGAGAGGGATTGCCACATGGAGAGGAATCCTTGCTGCCCTTCCATGGGCACAGGTCCCTGCTCCTGGGCGTACTGCACCTCCCCTCTCAACATAGGGTGAATGACCCCTTACCACCCCTGTTGAAAATCCGGTCAGTGTTCAAGAAAACTAGCAAAGACACTTGACCTATTTAAGGCAAGAAGAGTTTTGACATGGAGTGGGCCTCAGTTGCTTTCCAGTGCAGCAAGACTGGCTCTCTGTGCAGGACTGACCTTCAGTCCTGGCTGGATGGGGTCAGCAGAAGCTGTTGTCCCCTCTGGCGCAGTGGGCCAGCTGTTGTGTTTGCTCCACAGCCATGATGGGTCACAGCCCCTGTGGGAAGAAAACACACAGAGCTCAGTCACAGTTCAGATTTCTGTTAGGAGCTGTGGGCATTGAGGGCAACACTTCCATGTCAATGTCTGTAGGTGAGATGCAGCGTTTAAGGATCTTCTTTCCATCTGCCTCAGGTACATCTGACAGGGGTTTCAAGTAAGAACATTTAGTTACTGCTGAAAAGTCTCAAGTTCAAGATCCTGGCTACAGCTTTCTTCAGTTCAGTCTGGGACATCCTGTGAAGTCCAACTCCATCAGGCATTGATTCAAGGGCCTTCCATTCAGCTAGTGTTTTTGGGCTGGATACTCAGCATCTTTCTTTCATGCAGTCAGCATCTTCCTGTGTCACTGATGCCAGGGATTATAAACCTTGGGACTTTATCAAATTCCTTCAGTAGGTTGTCAACCACAAACTACCCATTTACAAAATGAGATTATAGGAGAAAATGGTGGAATAAAACAAATGAAAGACAGCAGAAGGAAAAGCTGGTTAGACCAGGGTGCTGGTCACTCTGAGAACTTTACCAGTTTTTCTGGTAGAATGAATATCGTGTCTCCTCTCTCCAAGCATCTCTGTGTTCTGCCAATGCATGATGTGAAAATTGGCTGACACTTGGCAGTCATTCCTCTGTCATATGACATTTCTGCCCCCTAAGAACTGTGAAATCAGCTCTGAAAGGTTTGATTCTGTGTAGAAATGCAGTTAAAGTCAGCTAGGCAAGAGATTCAAGAGACAGTTTAAATTGAGACAGCAGAAATCAGGATGGAGGCAAGAAGAGATTAGAAGTTAAGCCTTCTGATACAGAAGGCAGTGTTGGGGTAAACAGTGAGGATGCTGACCAGTGCAGGTAGGTCAGATCTACCTCCTTTGACTCCGTCTCAGCAAAGAGACAAGTGCAGGAAGCAAAAGACAGGCCTCCGGGTGAAGGAGGGGATGCTAGTTCTCAGTGATGCTTTTTAAACGAAGGGCTTCTCCAGAGGACTGGCTCAGCAGCAGCTTGTTCTTGCTGAAATGTCTCTGCTGGCTGCACCGTCACCCCAAACCAGGACAGCTTGTTGGGCAGGCAAACCTGCAGCTGTTCACAGCTCCACAGGGTATGATGAGCCCATCGTAAGCACGCTGCTCCCCTATCCCTTCCTCATAACATCCTCAAAGTTACCCTTCCAGTTTATTTGGCGCTGTCTCTGTGGGATAGGGGAGTCCCATTCTACATGCGGAGAAGCTGAGGCACAGAGGAGCGTGACTCGCCCAGCGCCGGCAGGGATGGCGGGGCTGCCGGGCACCTGCCCGGGGAGCAGCCCGGCCCCCCATCGCCGCGGCTGCGGCCACCGGCACCGCTGGAGTCACACCGGCACAGCGGAGGCGACCTCGGGCTGCCCGGACAGCGGGCGGGGCCGGGCCCTGCGCGGCGGGCGGGACCGGGCTGTGCGGGCCGCCCCCCCCCCCCGCTCCGGCCCGGCTGGTCTGCGGGGCGAGGCCGCCGCCTGCTGGGGGCCGGCGGAGCTGCCCCGCGGGCTGGGCCCGAGGCCCTGAGTGCCGCCGCGGGGGGAGCCTCCGCCGCCCCGGGCACCCTGTGCGGCGCTTGGTCACCCTCACAAAGTGTCTGCCATGTTCAGGTGTCGCTGGGTGTGACGAGACAGAGCCCAGCCCTCTCTGCAGGGAGCCCTCCCTCTGACTCACACACCTCGGCGACACCCCCCGAGCCTTCCCTTCTCCACGCTGAGCAGTTGCAGCCTTTCCTCGTAGGAGAGGCACTCCAGCCCCTTCATAATGTTTTGTGGCCCTCTGTTGGACTCCCTCCAGTTTCTCCATGTCCCTCTTAGATTGGGATGCTCAGAGCTGCACACAGTAGTGCTGGGGTGGCCTCACCAGTGCTGGGCAGTGCCACCTCTTTGTCCAGACCTGCTTCTCCTGCTCTGTGCAGAGTTGAGCAAGGATGGACATTTCGCTGTCCTTACAGCCTGGTCCGTCAGTGCTTTCCTGTGAGGAACGGCAGAAGCACGTTATCTCCTGGTCTGGGTCCATAATGGTGTGACTGTCCAGCCCAGACAGCGTTGCTTGGAGCATTGCTCAGCTGCAGTGAGCTGTAGCCCCACAAAACGTGTCACAAGCTTGTTCTCCTGGGAGGCGATGTTCTCCCTTGAGGCCCGTGTGGACACACAATGGTACAAGACCTGCTCACGCATGGTGGTTAGGAGTGTGTGGTGGGAGCAGCTGAGCTGGCATGTCACCTCCCAGTCAAAGAGGGAGGCAGAGTATCTCAGCAGACCTGCCTGTGTGTGCAAGTGCATGGCCTGCCCTGTGCCTGGCCCATTGACACCCTGGGGAGGCAGTGTCAGCTCCCCTCTACTGAAGCAATACAGACCAGGGAGCGAGAGGGAGAAGAGCGTCAGGGGAAAATTAATCACTATGTTGTTTCACTGTTCTTAGCTGTGGCACAAGCTATTTCCATTTTACCAACTCAATTAAAAGTATAAACTCAGCCTTTTTATTAGTACTATTTATTGCGAATGTCGAAATGTCATATAGTTTTGAAGAGATGAACTGATTAGATAGGTAAGTCATAATTAATTGGAAGACCCTTCCGTGACAATTATATATATCAAAGCCATTCAAGTGAGAAAATGCCACCTTGAAAATGCAGTAGACAGTTTTGTCATTGCCAAACCATACAAGAATATGTGCATTTAGATATTTTACACAAAGAAAACCTTGTTTACAGAAAAGAGACCTTGTTGATTATCTGATACAATCAAGTGCCTGTGAAATATAGTCTCTTATGGAAAGTATTCCATTTCTTCATGATTTAGAGACCTTCTTTCAGCTTGGCGTGCTCTCTTTCATATTCATAACTTGAAGCAGATAGTCCATCATCTAATAAAAAGAGAAAAATATTATTTATAGGCCAGTCCTGAAAAAAGTAATTCGCTAAGTTAATAAGCCTTATATATATCTGCTCTGTGTATCCACATAACAAACACACTCCCAATAATCTTTCCAAAACAGACTTCATTTGTCTTGCTTAGCATAATAACCAACTGCCAAAGTACGAGGCAAGTCATTTGCCCAAATAATTCTGTCTGCCATCTCATTTATACAGTGTCTCATTAGTGTTAAAAAGCCAAGTCATAGAAACAATTTAAACCTTATTTTCCAACTTACTTTTACACTTAGGCCAACTTGTAGGAGACGTTTCCCTTCTGGTCTTTAACTACTTTAACTGTAATTTATTCACAGAATAAAGAGCAGGCAAGATCCTCGTTTGCCTGGTATTAACTGAAAACAGAAGAAAATAACTCATCCCACACGCAGTCTAAGAGAACTGCAGCCCCTCGATGGGATGTGGCCTGGGGACAGCTATTCCCACAGCTGACAGTAGGGTTCACAATTTACCTTTCCTTCATTGCATTTCACTACCTCAATCCCATTGGCAGTTTCCCAGCGAACAGTAAGTAACCTGCTATAAAGATGACGTCTGATTCCTCCCAGAATCAGTTCCAAACTCCAACACCTTGTGGCTGGAAGCATATTTAATGCCAAGCACAAAATCCTCACAAGTGCTGCCCCATCACAGCCAGTCACTGCACCTGGCCAAGGCCAGCAGCTGTGCCCCCTGTTCGTGCACATGGACACCATTCCCACCATTCCTGCACACTGACACCATTCCCACCGTTCCTGAACACCAACACCTTTGCTCCCCCTGGTACAGCAGCACCCTAAACCAAGTTGTTGTCTAACCAAAGTCTGTGCAACATAGAACCCTGCACACCCAGAAAAATCCACAGAATCAAAATCCAAAGGTAATTTACGCTTCCGTATCACCGTGTACATGTATGACTGAATTTCATATGTATACCAGAATTTCACCTTTATTCCTTAACAAGGCCTCCTTTACTAAAAATAACTATTCTCATTATTTAAATGTTCAGGAAATTATCACAGCCCTCAAAAAGGCAAAGCACATTCCTTTCAGTCTTCGGGTCTTCCTCATCTGGAAGGCAGATCTCAACGAGATACACAGCTTAACCTTCAGGTGCTGTGTTTCTACTTTCTGAAGCCAAGGAAATACAATACAGTGTAACCAGGTATTTGCACTAAGCAGCAGGAAAGCACAGCTTACGTACTGTACTACTTTCCTGATCATGTTTTACTTTGAGATTGAGACCAAGTAACTGCTGAAGGCTGGAAATGAAAGGTTCTGTGGCCAAATGAGCTTCTGCAGGTTTGTCCTATACATTAGTCACACGAAATACTTTTTTTTTTTTTTTTTACTAAACATTGGAGAAATCTGGGTATTTACAGCAATAATCTCATTATTCCACTTATATGCTCAATGTCAGATCACAACAATGTGGATATTAACTTAGGGCAAAAGCACACACATGTGGCTATGATTCAACTTATCAGGGGCAAATTCCGGCCTTCCTAAGTGTGATTTATTACCAGATATTTTTAGAAGTCAAAATATTTCCCTCTTTACATAAGATAATGGAATTTGTTCCCCTAATTTGATCACAAAGATGCACACTGCAGAGCTGAAGAGGAGATAAATAGTTTCCTTCCTATATAGTATTAATCACAGTTATTATAAGCATCACTGTCATAAAGCCATAGCCAGAAAGCAACCTATGGACAGTGCTCATATGAGTGGTCCAACAGACTGAAATAATGGCTTAATTTAATGGGTAATTTCTTTAACCCATATTCAAGTAAAAGTATTTGCTGACTTCACTGCACCAGCATTTCAGGAGGGAGACTAGGCTGAAGTTAGCCCAGGAATATTAATTACATCATATTGCAGTAGGGTAGAGGAAGAAAAAGAATAATCTTCCCATTAATGTCTTTAAGGGAGTGCATTGATTTATTTTTTTTTTCTATTTTATTGTCACCCAAAGAATCCTGCAGTTATATCACCATTACTGGACCCAAGTTCTGTAATCTACATTAGGTCATTTAGACTCTGATTATCTCCTGTAAAACGTCACTGATACCCTCCTAAATGTCTTCTATAGGATGTTCCAAAAGAACAGGGGTGAATCTGTTCCAGAGCCCTGTTACCTTGTGAAATAGTGATGGTGAGTACATTGACTCAAGGGAAGGAGAGGTGCTTCCTGGGCATACACTACAGCTCAGCAGTAGCCACAGACTCAGTTTGCAAGACCACAAATGGCCACAGCAGTGGCCAGAACCATCAGCTGTGGGACGAGACTTGCATAGGGCCAAGATGAAGCTGGGAACAGGAGAAACTCCCTAATGACAGCAGAGCAGCAGCTGAGAGACACGATCCACATGATGTGGCTTTATACACCACAGGCTTTTCCCTCTTCCAGCCCTCGATACCCACCCCTGTTTTCCACACCAGCTTGGTTTTTCTGGGTTAACACAGTACTTGGCCCTGTATTGCGGTCACCTGAGCATGAACTGCTAGAAAAGAAGAGAATGGAAAGAACCACCAGCTGGATGGGAATCCAGACACTGACATCTGCTGAGTGCTTGCTGAGTTTATGCCCAGTAGCAAATTAATGAATAAAAAATACAGCCTGTGAGTGACAATCTGTAATCAAGAGTAAAGTCTTATTTTACTGAATGGCTAGTGCACAAGATGCATTTCTGCTACTTTTCTGGACAATCCACAAGTTAAAGGCAGCTGATATGTCACTGTAAAATGAAGCTTGAATATATGGAGTGGTTTTATAGGTTTTCTCTTACTTACATCTTTCCAGCTGCTATTGTCATCTGTCTCCCAAGTGTTCCTGGTGTACCAGGGAAGCCCACCTTTTAAAATGTGAGCACTTTTATTTTCACTCCCTTCCAGCAGCCGTAGCAAATATTTTGAGATTTCTTCCCACTGCAGATAGTCTTCCAGCTGCTTGATATTTTCAGGTAGTGCTGAAAATGGTGTCTTGTTTTCTTCTTCATAAACGTAAGGAAAATCTCCAGTGCTCTTTTTCCCCATTAGATGTCCTGTAACAACGACAGTAGCATGAAAATAACAAAACCAGGTATAGATTTGATAGTTCAAACATCAGGGGGAAGTTTTTACAGCAGAGAGGGAAGGGGTTAGACGATGTCAAAGCTGAAGCACAACTGGGACTGGAGGTTTTGTCAGTGTTACAATTAATTTTCTCTGCCTCTTACGCTCCATTGTCAGAGAAAACATTGATGACAACGGGGCAGAGGTGACCAAGCATTTTGCCTGGAGCTAGAGAGAGGCACCCGGTAAGATTTCCTGGAATAAGCAGTGGATGGGGAAGCTGTAAGTTTTAGACTTTCCTCGCCTTGACACGGAAGGCGCGGCGGCGGCCCTCGGGGAGCCCTGGCCCCGGCCCGACGGCACCGGGAAGCGCCCGTCGGGGCCGCGCTCGCCCCGCGCCGCCGGCAGGACGAGACCCTCGGTGGAGCCGAGCGGGAGCGGCGGGGAGCCCAGCACCGGGCTGTCGCAGCCCTGTCTTCCGAGCCGCTGTCCCCGGAGGCGCGGAGCGCCGTCGGGCCGGGAAGAGGGGTGGGATGGAGGGGCGGGGGAAGAGACTTACCCACAGCCCAGTGGCTGCCGCGGGGGTAGATCTTGGTGAGCGCGGGGGAGCCGCCGGGCTGCAGCGGGGCCGCCCCGCCCTGCGCCGCCAGCAGCGCCAGCGCCAGCAGCGGCAGAGCCCCGGGCCGCCGCGGGCCGACCCCCATCCTGCCGCTGCGGGGACGCTGCCGGTGCCGCCGCCGGTGCCGCCGCCGGTGCCGCCGATCCGCCCTCCGCTGCGGGACGGCTCCGGCTCCGTCTGGACGAAGCGCTGCCTCCGCCGCCCATTTATACGGAGCCGGGACCGGCTGCGAGCGGAGCCCCCGCGCCTGACGCCTCCTCACGGGGCCGGGGCTGCGGCCGCCCCCGGCCCCCCGCGCCTCCGTCCTGCCTCCGGAGGGGGTGGGGGCCGCTGCCGGCACTCCCGGCTCCTCGCCCGCCTCCCGGCCCCGGCGGGCTCCCGGCGGGAGGGAGCGGGGGGGTGCCGGCCCCGGGGCTCAGCCCTCCCCTCTCCGGGCTGCCCCCCCGCCTGCCGCCCTAACCCCAACTATTCTCTGGAGAAGGAGTTTCTATTAAAACGAATCTATCTTTCTTACAGAACGCGTGAAAGTGTTCTCAGGGGTGGTTTGCTGCCCCCGACTTAAATAACTGAAAAGGTTGAAAAATTTTTACAAGAGCTTATGGAAAAAACAAATAAAAAAAAAAGCTCCAGCATTTTTTAAGCAGGAGGAATGGCTGTAAAACAGCCAAACTCAAAGCACAGCATCACTTCAAGCTCATTGAAACAGAAGATCTTCTGCAAAGAGTTCCTTTTCTTTTCCAATATCACATAAATTTACTGTGCTGGTGACAGTAGTGTGACCCATTTACAAGACTTTCTTCTTTACTAGCACAGAGAGCCTGTGAACTTTCCAGCAGTCTAGGGCACCTGGAACTGTCCAACTTTTTGATAGTTAATGGATGAAAAGATTTCCATCCTGGAAAGGCAGAGCAGAGAGGAGGATGGATGAATCACTGGAGACAATGTAGGGCTGTGAGGGCCATGAAGAACTGTGTGGTTCTACGATTCTATGGCTCTATGATTCTAAGTACTTGGAAGGTTTAAACACACATTCAAGTTCAGGCCTGTCGGTGGTTTCACTGAAGTGCAGGGGGGGAGTAGCGGGGGCGACATGGGATCCTGAGGTGCTGTTTGTCCCAGGGGAGAACAGAGACAGGGATGGAGTCAGGTGGAATTGGTACAGTTCATGGGATGATTTTGCTGTTTAGAGAACTACATCAGGAATTAGGATACCTTGAGGGACTTGCCAGGTCCTTCAGCTAACTCAGCACAACTGGAAGTGAACTGAACCCAATGGAAACTACCAGGGATGTAAATTAACATAATTATGGGACAAACTGTCTAGTACAATCCATTTTGAAGTCAATTATGTATCCTACTGTATAAGCTAAATTGTTCCCTTGTTTAGTCTTAGTCTATTGCACCTTCTTTTACTTATTAATGTGATTAATTCTTTTATTTTGGTTTTTAATTATGCATCCTTGTTTAATTTACAATAGCGTTCTCCTGCCTCAGTCCTCAGTTTCACAGCACAGCTACAGACAAGATATGCTCTGTGCTGAGTGACAGCTGATCAGACACAATGCTGCCATCCCGGGGAATTCTACTTGTTCATGTCAATTCAAGGCAGGAAACTGAAAATGCAGGAAACTGTCCATTTCCAGAAAAACAAACCCAAAGCAAAATATTTGGCTTTCCTAAGCTACGGGGTCTGCCGAGGGAGCCTGCTGGCTGTCCTGGCCTGTGCCATTAGCACGCTTTGGCTGGTCACGTGCCTAATGCTGCCTGTTAGCCCTGAGTTTCTTTTTCACAAATTCTATGCAAACAAAGAAACCTGTCTCAGCTTTTTCATATATATATTACACGACATCACCATCTTCAGACATTCCATGTGTCAAAGGCTATGCCTTCACACTAAATCTCACTTTGTGCTGCCTTGAGCTACTTACTTTTTGAGATTGTTCCTTATACACTTCCATTTTTAAACCTTGTATTACAGACTTAATGGGAGTTTAAATTAGTTTGCCCTTTAGGTGGCTAAAGTTACAGAGAAAAGTACTGAGAGTGGATCAAATTTGCGTTTGAATTTTCTTTTTAATAAGGATTAGCTTTTTGAATGGAGGGGTGTTTTTGCCAAAAAAACCCATAAATTCAGAATTTTATCATAAAACAAATACAAAAAATCTGTTTAACTCTTCCAAACAATCAAACTGGGTTATTTGAAGCAAACCACCGACAAAAACTCAGTCTGAGGATTTTCTCTTTTTCTGGGAAAGAAAAAATGTCCTCAAAATAAAGCAACGCTGAAGGCCCGTTTCTCTCTTTTAGTTTTACCGTTGCTTTCATACTGACAACCATCATGAGAGCCTTCTCTCTTTATTGAGTATGTTCAATGGAAGTTTATTCTTACTCCTTCCAAAATAAAGAGACTCTAGTAAGATCTTTAATCCCATAATATGCACCTGTGTCTTGATTCATGCACAGACAGAACTGACACCCGCAGTAATGGACCTGAAACACTGAGCTCTCAGCAGGCTCCGCACGTGTCTGCGGGGAGCGTTAGAGGCAGGCTTGTATTTTTCCAAAGCAGCCTCGGCTGCACGACTTCCCAAAATATATTGCATTATTTGTAATATGTGCTGGACACATCACAAACTCTGCTTCACTTATCTGCAGGATATAGATGGGCTTTCTTCTCCCTGGTGAAACGCTTGTGTGGCTTTGGGGATCGAAACATCTACCAGGACATTCTTGTTCTCTCCCTCTGTCAGAATGACTGGCAATCAGTTTTGCAACCAAAACTCATCAGAGCTGGGAGGCTGGGGTAAGCTGACCCCCTCCCAAAGACCCCTCCTTTGGCCTCATCACTGCTTCCTCAGCCCTGCTGAGGATCCAGCCCTTTGAATGCATCTGTGCATTATTAGCATTTCTTTATTTACTTGTTCATAAGGGCAAAAAAAAGGTAATATGGATTTATTCTAATTCTTGGGTTTACTAATCTTTTCAGAAAAAAAATAATTTGATAATACACAGAAATAATGTACTGGATCCCCCACAACAGAAAAGGATCCAGGTACAATAAACACATTTTATCAACTGTGAGTGACTCTTTATTGGAGACAACCTTTCTTTCTTAAAGAAGAAATCCAATAACATAAATTTGTGTTTGAACATCAGGAAGCAGCTCTCTTCATTTTAAAATACCATTCTGCTTTTCATATATTCCATGGCAAAGAGAACTGTTGTTGCACTCCATGGCAGGAAAACATTAATGGGTTTTAAATGCTACTACCACAATAATACACTTTAATTTGTTTCCTTTACATTTTAGACAACTGTGATTGTTCTATCAGCAAGGCAGATTGTATGGAAATAAAAAGGGATAAAAGAAAAATGGTGTGCCTTTCATCATTTTCTTTGTAGCGATCCTGACATTAGAGACAGCTGTAATCTATGTAGAGAGCAAACAATGGCTTAAGCATATCAGCGATGTAATAACAGGGCACTATCACCAAGGAATACTTTGTAAATAGTGTGTTGAAGATGCTGCCTAGACTAATCTCCAGTGCTCCAGACCTGTAGCCTGGGCAGGCGTTTTGCAAACAACCTGAAAACTGACTCTCTGCAGCAACAGTTCCCTGAAGAACTGAAGACATTTTTCAGTAGAGCTCCACAACTTTACAGAGGCTGAATAATATGACATAATAAACATTTATTTAATAAGGCACATATTTGATAGTGTTTGTGTTGCATTTTAGGAAGCCCTGTGCCTGAACAGTTGAAGCTCAGCTAAATGGATTTCCCACTGCACACAGAGCGAGTGCCAGCGTGCTGCACCAGCCAGCACAGGTTGTGGTTTGTTTTTTGTGGTGGAGAGGTTCTGTATTTTGAGAATTTGAGTGGGAAGCATTTCTGTACTCGGCACTGGTGAGGTTGCACCTCAGTTTTGGGCACCACAGTATAAAAAAAGACATAGAGGTGCTGGAGTGGGTACAGAGAAAGGCAAGGAAGCTGGCAAAGGATCTTGAGGATAAGTCTCATGAAGAGCGGCTGAGGGAGCTGGGGCTATTTAGTCTGGCAAAAAGGAGGCTGAGGGGGGAGACCTTACTGCTCTCTACAACTACCTGAAAGGAGGCTGTAAAGAGGCAAGTGCCAGTCTCTTCTCCTAAGGAACAAGCAGTAGGATGAGAGGAAATGGTCTCAAGTTGTACCACGGGAGGTTTAGGCTGGATATTGGGAAAAATGTCCTCACAGAAAGGGTTGGGACAGGCTGCCCGGGGAAGCGGTGGAGTCACCATCCCAGGACACGCTTAAAAGTCATGTAGATGTGGTGCTGAGGAGCATGGTTTAGCAGTGGACTTGGCAGAGTTAGGTTGATGGTTGGACCTGATTATCTTAAAGGTCTTTTCCAACCAAACGACTCTATGATTCTGTGATTCTCTTTCTGGATCCGCAGGAACTGCTGCTGGCCGGACGGAGGCATTCCCAGCCCAGCCTTCTCGGAGCAGACAGAGCGCTCCAAGGACACGGCTGCACTGCGGCCCCGGGAGCAGAGTTCCCGGGTTGTGAACGACAGGCACCGGGCTGGTGTTCCCTGCGCCGCTGTCCAGCTGGGGGGCACGTCCCGGCCCTGTGGCGGCTGCACAACACCCGGTGGTTGGTCTGGAGGCGGGAGGCAGGGCCGGGAGCAGCTCCGGCAAGGCCGGGTTCCCGCCCAGCGCCCGGTGGCGGGAAGGCTGAGGCAGCGCGCTCAGCGCGGGGCTCATGGCGACGGGGCAGCTCCTGCTCCCTGCGCAGCCCAAGCCCTTTCAGCTGGATTGTCGCCTGGGCTGGGATAGTGCAGCAACCAGCATCATCTGCCAATTTCCTAGTTTGCAACTAAATCTGTGGAAAATAAGCACCGAGGGAATGTAAAACTAAAAGTTTTGTTTCCCAAATGTCAGCTTTCTTCCACGTTTAGCTGCTGATGCTGGATTTATAAACACCGTATGTGCTGGAGAAAATAGAGCTGAGGAACCTGTATGACACAAGCCCAGGTAGTGAACAGACAAACAGCAGGACAAGAGCAGGTGACAGAAAGGACAGGCCCTCAGTTGGCCGCAGACTCTAGTGACCACAAGTGAAGCAGGAAACAGCCCCACATCCAGCAGGAAGGTCACTGTGCCTTGGCAGCCAGGAGCCACCGTGGCCAGCCCCGAGCCCCTGGGCACACCACAGCTGCTCCGTTTGTAAAGCTCAAATACACATTCAAACAGCTTCAAAATTCAGGTGATGGGCATGTCCATGTCAGCTTCCCATACATCTATACGTAGATAGAGATGACATACAGCACACATAAATATAGTTTCTGCTGATAGCATATTCACACACAAATGACAGAGAAGCAGAGTTGGTTCTATATACAAAAGCAGTGTACTGGAGCACAAAGGATGACAGAAAAGATGGAATACACTTATTTAAGCCAAGCTATGTAGTAGAGAAACACTGAATTTTTGTCATGTGGGTGGCTTACGTTTTGTTTGCTTTTGGCCCCTAAGATGTTCAAAGAAACACTGATAAAATCTATCCACACAAAGGAAAACGTCCTTTTCATTGCTATTGCTCACTATCCTGATTAAACATAAGAGAGAAATGACTTGCTAACAAGGGTTATACTGGAGCTGTGTCTCTAGTTACTCCATGTACTCGTTCTATCTCCGCCAGGGCAGGCATAATTCATTGTCCGCATCATGGATGCCCAGCAGCCAGGACTGGGACCCCTCCAGTGCTGCCCTGCCAGAAGGGCTGTGAGGAGCTGATGGTCACCCAGCAAGCAGAGCTGGGGGCTGCCTCGCACAGCCCCTGCCCCTGGGACCCCCACATCAAACACCCCAGTGCTGGGGAGAGAGAATTGAAGGAGATGGAGCAAAGCCAACCTCCTGCTCAACCCGCTCCTGTGAGCACGACTGTGCTCATGGCTCTGGGGATCAGCCCCTGCCCTCGCCCATGCCCCAGGTGGGGGGTCCCCATGATGCCCAGTCGCTCTCTGCACACACTGCAGCCCAGACGGTGCTGGGTGCATGGGGGCAGAGCTGTGACAAGACAGATAACCAGAAAGAAAAAGCAAAGAGCTTCCACCAGAGCCTGAACTTCTGCTCCCAGCTACCCACTTAAAAACATACTGCTTGTGCCTGCAGCATCTTATCTTCCTTGAAAAAAGAAAACATCCAGAGGCCTTGCTAGGATGGAGGCATTTGCTTTAAAATGCTCTTTTCTCCAGTGACAGTAGTTCATAGCAACAGCCATGCTAGCTGTCCTTTCAGGGGGTATTGATGGCTAAGCAGCATGTGAGCTGAGGTGAACAAGTTACCACAGCTTCCACGATCAATGGAGCTCTGCCCCCAGTTAATGACAGCAGATCTGCCAGTTCTATCTGTGATCTGGCCTGACTTCACAGGGAAGATGCAGCTTGCTTTGAAGAAAGAAGTTGTATTTGTAGACAAGGGAAAGCACCTTGAGGCATCAAATACAAAGGATCTTAACCCACTTTTTATTAGTTATCCCTGGCCTATACCAAGGCCAAGAAATAGTCTTTTTTTTTTTTTTTTTTTTTTACAGAGCATGAACTTGCGTATTTAGATGTCATCCTTGCATCTACTTCCTAATCCGTGTTTCCTCAACCAAAGAGTAAATTCCCACGATAATGTGTTGAATTTGTCACTTGGGTTATGTCCAAAACCCCACTCTCTGAGTTAGAGCTGGCTGTGATTACATCAGAGTAGGTGAATAGGGATAAATCCTCATTTCAGCACTACTTGGAGGTTGAAAAAGATGATCTGTATATGAAAATCTTACTACACATGCACTGTCTCCAAAAAATTAAATTATTTTTTCTTAACTGTGATGGTACACTTTCGGGAAGACTGCATTAAGGATACCTAAATTATCCTGACATGCCATTTATTATACCCAATTTTATTTCTACACAATCTGACTCAAAATAAGACATGAAAAGTGCTTAGTAGGACACAAAAGAAGTAATATTACTTGGAAAAATTCAGCAGTTGTCTGCCTTTCAGCACTAGCTGCTACAACAGAAGTAGTGCCATTATTGTGTGACAGTGTATTTTTGTAGAAGTAAGGGATTACAGGAGAAACAAAACTCCATAGGAAAAAAACATCATGCTGTTCCTTATAAAAGCTACAAAACCCAAGCAAGCAAGGAAAACAAGTTCTGCTTTGTTGAAGGTACAACATTGACATTTGAAGCCAGGAGAAAAATCCAGAATTTCATATAAGACTGTTATCAGGTATGTTTAAAGATGAAAAATCAATTTTATGTTTCATACTGTCCAGGTACCATATGATAGGAGAGAACAATACATTCTCAAAACTGGAATAGGAGTTATGTCTTACCCCTACAGGTAATACTGCTGAAGCACACTACTGTGCTATTCATTCAGTAATCTACGAGTGTTAATAAAGCCCCAGACAATCTTTTTGTCAGGTTTGTTTTACAGCTTTGAAGATAAAGGCAGCATAGTTAACAGCCTGGGTTCTGGAAACATACCCAGTCCCTAAAAATCAGGCCTCTCAAGGTCAGGCCATCAGAAAGCAGGTCCAGGTGCAGTACCACCTAAGGAAAAGCCCAGAGCAGGTCCAGGAGCTGTGCCACACGCTGCTTTGGCACATGACAGGCAGTGTCCCCCCCACAAGCAAAAGGCTAATGGGAAGCAGCATCTATTCCAGAGACTGAATATGCTGATACATGGGTAACCAACAGCCAGAAGCTTTCCTCATTAGTTGTACAGTTTATTTAGACAAGACAAAAGCTCACACAGTTTTGTACCTATATACAGAAATGAAAACATCTGAAACATATCCATTTTTTCCCCTGTATTTTTAACTTGGTACTCTGTTCTTGGAAAAGTGGCTGGGTTTTTATGGGTGGTTTTTAGGATTCACGTTTCAGCAGTACATATGCTCCCATTACTGCCAGAAGAGCATACTGCAAAAGGAAAAAAGAACAAAGACTGATTATAGTTCCTCTTCACAGAAGCTCTGAAACTACCAATTGTTCAACATGTGCCCTCTCCCACACTACACCTTCCAGATGAGCACACAACTACAGCCGTGTTCCTACAGAATTACAGGAACGGTTCAATGTGATCATATTCATCATAAATAGGCATCATGACTGTATACACTTAACTAATGAAATTCCTATAAATTAAATGTTTTCAAATGATTACAAATCACAGAAATGTCATGGCTGGAAAAGACCTCAAGGATCACAAAGCCCAACCGTCCACCAGACAAGCTCAAATGAGCAAGAAAACACAGCTCCTTGTACATGTGGTACCAAACCACACACACTATTTTTTTTTTAACATGTATGCTTATCTGCAAGATTCTTAATATCTTTACTTGCTATTTTATAGTTTTACATTCAGGCATTCAAAGTATCTGTATACATACCTTGAATTTTGGGTAGTCATTCATTATGATCGTTACCATTCCAACATAAGGCAAAAATCTGTGATTGACGAAACAGACAAATGCAAAATTAACCCTCAAATATTACATGGACATGTTTTCATGTCACTCAGTCTTAAATATTTTAGTGCAAAGCAATAATGTCACTAATAAATATCTAAATGGGAAATAAAATGTTGTATTTTTTTTCCTTAGATAAATCAAGTTATTTGAGAAAAATCTGAAGAGATTTCACCTCACCTGGGCGGGGAACAAAGTCAGAAGCTCAAACCTTGCACAAAATTTCTGTGAAACATGGAAATTATTTCCTAGTAATTTCTAGCAACTACAAGGATAAGTTGGTTAAAACTGTATTTGCTGGTACACTTTTTGTTAAACGTGCCATTTTTTGGAAAAATTAATTTCCACTCTCTCCACGTCAGTGAGACGTCTACAGAAAGTAACTCTTCCAGGTTTGGTTTTGTTGGTTTTTTTTTAAATTACGATTTTATTTAAGAATTCAAAAGATACCATACCAGATCTAGTCTGTACCAACAGCACAACTGGTTTTAAGTTCTAAATTTTCTTCTATTTAATTACAAAGAATATAGACATTTTGCATTACTTACCCTCTTGCTCTTCCAACAACATCTTTCTTCTCTAACCAGTTCTGACCTTCTTTGTACAAGCCTCTATCATCAACTTCATTATTATCACCTTTAGTCAGAAATTTGATGTTCCCATTTTCTCTAGAAGGCAACGAGGTGATAAACTAAATATCACTTAAATTAAAAACCTCAATTAACATCTACAAAGCACAATGATGATGAAAAGTGCTACAAGATTAGATAACAATGTTTACTTCCAGTCCTGCTTGTCCTGCTTATTTAACAAACACCATTAAATCATTAACATTACAGACTTTACTGACAGTCAACAGACTTTAACAAGAGATGTTATATAAACCACTCCTAGATTGTCATTTGCCATGTCATTACACAACGGACATGAAAGGGATTTTGTCCATCCAGAGCAGGCATTAAACCTACTCAACAAAAGCACTATGTGCCCACCTAGGAAAAAAAAACAAACACAACAACCCTAACCCTCTACATTTTCAACAGAACTGAAATTCAACTCTGAAATACTGAATAATACTCTACAAAGAGTTGTTGGTTTGTCTTTTTCTTTCCTTTTTTACAAATTGTGGAATAAGATCCTGTGAAGTCATCACACATTCGAGAATTAATTTAACTGAATTTAAATGACAAGTTTCAGATGAAATAGACCTTAACAATCTTCCTTTAGGAAATAAAGTGGTATAATAATAAAATGCCTTAGGCAATTTTAAGTTCTATATGATTGTTTAACTCTTAGTAATAATATTTATGTCAAAATAAAGCTTTATTTTGTATTCTTTTGATGGAAATAAATTGGAAGAACCTCTAAAGCAGCTGCAAATCTGCATCAAATTCGGTATTTTGTCACTAACACTGCAATACAGTTCTAGGTCACTCCACCTTCTTTCAGAGATCTGCTTTTAGCTATTTCTCATAACCAAAGTCCCAGTTCTCCAACAGCCAGTAGAGAAGCAGACTCTGCTCCCACACACGTGGCTACTGCTGCAAAACCCGCACGCGCAGCCGGTGTCACTGGTGTCCCCTTGGGCACAGGTCTACCTGCTCACAACCCCAGCAGCTCGAGTCAGGGTCTCCAGAAGTGTGCCACACAACTGGGGACAAATGTGGATGACATCCTAGAGATAGGTTTTACCCTACAGCATCTCCTCCATCTCCTTCTCACCAAACACTACCACATCAAAATCTAACTGAAAGTCACAGTGAAAGAAACTGCACTTAGAAACAAGAAAAATGCCAAGTTGCATTACTTTTCATGTATTTTGATTACTCTGTGAACTATTGGAATGTCTCTGCCTTCAACTTTAAAAACAACTATTTCACCAGCTCTGATTGGGTCATCATGGAAATTCGTTAAGAACAACAGGTCTCCTCTGTGAAAAGCTGGTTCCATGCTGCCACTACAAACAAAAAGAAAAACAGAGCTTATTAGTGGTATGGTAAAAAAAAAAAAAAAGCACATTTAATTCTTACAGATAAACTCCCAAATTTCACTGCAATCTCTACCTTCACCTGTTTATCACAACCCAAACCTCCGCAGATCCCAAGCTGAGCCAGCCCACAGGAGACTCCTGCACTGCCTCCCAGACAGCAAGCAGCTGCACAGCACTAACAGCACTGCAGCTGTGGTGCAGGACCAGAACGAGCCATTCTGGTTAAGAAAATCAATCCATTACTGAAAAGCCAAAAAATGTTTCCCAGGACAATGGGAAGTACTTCTCTACATAGGAGTTTAATTGACACGAGCAAGAGTTGTGCTTACATCAGTGACTACTATCAATGACCATCCGTGCCTTTTCTCAGAGGCAGACAGAGTACCTCTGGGTAACAAGCTTTAAGGTAGAATTCCAGATCCCATAACTAATAACAGGGACAACACCCATTAAAATACTGTTATTTACTGCATACGTTCCTTGCTTACACACATTCAGTTTCTGTAAAGCTAACTCTTCCATCAGCATGTGTTTAACTTCATGTATTTGATGGGCTCTTTATATACCTGAAGTAAGATACCACTGAGAGAGAAGCAACACACAAGTAAAATGTACTCATAAAAGGAGTTCTACTGTAATACAGTTTTATAATAAATGTATATGGTAAAAAAAAAAAAAAAGACATTAACAAATAGACTGTAAAGCGCTCAATGGCTTCAGGAAGTGCAACACATTTATTGATTTTCTTCAGGAGACAACAAGAGCTTCACAGGATTACATGTGTTTCTATTACAGCAGAATTATTTTTTTTGAATCCTAACACCTATCCAGGACTTAATATCCCTGGTAGCAATATATATGTGTAAATGGTCCAGTTTCTACAAACTTCAGTGAAAACTGTCCTGCAACTAGGAAAGCAGTGTTTGCTAAGTGTCCAAAAACAGCTAGAAGAAAATATGTGTTTGAGTAGTACTTGGAGCAGGTGAGGTTTCAAGCTCCGAATCTCCCCAAGGGGGAAGGGGAGGAGACAAAGGGCACAGCAGTCTTTGGCCTCTAACAAGCCAGCCTGTGGACCTACCTGAGCACCACCACAATTGGGCTCTCGCTGCCCGTGATGACGATCAGCCCCTTCCATATCATCAGTGCAGAGGATACGATCATAGCAAAATTTAAGACTTGGTAATACAGCTACATGAAACAAGAAAACGGATTTTAAAAGTCACTGTGTTGTATCAAGAAGCACAACATGGAATTTCAAACCACATCCACCACTGAAACACAATCCAGGCACTTGGATTTTTCTGCTAAATCACATTCCAGCAGAATCCTCCTGGAACAGACTGCCCTATGGGCAATCCAACCATGCAAACCATCCCGAGGAGTGGGAAGGCTTAACCCTTCGTGTGCCTCAATCTTGACTTATTACACCTGTGCAATGCTCCCATTTGTTAGTGCTAGAAGCTAGAGAACTTGCTAGCAAAGACTTCTAAAATACAGGAAGCTACATAGCAAATCACCAGATCTGTTTTGATCACACATCCCTAACTCCCACCTGAGCTTGTAAGTATTCAAAACACACATAAGAAATACTCTAAGATGAGTAATAGCAGAGTTTGTAGTTTGAACAGTTGGTTTTGTTTAAGAGACGCTGTGGGAGTACAAGTGAGATGCCACAGGATCATTTCCTGCTGTTGTCAAACAGACATTTCTTACAGGGGAAAATATTGCACAGATTTAACTAACTTTGTTCCTCAAAATTCCACCACTTCCCTAGCTGTTACAGCAGTGGATATACTTTCTTCACACCACTTCCTTTTTTTTTCCTTGCCAACATAGGAAGATGCTCTAGTGGAAGATGACGACCCTGCCCCATCTGCACTACTGCAAACAAGCCCCACCAGGGCAGCAGGGTTGGAAACAGATGATGTTTAGGGTCTCTTCCAACCCAAATCATTCTGGGATTTATCCTGAGGCTCATTGCTGTAAAACGTGGAACCAGAAACTCCCACACCATCGTTCTAGTTTGAACGTATACGTGCTGGGATGTTCAGATACATGACCCATTTAACTTAGCATTGCTCAAGCTCCAAAACCTGCTCTGACATATTTTTTTTTTAAAAAAAAAATATATATATATATGTAAAAAAGCCAAAACCCAAACCAAGGAATTTCCACAGCCCAGAGATCAGAGGGCTTGTCCCAAGGCTTAACCGTCCCTTCCAGCCGCCTATTTGCCCGCTCACACAGCACGGACTGAAGCCCCCTGCTCCGCAGCACCGGAGCTCAGCACCACCCGCTCCACACGCCGAACCTCCGCGGGGAGCTCAGCCTGATGCCACCGCACACCTCACCCCCAGCCCCGGCGCACCGTCCGGTCGGCACCCACAAACCCCGGCCGCTACCTGCCGCTTGTTCATGCGCCGCAGGTCCCCGAAGAGATCCATGGCGACCCGCGGGCCGGGCGGTACCCAGCGGGCGGCGGGCAGCTACCGGCGCCCTCCCGGGCGGCCCTTCCGAGGGCGTAGGGGAAGACGCTGCACCTCGAGCCCCAGCACTAGCCTTTGGCCGCTGCTACAGCCGACCCTGGGGAACGGCGGCGCGGGCAGCTCCGCGGCTCCCCGGGAGTTGTAGTCTTTCTCCTCCCTCTGCCCCGCTGACAAGCGGCGGGATCCCGGCGAGCTGAACTACGATTTCCAAAATGCACCGCAGCGAAGGGTCCTGAAGGCGAGTCCCCTCGCCTTTTGCCCCTGCCCGTGCTCGACAAATTTGCTATCCGAGGAGGTCTCTCGGTGGGCGCTGAGACCCCACGATACGGTCGAATGACCGAAACTCGTCCGTGGAGCAGCAGAACGGCGGCAGCGGCCTCCGAAGCCATCTATTTTGGGTCAGGCGGCTGCCGGACAGCTCTGCCTGCGGCCCATCGCTGCGTGTGCGCAGCTCATTGGCGGGAGGCGCAGGGCCCCCGCGGGGCGCGGCGGGAGCGGCAGGGGGCGCTGCGCTGAGGGGCGGCCCGGGGCTGTGGCGGGAACAGGCTGCGCTGGGCCCCGGGCAGCCCTCGTCCGGGCCGTGCGGGCAGACTCCGGTGTCTGGAGTGGGATCCCCCTCAGGACGCGCTCAGAAGGCGCCAGGGGACAGCAGTCTGCCTCACCACCTGCGGGTCAAGATCATCTAATTTCAGCAGCGAATGTTCACCTCAGTGTTTGTTCAGGGGCCACACGACACAGGCCGTGAAAAGAGGAAACCACCAAGTCCTAGAAAAAAGCTGTACCTACGTGTGGCAGCAGCTCAGTTCTTTCGCAGGCCTGGCTAGCGACTGAGTGATGAGTTTGTGCTGGTCAGAAAACGGCTGGTGGCAGCTCTGGGCCTCTGGGGCAGGACAGGCAGAGGTTACACATACAGCTGTCAGTGACACTGCCCCTCGTCCTTCATCACCCAGGAACTGATGTTCATAAAAAACGGGACCTCGCAGAAAGTGGTGAGGATGTGTCTGATACACAACCCTGCAGCCACCACAAAATACGTGATAGGATTTGTCATTATCCCCCTTTGAGCAGCAGATGGAATATTGAGAAGTAATTACTAAGACAGACATGAGGAGCAAACTCAAAGGTGGCTAGAAGATTTCTGACTTTTTTTGTGTAATTAAGATTTTAATTAAAAAGATGTGGAACAAAGATATCTATCCTTGAAGATTGGGATCTGCCCACTTGAAATGCTTGATGGATTCTTGCCCATCAAAAGATTTTCTACAGTTCCCCTGGAGTAGGTTTTCATACCATGCTACTTAGATTGCTTTTTTTTTTTTTTTTCTTTTTTTTAAATAGAGGCTTTCCCCTTTGTGTACAAATTTGCTTGCCTTTTTTTTTTTTTTTTTTTTTAATGCCAAAGATCAAAAATAGTGATTGGGACAAAATGATCAGGAAGTAGAAGGGAGCCTAACAAATCACAGTCCCTGTGCGTGGCTGTGCTTGCAAAATTTGGAGCTGCAGACTGTTTTTCATGTGTCTTCTATGACATACTGAGTCCTTCTGCAGAGTTACGGAGCTGTCCCCGTATGACAGAGAAAAGGTCCAACAAAAGGTCCAGTTCAGTAAAGCTTTAGGAAAAGCCCAAATTCCTGTTGATTACCTTCTGCCCGTGACACAAATGTGAGAGTTGTTATTGCAAGAGCTTTGCCATTCATGTCTCTGGTTTTTCATTTGCTTCTCTGGAGCAGCTAATCGCTGATTCTCTTAAAAGAACTGAGTGTCTCACATATTCTTCCCTTTCAAATGAGTCTCTTCATGATGAATAAACTGTCAGTTGCTTCTGTATTGCTGTCAGAAGCATACTGTGATGATGATTTAGAACCCATGCCTATTTATGAGCCTGTAAACATTTTCAGTGCTAAGTCCTGCATTCCAGTGGCTAACTGCTCCCGTAAATGCATTTCCCATGTCTGATGTTCATACAACTGGGAAATCATGATCACAAAGCTACTAATTAAAATATGTAACACATATGCTACCCATTGGCTAATTATATTTGTCTCCCAGAAAATTGTGCCTTGCGAGCAAAAAAAGGCCGAGAAATAATTGTACATGGAGTAGGTCTGAAAACTTCATTGCATATACACCACTGATTTACACTAGGGTGGCAGGACTGAGTTTAGACCAGTAACTCATATGCAATTATAAACAATCTGACAATTAAATCTTGGTTGCATTTACTTCGCCATTGGAATTAAATCTTTATGTTATTTCTTGTGGTTACAGATGTATGTTTCAGTTTAGCTATTGAAATAATTCAGTATATTAATGCAGAGTATCGTATTTACCTTAATGATAAAAAAACCACAATAAACCAGCTTTTGTTCTGAAATATGGTGTACCACACCCAAATTCCTCCTACAGTAGAATAGACTTAAACCTTACTCAGCATTTAATGATATGTTTCCATTTAATAGTAAATATTTGGCACTTTAAAAAATTATCCAGTTCTTCTAAGGAAGTTTATAACCTCCTTTGCGAGGTTATTTTATACTGGTTATGATGTTCAAAGTACTTGGGGTTGGTTAACACTGTCTCCTCCAATGAACTGTTTCAGGCTGTTTCCTGGCTGCACGCCCGCGGGGTGCAGGGCTGTGCTGCAGGATTGTCACCCAGCTCTCCAGCTGTCAACACACCCTGCAGTCCTCCAGCATTGCTGCCACGGCATGGAAATGGACAGGACAGGTCCAAGAAGGCACGGCTGGTGAGTCTTGGGCCCAGCTGAGGCATTGCTGTACTCTCTTGTGGCTGCTGCACCAAGAATAATAAATCATGAGAGTTTTGAGGCTGTTGCAGGATTTCACTGGTGCCCAGGAGATGGGAAGAGCTGGGATGCTGGTGTGCTTTGCAGCTTCCTGCAGACTCAGCTCTGTCCAGTCTGGCTGTGGTTAAGCGGTCTCAAAGTGAGTGGCTGAAGGAAAAGAGATGAATTTGCACCCTAGTGTTGTGATGCTGCAGCACAGAATGGAGGCAAAGGGCTGTGACAGGAGAATGATCTCTGAATATCATTCGCAGGTAGTTCTTTAATTCTCAAAATAGGCAGAAAACGATTCTTGCCTGTTGTGAAGCAGGAATACATTCATTCTGGGGTTGAAAGACAAGCATGGGAGTTCAGCAGGGAGACGACAGTATCTTAGAGAAAGCAAAGGACAAAGACGGGTTAGGGTTAGAACAGTTCCTTGCAATCGCTCCTGATTGAGAGAATTAAAAGATGATAACATCTAATCTTGTAACAAGTAGAGAGAGAAAGCAGAGCTAGTGTATAGAGGATTTAGAAAAGCAAGAGGGCAACTTTGTGTTGAGACCGGTGGGATTGAAGCTGCTTAGTTTTTTATTCACAAAATGCAACATTCTTTTGTCCAAGCACAAACCCACACTGAATTCTGAGACCACAGTATCTTTGTCTCTCAATTTGCTATTGATTAGAGTTCCAAAGCTCAGAAAACACTTTTACTCACCCATTATTCACAGTAAGTCAAGGAAAACGTATTAGGAACGTGCTTTTTTTTCCTTTTCCACAGATGCTAGGAGTCCCCCACACTGATGTTGGTGGCTTTGTTATTTTACCATCTGGATGATTTAGATTATTAAAGGTTGCACGTATTTTGAAATCTTCCCATAGTCTGGATGTTTGACTTCAATATTTGTACAGTAGATCTTTTAGAGCTCTGCAGCTAGAAAATTATGCTAATTTTTTAGTACACAAAAAATGTAGCTCTTGACATTCCAGCTGATGTGCCAGACCTTTGGAAACATCCAGGTGTTCGTGCTACCTGTAGATATAATATTTGAATTACAGCTCATTGTTTTCAGAGATTGGTCATGGGCAAATAACTAACACTGGGCACCTGAACTGAAAAATGTAGGTTAATGGGCAAAGCCCCCCCCACGTCCATTTGCAGCCACTCAGAGTGCAGCACAGGAGAAACGCAGTCACTGACTTACCCTACGAGTTCCAAATGCACTTGGAACTATTCTGCATCCTGTTCCTGTAGCTCAGAAGGCTGTCAGAGCAGCCAGTAAGACACACTTACTGCTCCAAAAGCAAGGGGATACCACTGGCAGCAGTACCATGCTCTCTTCAGGATCCTTCCAAAATCTGGGGCACAATGCTGCCCACATGAGTAGTTGCACCTGAGTGCAAATAAATGGTGAAGCAGCAGCCTTGGCTGTAGGAGAAGCTTCTGCTGCATCTGCTGAGCAATAGTGCTGGAAGGGAGAAGATGTGTTGGAGAAGGGATACATTTCAGAGAAAATGGACAGAAGTAGGAATGTCAACAGGGAACTTGGGTATTCACTGAACACATCTCCTTTGGTCCTGTTGCTCTGGAAGCAGCACTGGCCCATGTGCATGCTGCAGACAGCAGTGCTCTTCACCTTCTTGGCCAGGCTCAGTGTGATGTTCTTTTACCCTGTCGCAGACCATACACAGGATCACAATCCTAACACTTCCCCCATTATCTCTATTTTATTGTTAGAGAAACTATGCTGGACCAGGCGTGTCTGTCTGCAGATCTCGTTACTCTGTATTTTCACCCAACATTAGACGCTTGAACAAAGTTGCAGGGGACTGCACACTAGCCCCAGTGTCTGCTTCTCTTCAGTTTCTCAGAAAAATCCATCTCTGCACATGATAGGGTTCTCTGAGCCCCAGAACTGAGCTGCAAACGTGTTCTGGGACAGCCAGCTTGCTGGGACTGTGACCCTGGCTCGGCTGCCTCCTTCTGCCTGATATCACGATTCTGGCAGACGGGCGTGTCGGCAGCTCCTCCTGCAGCAGCCAGCAGGGAGCCTCGGGTACCTCTTTCCTCCTTGTGGTGTGGTTTATGAGTGGCTTCGTGATCTTCAGCACTTCAGTCTCATTCATTTTCACACACGGAACTCTTAATTTCATTTCACCTCAGTGGCTTGAACTATTTATGACTTTTCCACAATCTTTTCTTTCTACTGTAACTGTATTACTGGGGAAGAGGAGCAATATTGCACCAGCAACCAAGCTGGCTGATAGTGATATTCATTTACTTTGCTGTTTGCTAAACCTGTGCTGAAAAACTGAGGCTAAAACACTTCCTAGGAAAGCAAAAAAAAAAAAAAAAATTCCATATGTGATGGCACTTGGAGGCCTCAGTCATAGCACCATATAAGACAATCTGGCCCCTGGTTGCTGAGTTCAATGGGTATGACTTTGCCCTCTGGCTGCAGTCTGCTAATTGATGCTTATGCCTTGACTTTTATGAGCATTTGGAAAGTCCTCAATGTTACATGAGTGGAGCCCAGCATGTGTGGGCAAGATCTCAGTGTGGGAATCCATCTGGAGCAGTGCTGGTGCTGCCTGATGAAGAGATGTTTCTCGGCACAGAAAGGGCTCTGCTCATTTTGCTAACAGCAACAGTATGTAAATGTAATGACCAAGTGGTATTTTGAGACAGCAGCTCCTCCAATTACAGCCTGATTGCATTCATCAGGGACTGCTCTGCATTTTAACTGAGAAAGTGACAGTCACTTAAACCAGGAAATATTGTTGTACTTGACCTTCAATATTAATCTGGCACAAGAGCTATGGCAATGTTAGCCACGTGGTGGATGGGCTTGGAGAGAGCAATGCTCATATTGCAGTGCATCCATATCCCCACCATCTTATTAGAGCCACTGAATGCAGAATAGCAGAATCTGAGGATATAAAATAAACGAAGTGGATAAAAGCTTCTGCCAAATCACATTAGTGGGCATATCTGTGAAGGACACAATGCTCAGATTATTTTGCTAATAGTCACATTACTGCTCCAAACGCATTTTTTCCTTCAAAGTAGGAGGCAGAGGGTCAGAAAAGAAAACTGTAGAGCCTCCAGTTCATTTTCTAGATAAATTTGGGTCATTTCCAATGCCTTGCTTTACCAGGTTTTTTCAAAACTTTATTGTGGCCTTTCAATACTTGAAGGGGCCTATAAGAAAGATGGGGACAAACTTTTTAGTAGGGCCTGTTGTGATAGGACAAGGGGTGATCGTTGTAAACTGAAAGAGGGCAGATTTAGACTAGAGAGAAGGAAGACATTTTTTTATGCTGAGGGTGGTGAAACACTGGCCCAGGTTACCTGGAGAGATGGGAGATGCCCCATCCCTGGCAACATTCCAGGTCAGGTCGGATGGGGCTCTGAGCAACCTGATCCAGTTGCTGATGTCCCTGCTTACTGCAGGGGGTTGGACTAGGTGACCTTTAAAGGTCCCTTCCAACCCAAACTGTTCTGTGAGTCTATGCAAATACCCAGTGGTGGTGGAGGAGAGCACAGTGGCTCAGCATGTGGCTCCGTGCCCACCCCTCGCAGGTGTCAGCTATTCCAGACGATGTTTTGGGTGGAGTTGGGGACCTCTGTGTGCGCCGTGATCTGCAGGACTTGGTCTCAGTGCCGACCCCACCGGTGGCACTGCTGAGCAGGGTGCAGCCGCCTGCATCGGGGTGGTGTGGGGCCACCCTGCTCCTTGGCAGTCCTCTGGGCCGGGGAGGCACGTCTGGAGCCCCCGCAGCCTGCCCGGGGTTCCTTGTGATGGTCACCTCTGCCGCCGGGCCGCAGGGCAGTGCCGGCTGGGACTGTGCGTGCCGCCCAGCAGCCAGTGCGGGGGCTGCGCTCCCTGCCCTGTGGCGTGCAGGGCCGGCGGGGGCTGCTGAGCAGCGCTGTCGTGCGGGGACACGGTGGCCCTGTCCCGCAGGCAGCCTGCACGCTCCTCACCGCACTGCGAGGTGTCTCACTGCCCTGCCCGCACATTTGGACCATTTGGCCCCCAGGGAGCAAAGGGATCTTTTGTCCAGCTGTAAAAGAAATAACATTAAAACCAGTTTTTGCACAGTCACTGTTGAGGAGAAAATACAGGTTTCTGAAAGGGAGAAAGCGCTCAGGGAGGACACAAGAAACGCTCCGTCTTTATGTTGCGCCTGCATCACCGCTGGCCACAGAGCCCAGCTGGAGTGCGACGCCCAGGGATGTGGGTGGGTGTGCCCGTGCTCACTGTTTGCCATGTTCTGTTCTTATTTCTCTTTTCAATCCCATTACCCACCCTCTGTCCTTCCGGGCACCTAGACAGATAACCTTTTCTTAATAATCTGAAATTCAAATACAAAGAATTGACTGCTGAACTGCCCTAATATTTGAGAAAGGTTTTTAAATGAAACTGGCTTTTCTTTGTCCCATTATTAGCCTGGCAGCTGTGTGTGTATGTTAGGTGTACTGAGAAAGGTAATATTAATAGAATGAAAAGGTCAGAGTTATATAAAACTCCTTTTAAAGCTAAATAGACCCACCGTGATGAATTCCCCACAGAGACACAGAGGTTAAGAACTGAGAACTTTTGTGCCTTTGGCAGGTCAAGGTGTGCATCTGTAAATGCCCCCTAGAAATAATAATAAAAAAATAATCAGACAAGTGTAGAAGTGCAGCAGCTGTGGTCTTGGTCAGCCTATTCTTTCTTCCCACCCTTCCTTGTCCTCGGCACCATGTGGCTCAGAGCCCCGGGGTGGCCGTGGCTGGCAGGGGCAGGTGGCTGTGGCTGGCTGGGGGGATGCCCAGCCGTGGGGCTCAGCAGGAGGGAGCCCTGTGCCTGGTGTTCTGCTGCCCATGGGGGTGATTGTGCAGCATGAGGTGGCTCTGGCTGAGCCGGGGCTCCTTGTTCCTCCTGGCCCCTCTCACCGGCTCTCCCAAGGGCAGTCTTGTGTTTGAAAATTGAGTGTTTGGGAAAGTGTCTCAGTGCTGCCTTGCTGGGCTATTGTGAACTCCCATGCTGTCAGTTTCTGTTACTTTCCTGCTGATAAGTGAGTGCGTGTCCTCATGAAGATGTATTCAAAACTTTCCAGGTGGTTTGTGTATGTTTTTGCATTTTTTTCCCCCCACACCTACTACAGCCTCACCGACTTGTTTCCGTGCAATTTCCTAAAGACCCCAGGTGTGCAAGACCCTGAGGACAGCCCAAGTCAGCCTTCTCCTGCCCAGCTCCAGTTGAGCAGTCACTACAGGGTGGTTGCAGTCCTGGTCAGGCAGTTTCTCTATAGCTGGATACTTGGGGAGATGTCTTAGTGAACTCCCCACCTTGCTGAAGAGCAGAAGGGATTGAATGGGAAGGCACACAAGACAAGGAGATAGAAATACATAGATATATATACACCCACAGATACACCTGTCAGGCACTGCCTCTACAGAGAAAAGCAATCACTGCCTTTGCACAGGGGGAATAGAGTGAACAGCCTCACATTAACCCCACCCTGACACTGCCTCGTTCTGCCTGCCTAAATGCTCCCCGAAGCCTTAATTAGTATTTCTGTTCTAATCTGCTTGCTAGAGTTGATGTGCAATGTTAAGTACCTCTGTGTTCAATCAGAAGAGTGGCTGCAAAATAGTGGAGGCTAAATGACCCCTTTCCTAACTCACAGAGAGGTTTTTATGAGGTTTAATCCATTATTGTTAAATCCTCAGAGGAAAGAAGGTATAGAAAAGAGGAGAGTATTCATGTCATTGTCATTGACTGTCAGTGTCACAACATTAAGTAAAAGCAAACAATTCAAATGTCAGATCTCACATAATAACAGGTTTAAACATTTTCTTCATAGTTTACAAGAGGAAATAATTCCTCTAGGCATGCGAACTGAGATCTCTGCCTTTTCCCTGGTGTCTCACGTTGCTGTACAATGTGCTGTTCACCTCCTGGTCTTCAGGAAATCAATTTCTTGGTAGGAGGAGCTGGCAGACCTGTAGCTGCACGTACCCAGTGCAGGTTGGAGGGTGCCTGAGAGCTGGGTGGGCAGGATGATGAGACCAGCACACTTAGGACCACGACAAACTTATACCCAGGGGTTTTGAGCTGCAAAGGAGCCATGAGTCCTGAAAGGATCAGCCAAGCAAAACATGAAACTTCCTTTGCCCAAGATAAAGTAAATAGCAATAAACAAACAGGTTGGTCATTACCAGGAAATATGTGCTTGGTCAAGACCAGCTTCCAAGCAGAAGAATCTCAAAAGGGAACCAGCAGAAGCATCACTCCTGGAGTGGACACTGGCAATCTCCCCTGGAAAGAGAGAGCGGTACCCAACAGGTCTTTTTCATTACTCATTATCTTGGAATCTTGAATTACTTAGAAGATATGGAAGGACAAGCCCCAACATCTGGAGGAGCTGGAGGACAAGGCAAGAAATACTGTGTGAGAAACATGATAGTATTAGTTGTCCCACTAAATCTCCCTCCTGCCCCTGATCTGGTACTTATTTGGAAAAAGCCATAGTCCTCAAAGAGCTCCTTCCCCCAGGGAGAGTGGATTTCTGCCTGTGGAAATGGATCGTTGACTTGCAGGAACACACCCAAGTGTGTCCAAGCTGTGACCAAGAAACGTGCCCAGAGATTATGGGGCAGTTCATGACCCATAAACCCTTCAAGAGATCTCCAGAGGGAGAGGTAACTCCACCTTCCCCTGGCAGCTGAACAGAGCCCACGGTGGTGGCTGTGGCACTGACTGCTGCACCACCGCCATGGGGCAACAGCCGGTGGGACCGGGCAGGGGCTGAACCCACCCAGACCTGCCCCACAGTGCCCATCATCCCCTGTCAGCAACTTCCAGTGGCAGCACCACTGGTTCACAGCATCCCTTGCAGGTACAAGACAGTGGAAAGGGAAAATGAACAAAAGTATTAATAATGGCTGTGAAAATTTAACTTTTATTATCTGTTCACTGTATACAAAACACCATTCTGCATAGTGATAACTCATTTGTTGTACAGTTGACAGTGCACATCAACAAACAAGTGTTCAAGAGGTATACACTGAATGGGAAGGGCAGGGGTGGCCAGTGCACATCACACACTAAGATCCTGCGATGCCAGCTGCATGTTCTAGGGTGGAAAAGTACCTCATCACCACTCAGTATGCCAGTAAGATAAATGGGGTGACAAGCATTTACCAACGAACCAAATTAAGGATGAGGATGAAGAGAGAAAGCAGAACTAACATATCCGATACACCATTGCCAGAGTGATTAAGAAGTTTTACAGAGGTGGCTGAGAAGGATCCATATTTTTTCAAACACTTCCATTTTTAAAACTGTTAAAATGTAATGATAAATAACAGAATCTCACAAATCTTTAGGGGCAAAATGCTCCACATTTATTTACATATGAAATGTGTTTAATACAGTTGTAATGGACATAGTGTATAGTAACATCTGACAGCAGCGAGACCTAAGGAACGAAACAATTACTACTGTATATCATGCAGCTATCTATATATACACAATTTGTTTTAAAAAAAAGTACAAAATTTTTTTTTAGGGATACATACAAGGTATAAAATGCAAAAAACAAACCAAAAATATAACTCTCACAGAGAACTATATATGAAAGGGACAGCATGGTACCTTTTTGGACTTGGTGAAAGTGTAACTAGTGACACCGGACAGGCGTTTGAAATGGTGGAACCAGCGTCATGGTCTGTGCTAAAGCTGAGAGCCCCGGCTGTTCTCACACAGGCTGGTGTTTGCTTCTCAACAGTTGTGGCTGTGCGTGACACTGAGCACCAGAACATTTGGCATTAGCATACAGGGCTGGGAAATTCCAACCCCTGTAGCAAGGGTTCACTATTTTCTTTTAATAACCAGAAATAAAGGAAAATACGTAACGCCGTGTACTCGCTTCTATAGAATGTTCAATAAATTACGTGACAAAAACATCATTACAAACCTGTTCCTCTAATTACATCTTATCTGATAAATCCAGAGCAGCCCAGCCCTTTTGTAACAATTTGAGCTTTGATCACAAGCACCTGATGGACTAAAAAAAAAACAAACCACTTCATGATACATAGAGTTGTGCAATTGTACTTTTCAGAAGTACTTGATCATTCTAGGGGGTCTGCACCTGTTCTGGTGTTGCCACCTAAAACCAGCACTGCATTTTACACATGCAGTGGTACTTTTTATTTTTTTCATTTAAAAAAAATTTTTTTTAAGACGTATTTTTAAAGAGAAAGTTTAAAAGCTTCCCTAGACATTTAGAAGCACAAGTTCTTAGAATTTAAAATCTCTCCTTAGCTTGCTTCCCCTCTCCACTCCTCTCCAAGCGCTGCCTTCTGATGCACTTCCATTGGCTAAACTTTCCTTCAGAAGCATCCAAACAAGACACAGGTTAAGAGAACCCAAGGAACTGCCCCAGCATTCAGAACTGTGCTGTAAAGAAACTTACTAGAAAAAAAAAAACGACAAACAGAAACCAAACAGAAAAACGCAAATTTTCCACTAGATACAATACAAACACGTAACAAAGAGTATAAAAAGTTATTAGTTTAAATATATACAAACTCTTTTCAACTCAAATACTGCTTCAATGGTTTTGAGCGTATAGACAATGAGGTGAAGGGGACACTTTTATGCAGAATATATTGCAACAGCCAAACAGTACTGTTAACACTATGATACCTTGAACTTTCTGTAGCAAAAATGTCATTAGTGTTCCAATGTGGAGAGAGATTTCTGCGTCCCAAATCATCAGATCACTTTTCAGCTGAACTCATTCGTTTTGACTTGATGAAGGCCATGCCATGTGTTCTCATGTGAGTGTTTAAGGCCGCTTCAGTTTCAAAAGTCTTTGCACAGACTTTGCACCTTCTGTCTGATGCTGCACTGTCAGATGATTCATCCTCATGATTGGGTTTGTTTTCTTGCTGATTATCCTCCCCAGACCCATTTTGTTTTGATACTGGCTGAGGCTCCTTCAGCTTATGAACAATGAAGAGGTGCCTGGAGAGGGACACGTGGGACGTGTAGCAGAGTCCACACTCCCTGCACTGGTATGAAGAGCCATCCGATTTATGCTGAGGAATATGTTCATGAAACTGGAGAAGATTTTCTGTTGTAAAGCCACAAACAGCACACTTGTGAACTTTAAAAACATTTATCTTTAGCTTCTTCAATGGCTGAGTGATTGCACCTCGTGGTGGCCTGAACTCCAGTACAGGTTCTTCCAATTTACGCTTTGGACTAGGAACCTAAAAAAAGCCATAAATGGTACATCATGTGAGCATAAATAGGCAGTTCTTTAGTAACTATTTGTGACTTGCAAACTTTCCCTTGGTAGATTCCAGTACGACTTTGATAAAGACAATATTTGAAATAATACAAGCAAATAGATGTTGTACATGTTGGAAAACTAGGGGTTTTCTTTACTATAAACTGCACATAAAATTTTTTTGTCAGCTCTGATAGAGCTCCAGTATCTAATACACTGGATAAACTTGAAAATTTGCCAGCGTAACTGTATCAAGTACACACCCCAGTGAGACTTCAATTGTGTACAGAATGTGGAGTATCAGTCTAGGAACTTCTCAGCACCACCTTCTGGAACTCCATTTTAATTACTTAGTGTTATTTCATGCCTGAAATTTGACCTGACAGTAACCAAACTAACATATTGCCAAAGGAGGAAATCAACATGCACAATTTTCTAAACTACTGAAAATGGTAATTTTTATATTCCCCCTTGTTATTCTTCTGACATGAATATTCCTCAAGAACACTCCACATCCTAGGTATCTCAGACACGATCCATGACATTTATGAAGACAATGTATATAGAGCTGCCATATATTCAACACTTAAATAAGACAACAACATGTTAGGCTGAAAGAGAGTCACATAGAGGATAACAGTACATTTTAAAAAACAGCTAAGTTTGTGCCTCTGCTGTCAGCACTGGACATGCCATCAAAGGTCAAATTCTTTATCATACAGAGCCCAAAACTCTTCAAAAATATTGTTAATCTCTGCATGTAACAAGTCTTTGGACAGCATTGTCATCTTAATTTTGCTTCCTCTTAATGCTGACCATCCATAGAAGAAAAGAATAGACTGTTTCAGCTGGAAGGGCCCTACAGTGATCATCCAGTCCCACTGACCTCTTGAGGGCTGACCAAAAGTTACTGCATGTTGTTAAGGGCATTGTCCAAATGCCTCCTAAACACTGCCAGGCCTGGGGCACCATCATTCAGTGATCAAACCAAACAGAAAGTCTTTCCAGAAACACGTTCTAGTTCAATCACGACAGAATTTTTTGCAGGAACCTTTGGAGACATTTTTTGGGCTCTGCTTCACAGAAGATCAGACCTGCATCTGTTTAAAGATCCTGCCTGGATACCCACAAATATTAACTCTCAGTGACTGAGCGAACCTTCTACGTCATTACCTTTGTGTCTTCTTTCACTTCCCTTTCTTCCATATTGGTTGGTTCAGTTATTTCTTTCACATCAGGGTCTTTAATGCCGTGCATCAACTGAATGTGTTTTTCCAACATCAACCGCTTGGTAAAAGTACGTCTTGAGTCTGGGCAGTGCCTAGATGAACAGAGACAGACATGCACAGATCCAAATGTCATGCTGACAAAAGTCACAGTATTCTGAAGAACATAAAGAGGACTAGGAAGTCCAGACTAGAGTACAACCTACTGAAGACAGCAACAGTGTTTTCCCAATGAATTGCACAGGCAGGTGTTGTAAGAAAACGAGCATAGTTGCAAAATAAAACTAGAAATGTTTGAGCAATTTATATTCACAGCAAATGAGAAGTCCTCTGCAAGTAATATCCAAAATGGCACAAAGTGTGAGTCAGAATAAAATCTGGGAGCATCTGAGTTTGTTTCTTGGGCCTCTGCTAACATCACCAAACCATACGTTGTGTTAAGACACTTTCCCAAATTCTCCATGTCATAGGGAAAGCAATCACCTTCCATGTAGGATGAATGGTAGCTCCAAACGATACTCAATTCTGCATTCAAATCCAAACACTATATCTCCTTGGAGCTAGTCATTCCTTCTCAGCTCCCTTTCCAACCTCAAACTAACCAGCAGAACAAACTTGGCCTTCACAATCTGTGCCTTGTCCTCCCACACAGAACCAGCTGCATCACTTCTAACCCCTCGTGTGCTTCTGGAAGTGTGTTTCTCCTGAGCTCCAATGCTGTAACACACTGTACAGGTGTCCGGAGGGGGGCTGGCTGAGCAGGAACTGCAGCAGAGAAGATAAACTGTAATACTGTCTTTCTGAGGCTCTCTCCTAAGGTTTTAACGTTTTAAACACTGTTTCATTTAACTCTATTAAAAAAAAAAAAAAAGGGGAGGGGGTAAAAAAAGACAGCACAGTGGGCATTCTGAAATGAAACCAAGATCGCCACTGTTGGACTCTCAGCCGTGCAAACTCTCAGGCAGTGAAGCTTCAGATTTGCTTGCCAAAGCCCCTGAAAGCCAGCAGGATTTATGGCTGGGCATTCCCAGGAGCCTGCCATGTGCTGGGCATTCCCAGGAGCCTGCCATGTGCTGGGCATTCCCAGGAGCCTGCCATGTGCTGGGCATGCAGGGGCACCTCAGCAGTTCGGTCTGTCGGTGGATCTAAACACCCGACTCCTTTGAGTGAACAGGACGCTGGCTTTTATACCATAAAGAAAAGAAATTCAAGGAACAACATTTTTTTGTTGGTTTATACTCTGTTTCTAAATAAAGAAAGTAGAACTTACGAGCAGGTATAAACCTTCCTAATCCCTTTGTGCTTGATACGGTTGTGACGACACAAACTATGGGATGAGCTGAAGGACTTGTCACATTGTCGACATGGATGTTTCTTCATTTGCTTTAAAAAAAAGAAGAAATACACATTAATTTAAAAAGCTCAGTAAAAGAAGTGCATGTGTCAAACCTTCTAATAACAGGGAGGAAACATCACTTCCAGTGCCTGGTACTGTATCCTCGAGCACACACCACCCTGCAGGGCCAGAGGAGCTGGACCCTTCTCAAGCAGCATGGCCACAGAAGTTACACAAATCACCAGCGTAAACCGGTGCCACCAACTGCGGAGGAAGAGAATTCCTTCCATGAAGGAAGCAAGGAAGATCAGCAGGTTACTTCTGGGGCAGCGGAGGCAGCATGGTGAGAGATTTGTTCTCACCATGAAGTGACCTTTCCCTTTCCATCACAACCTGTGTCTGCAGTGGCTGACTGAGGGGGCCTACTAGTCAAGGTACCTGCGGTGAAGAGCACACCAGAAGGACCAAAGCAAACCAGCACGGACACTGACACACCAACAGGGCTCAGGAAAGTCATGTATGGTCTGGTGAGAACTTGAGGGACATCTGTTTGGGGAATTCTATGGGGTTTGTATTGCAGTTTGTTAAGTGGAAGGAGAAAGAAAAGGAAGGAAGCCAAAAAGGATGGAATGGTCTCCATCTGTGTCATTCCAGCTAAACATGGCCAAAGGAGCTCGAGTATCTGAAGAAATAACATCTCCAAAACCACAGACTATACAAGCCCCAAGAAGGAATGACATGGTCCTGTCCCTTAAATTCCATCAGTCCTAGGACTCAGTTCAAACAGCACATCTTATCAACTGGAGCAGCTGCAGTGAGGAAATGGCAACATTCCCAATCGGATTCCCTGCTTCCTTTCACAGGTAACCAGATTGTTCAAGCTTGTATCTGTATTTTTTGCTGGCTTGGCAGTAAAAAGGAATTCAAAAAAACATCTTGGAAATTAAATACAAACACTGACCAAACAAATCTAATTGAAGACCTTTCCAGATTACTTCTCCAGTTCACTTTTCAAAAATCGCAGCCAGGGCCAGGATCCCACACTTCACGTTCAGTGTCATGATTCCTGACAGAATCAAGGTGTCCTGGGTCTGAAGAAGAAATGGATTTTACTGAAACCTCCCAGAAGAAATCTGGATGGCATGGACCCAGATTTCAAGTGTTGCACTGTGAGGGAGGGCTCATGCCTGCTAGTGAGGAACAAGGGAAGGAATGGACAGTTTCATACCATCAGTCAAGTATCTAGAAGGAAAATCACGTTTCTCAGATTGCTTTTTCCTGCTCTAGCAGCTGTCATAGTTTTCCTTCTTAGTGTCAATAACATTATCTTCCTGCATTTTGGGAAACTGAGAAAACCCAAATAATATAATTTTATTCTACTATTCCAACTGAGGCCATTGAGTGAAAGACTTGGATCAGTGCTTGAAACTGGACCCCTGTGGACTTCCTGGAGAATCTGTCCAAGATCTGCCTCTGTGTTCCAAAGCACTCAATAGCAAAGATCATCCTCATAGAATAACATAAAAGGTTTGGCTCGTTATTCTTACCTTCTGAGGAACCGAAAAACTCCTAAACAATGGAGATGCACAATAATCCAGATGGACCTTTTAATATGACACAGGTGACTCTCTGGTGCCTAGTATTAATCAATAATAAAGAAAGAATTCTCAATCCTAAATACTAACAAGTTCAAGCCACATGGAATGGTTAGGGAGCTGAAAAACATCCACCTTATAGTTGTGCTCTCAGGGCTTTATGTTGGTGTCCATCTTCTCCCTCCTGGCTGCACTGCTCAGGAACAGCCCCAGACAAGCCAGTGGGGATCAGCAGAAGTGATGTTGTTACTGAAAATTATCATTTACTGCAAAGTCTGGAGTGAAGGTTTGTACACAGAGAAAGTGGTGTTTGGAATGGCTAAAGGAGTAAGAGATGTTGCAGGGGGATGAGGGACCTTTTGCTCTCCAGATCAGAATCAGATGGAGTGTGGGGGAAGGCAAGGAAAGCAGCTCTGAAAGGTTACTTGTGCAGATGTGAAGCAGCCCAGTAGGAAACATGAGATGCTAATTTTATTTGGGCTCGTCAGCACAATGTTGTTAGAGGCTCAGTCTGGTCAACCTAGACTTCCTTCTCACGTTTAAAGGCCAATTAAAACAAAAGGAAATCACCATATTTTGCTCTTACAGTTAAAGGTGAAAGCTTTCCAGCATGTACCCTGGTGCAGGCTCATTAATGCTTATGCTTCCATCAGTAGGTTCTGCAGCACCCTGCAGGTTCTGCAGCAAGCTTGTGACAGCAACGCTTGAGGAAGAGTTTATGAAACAACCCAGGATGTGAAGTCATTCCAGGGCTGCTCTGAGGGAACAGCCCCTGCACCGGGCTGGGCACACATGCAGGCCAAGGCAGCCCACGTGTCTTGGCCGAGACCACAGGGCAGATGGGTCAACGTTTGGTCAGAGAAGTGCAGGACTGTGCCCAGCAGCACCCAGTCCCTCTCAGAGCACCAGGGGAACTACCTGGGGTAACCACCCTGGACACCACACTCCTCAATTCGTGGACCCAAACAGGATTTTGGATGTATTTGTTTCTGTAATGGCAGACAAAACCAAAAGAACTAATAAAATCAGTTCTGGGTTAAATGCAGGAGGATCTGTTGTACAGGATCTTGTCTTTACAGGAAGAGGATGTTCAGTTGGATGCACAGCAAGTAGGAATTGGTAAAGCAATTCCTGCTTATAAAACATCTGTCCTTTTGTAGCAACACACACACCAGTCCTGGGAAGCTCAGCACAGTTGACCTGGCCGGGTGCAGAAATACATGATGCAGTTTCAAGCCAGGAGCTGCACAGACTCGTTAGAACCACCCTTTGTCTGGGCCAACAACTTCTGTAATTTTTTTAAAAACAAGATCAGGCAGAGTCACACCAAGGTGCCTACAAATTTGCCTACCCTACAGCTGGCTAACCTTCAACCAGCTCAGGAAGAGGACACGGAAAATGTGAATCCATCTGGAAACTGAAGACTCTATCCAAAAGGGAGATCCATGGGAATGCCTTTCCTATGAATACCTCTGAATAATCCAGCCTGGGAGCAGCTAAGAAGGGTTACACTCCAGACTTTCACTCTGATCCTGCAAAAGCAGCAATTAGAAGTTTGAAACTAATTATCTTCAAATTCCTTACATGACAATGGACTTTGTGAATAGCTCATTAATTGCTTAATAAAGTTTTAAAAAAACATTATCCATAGCTAATTTTAGAGCATTTAAACCACATCTCTAATTCTTAAGAAAGACTATAAGTTAATTCCATTATTTATTAGACCTATTTAACATACTCAACTATCTTATGCTAATTTCTAGTCTCTCTACAATAAAATATATCCACCAAAGTTTAGTTTTTTAATATAGTCATTTTGAAAGCTAACAATTACTGAAGACTTCAAGAGGTCTGGAATGACTGTAGCAACTGAGCTTTATCACCCATTTCTGACAGACATGGAGTTGTATCTCTGTTCCTTTTTTTTTTTATATATATATACATATACAGACACACATATATATACACATACATATATATATATGCTTCCTGTGTTATTTGAGGAACTGCCTGAATAGGGATAAAAACCAGCACAAAATGCAAACAATGAAATGAGCCTTCAGGCCAGCATTTCAGTGCAACAATTATCTCATGTTTCATACTAAGGGTTGTTCTTCAGGCAACACTGCACTTTCCTATGAAACATCAGAAAGATAGGTATTTAAAGCTACTACTTAGAAAGCATTCTCGAAGTGGTACTAAGCTCCCCTGACATGACTCCTGCCACTCTGCTGTGGATGTGGTCAGACTGGGTACCATTCTCTAGGTCACTCTGAAGTGACAGTTTCACAGGGAAGTTGTGTTTTTTTTAAGGATTGCATCAACGCAAAATGCATCTGCCTTAAACTCATTTCTGTCTGCTGGTAAAAGTACTGATGAATTAATATCGGGCCTAACAGGCAAAACAGAGTGAACCAAATGCTGCTAAACAGGCTGATTTTGAAAGAGAATTAAGTTATGATTGGATGAGTGTAACAAGATCAGAAACAAGCATTCAGTGCACAGGCATGGCACAGGGACTGGGGTTACGGAGCTCTTTATAGACACCACCTAGCAGAAGTGTCAGGAATGTACCTGCCAGGCTGGAAACTGGAGCAATTAACAGTTCCTCAGTGACTTCAAAGGACAGAAATGCAAAAATGGTCTTTTAAAGCAAATCAAATGGAGAAATCAAATGGAGACCACATGATCTCAGCTTTTCATGCACTCGAGCTGTAAAAGGAGAACCAGGTACAGGAAAATGTAGTTCTGTGAATCATATGCCTTTGGTTTCGTGTGTTTGTTCCAAGGGGCCTGGCTGGCAATGTGGTTACAGGACTCTGCAGCAGGAAGGCTGAAGGAATGGAGTGGGAGTTACTGTCACCAAGGAGAAACATGGAAACAGTCTCCTGCCAGTCGGGCTTGGGTGCTACTTGCTTGAAGTTGTCATGAGAAAATTAGAGATGACACTCAGTAGTCTGGCATTTTCAGCTTTTCCATGAAATGTTTATAAACAGAATAAAATAGTTTGAGTGACTTCAGAGATAAGCACTGGGATTTGAAGGGACACAGAAACCTCTGGAAATGTGCTATCATTTATTACAGCACATTAGCAACCTAAAAGCTACAGACTTTCACTCAGGATGATTCTTCTCCACTCAGACAACAGAAGCCTGTTACCCTTGCAGTTCTGCTCCAGCACAGCACATCAGTTTAGTTCCCTGCTTCCCAACTGAGGAACAAACCAGCCCATGTCCACCAGCCCCCAGGGAAGGACAGGACTGTGGTGTGCCAGCACGGGGCTGCAGCCTGCTATGGTCTGTCCCAAAGGCAGCTCAGGAGGCTCCATCCCAGCATCAGTTCCACTACTGCCTGCCAGCCAGTCTGCCTCACTTCATTTCATTGGAAAAGCTACAGGATGCAGCAGGGACATCAAGCTGGAATTATTTTCAAAAACACAACTGAATTTGGAAAAAGCTTTTATACGTCAGTTTAATTAATTTGTTTTGGTAATTGAATATAATTCATTTACCTTTCCATGTTCTTTCCGCATGTGGGAGATGTAAACATCTCTCTGGGTGAAGAGCCTGTCACACTCCCAACATGTCCAGCCAGGATTAGCCACTTTTTTAGCCTCTGCTTTCTTTATGGGAGAAGGAGATTTCTTCTCCAGCTTTTCTGTTCCGTTGACAGATTTTGTGTCCTCCTTGTTGTGGCTGGCTGAGTTCTGAGTTGTGGGTTTAGTACTGAGAGGCAGATTTATCCCCAGGTTTGGTGGCCCTTCAACACTTTTCAAAGTTCCATGCATAGACTGCAGTCAAAGAGAAAAAAAAAAAATTACAAAACTAACATAGACATATACAGTTGTATTGACAAAATGCAAAGACCCTCTGAGTTGAAAGTCCTCATTGACTTCTTTGTCACACTATCAGATCACATTCTTAACTTAAAGAAACACCCTCAAGTCAAGGCAAGGCCTACCATAAAGAGAAGCCAGCCAACAGCCCTAACAGGCACCATCTGTAGCTGGAGAGAAGTTTTCTTCACTGGCTAGATATTTTCACCAAAAAAAGGTACTTTGTAGGTTAAGTTTAAATTGCTGCTTAATAAGGAGGAAAAAAGGGCTCAAGAACTACTTCATGTTAAGTTTAATTTCTTGCTTTACTTACCTAACACTGCTAGTTGAGCATCCTCATTTCACACGAGGTGATTAGAGATTTCCAAGGAGGAAAGGTTTTTACTGACAAATTTTGACTTGGCACATGAGTAAATCAGACAAGAAAAGGCAACTCTGGAAAGATCAGGCGACTGCATTGCTTAGGATATATTAGTATATTTTATGTTGAGACTGAGTTAAGCCCTGTCTTACTCCATGCCAGGTTATGAGCACCCTAACTTCTTTCCTAGATCCTGTGGCTTTTGAGACCACCTGCTGGTTCCACAGCAAATACCAACCTGATTGGTAGAACATGTTTTTCTGTTTAACAACTTTAAAAATAAAAGCCTTTAAAAAACTAAAATGTTATTAAAAAGCAAAGCACGCAGGACCAACTGACTGGCCTTAGGAACAAACTGAAGATGTGCAGGGAAGGGGAAGGTGGCCTTTAGCATCCCACTGCAGCAGGACAAGGAGGAAGCATGGTGCAGGGGGAAGGGGGCTCCTGTACTTTCAGACAACCGAGTATTGACCTGGAGATTTCATCCCAGCATGGAAGATGTTAGTGCTCAACTTTCTAAATGTCCTTTAAATACAATGCTTGAAATCCAATTTCTTATTTGAAAAGAAACCAAAAGCATTAAAGCACGACGTGGATTCCCAGTGGATTCCCACCAGCAGGGCTGGGAGTGTTCCACCTCCAGTCCAGCACCTGTTCTCACTGGCTGTTAGAAACTCTCTTCTAGCTGTTATGGGAAAATGAGATGTACATTTTGCCAACAAGAAGCATTCCCATCTGCAGGAATTATTCTAGGTTATTTTTTTGTAGCTTTAAATAACGTCCTTCTGAGCTTCTTTGCATCCCTTTCTGTTCTGTTTTCATCCAGGTCTTCTCTGCCTCGACAGTTTATGTCTAGCCACACCCAACAATTACTTCTTGTGCAGCTGGGCTGAGCTCTGCCCTGGTCTAGCACTCCTCCTCTCCCAGAGTCCTTTTCTGTGTTTATGTATTTACCGTCTTCCTGGCTTTTTCTTTCCTCCTGAGCTGAAGTCAAATTTATACTTTTCTGCTGCTGTCCTTACACACATCCTAAACAGAAGAGCACTTGCAATTCTCAATAAAAGCAGTAATACTGTTACTGCACATCTATGTTCTAATCCTCTAGTTTTGTTCTCAAAATGGTCTGAATCCTTTATAGTGAAACATGCTAGAAATGCCTAGTTAAAGGTTCAAATTCTGGCACGGGACACTAAAGCCAAGAGGACCACTGAGGGTCTCTGGCACACATGTAAGATGATTCTTACACGAAACGTGACATAGTTCAGAAACAAAGAAAACATCCAATCCTTGTGTTTCTGAATGTCTTGGGCCAGGCCTTGCCTGTCTCCTCCTCAAGTTTAAGACTGGCTTCAAGACCAACTTTTTTCAAGACCTGTGACCTTGTTTTCAACACGAGACTTCTGAGGTTACAGGTACCACAAGTGAGACTAAAATGCAAAATGATGGTTATAGCAGACACGAAACATGTCTGGTTTTCCACTGCTCTGTATACAAATTTTAGTAAGTCTCATGCAAGAGAAACCCAGTGAATGAAGTGCTGCTGTTCTGGACTGTACCACTGTGCAGTGGTGTCAGTCACTGCAGCTGTTACCAGGATTGTGTTAGTAAGGAGTTTCAGCCCTGCTAACAGACTTTGTGTATGTAAAACACAGTAACACAGAATATTTAAAATACACAGCTAACAAATCATAGCCAGGGGACTGGTGGTCCTGAGTAACATGATTTGCAAGGATGACAGTAAATCTGCTTCAGTTGCAAGGGTAATTATGAGAAAATCCATTTCAAGTTTTTTCTAAAGCACAAGTACATCCATGCTCATGTGTGAACACACACAAACTACCTCTACATCTATTCAGGAAACGTACTGGTTCCTACTGGTGAGTTTGGAACATCAACAGTTTGATTTTACTCAGCGTTCTCAACTCCTAACAACTGGAATATTACTCAGAACGCTGCAAAGAAGGCTCAGTACCTATTAGGGTTGGACTAACTTACTTCACTATACCCAAGATGCTTTTGATTACATCAGTTACGGAATGCAATGCACGGAGATATTCCCAGAACAAAATCAGCATCCATACAGAAAAACTGAGCTAGTGATCACTTCACAGATGCACTGAAGACCATACAAAATATAACACTTTAACATCTGAGAACATTATTGACGGGTTACTTTTTTGGAATTATTAACATCTCTCTCTGCAGTCTTCTTGTGATTCAGTGCCTTTTAAGAGTATTTTCTCACAGCATACATTGCATGACAAATGGTATCTACAAAGGAAACAAGAGAAGATAGATGCCTACACACCTTGATATGATCCATCATAAGCTGCTTCTGTGCATATAGAAGAGAACAGTCTGGACACTTGAAAACAGACACCTTCTGGTTTTCAATGTGCTGATCAAAGTGGCGATAGAGCAAAGGTTGCAGAGTAAACACAGTGTCACACATAGAGCATTTATATATTATTCTAAAAACAGAAGTACAATAAACAGTGTCAGTCATGTTGATGATCTATTTGCAAGAATCACGATGTTAACTTTTTTTTTCTCAGCAGAAGTTAAGATCTGGCATGTTTAACCAATCATTTCACATTGCTTGAAAAAAGTTAAAATCAAGCTAATTCAAAACATCCTCCAATTTCAAAGTATGGGAGCAGTAGGAAAAAAAAAACACCTAAAAATAAAAAGGAAAATAATTAAAAAGTGCAAACAAGAAGGCAGAAAACAACAGTGTATGCCAGTTACATATGTAACACCAACATCTGCTTAGGACACTCTGAAAGTTAAACGTCTTCAGCTCCTGAACTCACATATGACTACAGGGCAGCACCCCTGTTCCGGGTTGCAAAAGCCCAAAGTTTTAAGGGAGTGATTGATTTGATCACAATTGGTAATACACTTCAAGATTAATTTAATTTTTGGCAAGGTATATGGCTTTGAACCTCCTGAATGCCAAGCCTAGGCTTTGTTGATGCTCTGAACCTGAAACTGCACAGGACGCAACTTCCCTGCTTGGAAATTACAAGCCTTTAAGAATCTGTTTGTGGGAGCAATGTTGAGACACCACCAAAACCACAACTTCCCCTCTCAGAGCCTACGAGACTTTTGAAATTAGCAACCTAATCTCCCATTCTGATAAGCAATATTCCAATAAAAATTGCAACAAAAGCAGTTTATGCTTTAGTAGCTGTGCAACTGGTGAAGCAATGCATCTATTAATATAATTTCAAAAGTGCTTTGGAAATAGATATACTAATTAACAAAGAACTAGTTAAGTACTGGACACTAAAAGCATAGTCCCTGAAAATGCATATGACAGCCAAAATTCTGTATCACAAAATCCTAAGAAAGTTATAAAACAACCCAAAAATAGTTGTATTTTTAGCAAATCTTTGTCAAGAGTGTGTCCAAAAGGCAAGAAACAGGGAAACCAGAAACATAATCCTCTGATGTAAATGCTGCAGCAACTACTGCAGGACAGTAATTTGAAGCTTTTTTCATTGTGCTGATAATTTTATAGTGAAACATATAGTTTAAATTGCATTCTAGGTAATTATTTACTTGATACTTTGCTTATCTGTATGTTTGATTGTGTTAAGAATGATTTCCCTGGCAACTAAAGGTGAGCCACAAGATCAGCCATTCAAACCACATCCCTTTCACGTGTCCCTTTATAAACAGTACATAATTCTATTATTTCAGAAACTTCAAGATTTTTTTTCTTAACTTGGAAAGTGAATGAAAGGAAAAGTAACAAAGGAATTTGCCATAGATCATCAGATGAGAGAGAAATCTAATCCATTAGCCATCAGTAGTGGTAGTACTTCAGAAAAAGTTCAGCTAAAATAGAAGAAACCAACCCCAGGTGCCCAGTACAATGACAGGCACTTCCTCTGCGAGAGTCTTCCTCATCCCATCAATTAGTGGTTGCTCTCTGTCCTAAAGAATGACTTTTCATTTAAAAAACCCCAAACAAATAACAATCCTGCTTGCTAGAATGCTGTTTTTTTCAGAACAAGTATTTGCGTTTGTCACTGTTTATTACTGATCTCTACCCCTTCAGAATCCTCACTTCTTGGATAATTCCCACATGAAAGGTGTTAAAGAGCTTGCCAGAAACAGGAAAAGCTTGGTAATAACTGGTAAGAAAGAAACCCCAGGTTCCTAAAATGCAGTTTCACCTCAAGTACCTCACACTTATGTAAACCCACGGATCTTAGTAACAGTAAGAGAGAGGACGAGACCTCCAGGGCACCTCAGCCACGCCGTGGGCTGTGCTCTTTGGGCTCTGAGGGCAGGAAGAGCCAAAGGATTCCATCATTCCTGTGGCCACAGCACATGGAGCTGCTGAGAACCTAAGCACGTTCCACTGCCTTGGTCCCATCTCAGCAGAGCAGTTAGAGATACTTTAAAGCAGTGATTTTACTGCCAGCCCTCTTCACCCAAGAAAAAACCCAGAGTTTCCTCAGAAAAGTTCCTGCTGCAGTTCTGCAGTGAATCTGCTTGTAATGGCACAGCTGGAGAGCTGGTGCTGACCACACATTCCTCATTCCTGGGTACCCAGCGTTTTTCTTCCCTCCCTTACGTCCTACATCTCCATCAGCACCCTCAAGCCTCATTACTAACTAAGCAGGAAACAAGGTGAGGCACAAGCGTGTGTGCCACCTTGTCCCTGGCAGGGTGATTTTCACCCTCCTGGCTCACTGTCACACACTCCTTCTAACATCCAGAGCTGGACAGATACATTTCCTATGTAAGCTCAAAGACTTTACTCCGTTTTCACAGAAGCACAAGAACTATCTGGTGGAGATCCAGACTTCAGACAGGTCTCTGAGAAATGCCTGCACTCTGTTAGAAGATGCCAATGCACCTAATAGTGTGAGTATTTCCTTCAGTCACATTCAGAAGCATGATTTTCAATCCTAAAGACATGCAACGGAGTATGCTGGTTTGTTTTGTAACTGAAGCACTCGGTATTTAACATGTAACAGCTTAAAACCCTGACCAAAGCTTGAAGGCTTAGTCAGGACATCCCTTAAAGCCACCTCAGTTCAAGAGGACACTGGGGAGAGGCAGCTCAGCTGCAGTCCCAGCCCCAGGGTGGTCACTGGACCTACTCCTGCCCCACCGCACACACGGCAGACACGCTTCCTCACTTCCCAAAAATCCAGTTAACAAATCCACATCTCATATCAGAATAAATACAGATGCAATCTCACAGGAAAATATATCACATTAAAAATGTTTATTTAGCGTTTTGAAAACTTCTGCACCCGAGTATGGTGTTTCTCCTTCCCATCATTTTTTTCTCTAAAAAACCACTACCTGTGGGATAACATACTTTGTAGCAACAGTACAGCATATATCCATCATACACATCCATGCATATAGCCATAATATATAGCCATGTGTCCATAATCTGGCTTGATAAACAAGAATGTCTCCAATATCCAAAAAGAGAGCAGCCATGAAATCTCAGCATCTTAGAGCTATTCCTATGAAGTTACACTGTTTACTGAAAAAAAAAGAAAATCACATATAAACTCTGCTTTTCCATAAAAAACCACGTAGCATCTTAGGTATGCTACAGGAGAGAGCTTCACAAAGTCAAAAGACAAGACAGCCATCCATTTCCCTCTATTAAAATAATCCAATTTCATCCTGCTGAGAATGCCTGGACATAAACTTCATTTTCCATATGCCAGATAGGTTAGTGTGTCTGCTCTGCAGCAGCCCGTGGTAACGTCACTAGATCCCACCGTTCCCGGAACCCCTGAGGCAGAGAGCCCTTTCCTCAGTTCCCATAACCAGGAATGTGTGATGGGGAGGGCTGGAACTCACCCCCGAGGGTCAGGCTCCTTTTACACACTCCAGGACAACTCAGAAGCTTCACATTTCCAAACATGGAAGGCTACTGTACCCTTCCTTTCATTTCTTCTAAATTTTTTACTTCAGAAGAACAGAAATGTCATTGAGCTAACGCAGCCATACCTACAGTGTTCCATGACTGGATTATGTTCCTTCTTTTCAGTAATGAACTTGTTAAGCTTCAAGCTGTACGCCAGCAACACAGGCAGTAGGTAACATGGCACAGATAAACCAGCAGCAGCAGATTTTTAGAGTGAGAGCAGTAATTCACCACATGGAGCTAAATTCTGAAATATTTACTCTCAATGCTGCACTAGCACCAACAGAGGAGAAAGAAGACAGAAGAAAAGCCTGCAATGAGAAGGCACCAGGCTAAGGCTGATGAGATCTGGAGCCTGATTCCACATTCACTGGCACCTGCAGCTCCCACTGGCTTCAGCAGAGCCCTGGGATGTTCCACATCCTGAAGACAAAGACCCCGAAGCCGAGTTCCTGCCGTGCCCTGTGCTACCACCGTCAATAAACCACCAAGCCTGTGCACAACTTCCCAAGCTACAGATGGAACCGGTTCTGCTTTAATCCAGAAAAAGGAGATTATGTCTTGGAAAAAGCTCTCATGAACAGCTCTATAAATGCCTGTATTTTGATGTGGAGGGGCAAGGCTGGACAAGGCTAAATGGCTGGCACCTCTCACCTATGACACGCTAGAATTGCTCTCCTTGAGACACAACTGCCTTATGGAAGCAAAAACCTAGCTCACCACTCCCTAAACCTATGGCTTTCAGGAGGAAAAACCTAGTAGACAGGAAGAGGAGTACAGATCCTGCAGGTGAAACACGCCCCGACGAGCGAGTGGCTGCCTGGCCCAGCAGAGGGTCCTGTGGGACTGGCCCAGGTCAGCCCAGAGGCAGCAACTGCCACAGCCAGAACCCCCTCTCACCAGGGCACACCCCAACCTGTGAGCCCGTGGCACCAAATCCACCTGGTGACCATCTCTGAGCAGGTGACAGAAAAAAAAACACAACACTTTTCCAACCTTTTCAGCCAGAGGTTACTAAAATCACCACGTAAGCCCTGATGAGTCTTGGCAGTTCTTTTTGGAATCACATTGACTTAGTTCACAGTAAAAATGCAGATGAGCTCAAGAGATCAAAAAATAAGAATGAGCAACACACTTGCTGCCTGTCCGAGTAACTTCTGTAATTACCACACTGCTCTCCTGTAGCACACAGTGCTCCAAGGGCTGCTACTGCTGCGTTCATGGAAATGTAACCTTTGCCAAATAAACTGCTAGCTAAAAACTCATGAAAACATTAAATGAACTCCCCACGTCACCGACAGGATCACAACTGCCGGTCGTACGGCGCGTGACTTTCAGGCTGTAAAGCACAGGGCAGAATGCAGTTCCACAAGTAACAAAAGGCAGGCAAGTGCAGTAGAAGATTAATTTTGCTTACTTTGGTTCGCCTATCTTGATACCCGGGTGTTGTGTGTAGGCGTGGGAGTGTGTGCTGGGAGCTGATTTGAATGCCATGGGACAGATAGGACACTTGTAAAAGACTTCACAGTGAGAGCCTTGAATGTGAGACTTGAGGGCCGCCACATCAGAGTACACAACATTGCAGTGCACGCAGCTGCAAAGAGAGTGGAGAAGAGTCAGTCCAGCCCAGAGCAGCACTGAAAGAAATGGAATCAACACTGATTTTCAAGCAAGTGGAAGAGATAAACCATTTATATGCAACCGGATAAAACTATGTTATTCTGCCGATTTGAACAACCCAGTAAGAATCAACATAAATAGAGATTTGTGTATCAGAAAGCAAGAAAAAAGAAATTTCCCACATTTAGTTTGAAAACCTGAGAGACATGAAGTCAGAGCATGTTTTTATGGCATTACAACAAAATAGATAGAAGGGTCAACAGAGGAATATTCTATTGATTGTGAAAAGAATGCTTAAATCCTCTGCAAATTTGTAAAGAGGGTTTACAAAATGTATTTTTACTGCATGCGGTGGATTGTACCCGGTATGCCACAGCAATTTAGAAACTACCACCAACATGGAAAACCAGTAAAGAAAACATTTCCACCAGTTCCCTTGTTTAGATTTCATGAAGACATACTGGTCACGATTTGTTGGTACATGTAATCAAATCAGCGCTTAGATTTAAAAACAAAAAAAGAGTAATTTAACCTCAGGACAACTAAACCGAATCTCTACAATCAGATCAATCTATTAGATTGGAATTCCAAGAGCATTTTTCACAAACATACTTCTGCTGTGTCGAAAATTTGTGACCTTTCCGCATCTATTCTAAAATGAAATGATTGAAAAATTATTAGTACATAGGAATTTCTATACACAGTGGTCCCTTCTAGTGCCATACATCCCCAGTAGTAAATGCTACTATCTAAGTCCAAGAACTTCCTGCAACAAGCAATTACAAACTAACCCGTCAAATGAACAAATTTCTTATTGACTAGCATTTTGCAGTAAGTTTTACAATCTGAACATAGGCCTCTCCCCTTTCAAAATTTTAATTTTGGCATCCATCATGGTAGTACGATTGTTGTCATATAACCATCAGATCATTATCTGATACTGTTTAAATGCTCTGCTGAGAGCAATAAAGCAGGAATAACCTATACCTTGCATTCAAGAATCCTCTTTTCCTTTTAAATGTATCACCTTTGACTTTTATCAAATGTCATCCTTTCTTTTCTGAGCTCTTAATTTACATTCGTAATACCATTAATAAGTTTATATTTATCTAGTCTCTGCTTACCAAGTAAATAGTCCCAGTCTTTCTTGGGTCTGTTAGGATCTTCTCTGCTTATACAGACAAACATGTCTTCTCAGAGGTAACAAAGCCTGATCCTCTTTACCAGCTCTACTCCCAAGGTGTCACCTCAAGAGAGCTGGGCCGCATCTCTCACCTCCCCTTCCCATCCTGCCCTGACTTCAATCTCTAGCAATGCAACGCAATAAATGACCCTCAACAGCCACCACTGTACAACAGTCCTTAAGGACCAAGCCTTCCTTTCTTGGACTGCTCTAAGCTTTCTTGATTTCAACCTGGAAGGATGCAGTGAAACTTGAGGTTGAAATTTTCAGCTGCTTTATTTCAGACGAGCAGCCTAGATGACTGAAGTCAACCTGAACTCTCTCACAGACATCCTTTGGGAAGGCAGGACTGGTTGTTATGCTGCTCCTCAGCTGAATCCACCATGGTGATAAGGAGAGGCTGAGGAGGAAGACATTAATTTTCCCAGATACTGCTTTCTTTCCCTAGGTATTTTTGGTTTAGTCTCACCATATACAGAAATTCTGCCTTAAGTGTGACATGAGGTGTTTACGATACATCTTGAAAAGCTCAGTAACTTTAGTTTCGATTCACATGAAGGATTTATGAGTCTTCTGGTGTTACTGGTGCAGGGTAGGAGTCCCTGAAGATGATTCCACGTACAAACCCAGGAGGGAGAGACTAGAGGAAAGGAGGGTGGAGGTAGCAGATACAAGACATGTAGGACGAGACACATACAGCTTGGGAGGAAAGAGTAAAAAAGAAGAACCCGAAGAAGTGCCAAGAGCTGAGAGCAGTGTCAGGCTAGGGACTCACTCTGAACACAGACTGTCACAGCAGGGGGGCTAATGCAGCAAAAATGCTTTCTTCCCTCAGTGGGACATTTCCCTGCCATCCCAGCAAAACTTTCCATCACGCTTCTCCAGCCAGACAGGATGAAGCGAAAATGTTTGAGGAGTGCTGAGCCAAGCTCGGCCATGGGGGTTCCTCTTCCCATCTCCTGCTGTGCTGCCTGCCATTCAGTGCAAGCGCAAATCTAAGATAAAACTGTTTTTCAAACCTTTCAAAACTTAACATTTCCATCAAATGCCTCTGATCCCCATTTTCTCAGTGAGTTGCCATTACAGGGAAACGTAAGAATAAAAGGGAAACTTAAGAGTGACAAAGAATAACCAAAAGACCAGGCTGGCTGAGTCAGAGGGGTAATTTTCAAGTGGTCTAACACTGAGGAATCTTGACTTTCTGCAGAAGGGACAGTGACCAGAGAGGTGCAGTACCCCCATCAGCATCTCAATAATAAATTCTGGCAGTAAATACTGAAAAAGACTGCTCCACCAGAGAGAACAATCCAAAATTCAATGTTTTGAAAAAACTCAAAGGTTTTTTTAAGAACCTGAAATTAAGAAAATACATCTGAATTCTCTAGATCTTATAAACTGTGTCCTGAACCTGATGTTTTATGGGCTGAGTGAGAGCAGCCAGTATTCTCATTTAGTAACATACAAAAGCAGATGCCCAAAACAAAGTAGAATCCCAATGTGATATTTATTAAAAAATTTGTAGTACTAATAGCATTGTTGCCATGACAACCTTAAACCCATGAAGCTGTATTCTACAAACAATGCTTATGAAAATGGATTATTCCTTCTAAAAGCATAAATTACACATAAATTGACAACAAAAGTAATCATTATACTGACCGAAAACCAACTCTTCGGGTATAATGCAGGCAGTTCTTAGTGACATGAGTCTGGAAGTGGACAGATCTGCAGATTGCTCCACATTCAGGACACGTGTATGGAGATTTATGCTGATGAATTCTCTGGTGTGATGCAAAACTGCACTGGTTAGGAAGCAGCATCTGGCAGATATTGCATGTCTTCTAAACGATAAACCAAAATAGATGAAAAAAAAGGTTTGGTTCAGCTATACAGAAGGTCTTGTGTCAAACACTGTAATATATCAAATAAAAGGTTAAATGTTATGACTGTGATGTGAACCAAAAGAAGTACTAACTGCAGGCCCTACTGACAGCTCTTGTAGGACAGAGCTGGCAGATGTTGGTGACCAGAGGTACTGGCATTCTGGGCCATTCTGACACAACAAAGCTCTTTCCTACACCACTGACCAAGGGAGACACATGCTGGCCTATACACATTCTCCTTAGGTGCCTCACAAGGTTTCCTTAATGGTGCAAGGGGCCTAAGTACAACTTGAGAATCAAACCTTATGGCTTTAACTCAGTGCACCACACGAAGGAAAAAGCCCAAACCCACCAAATATATACTATCTTAATTTCCTTTGATCCTTGCTCCTGATTAATTCTTATGGTAATATCCATAATACAAAAAAAAGTGCAGTATTATCAGGCAGAAAGTGCACACGTGATTTCAAACTGTTTCTCAGGACAGAATACAACATCTGCATCATATCAACATATTGTGCATCTGAGTGAAAACTCGAGATGTGTAAAATACTTACAGAAATTTTCTTTGCAGAGCAATAGGTCTACATGCAGCAGTAACTTACTAAACTAATTATTTTCTCGTATTTTGTTACACAAAAGTAACAATAATAAAAAAAATAAATCTTCAGCTCTGGTCTGGTCTGACCATATGCCAGACCAGAAATACTGAAATTCTTTGGGTGCTTTGTGCTGGTTTTGGGATGAAATGCAAATGATGCAACCTGGTCGTAAACTGGCTCCACTTCTGCTCACAGTTGCTTTCCATCACTGGAGGGCACGAAGAGCCAAAGCTGTAAAGGCATTCCAGAAGATGTTTGATTTACAGTAATACATCTCTAAAATCCCTAAGCAGTGAGCTGACATCCTGTATGGAGCTCAGCTTCTGCTTAACTGATCATGGAAGCTGCTTCACTGACTTCAACAGAAATGCTCACGGTCTCAAGTCCAGCACAAACACAAGCCCCTGCAGGACATTTCATAAGACTTTCCTTTGAAAGGCTTTTCAAGCTATTATTATTTCCTATGACTTGAGACTTAGGAATCTCACCACTGACTTAGGAATATTTAAAACCAAAACCAAGTCTCCTTCATGACTTGGCTATTTTTTTAACATGAGACGTGTATTTTTAGAAGTGTTATCCATAAGAGTCTGGCAAGTGCAGAGATGTGTACATGCTGTGAGAATACAGAACAAAGCAAGATCTCCAAAGCTGCACTGTAAATTATTTACTAACCTATGTATGAAGACATCCTGAAAAAAATAATTAAGAAATAATCCCCTTCCTCGTGGTAAAACAGTTTCTTACTACAAGACAGGTGCTTCATAAAGGCACCCCTTTCTTCCAATTTAGGCAACTCTTTTAAATACCTTTTAAAACCCAGTAAGATCCAGGTCATGTAACAGCAGAATCAGAGCTACCATTGTAAAACTAGTACAGTGTTACAAACAGCTTTCATAGGAGTCTGACTTATTAGTATTGGCAACTATGCCAGTAGAAAACCAACCTGTTCCCATTTAATCAACAGGCAACAGACACTAACTCCAAAGATGGAAGGAAAAAGCCTTTTATAGTCACTGCAAAAAAGTTTTGATTTTTTTCTCCTAATAGAACACTGTTTAGTATCAAAGTCCAAAGTAACTTCTTAACTGCCTTAGCATTTTTACAGTGTTACAAATTCTCTAGGTGTATTTTTGTATTATAATCTGTACACTCTTTTTTAATTCTTTTTCCAAAACAGCTTACTCTAAATGCTTTTTTTTGAGGGTGCACGCAAATACTTCGATTTTTTTTTTAAATAGTAATTTTAAGTAGAAATGTCAACATGAAACATCTTGTGGTCACACACACAGAAGCAACAGTGTGTTCTCATCTGGTTCACTTTGCATGTTTGTTCTGTGAACACGGTGGCCTGATGTGCCCCAACGCAGCCTCCATCCAAACATATTCCTCCAATGCCCTGACAACAGCAAAATGCAAGACATGATTAAAACGGAGGAAGCAAGGAAAGAAAACCTGCCACTGCATCCTCCAACCCAGGCTCAGTGTTAGCCCCACTGCCAGCCAACAAGAGCAGCAGTCAGTGTGGACACAGGTGCTACCCTTGCCAAGGCCCTGCCTGAGGTTACCTGTCTGCAGGACTCTGAACCAACCCTGGAGAGGCCCTTGTGACACAGCAAGACACACAAATATTCACTTTGACATGCCAAGTATTTGTCCTCAATTGCCAAACAGCTCTGGCCAGAACCACTCACGCCCTCCAATGCTGCCCAGACCTGCTCTGGGGTGTGAACCTCATCTTCAGCTAACCACCACTCTACTTAAACTGTGCTGGCCACACGCACTTGGCTTCAGCACCACTCCTTAAATGGTATCTTTTCCTAGAAATTCCTAAAAACCATCTTTTGCCCTTTATGTATTAATAAGCAGCCATATAATACTGGAGAATCTGGAGTACTATTTGAGGACATCAGAAACAGCCAAAGAGAACTTGTTATTCCAGTAACAGGAACATCCGGGTTCCCATGGCCCTTCCAAAGCCTTTCCTCTGCAGCCCTACAGCAGGAAACCGGGATGCTGCGCCACGGGGGAGCCACACAGCATTCCAGCCCCGAGGAAGCCAGTCTCTGATTTCACACTAGCAGCCTGCAAGGTTCCTCTGCAATGCCAGTTACTCAGACTGACACAATATGCCAGGCGTGCCATTTGCTAAGGCCACTGGTTTGCTGTTCTGAGGAGTACTGTAAGATCACAATCACAGAATTATTGAGGCTGGAAAGGACCTCTGCGATCATCAAGTCCAACCTATGAAATGTTTACTTGTAACTGACTGCAGCAGAACAAGAAGAATCTACTGTGAAATTCTGAAATTCAGCATGTTTGCTTACCATTTTATTTTGGGCTTAAGGTGCCATAACTTCCAGTTCTCTCATTCCAACCCATAACAAAATAAAACAGTTTGTGAAAATCATCACCTGCCTGCATTTAAAGTCAAAGTTAAAAAAAAAAAAAAGATTAGAAGAAAAAATGGTGGAAGTGGAAAATCAAGACACACAAGAACTATGAGTATGAAGGGAAATGAGCTATGTAGTTTCCATGGGAGCTATACACTTACATCTGTAAGTAAGATGAACATTAATTAGCCAAGGTTTGCTACTTCTTTTTTTCCCTAGTAGGTAGATGAGCATTTCATTCAGTCAGGAAACCTGTCAGTGAGGGGTCCCATTCCCTTTAACAGGATCATTAACGGAAATAAAAAATTACAGAAAGGTAACAACTTTATAGGGAACATCTTTTAATTGCTTGGGCTGTTTCACAGTATTTAAAAAGAAACATTCTAGCTTCGTAACAGGAGTTTAAGAAGACGACACAGCTACTTACTGCTTAGTATAACTGAAAACAGAGCAGTTTACAATTTCCATTTCAGGAGCAATTAGGTGGGCACTACAAAGAATAGTAAGCTGCAAACAACAGCCTTTTTCCTATTATTTGTTTGCAAAGTCCAAATGTTTATTTTTATTCTTCCTTCCTTCCAAAGTTAAAATATCAATTTCATCTAACTTTCCTGTCTCCTTCCCCCAAAAAAGTGGCAGTGTTACAACAAAAAGTGCCAAACACTAAGAATGAAAACAGAAGTCAGAGCACTTCTTGTCCAAGCTTTCCAAGGGGTAACATATGATGAAGAAGTACTAAAATGTTTTATTACAAAATTTCTATAAAGAGTCTTTCTCCAGCAAACACTACCCTTGCAGCAATGCTTGGGACAAAAAGATGGACAAAAAGGTAACAAAAGCAGCAGGATGCACTGCCCTCACCACAGCAACTGTTCAGTTCAACAGTTTCCATGCTGGGCAGCTCAGCACAGCTACACTACAGTGTGTAATGAAGTGCAATATGAACAAGAACAGCAGAGAACTGAAAACTGCTGCTTGACAGATAAAAAGGAGTAAGAAAAAAATGTTCATTATTTTAAGAGGATATTTCAACAAAACATTTTAAACTACTTTCATTAAGAGTGTTCTTTTAAAAGGGAAAAAAACGCAGACAGTTCCTTTTCCTCCAGTGCTGTGCAGCAAGGTTTTTTTCTTTGTTTTAAATTGAATCCTGTAAATCCATGGCCTCGTAGGCAGGTATTCAGGCCTGGTTCATACATCAGCTCTTAAGAGAGCACCTTTCCAACATGAGACACAAACACACTGGCAGGTGGGAGGCAATGCTACCTGTTTTTGTACCTCCATGAACTTTCCCCTCTGACCAGCACTACCTGTGTGCCCACCCTTCTCTTCCCACCAACTGCACCTATATTTGACACTCTATGAAGATCTCAGTTGCTTTCCCATAGTAAATCAACAGGGTAAAAAAACAGCTAACAGGACAGGTACAGAGAACAAACTTGGCAGCAACAGGGCAAAAGCACCAGACAGAGGTAGCAGGAAAGGGCAAAAGGTGTTTCTACACATCTGTTTAGTTTACCTGCCCATACAAAAAAGACCTACAGGAAGTGGGGGGTCCTGAAAACAGGCCCCAGCCTGTTCTCAGTACGCTTGTCTGTCTCTCATCCACTTGCTTTATCTTGGTGCCTTCCTAATTGCCTGACTTCGCAGAACTAAGAACAACAGGGTTTTCATAAAGACTGCTGGATCTTCTCACACCAAATGGAAACTAATAGACCTATTATGGAAAATAAGATAAATTTTAACACCAATAAGCACCAGCAAAGGAGCTACCTAAGAAATAATCACTGCGTTTGAAGTGACTGAAGAGCTGGTGCAGAATACACTCATGTCAGCCATTAGATTCTGTTCTAACTGCAGCAAGATCAAAGGATGAACACATTCTGCCAACAAAAAGCTTCAACAAACTCAGGCACACCAGTGATGTCCTACCAACAGAAATTCACTCATGTGGCTTTTCACTGTGAAGCCAGGCACTTCCAGCCTAAATGGGCTAGCCAGTTAGTAAAGTAGGAGCTGAGGCAGCGCCACATAGTCCACATAGACCAGATTATTTCCACATTCAAATCTCTTTATGTTACAATCTGTAGTGGGCCACAGAACAGGTCTTTGGTTTAGCGAATAGACTCTGACTGGAACCTGTCTGCTACTGCATTTCTTCCTAACTGCAGGTCTGAAAAACCTTCATCCTGTATATTGCTGTACAATTCCCAGGAATATTCCTGGGGCACTCCTGTCTTGATCAGTCTGTGCATGTTTGCAGGTTTTCAGCCTCCCACATAGCAAGCAGCTGCCACACCAAGCTCAACTGAGTGCTTTGAAACACACCAGAATCCCTTTTAATTGGCACGCTCCAACAGAAATCCAACTTTGCCATGTAATTAACAACCTTAACTCTCACAGGATTATAAAATACATCGCACACTGATTAATATTAACTTTTATTGAATTACGTGTTGCTTTCAGATTAGGCCACATACATTCGTAAAGAATTTTAAAGTGGTTTGTTAAGTTTAAGTCATTAGCAATCGTTCAGAGGAAAGGAAAACCAACACAAATAAACAAATGGTCACACAGCAAGAAAGGCATGCCAGTGAACTCTGCTTTCCACTGCTGCTTCAGACAGACCTGATGAAAGAAAACAGCACGTGTGTCCTCCCAGTAGGATCAGTGTGCCAGTTACTGCCCAGAGCCCCGTGAGAGGAACGCCCAGCTCACTTCTGGGGCTATGCAAAATAATAACTGAGGACAAATCAGAATCAATCACTTAAAACTGTGATTCAGATTGAATAGGCAGGCTGTTAACGAGGGTGCCAATTAAGTGGATTCCATGGGATACTCAAATTCCAAAGCACAGAAAAGAATAATAATTTTTTTTTAAGTAAAGACCATTAATTTCAGTATTATGAAGTTCAGCTGTAAGAAAGCTAATGCTAAATTTTAGCCAATACGTACAGTGTAAACTTCAGACTTCAGGGTTTAAAAAAAAATACTAAGAAAACTCTTATATACGTGCTTGCAAGATTTTCTGTGGTTTTCGTTTATACTTTTAATCATGGACGTTCAGATAATTAACAGCTAAATGAAAGTAAAAGCACATCCAAAGTCTCCTAGGCCTATAGATGAAATGTAATGTAAACATATGATACTCTACTTGTCCACTTGTGTCTGCAGCCTGCTGGAAGTGAGTTGCAAGAGATGTCTCATCCTGGAAAACTTCATTGCACTCCAAGCACTTTAGACTGTGTCTACACAGTTTGGAAGGGTCTTCGTCGAGCGGCATGGCTGGGACCACAGGTGTGCTGGCTGGGGCTGAAATCACTGTCCCCGTTATGCCAGACTGGATCTTGGTCACAGGATGTGTGCCAGCTCCCACGGGGCTCTGCAGCAGAGATGCAGCACTATTGCTTGAAGGAGATGCTATCATTTGATCTGCTGGGACTGGCTTTAGAATCAGGTGTGAACACTGCATCACGACTCCCTTCTCCTTGTGCCCACGAGCATGGGAAAGCAGACTGCATTTATTGTAGAAAACTAAATTCTTTGTGCAATGATTACAGGTCACTTCAATGCGCACGCTCCTCCTGTCATAGTGCTGGGTCAGGCTCTTCTCCAGAGCAAAGGAGTCGCCACATTCCAAACACTTGTAACCTCGTGTGGGCAATGTTATTCCGGCATTGGCAGGGGGACTAAGGTTTGGGATGTAAACGGGCACAGGATTGACACTACTCAGCACCTTATTGAACGCTTCCACTACAGAACTTTGTAGAGATGACACCACCTGCACTCGAGACACTTTTTTAGAAGGCTGTGAGGCTGCTGCAGAAATTATTGCCTGCTTTATTTGTTGCTGAGGTTTCGTTAGCACTTGGCGGAGTTCAGAGGTGGTTTGAGCACCTTGAGGCAGAAGATTAAGGTTGGCAAGATGGACTGTCTTTGGCACGAGTTTAGCACTGGCAAGGCTGGATGCTGGCACCACGACCGTCTGCTGCTGTATGGCGTTGGCAGCCTTGATGATGGCGCTGCTGGCACTCTGCACCGAGGCAGCTGATATTACAGTGGCTTTCACTGTAGTGTTGTTAGCGAGCTTCAGATTAATCACTTGTGAACCTGCTGTCTTAACGGCTGACACAGGGAGAAAGGCAGTAGCCACGGGTTTGATAGTGACCTGTTTTGGTGCAAGTTCTGCAGGCGCAACTGCATTGGTGACAACTGTGGACTGGAGAGGAGCTCTAGGAGGAGAGGAAAGGACAGCAGCAGAGGTTGGCGAGGACAGCAGAGATGTCATGGAAGTCACCATAGAAGCAGTCTGCTCTGGCTTTTTACCGGAGTCCAAATCAACTTCTGGCAACACTCTAGTAACAGTTCTCTTGATCTCCCCAGAAGAAGTCTTGATGGTCTTTATGCGAACTTTAGGAATTGCTGGTGTTGACCCGGCGGGAGAAGATGGAGAACCTTTGCTACTGTTTTCACTCGATACACTTCTGGGACTATCAGGTGGTTTGGCAGATGGCTTTTTAGCACCATCAATGAGACTGTGAGCTTCAGGTGATTTTTCAATAGCCCGGGGACTTTCACTCATGTCTTTTGGTAATGGAGAAGATTCTCCTGAATTAGACTGTAAATCTTTAGTGGTATCTGTAGCTGCCTTTTTAGCACTCAGTGCTGCAATTGCAGCAATGCATGAAGAAAGCTTTGCTGAGGACTTTGCTTTGGACTGTGAAATGCTGGCAAGACTTGTTTCACTTTTTTCAGCGCTCAGTTTTCCATCAAATACCCTGCTGTCAAGAAGCTTCTCAGAATTGTCTTTTAGCAATTTGTCCTCGGTTTTTCGAGCTTTAAAGGGCTCATAGACACTTAAATTAATGGAGTTTGCCTCTGTCTCTCGTTTAGCAACTTTATTTTTATCAATACTGCTTGAAACTGGGATTCCAGATTTAATCAAGTTCTCCCCTCCAAGTGCCTTTAGTTTGTCATATTCCTGCTGGGATACAGATCCTGCCAAGACATTTGCTCTGAAATTTGCACGCATCTCCTCTTTATCCGGAGGATCATCCACCTCAATTTTTTCATCATCATCAAATTCTTCAGCACTTGATATTGGGCTAAACTGGTTGAAAGCTGAATCCTTCAGTGCAGTCTCAGAAGCTGACCCATCATCTTTAAGTGACTTCCCTTCATCTTTACTATAACCATCAAGGGCAGATGATGTTAGAAAGCCATTGTGCAAGCCATTGCCTGTGGAATGGTGGCCATCCTTGTCCACTCCTTCAGAAGAATCGATAGTACGCACATTTTTCACAATGACACTCACACCAACATCAGATGATGATGGGGCATGAGAATCATCATCTGTGTGAGCATTTTGTTTTATGTGGCTTTCATGGTCATCATGTCCAGATTCAATAGCTGCTTTTGGATCAACCATGTCTGGTATGTCAAAGGCTGCAAGAAGGTCGTCGAAATCTGGGGTCTTCATATCCCCCATGGTCATGTATTTGATTGTAAGCAAATCTGTAAAATAAGCAGAAAGACATCACCTCAGGATTTTAAACTTAGACAAATTATGTGCGTGTTCACATATGCCAAGCAAAACACTTCTTCAGAAATTATCCATTAGAGAACAGTGTTCTAGTGCAAATGTACAGTCAAATTATTACACCAAGATCTACAGTAATCCATCAACTTCACAGGTAACCTTGTAAATTCATTCTAAGCACAAATTTCTCTTCAGTGACTTTCTTCTTGCCCCCTGTCCTGCACTCTCCCACATACACTATGATTGCAGCAAGACTTTATGAGAACGTGAGGCACTTGCCCTTCCTCCTAAGTCTAGAGTTCCTTGACGTTTGTGTTACCAACCTGATGAGCCTTCCTGAAGAAAGTAAACATGTTTCCACTCACAGTTTAAGACTGCTGCACTGTCTTCTGTCAATTAAATTGTTTTATAAGAATTATGGAGTAAGTGTCACCCAGTGTTCACGATGCTTTTTTTAGCAACACTACTGAAGGATCTGCTGAACCTACACTACTCCTGACATGTCTCTCACCTACTTTAAAGACCTCCCGTAACACAGAGATTCTTCTACCTTCAATATAATTTATTCTAGTCACTCACCATTTTTATTGTTCCATGTTTCCTGCTGCATAATCTGAATCTTTCTTGATGCAATCTGAATGAACTACACATGGTCCTATTCACCCACCCTCTCTGCAATGGCACTTTGCTCTGAGACCATTATCTCCATTCAATCTTCTCCTTTTCAGGCTGACCAACACCAGTTCTTTAGGGTTTTCTTCCCCTCACTGATCAAACATAAGATTGTTTCATTATGCTGGTAATTCTGGTTTTACTGTGTATTTGTTTCATTAATAAATTTTAAAATCCATGGATTCAAAAGCAAGTTCCTAGCCCTCATATATTTAAAACTAGTAACTGGGAGTGAACATTAAGATTTAATAGATGAGACCAGAGAAGTAAGCAGCCCAGCTCAGCTCTCTTGCAGAATAAGCAGGAGCTAACCCGTGGCACCCAGCACACGTGGCAGTGGGTGCCTTTCTGTACCAGAGCAAGATGATTATCATGCTTGGGCACAGTTCTGCAGGCCCAGATTTTAGTCTGCCCTCTGCCTGAAGGATTTAAAGACCCTGTGAAAGGGCCACTAGCACAAAGGGAGTTGTCTAATAAATAAAAAAATACACACACACTTACTATCAAAATTACAAAGACACTTCTAAGAATTAAATGGAAAAAGACTCCAGAGAGCAAAGCTATCAAATCCATGTAAAAACACACAAAGCCTTAACTAACACAGTTTTTCATCATTCAAGACATTAAGACATTATTTGCACTCTGTACCTCTGTCCATAGGCTTCTTTTTACAGTTATATACACTCAAAAGGAACTAGACAGCCTTCCCAGTCTAAAACTTCCCCTAATTACATAAACTGAAGTTTAATTAACATGTAGCAATAGCAATTATGCAAGTAAAGGCCCACTCACACAGCAATTTATCCAAGTACGTTTAAGAGTGAAACTGCACAGCAGATGAGGCACATTTGTCCTTTACTGAGAAACGCAGGGCAATTCCAAACTGGGAAAACATCTCCAAAGAATCCACACGTCTGCAGAGTTAAGATTGTACATTCATCCATGGAGAGCAAACCCCACACAGTTGCAACAGTCTGTCACAGGCATGCAGAGGGAACAACCTCTGTGCTCCACCAGAGCACGAGAACAGAATCTCTCCCATTCCTCAAACTTTTCAAGCAACCGAAGTTAAACAAGAAGGGACAAAAGACACAGCCAGTCTTGATAAAAGAGAGTTGTAACCTGGACGTTTCATTCATCTCTTCCTCACTATTCCAGCATACCATTTTAAGATGCAGTATATAAACTGTGTTTCCACCACAACTGCCAGGACTCTGAAGACACATTTCTCCTTTTCTTCCTCCAAAAACCTTTCAATAACTCCTTCCCTTAAAGATAAAACCTGGCCATTTTTCCAAGATCAAAATCAACTGACACCTTGGCTGCCAGACAACCTGCTAGTCTATTCCTTCTCTAAACCATCATGATGCCTGTAAATACCTCAGAACAGAAATGAGGCAAGTTCCTGGTTCCCTAGGAAATTCGGATTTTCTACGAACTGGAATTTCTTTGAGAACTGCTTTTAAATTGCTGAGAGCAAAGAGACACACAAAGGTGTAAAAACTTAACATGGGAGGGCTGCCAGTAAGATGATCTTCAGAACTGAACTGAGAAACAGTCCACAAGGTGTGCAGTCAAATATACATTCCTCAGGTTAAAAAACCTATTTAAATATGCTAAAAAAACATATTTAAAGCAACAACCTGCAAGACCCCCACCTCTTCAAATACCCTTCTCTGAAACACAATTTTTTTCATTTTTAGTTTATAAGTAAGAGAAGTTAAATACACCTCAAAGCTGGGGAATGCTAACTTGAAGCATGTATTATGAAGAATAATGGAGAGATGATGCAATGCATGAAACACCCCTAATTTTCAGAGTATTCATATAAAGAGTCAATTCTTAGATTTACTGACTGTCCCAAGTACCATTTCCTGCTCAGATGACAGTCTCCCTTTGGTAACACTGCTTCTCCTTCCCCCAGACTAGCTGCATTTCCTGCCTCTCCACCTGGCTGTCTGAAGGTGCTCACCAGGAGAACGCCAGGAAAAGCCTGTCACTTCTGTCCTAAGTTAGATCTGCAACCTTTAGGGTGCCTGGATTACTTGCAAAAAAGTTATTAGAGAAAATAAGTTTCTTTCAAAATTCAATCACTACTTTGCTTACTGATTACTCAATGATAAAAGTAAGTAAAAGGGAAAAAAAAAATCTGGATATGGCCAGCAGGAATTACACAGATAGTCACAGAGCAGTGAGGTGCAATGCTTCTGGGTCCTGTTTTTCTGATGGTGGGTGATAGGACTTCTGGGAAGATACCAGTGACTCTTAAAACCTTAGGATAGCAGACTCTGAATGTATGTACTGCATGATTTCCATTAACCCCTTCAGTGACAACGTCCACCCCTACGTGTGTTTCAACATCTTACTGAAACATATGGTGCAACTTAAGTCCTGGAGGATAAACCAAGATTGATTTGTGTTCATGCTCTGCTCAAAGCATGTGTGCATGACCTTCACATTCTTCATTCTTTGGAAAGCATCTCCTGAAGTGCTTCCTATGAGCAGCATGAAGAAAACAGCACAGGTTTCAGCCAAGGGAAGATGCCCCTTCACTGTTTCATGGTCTTACTTTTACCAGGTGGCCTTTTTACTCCAGTTCATCTGGTAACACATTCCAGTGAAGCACTCGCTTGGGTAATTGTGTCCAAACGAGAACCAGTCCATGGGAACTCTCCACTGACAGCGCAAGAAGCAGGACAAGCATTTGAGGCTACACTCATGAGAAACAGTTAAAATTCCTGTAAACCTTTTGGGGCCTTCATATCCTGACTGCTATGATGGAAAGCCTAAGGATGTGTTCCAGTATTTTAAAAGGCTGGTCTCCAGAAAAAGGGGAAAACATCTGGAAGATGTAGTACATGTGGGAGCTTCTGCCCTATTACCAGGGATTCCAGAAACCATTTTGAAATACTGCTTTCTTACAGCAACAGTCTGTGTAGATGTGAGAAAGATTCAAATATACAATGACATAAATATCAACTAAAAAATACCAGGGCTTAGAAGTACATAGCTGTTTCTGAAGGATTAATAAAAGCAGTTTTGTTTTACTACATGGTATTTTTGCCACTCCTCCTCAAGCCCTGTATCTACACCCATTCCAGGCACAGGGACTCTAGCCACATGAGGAAGCCAAACAAACCAACCCTGTCCTGTACTCTGCCAAGGTGGGGGGGAACAGAGAAATACACAGAATAAATATTTTTTCTCACTTTCTAAATACAGCTTATCTTGTAGTGTGGGGCTTTGGGACAGCTGCAGATGGGGCACAGTATTTTCCACAAGAAAGACCAAGCTGCCTAAAAATTGCTGCTGAAATTAAAAGGTACCTTTATAGTGGCCTTCCAGTACCTGAAGGGGCTCCAGGAAAGCTGGGGAGGGGCTTTTCACCAGAGAGGGCAGTGAGAGGACAAGGGGTAATGGTATTAAACTGAAAGAGAAGAGACTTAGGTTAGACATCAGGAAGAAATTCTTCACCATGAGGGTAGCAAGGCACTGGAACAGGTTGCCCAGGGAGGCTGTGGCTGCCCCATCCCTGGAGGTGTTCAAGGCCAGGTTGGATGAGGCTTGTGCAGCCTGGGCTAGAGGGAGGTGTCCCTGCTCATAGCAGGGGGGCTGGAACCTGATGATCTTTAAGGTCCCTTCCAACCTTCACCATTCTATGATTCTGTAATGCTAAGCAATTGTAAACACTCAAGCCAGACTCACTTTGGGGAAGTTCAACAGCCTAATGAAGACAAGAAAACAGAACCATCTGGCAGCCCCCAGACAGGTCATATCTCCCAACCTCTCAAAACCCTGATTTTTGTCTATCAGGTACAAGACCAACTTCCAGCTTTCCAGGCCTAGCAATGGCAAGTAATCCTCCTCCCTTCCTGACACTTTCCCAATTAACATTCTCTATGCAAGAATAACTTTTCACAACTAATTCAGCCACCCTAAAGGTTGCAGACTGGTATAAATTCCCAGTTAGCCACATTATTCCAGAACAAAATTCTGATAATCTGGTACAAGTACTCCACTTCCAAACACAAGCAATGATGCCTAAATAATGTCATGCCCATTCTGGAACAAAATGCCTACACGGGCAGTAATACCAGCCTAACCAGCATAAAAGCTTTTTTTTTTTTTTTTAAGATGTCTGTATTGTTACACAAAAAAAATTCATCAGGTAGAGAAGCTTAAGTGATTCCACCAGAATGACAGTAATCTATATCCTAACATACAGCCTAATACACAGATTATGAGCAGTATTCAACGTATATTAGTTGTTATGACTGACTAACCCTTCTGATCACTGACTCTGAAAGCCAAGTATCTGAAGACAGGCAAAAGCAATATGCTAACTCAACCACACCTCCTTCAGGAAACGGGAACCACATCTCAAATCACAACTTGGTGTGGTTTGAAATACTCTGCTGGCACGTAGGATACAGAGAGGCCCCTTCACCACAACCAGCAACCCCTGTCTTGTTCACATCACATACAGGTTCCTGCCCTTATCAAAGGTCCCATGAGTTGTTACTGCTGCAGAACTCAGATGCCTTCTTCCAGAAATGCAACTTTCATAACAGGGAGCATTTTGTTTCCTTGGGCTAAAGGGCTCATTTACCATCCATAGTATCAATAAGATCATGACAGTCCTTATGTAAATATCTTTGTGAAGTATGGGGTGTTTTACGATTAAACTTGTATCAAGTGATCTGAGGTTTCAAAATTATACACTATAAATGTCTGCCTTTAAATTTTTTATTTTTTTTTTAAATCCCATTTGTCTCCATAAACGAGAATCAGTGAGTAAGAGAAATATGAATTTGCACTTTTGGTTCCTAAGAGAACATTCTACCAACTTTCTTTCTCCCTTCTCCCTCTCAAACAAGCTTTGGAGGGTATTAGCCCAGTATTTCAAGTATTAACATTTTAGCCTTTTCTTTTTTCTTTTCCTCAAGGCATTAACCTTGCTGTTGACAGTTTTAGAAGAATTTCAAGATCTACTATTTACTAGCCCCAAGAAGTTTGTAACAAGCATTTCACAGAATCCCAGAACAGCTGAGGTTGAAAGGGACCTCTAGAACTTCCAACTTTCCTGCTCAAAGCAGGGTCAGCCACAGCAGGACCCTCAGGATACTGTCCAGTCAGGTTTTGTGTATTTCCCAAGATGGAGACCCCAGAACCTCTCAAGGCAAAATGTTCCAGTGTTTCACCTTCCTCACCCTAAAAAGGATTTAAATCATTAATTAGCAGCCATACCTCCTCACATGCACTTGCCTTATCACCCACTCATGACAACATCTAATGTCCTGTCCAAGTGCACCACCACACATAAGCAACCTCTGGAAGCTTCCCAGATCCCTGCCCACATGTTGCTGATCAGAGCACGATCCATGGTCAGGCACAACACTTTGGAGTCAGGACAGGGTAAGAAGCTAGACAAAGCTGAGCTCGTGGCTGTGATTTGTTAGGCTGTCTCTGCAGCCTGTTCCCACAGCATTAATTCTGATCTACTTTCCCATGAGCTGCACAGTTAAGATGATACAAACAGATCTGGATGCCATAAGGCAGAAAGAAACCTTCAATGCCAACCTTTCCCAACTATTAACCCAAAATATTGTTCAGTATTATACACTAAAGCAATATTATTTTAGAATAATTCCTAAAATATTTTATAAATTATAAAAAATCATTTAGCAAACCTATTCCTCCACTCACTCTGCTTTTATTCATCTACTTCTAGAATACCACAGAAGCTCGTTAACCCACACACTGGCAGCAAGAGTTGCTTCAAACCAGCAAATGCTGAAAGCAAACAAGCAGTAAGCCCACCAAAGTCCATGCCTTACAAAGTGTATTCTGCTGATATGAATAAAGTGCAGCTTGGTTGTTATTGTTTACAGGATTTTTAACTTTTCAATTCAGCAGTGTCTTCCATACCAATTTTGGAAGTTCAAAATCATATACACCAGGAATGGAAGCAATGGTAGCAAAATACATTTGAGATGGCAGAAGGTGGAAGTCATGGAAAAAGTCACAAAGAAATTGAGTGACACTTGCATGATGCTCATGGTGTACTGCTACACCCTAGCACAGAGACAGGCTTACAGCCCATGTCTGTGCATGTTGCCTTTTCCTGGGAAACAAAATAATTTGGGAGTCAAGAGGCCACAAGGATGGTCCTTATCTCCATGTACAGAATGAGATGCAGGTGCAGCCAGATTAAAGCTCGAGAATTTATGTTGCCCTGTTTGCTGTTAATTCTGGGAAGGTGGGCAAAGAGGAATTTAATGAGGTTCAATAACACCAAATGCAGAGTCCTGCACCTGGGAAGAAACAACAACATGCACCAGTACAGGCTAGGAGGTGATCTGCTAGAGAGGAGTTCCGTGGAGAAGGACCCTGGAGTCCTGGTAGACAAGTTCTCCATGGGACAACAATGTGCCCTTGTGGCCAAGAAGGCCAATGATATCTCGGGGTGCATTAAGAGGAGTGTCTCCAGCAGATCACGGGAGGTTCTCCTCCCCCTCTACTCAACACTGGAGAGACCCCATTTGGAGTATTGTGTCCAGTTCTGGGCTCCCCAGTTCAAGAGGGACAGGCATTTACTTGAGAGAGTCCAACGAAGGGCTATGAGGATGATCAAGGGACTGGAACACCTTCCTTATGAGGAAAGGCTGAGAGACCTGGGGCTGTTTAGTCTGGAGAAGAGAAAACTGAGGGGGGATCTAATTAATGTCTATAAATACATGAGGGCTGGGTGTCAAGAAGGCAGAGATGACCTCTTTTCACTTGTGCCCTGTGATAGGAGGAGGGGCAATGGACTCAAACACAGGAAGTTTCATCTCAACATCTTTACAGAGCACTGGAACAGGCTCCCTAGAGAGGTTGTGGAGTCTCCTTCTTTGGAGACTTTCAAGACCTGTCTGGATGCCTGAGTGATCTGCCCTAGTTTGTGATCTGCCCTTGTTTCTGTGGTGTGTGCAGTGTGTGTGTTTTTTGGTTTGTTTTTTTTTGCCTCAGTCCTGCTCTGGCAGGAGGGTTGGACTCGATGATCTTCAGAGGTCCCTTCCAGCCCCTGACATTCTGTGATTCTTATAGGCCAAACTTATTCCAATTGGTTTGCCCATGGATTCAAATTGTGAGCCTTAGGAACACAGGATCTCTGCAGAGGAGTCTCTTACCAGCCTTTAATGTGAGGCATGGCAAGCTGCTATCTCTGCCTGTGGCTGAGCTGAGGTTTGCCATTATGGATTACCAACAAGATACCCCCACAAGGAGCCCGAGTTGTTCCACAACTGTAAGCACATCCCTTTAAAACATACCCATCCCTAGAACTGATCATAAAAGGGTGGGTAATTGTCGTCTTCTCTACTATATCCTGCATCTGATTATGGATCCTTCTTATCTGATCTGCTGAAAGATGAGCCCTTTCCTCCTCCAACAGGTATAATTAAGTAAAGACAATTCATGAGAATCTTTGTTTTGTTAAGCACATTTCCACAGTGTGTTTTTGACAGCCAAAATATAATTACTTGTAGTTTACAACTTCTTAGAAGCCTCATCTTGTAGTCTACCTCCTCCATTTTTCAACTTTCTTGGTTTTTTGCAAAATGGGTATCTCAAGTTCTCTTTGGGTAGGAGAAAACATAAAAGGAAAGGAGTATCTTCTGAAGTCTGTCCATTTCCTCCTCTCGCACCACTACTGAACTACCTCCAGCACAATTTAAAAAGAACCACATGTAACTGGTTCAAATTTCACTTTTAATCAGCATTTGGCTGACAAAAAGAACAGGGGTATTTTGGCACATGGGCAAGGTATCTCCTTTCCCACACCACGTGGAGCTGAACAGAACATCTCTGTCTACAGCTAGCCAAATGAAAGCCACCTATATTTATCAAGAGATGCAGTAAAGGCCTTGGGCCTAACAACTTCCTGAATTTCTCCTAAGATATAGATGAATTAATGAAAAGCAGGTAAATCCCCATATCAGTCTTTTTGCACTCTACTTAAAAATTCATTATAAAAATGGCTTAATTTTGTACTTCTATATACAAAATGAGCTGGGACAGTAACACGTGAATAATTTGGATGTACAACAATAATGAATGGAATTTTGAGATTCCCAATGTAATGCAAATTTGAATCACATTCTAAATGGCACTTCCTGCTATTTCCCTTAAAGTACTTTTTAAAAGTGGAGAGGAATTCTTGCTCACAAACAGCCTGAAGCAGCAGCAGTCTCGGTGACAGCACTTCCAGTCAGGCAGGGCCGGCCTGTGCAACACTAGCAACAAACAGGCCCTAAAACATTAGGGTCAAGTTTGGGGTTTTTATAAATCCACATTCCCCACAGTCTGTATGTATATTGATATTTTAACACACATTCATACTTCTAAGAAAACCATACCTAGTTAATTCATCAGAAGAGGCTCGGAACTTGATAAATTGTTACAGTTACTCTCAAGATCAGGTACCTCAGCCAAGCCCCAGTGCAAAATGAGATGATGATAGCTGATGGAGAGGACCAACCCTGCAGCAGTAAGCAGCATTTTCTGCTGAAAAGCTGGCCTATGTGCAAGATCAGAAACCCCCGGTGAAGAGCATTTATAAGTATTATTAGACTAAAAAAAAACCCACCAACTCACCAAGAACACTGCGGGCTCCAGCATCTATTCAGGTTTCCCATCTTACAGCCTACAAAAATCCCTGCAAATGCAAAACCTCCTTTGCAAAAAATAGAACTTCATAACACAGATTGTGTTCAAAAATCCAAACAAAACAGAGACACTGAATTTTGCAGTAACTCAAGAACTTACAATTTCAAAACTGCTGACTATTCTGGCAGAGAGGAAAAAAAAATGTAGAAGGTGCTCCCATGTAACATGAATTTTAGCTGACACTTGGAAAAGAACATACAGCAGCAGCAGCAATAGATACTATTCCTATCATGCAACAAGAATTCATGCTTGCAAGCCTTATTTTGCTTTGGATGTCTACAGTCAAATAGAGAACCTCTGCATCCAAACTATGAAAAACAGGAACAGAAATCAGCACAGTGATCTGTCGGGCATTTTGCTCTGCCACACAAGCTACTTAACTGCCCCATCGAATCTGAGAAACAACACATTTAGCTGCATTAAAAACCACAAAACCATAATTTCAGGCTAAACATTAGCATACTATTTCCATTTTTCTACAGTTAATATCTAAATACCTTACGTAACCTACTGCAGTCAGAAATAAAAAGGTTCCCTTGTATTGTCACTCTCTGATGCAGGCACCCTGCCTATCATCAGCTATCATACAACTTACCCAATATCCACAACCTCTCAAGGCTTTTAAGACTGTCTACTTTATTCTGCTGAGCATAGAGGAAAAGACCCTCATTTCACACTAGAACAGAACATTTTCAATGCTTTGCCTCCGTATTTATCTTGACTGTAGATTACCAAGCCATCTAACACGGCCAGCTCTGGTCAGATTTTTAAAAAATCATGCTTAGAAGATTCCAGAGTTGCTGATTTCCTGTCATAGGAAGTAACAGTTCTAGCAAAAGAATCCCCAAGGCAAAATGTTTAGTGTTCCAATGTGCAAGCTCCAACAGCCTTTGTTCTTCCCTTTGCTATATTCATTACTGCTTTCCTCTCTCTCCCCCTCTCCTCCTCTCTGAATCCCTCAGCTTTCACTGCAAGATACACATGCCAGCTCAAATCTAAGTACACATTTATTTTTTAGATAAGAAAAAAAAAAAAAAAAGAATCCTATCCATTATCCACTGCTTTGAGTTAAAAGCAGTCACCCCTCAGGAGCTGAGGCACGGCCCATCCGGTCTCCTATTATTTCATTACTGCACAATATTGTAATTCATGCCACTAGTAACCCACTGGAGCTCCATCAAACCTCTAAAACACATCTTTCCACTTGGCTTCTGCAAAATCCTCCCTGGGTTACATCAGTTTTAGAAACACCATCCAGACTATTTATTTTATACGTTTCTTTCTACGCAGGCTACATTAAGTACATGTCTAACACTGAAGACCTTAATTCAGAATTACGTATCAGGTTTGGCCATCAGACATGGCCAAACAAGCAACCTTTAAATAATCAGACAGCAAATTCTGAACCAGTAAAGCTGTAGCACAACACAGAACAGTTGCTGCCATGTGGTCCACAATTTATGACTGTCACTCAGAGAGGCCTATCTGTACCACTATGCTGTGAAAAAACGTATATCTGGATATAAGTTATTTCAATGAAAACACTGTATTTAGCTAAGATATCAGTAAGTCTTTACAAATAAGAGCTTTAATCCTATTAAAACTGGAGGAGGTTAATAGCATTTCTTTAGTAACACTTAAACAATTGTCTCCCTACTACTGTGCCAAGTGTGCAATCAGGAGCCAGATTTACTTTTCACATACATGTATCTTCATGCTATCGTTACATTCATACCCAAAACACCACATCTCACCTTGTGAACCTTGACCTTTGAAAGATTTTTTTTAGCCAATGCTCAGTTACTGCCACAGATGCATTACCTCTGCAAATATGAAAGGGTTAAAGGCAGCCTCAATCAATAGGCCTACAAGGAAGAAAGACAAAAAAAAAAGGGAAAACGAGTATGCCTTACAGCATCTTTGCAATGCTTTTATGCACAATTCTACAACAATACTGTTTCCTTTTGGCCTTACAGAAAGGCACAGCACCCCCCCTTAACGTCTCCTGAAGAAGAAAACCACAAGACAGTACCCTGTAAATAAAACAGCATGCAAAGCAGCATTCTTCAGTCACAAGCATAACTACAATTACAAATCATTCAATCAATTTTATTTAGTTTAGTTTTAAAATAGACTGCATAACCAGTGTCCCACCCTTGCAAAGCAAAAATATTTTAATAAGGGTCATAAATCTCAGCTCTTGCCCATTCCTTAAGCATAAAAAGGCACAAAAAGCCAAAGTAATCTCAGTTACTGCAAATATGTACATTTACATACAGAATCCTTTATGACTATATTAGCCACATACCAGTGCTGTGTGTCTAAAGTGTGCATTCACATACTGTTTTGGGATGGTATCTTTCTGCAAGCTCCTCTGCTTTTGGCTGCCATGAAGGGAGGAAGCTATCCCACTGTAGTAGCTCAGTGACTGCATTGTGTTCAGGAGCTGATCTGCCTCAAACCAGTTCCAGCCGGTTCTGGTCACCCTACATAAAAAGCTATGGCAACCCTCGCTGAGTTGCCAACAAGTCCCTGAAAATCGCAGGGGCTGTTTCTGCTGTGGCGGTGGGGCCGGCGGCAGCCCTGTCCCCCGGCTGCCGTCGTGCCCGGCCCCCTTGCTCCCCAGTGCCGCCCCACCGCTCCCTTCCTCTCCTCCCCCACTTACCTCCCACAACCTGGCTGAAAGCTGTGAGTGTGTGCGTGCCTGTCTGTAGCTAACAAAGAGACCGCAATAAAAATCCTCACAGGATCTCTCTTGCAGCACCAGGCAGGCTCGGCCACAGCCCTGGGAGACAGACTACTAACCACGGGCTGGCTGCTCCCGCCCTGCTCCCCACAGCACACGGGCTGGCTGCTCAGCAGCTGCCCCCTCATGCCCACGGCCGTGGGGTGGCCGATCCAGGTCTTCTCCCGTCAGTCCTCCCCACTCCTGGCTGCACCTGGGGCCGCTCGAATGGCATTTTCTTTGCACGGCGTTACTACAAAGATCACCCACGCACGCACCTCCCTCCCCTCAAGAAATCCATTTCCGCAGCAGCCAGATGCCTGCAAAATAGTTCATTTGCCCCCTCCTAGCAGAACCGACTTGGCTGCTGAGCTGATTTTTTTTTCCTTTTTGTTGGTTTTTGTTGTTGTTTTTTTTTTTTTTTGCTATTCAGCTCTCCTTGAGACACGGCAAGCTGCAGCCCCCCGCCTGGCCGCCCCCCCGGCTCCCACACCCTGGGCTGAGGGGGAGGCCAGGACACAGCCCTGCGCAGCCTGCTCGGCTCCCACCCCGCAAAGATGGCTCCTGGCTGATCACAGCCCTTCGCTCTGTCCCACATCTCCCTCCTGGGCCATTCCTCACCAAGGTCACGACTCCCTGCAGTGCTCAAGTCCCTCCAGAGCAGGGCCGTGCACCCACTTTGGCTCATGGCAGCTCTGCTCCTACCCGCTCCCCCTTTTGTCTCTGCCACCCAGGGCCTTCCTGCTGCCTGGCTGACAGGCACACCAAATCGAGACATTACCACCCCACTCCTCCTTTGGCTACTCACCCTTGCACTGGTACAACCAGTAACTACCTCCGCCTATGCGCCAAGCCCCATCCTCTCCGGGGTCTGCCGTGAGATGGCTCTTCAGCACGGCTTTCCTCCAAGCCAGCTGCCAGGCTAGGCTACGCCGGCCAGCCCCTCTGCTCTCCGGGCTGCACCTGTAACTGTTAGCAGAGGTCTCGGGCACAACCCTTCTCCCCCCCTTCCCCTGCGGAGAGAGCTGAGATCTGGCACTTTCTCCACATCCCTCATCCCCACCCCATTCTGGGGAAAACGACCATGTTCTTCCGCTGCCTCAGCCCCGTCTTCTCTGCACAGGCGGCTCCAGCTGGCCCTCCCTCAGCCCCTCAGCCCGGGCGAGCTGCTCCCGCCTCTGCGGGCCGCCGCGGGCACCACGCTGGTGGACTGCGGCCCCCTCCCCTCAGCGCGGCGCCCGCGCCCCTCCCGCCGGGCCCGGGGTCGGCCCTACCCGAGCGGGCCCTGCCGAGCCCGGCCTGGCGCCGAGACCCCAGGCGGGAGGAACGGCCCCCGCCACGCGCAGGGAGATGCCTGGGGAGGGGAGGCCGCGGCCCCTCCGGCGGCGGGGGAAAGGGGGAGGCGGCGAGACGACCACGTCCGAGCGATCCTCCCGCGCCGAGCCAGCCCGAAGCCGCCGGCCTTGGCGGCTCCGATACTCGGGTGGCCGCGAGGCTCCGGCAGCCGCCGCCCTGGCAGCACCCCGGCCCCGCAACGGCCCGAGCCGCGCCGAGCAGGCCGGGCAGGCCGCTCCGCCGCAGGCTGCCCGCGGCACGGAGGGGCCTGCGCGCAGGCGAGGCGGGAGCCGGGCCGGCAGGAAGGCGAACCCCCACCGCATGCAAACTGCGCACCCCCATGCAAACACACCTGCTGCGGCCTCGCCGCCCGGCCGCGGCGGCTCCGGCCGGCGGGCTCAGGCGGGCATGGCTAAGGTCGGCGCTGCCTCGGCCGCCCGCCGAGCGGCCTGGCTAAGAGATGGTGGAACATAATGGCAGGGAGGCTCTGTCGGGACTGAGGAGACGGTGGGGGTGGGGGTGCCTCGGCTTGCACAGATGGGGGAGACGCTCCCGTGTGATTCCGTGTGAAACGGCTCCCTGGAGTGTGCCGGGGGCGGGGAGGGCTGCGCTGCCTCCGAACGCGCCGCGGGCAGACGCCGCGGCCGGGGCCGGGCAGGTCGCGGCCTCCCGCAGTCGGGGGGGAGTCCCCGCTGGGTCGAGATCGGGCGACCGGGATATCCTGCCCTGGCACGGATGGAGCGGTGCCTGCGGGGCTCGGCCAGGCAGCGCCAGCGGGCCGGTTTTGATGGCTGCCCCGCTTCTCCAGCGCGACCCTGACGCCAGGGACGGGGCAGGCCCGCCACAGTGCCGCCAACGGCCCTGGTCCCGCGGGAGGCCTTGGGCCTCGGGTGGGCCAGGCAGCTCTCCCCGGCTGTGGAAGCGTCCCCCTTTCCCTCAGTGCCTCAGGCCTCACCTCAGCAGCAGAGCCCGGTAGTGGCAAAGGCACTAGGGGTGCCTCCAACTCATCCCGCTGGGCCCTGTGGGGCTCCATGGCCTGTGCTTCAGCTCTAAGTCAACAAAGGATGGGAGAGATGGGACACTGTTAAACCAGACCTTCATTTGTGGGGCTCCATGGCCTGTGCTTCAGTTCTAAGTCAACAAAGGATGGGAGAGATGGGACACTGTTAAACCAGACCTTCATTTGTGGGGCTCCATGGCCTGTGCTTCAGTTCTAAGTCAACAAAGGATGGGAGAGATGGGACACTGTTAAATCAGGCATTCATTTGCTTCCCAAGTGTGGCTCTGCAGTGCAGCTCCCCTGGAGGCTAAGGGTCCAGGATGTGGCTCTGGTTGCTGGTGCAGGTGTGATGGCATGGCCTCTGAGAGACTGCAAGCCATGGTAGGACTGTGGGCCATGGTGGGAGGACAGGCTGTGCTGGGATGGTGGGCCATGCTGGGACCATGGGCTATGCTGGGATGGTGGGCCATAGTGGGACCATGGGCTGTAGTGGGATGGTGGGCCAGGCTGGGTGACACCTGCCACACTCCACACTACAGCTTAATGTGCTGTGATGCTTTAAGACATCACAGCCTTGAACTTTGTCCTATGTCGATGCTACCGTACCACACAAAAACAGATTAACTTGGTCCTTCCTGGAGATAGTGTGCTGGTTTTGGCTGTTGTGTCTTGTGACATGGTACGTTTGGTAACAGCCTTTTGTTTGCTGTTGTGGGAGGATCCCCCACCAGAAGCTGTGCTCACGGGGTTGATCAGGCAGGCTCATACCCAGCTGCTTGTGCCCCAGCTCAAAGGACTTCACAGGGACAAATTCTGACATGTTCCAGTTAACCAAAACAGCAAACTGCTCCATTGCCAACTGTGGCCATCAGTGAGTCTGACAAGTTTGTAGAATTTGAATATAATACATCGATTTTGTAGTTTATATAAAAAATTAATTGATTGGTGTTCTGCACTAGTTTTAATGTTCAGGAAAGGCCACAAAACTCAGTGTGCACAAACCTAGGGCTAATCCTGCAAGTGACTTGTAGAAGAATCAGGCTGTAGTATTTATAACACCCTGTTTCTTCCCAGTTAACTAGTAAACTGATTTGTTAAAAAAAATTGAAAACTACAGGGCCAGTCTGTTTTCTTACTTTGGATTTCTGTGGTTGGCTTGCAGAATAGTGTAAAGAAGATGGCAGCTGCTACTACTACTTCTGTATTAATATCTGAAATGTTAATTGATTTCACAGATTATATGGCATAAAGGTCCTTGTGCATGCTGTCTTTCAGACAGATTTACTTGTTTTCCTTCCAGTCAGGTGTCCTTGACATCTCCATAGCAGAAAAAGTCTGTCACCCTAAGTATTTGACTTTCAAAAAATAAAATGGAGAGAATGTTAAGTATCATTTACAAGTGGTGCCAGCCTGACAGCTCTTCTCCCATGGCTTTTTAACTCAAACACACAAAGTAACAGGAAATTGAAATGCAAGTGTCCCTGTGGCATCACTTCTGCTTTGTGGGGCTTCAGTGTTTTTTTTAGCATGCTGACCTTGCATCTTAGCTCTGAGAGGTATTCCTTAAGTCACGTCAGGAGTGCTGTGACTCAGCAGGTAGAACTGTTTTGGTTAGCTGCTGGGGCACCAGTGGATGGTTCTAGGTTTCTCCAGCATTTCCAGAGGTGGGAAGTAGCTTTGTCCTGCCTCAACAGCTGGGGCTGCACAGGGATGTAACTCACATAGTTAGGGGAGTTTTGGTTCCCCACGGATGCTGGATCTCACCCCTGAAATTTCCACCTGAACGTACTTCCTCACCACGACAGCCAGCTACACAGCACCACAGCCCCTCTCACGGGTGGGGAAGGAGAAAAAGACAGAAATTACTGTCTTCTAGGATGATTCTGATTTCTCCACTGGCTTTGCAATGGCTAGGAGCAAAGCCTCCACTGCTGTCCTCATGGTGGGGAGTCTCAGCCAAGACAAATGACACCACCAGTGTCTTCCTTCCACTTTGATTCCAGAACAGCACTGAGAGGGGATCACCTGGTCACTGTGCTGAGGAACAGTGAACTTCACTGTCAGGCCCCATACGTTGTACATCATCCTCCAGGAACTGTGGGTCTTTAACCCCACCTTTCCTTTTTCCTGAACACCAACCTCCAATACAGCCATCTATTACTTCTCAGCAGTCAGCAAGGAGTGCTGCCAGTTCAAAACATTTTCCCTTTGGTGCTGCAGTGAAGGCTGAACTCGTGTGCAGTAACTTCCTAAATATTTAACTTCTTAAGGAGTTGAAGGCTCTCGAAATCCATGACTCTAAAACATGGTGTATTCATCCCACTCTTTCTGTGTGGGGATTGGATAAAGAGCTACAAACATAGCTTTTACACACTAAAAATGTGCTAGGGCCAAAGATGATATTGCAGGTGGATTGACACAATAAAAAATAAGGTCAATAAACATTTAATTTTTTAATGTCAGAACAGGTGATGCCCTTTTTGTCTTCTCCCATTTCTGTTTATTGTATTTGCTCAATAACAAAACATTTCCTTTCTGGCTAGTGAAACATCCTTAGCTGAAGCAAGAAGGGTAAAATACAGATTCCATATTTCCAATCCTAACTTTCTTTTTTTAGACTAACAGCTTTACAGCTTTTGGCAAAAACTTAATACTAGCTGTTACTTCAGTTGCTTTTTTTACATTTTCACCTTAAAAAATTTCCTGCATCATGTTATCCACTAAAGCAGAGCAGGAGCCTGAATTTCTTATTTTAGAATACTTGTATTTTTCTCTTCGTCACTGTTTAGAATGTAACAGTACTTTTATTTAACTACTATATTTAAACATTCCATATGAAATAAAAAGCTTACAACTAAACTTCCCCTTTTCAGCTGCTCCTATTACTATCCTCTCGATATCTTCTTGGCAAAGAAAATTAGTTTCCTTTCCTGTTTATGAAAATGTCTCATAAAAGCTCTAGGATTGCTTCTAGAAAGATGAGATTTATTAAAAGAAAGGGATCTCATATGAGATAAGATGAAGGACCTTGGTAGGCAGAAATCTATCACCAGACTCAAAACACATCTTGACTACTATTGAGGCCAAGGGAAAATTAAAATCTAGGATGACTTGGAATGGAAAATGTCTCATTCTAGTAAACAGACAAGTACATGACAGACACACACAAACTTGGATCCGTGTCTGTGGAGTCCCAATTGTGAATTTCTTCTGTTAGGATCACGTCTGGCCGGAGGGGGCATCACACCCTCCGTCTGTGCTGCGGGGCGTTGCTGAGGGCTGTGCTGTGGCACCTGCCCATCTGGGAGACTGCGGGCTGAGATTTGTGGCCACGAGTTGAAATCCACCTACTTCTCACTCCGGATGCCTGGATCAATCTGCGCTTTGCCAACCCCCCCACACCACCAGCTGGCCTCTGGGGGCCGCATCCAGCCCCACCTCGTGCCCCAGCCATGGTCTGCAGGCTGAGTGCAGACATAAAGCTATAGTCTGGTGAGAGAGCTCTTACTAGTTAATAGATATGGTTTACAAGTTGGTTTTAAATTTGGTGGGTAGTGAAATGACTTTTACTCTGCTTATTAGAGGTTAATGAAGAACATATGTAAATATATGAATAACTACTTAGTTTAGGAAAAAAGAGGACTTAATCTGCAAATTGTCCAACTCTGATACTTTTGTAGCAGTGCCTGTGTTGCAACATAAACATGAGTGCCATTTTTCCATTGGAGAAGATAAATCCCTGGATTCATTGATGGTCTCTTCCAGGGTCTGGTTACACTATGAACCGAGCACAAGTGTTCAGGATTTTCTCCTAGGTATTGAAAAGCCATCTACCATTTTTAGGACCACAACCACTGGTCACTGCTGGCTGGGAGTGGGCAGTCCTGGAGGCAAGGAGAAGAGAGGTGCAGGGAGAGTCCCTCCTGCCACTCCCATCGGAGGGGGACATTTCCCTCCTCATCATCTGTGGAAGAGATGCTGAGTTCAGATATAATACGAAGCCAGGAGGATTCGACAGGGCTTAATAATTCTTTTTTTTCTGGCTGTTAACAAGCCAAAGTAAGCTAACCATTATCCAAAGAAATTGTGGTTAGTTATCAAGGGTCGTGGGCTTGAAATGGCTCCGCCAGTAAGGGAGTTACAGCCAGTGCCTCAGCTTTCCACTGACACCGAGCGGTGCCAGCACGAGGCCGTGCTGGGGAGGTCAGGGAGGCCAGGGGGGTCCTGTGCAGGGGCAGCCCCTGGGCTGGCAGGGTGCCAGGCTCCAGCCCCCCGGCCTCCCGAGGCCATGGCAGGCCCAGACAGCCACAGCCCGTGTCCTTGGCCTTTGGACTGGGGACCCCAGAACTGGACACAGTGCTCCAGGGGCATCTCGCCAGAGCGGGACAGGGGGATAGAAGCACCTCCCTGGCCCTGCTGGCCAGGCTGCTGGTGATGCAGCCCAGGACACGGCTGGCTTTCTGGGCTGCAAGTGCCCAGTGCCAGCTCATACAGCCTTGTTTTATTCTGCACTAAGATACCCCCAAACAAAGGAAATGGCTTATAGTGTCTACACCGGCCCCACAGGGGCCCACAGGACAGTTACCTGGTGGGTCAGCACTGCAAAGGCACACGCTATGTGCTCCAGCACGAGGAGCAGTGTCAGGGCAAAGCTCCCTGGAGGGAAGTGTGGGTGTGTGGGCAGGAGCTGCCTGGGCAGCACGGCCCTGCTCAAACACCTTGCCCAGCAGCACAGAGGAGCACTGCAGGAGACCTGGACCCGCCATCGCCTCTCGAACTCAGTCCTGCACCCGTGCCAGCAGCAAGTTACACAGCAGGAGCACATGCATACTGCAGAACGTCAGGAGAATGGCTTTTCCCATGAGCACTGTGGTCTTTTCTGCTTACTAACACCTTCTACACACTGGGCCAGAATCCCCTCAGTCAGCTCTCTCTTCAAGCATTAGCCACCTGCATGATTAACATCCAGTCTGACAAAGCTCATCAGCCCAGGACATTGAGAAATGTCTGTTTTGTTCCCTTAACGTGCCATATGTATGGGGCTTTTTCCTTCCTTCTCCTGATATTTATTCAAGTATACGAGGATTATTTCTGAATTATTCATCATAGGATATCTGATGAGATGTGGCTGTGCTGGCTCCCACTGCTTAATGAATGAGCCATTAGCCTTCTGCAGATGGTGCTATCAGCAGCTCTTTGAGCTGTGTGTTCACCTGCATTTACCCAGCGCTGCCAGCAAAGGATGGAGCTGAGGGCTGGGAGATGGTTCTCACTGTGATATCCCTCAATGTCGTGTCACATACGACACTGCCTGGCTGCCAGAGCCCATGGATGGCCTCATTAGGCACTCCTGCTACGAGCTATTGGTGGAGTTTCCATGTGTGCCTCCTGACACTGATGCACCTTCCCTCAGGGCTGGAATCCTACAAACTGGACAAAGAGAGGAGTATTTTTGCAACACTTGAATTTTGCTTCAGGCAGTACCTAATACAATTTTCTCAGAACAGAAAATATTTGTGTAGTTGAGTAAATATCTCACTTCAGCCAGTGAAGTAAACACCTAAAAAGAAACTGCTAGCAGTTAGGATCATTTCTGTGTTCAGCCTTTCTACACCAGTGTGTCCTGCAAGGCTTGGTGACTGCTGCATTTCAGAGCCACAGCTCGCCTGCCTGAGCAGAGGCAGACACATCTGTGTGCTCCAGACACTGCTTTCTCCCAAAGTTAGGAACTACGAAGTGAAAGATGACGCTGCACTAGATAACCCAGGCAGTAACATGGAATAAGCACATAATAACACAGGAATAAAGGGGAATCCAAAACGTCCAGAGCTGGACTCTGAGCAAGGGATCAGGAGAACTGCACGAAAGCTGCTAGCAGTCAATTGAGAAACCTTTGCAGCTGGAGGAAGCTCCATTAGGTGCAGCACTGTTTCCAGCAAGAGTGATTTTTGTACTGCTTTTCCTCTCTACACCTTGGGAAGCGCTGTTCTGACAGGCCAGGATGTCAGCGGCAGCTCAGCCTGTCTGTGGCTGGTTTTGAGCTGCCTGTGATGTTCTTTCTACAACTGAAGCAAAAAAAAAAAAAAAATAAAGGTAGCTTGCTGGTCTGCAGCCAGCACAGCCTGGGAGCCTTTCAGGCAATCTCAGATTTTCTGTGCTGGTGCTTGGCCTCTCCTGCTGGAGGGAGGGCATCTGATTCATCACCACCAAAGGCTACAGCAGATGAGTCAGGATTACACAAATTCCATTTAGTTTGTGTAACAACACTACTTTGTCTTGAAAACTTCCTTTTTTACTACCATAAAGATCTCTACTGAACAAAACTCTAAATATGCAGCAGTTAGCAAACCATCCCCCAGGCTGGGGCTGGCAGCTCGTGTGACCTCTTTTTTGGTACCTGTGGGGTCTGGGCTGTGAGGGAGCCACGGGGGGGCTGACCCAGAGGAAAGCAAACTGCAGCTCAGGGTCAGAAAAGCTTCTTGGCAGAGAAGTGTGTTGGGTTGTGTGAAAAGCCTTCCAAGAGACACCCAAACCCTGTGGTGAGTCAAATCAAAAGCAGGAAGAACTTTGATCAAAACTTTTGATAAGACATGGGAGAAATGCACGTATAGTTTGCATTTGAGTATTAAACTATGTATAGATTGATTTAAAACCCTGGATTAAATCCAGAATAGTTTAAATATTGGCAGGCTCAAATTTATGTTAAACAGATGATAATAATCATAATAAAGATAATAAAAAATAATCCCCCAAGCCCCTTACAAGCTTTGCTCTTAAACACAGCATTTTCCCTAGTGGTCATTTTAAGAAAATATGATTTTACAAATGGCTAGGAGACATAAAAATTCCTCAACATGCAGTACTGACTGTTGAAGAGCTCTGCTTAAATCACTGCCTGTGGCACAAGGGGGGAGAAGATCCCTCCCTAGGAGAGACAGGTGCTATTATCACCATTTTCATTTTCTTTCAAATTGCAAGTATTGCTGTCTCTACAGTGATTCTTGCATGAACAGTATTTAGTAACAACTGAGCTGGTTCCTATGCTAACACTTGCCTGGGAAGTAAGTCAAGAAGGAGCTGGAGGGTTTCAGCAACATCTCCTTCTGTCCTGGGAATTCTGGACACCAGTAGGCTGCAGTGGAAACATGACAGTCTCTCCACATGGTTGCCACTTGTGTCCATGGTGAACTCACTACTGAAAATAATTCCCAGGTGTCTGTGTTACCTCCCTTGGTGGTTCTGCCACAGCCCAAGTAGGGAGCTGATGAATGTCTCTTCCCAGTTAGGGAGTGCCAGGGAGCAAGGCCAAGCCTGCCTTGGGCAAGCAAGCGCAGAGCCTGCAGGGCTGAGGCCTGCACGCTGAGCAGTGCTGTGCAATCGACACGACAGACCCGCGTGGTCTGTGTGTGCACAGATACACACCTGTATGTTCACGTGCATCCTCCTCCTGCAGCACAGTGATGCTGCGTGCTTAGGAACAGGGAGAGCAGAGAGCTCTGGGAGCTCAGGTTTGCTGACCCCTGCGCCACAGGATCGTGCCCATCGCGCGCTCTCAGGCCTTTGCCTGACGGTTGCTGCAGCGGGAAGGGATTAGCACTCCACTACCCTAGAAGAGTCCTAAACCTAAAACACCAGAAATGTTTTAAAACACATCCAGGTTAGGGAAGCACTTCTGCTCACACATGCCACACTGCAAACCTGATGTGCTCAGCACTGGAAATACCCCTCTCCTGTCTGACAAAGGGAGACAGAAGGTGCAGGAGGATGAAGGGCTACAGAAGAGGGAGGGGAGGAACAGGAGGAGCATCAGCCCGAGCATGGCCCCAGCCCCGAGGGTTTCCATCTTCAGTGCCAGCCCGTGCTCATAAGCTTTCCTTGAGACAGATTATCCACCTCTGGTGGCTTTCCCCTCTTTTGTACAAAAGGGCAGGTGGTGAGGCCCTTCTGGTTCGTTTCACATAAAAGGAACAGATACAGGATGGTTATCTGGCAGGATGGGGTCCCCAGGTGACATTTCCCTGTGGGACATGCAGTGGGGCGTTACCTCCCCATAGCACCGGGGTGTTTTCCCGTGCCAGGTGGTGGCCAACCACCACCCTTGGTGAGGCACCCACTGCTGGCACGGGGACAGTGCGTGGGTCTGGCTGCACCTGTGGGCCCTGATTAGATTGTGTTTGATGGCCAGCTGCTCGCTGAGATTACAGGCACATCGTGGGCATTGGCTCTTCCAGCATCTGTCAGACCGGGGTGTTGCGCCTGTTTGTCCCTTCACCCCTCAGAAACCTGTCTCAGAAATGACAGCTCCCTGCCACCCTGGGCCTCACCGTGCCACCACTGTCCCCCTGCATCGCCTCCTTCCCCCTGCCAGCATGTCCCGAGGTGGCCGATGTGACCCGGGGCAGGCAGGATGCTGTCACTCTGGGGCAGCAGCCCTGAGGAGACTCTGCGAGGTTTCGGTTGTGCAGAAAGACCTTTTCACAGTGGAACTGAAGTTCTCAAAACCACTCCTTACACAGCATGGCCTGAACAGTCCAGCACTGGAAATTCACATGTTTACCCCAACTCTTGCCAGGAAGAGACAATCAGGGTCTTGCTGCAGAGGAGATGCCTCCAGCAGAGGGACTGGGGGGGCAGGAGCTGTTATGGATGGGGGAGCAGGGCCCCGGCGGCATCTCTGCAGCAGAACGTTGACACCTGGTGGCTGGTCCAGCCAACTGCTGCGGTGGAAGCCCTGGAGACACTGTCCAGCCTGCCTGGCCAGGGGATTTTAACAGTGGAACTGAACCGTGAGAGGGAGAATTAACAGCTGTGCTGACATTGACCATGTGTTACTGTGTACGTGTGTGTGTGTATGTGTGTGTGTGTGTGTGTGTGTACACAGCTGGAGGAACACCAGCACCAGGGTTTCTTGCTAATAAGTCCCCAGCCTCGACAGGCACAATGTGTTCAACAAACACGTGTGTGCATCAGAGCCTCAGCCCTAAAAAGCCACCCCTAGGACTGAATAACTAACCACCAAAAATACTACTGTTGGCTTCCTTCAGGACAAAAGGTGTCATTTATTCCTGCTGAGCTACTGTGGTACCTTTCTCACCAGTGATCTCACCAGTAGTGTTTCTACACCAAGAGCAGAAACAACAGTCAGACTCAGGGGCCACACACTGCAGCAGTTCAGCCATGAGCTCTGAGCCCAGCAGCACAGGCCAAGTTCGTGCAGCTCCCTCAGTGTCACTTTCAAATTGGGGTGGCTGCCACGGGCTCTGGAAGGACAAAGCCCCTGCTTGGCTGGGTCTGATCTCACCAGCACATTCACAAGGGGGAGTCATACGACTCCCTGGTGTGTTTGCAGGCATCCATCTGCAGATGGATCCTAGGGACAACAGGGAATTTCAGGGTCCATTTGCAGAAAAAAATATCTTATATGAGAAAGGATTTGAACTTTTGAACTATTATTACTTGTAGCACATGCTCCTTCCTGAAAGGCTCCAATATGAACTTGGCTTTTTTCATCAGCAGGTGCTTCAGCTAAAGGCTGAGGGATTCAGAAGGAGATCACAGCATGGCCAGGACTAGAAGCAAAGGACTAGAAGCAGACAAGGTAAAAGGCATTGTTGTTATTACTGTTAGACCTTGGAGAGTCTGTGCCACTTGGTGGCAAAATGCAAAAACAAACCTGTTGTTTTTTTTTCTGGGTTGTTTCAAACCATCTTTTCACTAACAAAGAAATACACCTAAGACAACCTCAAAGCACAGACAGGACACCAACAACAGCCTAAAAGCAAAATGCCCTGATTTTATTAAGATGCTTAATCCCTTCTTTTTTTCCTGTCCAAACTATTCCCTAAAGATCAGCCACAGTTCTGCATGTTGCTTGCTCCCCTCACCACCTCCTGCAGGGTGGATGGGAAGAAGGAAAGAATAAACTGACAACAAAACTGATGCCCAAGTTACAGCAACATTTCTAACAACACTGAGAAACCCTGACCAAGACTGAAGGTCTCAGGACCTGGAGATCTGGAGCTCACACACTGGCAGCAGCCCCGTAGGCAAGGGCAGGTGGAAGAGCAGAGCGAGAGCTTCCCGGGGCCATCCCTGAGGGGAGCCCTGCAGCCCTCTGCTCAGCTCCCACACCTACAAGGGTGCCCACCCCAAGGGACAGACCTTTGCTCACCTTCTGCCAGATCTGGTCCAAGAGGTCTGAGGGAGGAGGAGGTTTTGCCACAAGGTCCCTGGTGTTGGGCAGAGGGGTGAAGTGGCACCAGATCAGAGCAGCGTCTCTGGAGCATCGTGGCTGAGCCCATGGCAGAGAAGGAGCTTCCTGGAGCACAGCAGTCACCTCGGGTCCTGCTCCTGCAGCTGGGGGCACCTGGCAATGGCTGCGAGCCTGGTGGGTGCTTTGAAGGAAGTATAAAGCCAAAAAACCCCTGTTGAAATCATACTGAAAGTTAATGAGTTGAATAAAAATTTCAGTTTGATTTGAAAGCACACAGTATGACACAGTCTATTTGAGTTCCCACCCGACAGGTTCACCTGTTTGTTAGATCCAGTCTTTACTCTCACAGTAAAGCAAGGTTTTAAAAAATGAGCAGGAGGTTTTAGAGGCAGCTGTCAGGGTGCAGCAGGGTTGGGGATGGCCACACCAGGGGTCTGAGCCAGGGAGACCTGTGGGAACCCCAGCATGGGTGGTGCCCTCACCCACAGGGACAGTCCCACATCTGACCCTGGCAAGCAGAGACAAGGCTGACAGCAGAGGCTGCTTCAGAGCCCCTTGTCATTTTGGAAGAGAAGATAACCTCACAGTCTTATTTTTATCATTTTGCCCCTTAAAGATGGCTAAAAATTATTCGGTGAGTGAATTATGGACTTGTGATAACAACTGATGGTCAAACAGCAAAACCTGATCTAAACCCTGCTTAGTCTGTCACAGCCCCAAGCCAGGTTCAAACACCACAATACAATCTTTGCAGGCAGAGAAATTAGATTGACCCCTTCTGAAAGCCTTTCTCCACCTCCCCTCTGCAGGAACAATGCAAACAATTATACAAGCCCAACATGCAAAAAATGGCTTGGCTTCAGAGAAGGCAAAAATTTACATTTGGCACTGCATGCATGCAAATAATAATCTAGGTATCAAAGTTGACTGCTGAGCATCATCTCTCTACTCACCACATTTTTTATTACTTCTTAGAGCTGTCCAAAATGTCCATCTCACATAATTAAAACCAACTCCAGTTTGTGATACATCAAAATTCTAATTATACCTTTTGCACGTTATATATACCATAGATCTGAACATCTTCAGATCTGGCAGGCAGATGGAGTTTAACAGGAAATATTACATCAGCAGATGCTACCACCTAGTTATCTTTGTTCAGTCTGGGAATAAATTCAGGGGTAAGGCATGAAAACATGTTTTCTTATAGGGCCACCATCTGCTAATTTGTGAAGCTGCTGTCACTGATGACTCAGTATCACTTGCATATGTAAAGATATTACTGATATTATTATCGAAATAGCTATTATTTTATATTAGCTTTATTATAACTATTGGCTAGTACCAACACAATAGCAATAAGAAAATATTGTAATTAGTGAGTCTAAAAGGAAGGCAACTTTAAATAGAATTAGTTGAGAAAGGGCAGTTATTACTCCTGGAAGCCTTTAGATCACTTCAAAAGACTGAGAGCAACATGAGCTGGCAGCACAGCCGTGAGCAGCTCTCCAAAAGCCACCATTCCTGGCCTGCAGGCCTTTGGAAGGAGCAGAGCTGGAGCCTACTGCAGACAAGTCCAAGAGCTTTCTTTGGTTACATGCTGCAGTTTCAAAACTTCTGTTCCAGTGGGCACAAAAGCATCTCCTTTCCATCTCCAGACAGAGAAGGACACTACAGAACATGCTGTCATTACTCAGCAGGGCAGTAAACAAGTCAAACACCCACCAAAGTCCCTTCTCCAGCCCCGGATTCCCAGGCACCTGGCTAAACCCAGCACTGGGCAGGACAACCTCCATGGGCAGCTCCTTGGGCCCTCGCTGTAGGAGCCTCTGTGCAGGCAGCAGGCCTTCCCAAGGAACTGAAACCAGACTTCTTGTTCAACCTGAACTATTCTCTCCATTTCCAGATGTTTGCTTTGGGTTGAAGATATTAATGACAATTTTTCATCACAAGCAATATCTTTTGTGGCAGAATATAGTTGTAGGCAGAACATCTTTTTGATAGAAAAGCTTCTTGCTAAATGTTTTTTTTTTTATACTAGCTCTTGTCTTCATCATAAAAGCTTCAGAAGCAGCAAAGCAACCAGGCTCAACCTCAGCAATACAGTCTGAATTTCATCAGTTTATTGGTACTGCTTCAGGGGATGTTTTAATAGTCATAACTTTCTCACATGAGAACTCAAATAAAAACTGCTGCATGCAAAGTAGAATTTGCACTCTAGAAATACATTTTTACATGCCAGAGAATGAATAATCTTCCAAACAGTTATAAAGTCAAATGGAAGCCAAAACCCCCAGAAATTCAGCTGAGGAAGACCAGTCCAAAGCTAGAGGTTCAGTTTGGAGGACCACAAGTGAATGGAGACGTATAGATCCACACACATTTCAGAGTTTAATTTATTGCAGATTAGCTAGTGCTGAAGATCTTGAGGTGAATATGCCCAAATCAAAAGCAGTGGACATCTGATTATGATCGTGATGTAAAGCAGCACTCAGCACTACAGTTGAAAGAGGATGCCAAAGAATAAGATGCAGATGAGCTGAGACCTCTTCAATCCATCCATGATCCAAACTTTAGTGACTATGAAGTTCAGTCAGGAGCTTCCCTTACACAGGAACACTATAAGCCAACAAACTTCTTCAGCTAAAGCTTATTGAGGCAAATCTGTGGCAAAAAAAAAAGCATTCTAAAGGCCCTTTATTGTAATATTAAACGGCAGAGATTAATACTAACATTAACACCAAACAGGCGATGAAGTTTTGTAACTGTTCTTTAACTGCAGAGCAGCCCAGATAAAACTCTCAGTCTCACGGTCAGCCTAGAACAAGGGTTGCACTACCAAGCTTCTCACCTCCACCAGAAACAGAGGATGACATACAACTCTCAGGTGGGACTTTGGATGTAGTCCCTGCAGTGCGAGCCCAATGTGCTGGCCTGCAAGAGTTCTGGCTGGAGAAGTACTGTGGAAAAGAACTTGGAGGATAAGCAGATCCCCAGAAGGTGTCCTGGGATCTCTCAGAAAGAACAGTGCTGGTGCTTGACAAATCAACGAGCCCTTGAGCAGCAGTTACAAACACAGGTGCACAGATGTGGGTTCTGTAAAAGGATGTAAATTAAAAAACATCCATGATGGAAAGGAGGAGAGCTGGTGGCTGTTTGCAATACGCTCCTAATACTCTACAACTCATATGACATCTTCCATGCTTTCATGAATAGAAAATACTGCAGCATGTTAAGGACCATTTAAAACAATGAAGATCATATGTATGGGCACATTGACTTCATCCTTTTAAACAAACACAGCATGCAGAATAAGAGTAAGCATCCTTAGAATTGATGGCTTCGGGTGGTACCAGAAGACTTAATTTATCTCTTTGGCTCATCGGGTAAAATTGCTCATGACTTAATTAGCTCTGTGCACTTGATGGAGTGTTAACCACACAGTCCTGCAGGCATGTTTCCCTGCTGTGTTTGACCAAAGCCAGCTCCCAGCAAGTGGGCCAGTTCTAGTCCAGCACTCACAGGTGTTGTGTCTCCACAGCCATTCCTTACAGGACAGCCTTTCCAGTGGGACAGCGCCAGGGACCTGTTTCTCCACTGCTCTGAAGGCTGCCCCAGAGAAAGCCCAGAGGGGGGAGTTCAGCCCTGGCTTTAGGCCAGCTGGGTGTTGCCAGTGCTTCTAAAGGGCTCCAAAAACAGTTTTCTTTCTCTTTTCTGTACTTTGCCCAGTACAAAATGGTTTAATGTGGTTTTTGTGACATTTACAAACTACTTCTGTTGGGCTCACAGCTGTCTCACCTGGCCCCACTTGGCAATAAAGAAAAGCCAAACAAAAGGCATTGCACACAGCTAGCAAATGGTTTGCTCCCAGATGTCCCATCAGGGGAAGGTGATTTAACATGAGGGGACTGCTGTGTTACAACCAGGATTGTGCCAGTAGAGGCAGTACGACAGAAACTAGCAGGAGTCTCCCACTGTAATGTGTAGGAGTCCCACCTCCCATTTATGTGCTGCAAAACCCTCTCCACCTTCAACCAGCAAACCACTCCTGTGATTAGTGTAGCGTGCCAACAGCTGCACTTCTCTACCTGCTAGGAACATAAATGGCTTGGCATGAAGCACAGCTATTTTCTGATTAAAATGAACTCATTATTTCCACTAGAAGCAGAACTGATAAGCTAATGGGTGTTTCAAACAAAATGTTTTCTTTGCAGCTGCAACATTGAAAGGGAGCCTGCAGCAGTTTTCTGCATATTGCTAAGGCAGGCACAAAGCAAAACCTACACAACTTTGAGAATCAGCAAATCAATATTTTATAGCTACTCTGTACTTCCTTGAAAGACTGCAGTGCTTCTCACAGCCAAAAAAAATGTATCAAATTTGGTACATTCTGACAATATCAAAGCAGTTCTTGAAAATTTCCAGACCAATGCCCAGTTGGTCCTGTGAGGCTGGTATTGTGGGTACCACTGGCATTCAACAGAAGGGAAAAGAAAGGAGAAAAGCTGACAGGCATGAAGAAGTCAGGATGTGAACAGAGGAGAATTCTGGGACCACTTTAAATACATACAGAACTGAAAACCAGCACATTCAGAGAGGAATTCATCTGAGCAGTCTCAGGTCTGAGGAGGCTGGGCAGACAAGCTTCTCTGTCTCCAGGCTGCCTGATGGTGATCGATAGGAGAGAGTTGCCTACCTCCAAAGGAGAGCTTGTGCTGTCCTACCATGCATGCCCAACATACATCCTCTTACAAGGTGTCAGGAGGTAGAGCTGCCTCACCTTCAGAGAGGTGGAATAAATCCAAACCCCTGTGCTAAGTCAGAGAGAGCCCAGGAGCGGTTTGATCTCACGTGTAGTCAGGTCATTTGCACAACAGGTTGAAGACTTTTCGTATTAAATTCAGTTGACTTCAAAACTGAAAGCAGGGTGCTAGGAAATGACTGGAGTGGTTCTTTGCAAAGGACGGATGGGGAAGTCCTAGTCACATCCTCCTCATCCGCTGCAGATGCGGGTGTGGGGGCTGGTTGCTGTGGTAACACCCACCCACATGCATCCCGGACTCATACTCACTGTGCATGGCAACAAAAAAGGATGGGAGACAGAACTCTTCCTTGCTAGCTCTTAAAATAAGCCTGGGATTACTAAATTGCAGCAGTGGTACCTTAGAAATTGAGGAGCTGCTTCATTTCCACACCATGGGGTTGTTCTTACTCCATTCCTAGACTACTGCCAGTATTAGATTAAAAGGATGATCAAACTCTAAAACAAAACCCCAAACCCCCAAAATTCAAAACCCCTTCTCCCATACCTGAGACCCTACATCTATCTCCAATTAAAAGCAAACACCTTGGATCTCAAAATGCCACACTTGTAAAAGTGAGCAGATCTCACTGAATTAAAACTCTGTGCAGGGAAGGAGTAACAGCGAAATGCGTTGTACTTGCAGGAGTCAGGAGCACTTGTCAAGGTGAACAGGGCCCTTAATGCATGTGAGAGCTGCCAAAGCTACTAATTAGCTGAGTGATGATGAGGAATGCATGAACAAAAGCAGTAACTACAGAGACAGCAAAAGCAGCCTTGAAGTCTCCTAGTAAAGAGCTACCCAGTCCAGATGGCCTTCTGCAGCCAGAAGACAGTTTAAGGACTCCCGAGATAAAGAGCTGTTTCACTGAAGAGGTAGCTTGCAGAGCTTTATGGAGTTATAGAAGGGAAATTCTGAGCCTGAGCTTATCTGGATCACCTTAAAACCTTTCTTCCAAACCTAGTCAACACCCAAACCCAAACAAACAAATAGTAACTTAGTGGAGCAGATACCTCAAGCAAAAAATAAATATTATCCCCCAAACAATTGCACTTCAGGGAAAAAAACCCCAAGGCTTCAGTTCAGAAAGGGCATCACAAGCCAGAGAGCTTTAACAAATGTCTAGGTTTAGTAATATGTTTTAATCCCACTGATTTCACTGGGGTTTAAATGTTGGCTTAATTTATGCATGCTGAACTTTTAAAGTGCTTCACTGGGTGTGGGCCAAAGGATGTGAGCAGCCTGCCCTTGGGAACCAGAGTGTTTCACCCTAACACCAACGACTAAACCAGTAAAAGCAGTTCCTAAGGGCAGAGATACAGTCAGAAAATGTCCTTCCATGACCATTCCCTTTTTAAGTAGAGCTCTGAGTAAGTTTTCCTCCACAGACCCTCCTGCCACAGGCAGTTGGCAGGTGCTTTGCACAGGCCCCCCCCAGCCTCTGCAGTTCTGTGATGTTCTCCTTACCATGCTCAAATACATATTTATGGTTTGAGCACCTCAGGCACAAAGCCTCAAAGGCTGATCAGTTCCTACCTGGGTTGGCACAGATGGTAACATCAGACTGGGTACTAACCTGAGGAGGAACCATGGGCTCTGGAGCTCTCTGCCAGGGGAACTCCCTGTGAGGAGCAGCTGGCTGCCACGGCTCCTCCACCCCTGGCCAGGAGATGGGGACACCAGCACTGCTGCTCCAGGGCCCTACCTGGGTCATGGAGCCTGCAAACAGACAAGCAAATACAGTCACCAACCTCTCTCTGGACAACTTTCAAGGTTTAATAACTGGATTCTTTCTCTATCCACATTTCTCAAGGAAACTGTCCAAATTTTACTGAAACTCTTTTGGATACCTTTGTGAGGCAATGGAGAACGATCACACAGGTCTAGCCACCAGTGCAGATGGGATATCAGAAGCTAGGAGACATACAGTCTTGCAAAAAAAAAATAAAAAATTAAAAAGCTCATGATCCAGATCTCCACTTCTATTTTGTTAGGGAAACTTTTATTACATGCATTCCTTTGATACAGTTTTTGGGTTTTTTTAAACTGGGAGGAGTAGAAGAATACAGTAATTTCACAGGCACAGATACATTGTTTTGTGGACAAGAGTTTATTCACAGTAAGAAACACAATAAGCTTTTATACAAATTAGAAAACTATGACAAAGTATAAGCTAAATATTACAGTGCCAGACCATGTCTCAAGCTATAATTCTTGACTTACAAGTAAATTACACAATAGTTAATTAATGCACATATACATCTCATTCATCAATAAATATTTCACTATTTAATAGCCTCCAAAGGAGAAAGTCAGAAACTCAAGCTCATGGCTGTCATTTTGGAAATAACTACATTAAAATCCACCTTTCAGCACAGATGAATTTGGAGATCAACAGATGTAGTTAAAGATGCACTAACATTCCCACCTGAAACTTGCTCTGCCCATGTAATGCCCCTCCCACAGTGTCCAACCAGATGCCACCAAAGGGAGGATCTCAACTGAACATTGAACAATTCCTCTCTGAAAACAGAAGATTTCTGGAACATACATTTACAGTACATCTTATAACTCCAGTAGGTGCTGGAGAAGCAGCTGGGAAGAGCCAAGGCTTTACTATTTCAAGAGAAACTCTGACACCACAGCCAGGCTGTTACACATTCATCCCTGACCAGAGATGGGCAGCTTTGTCCCTGCAATGCAGGGCTGACTCTGTTCATTAGCTGCCAGAGAATGGAATAGGAAACTCTGAGGAGTTCAGCAGGTTTTCCACGGTATCAAATGTCAAATGGTAGGAGAAAAAAAAAAAAAATAAAAAAATCATGCCTTTTTCATTCCTCAATCCATCACTCCAGTTTTGTCTCTTTGGTTGTGAAAAGCTGATCGTATCCTCCTTCCCAGTACCACCTCTAGACTCCCCAGTCCCTTTGCCCTGAAGCCCTCCAACTCCAGAAGACAGATGAGCAGTGTGGAAGGTCCCCTGTCCCCAGGTCTGTTCTGAACACATCGCAGCTACTGCTGTTCAGAGAACCTGAGGCTGTCAGAGAGAAGGAATTCCAGTTCAACGGTATCATCAGTGGTCTCCACTGGCATGTTAGTCTCTCCCACAGGGGATGAGTAATTCCCTACTTCTTGTCTTGAAGCTAGTGTCCTTGAAGTCCCATTGCAAGAACATGTCTCTGGTTGTCTGATGCTGTCTGAGCAAACACGGTTTCGATGGTAAAGGCCTGGACAGGAATTTGGTTGGCAATGACTAGGGACATAGTATTTAGTTGGCACTGGACTTGATTCTATTTGATTGTGAAAAGGATTATTAGCCACACAACTGGCCTGGAGACAGTTACTACTCTTGAATCCATGATGAAGGCCTAATTTAGCAATAAGGGGTTTCCCAACATTAACTTCCATTCTTTCATCCATTGTATCTTCTATTCCTGGATACTCATAGTGCAAGCAAACAGTGAAGACCAAATGTTCCTGCAAAAGAGGAAAGGGGAAAAAAAAAAAAGAAAAAAATAAGGTTATACTTCCTCCCCAAGCAAATAATATAGGAAACAATTAAAGAGACATAGTCTACTAGATAAGGAGACCAACCTTTTTAGGAGCTAAAGACAAGTATTAGGCAAGACTTGTTTCCTGAGGCCCTCTTTTGGTTAATACTTGCTCACCTGATAATCTTTATTTCTAAAACAACTTATATTACAGCAGCTGCCAAAGCATTGAAGAAGAGCTGCAAGTAACATCCAGCACAGATATTCATGACACAAAGATCCAGAGATAAACTTCATGCCACAGTAGGTTGAAGTGAGAGCCTTTCAAACACTGTGCCCAGGAGCACAGGCTGGAATGGAAGGAGAGGACCCGATACATTTTCATCTCCAATTTGCAAGGTGCAGCTCTGCTTCAGGCCACATTCTTACTGTACTGCAGGGCACAGGAACATCCTCACAGTGAGCAAAAGATGGTCAAAGTTAAAGGTACAGGCCTAGGAAACACTAAGTGCCCAAGTGTCAAGACTGCACATGCAGTGATTCCCTGGCTTTTACTTTTCAGCCAAGAAACTAGAGTCATTAAATCGTGCTATTAGCCATTTTTCCCTCCAAAGAACGTGTTACTTATTACACAGACAGTGTGTACCTCAGTAGAACTGCTAAACAACATGAGTCATCTATATTATCTGAACAAACTTGTGAGGAATAATATATATTAACCCTTAGTTTTTGCAGTGAACTTAGCCTGGTGTAGAGGCAGTGTTTGGGAAGGTCCTTTGATACTAAATAGCTTCCAGTTTCCTCAGGAGTTCCTTTATTTGCCTCTTTAGGATCCACATCCAGGTCCTGTTGCAAGAAAGAAACGAGAACTTAACTGAAGGTACAGAATTTGTAGATCATAAAATAGATAGCAGTATTTGTTTTTATTGGACTACTTGTAAAAGCTGCTGAAATCTGTCACAGGCAGAAGGGGTTAGAGTAGGTTACCATCTTTTGCAGATGGCTCCTGTCAAACTTGCTGTGCTTGCTTCAGGATTGCTCTTTTTTACCAAACTTCTACTAGGAAGGACAGTACTACAGCACAAATTCTGTGGGCTGAAAATACATGTATTTATTGTGCACATTAACTCAAAAATTTTATTCATAAAGCATCAGAAGTGTCCTGTTGGTTCTGTCTAAAAAGGTTTTCTGCACTGTGCCCTCATTCATAGATATCAGAAAAGGTTTTGTACTCCAAGAAGCCTTCCATTTTACCCTTCACTGTGCTCAGCTGAGTAACATCAATGGAAAATCAAAGAAATGTAAAAACTAAAGCCTCAGAAACCTTGCCCTGCAGATTAGACGTGTCCTCAGCTCACACAGGAGCTACTGACAAATCAGATATAACAAATACTTGATATTAGACAATTAAAGACAAAGGAGACTTTGAAAAAGATAAACCCACGTTAATTTTAAATATTAAATTATGCATTTAAAAAAAGTGTGCCACACACATGTAAGCCTCTGATTTCAACTGTTTAGGCCCATTTTATTAAAAAAGATGCAGTATGACACGGGCAGACCAGAGAGTTTTCAACTCCAGAGGAGTGGGATCCCCCAGACCCCGATGGGGAGCACTTACGAGTGCGAAGTCTGTAACGTGGGCTCTGCAAACCAGGATTTCTGGGGGCTGCTTCACTATCCGTGTGTAGATGATCATCACGTTGGAAAACTCAGCTGCAAACCCCAGCTGAATCTGAACACCACATTTGAATTCCAGATACATACTTTCTGGAAGCTCTGCAAAGAAATAACACATGATTACATTCTAAATAAAAAGTAGTCTGTGTAATTTCTATATTTTTAAATTTTGTATTTAAATTCAAAAGTGTAAGATTATTGCAGGAGGCTGACATCATGAAAGTCTCTCCTACGGTTTGCGTGGTCTGAAACACACCTACTCAGGATGAATTCTGCATGTCATCTTGCCCATTATGATCTTGTGTAGAGGTAAAACTCAAACATTTCCAAGATCTGAACACACTAACAACAATTCAGATACAAACTCAAATTTCCTCCATTTCCATTCAATACCACAACCTGCAGACTTGAGATTATTACTGAGGAGGCCCATCCTCCAAGTGTTGCCATCAGGCCAGCAGGATGACCTGAAAGCAGCCTGTGCTTACCGTGAGCTTTGGCCCACTGCAGGTTCCGTGCCAGAGACTCTGCAGAAGCAGCAGCGTGTCGGACGGGATCCGTTAACGCCCGTTTCTCAGACAAGCTGCTGCGGATCTCCAGAGCTTGCTTGCCTTTGGTAAGGTGGCACTTGCCCATATCTGAAAATAAGATGCACAAAGTTTCTCTCCAAATCAATGCTGCTGCAATTCTAACTAGCTTCGGTGCCTCACTGCAATGTCTGGCTGCTGTGATTGTGCCAGAGTCTGCACCTGCAGCTTCAGGTGTATCTGTTGCTCAGCTGCTCGCTGACTTACGGCTCGAGCTGCAGGCCAGATGCCTGCAGGGGTTTGCATCTGCCCTGGGCAACACACTCACTGTTTTTCAAATCCAGCTCAAGCAGTATCACAGCTCTGATTCAGCAAGGTCCTCATTAAAGTGACTAATTTCAAGAATGTGAATAAATGCCAACTGGAGGGGATTTCTAAAGATCTGGAGGCGAGTGGAGTATTTTAGGGGTCGATAAAGGGGCCAATACTGTTTGTTGAACATCATCACTAGGGACCTGGATGACAGGACAGAGTGCACCCTCAGCAAGTTTGCAGATGATGGAAAATGGAGAGAAGTGGCTGATATTTCAGACAATTTTACTGCATGCACAAAGTAAAAACCTATGGCCTTCAAAGTGAATTAAAAAAAAAAAAGAACACAAAAAACTGGAAAATTTCCATGTAGGAGTTCATAAAAAAATGAAATAATGGAGCCTATTTACAAGGAACACTTCTGAGGTGAATTCTTCTTTGGAACATTTTCAAGTGTCCTCAGTGCACCACTGCACTCAGTAGCACCCAGGATCTGGCAATACTGACAACCATGGTTGTCACACTGCCTGACAGATCAATCTCTCTCTCCACTCTGAGTTCAAGAATGAGATAAGTAATAGGTCACATCTCAGAACATCAACAGCATGTGACAATAACCTGGCAGCACAGACAAAACAGTAAGAGTCAGTCATATTTTACAGGATATTTGGGGAATGTCTCATACGGAGAGCTCTTTGTTAATGGTCATACCTATTTTTCTATGATTTGAGCAAATGTCTGCACAGAAGCAATCCATTTTCCCTCAACGGTTTTCACTTTAGCAGCTCTCCCATCAGTTATAAAAGACAGCAGTGGATTGCCCTTTACAGTGCACTTACACCCTTTGATAGAGAGCAAATAATCATCACAACTATTGCACTCTTTGAGGTGGGTAAGACTCAGTTAATTAAATGAACATGGAAGCGACTGGGCTGTCACTAGCAGCTGACACCACAAAACTGAGGAGCAGTTTTTGTGGATGGACAATTCAAAGTGCCATGCAGAAAGACACTCAGAACAAAAAAGGTTTGCTATAAAGTATAAAGGTGCTCACTATTAAAGATGCTCAAATTCCTTTATAATATCATGATCTTTGTTAATATGCACGCTGCCCAGTAGCACCTGCTTCTTGATAAATGCTGCTCTTTTAACATGCAGCACGGAAGAGCTTAAAGTCGTGTAACACATTTGCCATGTAAAGAACATTTAAGCATGATTCTATGTTAGTGTAGGAAGCTGGAGTTCACCTTCTGCAACCTCATCCAGCAGCACAGTAATCTTCTTGTCTTCCAACAAACGGTCCTTCAAGAACTTCATGAAGATTCCATTGGCCAACCCTGACTGCTGAATTTCAAAAGCTTCTGCTCCTTGGCACCTTTGAGACCATCAATATCAGACAAGTGAAAAGCACTGAAACATCTGCATGATTAAGATCACCTTGAAGACAACAGCAGTAAAGCGATGTTGGGAATGGGGCAAAGAAACAATCTGAAACCAGGTTGGGTCTAAGGCCAACCTGCTCTTCATTTGCAAGCAACTCGTCCTGAGGAGACTTCACTTACATTCAAGCCACAGACCACAGCTGATGTCAAAATGCTTATATGAGGAGCTTAACATTCTCACAGAAGACTTCATTAAAGCTCTTGTCTACTTCTATGCAACAGCTTTTGCACTTGACTTGAAAACTGAGAGAGGCTATTTAGCTCTACTTAGCTATTTTAGTCAGTTAGACTGTGGAATGATTCAAAGAACAAGGTAAAAAAGAAGACACAGATATGGATATAAATTACTGGTCCTTCAACACCACAGTTAGTATTTTTCTGTCAATGATTAGCTATACAATCTCACTGGGCGCTTCGGGTTTCAAAACCTCTATGGCACAACAGGAGAAAAACTTCCTTACGTTGCATATCCAAACACAATGTTGGCTGTAACCTTCAGAGCATCTAAGATAAGAATCGTGTCATCATATTCATTTCTGCAACAAATGGAAACATAAAAAAGTAAAATAGTAATATGAGAACTAATACTGGTATCAAACTCTACAGCTGTTCAAAATACCAAAGCAGCACCATTCAGAACCAATAATTTTTTCTCTCCTACAATTCTGGAATGAATCCTCACTGCTAAAAGATAAAAATCAGTGTCACCAACACTCTTCATGAAGACAAAGACACAGACAGATAGATATGGAATCATAGAATCATTAAGGTTAGAAAAGACCTTCAAGATCATCAAGTCCAACCATCAAATTACAAATCAATTACATATGATGCACTGCCCAGATGGGGGCATGCTATATTAACCAATACTGAGTCTGGCTACAAGCTCTTAAAAATTATTTCTGACAACTAACCATTTTAGGTTATAACAAAACCCATATGAATTTTGTAATATTTTTTTTCAAACTGTGGTGTCTGCATAGTTCACATGAGGCTTATGTAGCAGTACTTGTATTTGGACAGCAGATTGTGAAGCTGAATTGGGTCACTGGCATTTCTTTAGCTGTGAAGTTTAGAGGCTCTACAAACACCAAAGCACCAGCAATTTTCCATTATGAAACATTCTACAGAGACCTGACTGAAGAGCTAACTTCAGGTTTAATCAGACATAGTAGTCTCTTAACACAGAAATAAACCAGTACTTTGCTTAGAACAATCCAATGAACCAGCTGATTTTGAAGCTCTAAATAAAGATACAACATCCCCAGTATAGAAGCAGTCCACAAAATCCTTGCCTCTTAAAGAGTTCTAAAATAAGCACTTCACTTGAGCCCTTTGGCAAACTGACATGCCTTAGATCATGTGGATTCTCCTTCCTCCCTGTAATGATGAAGATGATTAATGATGCTAGGGGAAAGCGTAATTTTTCTCCTTTAAGATGCCTAATTTCACTTTTATCTAATAATACTGAGGCTTTAGAACTTAAAAAAAGCAGCAATAAATGTCACTCAAATCCAGAGGCAAGTACCTGCCCATGGAAACAGAAAGACTAATCACCAGCTTCACATTTCCATCCAAGGCCAAGGGCGAAATAACTCTATGAACAAATCCTGCTGACTTTAAAGCCCTCAGGTGCAGGCTGTGAGTTTCAGAACCATGAACTTTCATGTACAAGGAATTCTCAGCTTAGACTAAATATTTCTCCTCAGCTTGAAATCCAGTTTTCTCTCAGGGTCTCTTGATGTTATCTCAAAGGAGCTGCTCTGTTTTATTTGTTCATTTTTAACGTGTGGCTGCAGTGAATAATCTGAACTTCACAGCTGGTTCCCACAACTACAGTCCTTATACCCTCTCCCTCTATTGTGAAGCAAAAGCATCTCTCAGTTTATTGTTAGTTCTCACTGTTCATGAGGTATGAGGTGGTACCTTTTGCGACACATGTCCAGCAGGAACACGTTAAGCCCCGTCTCTTTTTCCTGCATTAGTTTGAGGATGTTCTGCACACACAGACAGTTTGCAGACCGGTAGGGATTTGGAGCATCAATAGGAACCATGAAACTGTTCCCATAGTTTTCGTAGCCATGGCCAGCATAGTATAACAAACCTGAGAGTCCAAAAGATAGGTGACTGAAAACACACTGCAGGAATACATGGTAACACTGAAATACATTTTAGCATGGTCAAAAACTTCATGCACTGTGTCCACACTATGTGTCTGTGGGGGATTAAGAGAATTCAACCTACTCCAAGCAGTTGGTTTTTTTTAGTATAGACAGGCCTCTGTTAAGACATGAAGGAAGGGAAGGGTGGAGGGAAGAACCATGTTACTGTCAACTTCACAATACACAGACATAACAAATTATTAAAAAAAAAATCACTCATGCAGTAGAATCAATTAGATATTTGCATCAAACACAAAGTTAAATACTCTTAAAATGCTTTGAGTTATGACCTCTATCAGAAATAATCTGTTATATAACATATATAACATATATATGTTATATATATATAATCTGATATAGAACTCAGATATGTGCCAGATGTAAAACACCTTCTCCACATGTGCAACTACAAAGCTTTGAGTAGCAGTGACTCACTGCAGATTTTATAGATAGAAAAAAATGACACTGAACAGTTTGGATGGATTTCTTTTTTTTTTAATGAGAGATGCTGTCATCTTTAAAATTATTCTATTTTTTTTTTTAAAACTTACCCTTAATCATTGGCAATTCTTAAAAGTACTTTAACCAGCAAAAATAAAAAAGATCAGAGAAAACCCTTGCTTACACTATGAGAGCATTTTGCAAGTTTAATTTTGCCGTTTCCTTCATACAGTCAGTTTCTCCATTTGTTTTTGTTTTTTTTTATAGGTAGGGATAATAAATATTTTTACACTTAAAAAAAATTAAATTATTCCATGATTGTGTCTGGTAGGACTCTCCCCTTACCCGGCTACCAACAACTAAGTTTTAGTTGATTGCATCTACATCTCTTTACAGTTTCAGACTCATGACTCTTGCAGGTCTACTAAACAACCAAATTACTTGTAAGCTCACCTAGACACAAAGGGGTATCTTGCAATCATCTCCCTCACATGTCAATACATAACAGTCTGCAATATTTTAATATCTTCAACAAAACATCCAATAGTTTTATATAACGAAAACATATAATGGAATTAAGCAAAAGCATTTCTTAACCCCAAAAAAGGGAACTGCAATCTAGATTTTACTTATATGACTAAAAATGCCAAATATTAAAGTCATGTCAATTTGCTGTAAAATGAGATGGTCTTAGCATTAAGGACCTCCACTGCCATAGAATGTAGCTACCAGAAGCTTGTATGGTTAAAGGGAATTTCCCATAATCTGTTCCCAGTACTGGTTTTGCTTATGTATGGCAAATTCCATCTTCCAAGGAGAATTTTTATTTCTCTGCACAAAGCAGTCTCTGGGTCAGCTCTTCAGCTCGTATCTAGTACTGCAGCTGAATACAAGTCAACAGAGAGATGACACTTTGTGCCAACTGGAGACATGGTTGTCTTGTGTCACCATTCTTACTAAAAACTGCTGTGAGATGTATTATGTCACTACAAAACCTGAATACTCAGCAACCACGAGGTGTGCCTTACCCTAACACCCTGAGCTGGTCTCCATTCCAATCAGCCTGTGCAGGCAGGTGTGCTGGAGGGTCTCTCCTTCCCACTACAGACAGCTACAGCAAATGCAGCACTCCTCTCACACAGCCCTGCACGCTGGATACAGCTACAGCCCTTCAAAGTCAGCCTTTGGCTCTCTCATACTTGTGAGCTCTCACGTCACTAACAACTATGCCAGGACCTTGCAAACAGCTCCACTCAATCACGAGGGCTCCATCTCTTTTTATGGGAAACACGCCTAGGCAGAGCAAGCCAGCAAGTGCATACAAGGTAACCTCTGGGATGCAGGGCTTCACTTGCACAGCCAGATGGGCACTCATCTGCCAGTTCTGGAAAATGGAGATAGAAGGTAGATTTCCAAAGGGAACAGAATTTAAAGCGTATGATTAAAAATCTAAACACATAAAGATACTATTGGGCTATTTATAAGATTCCAACGGCCACCTGAGACCAGGCAGTTTCAAGAGAGTTAAAAATGAAGTTCAGTGCCAAGTGCATGACTCCATGTCAGGTCCTAACTTTAAATCATGGGATCATAGAATGGTTTGGGTTGGAAGGGACCTTGAAGATCATCTAGTTCCAACCCCCTGCATGGGCAGGGACACCTCCCACCAGACCAGGTTGCTCCAAGCCCCATCCAACCTGCCCTTCAACACTTCCAGGGAGGGGGCAGCCACAGCTTCCCTGGGCAACCTGGGCCAGTGTCTCACCACCCTCACAGGGGAGAATTTCTTCCTGATGTCTAACTTAAATCTACCCTCTTCTAGTTTAACACCATTTCCCAGCTCTCTCAGCCTGTCTTCATAGCAGAGGTGCTCCAGCCCTTGGATCATCTCTGTGGCCTCCTCTGGACTTACTTCAAGTCCAAAAGAAACTCTTAAATTTTATTTCATCAGAGTTTTGATCTGGACCTAAACGAAGGTTGTATTTGAGATTATAGATATATGAGTGTTTGTAAGAGAAGTATTTGGACTGAGTGAAGGAAACAAATCTAACATAAAGCAGGATTTATAACAGTATTTCGTCAACTGATAGAAATATCTCAGAAATAACAACTACATTTTTCTATATCCTTGAGTAGGTAACTGTGAAAGGCTTAGATGATGAGTACCTGCAACAGTTAACATGTTGAGCTCAAGATCAGAAATAAACCTCTGCATACCCAGAGTAAGCAGAGTAAACATGTTTGGAGGGCCTCATTAGACACTTGGACACAACAATTTTAAGTAGGCTCAAGTTCCTCACCGACGTCAGCGTCGCAGTGATTGCTGCGTCTCTCGCTCGCTTTCTCTCTCTTTCTTTTTTGAAAGAAAGCAGCCTAACTATTTTTAGCCTTTAAAACACAGAGGTCTATGCTTTTACCCTGTGGTAATTTGCTGGAATACAATTTTAATTGCACCCGTCATTTAGAACAACACAAACGAAGACATTAGAGACAATCACTGCTCTGTTTCCTGCTCCTGTTCTTAAGGAGCAGTATCTGAAATGCCACTTTCCTGGCAGTAAGCAAGGATTACACAATGTCACATTAGGCATCATGAATATGTGCAACAAGGAATAAACAGAAGTAGCCACTGTATCTCTGCTATTTGGAGCTATGCCCACTAAAAATGCCATAAAACATTACCTATTTGTGCACTGACAGCACCTTCTATATCCTTTAAGCCATTAATGGCCACTCTCCAGGAGGAACAAAGTGACCATTGCAATCAGTAGTTACTGTGGAACACTACTGAAGGAATGCTCTGCTTACCTTTCAGAAATAGCAATTTGCTGAAAAAATACAATTGCAAAAACCTGCCTTATGAGACCTTTCATCTGCTGCTGGAGAGAAACTCATCAAGGCCTTTCAGTACTTTATTTTCTAAATTCATGTCAACAATTATAGAAAAAAATTGAGAAGGTGCAAGAATCTAAAAGCTCACTCAAATGTATGAGCACATCTGTTTCCCAGGGAACAAAAAAAGAGAACTGTTACCAGAAAGTCTTTACTGCCATCATCAGCCTTCATGTCATACAACTTTTGGCTCAGGCATAAATGCCCAAATGTCAGATCAGCCAGTTCTGCACAGACAGAGCATCAGGTAACACACCATTAAAAATGTCATACTAAGACATGATGTGACCTCGTTTTCAAAAAAAGAATCAAATAATGTTTCTTCAGCTGGGAATTACTACAGGAATCCTGCAATTTAAACAGGACAACTGGCAGAACTTTTTGGTCTCTGTTCTAAATAATTTCTGCAGTCGTTTATGCAGTCTTAGCTTTTAGAAAAATGACAAAAATATTGGCATTTGGCAGCAAACTCCTCAAAGGCCACAAAAAACTTTCCTTACATTCCAAGCCAGGTCATTCTAGGCCTTTTCCATTGGCCTTTTCCACGCAAGACATGAAGGTTTTTGCTCTGTGCAGCAATTCCACTACGCCCTCCCCCAGCTAGCACAGCCACCAGTTCTGTCTTGTGCTTTGTCCCTCAAAATCCAGTGTATGTAAGACAAGGGATCTCGACAGATGAGTAAACATCTAAGAATCAATGTGCATCAGCAGCAGCCATGCTCACCAGACCCAGGTTAGTCATTATCCCAGCAGAAGGCACCTCCTGTGCAGCATGTGGAGGAAAGCTTAAAATTATTATCAATATTCTATTACAGGTGTCTCATAAATGGATGTGTGACTCAAAAAACCTTAGAGAAAAAAGAGAAATGTGGTAAACACACAACTTTTAGCATGCATACTTTGCTTAATTTGTGCACCTGTAGCTTAAACCAATACTGATGGGATGCTGCAGTACAATTATTAAAGTGACGCTGCAATTTAGAAGTGAGAGCCTTGGATTTTTTTTGTGGATTTTATACCTGAAGAGTTTAAGAAAAAGAAAAAAAAATAAAAATGAGGGCTGCTGCCTGCTTAAGCAGCTTAGTCACTATTACACTTTCCACCTAATGTGCAAAAACATGCAGAAATTTATACTCTATATTCAGACCTCCCACAGAGCTGTGGAACAACGGCTGTACCTGAGCTCTGCCCAAACAGGAACCTTACTACTCCACTCAGTGAAAGGTCCTTTATTATTGACAACTGCAGAAAGTGAGGACCTGAAGTCCACAGCTCACCACTGTCCCAGCTGAGGCCCTTCCTTACACAAGATGCATTCTGCAAAGGATAATGTGAATTCTTCTCTTTTTTATTCTACTTCTTTGGAGTGTGTAGACATCGGACACTACATTTTCATTTTACATAAACAAACTTCCAACTGCTTTTTGAAGTAGAAATTCAGGTTTGCAGAACTTTCTTTCACTCTCTGTCAAGAACACGATGAAAAACTGCTTGCCAGGCCAGCATCACAACAACTTACAGGAACCAGCAATTCAAAAGAATTTCTACTTATCCTGGAGACTTGGCAAAATAGATCGCATCCAATCTGTTGAGCGTTAGAGACAGGCTTTGCTCCCATGTCCCACTCTCCCTCCTGCCCCACAGACCTGGTGCTGGAGCACAGCAGCCTCCTCCTCTGCTCCTGACCCAGCTGGAGAGCCAGCACTGCCAGAGCAGAGCAGCCCCTTCCCGAGAGCGCCAGGATGGAAATCCAGAGGAAAGAGCATTCTGCAGACACGCAGTAGAAAGACAGGGGTGAACAGCAGGGTCCCACTGGCAAGCCCAGCACAGATCCCATGCTGAGCCTCAGGCTGTTCCCACCTCCCCAGAAGACCTGCAGCCCAAGGATTCCAAGGAACTGCCCAGCCCAAACCATAAACGTGCTGGCAGGAGAGGGAGGAGGGCAACAGAACAGAAGGTTATGAAGAACAGGTTGAAGAGGTCTCCTAAGAGCAGCAAGGACTGCTGCCCAAGACTACATGCAGTCTTGTAGACTGCCCAGGTTTCTGTGCAACTTCTCTGCTACGAGCTGGTGTCCATCAAGCACTAGTACAGGCCACTAGTACAGATGTGCATCCTCTGCAGAGCACGTGGGCAAATATGCTGACAGAAGCAGCAGCTCTTAGCAGACAAACACATCAGTACTATCAAACAACAAGTGCACTGCAGGTTTAGGCATGGTTAAAGAAAAAAGTTCAAACATTTTATCTGTTCTAAGAAGAAAGAAACAATAAAGTTACAACAAAAGTCAAAAGAGATGCTGGTAGGTGTTTTTAACTTAATAGTCCCATTCTATACACGTGCTATCTACCAGGAAGGTTTTTTTGCCTTCACATCTAGTGAGCTGGCAGAGGTAAAGAGCAGATGTTGCTGTACTTGATACATCACAAAACTGACCTACTCCAGAAGGGGTATCACACGTTCTTACCATACACTCCTTTGTCCAGCAGAAGTAAAAATTCATCCACTGCATTTCGCATCTCGGACTCAGTAAGATCCAGCAGAGAAACAACTTTGAAATCCAGCTGTCTGAGCAAATTGGTCAACTCATAGACATCCACCATGGGAGCCTTGAGCTGGGGGTGATTCCAGTAGCTCATGTTCCCTATTAACAGAGCTACCTTGTCTGTTGCTGCAAAGACAAAGCGAAGAAAAAAACCACAGGATGTTTATATATCCCACGGGTTCAACACCTTTAAATATAATGTCTTCCAAAGTGACAATAATTATCCAGTCTCACTTCAGGCACAGTATTTTACATGATTTTAAAGTCATCCAACATCAACAATACAGCTCAACTTTCTTCTCATACAAAAACCCATTTCAGCCAGGTCTCACAGCTAACATCTCTGAGCTGTGATGCATCTCAGACCGGATAATCTGCCAAGAAGTGAGTCACTCAGGCTACCTCCCATTTCTTTCATTTTTCTGAAAGCACAGGTAATTACTGAATTCCCCCATGCAAGAAGGCATTTAATAAAACTGAAAATCCTTGTGGCAAGTTGCCAAAGCTATGCCAGTAATAATGTCCCAAAACCTTCAAATTTTCTTAAGCTTTTTTAAAAACAAACAAAAAACCACTTCCACATCTCATCTGCATGTCACATCTCTCTGAAACACAGTACATTTAGGTGGAAACTTTCACAAGTCAGAAGTAAATAGTTTTTTTTCTGTTTGTTTAAATTTCTTTTTCATGTTGCTCTGGTTAAAAACAACTTTACAGCGACATGAGAAATTTACAAAACTTGGAGGAAATCTACTGGTATTGTTGTAGTTTGAGATACCTTCATTTTGATTTTATCAAAGTCCTAAGTAATTCTGTTGTAAGTAAACAAATCAGCAATGAAAGGGGAAAAAAGTCACATTGATAGAAATGCTTTAGAGACCACTAGTCTGATTTTTATCCCAAAATGGCACACAAAGTTACAGAGAGGCACTTAGTCAAAGCAAGGCATTTCCTCTCTGCTTCGTTCCTCCTCTCCAACAGGAATTATTGTCCCACAGCTCTCGTGGCAAATGAGATGATGAGAATGCCCCAAACTAGCTTCAGAGCCAGTGCAGCTGGATCCAGAAGAGAATCTCTGTCCACAGCCTCCATGTCCCACATTTCACCTCCTTCAAAGAAGATGTTTTCAGCATTTATGCAGCTGCAAAATCTCCAAGGTCTTGAACAGTGTAAACTATTTTAAACAGCAGAGACTGAGCGACAGTGGCATACTGTCACTGAAAAACACTTTCAAAAGTACAGGCTTTCCAATTAATTTAGAAAAGATGAACCATGACTGGGGAGCACCTACACTCTCTCTTACACTGATGAACCTGAAAAAGTGGCAATATTTTGGCAGAAGCCAGCAGCCTTTCCACCTGGTTTAGCACTGACAAGACATCATGCTTCACCGCAGTCAAGTCTACCACACAAATTTAAGACTGCAATTAAAAAACCCCAGCAGCTATTCTCCATAACACTCCTGCTATCCACCTATCTTGATGAGCTCCTGACAAAGCATGCACAGTGTGCACAGGAAGAGCTGGGCCTGCAGGGACAGCACACCCTGAGCAGACAGACTGCCAACCCTTCTCATCACGTCACCCTAGTACCACCACCTCCAACTGTCCAGGTATTCACAGTAATGGAGTAACACACTGGCTAAGGCTGTGGCCAGGGGAATTTGAAACAGTAAACTGAAAGAGATGAGAGGCTGTAGCTGCTCCACCAAGTCACTAAAAATACTGGTGCCCTCAGCACAGTTTACTACCAAAAGGGCACACAAGGGTTGTACAGGACAACACAAGCACACAGCAGCCTCCCTCCCTGCAGCCACTTGTGTGCACTACAGTCATTTCACTAGCAGTGCCAGAAGCAGCAATATTCAGAGGAAGCAAAATCTATGTCCTAGATATGAAATACATACGCTCAGGACAGCTACAAAACTACTTACCAACAGGTCTGTGATTTGATTGCTCTTGTAGGTCTGCTTGAAAGAGATGGGAAGAGCAGTCAGTACCTACAGCCACAGCTGCCAACGTCAGGAAATGAACCACACATCCCACACAGCCAGTCTATTGCTACTGCTTTGCCCAGTGCTACCAGTTTAAGACAAAGTGCTCTTTTTTTTTTCTTTTGTTGTTTACCTGATTTCCCTTCATGCTCTCCCAGCAAACAAAGCCTAATAGGACATGAATAGCCAGTTCAACAAATGGAGAAATACCAGATGCTTACAGTCTCATTTTGAATCTCACGAACTGCACACCAGCATTTTCAGTAACATCTGAAACAGTTCATCCTCTCCAAACGAAATGCAGACATGCAAGATGGGGGATGCTCAGCAGGGACAACCATCTGTTTGTGAAAACTCTTATTTTGTCCTTCCCAGAGGGGTGGTGGAGCCAATGCTGTGCCAAGAGGAACAGGCAAGGGATATGCCAAAGTGGTAGCCTTGGGGTAACGTGTCACCCATCATGACAGTGCCACTTCAGTGACTAAACCCAAGTCTTGGCATAAGGAAATGTCTCTGATGTCTACCCCAGGAAATTATGAGCTCTGTGATCTGAGATTTTGAGAACATTGTATCAGGGATAATCCCTTATGGAGCAGTACTTCATATCTATGTTTCTGCAATAAACATCAAACAGGCTTCAAATCACATTAGCTCACCCCAACGTGAATTTCAGAAATACACCAATTCAACATGTCATGGGTGAGAGCCAGACCCCTCACACCTTTTCACCTCCATCATCTGAAAAAGCAGCAACATACTAAAACTTCAGTTTGTGCCCAAAGAAGCCATGGACAAGCAAGAAGTAATTCCTTCTGTATTTGTGTAAGCATACATGCAATATAGAAGACCAGCTTTGTGTGATTTTTACAAAGTGATCTGCAACCCTCTGGTTCCCTACATTCTTCAAGTTAATTTGCTGGAACCAGAAAGCTGTGCTGCCCCTATTGAATCCCCAGTTATAAATACATCCAGACAATGCAGACTGTGTGTGGTAACCCAGCCAGGCTTCAGGGAGTTGTAACATAGAGTGGAGATGCAAAATTGAAGTTTTAAAAAACTTAGCACTTACCTGGTTTTTGAAGATCACTTAGATCTTCTGTGAAGAAATACATCAGTAAAATCATAGTTCAAACAAGAAGCAAAAAATACATTTTTTAATTCATAGAAGTGTAATTAAATGTCATGCCATTATTAACAGAAGCCAAACATTAGAAAACAAGCTCCCTTTTCAAAATACTTTTGGTTTTGCATTTTTGTAAATCTAACCTTTCATATGTTTATTCCACATGCAGAGAAGAGAAAATCCTACATCAATATAGGAAGCTAAGCTAGACACAGCATTATAATATAGTAGATCTCAAAACAAAGAGAGAAACACATGCTATGCCTCAATCCCACAGGCATGCAAGCAGCTTGAATGAATAAAGAATCACCCATTTGAAAAATAGGTATTTGAAGGACTGCTGAGAAAGCAACATCCTGAGCAAGGAATCTCACTTCGTCAAGCCATGTGTGTTGAGAAAGACTTCAGATACAATTTTCAAACATTCTAAGCTACCACAGGTTTCACCTGTATATTCAGAGAACACTGAGTTGCTCAGGAATCTAGGGATGGTATCAATATGGTCACAATACACTTCTTCCTCCCCGTTGTAGCAATGCAAAGGCAAAGAGAAAGTGTCCTGCTGAGGTTGCTGTCTCTTGCAGACACACAGCTGACAGCAGAACTAGCTCTGACCAGCTCTCTAAGGTCACCCAGGTTCCTAAACACCTTCAGCTTTTCTTGCAAGGATGTTGCCTCCTGAGCCCAGCCAAAGAAATCTCAAGATCTTTACATTGCACTAGAACTAAGCACAGGACAGAAAAACAGTGCAAAAATAGAATAAAAGTTAGAATATTACAGAAGAAGAAAGTAGTTTGGCTTTTCTCCCATGTGCTCTAGATGATGGCACCAAGCCAAAGGGGGGAGAAGCACATGCAGAAGGAATGCTGCATCACACATCAGTTTTAAAACAGACTGAAGCTCTGAGTCCACACATGCTTTTCAGCAGCACACTCAACAATCCATCACCCTTCTCACTGATTTTTAAATATGGATTCACAACTAAAGGTTTACTTTACCTTCTGTGCACTCCACTGCCATAGCTTTCCTTCCTTGTGTTTTAAGGGGGGGGGAAAAATTGGAAGACAATTGCTCTCAGTTATGAGAGTTAGCACACAAAGTGGAACACAAAGGTCACTCCTAAGCTTCTCTGCAACCTGGCTCATTTTATAGCAATCAGCACTGACCAAAACACTGTATAGTAAGTATTACTAAAACTCTAGACCAGAATACCTCTTAGGATAGGAAAGAACTTTTCATAGGAATTATGCAATAGTATTTTCAGATAGATCTGAAAGCTACACAAACAGATCTTTTCCTTTTAGTTACATGTGCCCACGCTAAACCACGTTATATTCATTTATTCTGCTTGCTATGAGTAATCTCACCTGTGCTGATTGCTGGAGGACTCAGTGTAACAGAGTTCAAAACACTGACAAGGGTTAAACTGTTTTTTCAGTTGTCAAAAACCATAAATAAATCAGCTTGCAATCTGCTGACAAACCATGTGCATGCTAGCAACACCAAAACATGGCAGTGTTTCTATGCCACTGACCATAAAAACCCAGAGCACTTTAAAACTGATAAAGCTCTGAAATTCTATGTGCTGCAAGCAAGCACAGCTATTTTTAAAAACTGGATAAATTAAGAATATAGAAGGCATGTGCTTGGCTTAATATTGAAGGCTTCAAAAAGAAATTCTAATGATAGGGAAGAAATTGATACATTAGATGAGCTGTATTACAGAAAAACCCCTTACCTATAATGACTTCTATCTTCTTGCTGTCTTGGTCTTCCTGATCATTGAATATGTGACACCAGTATGTCCCTTGGTGTTCCACACCCACACAAGTTACCTGTGCAAGCATCACCACCGTCATACCAACAAACCCCCCCAAAATACCCATATTGGTTTCATTTAAGCCCACATGCAAGAAAGAACAAAAACTAAAAGCAAAGCCTAAGCAAACCCAAAAGCTGCTGATCCCCTCACTCTCCAGTCAGCTGGACAGTAGGTGTGTTCTAGAAATGCTTTCAAGAACTCAAGAAAGAATGCAAATCCACCTCACAGGCTTGAGATGCATGAAGCCCTGAATGCAGCAGCTTGTACAGATCAGTGCTCTGCAGTGCAGGACAGAGAGAGAGGCCTTCACTTTTACTGACACTTCATCTTGTGTCCACAGTGCACTGCAGCCTTACACCCCACAACTGCCACCTGAAACGTGTTCAGGATTAAAACTATGCACCCGAGAGCCTCAGAACAGTATGGGCAAGTGAGCCACAGAACAGGAGAACAACTTCTCCTGAGCACTTCCAGAAGGGGTTATCAAGGCTGTGACAAAGTGATTTTCTTCAAGGAAGCAGCTTTATGTTGTAAGTTAAAGGTGCTCTCCCAAGGCTGGCACTTTGCAGTAACTTACCATGTAGACATTTTTGCTCCCGTTTGCCAAGGGCAATCCATTTCTGAACCACTGGTAATTAGGAATTGGGTTTCCAACAGCTCCACATTCTAGTACCAAAGCATCCCCCACTGCCAGGTTTTGGGGCTGAGGCTGAATACAAATGCGTAGCTTGTTTTCAGGCAAACCAATTGAGCTGCCTTTAAAAAAACAAAAGGGAAGAAAAAAAGAAAAGAAAGGGTGAGAGACCCTAACCACATATAAACTAACAAGAATTGACAACATTTGGCCACATCTTCTTGTACCACAACAGACTATTTTAATAGCAATGGAATTAAGTTCGTCCTTTATAAGAGTATGCTAAAAATTAGTAGCAACGCCTTCCCAGTTCTTCAGTTGAAAAGTAAAAAGGAATGCACATTAAATATACCCCAGAAGTAAAACAAAAAAAGCAAAGCTCTCTTTGCATTATTTATTCCTGCCTGCTGCAGAAGTATAGAGGCTCCAGAGAAAGAGGCAAGCACAGAGAAGAGTGGGTACTGAAGGATGGACTGAGGATACAAGTGTGCACGCAGGAGTAAGAATCAGCTGGTTTTAGCATATCCTTTACTCAAATACCTTTCTCCTCAGACTGGCAGCACACAGAGGAAGAGGAACTCCATTTCTCTTCTGCTTTTGTGACCAGCACAAGAACCCAATAATTGGATACTGCATTTTTAGTCAGCCCTGTTTCACCTCTGTGCAAGACAGCAACAGGGACCCAAGTTCCTCCACTAAGTGGGAAGACAGACTTTCAGAAGACAGTGTTTTTGCCACTCACCATGAGATGTGCCCTGGAGATCACAAACCTCAAGTCGTGCCCAGCGACTGAAGGCGAAGGAAGACTCGGTGTTCACTCGGCAGATGTAAAAGCCAGAATCATTCACACTAACTGGGTTCAAAACCAGCTCTGGAGAGTTACCATGGGGCACCTGAATGGCAGGTGGACAAAGAAACATTTACATTTAGATTGATTTAATCTAAAGCAGTAGAATATTTCAATGTCTATAACACCAGCCTCAACTCCTTCACTTACATGAAACTTTTCGATGATTAAGTCTTGTTCTGCGTAATTAGTAGCTCAGAAATAAGCTTTCTTCCAAGAATAATTCATGCCCTTATTTAAGACAATTCTGAGCTTTTAAGCCAGTTGAAAAGCTCTTCCTGAAATGACTAATTTTTACCTTTCTCCACAAATAGCTCAGCATAATTTCTTAAGCACTACTCCAACCAGCATCTGTGTTACATTTAACTCTAGTCCTCAGATATACTAAACATGACCAAGAAACTGTAATACTCTTTAACAGAAAAATGGTTTTTTACTACATCTCTACTTCAACTGTAATGAATTGGAAGTTACAGTAATAATATTTTTTAAGCATGATTTGGATTATCTAGATAAATTTCAGTCCCAACAGCAATTTAAAAATACCATAAACTTACTGCATTTTCAAAAATAGTACTAAAACCAAAAGAACATTAAGAAAAAAGTGCATTCATCTTGTAGAAAGATAACCAGGATCAGAAATACGGGCTTAAGTGCTGCCATTCAAATTCTAGAGATACCAGCTCACATGCATTCTAGTCTTTTACTGTTTACAGAAATCTTCTCTCATTGTAAATAAGAGTAACAGTCTTAAAAAAATAGTATTCCAAAATAATTACCTATTGTTTTCACCATTAAAAAAAAAATATATATTCTGTATCAACTATTACCTCTTTTTCCTGCTTGAACCACTGGTAATGCACAAATGGGTGTCCTGTTGCCCAACAACACAGCTTGACGACCTGACCAGAGAGCACTGCTTGAGAGTCTGGCTGCACAACAATCTTTACACCTTTAAAAAAGAATTTACACATAGGAAAGTAATTAAGAAATACAATTCCACAGTTTAAATTTGCATTTAAATTGTCCTTTGAGCAAAGAAAGGTTCTGTCATTAAATGTACTTGAAAATACTTTGTTTGTACTGTGTATGCACGCAGTTCCAATTAGTTACATCACTTTAAGATATTCAAAATTGTCTTCCATTCCACAAAACCCATGTTCAAATTGATCAGTACTCTGCAGAGGTTACCAAAGATTTAAAGTAGGTTATTCAGGTATTTTAATTTTAGGATACTTCAGTCCCTCTTGCTCTCTACTCACTAAAGCCACCAACGCTTCCAATGGCATCACAGACCCCTTCTGGGAGAGGTATGCCCAGTTTTAAGGGTTTGGTCACCCCCAACAATTTGAGTTGTTAATCTGCAGATTAAGATCAAGCACAGCCTGAGGGATGAACCAAAACAGTAAGAGTTACTTTAACTACAACATAGTGCATTTTTCTACTATTCCTTGTGCAACCTTATTAGCTGAAACACTGGTTTCAGGTTTATGCCTTTAATTCCTGCAGAACACAGGGCTGGGGCTTTTCTTTTGCCAATATGCAAGGTAAAATTTTCCACTTCAAATTTTAGCTGCCAGGAAATAGCACGATACCAGTCATGCGAAATTCTGACACCAGTCTGATAGGATCCAGTTGTTTTCTTAACCTAGACCATTCCAGAGATCTTGTTACAGCATGACCCCAAACACAGACCTACCAGTCATTGGGAGGAGGGAGGGCAGGAAAGTCAGCTGCAGAACAGAGAGTTTAACCTCACGTTGCTGTCAAAAAGTACATGGACCAATGACCAAGGTGTCCAGCAATGCTGAGCTGGAATACCATCAAATATCCACTGGTTCACAGTGTTATTTTTTATGGATAGTAAAATGCATGTAACAACCCCAGGGACCATGAGCAACACTACACATGAATGAGTAGCTGCTACAGTCCTAGAGTTGTGGGTTAACCCTGGTGGGCAGATAAACACCACACAGTCCCCCACCCCCAGTGGGATGGGGGAGAGGGAAATGCAGATTAAAACCAAGAAAACTCAGAGGTTAAAATAAAACAAACAAACAAAAAATAAGAAGATTTGTTTAATAAGTGAAGGCTGAGTGGAAGAACAGGGAAGAAAACAAAACAAGTGATGCAAAGGCAACCAACCACTCCCCACCTCTTGTGGGTAGAGCAATGCCCAGCAAAAGACGGCTCGGCCCTCCAAAACTCCCTCTTTTCCCTTTGATGGCTGAGCACGATGTATGGAATATCTCTTGGGTTAGTCTGGGTTGTCTGCCCAGCTGTTCCCCTCCCAGCTTATCACATATCCCTCATCTATGCCCTGGGCGGAAGGAGAAGCAGAGGCAGCTTTGAGGCTGTGCAAACAGCAGTAGCTACAACACCGGTGTGCTGCCAGGACTGATGTGGTCAAAAACCTACAACACGGCACCATATGAGCTGCTGTGAGGAAAGTTAACCCTGTCCTAGCTAGGCCCTGTACAACTAGTGACAGAAAAAGCACAGAAATAGTGAGTGGTACAGAGGCACTTCATCACCAGTTCATTACTATTACAAATTAACAATCAGATACAAAATAGGTATACAAAGTAAATTTATTTTTTTCTTGAGTCAGTCCAATTTCCCCGTTTTGGGGAAAGCATTTCCTTCTTTATAGTTTAATGAAAACACACTGCAGAAGCTGAAAGTGTAGACTGGTGCAGAAGCAGTATTCCAGATTACTGGGGGAATAATCTTACAGAATGGTATAGAGTAAACCAGAGGCTATGTAAAAAAATAGCTGCGAAGAGGTTGCAAATATCCCAGTACAGGACTCAAGATTATAATTTGCTCTGAGCCTTCTTGTTACAGTCTGCCAGGAGTTTTCTTTTTGTTTGCTTTTTTTCCCCCATCATGTATTTAACAGTTTAGCTTGCACCGCAGAACTTTTTCCTAACAGAGAGTGTTTGAGGAAAGAAGCCATAACAATGTGATCAATGGGCTGAAACCTGAGCAGAAACCCATGTGGTCAACAGACCAAACCAGATGATACAACATTTGGAAATCCCATAGTCTTTGTCTAGCAGGGAAGTGGGCTACATTCACTTCCTCCATACACAATCTTATTCTGAAATAGCTTATCACGCAGGCTGCTACTCCAGAGCATCTACAGGACTTGAAAATTCCCTGCCCTCCTTTCTCTGAAATAACTTCCCTCTGCACTCCAGCGCTGGAGATTGCTACCTCAGTTCCTCATCTGACACTTCCCCTGCTGTTTTTCTTCACTAAAAGGAGTGTGTTAGGTGCAGTTTTTGAGCATCACAATCACGTAACATTAACCAAGACAAATAGGAATTATATTTCAATTTAAAGGATAGAAAAAACTAAGATGACTTGCTCTATCCCAAGACTTCTTTTTTTTTCAAACCTCTCCTAATTTGCATCACTAACATCTCTTAAGAAAGTAGTTGAAAAAAAAAAAGAAATTCTCTGAAAGATTAGTATTTTTCACTCCTTGGAAGCATTGCAAACAAGTTCTAAGAAATCTGATTCATAATTTCTGCACAGCTTCCTTTATTTTCCTGCAATTCATTCAGCACAGTATGGGAAGGTGCTTGCTAGTCTCATTTCCACTCCCTGCTCTGAAGAGAAGCTTTTGCAACTTCTTAGTAGGCTGAATTTCAGCACATTCTGAAGGATGAGGAGGTAGAGAAGGGCCCTGGTTTTGTGCTACAGCAAGAAGCACTTGGTCTACATGGTCTTACCTCAATGTGTTATCAGCAAATAATCTAGTTCTATCCTAAGTCAGTCTGTTTTTCTATCCAATTAGCAAGTTGGACTGGATCCAGCATGCACCAGAACCGGCACTAATTGGACCCTTTCCTTTCAATTAGGGTAAGCTATGAAATGCAGGGAACAAAACCAGTAGCCTGAACAGATGGCTGGCAATACTCCCTGTCCTTCTAACTGAGCTGTTTCAGTTCCAGAAGCATCTCCCAAAGGCACACCTCGACACAGAAGCCAAGTCAGCAGAGGGAATGACAGCACCTGTCAGACCCACACGGCTCAGCCCAAGCCCACAACAATCCTGCATTAGGCCTGCTTATCTACTTGGCTTACTTCCAGTTTCAGAATCATATGAGCCCATTACTGTGGTAATCATGCAAACACCAACTGCTAGAATTCCAAATGCTAAAGATGTTCTCACTTACTGTAGAAAACGAGCACTTCAGTGTTTCCAGCGTAAACCACACGATTGCAGTGAAAGCACAAACAGAACTGACCTGAATGGCTGAGACACTGGAGAGCCTCTGTATGCTCCAGGGCCTGCAGGAACTCCACAAGCTCCACCACAGTGCAACCCCGATCTCCCAGAAGTTTCAGGAGACTCCAGCTGGGACTTCCTTCAGGCTCCAGCACCTTGAGGGAACACTGTTCTAAATCCAGAGGGCTACAAAATAATATGAGAAAGTTATGGCATAGACCTTCTTACTACTTTTTCCTCAGAAAGAAGCAAGTTACAAATAATTTGTAGACAAACAAAAAGATTAAAAAAAAAAAGAAAAAATTAAAAAAAAAAAAAAAAAAGGATGGGAAATTCTCTGCTGATTTGGACGTATTTGCAGTATTTCCTTCCAGTTCAAGGAGTTCAGAGGTTATATGGTGACACCTCTGCAGATAGAAAGAGGTATTAGTGACTTGCATGCTACAAAACCAGACATGCCTGCACCTAACAAATCTGACCAAATGTATGATGAAATATTCTAATTTTCACTTTTTAAAGTCTCAGTAGAAAAGCAAGCACAGCACCTTTCATTTTCATGTGCCTAATTCAGAAGTGGTAAAGAATACATCAGAATCGAACTTCGAAGTCCAGGAAGACTTTGATTTTCAGAGTAGTTGTTAAAGCAAATGACTGATGCAGCTTAACTGACACACACATCTACTGCCACAGTGCACTGAACTGCTCCAATAAAGTCAGCTCCAACTATATATATATATATAGTTTTGCATTTTCATGTTAAGTCTTCATGCACTTTCAATCACAACAGATTAAATTAACACAGATAATAAGGAAATGAATACAGCTACGGAAAGGGAATGCAAGTTTTTGAATTCCCACTACAAAGATTAATCAATGTTTCTTTCATTAAATCACAGTGCCACGCAAACCTGGAGGGAAGATACTTTTCCTAATCACCTTGACTTTCATAGCATTTTACTGGTTAGTACAGAGATACAAACACAGCAACAAGCCCTCCAGAGCGGCTACATTGTAGTCCTCAGGTTCTAGGTCCCTATTTTAATAAATACCCTCATAAGAGAGAAAGGACACATCTTCATAATGTACATCCAGTGCTGCACTTGGGATGCCTCGTTTTTTGAGATAGTAGCCTCCAAACAAAATCTTGAAAAGCCACAGGAAGTAAATCCTGAGGGGGACCCGGGAGCGCCGCGCTCGCAACCCTCGACCCCGCGGGGTACACCACGGCCTCGGCCTCCGCTCTGCCAAGACTCCCGACCCCTCCGCTCCCCCAGGCGCCCGCGCCGACCCGACGCCCCGCCGACCCCCGGCCCGGCCCCAGAGCCGTGGGCCGCCCCCCAGCCGCGCTCCCCACCCGCTCCCGCAGGCCGCCCTCACCTCAGCCGCAGCCTGCCGCGGCTCCCCGCTCGCTGCGCCAGGTCCCGCCAACCCTTCCCTGGCGCTGCCCGGTCTAGCAGCTCACTGAGCCTTCGGAGCAGCGGCTCGGCCAGGCGGCTGAGCGGCAGGAACCCTGGTGTGCTCCGCACCGGTTCCGACATCGCACGGTCCTGCCTGCCCAGCGGCTGCAAGCCACGGCCCCCCCCGGGGTGGTGCTCCCGCCCGGAAGGACGCGCCGGGCGCAGCCGCACGGTGCAGCGCAAGCACGGGCCGGTGCGGCACGGCACGGCACGGCACAGCACAGCACAGGCCGGTGCAGCACGGTGCAGCACAGCACAGCACAGCACGGGCCGGTGCAGCACAGCACGGCACGGTGCAGCACAGCGCAGCACAGCACGGCACAGCACAGCACGGCACAGCACGGCACAGCACGGTGCAGCACAGCGCAGCACAGCACGGCACGGTGCAGCACAGCACGGCACAGCACGGCACGGGCCGGCGCCGCGCGCCCCGGGCAGGGCAGGGCGGTTGGCTCGTGCCGTGTTCCACCCTCCCCTCAGGCCGCCGCCGCCATGCCAGCGCGCAGGAGCCTTGCGGCCCTTCGGAAGGAGAAGGTCTTAATTCCCTCGGCCCGGGAGTTTCTTCCCCACCGCTGACAGCGTAAGGGAACCGGTCAGGGGTCTGTTTTGACCATTTTGAAACGAGAAAGTTGAGTCTCTGACTTGGAGACCGAGACCTGCTGAGAAGGCCAGACATGGCTGGATAGCTGGGAGCAGCTATCCTGTGGGAGGGAGAGAAGTTGGTTGGGAGGATAAAACCGGCAAAAATCATAAAACACGGGGGGCGGGGGTCTCGCTTTGAGGAGAAGCAGCTTTATCTAACCATGGCCAAGACAGCCATGGACTCTTCTCTGATGCATGCTTTTCCCAGCCAAGCAAGTGACCGACTAAGGGGGTCAGGTGCTTTCGTGCTTTGGTGAGGGCGAGGAGGCACTGCTCCGAAGAGTTTCCCACGGGGAGATGTTTCCATGACTGCTAAAGGATAGATGAGTGTGGCCATGGTCTAAGGGGAATTCTCATCTCTCTGGAATGACAACTTGCTCCAAGTGGACTGAAATTAACTTTACTAACACTCTTAATCAGTGATCAAGCACTCAGATGTGGTTGCTTGTATCTCTGCAGTGTTTTTTCATGGGACTGCAAGTTTGCCTTGCCTTCCCAGTGAGCAAGCTGGAAGTTGGGTGGCTGCTGCAGCAGCACAACACTGACAATGGACTAAGCAGCATTGCAGTTCAGTATTGGTCTGTTGTCTCATGGCTTGCACTGCACTAGTCAAAATGGGCTTACTCTGTTTGGAGACACACATCTGCCTGCAGAGCAGATGACAGTGATGACAGCATCTCTTCTGGCTTCTCTGGGGTCCAGAATCTCAAACAAGCCATTCAGTTAGTCTTGAAGAAGTTGCCTTGAGTGGCTTTTCCCTGCATCATTAGCCAATAGTTTATTTATCCTAATTTAGGTGCAAAACCAATCTGCATGGCCAAATGGTACGGGTAAGACAGTGAGTCTGAATTCCAGATGATCCTTAGTTATGCATAGTTGTGTATCCCTCAGCTGCTAGAAAATCAGGCAGGTGCCTTTCACCTACCTCAGCCCATGGTCTGTTCTTGTCAGATGTCTTCCTACAATGTGAAACAGTTAAATCACATCAGGCTGAAAATGGTTTTGAATCGTGGTTTCTCATTTCTTTGGGGTTTATTTTTACTATTAGGCTATTCTATAAAACATAGATATCAACTGCTGCTATTCCTGAATGAGGGTGGTTGTGGGCGCTGTATTGCTGAACACAGCAGTTTCATATCTAGGTCTAGATAACAGTGGGAGCAAGAAGTATTTAGCATGGTAGTATTTCATAACCAGTTTTAGCTGCACTTTCAGCAAAATACTCAAGAAAAAACTTGGTGTGAAACTTGCTTTTCAACCCCTGAGCTCAGAGTGGTTTGTGCAATTCATTCAAGTTCCTCCTGTGGGAGACTTGTCTTCTTGGGTAACAGGAGTGGGAATACTTTCTTACTTCAGGATTCTCTTATTTCCTTTCAGGAATGTAAATTGTTGGGTGAATTCTTATGCAGTGATTATTAAAAGTTCACTATCCACCTTTGGTTTCCTTAAACTAGTTATTGGGGATTACAGATTTTCTCATGTTCTGCAGAGCTTTTGTGTGCTTAACTTCAAGCAAGTAAGAAATTATCAACATGCCGAGTAAAGCCGTTTAGCACACTTAAGCATATGCTTTAAAAAACAAGCCAGTGCTTTATTATGAAAAGCTAAGGCCAACACTACTTCCCTCTCAAGGCCATGAGGAAATTCCAGTGGACTTTTATGGAAGTAGGATGTACCCTCTCAGCACTGCCAACTCTTACCCGCCCTGGTGGAGGGTTTCCCAGGAAGAGTCATCTGCTGCATGTAATGAAATAGTCTCTCTCAAAAGTCAAACTGTTCTGTGACCAGACCCACTACCCTAAGGTCACAGTAGCAAAACAACACGGAAGCTTCTCAGCTCTGAAACAACATGCATAAATTAAATACCTTTTGTCTTGGAACATAGAGTTGAAACACAGACCTGGCCCACTTCTAGAACTTAAAGAAAGAGCACTCAAGGGTAAGTGCACATTTATGGTTTGAGAGGTCAGATTGTTTATGCTTTTAAAATTACTTGTCTCCCTTTTTTTCCTGTGTGCAAATAGAATGCATATAATTTCTGATAAATAAATGAAGAAGAGCAAGTTACTATATCAATGCACTACATGGATATAGTGATTTATACAGTTACTGAACAGGAAATATTATTTGTTATTTGCTTCTGCTTAAGTATAGGAACTTTTGCTTATCTTGGTAGATTTTTTAAAAAAACATGTTGCATTTAGAATTCTGCTAAATGGGTCTGGTACTATTTCCACTGAGTTTTGGCAAGACAAATGAAATTGCAAAAATTGTACAAAAGCAAGCTTCCTCCTCTAAAGAATGTTTAAGTGACACTAGGTATCCTGAAATATGCATTTTATTCTTTTTAAATATATATTGCATGGCCTAATACTCATTAGGTAAAAATTTTCTTCATTCCTGAGAAAAAATCTGGTCACTTGGTAGCATGTAGGTGATTATCAGGCTTAGATGCACGAATTCCTCCTGCTGACAGTGTCAGATGCTTGACAAATGTTAAAAATAGATTAAGACAGATCAGTGTTACGCATTGTACTGTGATTGCTTATTTTAATTACTCTGTATGAAGGTATTTGTTAGATATATGCAGAGACATTAATTTATCCAACACATTCTAGCTGTGGTGTTTTCTTTGTCCTGTGGTGCTGTTTACAGTGGGTAGTACACTAATGTAATGAAGTTGTCAAAAAGCCTCGGATGATGGAAGCTGAAGAAACACAACATATCACAGTATATTTTGCAAGGATGTAATTTTCCAGGCAACTGATGTTTGGACTGACAAAACTTCACTGATGTTTTTCTTGTCCAAACCTTGTTAATGCAATAGATCAATATATGATAACTGGCCTAGATAATACAGAATTTTGGTAGTTTGATTTCAGACAGTACACACGCCTTGGCGAGTGTGCTGCTCTAAGTGTTTGGCTTGGTTGCAGTGTCTTGAAGGATTGATAGAATGTTAATATGGTTATAGTTGTTGTTTGTGTTCCAGCGTTAGGGATTCCAGACAGAACTGAGTCAGGCAGAACTGCTGTGAGATACAGAAACAAACAGACAACACAGTCGTCGTAAATCCTTGTGCATGGGTTCTCACTGCTCTTGCACCATCAGGTGTTAGGCTCTACAGTTAGCAAACTGCTGTGGAAATACTTACTAGAGCCCTGTCATTGAATTATAGAATTCCAGGCTTTGCTGTCTTGGAGGTTTTAACTTTTACAACATAACAACATTTCAGAATGTAGGCATGACCACAACACTTAGAAAACGTTTTTCTGGCTGTCTGGCACAGTCACTTCGAAAAGCTGTTGCAGGCTAGGAGTGCAGGAAAGCGGTGAGAAATTCCATGTGGAATTTGATTCCGTCAGTACTGATGAGTGCATGAAAAAAAAAGATTGACAGAAACATGCCAATGTTCTAAGTTTTAAAGAAAAACTGTTTATTAAAAGCTTTGATTTATGCTAAACTTTAAAAAGATAACATGAAAACAAGTATTTAAATACGGCAAAACATGCATGGCAACAGTTTCCAGTAATAAATATAAATACTTTGTATGTATTTCCATACAGAGAATGTAATGGAAATCTAAATGGGTTTGTGAGGTCTGTGTTTATTACATAACAGGAAAAGTCTATGTTTTGTCTTGGAAGAAGAAAAATACTAAACTTACGGAATTTGCTACAAAGTAAAAACTCTCAGTGGAGAGAGGCCCTGGATGAGGAAGTAAAAAAATTTGTGTATTCCCAAATGCAAAGCAGGTGGCAGGCTGGGAAGGAGGAGTGTGTGGAATTAGAGCTATTGGTTTCTTAGGAGAACATTGTAGCTATACAAACTGTATTCAAAGTCTTTGCAAGTAAGTGAAGGTGTATTTGAGAACTATTTCCAGGGAGAATGGCAAGGGGACATACCTGCATTTAGGCAGGACACTAGGGTTTCACAGAGGCTGGATTACAGGGTGTGCATTACACACACAGAGCTGCAATTGGTTGTTCTGGAGAGGATCGGTAAGGTTGTCTGAGTGGTCTGGCCTATGATGTGTTTCTGTCTCTGCACCCCAGGAGTCAGGGTCATGAAAACACAGGTGTTGTTATCAGGAATGTTTAATTTTAAGCTACATTTGCTACAGCCAAGTTATTTGATACGCAAGCTATGGCAGTAAATGTTACTCTTTCGGTTCTCAGATGCATGCTAGGGAGCACTGTGACTTTCTGTCTGTGGTATGTGGCTTTTCAGGCCTAATCTTACACAGCACAGTCACATTTCTTGACAGAAATGCATATAAAGGTCTATTTCCCTGAGCACTGTAGAAATCAGTAAGTCCATACACAAGCCTTCTTGTGGCCAGCACTTCATCCCAAGCTTCCCTGTTTATGTCTGGGGGTTCCTCAGTACTGCCTAGAGTACTTGGTCATGTGGAATGAGAACGTGTCCAGGCTCGACAGGACTCTGTCTTGTCCCACGTGCTTGTGTTTTCGGTCTGTGCCAAAAGCAGGGAAAGGGAGGAGCAGCGTGTGTGCAGCCTCATTCCCGCGGGATGCCAGCATGAGGCAGGGGAATGGCTACAGACCCAGGTGCTGGGGAGTTCCACCTAGTCTCACCTTTCAGACACTGCCCCTCCTAGATTTTTCTTGGGATTGTGTAGTTAGTGGAGATTCCTTTCTGCTTTTTGGTTATTTCTGTTTTGCTTTTGCTGCTTTCTCTCCCTTTAATCAATATAATATTTGTAGCATGCTGCTAGCTTTCTGATTGGATCTGCATAGTACATGACCGTTTCTGTTCATCATAAGAAAAGGTTTGGTGGGTATTTGTGGTTTGGAGATTTTTCATGGTTATCTTAAATGAGGTCTAATTATACCCACCTAGCTTTCTTTGTGGTTAAGCCACTTGCCAATATAACATCTCTATAAAGGGATGTATGAAAATTTATATAGTATGCCCAGGCAAGTGGAGCTGCTGATAAATTTGAAGTTTAGCAGGGTAGTCTATGGGGTAATAGTTATTTTTCAAAAGAACAAATCCAGATCCCATAGTTTGGCCCATGAAGGGAAGGTGATAGTAGGAAACTGCTGGCATTTGAGGAGTTTGTTGTCTCAGACCAAGTATCTCAGAAGAAATAATGAAGCACATAAACAAATACACCACTGGCTTTCTAAACAGGATCAGTCTGATGGAGAAGTGCTGAAAGAGAGGGTTAGCAGACTGTATTCTGCATGCATCCCCACATCCTCATGGCCACACTCGTACAAAGGAGAAAGGCTGTGCTTTCAATAGGTGGGTTTGTGTGTAGAAGTTCACCTTGATCAGTTAAATGAAAGGCATCTGCCAGATTTTGATTGGACCCATGAGTGTGGCCAGTGGCAGGTAGGTTACTGAAGACATGGTCTGTGTGATCTAAGGCCATTACAAACACACGTTATTTATGTAGCTATCCATTTTTCATGTGTTTTCAGGTATCCCAGAACCCGTGACAACTTGGTGTAAAGAGACCAAAATATTAATGATTGAAGGATATTTTATAGTATGAAACAGGGGGGGTTATCAGTTTCATTCCCGTGTGTTAAACAGAGATAGCCCTTCGGGTGAGCTGTGGCAGGTGGTCCTTCCCCACCACTCAGTGCTGTGGTGGGTGTGAAGCAGGTCGTGTGCAGAGCACGCACAGCTGTGCAGGGGGGTTGTGCACTGGTGTGGAGCTCTTCACCTGCCTGGACAATGCTTGGGTTGACAGAGTGTGCTTGCAGATATTAATTGTACTGCACAAGGGTTGGGTGTAGATCAAGGGCCCTTGTGCCAGGCAGCAGGGGAGTAACAGAGCAGTCCCTCACCTGAAAGGCTGGCATGGTCATGATAAGGAGAGGGACAATACAGGGGTGCAGCATGAGAGGTCCTGTGAGAGGGGGCAGGAGCAAGTGCACCTGAAAGATAGGAGTAAATCCCACTGAGTAAGGGAGTGGGCTGAGTAGCACTGCACAGAGAACACAGATTATATGATGAATAGATGGTGAACAAAAGAGAAAAACTTCAGAGAGGTAGTAAAGGGAATTTATTCCCTTGACTCTAGAGGACATGACTTTCCTCCTGGACTTGTAAAAATGCATCAGCTTTCTGTAGAAATAACTTCTGTGAATGTAAAATTGCTTGCAAAGGAAGATTTCCATTTTGATTATAACTGAATAAAGTACCAAAAAGCAGTGATGCAAGAGACAAAAATTAATGGCCACTTTTTAAGATTAATCAAATTTGTATATGTTTGTCAGTTAAAAATTAAACTCACTTAAACATTGTTCCCTGCATCTTAAATTACAGTTTTTCAAAATGTTTTGTCTCAGTTGGAATAAATGATCAAACATTGAACATTTTTTATATAAAAATATATTTCTAATTGGAAAAAATGTTGTCATTTTAATGAAAATAAGTTTGAACAATCAAAATTTTTATTTAGAATTGGAATTTCAGACAATATTTTCACTACGAATAATTTTTTCAAAACCATTATGGAATGATGACAAAATATGAATTTTAAATAAAGAAGTGCTTTTTTTTTTTTTTTGCTCCTGAAAATGTACTTGAATTTGTTTAATTGTATTTTTTCCTTAGAGAAAAGTTGAGTGATTGTTTTACCATTTTGATGCTGTTTCCAGCCTTTATTTTGCACAGTGTTATTTGAAACTGACTGGGTTTTGTGAACATTTTGATTACTTCCTGCCATAAAAGGATTGTGATGAAGTATCTACAAATATCTTTGCTGCCTGTTGCTGCCTTCCTAGTCTGACTATTCCAGGTTTTAATCGATTCTGTATTTCTCCTCAGTCATACCTAACCACAGCTCTCAGGTTACTGTTTTCATGCTGCTGCCAGCTTTGTTTTCCCTTATCCTTAGTTCCCAGGGCTCTGAATTTAGGCAACATCGGGTCCTGGTGACACACATCTGTTTTTTTTTGTGGGAGTGGAGGCAGGCTTGAGAGGTGGAGGGAGGAAGGTTAAAGGCTTGGCCAGCATGGCCAGGAGTAGTGAAGGGAACATTCAAACTGTAGCTGCTCAGCAGCAGTATTTGTGACCGAGGAATGATCTGTCTCGGAGGGCAGGAGAGCCCAGCTGCAGAAGGGGTTAAGCTGGCTGGAAGCAGGAATGACAGTACTCCATGTAAGGGAGTGAAGTTTACCAGTGGTGGTGAGATAAGAAACAGCCACTGTATTTTCTTGTAGCCATCCTGCAAAGTCAGCACTGAGGGGCCTCCTCTGGGCAGCAGAGCCAGCTGAGGCGCCCATGCTTACGGGATGGGTGCTGAACCTTGGGAATGGGCTCCTGGTGGTCTCTGCAGACTCCTTGGAGAGCTGCGTGTGGCAGTGGGACTCTGCTCAATGCCTTGTTCATGTTTTTTTTGATTGTTTGTTTGTTTAAATTTAGGCACAAATGTGTTTAATTCACCTCAAGGGGTACCATAAAAATGCCACAACAAATGCCATGGTTCTGATCAGTAAGAGATGGAAAATACATTTACAGATCATTAGAGAACCAAAATAGGCATCTTTCTTACCATTAGCTGCTGAAACCTGGTGTTAATTTCTTGTACATGGCTCTGCTTCAGTATCCTGTCATTAGCTTGTACCTGACTGAGCAAGTAGAATTATTGGTTTCCAGAGCAAGAGTTGAGACAAACAAACAGAACACCCTTGTACATGTAAATGTTCTTTGTTCTTTTCACCAATTGTTTAAAACCCAGTTAATTAGGAATTTGGCTTATTTTCAGTTTACTAGTCAATAGCTGATGGTAAAGTATCATGATCTGCCATTATCTTTCCTCAGTGAATTTCATTATTCATCTTCTGTCACAAGTTTTCTTGAGGAACTGAGAGGGCATTATACTAACAGTTCTCTTTCCGATTTCTATCTAAATTCATTAATTGAAATTATGGTTTTATCTAATATATTCTGTTTTCTCCCCAGATTAAAAAAAAATAAAAATCTCTTTATCTTGGGTGGAAAACCAGCATTTATTGAAGTTTTCATCATGAAACATTGTTTTGCTTTAATTTCCATTGTTGGATCTGACAGAATGTAGTCTAATCTAATTTTCATATCGAGAAATCTGACAGCTCTTTTCTCCTTGATGTCAAAATGCAGCTGAACTAAGATAATGGTAACTGTAGAGTACAATTGCTTTAGTAAAGAGTATTCATGAGGCAAATCTGCATTAAAAAAATGTTGCCAGGGCTCTTTTCAGCTGGGAAAATTACCATGCTTTTAAAATAACTTATACCCTCGAAAAAAGAGGAAAGAGGCATCTGGTCTTCTGAAAAGCAGAGATGAAAGCAGATTTGAGAGAATGCAACAGGGAACATTAAGCAAATACATATTGAAGAGGAGATGGGTGAATGCTGGGGGGTAATTCCATGGCACTGTAATAAAATGGATGAGGAAAAGATGAATATCTACTGCTCCATTTTTTTCCTGTTAAATATTTATATTTCTTAGAGTTGAAATAGAAAGGAAAACATGATTAGAGATCTGAAAGGCTGAAGATAAAGTGATTCAATGCCTTTTTTCTCTAGGCTTTTGTTTAAGGCCGGCTCTAGATTGTAGTTCAAAGGCCTGTGTGAAGCAAATGCAGAATATTGGCCCAGGGCCAGTCGACAGGTGTCTGCATTATTTAAAACCACTGCAATTTGCACTAATTGTCCTCTTTTGTCCTCTTTATCAGGGAAGCCCATATTACGTTGTATTTTGAACTAGACTGCTCCTCAGGCTAAATGGTGGCAGCCTGAAGAAGCCTGCACACCAGCTTCCTGCCCTGTACCTCCTATGTGGATAATCATGGAATGGTTTGGGCTGGCAGGGACCCTTAAAGGTCATCTCGTCCAACCCCCCGCAGTGAGAAGGGACATCTGCACCTGAATCAGGTTGCTCAGAGCCCTCTCCAACCTGACCTGGAAGGTTTCCAGGGATGGGTAATCTCTCACATCTCTGGGGAATCTGCTCGAGTGTTCCTGCACCTTCGGTGTAAACAATTTCTTCCTTACATCTAGTCTAAATCTGCCCTATTTTAGATTAAAACCAACACTCCTTGTCCTATTGCAACAAACTACTAAAAAGTAACCTGAAACCTTCTGTATGCACCAGTGCGTGTATCCCCCTCTTAGTTTCATGCTGCACAGCATCTTTAGCTGAGCCACTGTAAAGCTGTTTTGTGTCTTCTGGCAACTTCCCAGCTACACCTCTGAAGTGACAATACACCTTTGTGGCACATCATGCTTGCTCTTCAAACCATCCTTTCCTGTTTGTTGGCTTCCACTTCCTTGTATGCTGGACCTTTGCCAGTTTATTCCAAGACTAAATTGACAAAACATGTTGCCTCTTTCCTGCCTTTTCTCTACCTCCTCCCACTCCTCCCACTCACTTCTCATATCAAAAACACCGAAATAGCTCCTCTCCTTCTCCCTCTCCTCATGCACTCCACAGGCCCTCTGCTGAGCCAGGCTGCCTGTTGGGAGGTGCTGAAGCCAGCAGCCTCAGGGCAAGGCTGCAGCAGCTCCATGCCCCAGGCCAGCCAGTGAGGCTGCACACCGGTGCACGTTAGGCTCATACATGTGTTTATACAACACACGTGGATGTTGTGTGCTGGGAGAGGGTGCTGGCCTGGGTCCCCCCATCTGCAGTTGTTCATCTGTGCTCCTTTGTGCACATGGAGTCAAACTGTTTGTCACACAACCTAACCTGTCCCACCTAGTCTCCGTCCCACTCACCATCTTCTCTTCCTGCTTTTCACCTCCTGGGTAATTCTGTGGAAGAGGTGTCTGTGGCAGGGTTTGCCTGAAGGAAATGAAAATACACCTAGCTGCATTTTGCTCTTTACAGGAAAGGCAGATTCCAAGCAAGCCATGCAAGCTCCTTGCTATTTAGCCATAAAGCTCTAATCTAGCTCCCACACATTTTCTTGCTAAGTGACTTTGATCTGTGTCTGCAGAGGACTGGGACACAAAGACACAAAGCTGGGTGCTGACAGGTCCAATGACTGCTTGAAAGGGCATCGGGAAAGGTTGCTGTGCTGGATGCTAGTGGCTGGTGATCTTGCAGCCAGGAGAGAGACGTGAGCTAAAATGGTCACAATGGGAGAAGCAGAGAGAAAGGAAAAGAAGAATTATTAGAGGTGTCTTTAAATTGCTTCATCAGGTTAGCAGGATGGCAAGAAAGTTTTTCCTGCTGTTCTTCATGTCGTATCAGTTCTGTGAATAAAATTAGGTCACTGTTTTTCAGAGCTTTTAGTTTGGCATCTGTCATGAGATCAAATTTCCTTGAAATTTAGTTCTGCTACACTGCTTTCCCTGGTGAGTGGATTCCTGGGTGGAGGAAGAGTCCTGCTGTGATGAGCATGGATACCCAGTGGCGAGGAATGACCCAGAGTGCTTCTTAGTAGTATGCACAACTATCTAAAATCGTAGGATGTGGGCGTGCTTAGGAAACAAGATTTTTTTTAGAAGAAGAGAGAGATAATTCTGTAGTACTTTAGATTCAGCTAATGGAAGACTTTTGGTGTATTTCACTTTGTTTTCATGTAAATTCTGCACTGCCACACCATTTTGCTACTGCACAGCTGTTTGAAAATGAGACTCAATATGAGCAGGAAGCTGAAGCCTCATGTCATTGTTCTCTCACCATAGACATTACTAACATCAAGCCAAAGTACAAGATAATTGCTTTAAACAGAAATAGCCCTATAAAATGTAACTAGGCTGATTTCTCCAGGTATTTCTACAAACAGATTTTGGAATTTATGTCCCTATGATGACAATTAAAGGGCTAGCCTATTGTTGTGCCAATGTGACCACCAAAATAGCAGGTACTTGGTACCTGTAGCAGTGACGCACATGTGAAAATTTATGTTGTCTGCAGATTGCTATTTGCATTTTGAAATGCCTAAACGATGTGCTAAAACCTGTTTTGTGCTGCTACATGTATGTGCAGCCATGCTTAAGAATTGGTTTTCCTAGCAGAAATCACTCTGGACAGGTATCATGTGTGGCTGTAAGTGCCATTGCAGATAGCTGGGTTACAGTTACTGCTTTAATGTTTGATCTTGATTTTTTACTAATGATTTCTTTTGTTTGAAAATGCTTGCAAGTATGTGTCAATCGACCACCTTTTAGAAAATACATATTACCCATTTTAGAAGTAATTTTAAACCTCAGATTTCTTTTATTTGCAGGTGCACAGACCAAGATCTGCAAGTTATTGAACAGTACCCAGAAACAGTTTGACAGCTAGAATGACCTGTTGTTTAACTTTTGTTGAACTGGAATTAGACACAAACCCCAAAACTTCCCCAGAATTCATTGTTGACCTAAATGACAGTGTGGGAGACTTCAGGGTAAAATGAGCAGAAGGAGAAACGCTTTGCACAGCACAGGAGTTACCCCTGTGAGGGTGACCCCATGTTGATTTCAAGAGACTCTGACTCTTCAAAAATCAGTGGCTTACTGCTTGAGAGGCTCAGAAAAGCAGAAGTATTGTTCCCATTTGAGAAATCCCACAGACACTTGCCTAACACAGAAGACAACATGGATATAAAAAATGTACTTAAACCCCAGGAAAATATTTCCTGCCCAAGGGATTTCTCAGAGAATGGTGATGAGCTCATTCATTTGAACAGGGTGGTCAGTGTCACTGCTGGAGAAGCAGAGAAATGCTGCAGCAGAGAGGTGCATTCCTGCCCTACAACTGTAATCCCTTCTCACATGGACAACTGCTGCCCTAGCACGGGAGACTCTGTGCCGGGTCAGTCTCTGGCAGATGTCCAGGCATGTGGAAAGACCGGGCTCGGTAGACCTGTAACCCTGTTCAGTGAGCAGGCAGATACTCCCATTGTAAATCACAATTATTTCGTAAAAGATGATTCTGAAAATTCTGCCACTATTCTGGAGGTTTACTCAGAGAAAATTCCAAGTGTAATTGATGACTTTTCTGATGATGACCTGGAGTATTTTGAATGTTCAGATGTGTTGACAGTGCATGAAAATGAAATCTGGAAAAAGAAGTTACAATTTTTATTAGAAAGTGATGATGAAGATGATTTAAAACTGAGTAAGGATTGTGATGGGTGTGCTTACTTCCTCAGTGAAATGCCTTGTCTGTTCCAAGTGTCAGATAACACTACGCCTATGGATACCACCATTGGCTTCTGTAGTCATCACTCAAAATTTGAAGGAGTAAATGTAAGGAGAGACCCCTCTACGTACAGCCAGTCAACTTTGCAGACAGAGATGACTCTCACTGTTGGACACCACCGAGATAAAAGTCCCAGTTTGAAAGACAAAGAAAAGTCTAACACGCCTGTTGCATCTGCAGCCATTGAAAATGACCATCCCAGAACTGAAGAAGAAAATAATGAAAGTGCCCACTCAGCTGCAGGTTTCCCAACTGCCGAATCAAAGAACAAGGATAATATCCCTTCCAAGGTGGACTCCTCTACGAGTGGCATAGGTGCTTCTTCCACAAATCAGGCTCCAGGGACAATAACAGAAAGCAGTATGGACAAGAACGTGCTGGATGAAAGCTCATTGCTGCTAGAGGAGGGGGAAAGAAATGTGCCGGAGGAAAATGCAAAGCATGCTGTCTGTACCCTAACAGAAAATCTAAGAAGAAACCTTTTAAGGTTGTTAAACCCTAAAGAGCTTTGCAGATATGTGAGTAGTATAGGACAATCTTTTCAGGCTGCACTAGAGGTTAGAGAATCCACTGCTCTGTGTCCCAATCAGGAAGGTGTCATTTCCACACAAATCCCTGAGGAGACAGAAAGCTTGCAAGTGCAGGCTGGTTTGTGTCACGCAGAAGTGGCAGATAAAGACTGTAATTGGGAAAGGAAAAGGACTTGGGGCCTCTCTGAGCAGGTGCCAAATGAAGACATCTCACTCAGGGTAAGTGGAGTGTTTATGATTTAATAGAAAGAGCTGCTCTACTGATTTAAATGCATTTTATTGCTGTTTGTCACAAAATCATCTAACATTTTAATTACTTTGAAAGCTACTATTCATGTACTTCTGAATGACAGCTACGGCTGGGAAGGAAATCTCGTTTTGAAAAAGGCCCAAATAAACCAGAAGCTGTTCTAATTATAGAGTGAGACTGATAATAGTGAGAGGCACTAATGGGACTCTGGACAGCTGGATAGGGAAATCCGATATGTAGGCTATTGCACAGGTCTTATCAAAGTAATGTTTCTTTCAACCCAGGAAGTTTCTCAAATACCTCTTCTGGGCAGAAAATGTTTTGATTTACTTTCTTTTCAAGTTCATACTCAAACAAAATTGTCATCCACTTATGGTCCTGAAAATCTAAAACAAAGCAATAGGGTTTTGCTCTGAATTACAACAAGGAGGGGAATTTAATCCAGAGGGTTCATGTTTCAGAGGTGAATGGAGATTTGCTTTTTAAAAATAAAACAATGAAAGAGTCAGATATCCCAACTGAAATGTAAAAAACAAGTAAAAATAAAACCCCAAAAGTGGTACTCTTCATGTAGTTGCATGTTTTATGCTGTTGGTAGGAAACCAGCTGGGGAAATGGGTATGGTTGTGCAGACTGATATGATGCTACACCAGTTTTCGTAAGTGGGAGCATTGGGTCATACTTTTTATTTCTCAGAATAAGGACTCAAGATATATAAATATGTACTGAATCATGAATAATCTTATCATCACCAATTTTACTGATTTGAAGGTGCATAGCTAATTGCACAGGAAAAAAAAAAGATGACAAAAAACCACAAGCTTTTTTTCCAGTTCCACATGCTTTTCTTCATTTGTATTATTTAGGTGAAAATGTCTCCAGTTCTGGGTAGCAGACTGAGTCACCACTGGTGGGTGGTGTCTTAAGCAGTCAAAAACCCCTGAATTCTTCTGCCTGAAAAACATCCATGTGTTTCTCTGTTTTTATAGTACATAAAATTCCAATCACATTTTAGCAGTACATAATGTTCTTATGGTGGGGAATACCCCCTATGGAAATTAACCTCCTGAGACTTCCTTGACAGGATGTATTACCATGGTTTGCAAGAAGGATTGTTTCATTTTTTTCCAAGTGCAGTACAATAATTTAAATCCCAGGACCTGCTTAGCAAAGAGCAGCTGTCCTGTTACCGTGTGTAACTGGGTGCTGTGGCCAGATTTCAGATTGGCCAGTTAGACTCTTGCTACCTGCAGTCAGTATGTATTTCTTCTGTTTGTGTGTCCATGACCAAAACTGTTCATTAGATTAAAATTAAGAAAGAAATATCAGTGTACACAGAAGGGCTAGAGATGAGCATAAACTGAACTCCTGGTTTTAAACACACATGACTATAAATTAAATTTAGGTCTATCTAGGTGCAAAATTAATGTGGTCTTGAAAATGAGCCAAACACAAGGATCCAATCTGGAAACTACTTTTTATAGTACAAGGAAAATATGGACAGCTTCTCACAGCTGTAAGCCTGAAACTCCTCAGCAATCTGCTGTGTAACCCAAGAAAGGCAAGAAAGAATCAACCTCCTGTTGCTGCACACAGGTTGGTGTAAAAGTGCTCTGTGGTATTAGCTGCAGCCCAGCATTTGAGACAACTCTCCCAGAGCAAGGTGAGGGGCTTGTGGCAAACCCAGAGCTGACCACTTTTGGAGGGCATTGTGTTTTCCTTCTCTGTGTAGTGAATCAGGTCTGCTGAGAGGTGCGTAGCAGCCATGGAACCACAGCACTCATTACCCAAAGATTTACACTTCCCCTTAGTGCCAAGCTGCCTCTAGCTGGAACAACCTTTGCAGTCTGTCTTGTGCAGCAACTGCTGTGCTGAGCGACTTCTCCTTCCATTAGATGGTCAAGATGGGAGGCTCCTGACTCCTCTCTTGACCTCGTGAGCTAGTCCCAGGTTAAATTATTTTATCTAATACTTCAAAGTAGCTTAATTAATAATAGGTCCTCAAGGCCAACTGTGCCAGCTGTATGACATGACATACTGTACAGAGAGCCAAGAGGCTTCGAGTTTGCAGTGTGGCATTCAGGAGCTGGTCTGTGTCTAGTGTTCAGCCAGCACCCTCAGCACAAGGTCCTGGTGTCACCCCTGAATTACAGAGCCTGTGTCCATGGGCTGCTGAATGCCAGTGGTGTTGGGGAAGTCCTGCTGGAACTGGCAGGTTCAGAGGGATTCTGGGGCATAAACAAAATACTTAATGTTAAATATAAATTAAAAAATTAATAAATGTGCCCCTATGAGTCTTCAAATTGCATTCTGCTTCTAGACCTACTTCTGTCAAATGCAGGGCAAGGCACTCCTTACAAGCCCTCTTTTGTCACTGTATTTATTTCCCAGCTTTCAAAACATGTGTCTAGACTCTACAGTGCTGCGTGTCTATAAATGCTTGAGGCAGACAGATGCCAACATGGACAGACACACAAATGATATAGATAAAAGGGTTCTCGAAATAATCAGCCCACTTTCCAGTGGGCATGAGAGCTGTCTATTTTCTGTTTCATACCAACAGCAGGTAGGAACTGACTGATCATATGTCTACCATACTTAGCAAGAATTCCACAGGTTGTAGTAAAAGCTGTGATAGAGGCTGCTGTGGCTGTTGGAAATAGCAAAAGCAACTCTGCTTTCCAGAGGTTTGAGGGGAAGTGGAAGTGGCAGAAGGAGCACTAGGCTCAGACCAAATGCTCAGAACCCACTGAGAAGAGAACTGGAACTGACTGTAGAGACACATCCAGGCTCACACCCTCCTTGACTTGAGAAGGAGTGTGTCCAAACTCAAAGACCTGGCAACTGGCATCTTCTCCTGCAGAGCAGACTTGAGCAGGAGGCATTGGCAATCAGAGGGGGCTGCAGTTGTGGAGCTGAGGTTCCTGGGCAGCATGGTGGCAACTGCATGGTGCTTGGGGTGGGAACAGCAGTTGAAGTCCTTGACACAAACCTTCTACATCTCTTCCTTCCCCGCTGTCGACCGCATGTAGTCAGCTCCACGTCCTCCTCAAGCTGAATGGAGAAACAGAAAGGATGAAAGGAATTGCAGCTGAAGTGGGTGGCTTTTGCAGCAAAGGGAAGTAATGTTTACTACAGCCAGTAATCCTATTACTATGAACGTATGGAAACTAAGAGCCTAGTGTCTGAGCAGCTCCTGCCTCTGCCCCAGCCCACAGCAACTCCTAGGAAGTCCCACCTTCCATATCCTTCACTAAGGAACACCACTTGCTGCTTCTCAGAATTGCTTCCATAAATGATGTGCCCATCAGCATTCAGTGCACATTTACAGCTTGGCTGTGACCCAGAGGACTCACCCGTTAGGTATGGTAGGTGCTCATTTCAGCCATCCACCACAGGATTACCAGTTAACAAACCACTAGGGGTGGAACTGGGACTAATGAGGAAAAAAACCTCAAACCAAAACAGTTATGAAGTTGACTTTGTGGCTGGATAAAAGCTAAAAAATGGAAAAGGTCTACTGGTGTTTTTTAAACTTGGTCCGATGTTTTTTTAGCATTTCTTCAGTTCTGCTGGGAGTAGGTGCAAAGCTTCAGACAACCACTAGAAAGATGTATGCTCAAATGTACAATTTAATTCATGAGGTCTATGTTGTTATATCCTGTTAATGGCTATTTGAAAGTGAGTAAGTTTTTTTTCAAGTGTTGACTGCTAAATTGTTCTCTACTTTTACAGATCATTCTGGCAAATGAAGGGTAACCAAAAACATAAAGCATAATTAATTTAGTAAACAATGTATTTTTGTCTAGTAAAAACTTGTAGGCTTTTTCATCTGTGATTTGCTATGGGTGAAACACACTCACCACCTCCATGGAATTGTTTTAGTGCTGAAGAGGACTAGAGAACAAAAGCTTGGCAGGGGCTCCAGAACAAGAATTCAAAGAGTGAAAGCTCAGTTCTGAGGGGAATGGTGAACAGTTTATCAGATTTCATATGCCAGGCAGGTGGCAACACTTTCTTCATGTGATGCAAGCCAGTTGTTCTCTTTAATAGGTCTGTACTCCTTGCATAAATTCAGTTCACTTTGGCTTAGTTTAGTTGAGGAATGGATTGTTCCTACATAAAGTGACAATTTGGAATATTTTGATGTAGAAGAATAAAGGAGATGCAGGAGGAATACAGATTTTTATTTTCTGCCCCAATTTTCCAGCAGTGCCCCAAGGTTGCAATGTGTGTCTCATTGTTGGAGGAGGGCTGAACATGCCTTATAGTGAGCAACTCATTACCACTTGGACAGAGGCAAGATATGGGATGATCTCTGGCACTCCCTTTGGAAGCAGGACTTCACCTCAAGGGGTCATAGGTGACCAAAGACAAATTTCAAAAATGGCTTAAAAGTGAGCCAGAGATGTTAATTTCTTGTAGGAGTCTTGTTCTGAATACGTTGCACGGCAGATGTGGGGTGCATTCTCTGAAGTTTATGAAGACTGATACATTTTAAGAAAGCATCTTTGTGAAAGTTAAGATAGCAATGTCCATCCTGGAAGCAAAGGGGTAGGCAAGCTCCCAAAAACCTAGTTGGGGTAGTTCCAGAAACTCATCAGTTTGAGTTGCATAATAATGACATAAGTATGTGGGACACTGGGACTGGAAGCCAAAGGCATAGACATGACTCTTTTGTTCTGTTTTGTTGTGGCTTTTTTTATTTTATCTGCTTTTATCAAAAAACAAAACAAACTTCAACAAGACCAAGTGCAAGGTCCTGCATCTGGGTCAGGGCAATCCCAAGCACCGAGATAAGCTGGGCAGTGACTGGCTTGGGAGCAGCCCTGAGGAAAAGGACTTGGGGGTGCTGGTGGACAAGAAGCTCAACATGAGCTGTCAGTGTGCACTTGAAGCCCAGAAAACCAACCATATCCTTGGCTGCATCAAGAGAAGCGTGGCCAGCAGGTCCAGGGAGGTGATTCTCCCTCTCTATTCCACTCTCGTGAGACCCCATCTGGAGAACTGCATCCAGTTCTGGAGCCTCTGTTACAAGAAAGATATGGACGTGCTGGAACGTGTCCAGAGAAGAGCCACGAGGATGATCAGAGGCCTGGAGCACCTCTCCTGTGAGGACAGGCTGAGAGAGTTGGGGTCATTCAATCTGGAGAGGAGAAGGCTCCAAGGAGACCTTATTGTGGCCTTTCAGTATCTGAAGGGGGCCTACAAGAAAGCTGGTGAAGGACTTTTTAGGATGTTGGATAATGATAGGACTAGGGGGAATGGATACAAACTAGAGGAGGGTAGATTTAGATCAGACATTAGGAAGAAGTTCTGCACCATGAGTGTGGTGAGACACTGGAACAGGTTGCCCAGAGAGATGGTGGAAGCCCCATCCCTGGAATTTTTTAAGGCCAGGCTGGATGAGGCTCTGAGCAACCTGATCTAGTGGGAGACATCCCTGCCCATGGCAGAGGGATTGGAACTAGATGATCTTAAAGGTCCCTTCCAACCCTAACAATTCTATGATCCTGTGGTTCTATCTAGTTGGACTATGCCACTCGTTGATCTTCATCTTGATTAAATTCTATATTTTTCAGCATTTGGATCCAGATCTGAAACTCACCAGAACAAGAAACTTGACTGTTGACAAGTATTTAAAAAAAAATAAAATAAAAAAGGTATATTTCAAGCCAGGTCTCTAGCTCAGGCCTGTGTCAAGCAGCAATTCTAATTTTTAATTAAATTTCTCTTTTTTCTTTGTAGAATCAAGGAGCTAATCTTAAAATCTTTACCCAGAATTGTGAGAGACTATGTATGGAGCCTGAAATAGAAAAGGAAGGCATCTTCATGACTGGTGAGGGTGCAGGAGCCATCCATCCAGATTCAGATATGTTCTGTGCTGAAAAGACATTACAAGCAAAAAATGCAAATTTACAGACCTATTCTCAGCACCATGCTTCTTGTGACAAGAGAGAAAGTTGTCACCAACAAGTCTGTGAGCAAGGAATTACTGCTATTAGTAATGGTAACCAATCAAAGGATGATGTTTCACCTTTTCCTGTATGGGATACGGGCTCTGTTCCCGATAAACAAGAATGTTTATGTGCTGTTCTCTCTTCTGCAAAGCTCTGTGATGAACCACGGGAGGGAGAGCAGAGCTGTGGTTTTGACTCACGTGACAGCAACGACACAGATACTCTCTGCAGCATGCCATGTGATGAACCTCTCCTTCAAGCTAATCCCAAGGCAGTCCTGGAATCTGGAGAACCTGGGTGCAAAGGAGATGCTGATATATCTACAGTGCATGACAAGCTGTGGAAACTTCTTCATGAAGATGACTCTGACTATCAAATCCCCTGTGAGAACCGGGGGATCACTAGTTTAGAAATTAGGCCAACAGATATTAAAGTCGCAGAACTGAACTTGGTAGAGGAGACCTGTTCTGATCATCCTTTGCCAGTAAACGTGAGAGAAGAGCAGGAGCCTGTTACACAACCTGCTGGTAGACAAAGAGAGAAAGAAGACTGCAATGTTCCCAATATCCTGCTTAAAACAGATGAAGCATGTAACAGCGCATCCACAGGAAACATTTGTCTTGCACAAGCGGTAGAAGCAGATGGTGTATGTCTGGATTCTAGCACTGGAAATAAAACGGAAACACCATCCATTTGTTTTTTAGCAAACATCTTAAATACAGGGGAGTGCTGCGAGCAGGAGCCAAATCAAACGTTAACTGACAGTAATGGATCCAGTCAAATGACTGCTGCTTGGGGTGGAAAGCTTACCATTCATAATGCTTCCCCAGCATGTGATGCAGATTCTCTTCAAAGATTAAAAAATGCACAGAGCAGTTATTTAGTATGTGACAAAGAAAACCCAGCTTACATGTCAGATAAGTTGCATGGGACAACTGGGCAACTACCTCATCCTGAGCACAACATATCCTCGATAAATGAGTCTGTAACTGGCAGTGGGTGTAATTTTGAAGACTATTATCCAGCAAGAAAAGAACTGGCTTGTTTCTCTGAAGAGAAATACGTTTTCCCCAGTGAAAACACCAGTCAGTTTACATGTGAAGAACACACTTCTGTTAACACAATACATAAAAGTTATGAAGAGAATTTACAAGAAAAAGGAAATCACTTGGACTTCAATGCACAGAACAAGAGTAATTCTGACAGTTACCATCTTTCAAAAAATAATGACTGTCAAGATTTTCAAGTTGTTTGTAATACACAGGAATATGGCTATGTAAGGCAATTGCCTAATCTAACTGAGATTCCTGAAACCATAACACGTAAGAGTCTACCCCTAAATATAGATCAACTGACAGAAATAGAAAAACAAGAAGTGGCATTCACTCCCTCTTCTGAGGATCCATTTTTAAGAGATTTTTGTGTAGAAGTGCCCAGATATGAACCAGGTAAAGGACGAGAAGAACAGAGAGAGATTTGTGTAGGTGATGAACCAAGGGCAGAAACTTCCAGTGACTCAGGAGTTAGTCATGTTCTGGAGAGTCAGACTGCAGTTTCCCCTCATAATACTTCAGAACAATGTGTATTTTTTGTTGACAGCAGCTTCAAGCCAGATGAAGAGTTAAAACCAGGTTCTTCAAAAACTCACACCTGTGCATCTGGAAGTCTAACACTAGTTAGGACCCTGCTGCCCAGAAAGGCTCAAAACGAGTACCTCAGCATAGCAAATGAGGATTCTAGAGTTAGCAGCAATCAGTTAGAACAGCTGGCTGTAAAAGAAACATCACCATTCTTCACACCTGAGAGCCAGTCAGAGGGCCTTCTGACCAGTCTATCAGCAATGGGGTGTCCTGGCACAGGAAGTCACATAAAAACCAAATCCACACAAAATGCAGTCAAAGTAGATGAAAACTTGAGTATGCTGGGAACTTTCTGCAAGGCATTGCAGGATCAGTTCCATAGGGCACCTGGAGAAAACAAGGAGGAAGCAGTCTTGTGGGAAAATGAACAAGAGATTCAAAGGGCTACTGAGTATAACCCAGGTGAAGCTGAAGCAAACTCTCCTTTGCACACATCAATTAGCTCCAAGGCTCAGAGACAGTTGATGAATATCAGCACTGAGCAGTCCTGTCCTGACTTGATCTCTTCCAGCAAGCTAACTGGGGTTGATAATTCAATTAAGTCTACTGAGTATGATAAAGATAAAGAAGTTGTGACATCAGAGAGTGTGGTAAGTGGTTTAGTTAATTTGCCACCAATTGATTCAGGAAACAACCAGTATTTTCAAGAGCAACCACCCTGCAGCAGAACTCAGCCGTTCTCCCTAGCCTTGACCACATATGATCCATTCCCAGGCAATGCAGAAAGGCTCAGAAATCAAGAAGGGTCAAAATCCCACCAGAAATCACCAGCTGTTGATGAGCCTGAGCCCATCAAATATAAACAAGACACAGCAAAGAGTGGGCATCTAGCTGTTGGAGCGAAGAAGAAATTACCACCAGCAACACTGTCAAAAAAACCCCGACTGGAGGAGAGAGGAAATGGCAGCAAGGATCCTAGCTGTGTGAAAAAGTCTGTGAAGAGTGAGGCAGGTATGATTCATGCAGAAGACAGAAAAGAGCAAAGGAAACTAGTTCTGAAAAAGGATAGCAAAGGTAAGAGAACGTGATTTTTGTTTCTGTCCTTTCCCATTGTTCTGACTACAGCATGAAATCCAAATTCGCTAAATGGACTGCAAGCCTCCTGCAGTCTGAATCATGTCAGCTAAGGGTGTCCTGCCCTCACTGATTCTAATTGCCATTCTGTGAAGTTAGTAACAAGGGCTGTGCCCATGCAACAGAGCTGAACCCTCCCCAGGATCCTGTTCCTAGCTGGCAAATACATTAAATTTATGAACTTTTAACCTGTTTGAAATAGCTGCTTCTTAATTTGTCTCTTCAAGTTCCTTTTCAGGGACGTATAGCATAATGGTACCACATAACTGCACACAATATAGCAACTGCAAGCCCAGTGCTTCATGTTGTCCTGTTCCCACATGGCTCTGTTCTTCATAATGCTGCCATGCTGCAAATGCAGTTACCCTCTCTTGGTTACTGAATGGTGGTATTACTAGCTAAGTGTTATTGTTATTAGTAGGGTGCCACTGGTAAACAGAATGCTTTGCAGTCCTGGCTGATGGCTGGTTCTGCATTCCTTTTCTCCACTGTTGATCATAGGTGACACTAATGATCATAGATGACACTGATGAAACATAAATCTGACAGTAAACACAGAATTGAAACAAGATTCATGTTGCTTGTCAGAGGCTCCAGGAGGTTGCTAACAGGTAAAACAAAATACAGACAGGAGTAGCAATAGTGTAATAGGTAGACATATGAGGTATTCGTGGCCTCTGTGGATACTTTGCAAGGACCAAGGTCTTATTTCTACCTTTTGACATTACATTTCATGTTCACATCATAGAATAATTCAGCAGGTCAAAGCAAGACTGAACAGTCACTAAAGGTAAGCTGCACAGCTGTGAACCTCTTTAGAGATCCTAATTACAGTGTGGTCTGGTGGTAGTTCTACTTTTCCAATAATATTTAAAAAAAACCCCAAACTTGTCTCTGTTCAAACTTATGTCCTTTGCCTACACATTCACAGAATCACAGAATCCTAGGGGTTGGAAGGGACCCCAAAAGATCATCTAGTCCAACCCCCCTGCCAGGCAGGGTCACCTAGAGTACATCACACAGGAACTTGTCCAGGCAGGTTTGGAATGTCTCCAGTGAAGGAGACTCCACAACCTCTCTGGGCAGCCTGTTCCAGTGCTCTGTCACTCTCACAGTAAAGTTTTTTCTGATATTTACATGGAACCTTCAGGGTTCCTTCAGGGCAAAGCAAGGAAACTGCAGTAACTGAGAAATGCCTGGTGTTTGTCCATGTACCTGAGGCTATGCTTGAAAAATGTTCTAACCATTCAAACTTGAATCAGGTAAGACTGAATTTCCTTAACGTGCTTCTGATCCGCGTCAGCCTAGACCAAAATGAAAGTATGTTTGTACTTTATAGAGAACTGTGTGGGCCTTTGCCCAGCATTATGGGAAGGTTGGTATGGTTAGCCTGGTATACACTCAGTGTTCTCTTTTGTGTCATTGTCAGCTGCAGGAGGGACAACTTGGTGGTTAGGGCAGGGAATGTGGAGCCATTAGTTCTATTTGCAGTTCTGTCACATACTGTCTGCGTCATTTTAGCCCTGATTCAGCAAGATTCTTTTGGCCTAAGGACTTAAGTGACTACAAGTTAAACATAGCAGTGGATTCCAGGTGCCTGACCCTTCAAGTTGGATCCGGCATTGCTTCAGCATTAGATGGGGAAAGTTAGACTGCAGGAATGGGAATGGGATCCCTCAAGGGAGATGTGTTGTGCCAGCTCATTCAGAGTGCAGCAGCATGGAATTAACACATAGGAAACATAACATCTTGCATTTTACATCCCTTACATTTAGCAGGGATATTGCATTTGAGCACATGGATGTGTCATGATCTCCAAACCTTTCCCTTTCTTTCCAAGTACCCTCCATACTCCTACTCATGCCATGTCCACATGCAAAGACATTGGAGTGTTCTGTGAGCCAGTAAACGTGTCTTAGCAGAGAACCAGGTTGTCAGGACCTTCTCCAGACTGGGAGACTGCTCTTTCTGTAACCTGAGTGATTTTGGGTTTGCTCAGCATGATGGTCTAAGCAAAAAACTGTGCCCTGTGGCTGGAAAGGCAGAGACCTTCTGTAGAGATGGGAACTTAATCCTTTGGCACTGAAGAGGGAAGGGAAGGCCACTGACATTACCAAGTGCAAATATCTAACCACTAAGTGTGGCTTCCCCCCTCCAGCTGTGTTTGAAAGGACATGGTGCCATCATTGCATCTTGCAAAGAGTCTCTTCCTGGCAGTGTATGTTAGGTATGTTCCAAGAACACCTTGGAGACTGAGCATCTCCCAGGACTTAGTGTCTTTTCTCTCAAAGGCTATTATCAGTTTAAAAAATCTACTAGTTACAAGTAATCAGTTAATAACAATTCTAGTTATGTATCCATACAGTGTGCTCTACCTTTGTGGTGTCCTTTTTTACTGATAAAAGCAGCTGGTCAGAGAGGATGTGTTTTGATTAAGAAATTGTTTTGTGTCAATGCCTTTTCAGGCTAGAATGTGCCTGGGATCCTATGGCCTACATTCAAAATATATTTGCATTGAAAACATTTCCATTGACTGTGTAGGGTACTGAATCAGGCTTTTAAAATCTTCATATTTTAAAGCCTTGGTTTCTGCATCAGAAGAAACCATAATAAATTACTGGTGTTGTCAGATTCGTATTCTTAACATCTGCAACTCATTCCTCTAAAATGCCAAACAATATCATTACCTTCTAATCCTAAAATCTGGCTCTTCTGCTTCAAGCTCCCAAGCTGCTGAAGAAAATTCAAGCAGAGTTGTTCCCTGACTGCTCTGGAAATATTAAGCTATGCTGTCAATTTGGTGACATTCATGGTGATTCCACCGTTACATGGACTAAAGATTCCAAGTTACTAGCTCGACTGCAAAGAAGGTGAGTGAATGTTTCTCAACATTTTTTTGGAAAAAATATGCCCCTTTTGATAACATCTGCTTTTGATCCACTTAAGAAGTTGCATGCACAGACATCTGTGAGCAAATACCTAGCTTGAAAAAAGGAAAGGAACAGAGAAAGCTGAGTGAGGAGTCAATATTGAGGAACAGCCCACAACAATTTGGGCTTCTATATGTTCGTACTTCATTTGGTCATATTGATAGGAATATTAGAATGCTTTTTTGTGTGCTTTAATTATTTTTGGATTTGATTGAGGTACTTTTCTCTCAGAATGTGGTAGGATTACATATTGTGAAACGCGTAATAGGCCAAACTCCTCTAAGCAGGATGAAAGAAAATATTTTGCCTACTTGCATCATATTTGAATTAGTCTTTGTAGTGAAGATAGAAATTCCAGGGACTGGAGGAAAGATATACAGAATAATTGGGAAAGATCTTTCAAAAGTATTCATGTGGAAACTTAACATATTCTGTTCCAGTGCCCAGGATGACTCTCCTGTCTCTTTGACAATAGCTAAAGCCAGTAACAAAGACCAAGGAATGTATTATTGCTGCTTGAATAATATGTATGGAAAGGTGACTGCTGAGTTTAATCTGACTTCTGAAGGTAAATCCAAGTTCCTAGTTCTGATTAATAATAATGACAATAGCAGTTTCCATTGATTTGGGTTTTTTTTTTTACTACAAAATCTGTTTCTTTGTTTCCTTGTAGTATTGGAACATCTCTCGAGTTTTCAGAATTGCGAAGGTAAGCACACACATCTGCTTGAGTGAGTGCCCAAATCTTTGTTCCTTCTTATTTCCAAATAGAACAAAGGATGGGAAGATATAACCAGGCTGAGACATTTTGGCAATTATCCCATGGGAAACTATGGGAATCTGTTGAAGCCATTGAATTAGTATTGTGTTTTTGCTAGCTGTCTTTCCCTTTTTGCACTCACCTTTGCTGTACCGTGAAAGATAAAATCAGCTTTACTTCATGGGGGTTTGATGGGTGGAATACCCTCCTGTAGGGTGGAATGGTGAGCAGGGGGATGGAGGACCCCCTGTGACACACCACTGATGGGCTCATGGCGTGTCACTCTCCTTACCTGGATGCACCAGCACTGCAGTGACAGCCACAGCCACAGCATGGAGACCTCCTTTGGCACAAAAACCTGCCCGTGCTGTATGAACACATGGTCTCTGCAGGTCGCCTGCCATGTAACGTTACTCCAGGAGAAAGGCAGGCATGAAGATTTGGAATGCTTTCTCCATATGTTAACTTGTGTTTAATCACAGTCGGCGTATGTCTGACTGTGCTGCAGCTAAAGATAGGGCATTGCAAGTGGGCTTAGCATTTCTGAACACACTGTACTCATAGAGCACTTCATTTGGACAATTGATTTTTCTTCTTTTTCTAGAAGAATAAAATTAAACATTTAGTTCCTTGTTCAAATAAAGACCAGAGTTTTTATGTAACACCCTTGTATAACTTTGGAGCAACACAGAATTTTAGATGGAGTTAGGAGCCTTCTAATTCTAGCTTTGTAAGGGCACAGTTTCCTCTGTGCTTCAAAGACAGGCAGTAGTGTACAGAACATGAACCAGGGGTAACTACAAAGGGGAGCTGGATGGAATTAGTAGCTGTGTAACACACACCTTTTGTTCTCCTACTTACCATTTTCAGTGATGTTCCTTGAAATGTTGTAATTAGACAGACTTGAAGTGCAGTTAGAAATGTTTATTTTCTCTCAGTGCTTAACCTTAATCACATATTTTTCCCCTTTATATAGTTTTTTTCATTTGTATTTCAGTGATCATTTAAAAGGGTGAAATCCATAATCCTAATTGATTTCAGCTGTAACAAACTTAGGCACACATTTTTATACTACTGGTGCCTTCAAAATCCACAGGTGGGGGGATAAGAGGAGTGTTATTGTACTAATTTATCCTGAATATAAAGATAACTAAAATTGATATATTTACTTTTTGATTGAAACTGACACAGTCAGCTTATAGAAATGTGGTTCTTACTCAAAATAGCTTATGAAACAAAAATCTTGTTATTTTCTTCTATCTTTGTTAATTAACCTGGTTTAAATCTAGTGTTTGCTAGGTTGAAAAGAAACACTGTCACCTGCCAGTGTGCAGCACTGGAGCTGATGTAGGGAATGTGGTTGGTACTAGGAAAGGCATGTGTCCCTCATGGTCATGTTGGATAAGGACTGAGACCTCTTTCAGCTGAGTGCCTCTGCAAACACGTTGGCAGAATCATTCCCAGAAAACATTCCAAGCTGTAAAGCTAAAACAAGCTCTGGTTGTACTAGCAATTTCTGGCTTTTCTGAAAAGACAGGCTGGCTTCAGAAGAATGTGCTCTGAGCACACAGGGCACAGCACTGTGTTCTACTTTTGAATTCATATCTACATGTACCCGCTGCACATTAGCTTTTTTACTGTCTCTGTCTTCCCCAAAAAGCAGAGTTGGCAGGATCTCTGTATTCCCTCAATGCCTCTTTAGTTTTCAGTCAGTCTGACTTACTTCATATAAGTTTGAAGCTCCAGTTTATGACTCCCCTAATAGCTGGTGATCTTTACCTCTATTTTTTGTTTGGTATGCTCTGTACTCTCTCCTTATGAGCCTGAGCTGCCACCTTTCTCCATGCTGGCTTTAAGTGGCAGAGGCAACAAGCTCCATGTAGAGGAGTAGAGTCCCAGCCCCATATTAGCACAAGTTAGGCCAGGGATTCTGTTTCCACTGAGCATTTTCTTTAACAGTCTACGGAGAGATGGATTTGAAGGATGTTGTGCACAACAAAGTGGCCTTGTATTTCAGGTATGGAAGAAATTGAGTTCATGCAGCTCATGTTCAGAGAAGATTTCATCAGAGAAAGATATTTTGGTGGGAACCTGCATGGAATAATAGCCACAGAAGAGCTTCACTTTGGTGAAGGCATGCACCGGAAAGCCTTCCGAAGCAAAGTGCTGCAAGGGCTGGTGCCAGTGTTCAGTCCTGGCCACCCCTGTGTTCTCAAAGTGCACAATGCTGTCACATACAGGACCAAGAGTAAGGATGACCTAGTTCAAAAGAACTACAAACTAGCACTGGAGGTAAGCTTGCCCTGTCCATCGTAAGCAAGAATTGTGGGAAAAAGCTGTCTTGCAAATGTTCAAACAGATGATCTGTTAAATGTTTTGAGTAATATTCCATAGGCATATCTGTTTGTAATACAGGAATGCTATGTCCAAAATACTGCAAGAGAGTATGCAAAGATATATGCAGCTGAAGCTGAATCCTTGGAAGGCTTTGGGGAAGTACCAGAGTGAGTACATATATATATATATTTTTTTTTTATATACATATAGATGTATGCGTATATCTGTTGTCCTGTGCCACAGCTGCCCACTGACTGCTAGGAGTAAGTCTAAAGAAGAAGAAAGAGGAATCCTGAGAACAGTGTTACAGCTAGAGTCATTACCTAAATAATACTGAGTATCAAGGTGGTGAGAGGGATTCCATTCCCATTAGAGAAAGATAGTAAGGAGTAAAGACAGTAAACAGCAGGCAAAAGGCATGATTTTGTAATGGATCTTTTTCAAAGGATTTGCTTTTCTAGAGTCCACTGCTGTGTAGACTTGAATTAGCAATGGATGGTTGACATTCCATCTGCCTTACTTCAAGGATAAGACCTACATGCTTGACAGCAGGCTAAAGCTCCATCTCTGTTTAGATGACACAGATCTGCTCAGCTGCACTGATTCCCTGAAAAAAAGACCGCTTAAAACACAGCATCTGGAATGATTGCTTAAAGCCAGCTTTCCAGGGTTAGAAATAGTGACAGAGGTGGCAGTGAAAGCTTTTAGGGAAAATATTCATGCAAGTCAGCTTCTTTTCAGGAGATTTATTGCCTCTAGTAAAATCTGTGTGAGAGAGATTTCTCTAGGCAGGGGATATAACCTCTAGTTTTGATACTAGAGAGAGCATGTACCCTATGAAAACTAGAAGTCTGGTGAAAATAACAGGCACATGGAACGTTCAGATCTGGAAGACAACAGATAGGAGCAAAAGTGATGTGCATATAATTTTGGTTTGATTTTTAATTTCAAAATTTTAAGGCTAGATTCCTTTCTTCTAGTCAGCCCTTGTCAGCCCAAACTTGTGTTTAAAAGAGGGCCTTGCAACATTTTATAAGATAAATAGAGCAAGAGAAAAGTCATCCATGTTCTCCAGAGTTAGTTACAGACTTGACTGCAGGAGAAGGCTGAGGAAATGACAGAGAAAGCACTGCCCTGTACTAGTCAGTGGCCTGGCAGCTAGACATTTATCAAAGGGCAGGAAGAGAGAGACAGGTTCTGTGGGCTTGAGGTTCCTTATGGTACTGCCACAGTGGGGTAGTGCTGACATTTTTGTTAACCAGTGGCCCATTTGTCTTCCTGTCACTGTGCAGTACTAGGAAACCATATACTAACAAAACTGTTCACTTTATGATACTGGAAGAGTTAAGCTGGTATCATACTTGAGTGGTGTGGGGAATGGACTAGTTCTCCTCACACACAAGGGAATGCCTTTCAAGCCAGTGAAGTGCCTCTTGAAACCAAGGACAGACTGAAACAGCCTTGGTAGGTAAGAACTAGACCAGTGCCTACTGTTGCAGTGATTGTTCCTTAGAACAAGAACAACTACTGATGTATAGGCCATTTGTACTGGTTTAGCTGCATGTGCTCTAACAATCAGGGTAAAATACCACAGCAGCAAAGAAATCAATGGTGTCAATCAAGCTTGATTGTGAACAAGGACTAGAAGGCTTAACATAGAAGTGCTGTGGTTACATGTGGTTCTCTGTCCTGTGACTAATTCTGCTACATAGAGCACATAGGTATAGTCACAATGGTGCCAGGTGCCATTTTCAGGAGCCAGTACAATTATGTTAAGAGCAACCACACCACCCCTTTGGCAGTTTTGCTTTAAGAGATAAAACTGTAGGAAAGCAAGTACCTAGAAACTTGTTTCGTGGTTACAGTCATTTCCCACATTTGTTCTGAGGTACTGCTAGGAGCTCTTATGAGTTAGATTAAAAAAAATGTTCTGTTACCAGCTCCAGCTGAATGACTTTCCAAAATGACCTTACCTCAGAGAAGTATTAAATTCCACTCTAATAGACACAGATGCCACTTTTTGCTTACTCTGAGGTATTACTTTTGGAGACTTACACTGTAGTATCAGAGTGCTGCCTAACACTACCTAACTAGTGTGCTGAGTTTTCCCAGTGTAAGTACAAACAGAAGACGACTTATCTGTAAGGTAGAACACTGCCTTCCAGACAGCAGGAACTTTGGTAACCAAGAAGTTCTTGGTGCTAGTAGTTCCTTCTAGACTATTGAAATTATCACTTCATATTCAGTCTTTCTGGGAAGACCATGAAACCCCAAGCAACATTGATTCACTATTGGATGTGAGATTTTGGCATGGTGCATCTTTAGACATAAATGGACCTAGCCTGGAGTCCTACAAAACTTATAAGTCTTTCTGGCTAAACTAGCTCAATTTCTAAATTATTAAAATGACAGCATTTTTTTTCACGTTTGCCATTTCCTGAAAACTTCATACAGGTCTAGCTGAAGTTTTCTGACCTGGATCCAAACTTTGCAAAGTCCAAGAACCTTCAGGTTCTGTATTTCACTGGAGCCAACTTGTGTTGAGAATCTCATGATCTTTCCGGAGACTTTCTTGTTTCCTGTAACTTTTTGGTAAAGTAGTTGCTTTGTATGTTCATTTTCAAGAGTGTTTGCTAGCTTTGGATGTGTCAGGTTTTAGAAGTCTAGTCTGAGAAATCCTGCCCTTGTGCTGGTCTTGGGCAAAGCTCTTTCTGGAGTGTGTCAAATTTGCAGGTGCTTATCAGTCATCCTGAGCAGCTAAAGCAGTGGTACTCTGAAATAAGCAAGCACCCTGTGTTGTGCAGAGTTGAGGTTTTGGGGGTAGCAGGACAACATTAGAAAGCATGCTTTGGAAAAGTTTACACCTGGGTAAATCATGCCAACAAATAAGCACACAGAGGATGCTGTGATTATGTTCTAGGGCTACCTGGAAGATCCCAATCTTATCCAGATATCTCCTGGCTTGGTTTAGACTTGGTAGCTGTTCATTCAGCCCCTGAGGTCACTGGCCTCTCTGTCAGTTTCTAACTCCTTAATTGACAGAACTCTCTGAATTTTATTAGTTTTTATCCCTTGATTTCAGGATCATTCCTATTTTTCTTGTTCACCGCCCTGCTAATAACATCCCCTATGCAACAGTGGAGGAGGAGCTGGTTGGGGAATTTGTGAAATACTCCATCAGGGATGGCAAGGAAGTGAATTTCCTGAGGAGAGACTCAGAGGCTGGCCAGAAGTGTTGCACCTTCCAACACTGGATCTATGAGAAGACCAATGGAAACTTGCTTGTCACTGACCTGCAAGGTGAGTTGTCTGAGGGGGGGCAATAAAATGGCTTCCCCCTAATACAGGCTGGTGACCACTCACAGTCAATCCCTGGAACTGCAGAACTTCCAGAGACTGATTTCTGAGCCATGTTATTCTTGGCCTCCTGTGTCCTATTGGCAATGCTGAACGTGCTTCTTCCACACCTTGTACTGAGCAGTCTTCTCCAGAAGCAGGCAGTACCCTGGCCCTCTGCCTGCTTTATACAGTGTTTTGTGCAGATCAGAATGAAAGATAGGAGATATTTAGAGGATATTTTATTTTATAGCCTCTTTTAAGCACACTGTGTCTATTTGTTTGTGTGAAAGACATTAATTAATTGCCCACTGTGGCAGCAGGGGCTAACGTATAAACCTATGCAGTATTATGTTTAAATAATCAGCAGAGAAAGAGAGTTTTCACCTGGTTTATGTTCTTGTAAGAAGACAGTTTGGAAAACAAAAACCAAATCTTACGCTCTTAACAGAAGAGTTGTTCTTCCACAAGGCCCCCCAAGGAAATCAGGACACTCAATATGAGTCAAGTCTGGCTCATTGTCTCACCTCCCAGAGGTTGATTAAATGTTTTAGGAATTAAGGACCTCTGTTAATCCTAGTCCTTTACTTTTTCTCATATTTAAATACCTACCAAAAATCTCTAAGCAGTGGAATGCTCCACGTTCAGGTCCTCGCTAAGTTTGAAGAAACATGCTTCTTCAAAAACAGAGGAAAGGTGAAGAAATGCCCTCCTCACAGTTGCTAAGTGCTTTCCCCTGTGCTCCTATGGGTGTCACTCCTCTCAGCTGCTGAGATGCTGGGCCTGCACCCAAGCCAGTGTGCAGAGATGTATTTGAAAGAGAAAGACAGAGCCTTGTTGAAGAATACCAGATAAAGGTGGATTCTTATAAAATATCCTATCTTCTTTAACAAGAGAAAGCAGCAATGTTAGCAACAAGACATTGCAACAGAGGACAATATACCTGCTGCTGTTGAATGAAGCATCTTTCCTCTGTGATCATCTTGTCATTTGAGTATCTGGGCTGCATCCTGGTTTTAATTTGGGACTTTAAAATGTTTTTTAAAAATGGTGACAAATAATTAAAATTAAAAAGATGAATCAGTAAATAATATTCAATGCCTCTCTATGTAGTGCTCTTGAACCTGAAGATATTCTTAGAAATCCTAGTGTAACATAAGCTCTCTGTTTCCTTGATGCCTTGTAGGTGTCGGAATGAAGTTAACTGATGTTGGCATAGCAACACTGGCCAAGGGGTGAGTGAAAAATCCTTTCTCAGCAGCATGGTTTTGCTTCACACGCCAGTCTCGTCACAATGTAAATATGCTGGGGGAGGGTGCACTGGAAATTTATTCTTGCTTTAGCTTTGGAAGGAAACACTCGTCATCTGACTCTTTTAACTTATTTTTGTTGATATTTATGGGAGCCTGCCTATAAGGGAAACACGTTTATTTTGTTCTGAAAGGGTGAGGCTACACTGTAGACTGGGCTTTGCTTCTGCTTGATGGCTCCGTTAAAAGAGGCTTATTGAAAGGGCATTTCATGAGTGAAACCAAGGTCTCTGATGACCTACAAGCAAATAAGGCACTTTACTTGGTGGAACATCAGCTGGAGGAAGGTAGGGCTGACAGTGCAGGGCCAGCACTGGCTCCAGCCTGGGGTACAATGAGGGGCCTGGTGCTGGTGCTGTCCAGAGCTTCTGACTGTGGAGCTCCAGCTGAGCTTGCACTGCCCCAGCAATGCAAATACCAGAGTTATGTATATCTAGCCCTACTGCTGAATCCTGCTGCCAGTAGCTGAGGTCACCCTGCTCCCCTCCTAGTCTTCCATGGAAGAAGAGAGGATCTCTAGCACAGTATGGTGGGAATGAGGTGCCCTGAAAGGGGCCAAAGTTTATATTGCCTTTTTTGCAAGGAATTTAAAGGGATGGTGCAGGGGCTGCATGAGAGAAGCTGAAATCCCTCTTGCAGCCAGCAAAATGCCAAAGCTTTGGAGTATGATTTTATGACACAATCTTTTATAAAGGCTCTTTTCTCAGTTTAGCACTATATGAGTTAGTTTTACTTCTATAGCAGGCAGTAACCTTAAGCTTTTCTTGAGCCTGTGTTCTTGTTAGCTGCATGGATAGAGGGAAGTTGTTTAGCTTGATAAATAAAAAGGAAATGGGTTAAGGGATTCGATTGCCTCTCTTCCCCATCTCTGTCAAAAGCAGAAATTCTGAGCTGTAACAAAAAGATCTGTTCATAATATTTAAAGAGCCCTGTTTCCTAGTAGTTTTGCAATGGCTTCAGGTCTTTTTGGGAGAGTAAAGCATGTGTGTAAAGACATAGGCCTCGAATGTTCTAACTTTCTTCCACTTCTCTCAAGTTTCTGTTAATTTAAGCTTCTATTTCTACTGTAGGTGAAAAGAGCCATTGGTAGGAATAGGCAGTGTAGGAAGTCCTTCAAATCAGCTGGCTGCTGGAAAGGGAAGGGGAATGGGGGTACATGCCTGTGACCAATGTGTTAAACTCATACTCTTCTTTGAGAAACTGACAGGAAAATGCAGATCTGATCACATGTATTCTGTCTTTATACTGAACTGAAGCTTTTCTATATACCCATGATACAGGGAAAAAACCCTTTAAAATATATTTTAAATTATTAAGTATTCGACCCCAGGTTATTCTGGGAAAATCCTTAACATTTGCAGGCTGGCATCCGTTCAAAACTTACATTGATTTACTCTTTTAGCTGTGGATCTAAGATGAAATAATTTTAAATGAAGTTGCATCATCCTGTTATAAAACAAAGAAGTCATAAAAATTTTGTTTAGGCAGCACTGTTCTCTGGTATCAGAAGATTTATAGACATGCTTTAATGGTTGCAGTTGTCCAGCTCACTATGGGAAATTACTCCTATAAAGACACATGTTGGGCTAGGGAAGAGGAAGGTGAAGTGAGAAAATGAATATACAGTGCAGCTGTCATATGGAAGGGAATATAGTTTCCCTCTGTGAACAGCCTCTTCAAATAGTTGAGTATCATTTTGTTTGACAACAGATTTTTTCCTGGTCCTGTATTTTTTTTTTCATCCTCCTTTCCCAGAAAGGACACCTCTGCATTTAGTATTTTTGATGTATTTTTAGTTCTGCAAGCCTGGATGGCAGAAATGGACGGAACACAGAACGCATCTGTGTCACTGGCTGTTGCTGCCTTTGGTAGTGTGCAGCCATGCTGGTGAGAGAGTGTCCATCTCAGATGTTGGGGAGAACATACAGAGTCCTACTTCACTAAAAAATACAGTATGATGTTGTTAAGATTTTGACTGTGTTGCTAGAGAAGATACAAAGCTGATTTTTGGGTGTAATTGCCTATAGAAATTCCCAGTTCCCTCAACCAGTCTTTGCAGGGGTAACGACCTCACTGGTCAGGGACAGGTCCTCTGCCTCCCGTGCTTCTGAGCCTGGGCCAGTCACAGCAAGGCACACCAAAATATCCTTGGGAAGTGCTGCTGTGATCCTTGATGAATGGAAGAACGTTTGTGTTGTTCCTGGTTGGAACAGAAATTAAATAGAATTCTACTTTCACTCTGTGATTAAACTTTTGATCCGGGGAAAAAAACCTGAGAAAGAAATCCATCTCCCCCCCCTCACCACTGCCGCGCTCGTAGTATAATCAAGCTGCCCAATAATCTAATGTCATAGTACAAACTGTTAGTGATTAATTTGCAAAAGCCAGTATGACAACTGTCATAAATAATGGCCATGAATAATTAATCCCCCAGTGTTTCTTGTAAGCCAAGCACAATAAACAGCATATATTAGTTTTTTGTGACTATATTCAGCCCTGCTCATTGCTGTTAATGATTTTTGGGGGGTCCAGACTCATCTTCCTAGTCTGAACAAACATTTCTGGGTGGGTATTCATATATCCTTTGTCTTCAAGCTTCCTGCTTCCTCTAGAGGCTGTGGAGAGATTAATGTTTTGAGCATTTAACACTGCCCAAAGAAACTCTGATCTTTTATCCTTTCTATGTCAGTTTTACCAGTGAACCGGAAACCGAGCGACCCAAAGCGAAGGGTCATGTACTCGATGTGCTGAAGAGGCTGCAATGCAGTGTCTGTCAGCAGAGGGCGAAGCCTAACTAGAAAGCGAAAGGCCTGGAAAGGCATTCCCATGTAGCCACTGGGGCGCACCAGTTAGGCAAGCAATCCTTTCAGTGAGCTGTTGAGTAGAATCTTTGGCGAACGTAAACAAAAACAATAAAACACAGTGACTGTCTCTAAGTGCAGTGAGCCAGTCTGGCAGCTGTGCACAGGTGCCCAGGTATTTAGCCAAGAATGCTAAAAACAAAGATGAAGGAATTAGGACCCCAGTGACCCAGGGTTGTGGTGCTGTTTGCCAGTGTGGATCTGAAACTGTCTCGTTTCAGGACTTTGGCAAATTTAGTTTTACTCAGCACAGCAACAAGTGGCACTGGGGAGTTTAAGTGTGGGGACAAACCCAATAATCCCTGTTCAGATTTAAGGAAGATTTAGTTTGGGCCAACCCCTAACTGTCAAGTTTGGGAGATGGAATTCTATCCAGGTTTTATGTGTCAGTCATCTAGGCAGTGAATTAATAGCGTGTGCTGTGCAAGGTCGCAGATGTGTATTTTTCAAGGCCTGGAATGGTCAATATTTTGGTGTTACTGAACACAAAACATATGAGACTGATACAGACTGTACCATATAGAAGCCATTGACTAATGGAGACCTTCCCCCAGTTACACACACCACCAGCTAAAGCAGCACAGAATGGTTTTAATTAAGCTCGCAAGTCCTGCTAAATTACACCAGAGCTGTGGTCACTAGGTCTCTGCAGAACAAATTATGCTGTCTGGAAGCTCACAAGGGGGCTGTGTGGAAGCAGGGACCAACAAACAGCGAGCAGCTGGGAGAGCTCAGATGCAAAACTTGGGTCTCACATCTGTAGATAAGTTTTTCTGTGGCCTGCTAACAGACCTGGAGAGCCAAACCAGATTCATTCCTGCCTCTCAACTTCCGAAGTGGACAGGGAGTGTTTCCTGGGCCACATCTGTAGCTACAGGATCAAACACAAACATATTTTAAGAGAAGTGAAATGAGGATGGCTTGATTTAGGAGGAAAGCTAGTAAAATGAAAATAACGGCATTTTTTAACATAAATATTCTGTCTCGTGTTCACAAGATATCAATGTTCTTTTACTGCAAATACTTTTTCCTTTGTTGAATTCTCAAGCTGAAGTTAGTTAGCAGAGCAGTCAATTGTTCATTTAATGTGTCTCTTACTCACAGTATCCTCTGAGCAAATGCTACTGTTTCTGCTCATTGTTTAGGTGTTCCTTCAAAGACATACAGGAAGTGACAAACACCAAATACAGATAGGAAAGCCATTTAGACAGACTTTTATTTACTTCATAAATTTTATTTACATCATAAGAAAAGTGGATTTTTTTAGTTCAGCTTTTTCATTCAAATATTATTTCCACACACACAGAAAAAAGTATTCTCAGAATTTTATAGCATGAAAAAAACACATGAAGAAATTTTCTTTAGCTGCAACAAAGTGGCTTCCTAGGAAAAAAAGAAAGCAAGAGCAAGAGTGTGCAGTCATTTTGCAGCCACAAATTAAAATAGTCAGTGTTCAGTGCAGTGAAACTTCTTACCTCGTGGATAGCTGTGGGAGTTCCTTGTTGGCACCGACACCAAGTGCAGAGGTGGAGCCTGGTGAGCAGTCTTGCAGCAGCAATGGAGACTTTCAGATACCAGAGGAAACAGCTGCTCCCAAGGGCTGTCTGCACAGAGCCTCCCACCTCCTCAGACACTGTCAGCTCCAGCTGTGTGACACACACTGCTGTGGCACCCAGTGGTGACACGCCAGGACAGCGCAGGGTGCCACTGGCACTCACTGGAAAGACCCAATGGTTCATTGAAAATTCATGATAAATTAACACAAACATTTAGGTCTAAGTATTTGCTCTTTGCTGGCAGTGCATTGCTCTGCTTTAACGAGTTTCTGGAATCAGGATCAAGAGACTTTCTTGCTTAGCAGAGGCTTGTATGCCTGTGGAACTTGGGTTCTGCTGATGTGTCTGGAGCAAACACCTAGTGGCTCGAGTAAGGAGCCCGAGTAAAAAGTCTCAAGTCTATTATTTCTCCAAGGAGGTAGAGAACACTTCATTACCTTGCTGAGCTCCAGGGTATGGTCCTCTTAAACTTCCTTTGGGTAAACAAGCACATCACTTACTTGGAGAAGAGAGGGGAAAAAAATCTTAACCCTTTGAGATTCATCTGGCAGTTTATAGCAAGCTATGTGGGTGGCTTCTTTAGAGCAGGGCAGGCTCACTGCCTGTTCAACTTAAGGGGTAACCTTCTCTGGTATGAGCAGCTTCACATGATAAATAGCAGTAAAATACTTTTGGAGATTTATTTCACCGAAATACATATTTAACATTCAGAAACTCTGACCTCAAAGAAGAATCTGAAAATAAAATATTGGTACGAGAAGACAAAAAGGACTCCTTAAGATGAGAAAATTGAACTCCAAAAGAGTTTTTCTTATTGAAATTAACCACCAGCAATAATTTAATGTCTTAGAAGATTAAGGTCTGCAGCTCACCTTACAATTATCTGCAAAGTCTTCATCATCAGGGCTGAAATAGCTTGTCTGAAATGATTTGGAATCTATCCTCCATAGACAGGCAATTGCGACAGTGTTTAAAAGCAGCAGCAAAATGTATAGATGACTTTTTTTGGGGTGTAAGGGGGACTCCCAGTATACATTACCATGTTGCTATGTGTCTGAATAAGCAACAAATACTATTTTTTAAATATATTGAGAAACTTTCAGATTTCATTATCCACTAAAGAGTTTTCTCCTTGCAGGGAATTACTGATGCTAGGAAAGCAGTCAGTCTGAGGTTTCAGCTTTTCTATTTGTTCTCTGTAGAGGAACCCTAGAAATACAAAATAGGACAGTTAGATGTAACTGGAGGCAGATATTGTCCCCTTTTGCTGCAAGGTCCTGTATTATATTTTTCATCACTGGCACCATTCTTTTGTGGAAGAAATTTTGCAACCTGTGTTGCAATAAAGATGCTTATCTGTCAGAAAGAGTCTGACCTGCTCAGAGCAAGTGTTTCCTATGCAATCTGCATGAAGAAAGAAGTTCTCTGGAAGATGCACCAGAAGCATGTTGTACTTGTGTCAGTGCTACATCTGGTGTGTTTGTTTTTCATGCAATGATAACTCACAGCTCACAGCTCAGGACACTGTATGTCCAGTGAGCCAAGACAGCAGGGTAGAACATGCACCTACTAAGGTTACTGAAGAAGGAGAGGAGCACCCTGGCCTGTCTTCTCCCTTCATCCTGATAATTTGACCAAAAATTACTCCTTTAAAACTCAAGTGCAGCTTTCAAAAAAAGCTGATGCAGCTTAGAATACAGGCACCAGAGGGAGTGTCAGCAACCAGTGGCAGGGTGAGGAGCAGAGGGATGTACATGCTCTGCCTACTCCTGGGCTTTGCTGGCCCACTGAAGAAGGGAAAGGTGCCAGTGGAAGATGTGGTGGCTTGGGAACTGTGAAGGCTGGATGAGACTCCTCAGGAACACTCCTTACATCCTTCTTCCCCTGGAGGCTTGGCTCCTTGAGATCTTGCAGCCAAGCCCAGGTGAGGGAGGAGTGTACCACTGAAGTTGTGAGCAAGTTTGCATGAAAAGAGCTTCTGGTTCTGACAGCGCTTGGTGCAGCACCCCTTCCTCTTCAGGGCAGCCAACAGAAGCACCAACAGAGACTGATGCAGAATGGGTTTCATTTGCATATTACTGAGGCACAGTTAGCCAGCAGACAATTATATTCCCAACTAAGAGAAATGAAAAATAGTAGCGAGGGCGCAGACCACGGAATTTGCCTCTTTAACCCTTTTCCCTCTTCTGTCATGACTTATTACCTGGTTTCCTTCCCTCCCAATGGCTCAGTTTGATTTTCTGTCACAGTTGGTGCTTCTCAAAACAGCATGGCTGGAAGAGACTTGCTTGATGTTTTCAAATTGTTTATGAATCAACAATCATACTCTGCCTCCCTGTGCTGAAAATGAATCTTGAAATCCCATTTGGCTTTTTTTTTTTCTTTGTTGCTACAGATACAAAGGTTTTAAAGGCAACTGCTCAGTTTCCTTCATTGAGCAGTTCAGAGCCCTCCACCAGTGCAATAAGTACTGTGAGATGCTGGGGCTGAAATCTCTCCGAACCACTCATCAAAAGCAGAGGAAAGCAACATCCATGAAAAGCAAACATCTACCAAACTCATCGACTATAAAGAAAACAGTGCCCAAGAAAACAAGAGAAACTAGAGACTTCATTCCTTCAGAGCACTGAGTTGCACTGCCCCATCTTGTGAAAACTCCTCTCCAGGATATGCAGTAGTGATAGGCACTGATCACCTGGTGGGGATAACTTAAGTCCTTTGCCTTTTGACATTACTTTGAAGTCATCCTGATGCTGATGCCAGCAACAAAGAAAAGAGCTGATTCTGTGGTCTTGGTGCCTGAGACTTAACACCGGGGCAAGGTTTTGAAGACAAACTAAACCATCTGCCAGGATTACCTTAGAAATACCTTCTGTGTATTGGTATCTGCACAGTTTGAGTCTTGGACATTGAGTGCACCACAGGTCACTGGGGAACATCTTCCCTTCTGTCTGTCTGTGCCAGTGGCCCTATGGGTTCAGCTGCTACATAAACATCAACATATTTAAGATATCACTTAGTAAAAGTTTTGCACAGCATTGTTGCTCAGGCTGCTATAGAAAAATTGTTTTCTTTCCCAGATTTTCGCATATTGTAATCCTAGTATAATCCTATTCTTGTAATTTTTTTCTCCCACTTACATGTCTTTTAACACAAGACAAAACCATTCATGATCAGACATACCTGTCTTCTGCCCTCCCAGCCCCTCCAGTTAGCCAGCATCTGTAAGGTCCTCACAAAGTGATGTCATCAGCTTCAAGACAGGCAGCTTTTCAATTCACCATAGAATTCCTTGCTTTCTGTGCAAGCTTCCTTGATTCTACAGCTAACCCCATGGCACAGTACTGCTGTGCTGGCACTGGTCCTACTGTGGGATGGACATCTGGAGCCTGCGTGTTGCCAAACAGCCACCATCTGAGATAAACCATTGCATGCAGGAGCATTCCAGTACCTTGCAGCATTTTCAGCTAGAATGAATACCATGACTTTTCCGTGTAGCACAGAGTTGTTTTTGGAGGAACATGGCAGGTGCACGGGGCCAGCACCCATCTGCTGAGGAGCCATGATTTATCCAAAATGCCTTGGCAGGGCCAGAACTGAAACAAGATGCTGTGCTCTGTTAAACTTAAGCATAGCTTATGTGGAGATGATGAGGGAGCTACACGTGCCAGAGGACTGCAGCAAGTTAAATGGAGGTGGCAGCTGAAAACCCAACCTGCAGTGCCTAACACAGGGTACAAACACTGAACATTGTCAGACTTCGTATCCCTCTGTGGTTACTAAAGAACAGGTAGTGCCAGAAACCCATACCCATGTGTCCTATCAGTGCTGAGGAAGATAAAAGTAATTTCAGACTAGGTTCTGCTTTACATTCCTAAGCACTGGATTCCAAACAAGAGATAAAGTGTTGGGGACTAGCTGACAGTAGGGACAGAAACTCATCGGACTGCAGTGGAGATGTAGCAGGTAGGCTTGTCATCCTGGGCTCCCTCACGGTTAGTGGAGGCCTTCCCAATGGAATTTAGAGCAAATGCAGGTCATCTGAGAAACAAGCATTTGAAATGGGTTAGATAAACTGTGCTAAAAAAGGGCCTATGACTCTACACGGAGGGAAAAGGAAGCAGTGTCACAGGCACCTGCATTTTAAATTCCTGCTGTTACATGGGATGTGGTTCTCCAGAGTTGTTCTGAAGCATTTGAATTTTTAGTAGTTTTCTGCTAACTTAGGTGGAGAAGACCAACTGCAAAATGGTGTTGTAGAAATTAGGGTGGTATTGTAGTCCATGTAAAATTAAATGTATGAAAGACTTATTTGAAAGATGAGTTTTTAAATAGAAAATGCCAAAGAAATGTAAAAACTTTGAGTGTGACTGAAATCTAGGTCAAATTAATATTATCCTTGTCTGGAAATACAGAGGCTTTGATGCTCCAAGTGGCTAAACTCAGATGGATTTGTGGAGCACCCCCGTGTGACCATAGTTCTATCCCTGCAGTTGTCTGCAGGACTGATTAATAGTTTTCTTCCTTATTCATTAGTCAAAAACTTGGAGAAAATATTGTTTACACTTGTTGGCCAAAATAAGCACAACAGAAACCACAGATCTGAATGAAGATATGGATGTTCCACACGTCCATGGAGCACAACACGAGGAAAGGCTCTGTGCTCTGTGTTGCCTTCTAGAGGGAAGATGATGATGTTCTTGTCCCTTGGCCATGAGCATGAGTGAATCTTTTAGAATGTTTTCCTCTCTGGGGAACTGTCACCCAAGCCCACTGATGGAGTGTGAATTAAGAACTCAGGCCACATTCTGGTTGTATTTCTGTTTGGATGGATTTGGTATTTTTCATAAATCTTTCAACTAGACTTGCCATCTCTACTCAAGTCTCTACTAATCTCTACTAGTTTTCATTTTATTGTTGGTCTTGCAGAGTAAATCTGTACATGGAACATTGTATAATAACAAGCCATCATCTTTGGATTAAATAGACATACACTCAGCTAAAATGGATGCTTTTCTACTGCTCAGGAGTTTATTGAATGTATTTTGTTTGTTATCATACATATTACATTGCTGGTGTATTACAACACCGTGTGAGCCCCAATTCCTGAATTTCTGCCAGTGGAAAGTCTCGCTGATGGTAATAGGAAAACCTGGAGATACACTGGTTAGAGCAGTCACTCTTCTGTAATAGAACAAAAGCTTCAATTATAATAATGCCACGTGATCCTGGTCAGATTCAGTCATTGCCCTTGAGTTCAGCTACATGTGCAATTACATTGAAATAATGATACATTAATAGCTACCAAAAGGAGAAAAGGCTTGACTGATGACCTCAGGTTAAAGCCATCTTTACAAGTTTTAAAACCTTGCTCTGTCGTGGTACTCAGCTGTTTGCTCTTTGACCTATCTCAGGGAAGTGCAGAATTGAGTCTTTGCCTTTTATTTGTTTCCTTCTTGCCCCTTCCTTGTTCCCAAGTGCTGAGCTGTCTGTTCTTCCCTCCTGTCTGTCTTGCTTGGCAGGCAGGAGCTCTGTGGCAGGAACACCTTGTCAATGCAGGCCCCTCTCTAGAAACATCCTCAGTTCCTTGCTGACATTTCTGGCTCCTGGTATAAAGAGTTTAAACTATAAATAGTTGGACAGTGACACAGAGAGAGCTCCAGTGGGTATGAAAAACACTGATGGGAAATTATGTCAGATTTTTTTAAAAAATACTTTGCTAATAATTGCTGTTGTCTGTGGACTGATAACTAGCTGCTCTACCCACCTTAGTCCTGCTGCTACAGAAAATACATATATACCCTGTGTCAGGAAGTGTTCCCTAGCTATCTGAAAAACAATGCAAAAGAATGCATCTAAACTCGACTTTACAGAAAGGTCTAGGCCAAGAAGTCAGACTGGGAAAGGAAAGCTTGGTCTTATTTGTGTTGATTGCCTTCAGTGGCAGAAGAACAATTGCCCTAGCACAACTCTGGGTCTACCTTGGTGTACCTGTGTTACCAATCAGCTGGATGTCTGCAAAACCATAAGCAGTGATCTAATAACTATCAGTAGGGTAAACAGAATTCTCATTGGGCTCTAGATGTAATGGTGTGTTGAGATGCATGGCAGAAACAGCCACCAGTTCTACAGGCAGTGGTTTTATCTGAGTCAGTCTGCTTTTTGCCCTGTACAGAAAGGAACCAAAGCAGGGGGTTTGTGAGTGAGTCAAATAATTATGTATTCTAATCTCAGCTGAGACAGCAGCCAAGCAGAAACTGGAACCCATTTTTTACAGGAGTACTTAGAGGTTAATTCTTGCTGCTAGCAGGTGTGTTATTATATTAATAAATACTCTTAAGCACACATGGAATGAGTGAATTGCACTTTGTCCTGAGAGCAATTTGAAAATGTTAGCTTTTCATAGGGCACCACTGCAGTTTGGGCTGAAGCAGTTTAGGCTTTGTGATTTAAATTCTGTTACACAGACTCAAGATGATAAAACACTCAAGAACAGAGTTAATAAAGCTTCTGCAAGATGTTTCTTCTTGTTCAAAGGCAATTAATCACATTAATGGCCTATAGGTATTGGATTTTAGATATATGTGTCCCTATAGATGATCTGGTAATTTTACCTATTATACTGCAGTTTTGCTTTAGAAAACATCTGAGCTCCCATGGTAATGTCTTTCAAAAGCACCTAAGGCATTTTGGAGCATGAATCCTTATCCACAAAATCTTAGACACATAACTCTTTAAGCTGATCTTTTTTCCAAAAAGTGTCTGTAATCCTTAGAACTTCCTTGCTCAGTGAAAACTGGCCTCCTCAGTCCCTTTTGAAATAGAGCCCTGAATACATTTGAAAATGTCACCTGAACTTTCAGGAGTGTTCAGTGGTAACGGTGGATGCATCAGGGTACATCAGTCCTCCATGGATTCCAGAAGGTGGCTTGCACTTTGGAAAACCAGTGCACACTCACTGGGAATCAGCTGCAGGCTCCGGTCCCAGCTGTGGATTAACTAACAATCTCACCCACACGTGGACAGTCAGAGGGTACAGAAAATGGCCTGGTCCTGAAATATGGGCATGTATGATGGGAGGGCAGAAGAAATTTCTCTAAAACTGAAAAACTGAGAAACTTTTAACCAAAATGTCTGCAGCATTTTGAGCTGTGTGTGAAGACAGCTCCTTGCCACAGAAGTTAGATTATTCTTTGTTTCAAGTTTCCAAATGAAGAAAGGCAGACTGCTCGGTTTCAGGATTGGGACCTGGCACTGACCAGGCTTGGATGCAGAGCTCACTGCAGCCTTTATGCATCCACCTGCTCTACAGACTGCTTGGCCACAGGTCTCCAGAGGATGCACCTCAGAAGGCAGCTGAGGTATTTCAAATGCTGTGCCTTGAACTACCCACTTCAAGGAGACATAAGAGGGAGGACCCCAGGCTGTGTGCTCCCCAATCCATTTCTTATGCCACACAGCAGGAGAAAATTGTGTGCGTTTCTTGTTGCAGGAGCTTTTCAGTATAACGCCCACAGCTCAACCTCAGGTGACCTAGCAGTGAGCTGCAGGGATGCAGCTCCATTATGCCTTAATTTGTTTTTTTTTCTCTTCAAGAAACTTCAGTGTATCTAGTACTTGTGTGGGTGTTGTCAGATTGCTCTATGGTAAGAGTCTCAGTAAATAACTTTTCATTTTTGAGTTTTAAGAGCACAGTAGTAAGAAAGTAATAGAGAGAGAGAATTAATCTACACTGCTATCCTGCCACAGAGCACCAGGGGAAGATTAGGAGGTGTTTGCCTACAGGGATGCTTGACTGAATGTTTTAATTGGGTTTTCTTCAATAACATTGCAAGTAGAAGCTGGGGAGCCTGTAATGCCATTCCACCACCGGTGTACCAGCAGTGGTGATTCATGTTTTGCATCTCTGAAAGAATGAAGGATGTGCAATAAGCTGTGATGACACTGCAAATCACAGAGCTCATCCAAAATGACAGACCTGATCTCCAACTCTTTCTTTTGTTCTGATATGGATATTGTGCTCAGGCAAGCAGCACATGAAGCTTACTGAGTGGGAGGAGAGAAACAGCAGAAGATGTTCTTCAAATAAGGAAAATTGCCGTGCCAGTAACGAGGAGAAGGCCAAGCAAGGCTGGTACATGCTCCCTAGAAAGCTCTGCAGGCATGGTGAGGGAGGGAAGGAAGTTCATTTCTCTCTCAGTCAAAGGCAAAAATACAACCTGTCTGTGCCTTGCAGACTGGTTCACTTTTGTTTTCCTCCTGCAAAGCCAGAGAAAAAAGAAAGGAATTGCAGCTCTCTTGTCCACCCCTGCCCCCCAGCTCACCAGCACAAAGATTCCTTCAGCTAGGAGCTCATTCCCAGCAAAGACCTTTTGAAAAATAAGTCATAATTATCTGCAGCTCTGCTGATTTCACTGCGAGTCTTCCATAAAGTATTGTATGTGTGAAATTACTGTGGTTTATTGAGTCTTGGATGCCCAGAGAATATTGGCTTGGGGAGCCTTTCTGTTGCTGCTGGATTCTGGCTGTGTTTATGGATGACTGAGGTTGCTGGTTTTGCAACAGTGGCAGCACTATGTCCCTTGTGAGTGTTGATGCTTAGTGGTCTTACAGATGCCCAGTCTGTGCCAGATGTTTTGGATCTGGCCCATTACATCAGTCTTTCCATTTACCTGCTCCTTTCACACAAAGGATAGGGCCCAGACTTCTGCTATGGGGCAGGCCAGCCCTCACCTTTCCCTCCGCATCCTTTTCACAAAGAACCTGCAGCCTTTTTATACAGCTGAAGGCTCACCATATGGACAGCAGATAAGCCTTTGCTCTTGTGACAAGGGTGCACATGGGATCAGGAGTTGCTTCTTTGCTGTGGCTGGAGTTGTGCCACGTACGTGGCCACATGCTGTGTCACACCTGTGGGTTGGTGGTGTGGGAGGTCCATATCAAGTGACCCAACAGGGATGGACTTGTCACCAGGACCCAGCAGAAAGCCTCTGTGGCACAGATCAAAAGGCTGGTACTGCTGCTACAGAAATGGATTGGAATGAGCTTCCTGTGTAGTGTAGGAAGGATCAGAAGGGAGGAATAATATCAGGATGTTGCTGTCCATCCAGTATAAGGTTTAGGAAAACTATTCTGAGTTCCTCTGTGAAGATACGTTGAGTTATTACAATTTGAAGTGCTGATAATTCTTTTAAAAATATCTGGACTGGAACTCAAGTTTAATATACAGCATTGTAGTTCTTCCATTAATTTTCAGCAGTACACATTGCTAGTGACTGTTCCAATAGCAATAACTCATGGAAGAAAACAAGGTTTAGGGAATATAATTAAGTAACTCATTGAAGATGTTCTGTTGGGAAGCACTGTGTAATAAAATTGGCTGCAAATGGAAGCACGATATCATGTATAAATGATACATTTCACGTATTCATCTGTGCTTTCTTCCAGCAACACTGCACATCTCAGCTGTAGGAAGCTTCCTATTCATAATGCATGTCTGGTTACTTAGCACTGGAAGTCAGAGGAAAGGTGGAGTTTGGAACGTGCTGATGAATACTAAGGTCACCACTCTCAGTGCAAATCAGAGCACAATGTTCTGTGAGCCTGAATCTTGGATTATTCAGTGGGATTTAGGCTTCTCAGTGCAGTGTTGGTGCCTGCCTTTTATTAAGCCCTTTGCAAGTTCCTACAAATGATTCCCATTCTTTACACTCATTTTCAGAGAATTTCTGTGAAGAAATTGTGACCATTCCCAAAATAGTAGGTTTAGAATATGAGACAATGGACTTGAGTGTGGTGCTTAAATCATACATACAGTTGTGGAGTGGAAGGGAACAGAGCTGAAAGCATTTGAAACTTGAATAAATTATGTTTCAAGTTGGAGGTAGTAGCTTTTTCTCAGAATTGTGGAAAGTGTTCTGTTTGAGAAATGTCGCGAGCATCTCAGTCAATTAATGTTCCAAACATATGTCTTAATTTGGTGCCAAAGTAAGAGCCAGAGTTTCACTGCATCAGCTGATTTGCTTCAGTATCCTATTGTTCTGGTCAATTCAACAGGAAAAAGAAAATCCCAAGCTGGCCTTGTTTTGTCAGGAGTAATCACCCCACTGATTCCAATGAAATCCAAATTCCTAACGATGACATTACAAGGAGGATTCCTGAAGGACACTCATGTGCTTTAAAATGGGAATCTAGACCTGCATGTAGCAGAGTATGTTTCCCACATATTGTGGTGTTTTGCTTCTAAAAGAGCAGAGTCCTCCTGACATACATGTACCAAGGTTATTTATTTCTCAGCATGGTGGGAAAACATGTTGCTACAGGTGACATACTTTTCTGGATTGATGTCTTGTCTGCCAGTAGCTATTTAGTGTGATAATGGCGTTTGATAGACTGGACACAAACACCATTGTCACACTCCACAGCTCTGGTAGGAGCAGATCATTAGGCCATGGAAGAAGCAACATACACACAGACTGCAGCATGGAGGCTTCAAAGATCTGCAAAACACAGAGAAAAGACCATGTTTATGCATATTTGTACGTGGTACATCAGGATTCTCACCAAGGAAGAGAGAGACAGGATTCCAGATTCCTTTGAGGTGAATATTTTGTCTCAGTGAGCTGTAGCAAGCTAAAACTGAGTAGCTCTAAGCATACCTTCCCAGGCAAAGGAGATGGACAGGCACCTCGAGAAAGTGATGGGTCCTGTCCTAAGAGACAAAGGTATGAAGGGAGGAATGAATCACTCTCTGCAATGACCTGTGTCTTGCCCTTGTTGATGGAGGCAGCTCGGAATAAGCACCTGCCTTTTATAGAGCTATGTTAGATCTCAGGAATCACAATGCTAAAGATTGTATTTCTTTTCCATATACTTGTTTTTACCAGCATTTTATAGCTAGCCCACTGACACATCACCAAGTTGGTTTGTTCTCCTAGTCCCACTTCACCTGTTTATCCAATGCAAGTTCTTCTCTGCCACACCAACACCCACGGGACAGTGAATTAAGCAGTGTAACAAACATGCACAGGACTGTGGTGTTTCATTTATTTGGTTTAACAGGACAGAGTGTGTTTCTGTGTTTGTTTAGCTTGCAAGTCTAATAATATTTCTGCAGATCCTCAGTGAGTATAAAAAATCCCATAGAAGGTGCTGTTTGTCAGGAGTTCACTAAGAGCACACACACAGTGAGTGAGGGGCCCTTGATGCACAGTGATTTGTCAGGCCATGGAAAGTCAGTTGTTTGTCACCATCACACCTGAGCACAGCCGAGAAGCAGAGAAAACAGAGGAGGAGAAGCACAGGGAAGGGGGGAGATTAGAAACCAGAGCTTGGGTGAGCAGTAGTAGCCTTCATATCTTTCTTTTCCATGGATCTGCTTTTTCCTGAGTCTTTAAATATTGTCAGCTAGTGTGATCATCAGTGCAAGATCACATAGGAGATTCACTGGAAGAAACACTGACGTGTGCAGATATATCTTTGTGAAAGTGCAAGCCAGCTACTGAATATTAGTTAACAGGAATAACAAAATAGTATTAGTAACTAATCAGTAAGTGTATTGAAGTCTGATAACTTAAATAAAGGGGAAAAAAAAGAGAAAAAAGAGACTGACCACAGATCAGAATTCCTTTATTCCCCTGCAATTATTAAAAATCTTTCAAGGAGAGCTGAGTACATTAAAAATTAATATTCAATGTTGTGTGAATTTGGGTAGATTTTGTATGTTCTGAGTACCAAAGTGTTTCCTGTAGCTACTGAAAACTTGAACTTTTCTGCCTCAAAAAACAACGCTGCTTGGACTGTCTAGAAGCACAGGGGAGGGGATGGAGTTGTCTTTTTGTGCCAAGAGATGCGGACGGAATGTCTTGCAATAACGCTTTTAAATTATCAGTGCCATTTATTTTGAGCTCAGTAAATGCATTCCCATTTTCACAGATTCAGGATTCACATTTGCTGCCCCTATGTAATAAAACTAGACTCTTCAATATTCTTCTGGATCTGGTTGTATTGTAGCAAAAGACTGTTAAGCAAGTTAAAGCATTCGAAAGCAGACTCTCCAGTCCTCTGAGGACTCCTCCCATGGGCTTTAGCCTTCCTGTCCATCTCATTTTTATCTCTCCTAACTCAGTGCCCTGGTGATGTGTCGCTCCCACACGTTAACAGCCTTCACACCTTTGCTCTGTTCTGTCTGCTGTCAGCACTGCTGTCGTGCTTTCCAGCTGAGAAACGAGAGAGAGGCACAGACCTCTGTCATCAGCTGTTTGTAACATCTAAATGTTTGAGGTATGTATGGATGTGGTGCAGCTTTGGAGGAAAATGATTTCTGGACTTGTTGAGAGGAGGTGGTTGCCATTTCACACATCAGCCTTTGTAAGCAGGAGAGGCAGACCCTCACCTGAATCAGGGAATGCTGCAGCTGGTGAGAAGTGCAACTCTGCATGCCTCAAAATAGGAGATTGTGTATGGGCAACTACACTAGGTCAGCTGAAGCACTGAGCTTGTGGGAGTAGAACATGGCTCTCTGAAGGATATGGTCCAGAAAAGAGTCTGCTCTCCAGATGAGGTTCAGGTTCAGGGCTATTGCAGGAACAGCAGCTCTGGTTTTGGACAGTGGAAGGAGCTGTAGCAGGAACGATTAAGGGTAAGGGCACAGGGCTCCCAAATACTGTTTATATGCAGGTCATCAGGCAGGGAAATGTAGCTCATGGTTCTACAGCATCAAAAGCTGAAGTGTCAGCAGAGAAGAGACACAACTGCTCACAGACGGGCTGGCTGCCTGCAGTACTGAATGCCCTGGGACCATCAGCACACTCTGGGCAGGGTATCAACTGTTTCCTCTCCAGTCCTCACCCTTTGATCCAACTTTTTGTCTTTTCTGGATCTTTTTCTGAAATGTAATCTAGTTCAACCAGTGTTGATTGGTCACTGCAGACTCATTAGGGCTCTGGACCCATTTAACTGCTGATTTACAGGTACATCTAATCCAACCTCAGTGAAAGCAGGAACTGGCATGAGTGGAGTTCTGAGTGGCTGGTAAAGAGCAGAGAAATGAACCTTCTCTGCCTGGTTACCAGGTCAGGCTGTTTTCTTTTTCAAACGTGATTATTACAACTGCTCTGTCATTCCCCTCCTTGTCAAGGAAGCCAGCAGGGCTGAAACTTTTCACTGATTTTGTTGGTGTTTGGAGTCTGTACATGCTGCAGTAGGAAAGAGTTGTGCTTTTGAATGTGTACACTGGACTGTCAAGCAGGAAGGAGGCATCTCTAAAAGGAGGGAAGGAGCTTTAGCACACCCTGTGCATCAAACTGGCACTGAGTCTTTTGAGTTAATGATGGCAAATACAGAGTCACACCCAGAACATATTCTGTCTAGTCAGGATGCAGCTTGCAGTTGTAGACCTGAGGTCCACGAGGCTATTTTTAATAAATGTGCCTATGCTGTAGCTGGTGATAATGAGAAATGAATGCCAAAGGAACATAAGTACTGTACACTGCTTTCTAATTCATCACAATATTAATGTTTTTCCCCTTACCTTTTCTCATACATACTTTACTCTGCTTTCTGCAGCAGAGAAGAAAGGTCAAGCAAGATCCTACTTTAATAAGGTCTCTGAGGAAAAGTCTGACAATCACTGATAGACACAGGGCAAAGAGCAGCAGAGCCCTGGCCTCTAGACTTTACTGTGACATGTATGTGACAGCAGATAGCCTGGCAAATGACACAGCTGCAGGCAGGGAGTTCTGTAGTTCCACAACTACGTAGAATCATAGAATCATAGATACAATCATAGATTCATAGAATCATCGAATCATAGAATGGTTAAGGTTGGAAGGGACCTTAAAGAACATCAGTTCTCAACCTCCCTGCTATGAGCAGGGACACCTTCCACCAGACCAGGCTGCACAAAGCCCCATCCAACCTGGCCTTGAACACCTCCAGGGAGGGGGCAGCCACAACCTCCCCAGGAAACCTGTGCCAGTGCGTTCCTATCCTCTACTACTACTACATGGAAGCTTCTAGCAATTTAACAGGAATATTTCCAAGACAAAAAGTAATGAAAGAAAGAGAAAGAAAAGTATGAACATCAGAGAAAAAAAAAAAAGTCCACTTTTTGCTTCTCTTCTGCTAGACATTTGTATAAAGAATATGTTTGGAATGTTCCAGTTGAGAAGATAATTGTGAAGAACAAGAAGGTTTCTGACAAAGTATCTTAATGGATCATAGAACCTGTTTGTATATGCAAACTTGAAAACATTCCTGTAAACCTGGTGAAGTCTAACTGCACTTGCTGTCAGCTTCCCTGCCCTTCCAACCCCCCATTTTTTTATTTATAACATAAACAGTTAGGGTGGTTTTCCCACTGACACTAATAAACCCAAATCTCTTTAGAAGTGCAGGTAGCAATCACGATTTACAAGATGTTAAATGACACAGGCAGCCCACAGGCATCTACAGACATTTTGGTATGCTGAAGTGCTCAGTATTCAAAATTCACCTGCACCTTTTACATTTTGTCGCTACATTTCAGCATTTCCTTTTCCTCACAAGTCAGGCAGGGGAATGCACTTACCATCTGACACAACTGCCACATGATCCTCTGGTGGGTCGTTAGGGCTTGTCAGAGCTGAGGTCCTCTGGCATAACATTTTGCTGAACATCACTGCATTTGGATCTTTGGAGGCCTTGGATTTCTGTTATGAGTTCCCAGCAGTGGTCAGCAGTTGAAAGCCTCTGTTTCCAGTGGGCACTTTTCCCTCTCCCTTTATGGGATCCTGAGGTTTTAAAGTAAACAATTCATTCTCTTTCTGATAAGTCACATTAAAATATTGATCTGGGGGAGGGAGGTGGCCCTCACTGCACAGAGCCAGAGTCACCTTTAGTCAAACAGACTAAGGAGTGGAAAAAAAAGCTCCAAAATCTCAATTTTCTGTGTCCCTTCAGAGAGAGAATATGTGGGTAGGAAAAACTGCAAAATACGGGGGTTTTTTAAGCTGCCTGTTTTGTTTAACCCTGAGATGAAGAGTGTTTACTCTGTCTTAATTGCTTACTTCTTCCAGCAAGACTGATTTCATCAGTTCCTCAGATCACAGTCCTTATCTTACTATTCACTGCTGGGTCTTACCAATCTTTTTTCATTTTAAAATTTTTATTTACTGTCTTTTCTGCACAGGAGTTTTCAGAACTCTCAAAAAGCCTGTCACATTTTTAATGGGTTTTACTTTCCAGCACATCTATGAGACAGGGGGGGGGAAGAAGTCTGATTTCAATTGAGCTTATCTGAATATCAGTGGCCAAACCAGGAATTAAACACGTTTCAGGACCTCACCCAGATAATCAACAACTAGATGACTGCATAAACCCCCGCATTTAGAGCATGATAAATTTCAAGTTTGTGTGAAGGCCAGGATGAGATTTGAACCTGAGATTTCTTTAAAGATAAAGTCACTCCTTCAGCACAATAACCTTCCTGATAGCTGACTAATTAGTGTTTCATTGCACACTTCCATTACCATGCTTCTATTCCATTAGAACATTAATATTTTGTAAGGGTCTTAGGTAATTTTTTTTTTTAAAGCAAAGTTTTCAATATATTGAATATATATTCCATATATAATATATATTGAATATATTTTTCAATACTTCACAAAAGTGAGGAGCCAGGTCACTTCACTGGTTTGGGCTGGATGTGTCCATCCAGCAGCAGAAAAACATTGCAAAATCAAGTCTGTGTCTTGTACTGTCCCGGCTCCCCAGCTTTAGTATAATGACACCTTTGACAGAAGAGAAATGCAGCTTCTGTCCTTGTTGCCAGACCTTCCTCCCCACTGCCAGGGAAGGTGAAACAGACCAGAACACCAGCATACAGGAGCTCTCCTCCTGTGGGAAGGGTCCTGCACAGCACGGAGCTGTGCCGTGTCATGGCAAAACCACTGACCTATGGAGCCACCAGAACAGCCTCATCTTTACCAGTTTATGGCAAGTCCTTTCTCCTTTAGCTTGTCATCTGTGTGGACTGCAAATTTGTCATGGCAAGAACTATCTCCTGCTGGCTCCTAAAACACCGTTTCCTCAAGGGCTGTTTCCTGATTCCAGTGTCGCTCCAGTCTCAGGTACACCAGCAATACAAACAGTAATGTCAGCACTCAGGAATAACAGAAGTCACTGAGCTCTGCTTTCTAAGCAGTAGTGGAGCTGTTTTTAAGGGTTCTTAGCAGGCTTATCACTGCATATAAAATTCAATAATAGTTTTTTCCCATATGAAAAACTTCAGAATTCATGATTCTTGTGGATTTAATGACACATTTTATAGCCTTAACTATAAAAGCAATGTTAATTGCCTAATGGAGATGATCTGACTGCTTCACTGTACCCTTTTTGCAGGTTTTTAAGGAAAATACTTTAATTAGCATGAAGCACAAATTAATAATGCTAACAGGTGACATTTAGTAGGGAAGCAAAGAATTTAATGAGCCAGGAAAAGAAAAAGAGCACATGCCTGAGTTTTAGCTCTCACAGTCTATGCTGTATGATGGGGTATGGGAGACACAGTGAAATAAGAGTTTTGTAACAACACAGCCCTGGTCACCTGCTTTTAGGTTAGGAGTGCCAGTAATCTGTGCCACCTAACTTCAGGTGCTGTGCAAGAAGGAGACCATGGCCAGGTGTCAGTCTCAGCTGGCTGTGCGGCCACTTGGGTGCACTGGTAGAGCTGCATTTCTGTCCTGGGAAAGACCTTCCCAGGAAGATGACAGGGGATATTCTGAAGGGAACTGCCACCTGGCTGATCACACATGTCAGACAAAACCAGGAACTATTGAAGTGAAAAGAAACATTTCCACTAAATTCTGAAAGATGAGGATAGCATCTGCAGCACGAGATGCCTGTGTTTCCTGTGTGTAAGGAGGCATCTTGTGCAGTGGGGCCTGACTGTGCCACGGTTGTCACTGCTAACAGACTTCCTGTAATATTTAGAAAAATATACTCCCCATTACAGTTGTTTTCTTTGTTCAGAGGCCCAGTGGTCAGGGCTCTTTGATGGTGCTCTCAACCTTTGTGTTACCCTCTGTCCTGGATCTATTTAGAAAACCCTCCTGAAGCAGGGACAGCTTTTGATTTGGTGTTGATACTGCTTGTTTTTTTTCGTGAAAATTCTGTAATTTGGGACTTGTATGTGCACACAGTATAAAGACAACAGAATTACTAGTAGTAGTAGTCGTAGTAGTAGTTCAGAGTCTGCCCATGATAGTAGGAGAAGGTTTGGGGGCAATAGTTATTTAAACATTACCTGTACAATTATGCCAGAATCCTGTATGCAAACTCTATATGCCTTTCTGAAAATAGGGATGTGCATTTCAAGTCTGCAGAAGGTATCTGACAATTTGCTTAATCATAAAAAGAGGGCAAAATACTTCAAATTAGACAAGCAAACAAACCCAAATGCCATCTATTGTCCAAAAACAGCAGAGAAAGACTAAAATGTGTTAAACACAGAGGAAACACCACTTACTTGGTATTTCAGGGGTTGTGTTTGTGGAAAAAAAAAAGCTGTTTTCCTCAAAATGGTGATCTGCAATTGTGAGGTAGTGCCCACTCCACATGGAGCCACTGGGGAGTCTGAAACTGCATTGCAACACTCAGTACTGTTGCAAACTGGTTTGGGTCCAGTTCTTTGAAATTAAACGCCAAATTATGTGGAAATTCCCAAAAAAAAAGAGGGAACTTTTTTGTTTAAATGTTACTGAAGGTGACATAAGGACAAATAAAGCAATAGACATTGCATGCTCATCTAAGGGCCAAATTCTTCCCTTGAAAATATGTAGATATGACCCCAAGCAAAATTATCTAACTTTGCAGTTCAGTCTAACTTTGAGGTTGTCACTGCTCAGAGCAGAGGGCTGAGTCCTGGGACCTCCAGAGGTCCCATCCAACCTAAATCATTCTGAGATTTCATTTTATGTGCATAGCTTCTCTTGACTAAGGTGTCACTATACAGATGACCAAATTTGGTCCTTGTTTCCTATAATTTTTCTGTATAAAAATAGAGGATAGGAGTAGTGAAATAGAAATCTGAGGAATGGTGTCTTTTCTATGTGAAAGAGTGAAAGAACAGCTCCAAAACTGAAGGAATAATAACTTACCACAGGGGCAAAAATCAGGCTATATTAGGAAGTTTTTCACGCTGGGAAGATTTAACGAACAGTAAGAAGCTATGGTTTGAAATTAAATGGGCCTACAAGGGTTTGTGAGTGGTATAAATCCTTCTTTGCAGATGGCTAATTTTGATAATAAATACATTATGTGCTCAACCAAGCTAATTTAGAAAGCCTGTTTGGAAGGGCTTAAGAACCACAATGACATTTGTTTGTTTAGAGTAGATTTCAAAAGTCAATTTCACCATTCAGCTCAAACTGAAGACTTTCAAATCAGGGTTCATTTGTGTGCCCTGAAAGAGGCTCACCTGAATCACTTCTCTTTCTTTTTTTTTTTTTTCTCTTTTCTCTAAACTAAAAATCAGAATAGTCTGAACTTTATGTGAAAAGAAAAATAACACAGAGAAGGGTCATAGTGTGCATGTGTAAAATAAGCGGCGAGAAGCGAGTTGCTTGGGAAGAGCTTTCTCTTCCTTATTTGGGTGGCCTGAGACCTCATGTTATCCAGCTGATTTATCACAAACCGAAGGCTGAAGTCAGTTGCAGTTCTGAGGAAGATGGGAAACTAGACCCTCAGTCGAGGAGGGAGTTAGGGCAAAGATTCTGATCTGAGAAATGTGGTGCTGGAAGGCACGGAGGTTTAAAAAGGAACTACTTAGGCACCAGGCCGGGGAGACCCCAGTTCTGCAGTCTCCTCTGGAGCCCTGACATGTAATGATTTTCCTTCCCTGGATTGCAGCCTCAGAACTGTTGCACTAATGGCCATTCACGTAAGAGAACTTGAGTTGTATCTTTATGGCTTTACTCCAGCTCTATCTGTGATGAGCATACAATCAATACTTTAACTGATTGGGGTTGGCTATTTAATCTATGGAAAAATCCTGTTGCAATCCACCAGCTGTGGGCATGGCTTACTTGGTTTCACACTTTCAGACAAATTTGGATCAAAAATTTAGGCCAGATGCTTTTATGTAAAAAACTAACACATATCCAACAATGTAGCTGAATTCATCCCCTTGCTATGTCCTGTTAATTTTAGTGAATCTGTGTTGCCTTACATCAGTTTAGGTTATGATCATATAATTTTTGAGAGGAAATTGCTACAGGACTTCTCGGGCTCAAAGTGGGCAAGGCTGGAATTCGTCTGTTTATCCCAGATTACTGCAGCCTTCAAGGGGCACCAGCCTTCACAGACATCCAAGGAAGCACATTAACCAGCACTAATACCACAGTATAAGAGGCAAAGGTGAGGCATATCTAGTGCTAGGACAACTTAGATCACAGAAATGAAAATGTAGTGACCCTTGTAAGTCAATGGCTAGTGGTTAAAGATTACCTGTTCTGGTCATTCTGACTACTAGATAGAGAAAGATTAACTTAGAGCAGTATGAAGTAGGGCAAAGGTATTTAACCTGGAAACCGTGATCTCTTCTGATTTCTGCTGGGGCTCAGTAAACGAAATTGATTTCAGTTTCCCAATCACCAAACCCATTACATCAGTTCTAGATCACCCTGGCATTCCCCATAACGATTCACCATGGACACATTTGAGACAAGGAGTTCAGGTTGAGGATTATTTTCAGATTCAGGGTGTAAAGTCTGACTAACAATGTACTGTCCAGGAAATTTCTGTTCTCCAGAAAAATAGTTGTGGATAGAATTTAAGCAATTTTGATGTAAGCAGATGGCTAACATATAAAACTTATGTTTGTTTATCTGTCCCTATGGGGGAACTGCCCACCCCCAAGAAACAAATGCTGTTATTTGGTTCCTCAGCTCTAAGTCTTTTGCCCAGGTCAGCTGTTCTGCTTCCATCAGCCTGAGAAATTAACTGTCCCTTAGCAGTTGTCAAAGGCACAGAACTTGCTTTTTCCTGTCAACCACTGGTGCAGCCTACACATTTCAGGCAAAGCATTAATCCTACAAATAACAAACCACAGCAAAATAAACTACTAATGGACATTTACAAAGAACTTAAGATTTCTGTAACTTCCCTTCCTTCCTACATTTTACCAGGAGGTCAATGAGCCTCCCTCTCCATGTGCAGCTGCCACGAGCACTGAGGGCATGGCCATCAACCTGCCCTGTGCCCACATCATATACAGTAATTAATTTAATGTCTTAGCAACTTCTGCAGGTATGTATTCAGGTGTCATGTATCTGCAGGGCAGCTCCACACGCAGCACAGGCGGTGTCCAGAGCTTTACCAGCAGCATTTAGCACAGGCAGCAGCCGGGGTGCAGGCCGTGCGCTCCAGGGGGTGTGAGGGGAGCCTCTGCTGCCTGCTCTGTGGTGCCTCCTGGGCTCACACCCAGCAGAGCAGACACAGCAAAGTGCCAAGGGCTTGGACGCAGGTGAGGATAAGCAACTTTATTCATATTTGCAAGTAAAAACCCTGTTTAAATCCTCAGAATTGGGAGAGACTGTAGTGGTTTGAAATCTACTAATCACCAGTGAATCCCCTCAGAAAAGACATGGAGAGCCACATCTCCCTGGAGCAGTGGCCCCACTCCATAAGGGGCAGCCCCCTGAGACCCCCTGCCCTGTCTCTGGAAGGGGCAAGGGCTGCCCGAGAGGGGCAGGGCCCCGAGAAGGGGCGGCAGGGCCCCCGAGGAGGGGCTGGGCTGCGGGGCCGTGCTGAGGAGAGGACAGGCCCTGTTTGCATGTTGGGGCCAGTGGCCAGCACTGAAGCCATTAGTGAAAGACTGGTAAAAAGCATTAAGAACTGGGTGGAAAGGGTGCTCAGTACCTTTTGCTTGCTGCAGCCAACTATAATTAGTCATTATTTATTATAACTTCTCAGTCATCAGTGAATTTAGTTCTAGATGTGAGTAGTCACAATGTACTTACTTTTCCCCTGCCTCCCCTTGTGCCTCAGCTGAAAACTTTCATCTGACACAATTAAAAAGGATTCAGCGTGGGCTTTCACACACTTTATTATTTTTTATAAAAACTACAGATATAAAAGTTGTTTTTTTCTCTTGAAAAATCATGAAGTCTATGTTTTTATAACTCCATCTTGAAACCTTAATCTGTTTTTCCTCTGCCAGTTGGACCTGGCTCTAGCCAAATGGTGGCTGGAAACAGAACTCCCTACTGCTGGCCTGTGTGCTAAACGTGCATAAAGTAAAAGCCAAGAAGTAGCCAAGATAAGGCTACTTAAATACAGTTTGGTAGGGCTAGTGTTTTTGTTTTTTTCCTCTTTTCTGTATTCCTCTGCAACTGCTCCCCCAGTTAAAGAGAAAAATAATGTAGCTATAATATCAATGTTTTGGAGACAAAGAATTGCAGGGGAAAAAAAAATCACATATTTTATGTGATGTTGGAGACACCTTGCTTTCTAAACATAAACTTTACACAGATACCATATTTAGTCTAATCAGATTATTTAATAACTCATTTACTATCCTATGCAACATAAAATTGAATTTCAGATTTTTTCCAGTCCAGGATGATATAGGTCTGCTGAACTGAAATATTTTTCACAAAATCCTAGTTTCAAGACCTTAGACAAAAATCAATCTGCTGTTTCTTTGTCCAGTTTGCCTCTATGGGTAATCCCTGTTCCTGCCAACAGAATGTGTCTGTGGGGCAGGGTATAAGCTGTTCAGGTGCATCTGGTCTTTATTTGCTTTGATTAATGCAGGTGCTGAGCATCATGCATTGTTAGTTCTCTTCATGTGTTTAAAGAGATTTCTGCAGTGAAAAGAGAAAGAGGACTAAAGCAGGGAGAAAGGAAGGCATCTGCTTCTGAAAAGGAGTTGATGAGCTGTCTGCCTCTTTCTACAATAAAATTTTATTTGTTAAATTGTTCACTGGAGAATTACATGGAAGGGATCTTCTTTCAGTTAGCAGAAGCTGGTGGTCAGTTGGGAGCCTGGGTGGTTATGACAGTTGTTAACTGGTGAGTGGTAACCACGAGCAGTTTACATGCTGCAGGTAACTTGCACGTATAAACAAGTGAGCAAAATCGGGATCTTGAGCTCAAGATAAAATGGAGCAGTAGCAATTCCTGGACTGGCACTGGGAACTGCAACATTGTTTAACAAAAATATCAAAAGAGGCATTATTTCCCTACAGGCTGTAGAAACAGGGTTTGAGAGTTAGGCAGGTGTTGAGCCGATCAGGCCATCAGCCAGTCTGCATTAGGACCAGGTGTGAGGGTGACTCAGAGATCTTTCCAGAGACCTCTGAGTCTGTGAAGGGACACTTGGAGTGACTAGCTCTGCAGAACCCTCTCTGTTAACTTGGAAAAGCTTTCCTATTGCACTGGATGTTAAATTTATGGAATAGTAGCAACTCTGGAGTTCTTGAGACTGCTCTTCTGGACTGATTCAGCTGGAGTGAGTGAACTTACAACTGACAGGTAAGTGGACTTCTAATCTTTGGTTGTAATGGGATGGCTCTGAGGTTCCAGTACTCAGCAGTTAAAATTGGAGGTGTGTTGCCTTGGTATGCATTCGATTTGATGCCTTTATAGAATGGACATCTATGGGAATGAGCTGCATCAGGAGTAAATAACCAGAAAACTTGGTCCCTCACATCCTCATGCTGTCTCTCAGGGTAGAATATAACTAAGGATGTGGTTAATGGAATCAGAGGTGGCCTTGTATTTTGGCCTCTGGATGGCCTGGGCGAGTGTGGTAGTGCCTGGGTCCCTACTGCTTCTGTGGGTTTTGTGTTTGGAATGGGAGGGGGGCTTTCTTGGTGGTTCAGGACAGAGTAACTGGGCCTTTTCAAAATCAGCTCTTGGAAACTGGTGGGCTTGCAGTCTGCAGCTAAGCAGTGTGGCTTAGCAGTGGCCAAAGGACTGCCAGGCAGCATGTTTTCTGATATGTTGTGAGGCTGAGGAAAGGCTAGCTTTAGGTGGGTTTTGCTGAGGAGCTGTTAGGGCCCACACAGTGTTTTGGGGTGCATCGGGTGGCTGAGCATCGCTCTGGCTGAGGCAGAGCAGGGCCCTTGCAAATGGCAGGGCCCACCTGGAGTCCTGAGGTGTGCCTGGGGGAGGGGTGGTGGAGTAAGGGTTACCCTCCTGGGCTGGGGGCATGTGTAAATGCTCTTTTGGTGTAGTGCCCTACAACTCTGGAATTTGAAACATTTTTCTTGTGCATATTCTTATAATACACCATTGATATGTGACTGTGCAAATATGGGCTTGTTTTCAAAAGAAGGAGCTTGAGCTCAGAGTATAAGGGAAGAGTTTCTCATTGGGTGAAGAGGGAAAACAAGTGATTGATGCATGAGCTCTGTAAAAAAACACCTGACTTGTTCTTAAGCTGTTAGCAATTGGATGCAAGTAATAGGAATTAACTGCCTATATAATCACATACCAGTTCAGCTCACCAGTGCTTCAGATCAATTGTCATGACCTTGCTAGTCTTCCAGATTATAAATGTGTTCGGAATACAGTTAAAAGAAAAATGAATTTGAGAGGGTTTTTTTTGTGCTTTAAATGCTTAATATCTCCTTGTATTGGTATTAGTGTTTGAAAGAGGAACTAATTTGCTGGTCAAACTAATTATTATTTTTTTTAATGGAGCAATGAAGGTCCACTTGTGGAAGAGATGAGCTTTTTTTCAAAGAAAAAAAGTGGGGGAGGAAAATTCTGTTTCATTTGCAACAAATGCCTACTTTAAATATATATGTCTTGAAAACGTTTTTATTTTGAGATACTGCTGAGATATTTCAGTAATTTTTCTGGACCAAGGTGTCCAATGTATCAGTCTATAATTATCCCTATAGCCCCTGTGATGCACTATGATGCCCCTCACTTGCTGAATCATTGGTACTACCTTGCTGCAGTTGCTCAGACCACAAAGCATATATCTAAGCTACAATTTTCTCTGTGTTTTTAAAATATACATTTAGTCTCAGTGGAGTCATCTTTAGCTGAAGGAGCCTGAGTTTTCTGGGTTTTTTATGTCTTAGAAGCTAAACATTTTACTGGCACTAAAACCAACACTTTCCAACCTCTTGTTATTGTTCTGTTGTATTGGAAATCAACACATGCAATTTTCATTGTAGTAATCTCAGTGAATTATTTTTTGTTCTTATTAAATAGAAGCTAGGCTTCAGTTCATATAAAGATCAAGTAAAAGTTAATTTCTTTCACACTCAAATGAAGACTCTTGGACTATGCAATTTGCAGTCATTTCAACATTATTTACTTTCAAGGCTTTTTCAGAGATCATTCTCTGTTCTTACCAAGTAAAAAAAAAACAAATTATGCTTGTAGGATAAATTCTATATGAAATGAAATTCAGAACTCACCTTGCTGCTCCTAGAATACTCCTGAAAAGTTGTTTTTCCTCTGAGGAAGTTTATTATGACTGGAAAAAACAAAATGCCACATATACAAGTCTTAGTCTTTCTCCGCAGTGGCAAGTGGGTTATTTCCTGCAGATCTTAGCTGAAATGTTTCCAACTTACATGGGAATGTTCTCCTACTGCCTGTTCCAAAGCTGCCTTCAGCACTGGGGTGGCAATGGCACTGAGCAGTGCTGGCATTTGGATCTGCTCTGCCAAAGCCACAGGCAGCGTGTGCAGCTCCGGGGTCAGAAGGGACCCTTGCTGTGGGGTCTGGCTTTGTTAAAGATTACTGGGTCTGAACTGTGTCAAGCACAAGGCTTCTCTGAGATGTGGTTGTTACTGTGGGTATTATTTCTCCAGGACTTGTCAGCCTGGACTGTTGTTTGCCCTGGTGATAGGGCTTCCCTTCTCAGGGTGGCATTGGGCAAGATCTGCTCTCTGCAAAGCTCATTGCCAGTTCACCACCTGTCTGCAGGCTGGGTCCTGGGAGCCTGTTCTCTTGCTGGGCTGTGTGAGGCTGTTGGGTTTTATGACCATGGTGCTGTTCTTTGGTGCCTCTGGGATGAAGGAGGCTGCAACTGCAACACTCAGAGCCTCAGCAGCCTGAGTGTGCAGAGCTGAGGTGTGCTCTGTCACTGCCTAGGCACTGGGGTGGAGAGGAATGTGTGTCTTACTGTTGTGTAATCTGCCTTCTGCTGGGGAAAATGCACCCGTGTTTCCAGTGTGACTGGTGGATTAAGGCACGGGATTCTCATGGACAGCTCACTGGAGCTATTTCACAGATGTGAACTTGAGAATGTTAAACATTAATCATTCTTATCAGCCCTCTGTAGCACTAAGCCAGTCCTGTGCTTTAACTTTGGGTAAATGAACAAATGCTCTGGGGTGATCCATGAAAATAAGCAGTTTGTGTAGCAAGATTCAGTTTGTTTCACAATTCTTAAATGCTAGTGGAACATGAAGGTCCATTTTAGTTCAGGACTGGTGAGTAATTCAGCCAGACATGAGTACCACACTGCTGTGTCCTGCACGGCCGGGAAGTCCCTTAAGTTGGTTGAAGATAATGTCTTGTCCTGGCCAACCAGGAAAGATGCCCTCTTAGTCTTGTTGGTGAATAGAGGAGGGCTTGTGGGAGCTGTGATGGTAGGTGGCTGTCTTGGCCACAGAGATCATGAAATGGTAGATTGTTTGTCTTCTTACAGTTAATATCTTAAAAAAATGTTGATGTAATGACAAAAAAGGTCAGCAGAGCTCCTACCCTGGCTTTCAAGAGAGTGATCTTTGAGCTAGTTAGCAGTGTCCCCTGAGGAAATGTTTGAGGGCTTAAGGATCCATGAGTGTGTCAGTTTTTAAGAACCACCTTTGTTGCTGTTGCGTTTTTTGGTTTGGTTTTTGGTGTTTGGGTTTTTTGTTTTTTGGTGGGTTTTTTTTTGACCTTCCACAGGAGCAGGCAATCCCATGGTGTCAAAATCCAAGCAAAGGGGACAGATGACAAGCTTAACTTAACAGGGAACTTCTCTTAGATGATCTCTGGAAGATAGGTTAGGCTTTGTGTGAAGATTATAGAGCTGTGGATTGCCAGCAGGGTTCCTCAGGGATCGATCCTAGTGCTGTTCAACATTGGTCTGGGTGCAGGAGTTGAATGCACCATTAGCAAGTTTGCTGATGATACCAAACTGGGAGGTGCTGTTGACCCAAGGGACAAGAGGCATTGCAGAGGGATCTAGATAGGTTGGAGTATTGGGCAATCATCAAAGACAGAAACGGAACCAGTCCAACTGCTGGGCTCTGCACCTGGGATGTAGTAATGCTGGCCACAAGTCTAAATGGTGAGGGGAGTGTCTGGGTCCAGCCCTGCAGAAGGGCTCTGGAGGTGCTGGTTGGCAGCAGGCTCGGCAGAAGCCACCAGCATGCCTGGCACCAAGAGGGGAAACCACATGAGAACAGCATCACTGTCAGCTGGTGGGTCTGCTGAGCATCAGCTGCACAGCCAGATCATAGGATCTTGGGATAATTCGGGTTGGAAGGGCTGTCAGGGAAGTCTGTAATCCAACCTCCTGCTCAAATCAGTGATCTGTAGGGTCAGCCTAAGCTGATCAGGGCTTTATCCACTTGAGTCTTGAAATCCACCCCAAATGGAGACTGCACAATATGTTCCCAGCTAGAGCAGATGCAGTCCTGTAGATCAGCTCTGCAACTACCAGATACCAAACCAAATCACATCAGATAAAACAACTGCTCTTTCACCTAAAATATTCCCCAGGAAATCAGTAGCACAGTTGCCTGGTTTTGTACCTATACACAGAACATCTGTTCTTCCAACTTCTGTGTGTCAACCCATTTCAGGTGAGCTGCATTGTCAAAGAGAAATCTGCCCAAGTCAAGGGATGCTTTCTAGAGAATGTAGCAGGCGCAGAGACCTCTCCTTGGGAAGTCTGCAAGCTGTAATGGCCAGTGGCTAACAGGCCTCGGGGACCAGGAATTGCATGCCTTGTTCCACAGGTTAGCAGCTCTGGGAGCAGGTAGCACTGGCCAATGTGTTCTTCTTGTTGCTTATTGAACACAACCAGAATATCTGCTGTGACAATGATGATTTCATCCATCAGGTTTTTACAGGCTCAGTAAAAGATGGATGAGAACTTGATGAAGCAGCACAAGGAAACAATGAGAATTTGTGTTCTTTTAAGTACACTAGCAGCCTATCTGCCATGGTCTGTGGTGGGTTTTGGTTTTGTGGGGTTTTTTGGCTTCTGGGTGGGTTGTGGGGTTTGTTTTTGTTGTTGTTTTTTTTTTCTGTAGCTTTATGAAGTAAGAGTCAGTGCAGAGGATTTTGAAGGCTGCTAATGCATTGGTACTCTGAAAAACCAAGTATCTGTTTGATCAGGTGTGAAAGAATGAAAGTGCTTCATGAAACATTGAACTAGCAGGTGATGGTTCCTTTTCCACATGGTAGGCAGGGCTGGCGTTTCAGTGTTGAGTGAGAGGGGATAGCTAGTGTGAGGCTGGAATGTCCAGGCTCTGAGAAGAGGAAGGGTTTATACTGGAGCTTGAGAAGGTTTGCAAGGAGCAAGGTGATGCTGTCAAAGCGGCAGGTGAGAAAGACTTGAAACAACATTCAACATAGATTTTTTTTTCCCTTGATTTCAGTTCCTAAGCCTGCTGTTCAGGAGGTTCCTTGGCACCACCATGATGTAGGTAGTGATACTGTGTTCTAAGGGGCATGGAAGAGGAAATGTTAAATAGCATAATTGTTAGTAAAAACTGGCTAAAATGAAGACCAGAGGTAGTAACTAGGATATCATATGCTCAATTTTCTGAAGTTACTTTGAGGGTTGTTTAGACATCTGAAGAATATTGTCTGGGAATCAAGTTGTTTGTATTTTTACATCTTAAAAGAAATGAAGAGGGAGAACAATTGTACTCTACTCTTAACTTTTGTCAGACCTATCTTGGACTATGTTACACACGCAGAACAGCAAAGTTTTCCAGAGGACAGCACAGCTCACTTCCAGGACAGACTGAAGGGACTTGCAAACTTGTGCAATTTATTATTTGTAAAATTCCAAGGCAGGGAGGAATGTCTTGGGCTGTCCAGGCTGTCCTGGTTCTCAAGTCCACCTGTCCTGCTGTGGTTTGCAGTGATTCTCTGGGAGTGACACATTGAACAGGGAACCAGGTAGTGCCAGAGACTGAGGGACTGACCAGGGGCTCCTGGTCAGGACTCGGCCGCACTATGGTGGAACACAAGGAGTGTGGAGACAGTTGTAACCTGCTGTTGTGGCCTTGGATGTGATAGGAACTGGTGAATGCTCTGGGGAAAGCCCCATGGCAGCACCACTGGCAGAAGAATTCCCGATTACGGTGGCAGCAGGCAGTTGTATGAATGGAAGGATTCTGCTCAAAAGTGTAAAGATGGATGACTTTATCTGTGAGAAGGAGCACGGGGTGCAGTTAACTCTAACTCAGGCAGTGTCACCACTGGTTTGTGAGAACTGGCAGAATCACTGAATGGCCTTTGCCCCCGAAGAGTGAGGTTTTGTTCAATTAACATTTTCCTGAAATGCATCATTTGACAAAGTATTTCAATCCTAGAAAAGCTTCCATTTAATTTATATCTGCATTTTTATTGAATTCTTGGAAGCTGACATGAGTAATGCAGTTTGGATTAAAATATGTTGCTTTTAAAGTTTTATTTAGAATTACTATACTTTGAGTTTTATTTGCATGAAGTTTGGGGAGTTTGTAGTTGGCTGTTTTTTTTTAATCCAGCTTTCAGAAACTGTGGTTGGGAGCATGAGAACAGGAGGAATTAGGAAGAAATTCTTCACTATAAGGGTGGTGAGGAAGTGGAATGGGTTGCCCAGGGAGGTTGTTGGTGCCCCATCCCTGGAGGTTTTTAAGGCCAGGTTGGACGAGGTTTTGTGCAACCTGGTCTAGTGGTAGGGTTCCCTGCTCATGGCAGGGGGGCTGGAACTTGATGATCTTTAAGGTCCCATCCAAACTTAGTGATTCTATGAGGAAGCAGAGTTCAGAACAGCAAGAGCTACTAGGTGTTGCTGCTTGGAGTTCTCTGGTGCAGCAGCTGTGGAAGCAATGCAAATTGGATGTGATGGGTATTGGATTAAGTCCTTAATTTTTAATAAAAATCTGCACTCTCTCTGCTTCTTTAATTCAGCTATTTTAAGGACAAATTTTTCAATCCAGAGCTTGTGTTCCATGTATGACCCATTGTAACAAGTTCGTTTGACTGGCCTATTGAAACTGGTGGTGTGACAGTTTAGACCTAGGGACTTTTTCCATCTTGTTAGCTGTACCTTGTGAATGAGTGTGTGCACCTGCCTTCTGTCGTGGCTGACAGCCTATCATGGAGTGTAGAAGTTAGTGCCAAAAAAAAGTATTTAGATACTGGGAAAGAGCTGGAATGCTTTTGTATGGAAAAAATTGTGCATCCCAAATCTGAAAGAGGCCTTGGCAGAGAAGGGGAATGTGCTTGATTTGGGGCTTTTTGCCTTTGCAAGAAATCTCACAGCTTCTTAAAGAGCAGAAGCTGGCAGGGTGGAAGGGGAAGTCTTCACAGCACTATCAAACTTTAGGGGAGAAAACAAAAGGGAGCAGCAGTTGTCAGTTCTGTTTCTAGGAGTTTCTCAAGGATCTATAGTGGGCTTTTCAATGTATTTCAGGATATAAATCACATTTCACAACGTGAAAGGTTTTGCTGAATCCCTGAGTTTTTTGGGGGGTGTTACCCTCCTGTCCCCACTTCTGGTCTGCCAATAGGAGCTGATGGCCAAGAGCAAACACGCTGCTTGGTGGGTGACCAGGTGAACTGACTGCTTGGTCGTTGGACTCCTGTCCTTCAGGGCATGGGCAGATGTGCTCAAACAAAGCTATTTAAACAGATGCCAGTGGCACAGATAAAAGGCCACATGGATGTATATGAATATATATACATTGGCCTTAGAGGCACAAAAGAGAAAAGGGAAGAAAAAGGCTTTTTTTTTTTATTAGCTACTGTCCAACAGGAAAACCTGATGACAGTTCTTTCAGCAGATTAATGTTGCTGTGACAGCCAAACGAGTCTCAGTTCTCTCTGTGAAATGCTACTCATGCTGGTATTCTGTTGTTGACAGATACTAAGTTTTAAAATGTTGTGGATTTTCTCAGGTAACCCTTATTTGTGCACGCAGTAGGTGTAGGAAGACTTCTGGCTCCCCTGAAAATCATGCTTGTTTCCCTTGTAGTTTGTTTCTTTAGCAGCTTGATGTGGACTGTTACTTAAACTAGCAGTCTGACTTGTTCTTTCTTCATTCTCCACACCCCAGTACTGTCTTTCGGTGGCTGGCTTCTTTTTCTGAGCAAAAGATGCATGGGTCCATACCAGAAATATTTCCACAGAAGTTGCTGTAGATAGAGCTGTCATTCAATACAAAAATGCAAAAAACTGTCACTTCCTAAACTCTGCTGAATGTATTATAACTGCCCTCTGATGTGTTTTGAATTGCTTCCATCTGTTTGTTTTTTTTCTGTAAGTTTAGATATTATTGATAGACTTTGTTTTGATAGTTACTTGTCCTGTGAACAGAGGAGCAGAAGTAAGGGGTGCAATATGTTCAGACTGTGCACAAGAGCTAAAAGAAGTCTAGGAGTGGAGGTAGTTTGCTTTCTTCAGCACTTTCTTTTCTTGAAGAGCCAAGTGAAAGCTGTGTAAGGTAATGTTAAGAAAATGGATCTTTGGAATGAGATTGTAAGAATTGTTCCTCTCAGTATTGCTCAGAGCCAAGCCTGTCTCTGCTTGCTGCTCTGTGCAACTACTGCAGGTGAAAAATTATGCTGTTATCACCAGAAAGAAAAAAAAAAATAAATACTGAGCTACTTGTACCGGTGCTCTTAGAAGGTTGTGTTTGCCACAAATAACCTTGTAGTAAGATTAAGCAGAAATGGAGACGACAGAGGTATACTTCACAAATCTAAAATTGTTTATGGTAAAATGATCAGTATATATTGCATTTGTGTCACCGAACTATTGCAGGGATTTGATGTGGTCTGTGAATGTGCCAGAGGCCAGAGATTTGGGAACTGGGGCTGATCTGAGCTCTCTGAAAGAGGCTAGATACAAAGGCAACTGAACTATTGTAAGGAGAAGGGGTCTCCTTGGAAAGCAGGGGTATTTTTTTTTTTCATACATTTTCCATTTAAGTTAGAGATGAAGCAAAATCTTGCTTCCAGGAATCCGCATTAGGGTGATTCAAATTCTGGTCCAAACTTCTGGTTTATAAGAACTGATACAGACTCTCTGCAGTGTTTGTCTCTACATTTCAGCCCTGGTTAATTTCTCTGTGTTCTAAAAGCCACTGAAGGAACTCCAATGCAGTGACAATTCACCATAAATCTTTTCTTAATGAACAGTACATGAGCTTCTCCATTATTTGAGAATTCGGAGTCCAGAAAGTCTAAAGACTTTCTCTTGCTAGAGTTACCAATCCTTCTCTGTGCCAGCATGCTGCTGAAGCAGTTGTGAGCAGCAGAATAGCAGGGGGCCTTTTCACCTGCACTTGGACTGCTCAGGTTCTGGTCTCCTGGCTCAGTTGCCGCTGCCCACGTGTGGGCCAAGAGAGGGTTTGTCAAATCGGGTTGTGTTCGAGGACACTGATTTGTCTGGGGCTGCTTCCTTGCAGTGAAACCCTGCCTGCCTTTCTGGCTTGTGGCTTAATTATCCCTGAATATTGGATCATCTGCAAACCCTTGTATTAGGGTTAGTAGTCTTGTGTACAAATGAAAGGCAGAAAGGAGTAACAGGGAGGTGTTTCTGGCCTCCCTGTGAAATAACAACAGCCCTTTATAAAAGAGGGAAAAAATCATAATTTGGACTGCATGCTCCTATTCTTTTTTATTTTTTTATTTTTATTTTCTTTCCAAAAACCCCTAGGGTCACAGTTGGGAAGTACTGTGTCCAAGATGTGCATGTTGTAACAAGCCATTGAGATAGCAGCATGGAATCACAATTTCTATTTGCATTATTAATTAATCGCAGAGAGTGAACCATCTGCATCTTGGATTAGGCAGCACAACTGTTTAAAACTACTATTTTTTTTAAAAGCTGTTGTTCACTTAAGAACTGGAGTGAAGGAATTTACTGGAATGGTAGGGAAAACCTTGTCAGTTGTGGGAACAAGTAGCCCTCAGTTCCCTGCACTCTAGATAGACTGAAGAGGAAGGAAATCCCTAGACTTGCACAGAATATTAACCTCTAGCAGCTTCAAAGGGTTTTTTTGTTTTTGTTCTGTGTATAGAAGCCCTTAAAGCTGAAGAACCATTGTGCATCAGCATTCTGAAATACTTAGAGGTGCAGCAGAGAAGTGTCTGTCCACTGCACACGACTGATGTTTGCCAAGTATTGATCTAGGGTCCATCTCTGTTATCCTTTAACTTTAGTCCAAGGTTCAAAGTTTGCCTTTTGTTTAAAAACTGATTTCACAGAGAGGTTGTGTCCTCCAGCTAGTTCAGTACAGAGGTCTGTCAAACAATAATTGAGTTTACCACTGCTTTGAGGAAAGCTCTGAAGCCCACACAGAAAACCACTGTGGTATAGAGATGTGTGTCCACAAGCACAGCAGGGCACAGTGAGCCTGAAAAAGGGAGCAAGTAATTAGTCCAAATTAGCAGAACAAGCAGAAGCCTCAGGTTTGTCCCACCCGTTTCTGCATGAAAGCAGCAAAAATGAAGCTGTGATTCTAACTTGTGTGACTGCATCTGTGCTGGCTTCAGCTGGCAAGGCTGGACAGTCAGACACTGGGAAGCAGAGAGATGTGATGTTCATAGCTCTGCTTGTGTTGCTGTGGCTTTGCTGCCTGAGCTACTTGCACTGGTTTGGGGCAGTGGTTACTGCTCCTTTTGCTGTGTAAGTGTGGGTGACAGCTACATGTCTTGGCTGACAGGGAGCAGCTTCAGCGCTGCGCAGGGCTGAGGGGTAGAACTGTAGACTCATAGGCTAGTTTGGGCTGGAAGGGACGTTCAAAGATCATCTTGTCCCTGCCCATGGCAGGGGGGTTGGACTAGACCAGGTTGCTCCAAGCCCCATCCAGCCTGGCCTTGAACACTTCCAGGGATGGGGCAGCCACAGCTTCTCTGGGCAGCCTGGGCCAGCATCTCACCACTCTCACAAGCAAAGAATTTCTTCCTTGTGTCCAATCTAAACCTGTCCTCTTTCAGTTCAAAACAATCATCCCTTTAAAGTGGTTGCATTGTTATATGCTGCTGATAGAATTATCAAAGAGAGGAAAATGCACTGAAATTTAAAGTAAAAAAACTTGAATTAATAAGGTTGATATATGACAGGGTAAAAAATAATAGATTCAGAACTGTGTGGCTTTTCATTAATATATCTTATGTTCACACTGTATTGCACTTTAAACTTAAGAGTCTAATCTGTTAAACTAATGGAACATCCACAGCAAACAGCAGAAATAAGTCAGGCAGATGCATTTGAGTAAGAATAAATAAAAGTCTGGGGAAAATAATAAATGGTAATAATCAAGTTATTTATCTTTGTGATCCTGGTATTGGAGATGTTCGAAATGGGAGTGCTTCATGTTGGGTTGCCATAGCAAACCCTGGGTGCCTTTCTCATGGTAGTATTATGTAGGAATGTAAATGATAGTGGGTTTTATGTAGAGGCAAACTTGGAATGAAAGAAAAGTATGAATTCACTTGTGTTTGAGAGGGCCCTTGCTGGCAGCTCTGCTGTTTGCCCCACTCTTAAGCTGTTTTGGCAGAATCTGCAAATCAGATACTTGTCCAGCTGGGCCTTTAATTTGATCTGTTTTTATTAATGACAGCAAACTTAAACAGAAGAGGAATTAATTTGGGTAGTGCAGTTTTCCCTTGTCAGGGTAGGAAGTGACCAAGCTTCATGGCTGGAGGTAGGAATGTGTTCCCTGCTCAGGCAGTTACTGCAGCGGCTCCCACAGGCGGCTGCAGAGCCTTGCTGCTCTGTGGGTATAGATCAGGGATTTCAGTGTATTGGCAGGAGCTTGGTTGGCTTGTTTGCAAATCCTTACATGTGGTAAGGAGTTGCACGGGCCTTGTTTAACCACTTAGAACGTTCCCGTGCCACAACTGTGTTTCATTTTCACCTGGGATATGGGAAAACAAATGGGATTGCTGTGCTTTTTAGTTGTTTTTGGAAACTCACTGGATGTAACTATGCTGAAACAGTAACACACATGTAGCTATCATTGGAAGTGATGTGTATCTCAAGGGTGGTTTGTTTTTAAACTTTTGTTGTAAAGAGTGCTGTTTAATCCTGTGTCTCGACATTACACAAAGTTTGTTACTTTTTATGGTACAAAGTAAATCAGTTGCTGCTCTGGTGTTGGTGCAGGTGAAGAGTGGAGAGACTGGTGCACTAGTAATAACTTGGAGGAAGCCACGCTGCAGTTGCAAGCTGAGATGTTGTCCCCAAAATGCACAAAAATAACGAAGTTGCAAAGCTTGCTAGGCTGAGTCTTCTGTGGGCTGTGTGTCTTTGAGAAGTCAGATGACAGTGCTGGTGAGGCCTCAGTGACCTGGCTCACAGCAGGTCCCCCCACCTGTTGGTGAGCCAAGCAGTGGTTCTGGTGGCCAGGGCTGCTCCTTGGGTGCCATCAAGAGGGTTGTGTTTTTTTTTACCTACTTGTCTTGGCTGCCCATGTTTCTCTTCTGGTCCCTGGGCTCCTGGACACTTGCTCAAGCAGATGGTGGGGGGTGTCTGCATGTGTAGTGGTGAGCCTTTGAGGTTTTTTACATTTTCTTCAGCAAATCGGAGCTGAAGGTAGCTGCAAGAGCTTGCTACATGACCCTTGATGTGTATTAGTACAAGTCAGATCAGTGTTATCAGTGTTGCCTGTAGGCTGTGCTTCTCATGAAGCTCCATGGCCAGGAGACAATGTTACATACTGATTCTGTATTGAAGACTAACAGGTAATTTAGTCAATCTACAGCTTTCTTAAGCACTGATATTAGCTCAGGAGGACTGCATTGTATTCTTAAAGTGAGCTGTTAAATCAGAAATACGACTTGTGCTGGTTGTTTGAGGTTTTTTTGTTAGGTTTGGCTTTTGGTTTGTGGTTGGCTTTTGGTTTTTGTTTTTTCAATCGGGCATTCACACTGATTAAGAGAAAAGGCAACACTAGTTCCATTACTGTTCTTAATACTACAACATTGGAATTTTAACACTGGAAACCAAAACAAATTCACCAAGATGTAGACCTGTGTTGTTAAATGGAACTTAGCCAAGTTTGTTTCAAGTGGGGTATTTTGTCTGTAGCACACACATTATTGTGGGATGGAGAAAGTGCTGCTGTAAACAGAAAATATGCAATCAACATAATAGAGCCTTCAGTTACTCCAGGTGTGGCTGAAACAGGAAAGTTTCCAAGCGTGCTGCATTGTGTGGTGACTGCAGAAGTGGGGAATTCCTGGGCAGAACTTCCCGTGGCAGACTGATGGGGTGTTACAGCTCTGGGGTGGGAAATGCTGATGGAACAGAGGAGATGCCAGTGAGCTGGAGAGGGGCAGTGCTTGTGGTTTATCTAATGGTGCTTCTTTAGAGAACGCTGCAGAACCATTAGCAATTGTTCACATCTCTGTAGAGTTACCTGGACTTGTGCCCTCTGAAGGTGGTTGTGCACCAGCACCTGTGTCTGCTGTAAACATTTCTCAAGGATACTGTGTAATTCAGCTGAAAACATTATACACCTTAATGCTTCATGAATGCAGGGCGGGTCAAGGGGGAAACATTGGGAACCACTTTTACAGAAGGTGAAGTAGGTGGACGGTTTAATCGCTTAAAATAAACCAGACACAACTGCTACCCTAGCCACATCCTGGGTTGTGAAAGCCTTCTGCAAACTGAGACCTTAAGGTAATTATAACAAAACAAAGCTTCAGTTAGACAACAGATATATTTGAAGTATAAAATGCTGTAGCTTCCATAATTCTTTATTAAATAATTAAGTTGCATCATTTCATTACAACAACTTCATTTTGTCACATTGAGCTTTTGCTGTCAGGAAAACAAGCTACAATTTCTTTCAGTGCTCCTCAGAAAATAACTGGAAAAAATTACTTTGTCCATGAACAAATCCTTTCCCCACAGTGTATCAAATTCAACTGCTTTAAAGCTGCATTAATTGTGAAAATGAGCATTATTTATAAGTAGTACTTTAAAAACAAATGTTAAGGTAGTTTAGCATAATTTTCAATAGCCTTCTAGTATGAGGTGATTCTTATTAAAAAAATATAAAGTGTGAATTTAATCTGGAATGTTTGACATTTTTGCATGTTTGCAAATAGTAATAATCTCAGTTTTAAATTTTGTTTTGAATTTATGTTCACAAACACTGAACATAGAAATATAATTTTCTGGAGTTTTCCATTCGGGTTTTGAGAACCATAACCTGTTCAGAGCTGCGTGGTGGTGACAAACCCACTGCTTCAGATCCAACACAAGGGGTTAAAGGAGAGAAATGGAACATGGACCATTGCGTGTGGCTGCACGCTTTGTATGTACTTACAGATACATATTAAAAAACTAAGGGGGAAAAAAAAAAAAGGCAAGGTCTCTGTCAGAGTAATAGAGAAAAGCACAAAACCCAACAAGTAAGTGCAGGATAAACGTGGACACAGACTGTTAGAGGTGTGTGTGGGCAGACAGGCGGGAAGCCTGGTTTGTGCTGCTGGTGCTGGTGTCTAATGGGGTGCCCTGCACAGCCCCAGGTGAGGAGCTGGGAGCTTCCTGGGCCTTCAGATGGGTGAAGACTGCAGGGTTTTGGCTTTGTTGTTGTTTTACACACATAAGGAGTAGTTTTATTAGAAATACAAGAAAATTAATATCCAATCTGGTAATTACCTTTTTTCCTACTATGCTTACTGGTAATTGGGCCTTGCAATCACATGGGTCTGATAACTTATTTTTAACTCTTAAAGTGCAGTCTAAGGCTCTAGCTTCCCCTCCCTGGCCCCTTGTGTCAGGTCCTGGCCCTGTGCTGGCTGGGCAGCAGGTGCTGTGGTGATGGGGCTGAGCACAGGGCAGGGGCTGCCTGGGGGCTGTGCTTACAGCAGCATCTTCTGCTCACTTCACAGCACTTGTGGCACTCATGAACCTTCCACTCCAACTTCGCCAAGGGAGAGGTCAGCATGACAGACACACCCGTAGATAAAACTTGTGGTAAGTTGGCTTTTTTTTGTTACTATTGGAGTGGAGGACAAAAAGCAGCAGTTTCCCCCCAGTAGGCATGCAAGTGGGTGCTGCACATGGGCTGCAGCCTGACCTGGCACAGAGCTGGGAGCCCCAGGAGCTGACAGCTGCAGACTGCTGTGACTTAAGTGTTTATCAATTATTGGCCTTAAGGCTTCTGAAGAGCAGAGAAGTGATGGTTTAGGTACCACCTTTATAATTACTTTTTAAGAAAAAAAAAAAAAGTAGTCGAAGAGAACCTTTTCAAAGCCTCTTGGGCCATTGTGTGGTGACCAGGCTAAGCTGTCAGTAGACAAGAGTGCACTGTTAAAGGCACAAGACTCTGGTACGAGGCTCTTGGGCATTCATGCTTTGTGTGGTAGCTGTTTCAAGTAAATCACAATTAGCCACCTTTTTTCCTAGACTGATTCCTTCAAACATAGCTTCATTCAGGAGCTCCACAACTCCTAGATGGCAAGGCTGGAATCTAGCTCAGATGCTCAATGACAGGGCTACAGCTTGGTGTTCAAAGAGCCCTGCAGAACACCCAGTTCCTCTGCAGCTGTTGCTTTGTAACACTGATGCTGCTCACTTTGCCTTGTAGTTTAATTGCAAAACTGAAGGTAACTTCTTGGGTTCTGTCACAGCATGGAAGATCTTAACTTTCTGGCTGACAAGGGGGAATGTATCTGCTTCAGAGTTTACCAACAGCCACCAACCATAAAACCTGAGTTGCAGGCATGTGGTACATTTTAGCAGGTAGCAGCCTGATGGCCGTGGCTGGCAGGAGGGTGTCTGGCACTGTGATGGAGGCTTTAGTGGCCTTGCTCCCCTGTGGGCACTGACTCTGCGTTACGTGAGGACAGCACCACAAGGACAGTTCTACTGCTGCAGGGCTGGGCCCTAACTCTGGGGATGAGGAGCAAGGTGCTGGGCGTGGGGACATTCCCCTGGGCTGTGCAGTGACACCTGCCCTGAGTGTGGCACTACCAAAAGGTAACTCGGCTGGCTGAGCCTGGCACTGGTGTTTATTTAGAGATGGGCAGTAATTGCAAGCAAGCCAAAAGAACACAGATTTCAGCCTGAGCTGTACAAGGCATGTTGGGCCTCCTTGTCAGTGCTGGCCAGGTTCAGTTGGGTCTCCTGGTGCTGCACTCAAAGCTGCCACCCTAAGGTCAGGCCTTGAGGGAGTGGAGGGCTTGCTTTTGATATCAAACTGTTTCCTAAAAATTAAAACCTCTCAATTAAACCACAACAATCCAGATGCACATTAATTACAGTTCTTACATAAATTTGTCTCTTTTGATACGTAGTGAATGCTTTTGGAGTGTCTGTCAGTTTGTGAGGTAAGTGGAGCTGAGCAGGAGTAGATTAAAAAATATGTTAAGTAATTAGTAACTTTCTTTAAAAAGAAAAAAATAATAATCCAAGCAACCAAAATTTCCCTTCTAGTCTGACGTCACTGTGCAATTCTAGAGAGCTGACAGGGCATTCCTGTAGGGAGGTGTTAGGGAAGCTGTTTTAGAGGGACCAAAGCAAGGTCACAACAACAGGAATGGCAGATACACAACCTGACCCTGGTTCTACCTCACTGCACCACACCAGGTCACACCCTCCATCTACACAGAGATTACATTTCAGTTTCACAACTCAGTCTCAGGAGTTCTTAGGGTTCTGATATGTGGCACTGGACCTGAACAGAGCCTCCAACTGCACCAAAAGTCCTTCAGGTTAAGACAGAGAGAGAACTAATTTTGGAGAGTGGCACTTCCCCCAAGGAGCCCGTGTTGTAACACACAGAAGGGCAGGGGAAATACCTGGATTTACCTGGATCTCGCCACCTTCCCCACAGCAGAAGAGGCAGTGAGGTGCTTCTCTAGCGACTGACACACAGTCCACTTTCTCATGTTCAAGCTCACTCATCGAATTTAAAGGGTCAGAATGGAATGTCAGGAAACACGGGAATCCAGAGCTGTGTTCAAGTAATTAAGTAACCTTCCTCATGCATCCTCTTGTTAGCTTGTCAAACTTTTTTTTTTGCTGAAGGTTCCTAGCATTAGGGCTCCTTTCCTGCCTCAGGGTATTTAAGGTTTGCAGGACAGCTGCTCATTCTGGGATGCAGGCTGCACTGCCCGTGCTGCTGGGCAGGGCTAAGGGCCACAAAAGCTGTTGGCAAGGAGCGTGTTCCCACATGCAGTGTCACCGTGCTGCAGGGGCACTGCAGGAGGTCCTGAGGAAAAGCATCTCCAGGTAAGGAGGTGGGCACAACCTGGGGGACTGCACGTTAAATTGCTGAATCCTACCCTGGCAGGACTGTAACCATGTACCTTCAGTGGATCAAATACAAATCTTTCACTTTTAATCTGTCACAAAAGAGATGCAACTCAGACATTATAGTTTAAGCATGCAACATGTCATAGATAACAAAGTTGATTAGATAGTATATATTAAATAAATCTTTGTGATTAAGTAAAAAATAAATCACAAAAACAATTGCTGAGGAACATGTCTGCAGGCTCAGCTCTACATCTGTTCTGTTTTTTTCTTTTATACATCAGCAGCAGCCAAATTCACAACTGATAGATATTGCACCAGAAAGACATGTGCAGTGAGAAGGAATATCATCACATTAAAGTTTATGATAAAAAACCAGATATGACTCCCATGTGTTACATAAAGTGCCTTTAGAGTTGGTGCAGTTAGAAACAAACAAAAAACCCCCACTGTTGTTTAGATATCATTAGCAAATGCATACAAATAGGAGACAGAACGGACCTGTTTGCTATAGTGCCAGATCACATAGTGCCAGGTTTCATTCAGAATGGCTCCACTGCAACCAGTCAAGAGGAAAGGATAATAAAAGAATCACTATACAAAGATAATGACAGGGTTAAGCATATTTTCCTAAAATTATTAATGCCAACCCTACCCCAAAATGCTTTGTACTACATGTAAATATTACCAATAATGAGGCAATTTCTTTATTGAACATGAGATTTGGCATGCTATGTTATGATTCTCCCTTGACTTGTAACTATTCTAATATTATACAAAAATGCAACATCCAGTCGGTACTTCTGGATACAGAAAAATATGAATGTGCTCAATGAAAAGATTTCTCTCTATATCCAGCCTGTGTAGAGGAAATTTCCAACAGAGCTTTCTCCTACTTTCCTGATGGTTTGGGAACACAAGGCTCAAAATGTGCTTTGAAAAAATGACACTGGCATCAGGTCTAGTATGAAATTAAGAAAAATGCTCATTTTTCCAAGTATATGATATTTAATTGTAATGAAATAAAATCTGAAAAATGTCTAAATCAAAAAGTAAACATGAGTTGTAATACTATACCTGTAAAATGATTAATTCCATTCATTGTCATAAGAAATTATGTAAAATATTTATTAAGGTCTTTGCCTACAGAGGCACAACATAAATAGAGTAAGTCCTGCTGAAATGTGATCAGTCCATGTGAAGCAGTTGGTGACCTGCTGTGGGAACGTCGGAAAAGCCACCCGGGGGCAGTGGAGCTGCGGGTGCAGCTGCCGCGGGTTCGCTCCGGGGGCCCCAGCGCTGCCGGAGGCGCTGCCAGCCCGGGGCGGCCGCAGCCGAGCGGCGGCACTGGCGGGAACGGGGAACTGGCGTTTAATCCACTCCTTCAAACCCTTGAGCGTTTTCAACTGCCATGAGGAGCTTCTCCCGCAAGTCTTCGAAGGATTCATAAAGAGGTAAGTCTAGGCGATTAAAGCTGAAATTCAGAAGGAAAAGAATAGTTTAACAATCCCTTGGAAAATACACGTACTTTAAAAGAAACAGAAAAGTTTAAATCATTTGGGGGCCTTAGCAGAGAATGTATCTTATTGTCCTTTGCCAACCTCACCAATGCTGCTGTTCCCTGCAGGCAGCGTGAGCCCAGCCCGGCCCGGCCCACAGGGAGGTGTCAGCTACAACTGTGCCCTCTTCCCACAGCTCAGCGTGGGGATTTGGAAAATAACACTTTGGAAAGGAGAAAAGCCGACAGACAGACACCCCCTGCCAATTGTATGTAATTGATTGAAAACGTTTCCTCTTTGTCAAAAGGCTGGTTTTCTAAGGCTCCTTCTGAACTTCTAGGATGGAGGAAAAGAATAAACATTCGAAAGAAAGTCTTGAAAACGTCCTGTAAAATCTAACAGCCAACTGAAATGTGAAGAGGATGTGTTGATTCTGGAATGTGTTTTGTTTCTACTGCTGTTTGGTGTTTGTTTTTTTTTTAATAAAACTTATCATGCTATAGCATGATTATTTTTATGGCAAGCTAACCATTATGTTCTAATAGTGAGTTTTCCTATACAGCACAATTTAATTTATCTGAAAAAAGCCATAGTCTTGACATGCAACAGAACAAGACAAAGGTTTGTATTGAACACTTTCAACATTTGCAAATTCTGTACTTAGGCTTGTGAGCTCCTCACCTCACATGTTTAGTGAACTGTCCAACACTTTATGACCTCTGCAGCACAGCTTTCTGTGGCTATGTTTTGTTATGTCAGACTTCCTGTAGTACATTATTCCCACTTACTAGGATGAGGAAAAATAAATTAATGGAAAATGAGTAAAGGAAACTGATGCCTGCAGTGTGATACAGTGACAGCTGAAGTGGGGTGACAGCTGAAGTAGAATCACAGCATCAAGAAAAAAAAGCATCAACCCCTCTTTGTACAAACAGCAGTCCTGCTTTTCCAACTCCTGGATATCCTTCCATTTCTGAGTTTTTCCAGAAGGAAGGAGGAAGAGGTGATAAATCTCTAAGACACACAGAAGAAGGCAATGACTACCACATGCAGGTATGTGTGTCAGGTTTCAGAGTATCCCATTTTATAAAGAGTTGTTTGATCTAGGGCTAGAGTACGTTAGAAATAAGCACAGTCACCAGCTTTCCCCGTTCTTGGCAGTATAACAGTGCAGAAAAGCTGCATACTTCTGTTTTTAGGACTTACCACGTGTGAGCTCTGGGCAGTTTATCAGGACTTCCCCATTGCTCTATTGTAAACAGCTGAGGCCCATTTGAACCTGGTTGGAAATGAAAATCATATGAAATATCAATTGTTGGACACTTCAGAGGCTACCTAAATATTATTTATAGCATTAAACGTTTGCATACATCATAGGCTGGCTTTTTCAACTGGTACAAAATACCTGCTATGAACTCTTAAGTAACCACCTTCCATTGCTTTAGTATAGTTTTAATTATTTCCCAGCCCAGTTACCTTATTAAGTTTATCTAAGTACCTTTGTCTAGAGTGTGTATAATGCAAAAGAAGTAAGCTCAGACATTGACAAATGGAGAAGTGGTTGGTTACACGTGCATTCTTCTCCTCTTCCTCTGACACGGATATTATTCCTGGTGACAGCTTTTTTCCTGTGGGCACTAGGAGTGTGTCTGTGTAACCCCCCTGGTGTACAGACCCTCACTCTTCAGTTCCCTGGTGCTCCTGGCACCCAGGAGGTGCTCACCATACAGTTCAGCAAACCCGTTCATGGGCACCCGCGACGTGCCAGTCACAAACTGCAGCAGCCGAATGCGCTTCTCTGCGTCCATCAGCAGCACGGCCTGTGGGCACAGACAGGAGTGAGGGGCTGCCCTGGACCCCACTGACACACGGGCCCACCCCAGCGCTTCTCTGGTTAAACGGCGGGGACCCCAAGGCCTCGGTGTGCCCGAGGGGTTGGAGAGACAGAGATGACAGACAAGCCTTGGAGACCGCAGAGCTTCCTAGGCCATCAGCTCAGAGTGGCATTGCAGCTGGAGCTCAGGGACAGGCCTTCCAGGCTGCCACAGGTGCATGGTCTGCACGTACACCACCTGTGGCCATCAACACAAGACACCAAACCCAGAGACAAAGGCTGAAGCCCATATATGAAGCTGGAAGATTCTGGTATTCTCAAGAAAAACAGACACCCCTTTGAAAAATCTACAGCTATTACACAAAGAAGTATTTTAATGGTTTTTCTGGGGACATAGGCTTTTCATAAAAGCATTTTACTTCACAAATACTGCAAGACACTTCAGATAGAACCAAGGATCCCACCCCATATCTTGGGCCTGTTCCTGGTACAGTCTCTAATGAGTGCCACAGCTGTCATGTTCATGGAGCAAAACATTAATAACAGACTCCATGAAACAATATAGGAACTTTGACTTTTAGGAATAGTCAGAGAAGCGAAATGAGGTAAAACAGTATTACCTTCCAGAACCACTGGATCACAGGATGATTCGGGCAGTAACCATTTTTGTAGATTGTATGTTGTCTCCAGTCATTCACATCGACGTCGCCAAGGCCACACATCAGTAACTAGACAGGGAAGCAAAGGGTGATGCTGTTAGTGGAAGCTGCTGGTGTCTTATCCCTACACTTCATCAGAGAAACATGGGTACCTTTCCTGCTGCTGACCTTGTGGAGAGCTCAGCAGTACAGGTGTAAATGCAGATGTGAAGGAGAGTTTGAGCCTCTCTTCAGAAGGACTCTCCAAGAATAGTTAATTCTGTTGGAGAAACTGCACACTAGGGTGTGTGCATGCTGTATGACAGCAGCTCTTAGGGCACTTTGCTCTCAATGGAACAGGTACAGACACCATGGCTTTAATTCTAGGTGATCTTTAAGGTCTCTTCCAACCCAAGCCATTCTATGAATTCAGTAAGCTACTTAACATACTTTTATATGCACATACTCAACCACCTCACTAAATAATGACCATTTTTTGTGCTTTTATGTGATCAACAGATTTATTAACTAGGGAGAAAAAGCACATTCCCACCATAGCCAAAGCATCTTTGTCTGCAGATTCACTTACGATGAGCAAGTGATAAATGATGAGCCCAGAACGTAACACATCTCCCTGTGATGAGCACCACTGATCTGTTGTCTCTGGATGTCAGTTAAACAAACTCACCTCTAGTTCATTTTCATCAAAAATTTTGATCAGATCAATAGGAAGAAGTTCTGTGAAACCCTAAAATGAAAGCAAAGTTAAAATTCTCATACCACATAAAATTAAGTTTTTATCCAACAGCATCTTTGGCTTCAGGGAACCTAAGTAAACTACAGAGGATGGAGAAGGGTTTTGAAAATTAAATACACAGTTGCTGAATTACAAGTCCCTAATTAAAAACAACAATCACTAAATTATTTCAAGCTCAAATACTTGAAGCTTGAAAGAGAATGACCTTATTCTCTTTAAGGAAGGATTGTGTATTCTTATACAAGGTAAAACTGAAATCATGACCCCCCAGGCATTCCAGAACTTGTGTGGTTATGCAAGGCTTCCCACTCTCCTAACACAGACTCTGATGTGTTACAACTCTGCATTGAGAAAAAATTTGTTTGGGAAAAAAAGAAGCAGCTAAAGAACCTTACCTCCAAAAAAGCATTCATTTGTTTTTGAACTCTGTTTACAAACCTCCACTGGATGACCAGGCTGTAGTAGAGAAACAGAAACACAAAAGCACGCTCATTAGAAGACTGCAAACGAAGCCTTTAGAGATACTAGCAGCCCTAAGGGTGTGTTCTCATTTACAGCTCCAGCCATCTTGCAGCCACCCTCTTTGGAGCAGCTTTGTGTTGAGTGCTGAGATGTATCTGTGTGACTGATTTGAGTTGCTGAAAAAAGGAGCAGTGCCTATGAAGAAGTTAGAGCAGGAATATTTTCACGGTAGCACCCAACACAACCTCCACACACACCTCCCTGTTCTAGCTGTGACATCCCCACATCACCAGGAGTTTAACATAACACTGTTGGTCATCTGGTAGAATCCTCCTGTTCCTATGGAGATGAACTCGGATTGCCAGTGACTGGAACAGCCCACAAGGCTGCACTAGGCTTTATCTCTTTCTAAACCAGGCTGTAATCATCCAGACTCTGGATGATGCCTTTACTGGTGGGATTAGGTACCTAAATGACTAGACATTTTACTCTTTACTCTGAGTAATTAACAATTCCTAACCAAGTTACAAAACATGAGGACAGATGTAATTCCATATAATGGCCTGCCTAGAAATAAATAAATAGATGAATAAAAACTGCAGTATCAAAGGAAAGGGTTTGTACACCAACACTCACCACCTACAGCATCCCCATCTTACAGATTCTATAAATTCCTTTCCTACTGACACATTTCATTCCTAATTTGCATGAATATTGCAATTATGATGTTTTCTCACCTTTGAAGAGGCATTAATTAAAAATGCCAGCAACTATAGCTGAGTTTATCATTTGACATTCTGGTAGGCAGAAAAACTGAGGAAGCTTAACATTAAACATAATTTAAGATTTGGCCAGTTTTGGATAGCAACATTGGTACTGGATCTGGATGCTCTTTAAGGTCCCTTCCAACCCAAACCAGTTGGTGGTTCTGTGACGGGGAGGATCTGGTCTGTGTGACTAGAAGGATAATGGGATGAAGGCCACGCTGCAGAGACCTTCTGGCTGCTTTTAACTTGGGCACCGTGAGCCAAGCTATGGAGAAGCACGTTTCCTGTCTGGGCATTTCAGGAAAACCAAGCAAGTTGATTTAATTCACTCTGGTTTTGTTCTTACATTGGCCAATGTGCTGTAAACTGATTTTTCAAAGAAGGCATTACAGCACTGGATACTGTTCATCTGAGGGTTACTAGGAAATTCCCCAGTGTGGCTGTCTCATAATGCTTTAAAAAATAACCTTCATTTTTAAGCAGCAGCTCTTTTGCCAGCTTATCTATTTTTCTTCTTTCCTGCAGTAATTATCACACAATGAAGTGATGCAAAAAAAACCACCACACTTTCTATTAGACAATGATTCTTCATTCCCCACATGATATCCCATGAGCACGACAGAGGCAGGAGAATGCAGCACTTGCTTGTGCTAAGACACAGAGGCAAAAATAAAATGACATTGGTCACTACACCTGCAGTTTAGTGGGGCTTTTGCCCCCCCCCCCTTTTTTTTTTTTTAGTATAACAACTAGAATAGTTCTATCACAGTGGATTCTAGGGAAAAATATTTGAAAAATGTTAAGTTGCAGGAATCCTTTCCAAATGAGAGTGCACAGGTATTGACTCTAAAGTTCTAAAAATACTGTGAGTAGCCATGAAAGCATCATTTAGATGTAAAGCTCACTCAGCTCTGAATTTTGGCCCACACATTATCAAAGAGCTTTTCATTTCTGCACTATAATGGAGATTTAAAAAGTCTATGTCTAGCATTTTGTATCTGAAAACTGAAAAAGAAAAAAGACATACCTGAAAAATTAAAGAGCTGACAGTGCAAATACATTACACACAAAGCAATGGGGAAAAAATAATAAAAGCAGAAATTTCTTATTGTTCCATCACTAGAGCCAATCACTGCAACAGAGAACTGCCAATGAGATTAACAAACCAGTGCAAAGTTCTCCTCTTAGAGGAATGCTTAAACATCTACAGAGTTCCTGAGTTCCTCCTGGAATGAAGGAGCAAGCCGTGCAAACCTGAGCAGTTACACATCCCTTGCCCTAGAGCCAGTGTGGAGTGCAGCTCTGCAGCACTTGCATGAACTGCTGTTCATGGGGACAAACTGTCACCCCAGGGTGAGGATTCATCCCTGCTCTGGAGACCTGCAGGCCGAGCTGGTTCCCCTGGCTGGGCACCTGGGCAACAGCCAGGATGCTGGGCACAGCTGGTGTGTGCCTGTATGAGGTGAGGAGGCACCCACCAGCTGCCACTCCTAGTCAGTGAGCAATTCAGATGGAGATGTCTGTCATCCCAGCCCTCCTTGAACGTTGCCCATGCCTGCCCATCAAGAACAGAGTTTCCTGTTAGGTCACAGACTCTCCTGATTACTGTACTTCGCAGAAAAACACAGGTTAAAATGAAAACTTTCTAAGGATTAGGGTACAAACAATGCTAACAATCATATTTTCTTGTAAAAGGATCTGTGAGGATCCAGTGGTGTGCAAGGCACAGGAGCTGCAGGCAGGTGCAGCTGCTGCCCTGCGCCCGTGGCCGCGTACGCACTCGATGTACTCCCTCTTGTTCTCGTTGGTCACCATGATTTCCGACCCGTTGGGTTTCAGGTCCACTTGGTATGTCTGGATTTCGAAAGAGGACAAAACAAAACACAACAGTCATTATGATTTCAGGACACATTTCTCACCAAATCCACTCTCCTTGAGCAGCATTTTACAAGTAGCATTAGAAACTTATTATGCTATAAAAGCTAATGAGACACTAAAGCGTTCCCCATTTCTAGATGGCATCATTAGGAACAAATCATTGTGTGATCATTTATACAACTGAACTCTTGATCATATTCATTAGCAAGGGAGCAAACCATTCCAAAGCCAACTTTTAGTCCTGAACAGCAGGTTCCTTTGGGTAAAGAAAACATTTTCCATTTTAACAAAGGTAGAAAAATGCTTTCTAATTTTTTCAAAATGCTTGGGGAAAAAAAAAAGACTTAAAATCCACAGAGAAACTGTTTCATAAAAAAGCCAAAAAAAAAAAGTAGAAAACCAAAGATAGGTTACAGAAATGGTTAAGCACAAATTTACTAAGGAGGGTGTCACTGTGGGGTACAAGACTGAAAAAACAAATTAATTGCAGATCACAAGGAACTCCAGCAAGTAGTTCTTGCCAATAATCAACAATAAGGTGGACACAGGGACTTTTGGGATACCCTTGACATACCTGTCCAAAGTTTTCCTCATCTATGCAAAACATGAGATCCAGCTCTGTAGGATCATTTTCCAGGATCCACTTCAAAGAGTTGTAGTATTCACTGTCCTACAGCAGATTATAATTAAAGTTTGAAAATGCAAACATTAAATGTATAGTTCAACCTTAATCTGATCAAATCTGCAAGCTACTGTAAAGCAGGGTAAGATTAATTACTTCATTCATATGTATTTTTCTTAGATGCTGTACTTTTAGGTTCATGTAACTTTTCTTAAGTGACTTAAAATCGCATTATTACACAACAAAATGAGTTGTCTCTACATATCTGTTAGGTACATATGCACATAAGAGCATGAAAGAATTGGAAAGGAAATGTCTTATTTTTGACACAATTCATATACGAATTGCACCAATAATGTATTATACAGTAACAGATTGTACCGTTATCATTAAAGCCTTGAAGTTTGCTGATTAAACCACCCCTCTGATTTACTGAAAGGGCCACATCCTCATCATGTTTGAGGTTCACAACTAAAGACTGACCCAAGAAAAGAAGAAAGAAAAAAGGTATCTGTAGCTATCACTAAGTATTTCCAAGCAAGAGAGCAAAAAAAAATTAATTTTGAAATGCAGTTAAAGTATGAAGTGTACTCAAGTGTCCTCCACAAGAATGATCAGCCCGAGTCTGGTGACTGGGAGCTGGTGGGAGCTGGAGGAGGGATTAAGCAGTTGACCCAGCACTTACGTCAGTCACTGAAAACCTGACCTCAGAAGATGGCAACGACAAAGCCAAGTGTCACCCTGCTGAGCCAGTGGAACCCTCTGCACTGTGCTGCTGCACACCTCTGGGATGCCTGGGATGCACCTGCAGGATCCCACTGACACACTCTCCTTCATTTTGCAGGACCAAGTTAGAGGTTCCTAATGTGTAAAACAATTCCCTTTTCTCCCAGGGAGCACCAGTCACTAAAGTACTTGACTGCAATGAATGCTGAAGGTGTGAAAGCAGAGGAAGTGCAGGGAATAAAACCCAGGCAGACTCAAGGGCAGAAGTTGTGCTGCTTTCATTGAGTATATTCCAGAGAGAACTGGTTCTCCTTTGGCAGCCCCTTCTCCTTCCAGCATTGCAGACAATTCCCTGTGCTGCCAGGTCAGACCTGGGCCCTTGCACCCCTTTCCCTGCTCGGCTGCAGGGCTTGGTGGTGGTGCTCCTGGGAACAGGGAGACAGCAGAGCCACTGGAAAAGCTGGAAGTGTAATTGTGTTGTGTTTCTTAAGGGACTATTCACATTTCTTCTCCCTCACCCCTCTCACCACTGGTACTGACACAGCTCTCCTAGTAGGGAAGATTTATTACAAAAGTACGTGCCTATCTTTCTGAAGTTGTAGCAACTGTGACCTTGTGTTTTCCACTCTGCAGCTCATGGGAATGGTTAGCTCTTTTAAATGTCCCCAGAGGAAAAACCAAGTAATTGCTAGTGCTGATAAGGTGCAAATGTTATCTTACCACTGACTCCATGTCTTTCAGAGTTATTGGTTTCCCCAGCATCATCTTGTAAAAAGGTCTGATGAAGAAGCCTAAAAGGGAGGGAAGATATGATTGCCCAAGGAAAATACACCAAGGTATTTCCTAGTGTGCCAGCAAGAAAGAAACCTCCTGAAAGTAACAGGGCTGTAACTGCCCGAGTTAACACAGCAGGCTCATTCTTTACTTAGGAACAGCAAATCCGACTTTTCAGTTACAAGAATTATGCCATTAGCCACTATAACATCAATGGCAGAGGGACACAAGAGAGGGGGGATTGAGCTCAGGGTTCTCTGATCCCTTTAAAATTGCCATCCTTCTCCCAGGGAGGTGCTAGACAAGCAGGACGGTGAGTTTCCTCTTCTAATATGCTGCACTACTGCCAAATGAAATACAGGCAGTTTATGATGTTTCCTTGCTCACTTACTGTGGGATTTCAAAGTTCTCATTAAATCACTCAGTAATAATTTTGCAGATCAAAATATGCTGCAATTGACACCCAGGCAACTGCTTTGGCTGCAGGTTTGCATGAAAATGGCTGATACAAATTTAGTGATTTTCCTTTAGGGATGGTGATTATTTAGCAATGCTGACTCTGCAGTTTTAACATGAGTGGAGAAAGGAGCAAAACTTCATATGAAGCGTATTTGTTGAGTAAGACACCATTACTTTTGGATCACCATTAACATCAGGAATGCAATTTCCAACTGTTCCATTACTTTCTCTCAGACTTTGTCTCCATAAACACCAGACTCTAAAGCATCTGAATTGTTGCAGTGACTTAAGCCATTCCACAGACACCCAGCAGCAGGGGCACAGCCACACAGTGCAGGACTCACCATCCAGCAGCTTCCCGTGGTACACTGCCAGGCCAGCCACCCGGCCGATAAATGTGAAATACGACAGATGATCTTCGTTACAAAGACCTGAATTAGGATTAATCTGAAGTGTATAGTTGTCCCTTTTTTGGGGAAAGAAAAGAAATATCTAAATAACCAAGCCTTTAAATAACCAGATATTCAGATATGTTAATAAATAACTTCAGCTTAGGGCCATTTCCTGTTCATTTTTGCAAGTGTAATAATATAATTTATCCACGTCTTCCTCAACAGAAGCACCTGACAGTGTGTGGGTAGGCTGAGCTCATCAAAACTGTCTTGCTATGACAAAGGCAACTAAAGGTCCTGCTGTGGGGTTGCAGGATGCACCCGTGGCAAGTGGGAGAGAGCTGTGCTAAGCTCTTCAAAGGATTAAACCTGGCACCACTGCCAGCGGCGCAACTCTGCCGTTGGCTCCGGTGGCACCTCGGCTGAGCTATCCCTGCTGTGTCTGCTGGGCTGGATTGTTCACTCTTTCCTGCCAAATTTCAGGGCTTAACGTTTTAGGATTCTCTTTGCAGTAGTTGCTTTTAGTTCCTGAAATATCTGCAGGTGCTGCAGAGGAATTAAGTACAGGCCCAACTGTCCTAGGGTAAAGAACACTTTCTCACTAGCATCTGAAACTACACCTGCTAGAGAAAATCTCTGAAAGGGGCTGACCCCGGGTACTGGAAAAAGCTGCCAAAGGACTAAGACCTTTAACTGGGTAACAAAGTATTAAGACTTGTGTGAAAGTGTGTGTCACAGTAAGACATTAGTGTAAAAGCAGTATTTTTAATTTGCACTATGTTCTTTATCTGTGAAGAAAGATACAGGGTTTTGAAGTAGGGTTTTTTTCTTAATTCTTAAAATGACTGGTTAGATTTCTGAACCTAAAATTAAATAACATGATCTGTAAAACATCTGCAGTGACCTATGACCCGTAAGTGAAAATATTTTGAAACAAACAGTGAATTCTGTTCAAGCAGATGTTCTGTGCTAGTCAATGTTGTTTAAATTGTTTTCCTTCAATGGCAGAACGTGTCTTTTCTGAGACACAAATGACAGAAAACTCTCATTAGGCAGTCTTTGTTCATCTGCTTGACAATCTATTCAACACTGGGAAAGGAGTGAGCTCGATACTGACACAAACTCATCAGAACTGCACTGAAGAGCCCCACCCTCTGCAGCCAAGCAGTCAGGAATTGCAGACAGCACATGAAAGCCAAGGGGCTTCAAGCAAGAGACTTGCTCTCTCCTTTGCACTAATGCATTGCTCAAAGATTTTAAAACTGGACAGAAACAAATTTAAACTTACGCAGGACCACTGTGCTGTGTAACTACTGAAATGTAAATGAGAAGCTGCTTTATGAGCTAATTATGAAGGAGAGCTCTAATTCTGGACTGCAGGTGTCTTACAAAGCACTGGGAGGGCACAAAGAGATTTCTGACATCACTCCTTTCACCATTACTAGACTCAACCCCTGCACTCGTGCTGTGAGCAAGGCAGAACTGAATGCTGCCTTAATGATGAACGTGTTTGAGGAGACTTCAGTGGCAATTTGGAAGTTCTCTGAAAAGCAGATAAGAAAAGGTAACAAAGAACAGAGATGTGACTGGCAAGAGCATCATGAAGGATGCTCCAGCTACGGTCCAGGGTAACTTTGCCTCTTATGCACAATCTAATGTATACATCTCTTATGAATGGAAATATTTTAACAGACACTTACGTTGCTGAATATTCAAAGAGACCATAATAGGGATTAAACATCTCCTTGGACAAGAGAAAAAACCATTCTCTGGCAACACCTCCATAGTCAAGTCCTTTTTCTGACTCAAATTCAATCCAGAGCCTGGCTTTTAGTACATCAGGTCTCTTCACAGACATGATTCTTCTGTAGGACTCCTCAAAAATATTATTTCTGTGTAGCTTCATCTCAAATCTGTTCGGTATATCAGCCTATGTGAAAGCAGAGTATATTATTTTACTGGTTAGTCTCAGTCAGTCTTCAGGCAAGTTACTGACCAGTGGCAACAACCAAATGACAGATCAGATATCTGATATATCAAGTTTCCCCTTATTGTGTCTTCCAGTGCTCTCTAAAGCTACAGGTTGAAAGCATATGGTGAACTAGGTTCCAGTTTAGTGAAAGTTAGTTAGAAATTTGACAAAACAATTAAACCCACCAAGGAAAGTAACAAGTAAACAAAAAAGAAGTGAGAAAATTATTGGTATTACTGTGACCTATTTTAACGGCATTTTAGCTTAAAATGGTAACAGATGCACAAGATTTATGCAACCACTTTGCTCACAGATCTGCAAAGGCCAGAGCAGTTTCACAACAAGAACACCTCAGCACCACACACACCAGAACTGGGTTGCAGAGATGTAAACAGAAGAGATGGGGCTACCAAAATGTTTGAGAAGTTCTGTCTAAATAGGAGGGAGCTGAGGCCCATTGTGATTTAGCCCAGGGAGCTGAACTGGGAGAAGACAGAAGAGAACTGAGGGAAGGGTTTGTGGAAAGATGAGTGGATGAACAGATGAACATCACTGGTACAGCCACGTGTTGTTGTCCTGATAAAACTGACTCCAAACAACTGTTGCAGAAGGTTTGCTTTTTGCTGACAACTGAAGTGCTTTCCGGGTGCAAAGCCAGGTCAAACTCCTGGTGAGAAGTCAAGGAGCTGTCAGTAAACAGGTACAGACACCAGCAAGTCCCTCTGCAAATGCCAGCTGGTGTTGCCAGGGCTGTTCCCTATGAGCCAGAGCCCCGTGGGAGCTGCACTGAGTGCTCTCTTATGGGAAAGATGTTACTGAAACAACTCTTTTTCACAGAACAGGAACACCATGAGCAGGTGCCAGATCCAGCACCACTGTGGGCTTTTAGGCTTCCAGTTTAGTGGAAGTTTGTTAGGAAATCAGAACTCTGCCAACTTGTTCTAGCTCTGCCCTTCAAAGTTCACTTTGAAGATGGAGGAGAAAGAGAATCCCCAAGCCAAGTTTCAACCTAAAGGCTTGTAAACTAACATAACAATTAGTACTTTGATTTCACATTAATACAAAAAATGTGAGTCTTGAAAATTTGCAAATGATTTTGTTGAGAAATCAAACTCAAACTTTTCTTAATTTTTTTGGTTCCTACTTAACCCCTTTAGGAGTAGCACAACCAAAGACTGGCAAAGGTGTTGCAGCAAGGTGCACCCCATCCCGAGTCTGTTGTTTTCCCTCAGTGCAGCTGATCCCAGCACAAAGCAGCACGTTTCTACTCACTGGTTTCTTTAACTTCTTCCGGAAATAGTCATATTTCTGCTTGAACTCCCTGGAATATGGAACTGCCTATTGGAGAGAACCATAAACACAGATTATTCCAGCTATTTACCAGTTTGATATTCCAATATGATTGAAACAAAAACGTGTTACCACAGAATATGTATTTGCACAGCTGAAAGTGCTAAGCATTGTGAGGTGCTACTCAAAAAACACAAGATTCAAAGAATTTTGATAACCTAAGAACAAGCTGAGGGGCTCCAGTAAAGCCAGACATGAACAACAAATGAGAAAAAAATAAAGGTTTCTTGGCCTTGATCATAGTATTTTCCAGCTACACCCTTGCTTTCCTTTGCTCTGCTGTTCTTTCAAGATGAAAGAGTGGACCTAATGAATGAACGAATGAAGTGTGGGGTTTTTGGGAGCAAAATAATGATTTTGAATTCCACAGGACATTCTCTGCTCCCAGAAGGCTGAACAATTGCAAAGCTCTGGTTCAAGTTCAGCTTCTGGGTCAGGACTGGGAATTTGGGGTAGGGAAGTTATGGGCTGGTCTTAAAGTAGATTCATGATGAGATGTAGATGAGAGCAGGAGGTGGAAATATTTCTATGTGAGTTTTCTCTTGTGGACAATGAGACATGAAAACTCAAACTAAATCATTTTACTCTGATAATATAACTTTACTACAGCCATTAAATAGTTTGTCAATGTTTCTAGTGTTTAAATTCAATGTGAAATTCAATTTAAGTAGTTCTTTGTTTTTGTCATGGCACTAAAAATACTACTGAAAACATTAAGATGAATCATTAATGCTTTTATGGCTGTAAAATGGATTCGATCATTCTTTCTCCTTAAAAACCCCCAAACACACAAATAATTGTTATTTACTTAATGGGCTCATGATTGACCCTTATTAACTTGAAACAAAATTTCCCAGAGTCTCTCCTTTATGCTTAACATTTCTGGGAAAAGAAACTTTAAGAATTTGTACAACATACTGTAGGTCAGTATCTCAAGCATTAACTACATGATCAACGGGTCAATCACTCCCAAAGCAATTATGTTCCAACAAGTGGTTATTATTAATCTTATTAATAAACAAGAGCAACTGGAATTACACCACGCAGAAGTTTATCTGCTGTGTCCCAACACCCGTAAAAATCCTGAGGATTTACCCAAAATAAAAGGTATTCTTGGCATTTGGAAACAGCACAGGGTTGGAAGTCTGCTCACCCAGGGCACCATAAAATGGCATAAACCAGCATGGAAAGGTCACAGAATCACTCCATGTGTTTCAAGGTTTGATTAAAGTACAAGCAAGTATTTCTTTTTCCTGAGGACGATATTCTGAAATCTTAGTTTATTTGCAGAAAGTTTTGTCTCTTAAAAAGTGACAGACTCAATTGTTGTCTTTTTTTACATTCTGAATCCACATAGTCACACCTCTCCCATCCTGAATGGAAGCAGGCTTTTATTACCCAGAAATTAAAAAATGAACAGCATGGCAGCTCAGCTCAGTACAATTCTGTTGTCAGTACAATTCTGTTGTCAGTAATGACCTGGAAAATGGGTAAATATGAACGTTTCTCCCACCCCCCCAGACCTCACGCTCTGGGGTTCAGCACAGAGACCTTGGTCTGAAATTCCCAAGGTCTTGTGTCTTATGATTCAGAGCAGACATGGTGCCCTTCACACAGCTTAATATTGAAACATACTATGGGAACACAATGGAGCAATAAAAGATAAGATGCAAAGATTTAATATTGTTTGTTCCATACTAAGTAATTTATAGTCTAAGCAAGTGTGAAGAAAGAAAAAAACCTCAAAAATATTTTACGCTTACATTACTTTTTATGCAATTTATTTAAAATAACACTCCCCCCAATTAATCTGTTTGGATTACTGCTTTTGTCCTGGAATTTCAGTCTTATAATAAGCAGCAAATACAGCAGCAAAAACCATGTTGAAATCTTAAATGTTTCACTGGGATCACATCAGTAATGGATCTCTTTCAGAACCCACATTGATCACTATCCCTTAGTGCAGAAAGCTTGGGGGTGCAGGGGGAGGAGGCTGGAAGACATGAGCAGTGATGGGTCTCTCTCTATGTTCCAGAGCATGAATCCCCACTCAGGTTACTGAGCTGTGCAGCTCCCAAATGGATGGAGCTGCCCTCAGAAATAACACAACGGTACAGAAATTACAACCAGCCAACACAACTGTCTGTAGCCTCCTGAGGAGCCTTCTCTTCCTCCCCGCCCCACAGAGGTAACTCTGTGATTTATCCTATCTCTTGATCAGGAACGTTTCCTAGACACTCTGAGGCAGGAGCCAGCATGGATGCTGATGGCTACAGGAGGAGCTCTGATGGCCACAGGAGCCTCTGGAGCCCAGGCATGACCTGCTGCCTCCACCCAGTGCACCCGAGTCACGGCACTTAGCGGAAAAACCCCACAGCAGGACTTACTGGACCAGTAATTGCCGGGTTCTGCAGTCTGGGGTCTTCCCACTGGGTAATTTTATTATCTGGAAACAACAAAAGAAATGGTCTCATTACTGCTCTGGTGCTGCACTGTCTGCTGTTCTGATGTCCCTACATCTGGTTTCCCTACCATTTCCATGACTTAGTATTTCAGGGTTAGAAAAGGCTGCATTCACCCTCCTACATCAAACCCCATCACACTGTTTAGTTGAAAACACTCATTCAGAAATGCAAAACTACAACGAATCCAGTGGATCTGCACTGCTTTTGTGTCAGCTGCACTGATAAACATGTTCTCTCTGAACACGGTCTTGGATTCAACTGCTATTAGAAATACACAGACTTCATGCCTGAAAGCTAAAGAAACCCAAAAACTTCGCCAAATGAGACTTGAGTTTACTTTTTTGAAATACTGCATAAAGACAGCCAAAATGTAATACTTTTAAATGACAGTCTTGTGGGGAATGGACTAGTTCTCCCCCCACACAACGGAATGCCTTTCAAGCCAGCAACAAGTCTGTATTGAAATTTGGAAGGAATAACATCTCTTTAAAAAACTCCTGGACACTGGTAGGACCATTAAGGGAAGCAAACTCATCCAGTTATGGTGTAAAAGAACATTCTGCTTTGACCAAAGGAGACTTTGGCAGTCACGAGACAATCCAGTTCTGTTCATCTACAGGACTGAAGCACCAGGAGGTATGGTGAGGTTCTACAGGACCATGGTGAGACTCTCCCTGCCTCCAGACAACTGCTCCTCACAAGATTCTGAACACAACAGAATCACAACAAAATGATGATGTTGCAACAATAAGACAATGCTCCAAAAAATCAAACTAGAGGCCACCTGCAGTGGCAAGGTTTGTCTTCCATTTCCTGCACTGAAAGGATAATAATAATACTACTACATCTGTTTGCTATGTGCACTGCTTGGATTTATTTATCACCAGTGTATTAAGACAGTAGTTCAGATTTTAATTTTTGTCACTGCTAGGTCTGGGAATAAACACACTAAGCTTCACAAACATTGTTTTTATGGCTACTATAGGTAAAGCAAAGAATCAAACCCACTTGCATTAAAACACAACTATTTGTCATACCTTGACAGTTGGAAAAGTAAGTTTTGAGAAACCCAAGCCAGTTTTAAAATGGACTGGGATTTGAAGGGAGACATTAATTAAGTTCTAACGAAAGAAAATTCAAAAGATCAGAAGCAAATTTAATGAAACTTGATCTACCAGTTAATATTAAAATACTGGTTTATTTCCCTTTGCACACAAGGTCTATTTAGGGTTTATCAAAGTTCTGGAGGAGGGCTGTTGGACTGGCAGCTCCAGAAACCCCTCGAGACCCACAGCCCAGAGCCTGCCCCTAAGGCAGGACTCCTCATCTGGCCCTTTTCATCTTGCTTCAGCTTTTCACATTTCCTTCTACAAAGTTTACTGCTTTTATACCAATTTATTTCTTTTACCTGCTTGAAACTGACAGCCACAAATCATGGTGGTAATTTTCTATGAACTCAAAAGCAATAGAACTGGAAATGCCTGCAAGTTTGTCAGGTCTCTTAACGCCCTACACACCCGAGAGTGCACGATGTCACTGACCAGTCTCTGCCTGTTTTCCAGAGTGTCACAGGCATGAGATGAGAAGGATTGCCTCAGGTTGTATTAAAGACACTCCTCTTGACACATCACAGGATGAGTTAACTCATCTCTAGTTGATGATATTTTTCATGCCCTTTTCAACCAAAATTCTGTGAATTTTTCGCGTTCTGAGCAATACTTTGCAATTCTTACTAAACAGCATCTTCACACAACGGGGCAATTTGCCAGACTCGTTCTATTTTCTCATCCTGCTCCAGTGAGCACCTCTCACCTCTCTCACACTGTTGTTTCCTGCTGAACTAATAAGCACGTTCCCCCTAATTTGTTGGTCAAATCACTAACAAGTATATTGAAGAATGGTGGATCCAAGACAGACTTTGAGGGGAACCCATTTAATAAATTCATCCCTCTGTCAGTGACCCACTGATGACTGCTCTGAGTCTGGCTGAAACCCTTTCTGTTTTCCTGCCTGACACCCTCCAACAGGTAAATCCCATTTTCCTCCAGGGCTCCCAGGAGATGCAGATGTGCATGCTACAATGACCAGAGGATACTGTTTTATTAATGGCTGGTAAATAATGTCGACTGAGTGAGCCAAGGACCAACCATGGAGAACTAGAGACTGTATTTTTGTCAAAAGATCGACCACTGAAGACATTAGAGCCCCTTGCAGTTGAGATCTAAACAGATGGTATTTTCAGGCTACTATGTGACAACACCTACACTATTTTAGCAGTGCTTTGCTTGGCCGGTTTCTATGGCATGTCAGTAGCAGTGGGCGTTGCTCCACAAGAGGAGGTTTGTGTGCTGGTTGCATTAGACTTTGTTACAGTTTCTCCCGGGGATGAGAAGAACATCTCAAACATAGCACAGCAGGGCTAGAGAGTCATGCAGAAGAGTTACAAAATACCTGGGGAACCAGGACATTCCCAGGAGCTGAATCTGGCAACACTTGCTACCTATATCCTGTTCTAGTAACTGGTGACATCTGTTGCATCTTAGCTAACTGCTTTAGCAGAGAAGGGCTTGAAATGATGGCCAGTTTATCACGGGAATGGACTACTGAGTATCTTAATTATGGTTTAATAATGTCACATGTACAACTACAGCTAAGGATCAGAGGCAGTGTTACTGATACTGAAGGAAAAACACAGTACTGTCAAATATGTATAATAGTTTAAGATTTTACTTCTAAGTTTTGTGGAGCATGTGTACCCTCTGCTAGTGGTTTTGTGAGCTATCCCTTCCTGTGAACCTTGTGCCACCAGTAGAAATATCTCATTATAAAGTCCTGCTGAAGTTTTTCGTTTGGTTTGTTTTGTTTTTTGTTTGCTTTTTTTTTTTTTAAAGAAAAAAAGAAAAAAAAAGAAGAAACAACCCAGCCCTTCTGGGCTGCTTTAACTTCAAACAACAACAAAAACTCACACAGTAGTTCTGAGATGCTGTAATAAGACAAGTCTACAATGAAACATCACTTAGACTAGAACTTCACTAACAGAACTGAATAATATTAATGGGCTGGGTGCAGTTTAACATGCTACAAATAGGAAATAAGATCAGAATCAGCACTGCCACAAGACCTTCTTAAAGGAGAGGGAAGAGTTCTCATCAGTGCTAATTTCTCCACTGCCTGTATGTGGACTTGTGGCTATATGATCTTTTCTCATCTTATTTTCTATTCCTAGTGTATATTTTAATTTATTAAGTGCAAATAAGCCATGGGATCATCAACAACAACAACAACGAATCCAAAATATCAACAAGAACAAAAGAAACCACAAAGAAGAAATGTTAATGCTTCACAAGTCAGAGAGGGACAAAGCTTGATGAGCCAATTAAAAGCAAGCTTTCAGAGAATATACAGTACCGTACGAGGGCACTAAGTCTCTGGTATCAATGTCTCCACATATCAACACCTGGCTTCCTAAATGAAGAGTAAAATTATAAAGCTTTCACTTCAATACTTATCACCTCCCTTTGTCTATTTGCTGTTGTACCTGAGTGCTTACTTACTATGGTCTATATAAAACGTCCTTCCATCCAAATGTATTCTTTCCTCCCAACCAGGCTGGAAATGGGAAATAAAAAAAGAGAGAGAAAATAAGTGAAATACTACCACTCTCACACAGCTTGAAGCAATTCATTATCCACACCTATTTAAATGGCTTGACAGATGCTTCTGAGGTAGGAAACACAAAATGATCACAGATACATTATGCCAAGGACAAAAAGCTAAGAAAATTCAAAGAACTGGTTATTTCTACAGGTAACTAGAGCCAACACAGTAAATACTTTAAGCTTGAAGTGGAAACTTGTTTGTGCATCAGGGTTTATACCCGTTTCTGCCTAAGAGGAAATGACCACAGACTAGATTGTCCATCATTGGTTCAGTTTGAGTTTCTGCTTCTACTTCTGAAACACATGTGGGTTATTCACTGTAAGTACATAAGCCAGGATCCCATTAGAGTGGGGCAAGAATGTCTAACATAGTCCTCAATTCTGCCCTTTTTATCCACTCTCTTTTCTCATCTTCCAGATGAGTGCAGTATGGAAAGGACAGCAAAGGGTTGCCCAGTCTGGCACTCCATCCACCTGAATGCTCTACAGGAGCTTCAGACCTTTGCAAAACATACAGGAGAAATTATTTCATTCCAATATTTTTTGAGAAACTCTTGTTAAATTCCGTAGTCATTCTTACCTCACTCAAAAATGGATTGTTTAACTTAAGTCTGTTACTATTTACATATTTGCAGTGATGTATGTCAGGCTGCCCTGATTTCACTGTTTTACCTCTTGCAATTACACAATAAACTGCAAACTTCCATTACTCCTGTGCAGAGGCTCCTACCCAAGCAGTGTCCTCAAAGATTACTGCATGCTCAGTGTATCTGAGGAGCTGCAAAAGAACAGCTACTTCCACAGCTGTTTTCCTAGAGACAAATGGCATCACTGCTGAGCTGTAACCAGGAAATGCACTGTAATGAGCCCGTTCAACTGCACAGCTCTCCATCTCATCAGTGGTTCGAGAGGCTGGCCCTGACAAATGGCCCAGCTTGATTTCAGTACAAGGCAAAACTTTTTGCTAATTGAGACAAGGGCAGTAAGATTTTAAGATGTTCTTCTAGAGGAGGATGTCTGACCAGAGGTGGTCACAGGTTATTGTCCCTCACCAAAGGAAGCAACTGTCACCACTCTTGCCCAAAAGCAGAGCTTGTTTTGGTCTGCTGGCAGAGGGGTTCATCTGAGCAAAGTGTAACCCAGCTCAATCAAAATGAGCACAATTAAAGACTTGCTATTCAAGCTAAAATAATTTAATCTGCTACATCCTGGAGGGTGAGCAGTAGCCCCTTCTGCTGGCACAGCTGTTGCAGAAAGCTTGTCTGTCATACCAGCTGGAGCACCACGAGAGCTCGAGACCACGAGTGGTTTGGTGCCACTAAGGTTGCCAGAGCTGCAAGTGCAGCTGCAATGCTGAAAGCACAGTGAGCAGGTGTGAGGCCGTGAGCTGCAGTAACACTGCAGGGTAACAGTGTTAGCACCATAGACCCCTCCACCAGTAACAATGGACGTTTTTAAAAACAAAGCAAAGCTCTGTAGTGGACACGGCTTAAATCAAAATTATACTTTAGTTACAAGTATGACAAAACTGATGTAAAAATGATAATTTTCTCTGCAGAATATGGAAGTTTAATTGAAAAATCAAAGCGTATTTAGATTTCTGAATGCCAACATATGCTGCTACAATGACAGAGCTTGCTTTGAACAACCTGCTCTGTTTTCTCGTAAAGCAACAGGTAATTATCTAAAGCAACAGAGATATAAACCCCATGTCTGTTTCTTCAAGGCTCAGAGCTTCAGGTAAGCACAGAAACATGCAGTCATTTCAGAAATACTGCGGGCTGGCTTCAAAAGGCCTGACTGATTCACAGATAACAACCCATCTTTTTGGTGCTGTATATAATCATAGCTTCAGTGTCTTCAGGAAAGTCATGGCAGCAACGTGTGTGTCCACATCCAATATATGACTGCAGCAACAGATCAGATCACAGAAGACAGCAGGTATACATGAAAACACAAACACATTGTCACTTACAGGAAGAGGGCCCAAATCATTAGGGTTCAAAGATGCTTTTGATCTCAGATGCACGGGAAATTTCAGTCGTGGATCCTCCTGTAACAGAAATATGGAACTGTAAACCCAATAGATCAAGTTAGATCTACATACTAAGTCAAACAGAATTATCTGGAAAATAAATCTTCCTACATTACAGTTATTATTTTATTCTTATTTTTTGAGACTAAAACAAAACCTATGAAAGTGATAGAACATTTAGCATTTGGGTGTGTCACGTGCTTTATTAGGATGTATATACTGAAATGATTTTTTAAATGTCAAGAGTTAGTTAGGGTGATGTAAGGCTTTGACTACAGTAAGTGTGCTGTGCCCAGAGACACAGCTGAGACACTGCCCTGTGCTCAGAACACATGCACTGCCCTGGGTGGCATTTGGATACAAACGGACATTTTTGGCTCTTAAAAACATCACAGAAATAAGCCATCCTATCACAAAAAGGATGAAAGTGAGCTCCTTACATTTTTAGTAATGCACAGGTATTATTACATCAATGTCCAAATGAAGCAAAAAGGGGCGAGTAAAATAGGTCACAGAAGAAAAACCTAGACAAAAAAGGCTTGAGATTTCCACTCACATAATTTACCCACCCAGGAACACCACTAAGAAGCACCATTAAAAATATGTCACGTAATCAGTGGTCACTGGGAACCTGGATGATGCCTAACTCGTATTTCAAGGGTGATGTGAAATGCTGGGTTGCCTTTGACATTTTTTTTCTCTAGTGTAATCTTATTTCTTCAAATTATTGACCAAAATTGTGGAATTATTGAAAAATGGATCCTCATGACATAAACCAAGTAATTCAATGGAGTCTGCTAACTGAAGAAGATAACATACATTAAATGAATAAAAAAACAGTTCTGGTCACAGTGAAATACTAAACAATTATGGACAGTCTCAGTCTGAACAACCCAAGTCTCCATTGCACTGTATGTGTCTAAATTCCCAATTTGGGGAATTTAAAGGACAGTACTTGTATGCAATGATTTGTCAAGTATGGAAAGGTCAAATACACCATGCAGAAAACTACTGCATGGTCCCTGGTGTGTAAATGGACCAAAATGTAAGAGGATATGCACAAGAAGTTTCCCCTCTCTGGGTGCAGCCATGGGAGCACTGAACTCATTTCAAAAATCAGCTCCTTAAGCCTACTGCTGTCATAGGTGGCTGCTTGGAGGGTTTGGTGAGATTCCTGCAGCCGCTGGATGGACAATTAGGCTGCCAGATCCCCCAAGAAAGGCACGACAAATGCCACAGTAGAATGGGGGGCATAAACACCGACAGAAACATGTAAATGTTGATGATTCAAGATCCATCCCCCAGGCTGCCCCTTACCCAGGTGGTGGTTTTCGTGTTGTGGTCGATGAAGAAGGGGCGGCCGTTGGGCGCGATGCGCATCTCCCAGCCGGGCGGCAGGAAGCTCTGGGCCACCTTGTGCTGGGGCTTGGGGGAGTTGTAGGGTGAGGGCTGGGGGGACTGGGGGTTGGACAGCGTGTCCTTCACCGCCCTGCGCACCGGGGAGTCCTTCATGCCCTGGGAAAGGGGAGACATTGACCTGTCAGACATCACCCAGTACTATGAACAGAGTCAAACGTGGTTTCACAGCAAGTTGCTCGATCCAGAGGAAATTAGTACTAGAATTAAGTGCTGGGACTGATTGCCCAGCACTAACTTCACTACATTCTGCTCCTTATACTGGGCTTTTGCTGTGAAGGACACTGCTTCATCACCTCTCCCTGCAATGACCATGTCCACAGTGTTTACACTTGATTGCAGGTGTTACTGCAGCTGCCCTGAACGTGTCAATATTTCATTTTATGAAGGAAAATCTAAAAGCATTGCTTTCTGCTCCCTGGTGCAGCGCATCCCACCTTACAGGAGACTACCCTAGGTGTGATGTTAGCCACCTGACAGAGCATTTCTCAACTGGAACTTCAGAACAAACAGTCACATAAGAATTTTAGACATTCCTAAAATAAATGGAGGTTTTCAATTACAGATTTTGGGCGATTTTTTTTTTTTTTTTAAATAAATAATCACAGCCACAAAACTGATTCCCTGATCAATGCCTGTTGGTTAAAAACAGAAGCTGCGTGATGTGTTTGATGATTTTTAAAAATTTGACTGGGAAACTGCATGTTTAGATGCCTGAATAGCTTGAAAAATTTGATCCAGATTTACTCATCTTTGAAAATACAGACTCACACAACCAGAAAACAAGACTGAAGTACTATGTTTAAATCCTGTTTGCATTTGTGCTTTGCAGTTACTCTCAAAAGAGGCTCTCATTAGCTGACACGTGGTAACAGCTTTCCTTCTTGTTTTGCTAACTGTTAAGATACAGTAAACCTATGCATGCTGATTTTGGCAATTCTCTCACTTAGCCTACATTTAATTACTATTTTTTAGTACCAACATGCGTTTTTACTAAATTATTCTAGCTTTATTTGTGGCTTGTTTTGAGCTGCATATGGGCGGAAAATGCAGTTAGATTACAAAAGTAGCATTTAAAATACCTTGCATGAAATAAAAGCTTCCCATGTGTCTAGTACACAAAGAACATTTTACAATGAAGTAACTATTTAAACAAAAGAATTAACTTCTAAAAAGTTAAACTGATTTTTTTTCCTTGTGGTTGTATCCTTTTAAGATTTTAATATCAGTAAGCCTAAACTTTAGCTGTTGTGGTTTTTTTTTAAATTGATCCAGAGGTGGTGGGTTGAAGATGCCAAATTTGTGCTTTTCAGCACCCCTGTGGTTTCTGAGCACGGAACAAATTAATGACCAAACTGATTAGCTGAATATTCTGAAGTGAAGAGAAAACTGTTTTTGTAGCTATGGGACAGGTTACTGCCCTGAAAAGCCAGCTCCAGTTTCAGACACTTCACCAGAACTCTACACAGCCACATTTAACTGACTGAAGAGTTTTAATCCCACTTTCAGAAGTAAAAGACACGTTGTCTTCGATTGCATAAGAAGCCACTTACGTTATTCTTCTGACACGTTGCAGTGAATATCATTCAATAGTATCCTGAATTACTTTTAAAGATACTTAAATTAAATACCCTTTTGAAAGACAAGGAATATAAAATGCAATCAGTACCTTAATTCAAAGGTTTTCCAAACTCAATTGCATGTATTATTTTCGAAGTTATCAGCATCGAAATAGAAGTTTCAACTTAAAAAATATGTCTGATTTTATACACTCCTAGCACTTGAAGGGAGTCACAACAACCTATGTTTCAGACATGCACAGATGACATTCTAGCTGAGCAAACCAACTCACCAGATATAAAATACATCATTCAATGAGCATAGAAGTTCTATTGTACAAGATAAAGATCCGGACAAAGAAAACAAAAATATATTGGGGCAAAATCAGCAACAGGAAAAAGAGGCTGTGTTGCATAACTAGAAAGGAAATGAAAAGCTGTAAGGACAACAAAGAGTGAGAAGTCAGACCCAAGTGATCTTTCTCACCTCTAGTGGAGCAGACAGAGTTACTGTGGGTGAACTGAGGCTACGAGGCCGCCTTATCTGGGGCTCACTCAGGTGGTTGCTGCTGTTTGCTGTTGTCCCAACCATGCCATCTTCTGCAAGCTAGTTCAGAAGCAAAACCACCAAGTTAAGTGTCAGAAAGACAGGTTACCCAGAGATAGGACACTTAAAAATTAGGTAATTATTATTATTATTACCAAGTATTAAATATACTTCCTTAAATATGAAGTATTTAATTTAATTCCATTGGAAAGGCAATGTATGGTACCATTAATAGATACACAACTTGCCAATTCAATCCTAAGACTGCATTTGCCTCCTTTTATGATTTCCTATGAACCTCTGCAAATTCTTTCCATTATAGCAACAAACTTATCTGTACCTTAACATAGTTAAACAAATCCACAAAAACACCCGATCACTGCAATTTTTTATGATTATCCTGAGTTGTCATGACAGTTCTTAGGATTTTTTTTTTTTTTTTTTTAAATTTCAGAGTTCTGAGGAGCTGCTTCATCTTAGCTGATGCTCAGAACATGCCAGGTGTTTGCTGTCTCAACGAAGCATTAGAAGGGGTCTCCAGACCTGCATGATGGGCCGTGTCCAGGTCGTGGTCCGGTTGTTGTGATTCACGTAGTACGTCCGGCCCTTGGCGTCCTTCCTCTCCTCCCAGCCCGAAGGCAAGCCCGGGGTGGTGTGGACATAGGCCACTGAAGGCTGTTCAGGGAACACATGACTGTCTTGTTATTCTGTCATAGCTTTGAAAGAGATTGTCTTTTTTTTTTTTTTTTAAAGGAATTCGTTACCTTACAACACTCCTCAACACAACAAGCACACAGGAAAAGATGGTTTCTGATGACATTCAAGCCCATCTTCATGTGCCTTTGAGTCAAAGCATCATTTCTCACAACAGATCCTTAGATTCACTTCTGCACAGGCTGAGCTATCTTGTTCAGAAAACACCTAACTTCTTAATTTGTAGGTTACACATAATGACAAAACAGAACTTTGTGTTTTCATGATTTTTCCTTAAAAAAGTGGATTTTTTGTTCCCTTTATGAGTAAGAACTGAAGTACCCATGCAGTCGTGCCAAGATTTCCCAAGTTCTGTTCTTTACCACAGGGTGTCTTGAATCAGTTCAAGAAACTACTGAGGGTTTATAATCTGAAGTCAAAGCACTTTGTTGTAGTCACAAATGCTGCATTCAGGGTTAGATGTCCTGAAGACACAAGACACACCATAAACTGGAGCCCCAACTTTAGCATAAAAACGTTTCCCAAGAAAGACATTCTAATGAAAATATATGGATAATTATAATGGCACTAATTGTCATTAAACAAGTTATGTCACTATTCAACACAAGAACAATGTTATTGTGTGTTGCTGTTGTTGCCTTCAGTACTTCCTGTGAGGAAAATATTCAATGCTTGAACAGGGCAAAAAAATTTGCATAGTAGCACAAAGGGCAAAGGTAGGTTGGGACTCCTCTTAAGCCATCACTTGCTTGTAAGGTGGATTAAGAACAGGTATTCTGGCTGTCAGTGAAGGAAAAATGAAAGTGAGATTCTGAGGATAGGAGTTTTTCTTAAGTCCTTGATGTAAACACCAGGAGCTGGAGAGATACAGGAACCTGTTACTTGCAGCAGATAGAAGCAAACTGCTAAACTCCAGTGAAGCCCTTGTATTAATAATTGCATTGAAGACTTAACATGTGCAAGGTGCTTTTCAGTATCTAGGTCTGCATCTTTGGTTCAATATGCATTTGGTTTAATTATTAGATTTATCACATTAAAATACACATTCATATATTAATTGTCAGGAGACTATAATGCTAGAGATCGCTTCCCACTCAAAATATCTGCCTCGACAGCAGAAGGATGATGAAACCTAAAGGCCTTCATCACCCAAGAGAGTAAAGAACAGTGCTTGAACTGTCTTACCAATTTGTGCAGTGCTCTAATTCCTCATCAATAACACTAGCTCCTTTAGAAATAGGCAGCTTCCTAATGCTGAGAAAATGAACCCAAATGCTTTCATCTAGCAGTCTGCTTTTATCAGGGCTTCCCCTGAACCGGCTGTAGCAATGTCCATGGCATTTCTCTTATGGATAGAATACATGAATTTACTGGTCCTTAAAGAATTTCAGGTTTAGATGCTGCAGCACAGCAGACAGAAAGGCAACTTGTGCTTGAACTGCTAAACTTACTGTGCTTCTTGCACCTGCACATCAAATTTTCTAAAACGTTGCAAGGTCTTAAGCTGATGGGCTCGTTAACACCACTGTTCAGGTTAGGAAGAAATGGTTCTGACACCTGAGCTAGAGAGGGCCTTGGACCAATGTCCAAGATGCAGAAAGCAGCTCTGCTTCCTGCCCCTTCCACCCCAACAACTTGCTGCTTCTCAGACTGCTTGGGAAAGAGAAGACTTTTTCACAAGAGCTTTCCTGCAGGATGCTGCATTTAAAAACGTGGTTTGCAGAAAGAGTGACTGTAAAACCAGGTGTCTGCTGACAGACAGTTACTGGACAGAGCACTTGCATACTAGGAATTGCCTTTTGCTCTAAACATCAAATTACTCCAGTGCTCATTAATCCAATTCACCTTACAAAGGACGACAAATTAAGGTAGTTGCCTACTGCAGAAGTCAAAGGCACGTCTTTCTATGAGACAATAGAATTCTTCATGTTACAAAGACCCCAAACAAGCCAAGACCAAACCCCCTTTTTTAGGTGGTGAGCCCAAAATGGAAACAATCCTGATTGACAGTCATGCTTTCCTCTGTCCTTTCACAGAAAACATGACATCATGTATCAACACAAAGGTGTGTAATTTTTACTTCTGTAATGTCAGGGCAGCTCATGGAGAAGTGCTGCTGTGCTAGGTAAAGGAGAAGCAGAGCCAACAGACTGGGGTCTTGTGCAGAACATGACACCTTTTGTTGTCACCTCATATCTGGGCTTTGCTCATTTTCTTCACAGCAGGAGTTATTAAATTCTCACTAGGTGAATGCAACTTGAATTCCATCAACACCTGGAATGGATGGTGGAATACAAAGCTGTGCACATGAGTGAGAGATTAAAGATGCTTAAGGAAGACTCTGAAGTTTTTGGTATGATCTTAAAATAAAACCAAGGGAATAACCAGCCTTGAAAATCAGCAAATACCTTCTCATAGGTTAGAAAACAATCCTTAAGCTTTCTGGTTTTAGAAAGGAGTCTTCTTGGTCAAGTGACAACTGCACTGATGACTATTCTGATGGTAAAAAGCTAACATATTCAACATAACAATTTCTGATTCTTGTAATTAAACTAAAAATCCAACACATTATGAAAAAGTTACACCAACTGATCGTTCCTTTCTCTTTAACACCCTAACATTCAAAAACCAGGAAATACAGACAGTAGTGCAGAATGATGCATCAACACCCAAATTAAGATCTAACATTATGACATAAAATAGGAAACATACCAATTTAAATTAACTAAAAAATACATTTCTTCCCCTCAAACAAATTATCTAGGAGCACATCTATTCATAAAAGCTATTTATGATAGTTATTACAAACTATTTCCAAGAAAGAAATTGCTTCAGACTGACATTTAATCAGGTTAAAAAAGAATGAATTATTTTTGACAAAGTCCCACATAAGTTCAACCCATTTTCATTGCATCACACTTTCAGAAAAGCACTTCCAGAATTTCACTGGGTGATCAAAGTAAAAATTCAGTCTTGGACTGCTGAACAACTTGAAAACTGGCATTAAATAAGACCATTAAGAGCTATATGATGTATCACTGTGCCTTCACAGTTCTCACATTAAGATCAATTTGAAGAATTAAAATTGATTAGTCTGAAGGAGAGCAAGGGGAGACAGAGGCCAGCTAAAAGCACAGCTACACGGGTGCTGATTGGGTGTCTCTAAGCCCTGATTGTTTCAGGATCAGTTTCTAAAGAATGAGGTGTTGTACCTTGCCTCTCTCAGAAGCCCATGGTATTTCCTTAGGGCACAGCTTAGTTAAAGCCCAGTGGCAAATCCATGGCATGAAAACCTGCTGGTGTTTGTGTGAAACTGCAGGGGGTTGAGAAACTGAAACAACACCACCACAACTCGGGATTCCGAGGCTGTGTTTCACTCTACACTTGCTGCTCCCTGCTAAGAAGCTCCTTATTGTACAAGACCTAAACCTACCCCTGGTTTATTTAGAGATAATGCTTGATAAAGAGTATTATTACCGTTGGCTCCTCACCACCTGTCACAGTTGAAGAACGAGCTCTCCTAGATGGACCACTCTGCTGTTAAATGATAATTAATGTTACAGATAAGTACATTTAGTGATGAAGGTCACAGATTACTGTTACATCTTTAGCAGTAAGGAATCACAGACAGTCAAATTTATTGAAAGAGAGCAATTAGATGGAAATAATGTTTAAGATAATAGCAAAAAAAATGGAGTCATCAATCACTGATAACCAAGTCAGGATCTCATACAAAAACCACCAAGGGAATGACTTTAAAGAGGTCTTGTATCCAATTCTATACTTTCAGTATTGCTAATAATAACAACTTTTATTCCAAATGCAATGTGATTTTTTTTTCTTCCACCCCCCCAACAAATTTTGCATGTTCTGTCCATAAACATGGCATTTGAAAAAAAAATGGACACATTCTGGTCATCAATGAGTGCATAGAAGAAGTCAGATGAAAAAGATGATACTGTGAATTTTCAGTAAGGATTAATACATTCAAGAAGAGCACTGTATTTAGAGAAAAAGTATGCATTTAGTTGCTAGAAGATAAATTATCATTAGCTTAGTGAGGGTTAAATATAGTTAAGATTGTCCTTGGCTTAGAGCAATGCCTTCAATTCTGTTTGGAACACCTGCTACTGAAGTGAGTGTTCTACAATAATGAAGTGAAAGGCACATCACCAGTCCCAACCTGGCTACACCAGTTAAAGAAACCCAGGCTCCATGAAGAGCTCTGAAATAAAGCAGCAGAACACCTCTGGAACAGACTGCACCAGGAGCCAGCTGTGTCTAGCAGAGAGAGGAGGCAGTTAAGGTGTAATGGTACTGCAGCCCACACCACTGAGACCCACAAGAGAAAGTAAAGAGATGGACAATGCTCAGAGGCAGTTCTTTGAACAGCAGCTGTTACATGCACCTGTAAGCAGCACATGGAGATAAACAAGTTCTGGAACATGTGGAAAGATTAAACTGAGAGAAAAACACTATGGTCATTCTAAATGTCTGCACAACTGCAACAGAAAGAACAAGCAGAGACATCAGCTTTAGTGACAAACTTATTCATATAACTCTGCTATTGACTCAGTACATCCTTTAAAAAGATACACAAATATGCAATTTGTAGATTCATATGTAATATATTTCTAATAAAAAAAGAGGAAAAAATCCTAGAAATATAATTTAAAATAGGATTGTGCAAGATACACTTTTGACTAAAGCAGTTCAGATTTCCAAATTATTTTTTTAAGCAGTCTCCATACAGCCTGCCACCTTTGCAACCTTCCTGCTTGGGTTGTGGGACAAGATATGTAGAACTTTCTACCAGTTAGATCAAAGGTGGGCATGCTTATGACATGAGAGAGAATCTGTTTTTAAAGAAACATCTTTGTACCTTTTCCCATTTGAAAAACCTGCTTCAATAAAATTGCAGAAGAAGCTGCTTACCTAAATCACTCATTAAAAAACTACAACATGCAATTCCACTCAGTTCTGTTCTATGAGGACTATCACAAAAAGGTCCCTTTTAACTACAACTAGTTAAGGCCCCAATCCTTTTAAATATTACACAGATGTACATATTACAAGTAAAATCACTTTATGGGACACAAAAATACACCTGATAGGGGAGGCCTGTGGCTGCTACAGTTCCAAGTATGGATGGTGCTGCTGCCCTCTCCTACCCCAGCTGAAAACACCCTTTGGAGGATTCTCTCTCCACTGACACTACAGTACCTAGAGTTTAGTGAACTAAATATCTATGCTAGATAACTAAAGTTGCCTACGCTCTCAGTCTCAACATGTTTTTCCCTCTCATGAATGAACTCGTTTTAGTTGCTGACCATGATGATAATTATTTGGTATCTATTACTGTTTGGGACAGTCACACACCCATACTGGTCACTGATCTGTATCTGACTAGAACTAAGCTAAGAAAAGATATTCTTCAGAATCAGAGAACGTTCAAACAAAAAGAGAGAGAAGTTAGCTTTGGTTTACCAAGGATAGTTGAGACTGTTCAGCAACTGTGTCTGTTACACTGCAAGACCTTAATCTTGAAGAAGGATCTCTCTGCTGGAAAAAAAAAAAAAAGACAGATGTCTTTAAGTTAAGGTGTCTTAAAACATGGGGTTTATTCAGTAATTTTACTTTCTCCCATTTAATTGAAACTCCTAAAAATAGTATTTATGTTGCAGTGTCTGTAGTTTTAATACTTCTACAGAAACGTGGCAAGCAATGAAAAATCTAGACTCCCAGCATTCCATCCTAGACTGTTTCACATTAACTGAGAAGAGGAAAATATTTGATCTTGTGCTCGTCTTTAGCATCCCAATGTTTTATTGGCTTAATCTAAGAAGAGGATAGGCCATTCCATCTGGGAAAACATGTAGGAAAATTAACAGTTGTGGAATCAGTAGTAAAGGGGAAGACTAAAGACATAATGGGACATACAAGTGCCATGGAACTTTTCAAAACCTATTTTCAAGTATATCTCTGGGAGACATTTCAGAGAACCCGAAGCGAGCATGATCAGTATAAGGAAAATGTAAAACTTTGGTCTGGATACTGGCAATGCAGCCCTTGGAAAATCACCAGGCTGGAGCTACAACTTTCTACACCCATCCCACTGCACCAGTGGAGCTCTGTGCTCATGGCTTGCAGAGGGGCACAAGAGGATGCCAGTGCCACAGGAGGGACTGCCAGTGCCACACAGGGGTGGTGATGGGGTTCTCCTGTCTAGGACGTGCTGAGCCTGGGGCTGGGAAAGCAGCAAGTTCTGCAGAACTCTCACTGGGATTACAGGCACGGTGGGAGCCTTGCTGAGAGCACCCGTTAAGATGATCATATTAAGATGATCTGTTAAAATCATCGTCTTCAGAAATTTCCAAGTTTGCAGCTCAGTACGTCACCCTTCGCTCACTCTGCAGTAATAACGTTAAGAACAGCTTTAAAGTTTCCTGTTTTTCACAAATGGCAGAGAAGTGCTCAGAAGTTTGCTGACTGGAGTTCATCCAGAAATGTCATACAAACCAAACTAACTGCTAGAGACAGAACTCTGTGTTGGAATGATCATTAGGGCTCCTAGAAATACAATATAAACAGTGGCCCCAAACAGGACATTAGAATATACCCAATTTACTAGACAGATTTTTCCTCTTTCCTTCAGAAATTCTTAGCTTGATACTCTCTAGTGTTACATATTTTGTTTCACTAAGAGTGTAACAGCAGCACAGTCTGCAGTTAAACTCACACAGAAGAAAATACTTTATCTAAACTGAGGAATTCTGTTCTTAAGGGAGTTTGCTCCATGGTGAAATGATGATGCACATCTTGGAAGATAATTTTAACTGCACGTTCAGGTTTTCCTGAGAGCAGCAATCCCTGCCCACCCGTGTAAATGGTTCACAGAGTATTACAGTCATGGGGGTTCATGCAGACAGAGCAGCGTGTCACGTACAACCAAAGAACTGAGTTGTTCCCCGTTGGAATCAGGAGTGACCTGAAGTCTTCTGCTCAGTTCCTCAGACAGCTCCTGAGGACTGGTGCGGGACACTGGAGACGCAGGAGGAGGTGGCAACGACAAGCTTAAGGAATCTCCACTTGCACTTGCCTCCTCTGAAATGGTTTCCCATGGCTAACAAAAGAGAAGAAACTACATTAAGGATTTATAAAGATGAGTCTTCTCTCCCTTTGCCTTCTCTGTGACCACCTCACTGCTGCGAACATGGGATGATAACATTACACAACAAACCAATCCCTAGAGCACACAGACTGTGCAGTTGTCACGGGAAAAGTGGTTTTCATGTTGACTTCAACACTGTGATGGTGACACAATGCTTTATGATTCAACACAGTTGTGTAGATAAAAAGCTGCATGGAAAAGATCTCGTTAAATAAATTCCATTTGAAATTTTGTTCAAAGTGTAACTAATTCTGCAGTCTTACTAAAAACTTGTAAGAAACAGGTGTTCATTTTTAATTTAGGATATAATGCATAATAGATAGTACTCATTAGTATCTGCAAATCAAATATTAACAGGTGATGAGTGCAACAATAGTTTCTCTGAATATCATGCAGTGAACCAAAACTAGCTTTCACAAAGAATTTTGTCTGTGATTCACGTAACAAAATATACCTTAAAGTTGAATGGCCTACAAACACCACATTTAATTTATTTAGTCTAGCTATAAATTAAACAAACACTCACCCTGATTACTCTAAGACCAAATATTTTTGGGAAAAAACAACAGCTTCTCTTTCCTCAAAATCAAGACACTGAAGAAAACTGACCAACACAGCAGTTCCATCCAATATGTTTCCCTTCTTCTTACAACTAACTCCACTGTTAATCAAAGCAGGATATTGAAAGTGTTTCTCTCAACATATATATAACAATGCTGGGAATTATAAATGTTCCTCCCAGCATTTGCAGTGTTGTGCATTTATTCTCAGGCACCCACAAATGCACGGGACCTTGAAAGTACAGCTCTGTTTGGGAGTTTTGGTGTCACCATGTTGAAACACTGCAGTGTGTGTGGTATAGTACCCAGTTCACAAACGAGAAACAACAGCTCAAAGTTCAGTTCACTTAAAGCCAAGACCTCTGCATACCTCAGGAATGTCTCCAGTCTCCACGGGCTCTGGTTCCAAATCCTCACTGATGTGTCTCCGGGAGCGGAACCGCCTGTGGGCTGCCTCTTGGTTTATCTGCCTGATGTTGTTGTCTGACTCCGAGCCCACGTCGCTGGGCAGGGGGAGCGAGCGCGCCAGGGGGAGAGAAACAGAAAACAACCAATGTGAAACTACAACACCTGCTTTCATCATGACAGTAGTTGATGAGATCTACTTGAAAAAAATAAACAGCGCTCAGTAAATAGCTCCAATAGTTCAACAGCAAATAGTTCAAAACATACAAGATGAAATTTCATTCTAAGTAGGACAAACACAGCAGCCAAGGAGCACAGAGTGCCTGCGTGAGGACAAGGCACATGCTGGGCCTTTGCTATGATTAGGGACATTCAAGAAAGAATTACTGTTGTCATAAGCAACAGCAGAAGAATAGTCACTACATAAAAATAATGCAAGATGTTTTACTAATACATGATTTCAGTGCAAGGCTTAACATCATCAGTTATACATTTTAGTATCTAAGCTTGCCACAGCTTTATAAACCTAATTGTAACAAACAATGAAGGCCTGCAGAGGAACTCCACATTAGCACAAGCAGTGTACACAGGTAATGCAGTCTGTACACTGAATAATAATCAGGATCACAGTTAATCAGTTTAAATTAATTAAAACTTAAGACTTTAATTTTTTCCTTACCTTTACAACAGTCTCTATAGAAGAAAAGTGATTTATTCCTGTTAAATTGCTTACTGAAAAATTCCACATCTGTCTCCCAGTATTCTAAGGTGCGTTGTTAATGCACTGACTTCCCTCCCACCCCTTCAGATTTCCTAGAGCTTCCCAGAATACTCACATGTAGATGTGATTTTCTGGGGGTGGGGAAAAAAAAGGGATCTTAAAAAAACCCCAGTGTTTCCTTTCTTACTGAAGATACCAGGAGTTTGGTGATCAGTTTACTAGTGCATCTGTGAAAACGTTTCCATTGATAAAGTGCAGTTTCAGATAGTAGCACAGCACCAAAATAATGATTAATTTGTCACTGCAGGGTGCCTTTATAAACTGCTTTGGTAAAGTCTTGCTTAAGGCTTTCCCAGCCTCAAATTTGTAAACTCAAAATGGTCGTGTTTGTTGAAAAAAATCCCCTTGTTGATAACTTTGCACATATCCCCAGAACCTTGCCCTGCACTGCTACTTACATCAGACTGGGTCGATGCCACTGAGTGGTCCTGTTGTTGTGGTTGACATAGTATGTCCGTCCCAGGTTGTCCACCTTTTCTTCCCACCCAGGAGGCAGTGGAGGAGGTGGTAACTCCTCCTGACGTTGAGACGCAGAGTCATTGGAATCAACCACATCCCATCCATGCTTAGGAATGAAGGAAAAAGAATCAAATTTAAAACTTCTAAAGTTAAAGAGGAGTTAATTCATTGTGGCTTACATTAGTGCACAGGTGCATTCCCAAGGTGCAGGTGGCTGCTGCCCACTGCCAGTAAGGCAAACCTGGGCTGACATTCACTCTGTCAGCCCTCATTGCAACTAATTCTGAAAATGGAAGGTGGCTGATAAGACTTGCTGAGAAGTCTTTAAACCTGCTGTGCCTGCATGAGCAAAGTCAGCGCTGCCAAGGAACTAAAGGAAAATGTCAGAACACCTATTTTGTTCAATGGCCTCTGAAGAAGAGGTACCTAATAGAGAACATTATGTCTAAAAATCACTCGCATAGACTTCCCAGAATCATCTACTTGGCATGACTTCCACTTCTACTTACTTACAGTCAGACAGACTAGAGAATTCTATGTGGCAGCTGAAGTACTTTGAAATACTTGAAATAGTTGCAAAAACACCAGGTTACACTTAAAAAAAGAAGAAAAAGGAAAAAAAAAGCTGGCGAGGCAGAGGAGAGTAAGCTGCTACCAACACTGCTACCAGGGTTTATCTGTCAAGGTACAACTTCTTCCACAATTATACTTGAATCTCTAATAACATGAATGTTTCCACAAGCATCAAGCCTTACCTCAGATTCATCCCTCTGATCATTGTTGTCCTCCTCTTGGCCACCATTTTTAGGCATATAAGCCATCTTTAGTCTCAAGAAACCCTTTACACGAGATTTGTGGCTAGAAGACAAGGAGGCACATTTCATTCAACAATCCTTAAATACTAGCAAATAACAAACCTTGAAGTAAGAAACGTTTCAAAATACAAGGGTCCTCCCCCTCACCTTCTTGGTCTGAGAAGGAAATCCTTAAATGTGTATGGCCTTTCCATGGCTGGGTCTTCAGTCTATAAGCATTTAAGAAAATGTCAAATTAAAGGGTTTGCCCACAAGTACAGAGACATTTAAAGAACATTCACATCACAGAGGCAGTAGAAATGCTAGAGAAGATGTTTAAGTATCAGTTCTAGCAGGCTGAGCTCTCCAGGGTGTAACCAAGCTGTCCACGAGGTGTCACTGCAAATACCAGAGATGGGCTGCACCAGCTCTCCTTTTTGAGTGTGCACAACATCCACAATCCATAAAAAGGTGGAAAAGGCCAACTAAGCAATCCCCTTGCAACATGTTCCAGTTGCCCACCAGCAGTGTCAGAGAAGGCTGCACCTATTCAAAGCGCTATTTTTTCTGCACATTAGAAAGCAATGAAATGAAGCTGCTCCTCAGCTGGCTTTCATTTTTTATTTCAAAGCAGTTAAGACTTTAAAAAATCATTAAGACTTCTATAATCTTCTATGATGTAAATAAATAATATTATCAGGCTGACAGATTACATCTTCTGATTTCCATTTATTTGTAAGTTTTATAAAGCCTTTAACCTTCAGAACTTCCTGATAAGTGAGAATTTCAGCTTTCTTATCAAATACATTACATCCTTCGTGTCCATGAGAACACAGATGCTATCGGTACAAAAAATAGGAATTTAAAAATGACAAGCAAAAAGGAGAACCCGAAATGTGTATACCCACTTCATCTGTTGATTGTTTGGGGCACTTTAATCAATGGTACAATTTGGGCTCACAAAATGGGAAGCGTGAACTGTGTCACACTGAAAGAGTACCTACATTATGGCACACACTCCAGTCCTACTTGAGATCTGGTACCTCAGATTAACTTCAAACCTTCTCAAAATGAGCACCAAGTTAGTGGGTACTTCTCAGTGTTGTACCCATCTGCCACCCACTAAGAAAATGATAGTGTATCTGTAAATCCCTTCCCAGCCCTAGCCCTACAAGCAAGAACAATTCTTGAGTCCAGTTCTGTAACTAAACCTTTCTAAACACAGAATAATCTATTTCCCAGACTATTACTAATTAAAAGCTTTGTTGATCAATCCTAACTGGTTATCTCAGCTATTATACCCAATACCACACAGACTTCCTTTCCACTGGCTGAACTGGTATCCTGCACCCAGTGTCCACTCAACCTGTGGGACCGAGTTCCTGCTTTTCCAGAGATGGCAGATTTTAACCAGAGCAACAGCACATCAAAGCATGCGTGAGTAAGAAGTCCTGCTTCTCAGCACTCAGCTGTCAGTAATGTACAGAAAATAAGCAGCTCTATATTTAAAACAAATTTTATATAGAGTATTTGTATAGTATTAGAGAAAACAAGGCTTTTAACAAACAAAGCAGCAGTACGGCTAGGATGAGAAAGCAAACTTTTGTTAATAAATACACCATGATGTCCCTTATTAAGGTACTGGAAGGATGATTGAGGAAAATACAGATTAGAACAGAAAGATACACAGGATGTTTCCCTGAGCATCAAATTAGTACACACACCTTAGTAAGCATATAAATAACTAATTATACCAGAGCTTGAGAACACACCCGTGGGCAGGTAGGTAGGAGAGCACCCTGTGGAGACACTGCCATGTTACAGCTCTGGAAAGAACGTGCTGAGATATATACTGGGAGTTTTTTCAGAGTAAATTTTTGGGGGAAAAAAGTGGCTTCTGGAGCTGAAGAAATTTTCTGTGAAGATGAAGGGTGAGGAAGGATTTTCGACAGGAACCACATTCCCTTTCTAGTGAGCCTTGAAGGAAATGGGAAGTTCTGGACTGCATGATTTCATCATTTTAGCATAATGAATTTTATTCTCCAGTGGCAGTTAAGTAGCTGATCCAGGAAATCTTAAAATCTTGTATTTTCCATGTAAAGACACTGGAAGACTTTAAAACGATTTGGAAAATTTAGCATTCCACTCAAATACAAACTAGGAAGAGAGATGAACGGCCATGTTCGACCAAACTCCCCAGTGAGGAGAGCTGTTCTCTTCCTGCAGGTACAGAAGGAAAACAAAAAGCTGCTAATTCCTCAAAACATCTCACAGCAACTGTGACATGTCTACAGCTCTACTACAAATCTTACTGACGATTTTTAATTATTAAAAATAATGTTTACAAAAAAGGAACTTAAAATACTGTGCAAAACAGGCACGCACTTCCACCCCCCCCCCAATTTTAACTGCCATGGGACACAGATGCAGAACGTGTGCAGCTGAACACTGGAGGAGCTGGGAGCTCGCAGGAGAACGGAACAATCCATTTTTCAGCAGAATACTTTTCTGATGGTTCCATCACATTTTTAAACTCTTACAATTTATAAGCCAACAACAGCAGTGTCATGACTCAAGATCAACCACAACAGACGTATCCAAACCAGCATCACTGTGACAGTATCACACAGGCATGTTCCTCCTACGGTTCCATCCAACAGCAGCAAGAGGTCAATCGCAGGTACTGACAGCAACAGTCATGCTACACCTGACACCTTCTTGTGATGTAAACATTTTCAGTAACTTCCACCATTCCCTGGGTTGCCCACTCACATACAAAAAAATAATGTCCTCCAAGTTCAAGGAAGCAAGTAAAATTAACATGTACAACATTTAAAAACATCAACTACAATGTTAGTCTTCCAAAACATTATGTATCATAAAACAGCATAAAGCAATCACTGTATAAATAGATACGTATAGATGTATAGATGTAGAAGTTACTAGAGCACTTTGTGAAGTAGGAAGTGTATTTTTTAGTATTTACAAAGAAGATGAAAAACAACTGCAATGTTTTGTTCTTTTTGTGCCCTGTGACCTTCTATCTTCAGTTCTTTTGCCACTGATTGAATTCAGCTCTGAAGCACAGGGTAAAACACAATATGAATATAACAAGACAAAGGAAACACTTTTTTGGCATGAACATTTTCTGCCAAGTTCATTTTAGATTTTTGTCCACTAATGAAAAGAAAGGCCATACAGCAATACTGAAAAACTGAACCTGAAGCTATCTACCCCTGAAAAAAAAAATTCATTTTTGCTTCTCTTTGACAGTCATTTTGACTAAGGCTTTTGCAGCCTGGGATGGTGGGACTACAGACACACACCTGGCATCATGCAGAGGAAGTTTCCTAAGCCAGGTAGAAACTTAATCTGCTGTGGGCACAAATGGAGGTTAACTTCAAGCTTCATACAATTTTCGTGTCATATGGACCCTCCTTCCCACCACTTTACCTTTGATGGCAGGCTTGGAGTAAAAGAATTCCTCATTAAATACCCAACATCACCAATGTCATTTTAAGAACATGTTTTTTTGCTATTTGTCTTTTTCATTACAGGATCCCTACAGAACCCAGAGCCCAGCTCCATGTCTTCAGCCTTTCCAGCAGGTTCCCAAAGAAACAGATTTTAGGAGAGCCCCATGTCTGAAAGCAGAGCCACTGACTTCCCTCTGCCATAGACCTTTCAAAGAAGTCTGGCAGTGAAAGCCTGAAGGCACTGGAGTCACTAACAACTCTGCCACTGTTCTTTCTGGACTAGGATTCCACTTAGGGCAGCATACACTAGGCTTGGAGTGTTGAGCATCCTTCTGTGGACAAATGATATGCACCATCTGTAAAGACCTGAAGATGGAGTTTCCCATCACAATTCACAGCCAGTGCTATGTCAGTTCTATGCTCATAGAATTAGAGGCAAACTCTGCCCTTGATTAGGTAGTAAATAGAAATTTCACTTAATTTAGGCTGTAACTTTGTGGAATCCTGGCTGTCAGGAGGGACTGGAGCTTTACAGAATTACAGAACAAGCTCTACACTTAGAACCCCTCCATTGATTAAGAAAGAAAAACAAATACAGAAAGCATTACCACCCCCCAAATCAAACACCTTGGGTATTGAATTGTTGATAATAACATGATTCCAACTCCATGTCAGTTACTTTTAATTATTTGCTATTGGAACTCTTAGTGCTGCCAAAAAAAATCCTTTTTAGCTAAAATAAAGAATACAACACCTAGTTCTGCCAGCCTTTTGGTTTTCCATGCATTTGCTGAAGCTTAAGTGGGCTGATCTATACCACCTGATTTTCTGCACCCAGGACTTCTCTGACCATGGATGTGCATCCCTTCCCATGCAAACCTGATGCAAACCAGCAGCACACATCCCTGCCTCACCATTTCCAACAGCAGTGCAAGTTGCAACCTTGCAAGCAGCAGCGCCCGAGTTTGAGAGTCTCCCCTGAGGTAACTACATAATGATATGTTTGGTGTTGCAGAAAACATCTGTAAATAAATGCCACTGAAAGCAGGCATTAACCCAAGTATTTAAATTCTAACTTTTTTAAAAATAGAAAAAACTCTTCAAATACCAGCTTTTCTAAGTTATTTGATTTATGTTTATTCGCATATAATGTATTTAAGCTGTTAAAAATTGGGAAAGCATCCAAAATACACACTTTCCTATCACATAGGAACAGCAATAGGTACCTACATGCCTCTTATGGAAAGAAAACCTATTTATACATGTATAGACATTAAAATTTATATGTCTGCATATTAGAAGCTATAATGTATGCTCTGACAATATCACAGCTTGTGTAATTATTACTAGTATCAAGAATGTCTAATGTCAATGTCTAACACTAGACACTATGTACTGTGGCAGTCATAGGTATCTCACTGTTCCATTATTACAAATGAGTCCTTCAGACAAGCTTCCTTTCAATCAGCAATAAAAAAAATAAATTACTCCTATTTCCTATGAAGATCAGCAATTTTATAATATTTTCAGAAGAACTGAATTTTGGTAACTTCTTAAGAAGGTGTCATGTGGGTTCAGCAGTGCCTCTGGTTTCAGCCTGTGGCTATTGCCTTTACAAGTCTTGGAGGAACATCAAAATGTCCTACCCACTTTCCCAGGCAGAACTACTACCCCATAACCTTTACAGCATGTTACTTAGGCAGAAAATCAGGTAACTTGGGCCAAAAGTAATTTTTTTTCAATGTTTTAATACAAGTTCTGGAGGCCATGGAGTTTGCCAAGGGAGAATACAACTTATAAGTGTAAGGAGAATGGTGGAAAGGAAGCAGCCAGAAGGTGAACAGGACAATAATCACCAACAGTAGGTGAGAAACACCCAGTCTATTGGCCACAGGTCCTTCACCAGCTGACTCAGACCAGACCAGGATTTAAAGAAGGAATTGGGATGAGAAGCAAATCCTGGATGCTGAGAAATGTAACAGATACCAGAGAACAACTGCCTTCCTTGTCCCTGCAAAGGGAACCACTTCTCCCAGTGCCTGTGCACAGCGGGGCTTTGCTGTCCAGAACATTTTTCTTTAAGCCTCTCAGGCTGTGCTGGGAATACTTGCTTTACAAAAATGTAACTGGACTACTTATGGAAATGAATCCTACATAACATCAGCATTTTTCCCATCTGGTGATGAGAAAGAAGAGCAGGCTGAGAAAAAAGCCGTGCTTACCGGGAGGTGACTGAGCGGCACATCCACTTGGCCCAGGAAGTCGTCTCTAGTCTGTCAGATAGACAAAAAAGGCAGAAAAATTAGCAATTTTGCATCAGAAAAGCAAAAAATGATAAATATAAATCCAGTCACAACGAAGCAACAATAAAGGTGGTTGAGGACCACTACTTTAGCAGTCACTGGTTTCTGCCCCTTTATTGTTGCACATGATCTGTTGTTATAATTTATCTATTTCAGCAGAGCATTTTCTGTGACAGAACAACATGGCTTCCTGGTCCATGGAATGGATGTTTAGTACTGATGAAATTGTTTCCTCTGCCAACCTATGCATAATTCAAAGCACCAAGTAATAACCTGCTCTTTCCATGAATTAGCCTCCACACGCATTAAAATGCAGAGTGAAATTACTCTTCTCCACGTTGTTAAAAGGTTCATGTCAAACCCTGGTGACTTTTTCTTTTAAAGAACACCTCATATGCACATCTGACAGGGAACGGAGGGGAACCCAGCCTCCAAGCAGTGATGAGAGATCTGCATGAACTCTAAACATTTTTTCCCCAAAATAGAAGTTTGTTTTATCACGTTACCTAACAGAAACCGGACATTAGAACTTGCTGGTGTTTTTCAAGAATGCTGTTCCTTGAAGTCAGAATGCTTCCTTTGTGAGGAGCAGCTGGACACCCCATACCAGCCTTTTGAGGACTCCTGTGTTTCCCACCTGATGGCCATTCACCTGCTGCCTCACAGTTCCAGCAGCACCAGGGACACACAGTGCTGTCACACGTCCCCTTCTGCACAGTGATGGTTAAAGGCTTTTAAAAACCTCTTCCATTGGTAACAAGCACGTAATGCTTCCAGGTCTACAGACACATGCACAATGTGTGACAACCCACACTTATCAATCATTTTAGTATCTTACGTAAACATTATGAATTCTAGCATTTTGATCTAGATTGGAAATGTTATACTCCACAGCCAAAGGAATGAAATAATGACTATACAATAATGAATAAAGCATACCGTGTGCCTCAAAAATCACTGCCTGTCAGGGAAAACAATTCCTCCCAGATACTGTTTAGGGTACTAGCTATCAGCCCTAGTGATTCCCAAATAACTGCTGCTTATTTATAACCACACTGTGCACAGAATTCCAGGAAGTGCATACTGCTGCTCCAAAGCCAAGTTTACATATTTCTCATAGCAGAGCATTAAGTTCACTATTAAAATTAATATTTTATAATATAACATTGTAAGAATTCTGTTTCTCCTGCAAAGATAGCATAAAGTCCTGTGCTCTCAAAAGCACGGACACATACTGCTGTGATATGTGTACATGGGACAACACAAAAAGAATATCTGTACCAAGAAGCCTGCATTTCTTCCAAATTTAAGTAAAAATAGCTAATAAATTTTTCATGAGAGAATTTTGACGACTAATCTTCTTCCTAACAACTACTGGAAAACCCTGGTCACATGCACTGCTTGCAAAGATTTAATATCTCTCTCCCTTAATACTGGCAAACATCAAGTACCTTCCACCTCCTGCTTCAATAAAGTTACTCTCATTCCAACTACTTAGAAGAAAATATAGACCTATTTCTAGATTTGTTCATGTAGCTTTTAATTCAAGAAAACCACAGCTCATGGCTATGGAAAGTCTTCAGGTGGGTTAGAAACAGAACTGTGACCAGCCATGGATTCAGTTTCACTATTTATGTGGGGAAGAGGGTCCTTCTTCTGGCCCAAGAGGAGGAAACCCCACCACGGGTTGGGGCATGAAGAGACAGTCTACAAAAACCCCTGGGGGTATTTCTCAACAGCCACACACAGGTGACTTACAGGCAAGTACCAAGCCTGAGATCTGATATATTCTTAAGGAGACATGCTGTAAGTACACCACATGTTTATCTGATTTTAACATATGTAGAGATTATGAGAACTGCTGCATCTACACCAAATAACTCATTTCATCTGCTATTTCCAGGTGCTCTGCAGTCTGGCTGTATAATGCCAAACTGGGCTGTCAGAATTGTGGAAATTCTGGACTGATGTTAAAAGTCTTCACTTCTACCCAGACCAAGTTTTCAGGAGTAAAAAGTAAACCCAGTCTTAAAAGCAGCTGAACCAACAAAAATCCCTTTGTGGTTTAGAGTGGGACTGGAGAATCCTTGGTTCTGGCCTGGCTCTGTCTGTGAGCTGCAGGAGCAGATTAAAAAAATTACTTCTTCAGCTACTCCTAGCATGAATATGGTCATCTGCACAGCACTGAGGTTCCTGTAAAACTGAAGCTTTATGCAAACCTTGACTATACAAATATTTTTATAAGAAAAATTATTTACAAGGTGGTTAGTATATTCATATTTAGCATTTTAGGACATTTTGCCCTATGGTCCTCCATGTTCCTTGAGGCATTTTCATCTGGGAGTTTTCTGCTTCCAGAAAAGCACCTCACAAGCTTCATGAACCTTTTTGCTGCTCTACCATGTATTGACTTCCCAGTATCTTATTTTTCACATTTCTCATTATAACAATGTCTGTTTCAGGAAGCTCTTTCTCACTACAATAAAAAGGGCCAGCCAATCCACCAGCTTGCCTGTTAAGTTGCAGATTACACTGCTAATTCCTGCTCGAGCCTGATCTTTCCCCCCACCCAAGATAGTGAGTAATCCACCTTAACAGTAAAGACACAGGATGCAGATCCATATCAACCTACAAGTTGAAACAGATTTTACTAATCAGAATTACTGAACTGTTTTTTCAGAGCTGTTGACTAGGCAAAGATGCTTGGAAGTATCATTATAACCCTCTATTTTATATTGGTCATTGTATAATGTTACATGAAGGTAAGCAGTGGTTTCATTTTTTTAAGCAGTAGACAGGAGAAAAAGTTGGTTCAGTAGAGAGGGATGGCAGCTGCCAGCAAAACCTTCACTGGTTTTGTTCGTTTGTTTTATTGTGTCAGGTTTGTGAGAAAACCTTCATGAGCAGCTGGAGTTGTCAGAACATCCAAGTTCCCCTCTGAGTGCCCAGAGCACCTCTGCCCTGGCATCCCCCGGGCTGCCAGGCTGCCCACACTGGGGGCCAGCAGGACCCTGCCCGTGTGCTGGGCCACCTTGTGTGCATGGAGCATCTCAGCAAGGTCCTGCACAATGGCACAGCCTGGGAAGGACCAAAAGGGACAACAGAACTGCCAGCCTGCATTGCCTTTGGAGGGGCCAACCCCTGCTCAGATGTCCTTGTCCTCTCAGTACCTCTTCTGTGCTCTCTGCAACGTGGCCTCTGTGCGGGCCAGGAGAGGCAGGGAACGCACCCGGCAGGGAGGGGACAGGCACGTCTAAGACTTTGGAACAGTCTTGCTGCAAATCCAACGTATAACAAAAGCTATCCCAGAATTTCCAACTTAGTCCTTAACACTCCAGAGCAATTTTATGAAGTTATGTCATCCTCTGTTCAAACGACCACTTGCCAGAAGGGTTTTGTTTGGTTGGTTCAGTACATTTACTTCTGAAGAGAAGCCAGTGAAAAGACAAACCAATCTGCTTGGTAAAGAAGGGGCTTCCAGAAAGTTTTATTTTTATTTTCCATGCCACATCCCAAACTGACAAGTATTCCTCACTATCCACTTTAATTTGGAATTAGAGGAGGACAAAAGCCCACTTTAGAATAACAATATTTGAAAGTAACAAAAAAGCTCATGACTATTTGTGTTAGTAAATGTTATGTTTTAAATCTGGTATTTATTGAATTTTACCAAGAATGTAAAATCTCCTTACTTCAGATACTGTCCCATTTTCCTACTACCTCTTCTCAAAATGTAAGGTAATCACTTCTATTTTTTGGCAGAGATATAAATACATCCTGTCTATTTATGAAACCCAAATCTGTCCAACCACCTAGTTTATTTTCACATTAATCTTGTAGAAAATCAGTACTAATGCAGGAATCCTTTAATTCCTCTTCTGTGCACTCAAACACAGCAGGCATGTTAGCTGTTCTGTAGACTGGATTTTCTTGAGTGTTCGAGACTTACCCATGACATCAACACAGACACTGACACCTGGTCACTGTCACTGAAGCCCAAGCATAGACAACATCTCAGATAGCCAGCAAATTACAATGGAAAGAAGGATGTTGACCCCTGGAGCTTCACAGAACCCACCCAGCACAATACACTTGCTTTAAGTGATGTCCAACATAACGGAAATAGAGACCCTCCTGCTTCAATACTCAAATGAGTCAATTCTACACAAAAGATAATCTAATGTTACTCACCACTGAATATCATCCACCTCAAAAAAAACATACCAAAAATTCAGTGACCCAAGCAGCTGCTGAAATGGTCAGCAGCAAATTTAATAAACCACAGTACAACCACCACTCAACACAGTCCCCAGAAGTCCCAAGCAGAAAACAACCACCCATCCTAGTATCCAAACCTCACAAGGGCAAACCCCAAAAGCCTGCACAGAGGAGTGCACCCCACTGCAGGAAGGACTGAAGCTGCACGGGGGGAGCCAACAGGAGGAAGAATTTCACTACCAACCACTCAACCCTTGTGCACATCCCAGCCGGCCAGAGCAGGGGTAGGAGAAGCTGGGAAAAAACAACAACTAAAGAACAAGTCACTTCTTCCTTGATGCCTCCAACCCCCCCCCCAGCTCACCTCCCAGAAACCATCAGGAAACTGCAAGCTAAACAAATTGCTTCCTCTTCAGCACAGCACTCACAGGCTCTGTTCCACTAGACTTTACCCTTGCATTCCCATCGTTACTCTTCCCTCCCAAAAGGAAGCAAGGCTCAGAATCAGGTGCTGCTGGTGGGACCTGTAGGAGCAGCAAGGTTCAGGCACCTGATTTTCTGTTCTATTTAGAAGGGTAATACAGAAAAGGAGATACGTGCAATCAAGGAGGATAGAAACCAGCAGCATAAGTGCAGGAATTTAAAAAACCAACATACTAGTTTAAAAAACATTTAGAACAGAATAAATGCGAGTAAAATTTTACTACATAGTAGAGTTTCTCTGTATTATACCTGTGGTATCAGTATAGATCAAGATTAGAAGATATCCATCATTAAAGGCATATCACTAAAGAGCAAGATTGGAAGATATCTATCATTAAAGGCATATCACTAAAGATCAAGATTAGAAGATATCTATCATTAAAGGCAACAGCACGAGAAAACACTTCATTACTATCAAATGTTACTAGTAATCAGAGACTTAAAAAGCTTTAAAACCAAAAAAAATTCCTTTAAAATTCTAATTTGTGCCAAACACCTTACAACAGGAAATAAGTGTTCAGCATGTGAGACACAGAGGTGATACTCACAAGCCAAGTGCATGTAAAAATTAGGCTGCAACCTTATATACATCCAAGATGCAAAGCCAGTAAGAAAAGCCAGGGATGAAGTTACACCACCCAAAAGCCCTTGGTCTAGTGAAAAGTATCAGAAGGAAACATCCATCAGCACCCTGGGACAAACCCATGAAAATTCAGTTGAACCTTCGGATGGTAGACATGGACATGCACCTCAGTTTTACTTGGTAGTGACACAAAATGGGAGACCTTAAAAAAGACAGAGTGTGAATAAAGCATTATATTGATTTTAATTTCAAACATTTGTTGTTTTTCAGAAGGAAATGTGTCTATAGTTAACAGTTAAGCTGTTAGAGACCCTTAATAATTGACAGCTATTTTTTAAACAAAATTAGAGAATAATCTCCAATTCAGAAAGACAATGCTTCAAGAAGGATCCTAATAGGATTCCAGGATGGAAAGACATACTAATTTGTCTGAAAAGGGATCACACAGATAAAGCAGCTCTAAGGAGAAGGAAATGGCAAATAAAACCATGACACTACTTAGTATGTGTGAGATTCTAGATAAGCATGTATCAATGAAAGTCTTCCTCCCCTACTGCTTTCTTACATTATGGTTTATGTTTTTATTTTAATCTTGCATTTTCATGATGATTATTCATATAAATTTCCAGTTAACATCAGGGAGCAGCCAGCTCCCAGATGGTGACTTAGCACATCCTCATTCAACTGAGATGTCCTAGAGAAGCTTAAAAAGCAAAGAAATCCTAATCAACAGAAAAATATTATGACAAAATGCCTATGTGTGGACAAACACACACTCCTAATACAAACAGTTCTCCGCCCAAGCAAAGACTTTAATTCTGCAATTTACTATGAGGTCAAATTGGTGAAATCTGGTGTTGCATCTTCTGACCCCTAAGATGCACTTCCACCAACAACTGTCTCAGTGGCCCTGGGTCTTGCACTTCTGAAAACCTTCCTCTTTCTAAAACCAGAACAATATACCATGTTGTTAAAGCTGATCAAAAGTAGCACAGCACAAACTTCTGAAAGTGCCTGAAAATTTTACTATGTCCAAACAGCAGTAAAAAAAAAAAGCATTGTGGCACTGCAGCAAAATTTGATCAATATGTACTTAACTTTGCCAAATGCACAATTCACTCTTGTGTATCTTAAGACTGTATTTCCATGCCAATGACATGAATCTTAAAAAGCCACCAGATAGAATGCTTGGAGTATGTCACTCATACAAGCTACCACTTGAGATGCTGCACCTCCAGAACAACTACTGCTGTTATGGAATCAATGCAGGCAGGACCATGACACAGTGTGTGTGGTCAGGTGTTCACAAGATCCTGTCAGCAGCTGCCAACTGCTGCCTCCAGTCATTTACTAAGTAAATAGAGGAAAATAATTTAGATAAAGCACTGACTGATGTAAGAGTTCCAATCCATGCAATGACATTCCCATTTATAACCTTTTCAATTGGCATTAAGTGATAAAAGCAGATCAAGTCACTCCTGATCCCATGCTTTCTGCTTGTTTCCTCCCTGGCACCGCAGGATCTTGCACCTCCCACTGTGCTTGCATGAACTAGATCAAGACACTAAGCTGGCTTTAAAGACAGAACATTAATTGCTTGGCATAGTTCATTAAGTGACTCTATTAATAATTTCATTGGCATAACTGGGGAGGTTGGATAGCAGAGCACAGAGGCACGAGGGGCAGGACAGACATGTGCTGGGAAGGATCACAAATGGTCCCACAGAACCGTGTCAAAAGGTGATGTGGGTTGTCCTGGCTGGGGAACAGCAACGCCTGCAAACACTGGAGTGATGTCTCAGCAACAATTGTACATGGCATTGGAGTGTGGACAGAGAGGCAGGGGAGATGCAGAAAGGAAAAAAATGTAAAAGATTCAACAGAATCCATGTTGCTGTGTGTTGACACCCCCTGTGCTGTGGAGGTGAGTCCTGATCCCCTGTGGTTACCAACAATCCCACAGATGCTTTCAGAGATGTTTGTGTTCCCTGGCCAAATACCAGGTTGGGCAATAACACTCCACCCACCTACGATTCCCTTGGCATTTTCAGTTGATCATGATGTTCCCAGATTCCTGACCTAAAAATCGTTGTGTATTATTTCTGTGCACTATTTAAACAAACAGATGCCACATTCCAACCCAGATACTGCTTGATTTCAGAGCTGGGTGACAAGGTCTCTATTGTAAACGTTACTGTTTTTTTTAATCACTGCTGCTTTTAATTGAAGTAAAACACTCGAAGTCCACACTCTTCTCCAGTGCAAACACCCTGCACCATGTTTCAGTCTGCCACTACCTCCCTAAATTATTAGGCTGATGGCAGAAACAGTCTCATGAGGTTCAGAGCCCACCTTATATTTATTCCAAATAAGTTAAAGCAATGTTATTTCCTAACTTTTCAGATCATTGAAATACTAATGGGTAATATCTGATGTGACAAGCCTAGTTGTGTGACGGACACTCAGGAGAGCACAATTTGGTGGCTCTGGAGCACAACCTGTCATCTGACAGATGCACTTCCAGGGTCAAGTGTGGAGAAGGTGTGCAACATTCAGCTGTTGTGAGATGATCCTCTCCCAGCAGTATGAGCAGTACTGGGAGAACGTTTGGGATGGAATCACAAATCCATGGAAAGCCTGCAGAGCTCTGGGCACACTTCTGCACTGCACCCATCAACTCTAACTGGGCTGCACGATAGGCATGTGGACACGAGACCTTCAAGCTGCAAACAGAGCTAGGTAACACATGTATCATAAACTCATGTCCTGTGGGTGCCTCAGGGCCAGATCTTTATTTCCCCTTGTCTAACACCAGGAGCTCCTGGCGCTGCAGGAGGGGACAGGTCCAGCAGTGCTGCACCCTGTGCTGTATCCAGACAGGGCTGGGAGCACTGGGGGACAACTGGGACACTGGCAGCCTCAGCTGCAGGGAGTGATCCGTGTGTCAGTGGAAATCATCCCCTCCAGGGGCAGAAGTGCATCAGGCTTTGGGGACATCCAAGCAAGCTTTAAGCTGGTGTTTTCTAGAAGCCAAGAGCTAATGACAGTTGAAGCTGGGAGAAAGTGGCAAGGTAAACCGACCTGGCAAAGCAAAACAGGAGACTGGAAAGAGGTGATTAGCACCCCTGAGCAAAGCAGCAGCCAAGCTTTTAGAATACTCATTGTAAAATTAAGCCAGAATTAAGCAAATTCTCCTTATGTATTCCCTAAGCCCTGCACTTGAGCTATGATGTGCCATCAGTGCCAAGTGCCAGGGAAACGGTTCCAGGAGTTTTAAAGACTGTCTCACTGACACAGCACCACATCTTCCTAACATAAATACAACAGAGCTGCACATATTAAAAAGAAAACCACCAATCCAATAGCAGGGCACACCTGCTGCCTCTAAATTAAACTACATCAAAGCACACAGTTTATTTACTTGGAGAGAGTTCTTTTCCCCCTTAAGGAGCAAACACATGATAGTGAAATAACAATATAGCAAAGTCCTGGGTTTGTCACTTCATGACTAAAACCAGCATTTCTTTCCTGAGAGCACTTACTCTACTACAGGAAGGCATTGTTGCATTAAAAATATTTTTACAGGTAATGCAATAAAATCAAATATTTTTCCTCCCCAACAGGGGAATGTGTTTAAAGAAAACAGCAGAAAAGACAAACTAAGGCACATTCCCTTCTCCCCATAGTACTAGATCTCCAGTTGCCCTCATTCATCTTTTAGCTCCTGGAGCTCTCAGGTTGATGATAGGGCAGCTGAACGGGGAGAACTCTGAACTTTACTTTTATTAAAGGCTTTAAACATGAAAGGGGCCCCAACAAATAAACAAGGATTTATGTTCATATACTGGGATTAATTATTAGAACTTTTATTTAAAAGGTGGCATTTTAAATTTCATTCAAGATACTGACAAAAGTGATAAATATTCACAAATCTGAGCTTAGTGTTCTTACAAGCACACCCCGCATGGAGCAGCAGTTCCACCAGTCCCCAGGGACTGCTCTCCTGTCTGGACAGGCACGGCACTGCAACATGTTTCTCTCGTTACCAGCACTGCCTCCAACCGCAGAGCACAGACACACTGTCTGCTTCCAGACTCTCCAAATGCCCAGATTTCTTAGGAATATCCTCTCCAGATTTCAAATCCGAGTACCTTATGTGTGTCACAGAGGGATTCACAGGACAGGTATCATGAGTGCCTGGTCCCTTGCAGCAGTCCATCCTGTGCTCTTCTCCTCTGTCCTGTAAGTCCCAGCCTGCAATGCTGACTTCGTGCCAGGCTGAGAGGAGGCAGAGGGTAAAACACACAGGGACAACTCCAATGTTCAGCTGCCTGGAAGCTTTGTGAGGTAGCACCTCCAGGATGAACAACTTAAAGAATAAAAATAAAAGAAGTTTTCCTTCCCCTGCACTCTGGAGGAAATGCTGAGCATTGCTTCACACTATGGCCTCAAACACCCCAGAAGCCACCTTCTGGTGACAGCCACCCCAGCCCATTCACTGCCACCCTTGGTACTCAGCACCCTTTCTCCTCTTTCCAGGGATGTTAAACACACTCTTGGAACAGAGCAGAGACCAGAGGCAGCCTCTCCACTGTGCGGCGTGTGGCAGCAGGGGCTGCAGTGAGTGGCTGCAAATGATGGCACAGGAGCTGATCCAGAAAGTGCACAAATCATTTGGCTTTTACCCCTAGTTCTATCACCTATGGTGATCACATCCAAGGGACACTAATTACTCATACACAGGATGCAAATTGGCTATGTCCAACAACAACAAAAAAAATTACTAACTTCCCTGCTATAGTAAGGATGCAACTAGAAAATTTAACTCCTAAACAAATACTGCAAACTGTGTGTCCCTGCAGACCAAGCACCTGATCAGGACAGCCTGGGATCACCCTGATGCCAAGGCAGGTGCCCAGAACTAACAGGATGTCTTTTTCTGCTGAGCAAAACCAGCCAGTGCAAATCTCTAGGTAGCTGACGTTTGGGAAAATTTGTTTCCCCTTGAATTTCTGATTTCTTTCTTTAATGCCTGATCCAACGTGTCACCCACGACATCCAGGGTTCAGTACTTGTAATAAATCTGTTTCCTAAAAACTAGCAGGTTATTTGACAGCAGGGATGATTTACCGAGTTGTTTCTGTCAGATTCTTTAAGTATGTAAATACTCTCTTCCATTTTGCAACCAATGTATCTGAATGCTGGATTCTTGATTTTTGATCTATTCTTTCACTGTTTCTTTTTGTGACATAAAACAGTGAAGATTTTTATAATAAAGATGTTTCAGTAATTCTTTCTAGAGAGCAAAATATTTCACAAAAAAATTATACATTGCAAACCTAAGTTTTGTTGTTGAATGCATACATTTTTTTGGACGATATTTTCTATTTTTAATTCATTTGTACAAATAGCTATGCTGATGGAGACACATTCAGGACCATAATTTACTGCCCAACAGTAATGTGAAGTTATTCTGTGTTTGTGCTCAACTGTGAGGCATACAACTTAACCACGGAATAAAACAGAATAAATTCTGGTCCTAGTAGTTTTTCCTATTCCAAATCTCCAAGTGATGGTAGAGAAAAATACAAAGACTAGTGTATTTCCTAAACAATTCTCTTCTATTTGTAGATAAATAAATACTTACACTTCCTCTAGCAGTGTTCACAAAAAATACAAGAACAGTGTCAGTTACATTTTACTTTCCATAACACTTTCTTCCTCAGCACAAAAGTTGTGGTGGGGACAATGTGAGCAACGCCTTCCACCTACAGGCTGGCTTTTAAAAATTTGTCAGTTTAGAATGCTTTGCAACAACTTGGGAACAGTAAAGAAACACCAGAGTACATCAGGTATGTTAATAGACTCCAACAGATGTGTATGTATTATTCTGTAGCTACCAATGGTACCCCCTAGAACACTGCTGCACACCAGAATGAATTTATTCTCATTTAACCAGATCTATGTTAACACTTTTACTTTAAAACTTGCTTACTGCAAACCCTCTGCTATAATTTCCATCCACTAATGACAGTTAATGAGACACTGTGCAGTTGGTTCCCAGGATATTACACACACTGGTGTATGCTTGCTCCAGATGAATTATCTTTGACAAGATCAAAACGTGGAACACGCAGACAGGGGCCCGGTGTGAATCAAACTAGAAAGAAAAGGCTCAATGTTTAAGTTGTGATTTCAGAGATGAGGCAGCAGTGCTCCAAAATTGTCAAAGCTGAGTGAAAAAAGTCTATTTCCTTGCAAGCATGGACAACCACAACAACTAGATCCTTACCTAAACAGATTAAGCAAGCCACAGTACATGAGTCTAAATTACTCAAATTCTGAAGTTTTTCTCTTGTGTTGTTACTGCTTATTTAAACATACTAAAAACATCAGGCACCCATGCCAAGATCTTATACATTCCTGAAACATGAGCAACATCCAAAGAAACTCTGGACAATGCCAGGGAAAAGACTCCAAGGGAAAGATTCATTCCCTTCACTATAATAAAATGGCTTCCTATCCAGTTCCCTATTGTAATTAACTGCACGGAGCACAGGAGTGCTGGAGCAGGCAGCTGCTCCCTCCCTCAGACACGGGCACAGCTGCCTGTGACAGCCCCATGTGTCCATGGGACTGGATCTCACTGGTTCTACTGCCTACAGCCAGCCTCTGGGAAGATAAGAGCCCCAGTTCCCTTAGATCTTGGACAGCCCAACTGGGGGATAAGGGAAGAAGCAGCCTCGGCAGAGAGGGGGAGCTCACTTCTGAGGGAAGGGCCCTGGATGATGGGAGAGAACCCACCCTCAGCAGGTTCACAGATGATACAAAACCAGGAGGAACAGCAGAGAGGTCAGTTGGCTGTGCTGCTGTTCAGAGGAACCTGGACAGGCTGGAGAAACAGGCAGAGCGGAATCTCAAAGTTCAAAGGGAAACACCAAGTCCTGCCCTGGGGTGGAACTGCCCCATTGCCAGGGAAGGCAGGAGCTGAGCAGCTGGGATCTGCCCTGCAGAGGAGGACCTGGGGGCACCAGCAGATGGCACGAAACACAAACACGTGCACACCTCTGCATAGCTGAGGCATTCCTGCAGCTCCCAGAGCTAACTACTCGGCTTTGGAGGCCTCTCCAGGAATGGTTTACTGAACTGTGCTTGAAGTTCTGGAGTGTTTCAAGATATGAAGAATCAAACACTGAGGAAGGTATCTTTGTAATCTACCATTATCCTACCATTATTCTTTCCAATAATACTCCAGTGGCTCTCAAAATTTTCAGTGAGTGCCCCAATACTTTTTGCCCTCAAAGCTGCATCTCTGCTGTCTCTGTAAAATTAAACACCTATTGCCACTGGTACAGGGAACAAAGGTAAAAGCATTTTTCATACTGTTCATATGTTTGAGACTACCCAGAAGGATTCAGTAAGGGCTCATATCTAACGAAGTAACCAAGTAACCTTCATTCTAATTCTATATTTTTGTATATAAAAAGGTACAGAATTTAGAAACCAATTACATTCAAAGTTGCAAAATTTTAGATGAGAGGCTAACTTGGTAAAGTCAGAGAGCAAAACAAAGCCAGGTTCTAACAAGAGGATTGTTCCAAGGAAGAGAGGCTGGTGGCTCTCCAAAGTACTAACAGCTGCACTTTATTACTTGGAACTTTCACAGAGGCCCAAAAATTCTTCATTTGCTCAGAGTCATATTTAGCATTGCTTCTTGCCTGGGAGAGGGCAGGGGAGGATGCAGAGAAGCATACTGCAGCACACAGTATTTGTGACCTGACACACAACCTACCCACAGCCACTTGTACCATGTAACTGGTAATATATGTGGGGTGGGACCTTGACATTCCAGGTTTATACTGTAGAAAAATGATGATAAATCAATGCAGTGTGGGACACAGAAAGCACCAACCACCTTTGTGACCATGTGAAGAAAATGACTAAACAGTTATGACAGTTCACAAATACTTGTGAAAGACATTGAAAGTTACATGGAAACTATCAGCTCCCATCGTGTAGGATCCAATGCAGTCCAATTAAAGGTCAGAGAAGTGTGTTTTTTCTTTCAGAGGCACAGATTGGTAAAGGTTAAAGACTGAGAACCTGGGTCAAGTTTTGTTCTAGCTGCCTTGGACCTCCACCACAGAGGGTAGCTGCCTTCAGCTCCCTTGGTCAGCGAAGAGATGCAGTTCAACTGGATTTCCAGATCTGCTCAGCCCTCTAAGGCCAATGGACCAAAGGCCCCAGTAACTGCCCTTCTCGGCCAGCTGGGGGCTTACAGTCAGCTGCCATAAGTGCAGTACCTTGCTCTCACAACACAGGAATCCTGTCATCTTCCCCACAGAAGGGCCTGTTTTATTCAAACTCATCCCTTGTGTATTAGCAAACATACCTGTTACTTCCTTTCAGAATTATCCACTCCGAAGCACTGCTGCTCACACAGCTCACTCTCGTTTAAAAAACAGCAGTTCACAACACTACTATGAATGGATTTCTAAAGTGAAGTGTAACTGTAGTGGGAACTAGTTCTGCTAATAGTGGTAAGCACGTGAGGTAGGCTGGGGAAACTGCTATGTTGGACAAGACTAAGCTGTTAAAAAAAAGTCTAATTAGTTAGGAAATTGTTTATTAATATTGCCTTGTATTGCAGACACTATGAACTATTCAGATGACACAGACCTTTAATTGTCTCCATCATTTCTTCTTTTCTCCTCTTCACTCATCTACTTAACCTACCTTTTACTTTTGCTCAAAGACATGTCCTACTTTTTTCTGTTTCTTTTCCTCATCAATAGCAGTTCAGCCTCAGACTTCTGGATTTCACTACACATCTGTCATGACCGATTTTTCTATGTATATGCTTTTCTTGGCAGAAAGCACTTGAGAAATATAACCCTCAGAAAAGCCAAGTACTGTAAGAGTATAAATGCTCCAGTGTGCTATGGGGATTTATATTCCCTCTAAATCTATTCCAATGCTTATAGTATATCCTGGAGAACTGCAGCAACTGAGATCCAGAAGACGTAAGAGTTCAAGATGAGTGTCTGCAGCTCTTGCAACCAAGCTGAAAGATTGGCAACAGGATAGCAGAAAGCTAAAAATGGACATTATCTTCTCTTAAAATGTTAACTTTTGCCTGCTGCTGCTTCTTGAAGAAGGCAGCTGAAAAGTATGACAGCAATCTCTTCCTGTGTTATCTTGACTGTACGCTAGGATTTGATGGAGGAGAAATTGGAGTTGCTATGTTAATAAGGAGCTCAGAAAATAGAGGAATCAGTGGTGCATCTATTCCACAGGCATAATGTATATATGTTCTGCATACACATGCATGGGCAAGCAAAATGGTACACCTAGTCAATTTTATAACTACTGACTATTCTCTCTGCAGCTGCTCTTCCACAATTTCTGGTCAAATTTACTGGCTTTCTCCATATAAATTAGAGTAATTTTGAAGCAAAGAACTCTGTTGCAAGGAATAGATTCAGCAGCGCAAAAAAGTTCCTGAAGAACAATCATATTCTTAGTCATCCATCACACACAGCATTACACTGCTGTAGATTCCTTTATTACTGAATACTCTTCCTGAATTCTTTCCCCAAGATGTGCACTGCTGCACCACTGTCAAAGCAGCAGCAGCAGCAACAAAACATGACTCAAGGCGAAATGAAAGTCCCGGATTTTCCACACAGCAGACACACGAATTCCTGCTATTTCATACCCTCCTTAACCACGCTACACACTTGGGCATAAGCCACTGTAAACAGTTCGGGGCAGCCTGAAGGACCAGTAATCCCCACAGTGCTTTGAAATTCACTGTAACTTGACCACATAACACAAGGTACTCAAATGACCAGAGACAGTTTGTGAAAGCCACTAAATGTTTATCTGACCCCTTGTGAACTCTTAATAAATGCTTGGCTGTATGGGCACACAAACAACAACTAACATTTATACAAGCTACAGTTCCTACTGAGAGCCACAGGCTATGTCCAGCTACCAGAATTCCAACTCCTTCACCTCAAAGCCCAATTCTCTCAGCCTGGAGAAGCTGAAAGTGCATAATTATTAGCCACATTCTAGAAAACTGCACTTGAAGGCAGCCTCGGTAAAAGGTAGGACCAGGCTTTTATTTAAAAACAACATGCTAGAGCTCCAGCAATACTTTGAAAAATTCTGTTTCTCCTAAACGATGTCTGAGTGTCCTATAAATCGCCAGGGCTGAAAGGGAGCAGCAGCCACTTTAAGCACCTTCTCCAAGTATTCAGTTCTATTACATTAGAACCCATCAGCATGTTTATCTTGGACCCTGATGCAGCACTTTAGGTATGTGGCTGATGGAAGAATCCTAGACTGAGGTTAAACAGAAGAGAACGGTGACAAAGAAAAAAAACGTTATGAAAGCATCAGAAGGCAGAGAAAGGAGATGGCAGGAGCAGAACTCAGAAACATGTGGGATTTCTTCAAATGGAATTTTCCAAAGGCACTAAGCACGTTCTTCCAGCCGCCTGATCCGAGAAGCGCTCCTGTTCAAGAAGGCATCAGACGTGGCAATATTTGACATCATATTTTTGCTTTAATGATTGTCCCAATGTTAAGGTAAAAACATGTTAAGAAAAAAAAACTATGGTAAGAATTCTAGATGCCAAGTTTGTGACACAAGAATGCAGTACACTGAGGGGAAACATGGCTATGCACTGAGCAGAGAGAAACAGAAAATTACCTTATGCTGAGGCAATTGAAATGCTGTTTAGTGGACAGCTAATTAGGCTTCTAATTTCTTTAAATGAATCATCATTTACACTAATACAAGTCCAACCACTTTTGCTCTTGCCGAGACAAAGAACCTTGAGAACTGCTAGATGTTAAAGGTTAGAAATAACCCGTTTGTCTGTGACAGCCAGGACAGCCAACACTGCCTTGACTTCCTCATCTTTCCCATTTCCAGTCCTGACACAGACGTGCCTGTGCTTCCCTGCAGGAGCTGGCTCAGGAGCCCCTTTGCCACGGGGACTGCATTCTGTGCAGAGCAGGAATGCAGTGTCTGAGGTTATGCTTTAGATTGTTTGATGAATTATGCCAGTACTTGACTGTTCCTTAGAAGTGGCCCTCTGGAGAGTTCACTAACTGATACCAAAAAAACCCCAAACCAAACCCACAATGATGGGCATTCCCCTAACTAATACCTCATCACAGGAAATCAGAACCATACTGATTTTAACTGTTTCATTTGGTCAATGTTTTTTTCTCTAATATAACTTTTGTGTGATGGAATTTAGGAAGTTATGAAAGAGTAACTTAGAAATAATGTGAATTTTTGTTTAATTAATTCTTCAAGAAATGGACAGTTAGTAGTTCATGCAGATCAGTCAATAATATTTACTGCAAGATCTTTATGGTGGGTAATTATTAATTTACATTTCAGACAATAAAAAAAACCCCACAGCAGGGTAACCGGTAATATAATCTCCCAGGGTGAAAAATAAAGAACACAGGGAAAAAAACATTGAAAAGTTGGTTTCATGTTGTGCACAGTTTTTTAAAACCAGCTACCAATCTATTTTGTTTGTACCATGAAATTCTGCACAATGAGTTGATGTTTATATATTTAAAATTTGAATATAACAAAAAGCAGGAAGGCCATAACTCCAGAAATATTTGCTGCAGATGTTTCGTCAGAAATGCTAATCCCCATAAAATTCAGGAGCATAACAGAAGGCAAGAAAGTGCTTTCTCCAAGCCCAAGCTCACAGACACGCACTGGAAGGAGATGACATTTGCTGTGGAAGGGAACACAACACAAGGAAAACAGACACATCAGCTCCATGGAGAATGGAGCTGGCGCTGCAAGCTGACGACTCCAAATTCTTTTCTCCCTCCCTTTCCTGCATCTGTTTTGGCTGGCACCCGACACAAGGAATCCAACTGGTGTCACCTGCCCAAACCAGCACTGCTGTGGCTCACTGCTCAAGACAAAAACAAATCTGAGAGGCAGGCAGACAGCTCAGCAGTTTGGGGACAGGGGAGGCAGTCTCTGTGGAACTGCTGCCTGCAACAGGGCAGCAGACAGTCCCCAGGAACGTGCCCTCCATCCCTGATCCCTGCTGCCACCTCGCAGGTCCCCAGCTCCTGCTCCTCAGTGAACGCAATCTGGGTGTTGGGTGGGGGGGTCACAGATCAGTAAAAATTGCTGAGTGTAACAGATGTAAAAAAAAAAAATAAAATCAAGTATTTTGAAGTCACATGGAGGGAAAAGGTGCCACACAAACTTCCAGAGACAAAAGTGTGGTCTGCAAACAGCCCTCACAGACCTGGAACCTCCTACTGCACAGGACAGGCTTGTTCTCCCAGCTCCAGCTTTCACACACAGCCACACCTTGTGCACACCACACAGGTACAAAGGGTGACTGCCTGCTCTGCTTCCATGTGCTCTTTGCTTCATGGCAGAGGAACTAAGCAAGGAAGGAATTAGATGTGCAGTGTAGAAACACCCAGATTTTAATGTCAGGGAAAAAGAGGCAGGACTGATATATTTCAAAGCTATCAGGTCCTACTATGAGATAAAGATGCATCTATTTAATGGAAAATTACAATACTTTACATTTTTATGTGCAGATACGCTCTGCAAAGTTGGGCAGTTAGTTAATTGTACCAGATTCACAGTATTTACAAGTCTGTAAGGGCAGAGCTACCAAATTCTCTACCCCCTTTTAATTTCTCATAAATTAACAGAAAATGAAATATCAAAGAACTAGCACAATGCAATGCTAATTCCCCAAGATAAAACCACCACAAGGTTTACTGTGAGGCTGGCAACAGCCTCTCTCAGTAAATATAAAGCAGGTATGGTTTGGTTTCACTTCAGGTGTTTGCATTGGGGTGGATGTTGCAAGGCCAAAAAGAAAATAACAAATGGTGAAGTCAGACAAACCCAAATCTATTAAGGGTGGGTTCCCATGTCTAAACCTTATTGTAAGGTTTTCCTGTACTCAGCTAGTGCATCACCACCCACAAACCCCATGGCTGCAAAGAACAAAAAAATCTTATTTCACTTGCTCAGTTATGATCAGATATTTTAGTACAGTAAATTAAAAATGTATAATACATCTCAAATAATGTCACCACAAATTAATTGATTTATGAAAACCCATTTGGCTTTGGCTTCAAGCACCAAACTGCAGCTGCTTTTGCACTTCACACTACATGTATTATTAAAAACTTTCAGCCTCACTTCAAAGCAATGGCAATTGTTTGAAAATGGAAATAGAATTTATTTCATTATGAAATTTTTATGCCCAGAATTGACTAAAAGAAGCATATTTAGGCCATGGATTACATCCAAATTGATAATTGAAATAGTTTTAAACAATTATAATTACTAATATTTCTCATTTTACTTGTTCTCTTTCAGTATCATATGTGTGATGACACAACTGACTGCAGAGGAAAATGGCAGCAACATCAGAAACAAGGAGAGAGACTATTTAATGGACATACCTTAAGAGATAAAAGTAACTGCAAAGTTCATTTGTTTTCTACAATTCAGAATCAGAATATTATTTTTTTTTAAAAAAAGCATCTATCTTTGAGGTGCTTACTGAACCATAATGCCTTTCTTCCTGGAATCAGGATAAAATCTTCAACATATTTCTGAATGTAAATCAATAAAACAAGCAAATGTTAAGTACATTAGTATCTCCCCGTCAAACAAACAGCCAGGTCTGCCTTTTCAAAGGTGTATCAGCCCGAGAAACATCAGGAAAATGCAGGCAGGTTTGCATGTCTCCTTCAAAACAGTTTTTCTTCCCTGATGGTTGCCATGCAAATAGGAACAACCTTTTATTCAGAGTACAGATTGTCCTTTTAGATGCAGAAACATTCAGCACATTTCCTTCATTTGGTGGCATTCATTCACCAAATCTTTCCCACAAAGAAGCACGTTCAGAGACAGCTCCATTTGCAGTGCAAAATGGTTTGGGGATTTTTGCTTTTTTCCCCAGAGCTGAACAAGAGCCACTTTATCCAGAGCAGGAGACAGACTATCGACAGTGTGTTGCCAACATATGAACAAAGCAAAATAGTTTTTTGCTTTAAAATGTGAGAATTTAAAATTCTTCCACTGACTAAGAGAAACGAATAATCGCGGAAGCTGACAGACATAACCCTGAGGACTGGAAGACCTGCTGCCAACTTTTGAAGATGTGAGAAGTTAGTGCATGCTCATCTGCCAACAGAGCACAGGCTGAAATCCTTAGAAAACTGAGCCCTCCAGACTTGCTGCTGAGCAAATCCACTCTGCAGGGCAGGTATGCTGACAGGCAAGCTTTCCTCATGGCAACCAGATAAGGTGCTTCGAAGGTGCATTGTTGCAGCAAAACTTGGACCTGTCCCAAACTGCCCAGCAGCCCTCACCCTCTTTGAAAGGATTGTTTGCTGCTCTGCCTCAAACAGGACTTTGGCTGGAATTGCTGCATTGCGATGAGGGTTTGGGATTTTTTTTGTCCCACACTCGAGCAGATCCGTGTTTCGCTCAGAGTAACATGCACGGTGACCATGACCTCTGAACAGCCAGTCTGATCTGCTTCCCTTCACCTCAGAGAACCTAACAAGCTGAAGCCTTTGGAATTACTACAACTAATGTAAGGACAGAGCAGTAAAAGGAAGTTCAGGAGAGCAGCTTCCATCACACTGAAGTCAATGGCAGAATTCCTATTAACTTCAGGTTGTTCAAGATTTAGCCACACAGCCTCAAATCACACAAACCAGCCAAAACCTTCTGTTGCTGTCTGAATCTTCAACACAAGCACCTGAAACTCAGGTGAGTTGGACCCGCCAGGAGATCAAGCAGAGATGCCTTTGCTACCTTCACTAAACATTTTAGTTTACAGTGGTTATGACCAGTTCTCCACAGAAAGCAATTCCTACCCCTCTTTTTGCCCAGCTAGCTTCACATTTCTGTTTGGTAGGTTTCCTCTCAGGCTGCAGCAACAGAGCCCGTTCCTCTGAGCCACGGCAGAGCCAGTCACCCGCAGTGCCCAGCGCCAGATCAGGAAGGACATTCCACAGGACTGGAAGTGAACTGGGAAAGCTGATAAAGTCACAAGTACTGTAAACTATATAAATAAATAAAATGCTGCAGAATCACTCGGTAGCTTGCTTAGTGTGCCTTGCAGAGCATCTCTTGCAATCCTAGACCTCAAACTGTCCAGTGCTCCAAAGCAGCCCTGGCAGCCCTGAGTGTGAGCACACAGGCTGCTCCCCGCAGCACCCGGCGTTCCGCCCGCGCTTCCCAGCAAGCAGAGTTCACTTGTTTATCACAATGCTGTGTGCTGGCAAGCACCCTCTGATAGAGTTTCTAAAAATAATAGTGTCAGGAATACAGCAACTCCAGCAGCCTCCACTTCCAACTCATTGGATAGAGAGCTTGAGACTGTGTGTACATTGAAGGAGAGAATTTGACTTGCACTTCCAACACCCTGTACTCCCTCACCCTGAGGAGTCAGCACCTGACAGAGCCTCACTTCGGGAAGGACAATGCCTGGGCCTCTCATTCTGGAGTTAGGTTTTCCCACATACATAAGAGCCCAGCATTTTGCTAGGTTTATGATATCAGAAGATTTAAATAGAGCAAAGATGAGCTTCTTCCTTTTTATTTATTCATTCTTTTTGGAGACAGAAACCTGCATGGTCATACTGCTGATTTTACTGCTGCATTTTTCTGAACATTATTGCTGACTTTTGGAAGCTACCAATGCCATCCTGTTAGATGAAAAAAAAAACCCAACAGATTAAATACCAGATTCTAGGTTAGTATATGCAGGAATACATTTTACAATGAGATTGAATCCGGGAAGTAAACAAACAGGATAGATTTGGATTTAGAATAGCTTTTTGATTTAGAACAGTCATAAAACATGCACAGTCCTAAATTCTTCATTACTTGGCAGCATTTCTCACAGAGGAAAGCAGCTAAACAGTACAAAAAGCAATCAAGACTCTGTATCTGGTTTATTATCTGTAATTTTCTGTGGCTAGATCTATACCAGAGCTGCTCTGGCTGGCATCTTCAGTATTAAGAATGTGTCAGCATTTCTATTATAAATTGAGGGCATTATAAACCCAACTTTGAAGAGCTCACTGTGCACTGAAACTCAGCATACAATTTTTCCATGCAGGAACAAATAGTTTATTACTTCTATTAAAAAAAGTGATGTTATTTCCAGCTCTTCTGCTTGAAGTTTTATTCTGGTTTCTTTACAGAGAAATACCAAAAGATGCAGCTTTCAGAGAGAAAAAGAAAAATGCCTAACAAAGTAGTCTAATAAAATCCAGAATTGTTTTTCAGGGAAATCTGAGAACGTGTAGGGATTGGGTAAAGACAGTCATGCCAATTCCTGACCTTCTGAAACTCGACTAAAAATTACATATGGATTTCTGGATTCTGCCAGATAATTTACACTATTTGCACTATTGTCCTGCACTCACACACACAAATAAAAAAATCAATCAGCCTGCTCCTTGGTACTTTCCTGTTGCAAAACTAGCTTCTGCTCTGCAGGTGTTTGAACACAGTAGTCTGCCCCTTCCAGCACAGGAAGAGCTGTTAAGAACAGACATGCAAGCTGATGGAAAGGCTAATTAATAAGGGGCCAGGTGATTTCTGGAGATGGGGGGAGGGAAGTAAGGCAGGAATTACACATGAACAAAAGCAGGCTGTAACACGTAGCATTTCCCAAACAGAAATGCATGAGAAGAATGGTAACCTCTAGGGACAACCTAGAGGTAGGTTTGTTGAGGAGGTAGGTTTGTTTGATGTTGTGCTTGACAGAAAAGCTAAAAAGACTCAAGGGATGGAATTCATTACCTCTGCCTGTAGATATCAATGAAGTCCTGATCTGCACAGAAAAGAGACTGTCCAGATAGTGATCTACAGTCCTTGCACAGCAAGTGGAGAGACAGGAGATCCATAGCACTGTTCCTTTGAGGTATTTTAAACATCTACCAGTCACAAGTGGGGTTCCTCAGGGGTCAGTATTGGGACCACTTCTTTTTAAAATCTTTATCAATGACCTTGATGAGGAGATAGAATGCACTCTAAGTAAGTTTGCAGATAACACTAAATTGGGAGGGACTGTTGATCTGCCTGAGGGTAGGGAGGCTCTACAGAGAGACTTGGACAGACTAGATTGATGGGCCAAGGTCAGCTATGTCCAGTTTTGGGCACCTCAATACAAGAAGGTCATCAAGGTGCTGGAGCGTGTTCAAAGAAGGGCAACAAAGCTGGTGAAGGGCCTTGAGAACAAGTCTTATGAGGAATGGCTGAGGGAACTGGGGCTGTTTAGTCTGAAGAAAAGGAGGCTGAGGAGAGACCTCATTGCCCTCTACAACTATCTGAGAAGACATTGTGAAGAGGTGGGTGCTGGTCTCTTCTCACAAGTAACTGGTGATAGAATAATAGGAAATAGCCTCAAGCTGCACCAGGGGAGGTTTAGACTAGATATTAGGAAGAACTTTTTCACCAAAAGGGTTGTCAGACATTGGAACAGGCTGCCCAGGGAGGTGGTTGAGTCTTCATCCCCGGATGTGTTTAAAAGTCATCTAGATGTGGTGCTTGGGAAAAAGGCTCGGTGCTGGACTTGGAAGAGTAGGGTTAATGGTTGGACTCGATGATCTTGAAGGTCTTTTCCAACCTGGGTGATTCTGAGGGCAACATGAATTATGTTCTAGAAATGCCTATTACAGTCCAGACAACAATCCCTGCAGCAGGTCTCCAAACTTAGACAAGTGCAATCTAAAAGATCAAGTCACTGTGCAGCATTAGACCTGTGCAGCACTGGAAGAGAAAGCAGCCTTCTAGAGGTGAGGAAGGCTTCCCACAGCCTCTGCCTCCCAGTGCCTGTGAGCTGCACTCAGCTGTCCTTAGAGAGACATGGGAAGAAATACTTGCTTCTGACACAGCTTTTGCCTGTTTTAGAAACCCCCTAAATTTTCAAGAATATGCTCCTGGTACCAAGAAGACTAGCAAATAAGCTGTTCACAACTTGACCTTTCTTGCTGTGCACCACTTAGAACGCTGTGCTGCATGCAGTGACTGCTTCTGAAATGGAAGGTGCAGAGCAGTTCAGCAGGGCTCAGCCCCCAGCACCAGCCACTGCCCACCATGGGTGTGAGCACAGCCCCTCTTCACTTTCTGCACAGGTCACTGCCACTGTGCCCACAGGGATGGGCAAACAGACCAACAGAAGGGAAGTCTCCTGTGCCAAGCAGGTCTTCACTCTGCATGACAGATCTCAATGGAGCAGCTGCTGGTTCCAATATACCTCATCATCCACAAGAAAACAGGAGCGGCAGATAAACAGTTAAGTTCCTTAGGAACAGGATTGCCTTTTTTGTCTATTTATTCTTTATGATACTCTGACATTTAGAGTTGGTTCAGAAATCATAAGAGAAGCAATTAAACCTCTTTTCCAATTCAAAAGCACCACCATTTCCCATACTAACTCAAGTCCTAAAAAAGTACCAGCGTGGAGGCTCGTTAAAGATGACGAATGATGTCCAACTAAGTGGTGAATACGGTGTCAGTAACAGGCTGGTGAATGACCACAGGAGTGGGCAAGAAGAGCAACACAGAAAACTAAGATCTCTCTTTGTGGACTGTATTAACTAACCCAAAACAAATAAAGTCTGCCAATGGTGCTTTGAATGGGGGTAAGAAATCCCTCTTTGTTTTATTTCTTCTTTAAAGATTTCCATCAGTTTTCCTTGTGCTGATCAGCAACACATTAACCCTTTGGTGTCTCAAATACCATCTAAGGAAAGAGACTTTCAGATTTTGTCACAGTTTACACTGAATCATCAATGGATTATTCTTTTTTCAATCTTTTTAAAATCAATTGGATCACTTTATGGAACAGGTTGCCCAGAGAAGCTGTGGCTGCCCCATCCCTAGAAGTGTTCAGGGCCAGGCTGGATGGGACTTGGGGCGACCTGGTCCAGTGGGAGGTGTCTTTGCCCATGGGAAAGGGTTGTACCTGGATGATCTGTAAGGTCCCTTCCAACCCAAACCATCTGTGATTCTATCAAACACAAAGCTCACCACTGACACATCTGAAGTCCTGTCTCAATGACAGGCAGAGGTCCCACAGGAAAGCATTTCCACTAAAACAACAGAATCCCTTTTCCCACCAAAACTCAGGGCATCCACAGAAGCATGAAGTTCTGAATGACCTTTGAGAAAGGGCAGAGCAAGGCAGGGAAGTGGATGTTACAGCCTTGGGAGAGGCAGCAACAGAGGAGCAGCAGTCCTGCTTCCTTAACTCCATTGAGTTCCATGTTCTTCAGATGAATTTTTTAACCACTTCTCAGAGTCCATACGAAAACTATCAACATGCACTGCATGTGTGCACCCAACCCTGCTTCCACTTTCACAAAATGGGAAATTTTGCCAAAGACAGTGCCTCAGCTAGAGGTGAGGTCACCAGTCGCTGGTTTGCTACATGGTACCAGCCAGAGTGAGGGACGTGTCTCAGGTGCCCATGTCCAAGTCTTCCAAGCATTGTGCAGCACAGAATCTTGGCCCTTCGTGACTGCTGAACTGTGTTTATTCCAGCTTGCTCTTTTTCGTTTTCACACCCCAATCCCAGCTGATATTTTAGGAGCACAAGTAGGTTCTCTCTGTGCTTTCACGACAATATTAATTCTAAAATTATTTCTAAGAAATGAAAATAAAAGCTGAGTTGTGAAGAGAAATACAGACTCACAGAGTCAAGAGTTGCCATTTCTGTTTGTTAACTAAATATAATTCAACACTACTACTACAACATTTTGTTAGGGCACTTCGTATTTTTATCACAACAAAGATGCCTTTTGTCAGGTCTTTAAAACAGTTGTCCAATACATGAGATTTTTGAAGTGTTTCCCACAAATACAGCTATGCACTCATAGACCCCAAATTCTAAACAATGTGAGTACTTGTTATATGCCACAGTATATATAATACACACACTTAGCACTGAGCCTATTGCATTACGTATAAAATATCACAGGAGTCAAAAGAAGTTGTGACAAGGCTCCCACATAACATTTGTCACGATTGGACATAAGCTCATACTTTACTTAATATTTTATAATGACTTGTAATGAAATACATCCTGCTTGCCCAAAAACGCTTCTGTCTAAAACAGAAGATATTTGAAAGGTCATAAACACTTGGGAGCAGCAGGACTGCAGACGCCCGCTTGAATGTTTTCACTCCAGATAAATACGGCTGCAGCAGCTGCTCCGTACAGCCCCAGGCCCATGCCCCAGATCAATCAAATACACACTAACTTGTTCAACTGGAAGACTCTAGAACTTCTTTTTCTCACACTAACAACTATAAAACATGGCAACTTTTACCCTCAGCTCAACAGAACAAATACCTCAGGCGCACCCGTACTTAGCATCCTAGGTCAAACAAACTTCTGTGGGATAGATTAGCAATGACACCTTCCTAAAGAATGTTTTATATGCAGACAAAATAAAGCACAACTTTCACCAAAATGCCTTCATTCCCCCACACTTCCTAGGGCATCTTGCCTAGCCAATCACCTCTACCCACAATATTTCTGGGCTTACTACAAGTATGAGAAAACACCACAAAAAAAGTTTTGTTTCAATTAATTCATTATTTTTGAAACTTTTTGCACTACAGAATGCAAGCACCATTTGGACTAAGTGCCTCTGTGTCTGCCATGCTTCATGGATGACTGAATTGATTTCACATGGTAACTAAAACTAAGCACGTAGGAACAAATTTCATAATTCTCCTCTGGAAACACTGAAGTATGTCTTTGGTATGTGAGACATTACCACAGTGAAGATCAAAGAAGTGATTTTGGGGGTAGATCCTTTAGGAAAAGGAGAACTACTGCAGAGACACCGGGCCACATCTCTGCAAATCGCACAGATCTGCAAACCTCTGATGCTTTTGTACTGGGTTTGAAATACTACAGCTACTGATATAATTGGTTATGGTGGCTGTCCACGAACAGCTATTATTGGAAAGGAAGAAGGGATAATAAATAGGAAAGGGAAAAATCAGACATAGTTGTCTTCCCATTTCATTTTTAGAATGAGATTTAGATTCATTTCAGTATGAGAACTCTTAACATATTCTACTGCATCCATGAAAGTCAAATAAAGAACAAAAATCAGTGAAGTTCCTGCATTCCAAATTTTCCTGCTGATATGTTCGCAGCCTGGCAGGAAAGACACTTTGCTTAACAAAATTGCCAGCTTATACAGGCTGAAATGAAACCTGTACTGGCAAGGGATTTTTATTTTTTTTTTAATTTATTTTAGTTTAGTTTTTTAAAATAACAACTTAGGGATACTTTGGGGCTTTCTATTCACAACATCTACTGAAGAGCTAAAAAGGCAGCTATGCTGGAATAACTTGGAGACTATCAGCTTCATTGAATCACAGAATTGTCAGAGTTGGAAGGGACCTCTAGAGATCATCTAGTCCAAGTATTTAAACTTGTATTTCATAGGAAAGCTGCAGAGTCATCACATGGCCTTGCTGCAGTGAGCAGCTGCCTTTCTGTGCCACATTTCACTGAAGGAAAGCACAGAACAAGAACACACAAGCACTGAAGACCAAAATCTCTTCTAGTGAATCTGTTTTCACAGCTGGAGACAGAACGTTTGCTATTCTATATACAGCATCACCGAGCTGAGGCACTCAAGTGGGCAGTGTTAAATTGCACAGTAAAGCAATTTAAGCAAATGACTAATCTAAACCCTTAAGTTTCATTCCTACTTTGGTCTTCTAAAAAGTGGCTTAAAAACCTGAAACATCAATCCTCTCCCGTTATAACTAAGAAAACCCAGAAAATTAATTTTGTCATCTTAAAGCAAAATCAAGGCAAATACAAACAAGACAGTTTACCAAGTTGTGCCAAGCCACTTGTACAGCTGTTGATCAGGACTCGTGGCACACAAAAAACAGGACATGCTTTTAATTTCCAGAAGGCAAACAAACAAAAACAACTAAAGAAATATTTTAAATTTTTTTTCCTAACTTCTCAGTACCTTAACTAAGTCAGTATTTTGACTGGCATTATTGTAGAATTTCTAGAGTCTTGGCTACTATTGTATTATAACACACATTTTTAAATTGTGTGGAAGTACACACGTGTACATCAGTATACTTAGGAGGTGCCAAAGTGTTTGCTTTTAGAGTTCATGAAGAGTTCTTCATGCAGCAAGGTCCCAGACAACTAAACTAACATGGACACTTCGTTTGCCATTTGAATGCTCTGATTTTTGAAAATCTTTCCAGCTGATGTAACACTGAACTAAGAAATGTGTGACATGAGTATCTCAAAATATTACACTGGATGTAATCATAACTGAGAGCAAAGTTACGTTAGATTAGAAATAGAGAGGATTTGTGGCTTGCTCCCGAGAAATGTAGAACATTCTAGCACTAACAAAGGAAATGCTTCAGTTGCCTGAGACTAGCAGCCTTTGTATGGCAATTGTGTGTGTCACTAGCAGAGCACACACAGCATGATACTTACTGCGGGGCTGGCTGCTGCAGGACCAGCGCTGCCACGACCCTCGTTACCAACAACCTGATTCTGTTCTTCAGGACCACGGGTGACAAGAATTCTGAAGTGCTGCTGCCTCGTGTTTTGATCTGGTCTTATTTTAAACAAGCATCCCTGCCCCTGAGGAATCCGCTCTACTGAACTGCTTCTAGACCCATTCCTGCCATTTCCATGCGGTTCTGAATTCAATCCATCTGAGGAGCCAATTTCTTCTGCTGGTGGCTGGACGGGGTAGGAAGTACTCCTTTCTAGCCGTATCCGAGGATACCTGACCAATCTGTCCCCTTTTGTTCCAGTAAAGCCAAAGTTATATTCACCTCCTGCACCTGTACCGCTTGATTGTGGCTGCTGCAACTGGAGAACAAAGAACTTTTTCCCTGAATTTGCTGACATATCTGGCACATGTTGCAAAGACCAACGCCGGGGTTCGGGGGTGGGAGCGTTATTTGGAGCCTCAGTACCAAAGGGCAGCAGAGTAACCTGAGGCACGTCTGCACTTGAAGCCCGATGCTGAATCCTCACACCACTTACGTTTAAACCTGAAGCTGCTTCATTTGCCTCATCTTCTTGGGCAGTTGATGAAGCATCCTCACTCTGGTTATTAGAAGGAATAGCACAAAATATTCTATGATTACAGCAAATAGTTCCATTAACCTGTTGCCCTAATTCTTCCATCAGCCTGGGTGGAGAATTTTCAGAAGCCACCTCTGGAGCACCCAGAGAAGAATGGTTTTCAGCAGGGGGTGCAGAATGCTCCCTCAAGCCTGAGAATTCACAAGGAAGTGTTTCCTGGGGAGATTCCAGGGTTGCACACTTGTCTGCACAGCCATTCACAGCTTTGCGCTGAAGAGAGATCTGCATGGACGAGCTTCTCGTGGGGCGCACATCAATGCTGTTCAGCAGCTGGGGAATAAACATGGATGTGCTTCTTTTTAAGGAGCCCACTTCTTGCAGATCGCCACCCCCTCCATAATCCGCTCCGTGTCGGGAGAAAGCGTGAGGACTGTTTCTCCTTGGCAAAGTATGGAATGCCATGAAAAAGTCATCTTCTCTCTCCTGGTCGAGGATCTCCGATTCGGGGGCTGTGTTGCTTCGCCCAGAGCCAAAATGAAACCGCAGCCGATGGGCCATGGTTTTACAGAGAGAAGAAAAGGAGAGGGAGAACAGCAACAATTCAGGCACTGCCAGAAGTTAAAAACCAAAGACATAAACTCCACGAAAAAAGTGTCCCATCTGCCAAACTATTAGCACTGCAGCCCTGATAGCGACAGATAGCAGAAATAGCCCAAGTGGCAAGCAGCATTCCAGGCATGATTGGGTAAGAGCAATCAGTGCTCCTACACACTGTGACATAGGGTAGGATGGTGGCAGTCACGTGGCTTGGTTCCCCCTCTCCAATGTAAGCTGGTGGGGGGGTTTGTTTTTTCTTTTTTTTTTTTTTTTAATGCCAGCAAGAGCCTGAAACAGCACCTTCACAGCTGCTCCTTTTCCATCAGAGAGGAGCGGCCCCAGCGGGAGAGCTCTCACAGCTGACTAAGGCAGCAAACACACTCGGCACTGCTATAAATCTAAACCACATCATACTCACAAGGCACACTTGTATAAAGCACATACACACTAATTTAACTACAAGAAAAAACACTTGGATTTAGTGTTAAAAGTTTAAGCCAACTCCACATGCAAATGAGAAAAATTATTTCAAGTTTAAAATTTTGGTATGTGTTACAGCACTAGGCTATCATGGCAGAACATGAACAAATATAGCACGGTTATGCTTTCAATTTTAACTGTGCTCTTAACATGATTAAGCAACAAATTTCTTGCCTCTAAAAAGCCCAAACTTTTACCTTGTCCCTACAAATGCAACATAACCCACGCTGCCCTGCACAGTCCCTTTTAAGCGTTAAAAACCACACCAAACAAAGCAATCATACGTATGGCAGAGATTTCTCACACAATAAAACCAGCAGAAATGCGCAAGATGGCAGGAGACAAAGCTTCTTTTTCATGTTTACCAGGCAGCAAAGAGGAGTGAGAAGCGGAGACGGGTGTTGCATGTCGTTTTGTACTGATTTGTCTCAAAGCCCGTACAGAAACTCTGCCCATGGCTGGCCAGCCTCCAGGGAGACAGCAAGCAGTACTACCACGAGCGCGACTGCCAGCACGAGTACAGCTCCGCTCCCCCAGAGCCAAAAGACCTCAGAGGAACAGACAGACAGGATACACCGAAATGTAAAACAAACACCCTAAACCAGCTCTATCACAACACAAAACCTCAGTGTTCTGAGGATACTCACAATAGCACTTGTTGGCACATACCAGAAAAGAAACTGTTGAAGAAGTGTAGGAAGTGTAGCTGCATTTCGAGACATGGGCATTTGTTCCCTAGGAGAACTTGAAAGCACAAGTTTTGTCAACAGCTCTGAAAATTTGTAGGTGGAGGGTCAACACTCTAGACATTTAAACCTCTGTTTGCAAGCAGCTTGTTTTCAGAAGACAGAAAATGACCAATCACAAGAGAAATGCAAGCTTAAAACACGTAACTGCCAACGGACAGCACAGTGCCCTATTGTATTAACTGGACTGTGAGCCAAGAAGGAGAAAAACATTAATAGCTTCTACACAGCAACAGTACTGTACATTGCCTTGTGGGAGCACAGGTGCTGATATTAGTTTATTTTATTTCTCAGATAAAAGATTAATCAAGACGACAGTCTTTGTGCACTGAAGATGAAGTTTGCAAATCTCTATTCTTTTAACTGGGGCAAAGGATGTCCTGCAAAGAGAGGAAGTGCTTTGATAACTTGGGAACATGGAGAAGAAACAAAGTTCTTGAGATAAAACCCATGCAAGTACTCCTAGAATCATAGAATGGTAGCAGTTGGAAGGGACCTCTGGAGATCATGGACTGCAACCCCTCCTGCCAGAGCAGGATCACCTAGCGCAGGTCACATACAAATGTGTCCAGATGGGTCTTTAAAGTCTCCAGAGAAGGAGACTCTACAACTTCTCGAGCAGCCTGTTCCAGTGCTCCATCACCCTTACAGTAAATAAGTTTATCCTCATGTTGAGGTGAAACTTCCTGTGTTCCAGGTTTTGTCCTTGCCCCTCATTCTGTAACAGGGCAATTGACAATAATTGCAGAGTAAAGCCAAAACAATCAGTTTAGTGTCTCCTCATTCTGTAAACACAACTTGGTGGAAATCTGCTACTCTAAAAACTCTGATCTCCTTGCTTTGTCAACAGCTGCTGAAAGGAAAGCAGCAGCTCCTAACAACAGGTTGCTGCCTTTGCCAGCAGGTTATGATCCCAAGAGGAGATTGTCTACAGAAGTAGGATCCAAGGAAGAACAAACAGAAAACAGTTCAACAGCAAAGTAGTACTGAAGCTGCCAGTCTAAGGCCAGCACTGCATACACAACCTTGAAAATCTCAAGCAATGTGTCTGAAATGAGCAAACCAAAACTCATTTCTCAACTGTTCCTACATATAGGACTCTCCTGACCCACCCCCCCATTACCACCACCCACAGACACCCTGTGCACACCACTGTGCTCTACAGCCCAGAGCAAAGGCTCTTGCACGACTGCTGCATTGTCCTCCCCCCAACATGAAGGTGCTTCAGCCATCCCCCAAGGCACAGGAGAGCCAGGCAGGAATGTCAGCACCAGCCTGAGCCCGGGCTGACACACTCTGCCTCCCGGTTACAGTTACAGAGCTGCTGCTTCAGCTTGTTTGCATCAGCTGCCAAGGGAAGAGGACCTTAAAGCTAGGAAGAACTGACCCATGATTTCCTTTAAGTTCAAAAGGTACAGGACAGCTTTAACAGTGCAAGCGGTCATTATGATCACGGTACATCAATAAATATGCCCATAGTCAGCCCACTCTAAATGCACTCTGTCACAGGTTTACAGATTCACCTCCTCCTAAAGGAGGAAACCATCATTGGACTGGAAGTCCTTTTTTTCCTCAGAAGATTACAGCTTGTCTGGTTTACTTTGCTCTGCATTTAACAGGAGGATAGAGGAAATGAGTCTATTTTTTGAAGACTGATATTTCCATTCTGGGTTTTTTTTAATAAGAGATCTTCCCAACACTGAACCTAATCTTCACAAAGCAAACAAGTTTAGCAGAAATTATCCTGCACCCAACCAAGAAAATGTTAATACCTGATCTCATAGACAACATGATTGTCTTAATCCAAAGACAAAAAAAACAACCCCAAGTGTCATTCACCCAGTATCCATCACATTGGCATATTTAACCTAATATCTTCAGAAGGACAGTGTCACTTACTCCATGTATGTCTGGGTGAAAAACCTTACTTACTTAATCATAACAAAAGCAAGAAGCAGTAAGATGTTGGAAGACATCTCTGGAAGAGTTACTCCATCAGACAAATTAAGTTCAAGACTATAAACACATAATGTTGGGCATTATGAGGCAGAGGAGTGAAAACATAAGGGAACATGGTTTTGCCATTACCTTAAAACTTCATATACCCACATCTTGAGTACAAGGTGCAGCTCTGATAACCACGTCCCAAAAAAGGATAGAGAAGTATTGAAAGGTACAGGAGAGTGATGCTAAAATGATTGGGATGAAGCAGCTGCTGAGTGACTAAAAAGGTGACATTATGTGTTTGCACTGGAGAAGCCTAAGGAAGAATACGAAGAGATTTTCACTGTCAGAATACTGAGTTAAGCAGGACCACTTTGCTGTGACCCAGCAGAGAACTTTTGTGTTCAATGCTCTATTAGTCCCAAAAGCAGATAATTTTAATGCTTCTACCTGCATTTCTTAGTACAATTACTTAAACAACAGACAAAAATACACCTTGAAGATGTGCTATATTTTCATCAGCTGTGTTACGTGGCAGCCTTGTGATTAGCAGCACACAACCAAGAGAAGCACTCACCAATCTGTTTTCATCAAACACTTCAAACAGGAGACGATGGTTGGTTGGGTTTACCTGTGAGAAAATTCAAATAATGTCACTGTCAGTTTATCAGCTTGATGATAGCAGGATAGGGGTACTAGTTCATACAGCAATTAAACCAAGGCAAACAGAAGGGGACTAACATGTATTATGTAAATTTTCAGTTAGACTTAAACTGGAGCACTAGAATGATTTCTTAGCCCTACTGCACCCAGCAACAGCCTAGCAGTTAACACTAAAAGCTCTGGTTTGCTGTGCTCAGTGCATTCCCTGCAGAGGAGAGGCAGGGCTGCTGCACAGCACCGAGCTGCCTGCAGCCCCACGGCCCAGGGGAAGCTGGACAGGGCCCCCCTGGGCAGACCGTGCTGCTTCTCACCGCGCCGGGATGTGCTGCAGCCGGCAGAGCCGCGGGGGGGTGTTCAGAGGCCTTCAGCACAGCAGCAAACCCAGCCTGGTCTCTGGAAAGGTGGCCTGGCTGAAGTGACAAGCTCTGTGTTTTGGGAACGAGTCTCAGCCTGGACAGACTATCGGGGCTCCCAGAGTTTGTTTTGGTTTTTTTGTTGTCCAGCTGCAAAGCTCAAATAAACTCCAGGGAGCAAGAGAATTACTGTATTTCTTCCAGAATGTCACTATCAGCTGTATTTCAAACTGGTCCCTCTCCCTCCCTCTCAAGCCCTATTATCAGACATGCCTGTGGAAAACCAACGGAAGTCTCTCTAACACTTGAAAACAGCAAATGTACCTCCAGGGAAATTATTTATGTTGAAGTAAATTTCAGCAGGAAGATTCTCAACATTCAAAAGGACAAAACAAACAAAAGAACTCTGGCAGAAAGACAAAACAGCCACTATTAAACAAGAGAAAAGTTCTATATATATTGATATATTTTTTTCAGGAAAACTTTGTAAGGCAGGTTACTATATCCAACTGGTTTAATTAAGACAACCTAGAACCAGTGTTCCACACCAGACTGGTGGTTCTGTGGGGGTGGACAATGGACTTCTAAGAAAATCAGAGAATTGTGGCACACACAAAAGGGTCTGTGTTGCTGCATGCAGGCACACTAGAGCTTAGGAATTTCAAATCGTAAGCACAGATATACAGAACAAGGTTGCTTAATCTTGACTAAATATATTTCCATTTAAAACACATGAATTTGTTCTTTACAGTCTGTCTTACAACTCAGCATGTTTCTGAGACCAGTGTTTACACAGACAAGCTCATGGACGTGGAGGTTACCCATTCCTGAAACACCTGCATAGTTGGGATCAACTTTGGGAGAGAGCTTGACATCTCTTCCAATAGAGAAACAGTCTGAAACTTTCTTCCACTTCCCTTTCCTGTGCAATGGCCATGATGGTAATGACTTTCTAGTAAAATTACAGCATTAAAATTCCTCTGCACTCTTACAGGCAGGTAGCTTAAGCTGTCCCATGGTAGAGCCACCTCTGTAACAGAAGCTGTGCCAACAGCACAAACCACGGGGATGAAAACAGGAAACCTTAGGCCCTGTCGTTGGGCAGTGTCAGGAGAGCTCTTATGGACCCTGCAGAACTTAAACAAGTGTAAGCCCCTATTCTCCCCTCTGAGTACATTATAAAAACTTAAGTATTGCATTACAAAAGATTATTTTAGATATAGATTACCCAGCTGCAACACCTAGAAGAGCAATTTAGTGCATTTTTAAGAATAAAAATTCCACTTACACCTCAAAACCCTGTGTATTAACAAATCCACTGGTGGGAACTACAGCTCTACAAGCAACGATCAATACGATACCCGTTCTGGACAATCTACAACCACATCTTGTCTCAAGCAGCTGTTTAAGATTAAATTTTAAAAGCCACTGAAATTCTACCTAGCCTCCTCCTGTGGAAGCTACAGCTGCATTAAAATTAAAGTCATTCTTCCTTGCAAGAATATTTTCAGCAACTAAATAATTTGTTTTTGTCCTTCTAATTTATATTATGTTAGTTTTGATAATCACTATTCTAAACACCTTCAAATAGTTAAAATTATTTTTCTCAAAAATTACTCAGCTTTAGCTATAACTTTGTTTTAAGTTGTAGGAATATTAAAATTAACTACAAAAAAGTGCATATGTTGACCTTTTTGCCAAGCAACATAAAGGCCAAGAGAAATTACTTCTTCTCTCTTCCTTCCATACATTTGTATTTCATTATTTTTGCCACGATAGCTTAAATTTCATACAGCTCTTGAAAATAACTCTAATTCTTTGCCACTGCATTAACATTTTAAAACCACAGCAAATGTGCTCTGCTAAAAAAAAAAAATTCCTTTTACTTGGAAAAGTATTTGTCAGACAAACTCACTTCAAAGTTACTCTAAATAAAATCTCAAATTGTGAAAGTCTGTGTCTAGATTAACTTTATGCCAATTTCTGCTGATCATTCCATCACTATAGAAACAGAAGAGCGATTACATTAGGACAAGCATTTTTTTATGAAAACATATAAACAACAAAAAAAATAAGCTTCTTCCCAACCTTATAAAGCATCCTGTGATTAACTGTACATGTTATAGTAATTATTGCAAGCAAAGCAAAACTTACTCTAAAATAAAATTCTTCATTCCATTTTGGATTCAGTGTCTGTAAAAGAAATAGACATATTTACACACTAAAATTTATTTATGTTTGCCATTTTGTGATCATCAAAATGTGCATGCAAGTGATAATTTTCCATGAAAAAAGAAGAAAAAAAGCATGTCAAAAAATGAAAAAAAATATTGCCATCAAATTTAAACATTCTCTACTGGGTAACCTAAACATGGGAGGATATTTGAGTCAGATGATCCTAAAATAGATGTTAGGTATAAATAGGATTCTATGAGTAAAAGGCAAATCACTGAGACCTAGAGAAATAAAATCTGAAGACATTTCATTCTCAAGATTCATTTAAACCCAGATGAAAAAAAAAAAGTATTTTTGAAACAAAAGGTCAGCTTGAGGGCTACAAAGACAAGGACAGATTGATACTATAATTTAAACAGGAAAAAAAAGAAGAATAGGAAAGGTTATTTCCTCTGAATAGGAGTGATACTCTTCCTAACCTCCCTCAAAGCCTGTGGAGGATTTTAATTTTATAACCTGAATAAAATGTACAGAATAAAATATGCATATAGACTGCAATCTGAAGGAAGCTCATGCATGAAATAAATTGATTAAAAATATATTAGAACTACTTACATTAATAATTTGGGCACCTCAAATTGGGCTAAGTTTAAAAACAAGTATGGTAAGTCCAATGGTTTTGTTTTCATGCTAAGTCACTCCCTCATTCTCTCGTGGCAGAAATTACCACAAGAGCTGGCAGTAAAAATTGGCTCTACACCCACCAAAATTTTGTACAGCAGAGAGGGAGAATCTTGGTTATCTGAACTCCTTGATGCAGACACCATACATTTCTGTGTCCAGGCCAGAGTGGGTCCCACCTCTGTGTTTGTCTCCAGGACACAAAGAGGGCAGTCCCAGGGTAGCTCCCTGTGCCTCCTATGACCACAGCACGCTGACCACTCCCCAGCCTCCTTCCCTTTCCCCTGGGGCTGGGTCTCAGCCCAGCTGAGATGTAACCAGTTATCAATGAAATCAAATGCTGAGGAGTGAAAATCCTGTTCTAGAAAACTTAAGGGGCAAAAGGACAAAAGCAAATAGTCTAACAAAAGATCAAACTCTAAACCTACACAAACAGTTCTGCAGGTGGCTAACAGCTGTACCCTCAGAACACTTTCATTTGTTCATCCTAAACAATCTTGTGACAGAGCAGGAAAATATTTCATGAAAGAAGAGACCATTGCAAAGGGCAGATGAAAATAATAAAAAGAGTGTAGGTGAAGGGTAGGGATAGGGATTGGAGGCAGGCAGAAACTTTAAGCTTTTTTGCCTTAACGAGCATAAATATATTCAGTAAAAAAAGGTAATAAGAAAAAAAATTTAAAAACCCGTTATAGTCATTAAATGCAGCTGTTATTGGCAAGAGAGGTTCCATGTAATTTAACAAATGAAGCACGATCTTGTACCAAATTTGAGGGCCCTACTGTCCATCAATAAGGCATTAATTTTGAATGCTGCTTAACCACAAATAAAAACTTAATATTTGATGTTTTAGGCACCACAATTATGGTAAATGCCCTGTAACTGGCAGAAATTTCTTCCACCTTTACAAGTCAAACAATTAGTAGATCAAGCGAGAAAGTACAAACACTAAAAACCTAGCAAAGGAGACAAACACTTGTGAAGGAAGGCTCCAGAAATAAATGCATTAACAACCTCATAAAGGATATTAGCAGGGAAACAACAGCAAAAAGGCTCATCAGACAGAAGAGCCACATCCTAAAAAGGGCAAGTATTGTACAGATAAAGAACTGCCAAGAGTCAAGCTGAGTTAGATCTTCCACAGGATATTAGAACTAACACAAAGAAGGTTTTTCAACCCCATAAATAAAATGAGAACATGGAAAGAAATGATGCTACTAAGCAATGAAGCTCAGTGGGGAGACTAAGCCTATTTAGATATGGGAAATTACGTTTAACATTAGATCTGGGAAAGGCAGAACAACCAAAAGGGATCGGTACGAAGACAGACGCTGGCACAACTGAAGTAGAAGTGAAGTCCTTAGAGCTCAGCACAAGTTGAGGAAACTGGATACCCTTCATGCAGACTTCTTAAAGAATTGACAGATGAAATCACAAGCCTAGTAGCAGGAATTTAAAAAAACAATACTAAGCATTTTACAAGATTCTAAGACAGCAAATACAGCTTTTTCTTCTGCAGAAAGAGAGCATTTCTAGCAGGCCATTCAAAATGCAGCTCCAAAAGGAAACACAAGGTAGCAATCACATTTCACAGCTGGAATAACTACATGTGTGGAGGGAAGTAAATCAGAACAAAAAGCCTCAGAAATCCAACACAGCCACATGATGCCAGATGGACATTTTCTGATCCCTATTTTTCAGAGTAAGGAAGCAACGTGCATGTAATGCCTTGGCTGTAACCAAGCACTCCCTAAAGGCCAAGTCTGGCTCTGCAGCAGGGTCTGGAGCAGGAACCACGCAGCTGATGTGAAAGAGGATAAAGCTGCAGCCCCTTCTGCCCTCTGGAAGGCACTGCTGCAGGCCAGTGCCACCCAGGGTTACCCACTAGAATGAGGAAGACAAAAACAAGTAGAAAAATAAGACACTAGCCAAGGGTTAGACACTGTCATGAAAAAAGAAAAGTCACAGAGCTAAAGGAGCCAACTGGCTGTCTCTTTCAGAATCGTTCCTGGTGTTGATTTTGCTCAATATTTTTTCGTTAATGATTTTCACTCAAAATCAAGATATCCTAATGATGTTTGCTGTTTGTGAAATACACAGGAAGAACACTGCTTTGAGGGCAGAAGTCTTGAGATGAAATTTAACAATTCAACACAGAAATTAATAACTGGAACTTTCCAATAGCTGAGCTATTGTCACTATTAAAGAAATTACTCAAAGTCCAGGCTTTAAGTGACAGTTACAAGAAACAGTGAAAAAACAGCAGGTGCAGGAATACAACATAATCATCTGCTCCTCAGTCCTGGCTACAGTTGGGTTGTTGTGCAAACATTGGCCTTTTACTTTTTAGGGCAACAGTAAGATCCAGGAGTTCCTCTCTTCCTTGATACAATCAGTACAACACTGTCACATCTTCACTACATTTTTTTTGCTTGGGGATTGGTTTTGGTTTTTTTTCTTATTTATGGTGGTCTTCTCAGAAGCTCTCTTATTCTCCTTCCACATGAATCCAAAGCTGGTAAATCAGCAGTAGCGTTACAAGCTTATCTCCAGTTTAATGCTCTCATTTCAACCTCTCCTAACCCCTTGCACTACAGCCACTGCCTTTCAGATGTGCAGGAGGTGGATATGGCCATGCTTTTATACCAGCAACCACCTTTCATAAAAGGGCAACGTTATTCTAATAAAAAAATTAAACATTTTAAAAAAATGTAATTAAAAAAGAAGTGAGAAATTGAATAAAACTCTTGCTTTAATCATCATTATTTCCTAAGAAGCAATGGGAAAAAATGAAGGCCTGTACCCATGCCACACTTCCCATCTCCTCTCCCCCCACTGCGTGGACTTGCTACAAAGGATTTCTCTCAAAATCCAAAGGCTCCTTGCACCCTCCTGACCTGCCTCACACCCTCCCTGCTATCCTAACTGCCCTGAGCTTTAGTCACAAAGTTACAGAACAGCTGAGTTGTTAGGGTCCTCTGGAGATCACCCGGACCATCTAGACTCATACCACCTCAGGCATCTGCCAGTGAGCAGAAGCTACCATACTATTTGAAGACAATAAACAAGCACTACAGGAACCTGACTTGTCTAGTCACTTTTCAGTAAGCCATGATTTTTCAGGAATTCTGAAGCATATATTTTTGCACACAAGCCCATGAAAGGGAATATGTAGATTGTTCACAGGGTGCAACTGTTCAAAGGTCTCCAACTTCCACTGAGCTCTCTCCAGATGAAGAGTTACCCATTTAAGTAGCTTCTAAAGTCTAAGCCCGTATCAATATTGATCCAAAACTATGACAGTGGTCCAAATTGTTTTTTAAATAAGAAAATAAACCTTCACCTACACTAATTTTCTTCTTTTAATCTACCTTTCACAAGAAAGATTTGGAAGTACACAGACACAGATGTACTGATTTTAATAGTTTCTCATTAACATTGCCCTTCCATAGTAAGACAACCAAAGTCAATCCCACGCTGCAGCAAGAACATGTTAGTTAAGATTATACCAGAATTATAGTAGCCAGGTATTTTAAAATATCCTGAAAATGACCTCTCAAAGCCTAAGCATTTTCCATGCATACGATTCCAAGAACAGGACTTGATTCCATGTAACTATGTCCCAGGAAATGGAATGACACTACACACACTCCCCATAAAACCAAGACATCCCTATCATGAGAACCTCCCTTCTGACCTGGTACTCTGACTCTGACCCTCCCAGGGAACTGGCAGTACATCTCACACCTACTGAAAGAAACACAGAAGGCCACAGTCCACCTTGTTACCATAGCAACAAGCTAGGTACACTCCTTTTTGGAAAAGGTAACATTTTCCTCACCAATTTTAATACCTAAAAACTTTACATAAAACTAAGCTAGATGGGCTTATGTGAAAGATATTTAAAAGAAGACAATGAACGTAAAAATTCTATTGTGAAACAAGCACCAAGGCTGAACCAGGAAATCTTTTAACCATTTCTTTTACTTTCCACCATCAAACATGCTCTGTGTCCCGTGAAAAGTTCTGCTTGAATTTTCCACACTTCCAGGATTTCACGTTGGTTTTCTCCTGACACCTAACGTTCTGATTTTAGAACAGCATCTTTCTATTTTGTGTTTCAGTAACAAAATTTTTCTCACTGTTCTGTTTTGCAATTATGATTTCAACTAAATTGTTGATTCTAAATAGTTTCATAAAAGTGGCAATTCATTATCTTTTCCTTACTTTTCATATGGGTTTTGGCTTTTTTCCTCTCTGCCATCACTACCAGTACATTCAAAATAAAATAAAAATTTAAAAACTCTTAGGGCCCTGATAAAGGCTAGTATTCCCTGTTGAAGTTTTTTGTTTGTGTGGAATGAAATTAAGAAACCAAATAAAATTTAATTTTGGTTTTAATTAAAAATGAAAGTATTTTCAGTGCGTTCCCAGGCTTTTATTACAGCATATCTTCTGTCATCTGGCTCCTTTCAATTCCCAAACTAGGAAAATATTTTGAAAATTGCCATTTTGAAAGGGAATATTAAAGAATGATCATTTTTGCCAGAAGTCAAACCAATTATAATTAAAATATTACTTTGATAAAAGAAGCAGTGAATGACACAATGAGATTTGACAACCCAAGGTTTAGAGAATAATATGCAACATATTAGGATTTTTTTCTCATGCTTTTCAGTCAACAGACCATGCACACTGAAGATGCATGCACTTGTTTTCTTATTTTGGTTTGAAAAAAGACATTATTTAGTTGCCATGCAGATATGCAACAATTTAAATAAGTGTTGTATTATGTTACAGAACTGTGTTCCAGTGTCATTAGTATTTCCAAAACAATGGAATAAAAAAAGAGTATATACATACCTTTTTAATAGTTTTTGTCTGCACAAGAGCAAGTTCCCTGTTCTCATCTGCTACATACAAGGAAAGTTTCACATATGGGTCACTGCAAAAGAAGATGTCATACTTAACAGGAGTATAACTTTACAACCAAATGTAACTGTATTATAAATCTGTCATTTAATTGGGTAACAATAGCAGTTCTAAACACTTCTAGTGAAAGTGCTTTCAGTGAAACCTCGTAACTGTAGCAAGCTACTGAAACATTTAAAATATGCATTTGAACATGCTCAATTAAATATTGACCAGAGCATGAAGGATAATTTAACTTGCAGCTTTGTCCCATTGCTACGGACAAGAACCACTTGCTCGCACACAACTTCTGCTCACGAGCATGCAGGTGGCAGACCACTTAAAATCAGTCAAGAAACCACATGAGCCTTCCCAGTGCCAGTAGAAGGATACTACACCTGTTGGGAGCTCCTGGAGATCTGAAGAAGGGGCTCTGTTATGCTACAGCAACCTTAAGTATGCTAGTGTGGTTTCCACAGTACTTCCAAATAATACATGCCAATCTAACCTTTCTTTTATGGAATAAACTGGTATAGCCACAGAAATGATCGAAGAGCTGGGACACCTGTGCTGTGTAGAAAGGCTGAGAGGGTTGGGGTTCTTCAGCCTGGAGAAGAGGCAGCTCAGAGGATACCTTATTGTGGCCTTCCAGTTTACAAGGGGGGCTTATAAAATGATGGAGAGAGGCTTTTTACCAGGACAGGGGCTGATAGTTTTGAACTGAAGGAGGGCAGGTTTATAATGGACATAAGGAAGAAATGTTTAATGATGAGGGTGGTGAGACCCTGGCCCAGGTTGCCCAGAGAGGCTGTGGCTGCCCCATCCCTGGAGGTGTTCAATGCCAGGTTATATGGGGCTTGGAGCAACCTGGCCTTGTGAGAGATGCCCCTGCTGGGGAGACCTTTGAAGGTCCCTTCCAACCCAAATTTTTCTCCATTAGGATAAAGTATCATGGTATTCACACAGAGTCATGGCAAGGGCTAAAATCAGACATACCCAGATTCATTATTTTGGAAGTAACTTCTATGTTCAGATGAAACAGACTGAAACTTATTTGCAAGCACAATACACGCTAGTTCTTAGTTTAAGAGACATGACAGAAGCCAAATGCTCAAGGGAGCACTTCAGTCAATCCTCTTGAGCTACATCTTTGTTTGGAGAAAGCTGTGGTTTCACATTGGTCAATTCAAAAGAAGGTCAAAGGAAAACAAGACACACTGTTATATCTTACAGATTTCAGCCCACTCCACTGGGGCCAGGGTTCCATCACACCTAATTTCAGTGAAATTAACTGTCTAAATTATATTGAAATATAGTAAAATAATTTTTTTTCTAAATCAGATAATCTAAAAAAAAATTTAAAATGGGATGACTTAGGTGTCTTTCTACTGCAGTGTGCAGCCCTCCAGAGGCTCAGGAATACTCATTAGTTTCAGCACAATGCCACACTGAGCTACTTCCAAACGAGTGAATAGGGTTGTGACTCAGGTAGTAAACCCACCCAAAAAGAAAATGCGGAGGAGAGGAAAGCAGATGGTCCAAGGAGGCTCTGCAGAAATCAACTCTGCCCAGCAGGGCTGATGCCAAATTCACAGAATCCAGAGCTGACACTTCAGCCAGGTGCCAGTGTCCTCTGGCATCCACAGTATCCAAGCACCCACACTACTCAGGCAACGGAAAAACTCAGACACTACTGGACTTGCTTCCAAAAACTACAACATTGTGCTTGAACAAAACCCCTCAGCCAGAATGTGCCAGTGTTACAGAGCATGTTCTTACGGAAGAGAAGGAGCCATGAAAGAACTGTCACTGTACAGACATTACTGGACAATAAGTAATCATTTTTTTATGCCAGGAATATACTCTGACACTTCAAACTTAAGACTTGATAAGCCCAAAGACATCTTATACCCTGGTGCCATGCCTTCTTTGAACTTCTAGTGTTGGTCCCAAATGACAGCTCATCCTCCTGAACTCTAGCATTACCTGCAAAACTTTGTCAGGAAATTCAAAACTTCTCTGAAGGAGACACAGGAGACCAAGGATATTAAAACATCTCCATAACGAGAACACATGACACTGGCAGCCTTCTAGCAAAGGGAGTTCAAAGGCCTGTCACAGCAAACACCATGCCTCTGTTTTAGCAAAGTATTGAAGTCTAAGCAAAACATTCACCTACTCTAGTAATGAAAACACAATATGGATCCATCACTAGAACACCTGCTCTCAGATGCTGATTTAGCTAAAACCCACAAAAATCAGACCAACACAAACCAAACACCCCAACCCAAACCCATGCAAACACAAACCACCTGTCTAACCAGACCAGTTATTTCTAGACTCCCAGAAAGAACAAGAGAAACACAAGAAATTAACATGAAAATTCAGGACTTCAGAATGCCCCTGAAATACCTAAGTATAGTCAGCCTGCCTGTGTTTCTCAAGGAGAGACTGTACAGTGGAAACAATCTACTCAGTGGTAATCTCAGGCATTTTACCTATAGGGCATATCAAAACCAACCAGCCATGGCTATCCCTACAGAGAAAGGGCCTGTTACCAGTCTCCAGTCACAACAGATCTGCCAAGCAAAATTCAGGATATGGTTTGATATTCTGTCTCCCACGTGGTTTTACCATAGGACTCAACACCTACACAGAACTGATCAGGTTTCCAGCAAGGCTTGTCTCTGGCCCGTAGCAGCCTTTACCCTCCTACCCCACAGAGGCTGTGAGCAGCAGTAGCCCACTGGCCACCAGTGAAGGCCCAGCTGGGCAAGTGGAGGCTCAGGCACAGGGCCAGCGAGCACGAAGGGCAGTGCAGGCACAGCTGTAACATGTGGCCTAAAGCACACACAGCTCGGAGGGAAGAGGGACCTTAATGAAGAGACTTTAGTGGGTGGAAAATGCTGCTAATAGTAGAGGGAAGGTGGAAAGGGGAAGAACGGTAGATGTACTTGATACCCTAGAGCACCTTAAAAGAACATGCTCATTATTGAAACCTTCTTTACCAAAAACTGAAAATGAATTTACAGATTGAAACAAAGTCAAACCAAAGCCATCACCTTCCCCAATGAAAAAGTCTAGTTTGCTTTATAACTTTAACTTATCCATTCCGTTCTGGATGGAAGATATACTGGATATACACATCTGTTATCTGCTCTGTAAGTAACACGAGTGAAGCTCCCAAGATCAATACATCTACTAGGAAAAACTAAACAAACTACAAAGTAAAAGGTGACAGACTAGCTGAGACTTCTTGGAGAGCAGCCATAGTTAAAGCATTGAGCAAACTGGTGAAGAAATCAAAGACTGAAAGAAGCAGATCCACAATTAAGAATATAACTACAGTAGCAAAACAAAATATACAAAAGGTATCCCAGAGAACAGGCACTAAGAGTCAAGTAGTAGCAGAAGCACCGAAGGAACTTTGCAATGCCTAATTGCACCCTGCAGTCCCATCTAAAAGCAAGTATTCTAGATGAACACTGCATCTTTGCAAGGTAAAACTGGTACTGACATGGAAATTTATGAGACAACATTGTGAAGATCAGTAAAATTGAGGAAAATTTCCGGGACAAAATCTAGCATCTGATCTTTCAAAAATAACTGGAAAAATTATCAGCAAACCAGAATGAAATATACATGAAGACTAGAGGAAATACCAGATTCCTGTCCAACAGCAGGTTTTGTAGAAGTGTTAAAGGAAATCCTGATGATCCAGATCACAGAAGACACAATAATAAATGAGGCTCCTGCTGAGAGTGCTCTGAGAAAACAACAAACTATCCAGGTTAGAGGGAACTTTTGAGCACAGAGGCAGACTCAGATTGGTTTGAAGCTGAAGTTACTAGATACTTTCTCAAATTGATGGATTAAAAGGAGGAGACAGGGGATTAAAAGAAAGTATTGTTTTCTTGACTTTTATAAGGAAGACAGATCCATTCTTGAGGAAAGCTTTATTAAAAACCCCACGCAGCACTCCTGGTAACCACCGTTGCACGTGATGTCTGAATACTTTCTTTGTGCTCTAAAAATAATTGGAAAACTCATTCCACAGTGCCTTGTGAGAGTCAGTCCCTGACTTGACTCACGGCTGACTGGCATCAGGTTTAAAAACTGAATGCTAAGTAACTTGAAGAGCATGATACTGGATGAGCAGAATTAAGCCCTTTAATTCACGTAGATGACATCACATCTGACATACGTTTGAACTAACAGTTTTGCAATTTGCTCAGAAAACTTGCTGTAGAGGAAGCTTTGAGAAAACGTACTGGTTTTGTCTTGGGAAGTGCATAGAAGATTAAAAGAAGAAATGTAGCATAATAATAAAGTAGAAAACTTAATCTGTGATTTTTTTACACCAGTACTGGTGTTAAAATGCAATCGTAATGAAACCCGCAACACGACAAATTGACAAAATTGTGGACTTGTAGAAAGCTGCTGAAATCTATTACTGTAGTTAATATCCAAGTGAAAATTTACCCAGGTGTGCCAGTAGAATTCCTGCAATAACAGAAAGTGGATCTAGAAAATGAAATGCAAGTGGGGAGCCTGGGTCCAGTCCAGATGGCATCTCTGTACAGCCAGCCCTGAACCCCGTTGGACACTGGCCATTCCAACAGGAGGGTTACCCCACCAGGGACACCAACAAGGAGAGGTGACAGGCTGGCAGAGAGAGCCACACAATGCAAGCAAGGTCACTGTGACCAAGAGGCTGTCCCCTGCAGGGATAACCTGACTGTAACAGTAGGAGATAATAAACCCACATTTAGCGGGATAAAGAGGAATGTTACAATGCCCTCTTTATCTCTGAAGGTATTTCTTGATGAAAGAGAAGCTATTTTTTTGATGAAGATTTAGTGTGTGGGGGGAGGTATGTAGAAATGTCCTTTACCCGCTCTAGGGCTCCTCCTCTCCTGACAGTGAAATTACACCCAAAAGGCCAAATGCAGGTGCATTCAGAATGACATGCAACAACATAATAAAAGGGAGGAAAACCCCTCCAATTCCAAGTGCAGTGCAGGAGGTAGGCACAGCTACACCCAGTCTGAAAGGTTACAGTTCATAACACTTTACATTTCTTACACTTGACAATGTCATCACCCACTAATATCAGCAGGCAGCAGATACATTTCCTGTGTATAATCAGGCAGGGTTTTACAGTCATTTTTGTACAAAGAAATGAGCCCAGTCATTATCATACTAGTGACCAGAGACAAACGGGAGCTGATTTCTTGGACACATCTATCTATAACATTCCTCTTCACAAAATCCCAAAATTATTAAAACCCACAATCTCATCAATCCTGAGGTGATCTGCCTAAACCTAAAGAGAATGTCAATGCCTGCTCTGAAGATTAGCAGAACTTGGAAGCTGATAACAGCTCTTTGGAGAAGAACTGGAATCCTAAGAAAATAATGTTAATAAGAAAAGTTCTGTTAATCCTAACCACAAGCTAGTGCAAAGAGAGTTTGGCAGAGCAACAGCCATAAAAAAAAAAAAACTGAGGTCCTAAGAAATCTTTTTCCTGACCTTCTGAAATCCCCCAGACATTCAGAATTATCCACGTACCATGGTTTTGCCAACTCTCAGTATCTGATATTTTCCTAAAGCTCAAGCAATTGCAGATACATAATTGTCATCTTTCATTTGAACCTCAGCTTGAAAAGGCAAGCTTCCAGTTCTTCTGGTGAGCAATGGATAGCACTGACGACTTAAAAAACTGGAAAGAAAAAAAAAGCCAAACAGATCAGCATCCTTTAAAAACTGTTATTGCAGAGTACTGTGAAACTGGGGCCAGTGAACAGCTTCCTATCTGTTCACTTGAGCCTGGAATTGCAATTGCTGGATATTCTTGAAACAGCTTGAAAGCAACACAAAACATCTTTTGCCAGTGACCCAACGTATTATTTTTTTTATTTTAAGACACAAAAGAGGGGGTGGAAAGCACAGGCAAACATGAAAGAACAATGAAACTACTAAGCCCTACATGGATCTATTTTTATTTTAAAAGCTGAAACCACCTCCCCAAGTATAAAATTTAGTACTGCTTGTTATGCAAGTGTGTGCATGGCAAGCTTGTTGCATGAAGGCAAACCTCACATTTCAAAACAGCCTTACTCTTTCAAAGCAAAGAAGTCTTGCACGAGATGACAATTTTGCTTCTCTAAGAAATGAAGGCACATTCCCTTTGTGTCATCCCTTTCCCACCTCTGCTCCACGTACATGAAAGGAACTCATCAACAACTCATGTAACTCTGTCTAGAGAAATACTAACATCCTCAAACATGAAGGCACAGAAGGCTTTTTTTTTTAACTTGAAGCAACATCCAAATTCAATACTTTCCATGGTCTCTACCTGGCTAGTGGTCAGTTTTCACTCAACACCTTTTCCCACCCACTCACCCCATCAGACCTACCTGCAGTCTCTTTAGTGCCCAGTGGGGTGAAGGGGGGGACATAATGAAATCTTGCTTGAGCCCCTTAGGGCACACCCCTCCCTCTGTTCCCAAGTAATATATGGCTGAATGTTTCAACAGCCCCCAAAATTACTAACTTCAGACTTATGTCAAGTACATCTGTAGACCTCAGGTCATCTCGTTCCCACAGCAGAGAACGCTGAGCACTCAGCTTGTCTAGTTTGGAGCAAATTGGGCTGAGGGGAGACCTCCACAGCTTCCTGAAGAGGGGACATGGAGAGGGAGGTACTGATCCCTTCTCCCTGGGATCCAGGGACAAGATGCCTGGGAATGGCTCAAAGCTGTGCCAGGAGAGGTTTAGACTGGACATGAGGAAGCATTTCTTTACCAAGAGGGTGGTCAGCACTGGAACAGGCTTCCTGGAGAGGTGGTGGGCAGCCCCAGGCCTGGCAGTGTTTAGGTGGTGCTGGACAATGCCCTTAACAACATGCAGTAACTTTTGGTCAGCTCTCAAGTGGTCAGTGGGACTGGATGATCGTTGTAGGGCCCTTTCAGCTGAAACAGTCCAGTCTATTCCATAAGCTGTGCCTCCTTCATGTCCAGTTCTAACCATCTATATGCATAGAATCACAGAATCCTAGAAAGGTTAAGGTTGGAAGGAACCTTAAAGATCATCAGGTTCCAACATCCCTGCTATGAGCAGGGACACCTCTGTTCCTGCTGTTTAGTTTTGAACTCTGAGACTTGTCAAAAGACCTGTTCACACCACTTTGCAGAGAAAAGGAAACAAGCACCATCCTGCCTGCCTGCAGCCCTAAGCCAGCCTCCCTCAGCTGTTGCAGACAGCAGTCACTGCCACCCCTGGCTTTCACCATCAGGCTGAACCATAAAACTGAGGCAGACACCAGGACAAACAGAATTCCAGTATTTTAACTTAACCTCTGTGAAACTTGAAGGAAGGAGAAGAACCACAATGCATTTAAAGTTGCTGCTGCCCTACATAATCACACTGAAGTTTGAGGAAGCTCTGCACAGTTTTTAAGTGCTTATCCCCTCCTAAACTGGAGCAACACAGCACAGCAGCCTGCCACTTGCCAGGCATGACAGATTAAATACAAGACAAGTAAAATGTATACAGGTACAGTGAAAAGGACACCAGTGCAATTAAATCTACCAGAACTCACTTGTCAGTTTTATTTTATGACATATTTATGTTACTCCGATCTTAAAGCAGGTAATAGACATTCTCACCAGGATACTGCAAAGACTAAAAAAATGCCAGCACTAGCACAATTGGCTAAGATGCACAAAAAAATCCTCCCAGTTATTCAAGACCAAGCAAACACCAGGCTTAATTTCATGCTGAGATTTGTGCCTTATGAGCAGCCTCTCCCAGACTGAGCCATGCCCGCTGGGGAGGCAAAGGGCCAGGCCAGGATGTGGCTGAAGGCCACTGCATGTCTCTCCAGACCTGCTCTGTTAAACTGGCATGGGGGTGTTATCTGAAGCAGTTTTCTCAAGAAAGTGCTCAATATTTCAGAACCTTTGCCATTTAAAACTTTTTAGTGCTAACATCCATGCCCATCATCTGATATATGCAGCTGGAGACACACCTGTAAATGTGTAAAGGGCTCTGGATCTGTTCTATGCACAGCAGCTTAGCACTTTGTATTAACCCATTCACTCCAACAGGACACTGGGGTACATTTGCAGACTCTGCTCTATCTGTACTATTTTACAGCCAATATGCCTTCAAAAACATCATCTGCAAATTCAGATCAGTAAAACATACTACCTTGAAAAATACTCATCTCAATGTGTGTCCATAAAATTATGGGAGCCTCATGAACATCAAGTAACGTGAGGGCTGAAACTGACTGTACACAGCAAGAAGTTCCTTGAACTTGAAAATGTTTGACAGACTCACACAAATGTAGTGCATGCACACAGAGCTGGCTCTGAGTAGAGCTCAACAAATGATCATTCTTTTAAAAAAAATATCTCAGTTTTGCTTTGTGTTTTTTAGATTCAAAGAAATGATGGAAATAAAGCCCAAAATATGCATAATTATGTTAGGATAATAATGAGATACTTCTAACAAAGTGTTATGAAGAGTAGTAAACACAATGCTAGAAGGCAGAGTATCTCTTAAGAGTCAATAACTATTTTCCCTGCTTAATTTCCTCTTTCCTGGAAGAGAAGGAAGGGAGAAGTGCAGTGAAAATGCACAGAAGTTAACTACATGGTGTGTTTCAGAGCATACTGTCTGTACTTGCTCACCTCATTTTAGCATGAGCCCTCTGGGGTTCATCTTCCTGTCTGTACCAAATAAAACCCACTATGGGTTTTTCAAAAAGAAATAGGATTTTGCGCTCACACAAGTCTCATGTCCTGTGACCAAAGCAAAGCATGATGTGACTAACCATGCTAGAATAAAGGAACATCTGCTTTCAAGAAAAGAAAACCTTACCTTAACCTTCACTGAAAAGCCAAACTTGCAATCCATTGTCTAAGCATCCTGAAATCTCACCTCTCCATACTAAATCCCAGAGCCATTTTACAGGCCTCACATTTTTGTTCCAGTTTTTTATTTTCCAAAGAAAGGATTGCACCTCATCTGGCACTACAAGAAATCTAGCAAGGCTTTATTCAAAGAGCTGCTAGAGATAATGACTCACATCATAGACAGCTGCAAAGAAGTGCCTGTGGGTGAAAAAGTTAGAAATTATATATCAAACTCCACCTACAGTCTCCACCTTCCTAGGTTGTTCCTTTAAAATGCTGTGTTTCAATAAGGAGTAACAAGATCAGATGTTTTTTGCATTTTCTCTGTGTTGAGGAACTCCCAAAGCATAAAGAAAATCTCAGTTTTCTAAACACATCTCAAAAAAAAAATCTTGTCTTTTGATCTTATAAAAATAATGGAAATGTAAAGATACATATTTTTTCATTTTCCTTGAGGCCATTTTTTGTGATTGTAAGGCAAAGGTAAATAAATGCTCTGAGAACCTGCATACATCAGCCCTAGATCTGAATTCTTCCTATGCTGTTTCACACTCCCAAAATATCTTAACAAGTTCTAAATTACAGCAGGAAAAAAACCCAAGCAACAAAGAATGGAAGAAAATTCAATGACACCTGACTTCTGGAACAGAAAAATGCAGCACAGGAACTCCAGGCAGCATCCCCACCAATGAGCACCACACACACCAGCTGTGCTCAGGAACAGGCTTATCCAGCTTTACACCTACGGACAAGAGAGGCCACAATTCCAGAGGCACTTTAAGTGACCTAATTGAGCACTACTGCTGGAAGCTGGCTCACCCCACCACTTGCTCCTGACCCTCTTCTGTCAACAAACATGTACCTCTCACAATGGAGGTTAAACAGACAGGGAAATAAACTTGGATTAAGTCTGCCTTCCTTCAGTCCAGGCTGCCACAAATCCAGGCTAGGTCCTTCACCCAGTTCACCACAAAGCCTCATAAATGCTTGTGCTGGTTGGTGGGAGTGTTGGTAGAAGGTGGAACTGAGGCAGATGATAAGAGGACTGGTCCCCACCACATAATGTGCAGGTCTGGTGAGGCTCTCAGACAGAACTGCTGTGGTCACTCCCTGCTGCCACCCCTTTGTGTCAGGTGGAAGAAGGCCAGCCATTTCACAGGACCAAGCTGGAGATGACAGCTATTTTTGCCAGGTTTTCTGCTCAGCAAAGAAAAGAGTGGTATAAGCAAGACTCTGGCAGTACAGATCTAGCAGGTGTAAGTTATCATCTTGTCCTCAGAAAGCATGGCTTGCCACTGAGGCTGTTATAGCCCACCCACAGGTCCCAGGAGCCCTCTGTCCCCTCAGCTGCTGCAGGCAGATGCATGAATCCTGACACAGGAGCAGAGCAACAGTTGACAAAAGAAAAAGACAGAAAGCAAAGGAAGCTTATAATTAGTCTGTGGAATTCACTGAGTAGGGAATTAGCCAGGTTCAAAAGGGACCAAGATGGTCATGTGCATAATAAGAGTAGTCAGCTATTACATCAAAAACTTGGGAGTCCTCTTGCCTTAAGTCGGATGTTAATCTTTAGTTACTGAGGTAAAACTGAAACTTATGAGAATAACTTAATTTTCTTGCTAATACAGGTTGAATCAGCTGGTAGAGATGACTGTGAAGGCCAGACTTCCAACAACCTCAGATTGAAAAAAAATCCTGAATTCAGACTCAAAAGGAAATTTAAGTCAGGACAGCCTGCTCAGTATAAAGTTTTCAGTACAAAATAAGGAGCTGGCTCTCTTTTGATTAAATATATTCAGTGATCCTTATTCTGCAACATAAACTAAGAAGGGAGAGAGGTTGTTTTTCTAGCTATTTCATCCCCATCCCATATGTAATCTTTATCAAGAGCAAACAGGTTTCACTGTGATTCCTCCTCTTTTTCAGCACCATTCAACCCCACCTCACAGTCTGGGAAACAGTATCATAGGTTAAAGAGCACTAAGAAACAAGAATTAATTTATTCCAGGGACACTACTTCCACCAGTCTGATTTCAGTGCAACACACAGCTGCTGTTGGCATTTATATCTTTCAGAGAGAACCTCTTTTGTTTTGTGCAGATGGAAACATGAAGTTTGCTACTGAAGAAAGCCATTTTGCAAACACCCCAAAGTACAGTGTGTTAGTGGGAACAGGAAAGAGCAACCAGACCAAAAAAGTTAAAGTGATACAGATGAAGACCTCCTCACCTCATATAATTAATTTATCATTAGAATTTACATGGAAGATGGCAAGTAACTAACATCCACTGGGCAGCTTGCAAGTCTTTAAATTTGTCTCTCTGAAGCCACATAGATCATGCTAAGTGCAACAGCAAATACCCTGCAAAAGAAGCCACTCTATTTCACATTGTGTTATCTTCAATGTTAACAACACACACTGAAGCAGTGTCAGTTGACAAAAGCAAATGTATCACTAAAGCCAGTGATGTTACCACTATTTCCAATAACTAAAGACTGGATCTTCAGCTATTTCAGAAAAAACCCACATACTGATTGTGTGAGAATCCAGTGTAAACTTCTAACCAGAATTGTATACTTCAGCAGCACTTGACAGAGTGATGCCTTGTCACAACCAGCCATAGCAAGTTTGTATGTGGTGCAGCCTTGGAGCACAGGCCCAGGAACCTCCAGTGTGCTGTCACACGTTTCTGCCACCCACAGCTGCAACTGCTGCACCTTTCCATGCAACGTGTGCCCACCATTTTTCCTTCCCAGTTAATTTTATTCAGTGTTTAGCCTTGTTCCAAAGGCTGAGTGATTGATTTCCTCAAAGACTTCACCCAGGCTCCAGTTTCCAGGGTATTGGACTATACCACAAGCATTGATCCCACTACCCCAACACCCATGGAAACCAAGGGCTGGCATTTTCCCATGTTTACAACTAGCTATCCAAGACACTGAAAAGAAATAAAACCCCACAGAGTGATTTTCTGTGCTGCTTCTCTGCCCTGGATGATCACAGGGCTGTTTCTCTCCCCAGGTGCCTGCCAGGGGCTCTGTCCCTCCCCAGCAGCTCTCCCCTCAGCATGGACACCCACTGTGCCAACACATGTCAAATACAGCTTCTGAAGAGTGCTGGTAGCCCACAGCATTTAACAACTACATGAGCGTTGGTTTTGCAAGCAGACACGAGCTGTTTCTGGACTCCAAGCCATACAGATGTGCACGACAGTTTGTGTCAGCTCTGACACTTGCCAGACAACACCATGAGCTGACCCAATAATGTAATGCCAGCACAGGTAAACCTCTTCAGCTGGTATCACCCTCACGGCACCCAAGATACCCAACCACCCACAGCTGCACCAGGAAGGTGGTCAGAAGATGAACAAAGTGAAATCTTCAAAGCACAAGGCACCTTTACTAACAGAAATATCACCTTTAGTAACAGAAACACACTGAACGGCAACATTTGGTATGCCCAGAACAGGAGGAAAAAACAAATCAAGCCAAGAAAATTCTCTTATTTTAGAAATGATAGGAAATTTGCTGTGAGTCATCACCCAAGATTAATGTCTTAGCTACAAAGATGGTTATGTGTCCTGAGACTGTGTTTATTAAGATGGATTTAAGAAAAGCGTGTGTGTACCAGGGTTAGTAGTTGCCTGTCAAAGCTCTGCAGCTACATCTGCAAAAGAGAAGGCAGCTGCTTTCAAATAAGGTAAAGGGAGGCTGCAGACATGAATCACCAAAGAACAGCTTCAAGAACACTAATCAAAAACCGCTGAGTGGGGGAGTTCAGTTTTGTTCTTGTGTGCTGTTACTCATTGTTGCAATGAGGATTTGATGAGATTCTCCATCCCACTTTCCATCTTATCAGACTGCTCCTTGTGGCAAAGAAGGTTCCAGGGAAGACAGTGGTAGGGCTAAGAGGAGTGATTTCCCCACAGGACAGTTTGACATCAGTCTACAGTGTCCCACTTGGATTACTTTGTGCTATCAAACTAGAATCAGTTCCTGAAAACCAACCTTGGTCTTGGGTTTCCATTTCAAAATGTTAGGGGGAAAAAAAAACTACCTTTTAAATGAAATTTAAAACTTTTCAAACTCTAAGAAAATTCTTAAAATCCAGATATGCTGGAAGTTATGCATTAAATCTGTGCTGATTCCTAGACTAAAGTATACAAGTACAGATAAAATATATTAAATGTTACCAGAATATTTGTATCTTCTGACAATCTGTAAACAATAGTGCAACACTAATAGCATTCCAGGTTTTAAAAAATGCTGTTTAATTGCATCATATTGTTCCTTGATCTATTTCTGCATCTATTTACTCACATTAATTTTCAATTATAATATAGTATTATATATGTAATCACAAAATAATAGTTCTACAGCAGCACTTCCATGTATCTACTTTGAAAGCTGTTTACAAAGAAGCCCAAGATTGCAATTCTCTTCATGCTGTTCGGAAGAGTAAGGAACAGAAAAGGAGATCCAAACCTCAGTCACCCACCCAGGGTCTTTTACTTTGGCTGCACAGCTGAAACTTTAGCACTACATTTCCTGACACGTGTTGTTGATGTATCTTATAATTTAACATCTATTCGTAAAACAGTCGAAGGACATTATTTTCAGAACAAGAACACCAGCATCTTGGTTTTCTGTAGCCCAGAAAAGAGCAATCGAATAGAAGTGCTGCTTCATAGAAACATGATCAACACCAAACCCAGGATACCTTTACTAGAGCAAGGGTAGAGAAAGGGAAAAGGGAACAGCATGGATGTTTCCCATCATTTTGCCTCCCCCCTACCTAGGTATGACTCAGTCACAGGATTACATGCAGACACACACTTGCACACTCTGCAGTTCTGGTAAGTCTACTAAAAAGGAAACCAAAAATGCTGTCTGCCACCCTGTCCCTAAATCACCCGACGATGATTGCACAGCGAAGCACCAGGAATACAGAAGGACTGTTTCTTGGCACTGTGTCCAAATAATGCTTTGGGCTGAGCGGACACATCGCTTTCCTCCACAGTAGTGGAGCAGTATTTATGGAGCAATGATGCACGATTGCCCTGGGGGGGTCGGGAGAAAACCAAACAGCCTTTAAAGCAAGATGGAGCAGCAGCTGCGCAGCCACGCAGGCAGCAGCCGTGCAGGCTCACAGACACTGCCACACAGAGCAGGGTCCCTGGGGCTAAACGGGAGCCTGGCTCCATGACCTCCTTCAGAACAGCACCCTGTGAACCCAGCAGCAAGGCTGGCCCTTTTAGGCCCCTGGAGCACTGAACCTGTTCCTCAGCAGGGCTCTTGTCTCTGCTAGAGAGCAGCACGTTCACCTGCCCAGCCGTGTGCCTGCACGCTGCCCCTCCCTGCCAGGAGGGCAGGCTAAGGGCTGGCTGGGGCACACCAGCTCCACAGGGGCAGCCCAGGAGTCTGCTGAGAGAAACAGAAATGTGTAGTTACAGCATCCTGGTTCAATTTGCATCCAAAAAATTCAATTTAGAGAGCTAATTCACAGTTTATTACCTCCTAAAACATGGACAGGGGTAACTGGATGGTACCATTGGCAGGCATGAAACAATAAATTGCATGCCACTATATTCAACCTCCTTGAGATATTTTTAAAATGGAACTCACAAGTTAGGACAGACTGAGATGCATTTGTATCCTGCTTTTCATGCCCACAAAGAGTAACTAGTATACATGGAACTCTCTGAATAAACTCATCTTGACTGAAAACTATCCTCTGCAAATATTAAGCCTGCATCCCTTAGGGGAAGTGAAGAGGGAAACAACTCAGTTCTTTAGCTCACCGACAATGACAAATGCACATAGAATTTGTTATCTTAATGCACATCAGAAGCACTTGCAGCAATAGAAACTGTATTTGTCAGTAGCAAAATTGCAAAAAAACCCCACCAAAACAATAAAAAAAACCCCACTTTAACATAAACTAACCACCAAGTTAAACCTGCTCCAGTTACTCACAGAAGAGTCAGGGAAAAAATGCCAGTGCTAAAGCAGTTATTTTTAGAAGTGTCTGCATTCCCCTCTGTTTTTCTCTCCACATTTGCCCACACTGCAATGGCTCATGCTGCCCAGAGCTTTCCACAGACCTCCACCTCAGCAGCTCCCACACCTTTTCTGCAGCCACAGACTCCAGCCAAACCCTCACCCCAGGGGCTGGCTGCCCCCAGTCCTGCACCCCTGCCTCCCGAGCTGGGGATTCACCCCCTCACTACAGGCTCAGTGCTTCACTGCACAGGACAGGGACAGTTACCTCACTGAGGGGCACCCACACGCGTGGAGACACACTGACCTGTCTTGAATTGACCATTTGAGGAAGCACCTCAGGAGACACTGGCTGCCATTAACTGGGATCAGCCACCTCTTCAGCCACTCCCACCGCACCCATCACGCCCACCACCCGTGGGGAGGCTCCTGGACGTCGGGCAGTGTGTCCTCCTGTCCCTCCTGCTGCAGCCAGGCAATCCACCACGTCCATGAGCTACCGAGCAGCTTTAATCACCTTCAGCCAAACCATCTCCCTGAGCCGACGTGCAGTCCTGCCTGCAGGAGACCAGATCCACACACCAGGGCAGCAAGAGGGAACTGGAGCCCCAGCAGCTGCTGCTGCAGTCAGCCTACAAGGCCAGGTGTTTGCACCTAAGGTGCAAGAGCCAGCCCTCTCCAAGTGACAAACATCACTGTTTAATTGCATCAACATGTGCTGCTCATCAGCAATTGCTGCTCTGAACTTGTTAGCACCAGCCCTGAGCACACATGCACACCTGGCTGCTCCAGTTCCAAGGCAACACTCAGCTGCTGCACTGAGGGCCAGGTTTTATAAGAAATATTTCTAGCAACTTCCTTAGTTTTGACACAGTTATCTAGTGTCAGAAGCACCTCACATCAATAAAAAAATAACAATTGTGCTACCAAGACATGCAAAATGTTCTTCCAGGTTTTCTCAGGGCAAAATTATTGTTTACACTACTTGTATTCCCCATTCCACTGGTCTTACCTCCCATAAAACTTGGAGCATTTTCTTAACCATAAAATATGTATTTATTTTTACCAGCTACGTGAAGATTTGGAGAACTGCAAGAGGGGCAAGTAGGCTGTTGGCACAAAAGGTAAAGCTGCAGGAAAACAGTACTGCCTGGTCCCTCTGCAACAAATGGGTCAACGTATACCAACCAGGCATGAAAAACAGGATGTGGAAGTGACTGAGGTGCATGGTGGTGAGGTGCACGGAGGGCTCCAAATTATTAATTTATACTGAAGAAATCTCTAAACTTCCCAACTGAATGTGCAGTCACAAGCCATGCAGCAATGCAACAAAGGCAGCAGTGCTGCTGTGAACAGAGGAACACGGGGCAGGGCTCGAGTGCAAGGGAGAGATCCAAAGTTTCAGATAAGTTTGAGCTGAAGGCTAGATATCCATGAGAGATCCCAACCCAAATTATGGTATGTAATTGGACAAGAGAGGCATGACTGGCATCAACATGGAGACTCACATGTTACCAGTACAGACATAGCTGAATCTGTAGTTGCAGATGGGAAAATAAGTATGGGACAAGGCCAGGAAACTGATGTGCCCAGGAACAGATTCTTGCGTTTCACCAGCTGGTAGGAATATGCACAGTTTTATACCCCCAAAATAAGCTATTTGGCAGCAATACCACTTCCTAGCTTTAGCAGGATCCAGGAGAGCAGCAGTGAAGGAGGGAATCCCCAACCATCCCACTGCTCTGGACTGTGCAGGGAGAGGTACCAAGCACCTTAAAGTTACCGGTGCTGTTAGCAATAACATTTGACTTCACTAAGCTGCACTTCTAATGGAAAGGCTTAAACCAAACTTCAAAAGTTAATGATTGAGCAGCAACTTTATTTTCTAACGTAAAATGCCAGGCTTTCCCTCACAAGATGCTTTGAGCAGAGTGGCAATGTTCATCTGTCAGAGGAGAAACAACACAATCATCCTGGGACTGTTGATTAGTTCAAATGAAGTCGGAATAAATATACAGTGCACCCTGTGAAACTGTCAGATATGGACAATCTTTCAACTATAAGATAAAAGACATTACTAAGTTTAGAAGAAATAAATCAAAATGTATAAAAAGTAGAAGCTGCTGATCATTTCAGTCCATTCCACTTAGTGATTTGATGTGATCAGTAAGAGAAAAGGCAGAAATTCTGCCTCAAACATTTAAGACCAAAAGTTTTCCTTAGAAGGTTGTGCAACATGCTCCTTTTTCTGTTAAGGCAATTAGACTCAGGTGAACTAGGAAATCAGAGTAGCTAGCAGGCAGGTGGAAAAAACTGAATGGCTGAATACAGTCCCATCCTTTTTCAAACAATGAGAAACATTTAAAACATGCATTTCTGCACACAAACTTTTCTATTCAGCAACTGTTTGACGAAAATAACTTTTCACTACAACAGTATAAACTTCAGGAATTATTACCAAATCATCTCTCATTACCAAGACTGCCTACTTGAATAAGCACTATTTCGCCAAACTTGGTGATCTTTAAGGTCCCTTCCAACCTTAACCATTCTGTGATTCTATACTGTTCCCGAAACACATATCCACTGCATCCTGAAGAACATCATATGTATAAATGGATAAAACTCTGCTGATTTCGGTGAAAACCATGAAAGGCTGATTTCTGCAAAAGCCATCGCAGTCCCAGTTTGTGGTCAAAAGCTGAGGAAACTCTCTGGTGCCCTCTGCTGCCAGCCACCGACACTGAACTTGGACCTGGCAGGCACAGTGCTGGGGGAACCACCGCACCTCGCCCTGCGGGAGCCTCCTGCACACACCAACGGCCCCGCACACACCAACAGCCCCTGCACCCCCCTAATGGACACCCTGATACACCTCATGCCCACGCTTGGCAGCCGAATGCTCCTGGATTTCACTCACCTGTGTGAGGCAAAAATCAACATTAAAGTTCCACAAAGAAAAATATGTATTATCCAACGTATTCCTTCTGAGCAGGCTTTAATCTCTCTGGCTAACATCACCCCCTACCACCCACTCGCTGGGCATTTTGGACAGGGCTTTGTTTTCGCTGTCCCTTAAAATACTTGCTTGAAGCAGAGCCTGAAACATTTTCTGTCACCCTAGCCTGAGATTAGGTGCATGAAGCTCCTGGCTTGCTCTGCCAGGCCACAGGTCACTGTCCCCTTCTGTCACACCAGTGAGACCAGGGTGTAAACCCAGTGATCCTACAAACAACTGCAGGTCAAGTGACAGAGTAAGGACAAACGATGGTGCAGGGATGACACGAATGGTAGGGCGTGATGGAAGGACACAGCTCTGGCTCTTGCAATTGCTGAGGTCACACACAGCACACGCCAAGGATGTGCTACCACCGACTGCTTGACTTTCAGAACACAACCTCCTCTGCCTGTGCTGGGCCCATTCCTCCTCCCCTGCAGGCAGGCAGGCACACCCGGCTCAGACACCTCACCAAATGGGCTCCTTTCAACACTTGCCCAAGGCTGCTCTGATCGCCTTGTAGCTTTTATTTACACATAGTAATTTAATAGGTAAAGCACAAGCCGCACATGCTAGCTGAAGGGAAGTAGTGCAGAGGCTACCTTGTCAAAGATACTGCTTTCCTCAGGACATCCTCACCACCTCGTATTTCACTGTCAGCCTCCGAACTTTCCTCCCCCCACCCCCCCTTAGCCTTCCAAAGTACAGCTTGGTCTAGATTTAATGAAGCTGTCAATTGGTTTCTCTCTCTTCCCGCTACTCTGTAAATAACATGTTCATTTCTACTATACTAGAAGAACTTCCTACTTCCATTGCAAACTGAGCTGTCACTTAGAAAATGTTGCCTGCAAACTTCCCCCCTCCAATGCAATACTCTAACTCACAGCCATGTGCTGAATCAGCCATGGTGTAAAAAGGAGTAAAGACAGTGGTGATAGGAACGCCTCATGGTTTCATGCCAATGCTTACTATAGCACTCTTTCAAGTCCACAAGCACAAAAAGTCTTACTTGATTCTTATTTTTGGTGCAGTACAGAGCAAGATTTTCTAATGAAATTCAACTGGGATTGCCCAGTGCTCCCTCACAACACAGCAAGACCATGGCAAACAGAAAAATAAATAGCTACAGTGTGCACAACGCACAGGGAGAGAGCAAGCACGGGTAGGACCAAACACTCTGATGGATCAATGGCATTGCAGAAAACTCAAAGTGGAAGGTTTCTATTGCTTTGAACATCCCAGTTCTCAAAGCCTTTAAACAACAGAAAAGTGGTTTTCTATAGTTTTGGTGTTTTTTCCCCCAACTAGAAAAAGGAAGAAGAAACTCACATGAACTCTATCCTACTTGAGCAACTGTGGTCTAGCCACTGGAGAGGTTTGCAGCACAGCACTCCCCAGCTTTGCTCCACCTCCAGAACTCCCTCAGGGCACACACAGGATTTTCACCCAGGCAACACATGCCATTTGGCACTACCAAAATATTTCTCCAAAAATTACTTCTATGAATCTAGCTAAACTAACATTTTACTGAGTAAGATTTTTGACTAATGGCTGATGTCCAAATCCATTTTGTTAGCTCCACCACAACAAATAATTTAAGAGTTTGAGTTTTGTCTATTTTTATGTACAGTAAATAATTTTTAAGAAAACAGAAGTTGTGGATAAAAACCCTTCCTTGTTGGGTGGTAAAGAGCCAGCAGAGCAAGCTCTGCTCCCTTGGATGGCCCTTGTGCAGCACTGTACTGCAGTGCACTGCAGAGGCAGCTCATTATGAGCCAGATTATCTTTAAAAATGGTTTGGTTAATTTTTCAGACCAACTCACTTCAGTTAATTTGTCTGTGCTTGACAAACGAGATCTCAGTATGAGAAGGAGAACAGGCTGTTTTTAAAACCCTGTTCCAAGGTAGCACACTTGCTAGGGGAGTCACCAGAATTTTTATATCAGTTAAAACTGGATATATCATAACTCAAATCAGACCAGAAACAGTGACAGTGGGCTTAAAAGAAGAGCTAAAAGGTAAACATGGTGATTCTAGGAACATCTGCTGTCTCTGTCATCTGCAAATCATGTTCAGTCACACACGCTCTGCTCCCATTGCCAACGCAGTAACAGAATACCCATGAGTGGAGGAATTCAGCCCCATTCCAACAGCCCTGTTCTCATCAGGGGTACACAGTATCATTTCCAATCCCAGCAGAAGCCTGGAGCCTGCATGACCCAGCACTAACACCACCACTGCTAGGGCAGAAGGGAACAAAGGCTCAAGCATCTTGGCTGTGCCTGCAAGGCTGCAGGCTCCTCAGGGAAGGGCGGGTAAAAGCAATGAACCCAGGGGCAACCCATAATAAGCCATCATGTCATGAGACGTGTAGCTTCCTGCTAATGAAAAACATCTGTAACTTTAATCAAAAAGCACTTTCCCTTTTTCAACTTCCAGACAGCCACAATTTCTACTTTGTGATTTAGAAGGCAAAAGCAGCCACTAAGAAATTCCCTCAGGCAGACCCACGTGCAGTACACACACGGTCCCTTCCTTCCTTTCTTCCAAACCTGTTAGCTTAAAAAAGAACAACCACACCATAGTGTCTTCCCTCACACAACAGTAGTAACATTTTCTTCTTGTTTATACATAAGCATTCACCTTTATCACCTGTGACTACATTTATGGGTAGATGCAGAAACTGTTTATTGGAAACGTGTCACAGCCACACCAGAGCTACCTTCAGAAGTGCTGTATTTCACTTAGTTTTTAAAAGTGGAAACCAAATCAAAACCCCAAGTCCACACTGGGTGTACCTTCAGGGAAAGATACAATCTTGCCCACTGAGACAGGACATCAGCAAATAGACTGAGACACTAGAGAAGTGATTCTACTTAGATTTCAGTAATCACAGAATCGTCATGGTTGGAAAGGACCTCTGAGATCACTAAGTCCAACCATCAACACAAAAAAACCCAAAACCAAACAACCACACACACTCCATCAAAAAAACACCCACAAAACCCCCAAACCTCAGCCACTAGAGCATGCCCTGAAGTGCCACATCTACACATTTCTTGAATACCTCCAGGGATGGTGACTCCACCACCTCCCTGGGCAGGCTGTTCCATCCTGACCACTCTTTCAGTACAGAAATTGTTCCCAACACCCAATCTGACCCTCCCCTGGGGCAACTTCAGGCCATTTCCTCTTGTCCTGTCATTATTCACCTAGAAGAGGCCAACACCCACCTCCCTACAACCTCCTTTCAGGCAGTTGTAGAAGGCAATGAGGTCTCCCTCAGCCTCCTCTTCTCCAAAGTAAACATCCCCAGTTCCCTCAGCTGCTCCTCGTATGACTTGGTCTTTAGACCCTTCCCCAGCTTGGCTGCCCTTCTCTGGACACACTCCAGCCCCTCAATGTCCTTCTTACAGTGAGGGGCCCAGAACTGAACACAGTGCTCAAGGTGTAAAGATATCCAGGAGAGGAAATTTCATTTTATACTCCAAGGTTCTCTGGGCAGCCAGTGCATTTGCATGCAGGGACTTACACAGTGCAGCCCCAGTCTGTGATACTCATAGCATCATTCCTAATACGTGAGTAAAACCAAAACAGTAATAAATAATAATTGTTCAGTATGTTACATAACTAAGATTATTTACATTATAATTTGCATTATTTAATTACATACAAGAACAAAAATACTAGCTAATTCATTAAGACATGACATTTAAGACTCTTGAGAAGGAATTAAAGGGAAAGAAATATAAAATAATAACACACATATTATAATACAGTGTATGTCAGGTGGTAAATGTGTGCCAATATACACAGCAAGATCCAAGTGTCTTTCAGAGTTAGGCATGCAAAGCTAATACTAAATTAACAAAATTCCAGTTTGCAATATCTATCAGTCATCAGTATGTGTCAAAGAGCTGTAATTCTACATGCCAAAACATAAGAGGTTATAAAAGACCCACTTCTACCTATACCAACCAGCCACTTACAGCCACCTCAGCTAAGACCATGTAGATGAAACTCACCATGTTCAACCATCACCTGGGGTTGCTCAGAGCTGCTGTTTCATTCTACATTCTAGCACAATTTGTGTCATTGTCAACATAATACTATAAATTTCTCACCTTTTATATATCATTACTATCAAAATTACTTCATAAGCCAAAAAGAACTTCAAAAAAACAAAATCAGAAGTGTAGAGTTTCTTCTGTATTGTTAGTCTTCAGAAGAAAAACACTAGTTTCTGCAGTGCTCTACACTCTGAGAGACTTTCCTAGGATTTAATCAGGCAAGAAATGACTTTCAGACTCTGCAAGCCAGCCTACAGGCAGTGTTTTATAATGGCAAAGTTGATTAAAAACAGTGAGGAGAACTCGCTGAGATGCAAACCACAATGTGTGCCTTATAGTTAATCTTTCACAGCTCCATGGTACCTGACTACCCGGCCCCAGTACTAAGCCTGGCAGGACTCTGCCATGAAGAGGCACACCAGCTGGGGCCCTAACTTTGCAATTCTAATGTGCTTTCAAATGACTTCAGGTTAACTCCTTCTGAAGTGTGGAACTATCACAAATATTTAGCAACCACTTGACCTTCTTTCTCCCAAAAAGGACACTGTGAAGATCAGGAAACGCATGGTGCAGCCCCACAACTCAGCCCTGTGCAAGCCTACACCAAGGTGAATCACAAGGCCTTTTCCTCTATTCTCAAGTGTTTATTTTCCACAGCAAGGCCTGTTTCTCTGAATGCTTCCAAAGACAGAGCCCACTCACAGAGCAGCCAGCACCTTCTGTCTTCAGACTCACACCATTTACCTTCACATCAGGCACTGGTCTGAGTGCTAAGGGACACCACCCCAAAACCACCCTGGAAAACCACTCATGGAAATTATTGATGGGACAATGGAGTGTCCGAGCCTACTTCCATACCAAGAGAAGGGAACACACAAAGACAGGATTAATTTTTGCTATCTTTTAGGGATCCTAAACATACACTACAGAGTAAAAACCAATGCATACAGTTCTAAGGCCTGTAAATTTTCCTTATCCTCTTGCTTAGGTCAAACATTACATGTTTCTCCTCAGAAGCCACAAATGAGAATTTAATCCTCTACTCCATGCTGACCCTCAGCAGAGCTGTGGATGTGATGGTTCCTCCACAATGCACTCTGGACAGCGGTCAGAATGACACTCTCTTAGCAACTTAAATCATGCTTAAGATTCCAGCAGCAGGAAATGTTAATATCTCAGCAAGGTATGCAAGGCCCCTACAACAGACAAAAAAATTAAGTTGAACTTCAGCCAGAAAATAAAGCTTTCTAAAAGCTTGCCAACACAGCAATATGAGCCTTTCACTACGTTTATAATAAATGATGCTGTTAGTCTCAACTTTCACTGAAAAACTGCTTAAAACAAAGTTAAAAACATAAGCTGGGAGTATGTGTTTAACTCTGTTTTTACGGAAATCCTACTTGCTTGAGACTAATTTATTTAAATATTTAAGGGCCTCATCAATAGAACTCAGTTCAAATTTCACTTAGCTTTAGGTTTATGCATGTTATAAGATAAAAGATATTTTTACAATTTATCAATTCCTAAGCAAATTTTAGTATTTCTTTTGAATACATCTTAAGTATTTACACAAGTTCTATGAGAAGAATGGCTGAAGGAGATACTGCAATGCTGGGGGGGAGTCAGCTCCAAAGTTTCCAATGTATCCTTTAACAAATCAAATGAACACTAAAGAGATTCCCACTTCTCTCAGATAACTTCTGTGAATTTGCCACCCCACCTCAATACTCATATGAAGTTCCTCTTAATGAGCAGATTCAATATTCCAATCACTAGCTGTGTTTTTTCCAAAAGAAGTGGTAAAATGTAAGGCTGGAAATAATACAGAAATAAAATCCAGCCCATTAAGTACAGCAACTAAGCCAAAAATCTGTAATCATATGAAAAGGTCAAATTACACAAAACCTAGAAAAAGAAAAGCTAGCACATAAATACGGCAATACTACGGTTAGTATTTGCAGTAGAGATCTTGTTTTCTCTGGGCCTTAGTCTCATCTCTTCCCTAGAATTTGCTTCTCCTCTCTTTTATTCTGGTCCTGCAGCACCTCATGGCCAAGTGCAGGAGCCTGAGGGAGATGCCAGAGCTGTGGCCAGCACAGCACATGGAGCAGTGCACAGATCTCCTCAGCACCAACTATGTGCCCAGCTGCACTTACATGCGACCTGCTCATGGTCAGCATCAAAAGCTGAAGTTAGCACATTTGGGGAAAGACAATGAAAAAAGCTTTTTCTTACCATATGCTGCACACAGCTATCAGAGGAACGTTTGTTGCAAATTTCATCAAAAAAATTAAAGTTGATTAAACTTTTAATTGCTGCTTTCATGTGTTTCCAAGCTAGATATGCAAGCTAATGAACAATTTGTAAGCATCGTTAAAAGAAATAGAGGAGAAATCCACAGGGAGGCTCAATTATACATTAAGAAATCAGTCGTTTCAGTAACAGCTAAATTGGAGACCACTAATTTCAAACTGATAAAGAACTTCAAAGTAGATTGCAGCATTTGCAGTACAGAATTCCCTCACACTTAGGGCTTGAAACAGTAAGAACACCAAACCTGAATTAACCTCTGGAAATGAAAATATCAATGCTTTCCAGTTGATTTTGGCTTCAGAACCAGTTTCTCCCCCAATTACTACCTGTTTGGATTCTTTAAGCCATTGCACAGCAAGACTAGACTTGGAGAGAAGGTACTCCTACATCTGTGACTAATTATTTTAAAACAAAACTCTTGAGAACATACAAAGTGACTGTATCTGTATCTTTACATTTGGCTGTTTAAAAACAGTTATTTTGGCCAAAGATGAGTGCAAACCATGGTCTGTTTGCCCCACCTTTGGAGACACAGATGAACAGGGAAGCAATCACGTGAAGACTACCTTACACATTCCAAAAACGTCTCTTTTCCCTCTCAAGTCCCCAGTTATAAGCTCAAGATGCTTCACAGCTCACCTGCAATCAAAACCTGGGCTTGCCATAGCCTAAGAGAAAGGCAGGAATTCAGCACAGTTCCCTCTGAGCTCTTCCCTACAGTCTGTACTTCTAAAGCCTTCTCGTGGAACAGGCTGAACAGGAGCGAATGCCCTTGTTGCCTCTCTCTCTAAAAGGTGCACTCAATGATCCTTAGGACTCCCTTGCACCTTGAGATATTCTCTCTGTGATAAGGCACCATCCTTTGGAACTGTAACAGTGGCACCTGGATATGGCCAAGACCAAGACACTCACAGCCTGGCTACCAGGTCAGACTTGGGCGCCTGGCACCCCAGGGACTTGAAAGCCAGCAGGGAAAGCAGAGTCCCTTAAAACGAGGCAGAGAGGGGGCACTGCTGCCTGTGGTCCTCCTTGCAGCACGTGGGGCATCTGGGGAGACAGCTGGGAGTCATTTCAAGTATTGCCAAACACTGCCAAAGTTCAAGCTGCTCCTCACACGCCCACAGAGCTAAGGCAGATGAGGGTGAACTGGGGAAGGGCTTCCTGTGGTGGGAAAGGTGATCAGTGGCTTTCCTGCCAACACAGAGTCCCCAGTTTGCATCAGTTGTAATCAGGTAACAGGATCTCTTATCATGCTTATGAGCAATCCGTGATAACACGTCCTTGCTCTGTGAAGTTTCTTCTGTTTAAACACACAAACCAGTCACAGCAGAACACCCACCTGGCTCCGAAGATGTCTTTTTTCGCTAGATCAATGCCAGAAACCACCTTCACCCTGAGGATACGAGACTCCTCCTGTCAATAAGAAAGAAAACAAGTTTAATGTTTATTCTGTAATTCATTTTGAAGACCAACAGTTTGCAAGAGGTTAAGCTGTGAATGAACTCTCAGTCTTCAGAGAGCAGGAGTAGTTCCTAGGTAGGATTTTGAAAAGGAAAACCTTTTGGAAGCAGGGATACGCTTTAACTGTTAAAGAACAGACTGAATCCAAACATGAAGGGCATCCAAAGCCATTCAGAGCTGTTAAGATTCAAATAAAAGCAGACTAAGAGTAGGTAACAGTAACATCATCATAGCAAGAACAACAATAATAGTAATAAAAGTCAATGAATTTGCTGAGCAGGGCCATTTCAAATCCTAAGTGATCCATACTTCACAGAAATTCATTCTACTTAGACTCTAAAGCTGTCTATTCAAACACAAGGGAAAACATTAATAACATTTCTGTTCAATAATGCTAATACCTCTTGGTCACAGAGAAGCCTGCAGTTTAAATAAAGGGTGCAAGATGAAAAATAAATCCTTAAAATAATATTATAAATGTCCCACCACCTTGGTATATACAGAGCTCAAACACAACCTTCAATGACACATGGCAATTTCTGGAGATGCATATTACTAGGACATCAACCTGATGCTCCGCTTATCACTTCACTACATTAAGCTCTTGAGCAACATTGGCAGAAATGGTATTTTAACTTTTTTTCCACCCTGTTTGATCAGTTTATTTTTGCTACACAAAGAGGCCACCAAATCAAACCTGGAAAGGATCCTACAGAAACAGGTTCTGCAGTCACTCGTATCAGTTATCCCTTTTTCTCCCCTGATAAGCCTTCCAGAACTGCAAGATACAAGATTCAATTACAGTAATTTGAGACTCTGTTCCTTGAAGATTGTTCAGAAAACAATAACATTTTCCCACAGGTTTATCCTGGCATGACCACACTACACCTACTGTATTTGCTTTAGATAGCTAAAAGCAAGAGACAGATTTGTTAGCTGTCTCCAAGATTTTTGAGATTGTTAGGAAGGTCAGAAACACCCCAGAAGCCAAGCTGTACCTGTCCAGTCTAATACCGTTCCTCTGGAAGGAGTCAGACACAGATTACTTCAGAGAAAGAAAAACAACAGCCTCATTGAACCCTTCTGCAGGGCGAGTTTCATCCTAACACATATCCTGCCACAGTCATCGTGCTGCATTAAAACAAAAGCTTGAGGATTTAAATCCTTTCTGAAATCTGTCTGCTGGTACTCTTCCCAGCAGCACTTCACCCTGTCTAAAGTAATTCCCAATTAAGAAAACAGGATGCCTTTCCAAAAGAGCCTACAGCTTACTGGAGAGGTGAACAAAACAGTACATGAAAAAGAACAATTCCATGGACTTACATGAGTGGATATGGAATGGCTTTTTTTTTTTTTCATATGTTAACTTTTTTCCATCTGTTAATGTCAATACAACATGCCTGGTCTTTTAGAGCAGTTCAGATAGAGGAAAGGCAATGAACTTGCAAATTGTGATCAAAAGTCCTTCAGTAAGAGAAGACAACATAGAAAAAAAAGTCAAAAATGCAAGACTATTCTGACCTTACTGAAGGAGAACTGGAGGATAAGAAGTTGTAATACTAAGTAGAGAGAGACAGAAAGAGGGATTTCTGACAGTTACATATAGTATCAATGCTCCTCAGGTTTCCTCTCACAAAGCCCAACATCAGCTTTACTAGAGTGGCATCTTATTTCTGCACTAAAATCAACTGCGCCCATTAACTGAATGAAACAAGTATTTTAAAAAATCATCACAGAACAGGATGAAGTCCATCTACAGGAGGACCCCTAACTCAGATTCTACAAGACACAATAGATGATGCTCCAGACTATTTAAATTGACAGATTTCAAAAGACATACCTGAGGTTTCACTCCAAATTTCAATACAGCACGAGATCTGATCGTGTTCCCTCCCTGCATGCAGGCTCTCAGCCTCTGCTAAATATCCCATTTTACCAAGCAGGAACAGTGGTTTTGCAAATGTTTGCCTGTTCACATTTTCAGACACATGAAATACACATAACTTTTAAAAAAATAATGAAAACCCCTTGATCAGTAACAAGGCCTCACCTATTTACTCAAAATTTTTCCTTCAGTCAGTAAGACACTTTGATACCATCTACCATATACAAGGAGCAAGCTGAATTTTGGATGATGGAAAATTCTTCTGCAGAATATGACATTCAGTACTCTGAATCATAGGAGTAGCTGTTCAGAAAGCTTGTCTGAAAATACTTCTCTTGTAATGCACTGAACTTCTCTGCATAATTTTGCCTAAAAGCTCTCTCAAAAGCAGCATAACGCCAGCCGTGCATTCATGTGCACACGTATGGATGAAGAGCACAGCAAAAGAAGGTGCAGCTCATGCGACCACACGAAGCCTCAAATGATACAGATGAAGGGTTCCCAAATTAAGCCTGCTCAAGCAGCACCCTGGGTAGCCTCCCAGGATGTGCACAGGCTGCCACCTCAAATTTGTATTCCTCTGCTTCCTCAGGTAGGAATGCTGCCGGGGGGAATGGCAGGACTGAAGGGCAGGAAAAGTGAGCTTTTCATATTCTTGTGCTTGCTCCTTGTGTCCCAATTTCTTCATTTATCTCCAAGTATGCTGTGTCCAAGTACAGAAAGGAGTTAAATTTTCACAGCAATTGAGAGGTAAATCTCACCTCATTGGCCAACAAAAAAATCAGATAAAGGATTGCTTGGCTGGGAATCGGGAGAGGCTTGAAACAGAGCATCAATTATGGGACATGTGTTTCCACCCGCCCTTCTCTGAAAAGACTGCACAAGAAAAGAAACTTAAGATTTTGGGTTGTGTTTTGGCTTCTTGTAAATCCAGGGCACAACGACAGAGAGTAGCCACGACAAAAATCACTAACTGCGGAAAAATCGTGAGTGAGGAGACCCAGGATCCAAACCCCAAACAAAGCAATCCCTTTGTGGCTTTGAGCCTGCGCTAATCTTTAGTGAAGCAGCACTTGGACTTGTTGAGATTAGGGACATGTTTACAGGTACATTGCTTGCAGGGGGAAGTGCCAACTTAAACAGCTCTCCCCTCTACTGTATTCCACTCCCAGTGAGGTTCTCCTGAACCTGGATGAACACCTTGAGCCCGTGGAGCCCACAGACAGCACACCAGCAGAGTGGAAGAGAAGGGGAGGAAGGCATGGACAGCCAGAGATGGAGGCAGCTGCTCAAAGCCAGTGCTCTGCAACTGCAATGATACCTGGGGCACCAAGACCAGAAATTCAAGGCTTCAGTCTACAACACTCAAAATAAAACACAGCCGAGCTTAGAAAATGGTGACTTGCCCTTTATTTTTACTCCAAAATACCTAGATTTCCAGGATGGGGAAGTCCTTGCATATAAGCATGGAGAATGTCTTCCTGGAGTTCTGTGTCATCTGGACACAGCCTCTGAGATTATTTTTCTGGTTGGACCCAAAGGTACTTGGTTAAATAGCCTGTGCATATCTTAAGAATGAAACTGATGCCTCAAGACAATACTGTAACCACGAGTTCTTTACAGAGAAATAGTTTTAGGGACCACATGAATTGACATATCACTGATCAGATGCACACAAATCCAGTGGAGCACAATTTATTGGCAGTTCAGTATCTGGACTGAATGACTTCCACAAGTAATCTATCAAACATCCTCACAGAATCCTTTTCCCAACAGAAACAAACTTCCATTTTCTGGCAACTGTATCTAACATCCCTTTGATGAGTAAAAAGTGAAAAGAGAGAATGCTTCCCACCTACCAACAGGAGGCAAGGACAGAGTCTTGGGATACTTCCTCCCAGAGTGCCTGAGCAGCCAGCACCTACCCTCACTGGATCAACACCCCAACCCCAGCCTTCCACCAGTAGCCAAATTTTCCTTCTTGCAACATCACAAGGATCAGGAGGCAGGAACATGAAAGAGGTCTACAGTAAAGGGAAGGCAAGGCTAGGAAAGCCAAGACCAGCTGACAGACACACTGTCCATACCGGAGAACTTCAGGTATTTGGCAGCCCCTTGCTGCTCAAGCTGCCATTGCAGCACACAGTCGCAGTCCACAAGAGCACTCTAGAACAGCTCATGGTCCGCAGTCCCCACCCTACCCTCCTCAAAACGGGTTAAGACTTGGTGTTCCAAGGCCACTATTCAGGGCAGCATGTTTTCACAGCTTGGCTCCATGTCAATGGCAACCAACCACCACACTGGCTCATGGTCACACCATTGCCAACAGCAGCTACACTGAAAAGCAGAAGGGAATAAGGGAATATTTGAGACCAACAAGATCCATTCTTCTCTCCCCACCTCCCCAATAGCATGGATGGGAACTTTTGACCTGGATACCTTGCTCTTCATTTTATATTTTGTAATCACAGAGAACTGGTGTGTAGATGACTTAAATGCTAGGGCACAGCCAGCAGTTAATAGCAGCAATTTACCTGCTGCATCCACCTTTCAATCACTTTTTCTAGCCTTGCTAAGTGGATATGTTAAAAACTCTCTTCTGGTTCTGCTCAGAGTTGAAAATACTTCTCAAAGAGAAATATTTGTCTGGTGGTAAGATTAAACTGGAACCAGTTTCTGTGCAATTCCTGCATTGCCTCAAACAACTAGTATCAGCCACTGGCAAATGTCAGACTAGCCCGATGGACACCTAACTCTGTGACTTCTGTATTCCACTGAGTTCCACTCGTTTTGAAAAGCATTCTAAGCTGCTTTTTGAAATGCACTGCTTGAAAAAGAAGTTAAGCTCACCCCAGTGAGGGATTTTCTGTCATTTTAAAACCTTGCCTTTAGCTTGCAAAGCCTGGAAGGGTCTCCTTAAAATGCCAGGTGCTGCCACTCCTTGCTCTGCTCACCAGCTGCAGTTGAGCAACCAGCAGCTCCTGGTTCCAGAGGCAGGGACGTGCTCCTCCTCAGCACAGCCACAGCTCCGGCACAGCCCGAGGTCTCAGGCTCAAGCAGTGCACCTCCCTAGATTGGCTCTTAGCAACTACAGTGCACAACATGTCTCAGAATTTAAATCCACATTTTTCAGAATACTTAGATAAGACATTTTTGCTACACTGCTGCTAGATGTGCAGGCACATCGGGCTGGTGGTTGCTGCCTGGCTGGTAGCAGTTAAGCAGTAAAATGCTAACATTTATGAAGCCTTACTTCTCCAAGCTATTTATGCCTCTACCTTTCTGTCCTCGCCCCTCTAACCTTAGCCTGCCTCACCCACTGCAGCAGAGCTGCCATAAAGTGCCTGGTTAGGTATTAATGTTGAGTTCCACCACTAGCCACATTCGTACTTGCTTCTGCTTTGTCCAATGATTAACATGAAGTTTATATACTCTTGCCTCCCCCAAAAATGTCAGAGGTTACATAGTTTTCTTCTTTGCTGAAGGATAACCTTTATACAGATCATGTTTTCCAATCTGTAATTCACATTGCCATTTTAGAAGATCTAGCTGATTTACATGGAACCAAGCTATGAAACCAAAAGCCAATCATGCAGCAAAAACTAGACTTTACCGACAATGAACAGACCCAAGTTCATCTCAGAAAACAGGTAAGGGAACACAGATGTGTTTACAGATTTAGGAGACTTCTGTGTGCCTATTTATGTGCATGATTCACCTTTTAAAATTAATTTTTAAAAGAACAACACATTTACTTTCACCTGGTGCTCTGAAAAGCAAAGTAATTTCTAACACCTGTTAAAGCATTCACATAGGATTAATAAAATATCCTGGAGCTGGGAAGTTTAGGGAAGAGTTATGGCAACAACAGGGAAAGACAGAGGCCGAGAGACAGTGCTCCGAGCCAGGCGGTTCCTCCCTGCCGCCCCTCAGCTTCACCCCTCCCAAGAATGACCCCGAGGGGCAGTTCACTCCACACCAATATATAACGTGCTATAAACACCAGCCTGAACAAGTTTTGGAATACACACCATTATGTTCTAACTACACTTCAGAAGAAATCCACAGCCTGGTGCAAGAAGGAAAGCTGCAGACACCACCCTCCTTTGGGACAGACAATCCCATTGCACATTTAGAGGGTGCGTTCAGAGAACAGCACTGAAAGAACAATCGATAGGGATATGCAATTAGAAGCTTGGCTTTTGTAAATGAACAGGCAAGTGTGAAAGGCACAACATTTGGATCAATGCAAACCAATATTTGAACAGATGTCATGCAGACCAGAGAAGATCAAACGTCTAACACGTTCTTCCACAACTCTAAAAGGTGTATAAAACTGCCTGTAAGTCAAACCCCTCAAGACTGACACATTTCCTGACACGTTTTCCACGCCGCCCAACAGCCCAGCAGCCACTGCCGCTGCAGCTGCCCCGGCGCGGCCAGCACCAGGCTGTCACCCCACGGCTGGAGCACAACCTGTGTCCCCAAAGCCCAACTCACCCAGCACTGCCCGGCTGCTGCGGCGCGGGACCCCCGGGCCGAGGGCAAGCACCGACCCGTGAGGATGCAGGGCCCCCAGGCCGAGGACAGGCTGTGTCCCACCGGGATGCGGGACCCCCGGGCCGAGAGCGGGCCGTGTCCCCGCAGCACAGCGCGGCACAGGGACGCCCCAGCAAGCCCCGGCAGCTGCCGCCGGCCCAGGCGGAAGTGGAAGTTTGGCTGAGGGAGGCAGTAACTGCCCATCGCCAAGGAGACCAGGTGGAAGGACGGCAATCTAGGATTTCACCTGGAGAAAGCTGCACGCCTACCGCAGCGGGGGAGTGTTGGTTTGGGTTTGGTTGTTGTTTTTTTTTCCTTCTCTCTGCATAGAGACATTTTTGATTTCAAACCAAGATAGGAGTCAGGGAGGTAAATTTCCACTGACTGGCAGGAGAGAAACCAGATCACACTGGAAAGTTACCTGCTCACAGAGACTCTGCCAATCTGGTTTCATACACTGAGCACCTCATCTCTATTTTTATTACACCTGAAAGTTTGCAAAACACAGCGAAACAGAAAAGGCAACAGATCTTTAACTCAATGTTTTGGTTGCAAAACACACCAGAATGGAAAAGACAACAAATCTTTAACCCAATGTTTTAACTGGTGGAACTTCTGTTATCCTGAGTGAAAGTCAACACACAGAGCCCCTGGTGTGATAGACACTGTAAAAACATACAGTCACCCAAACAAACTGCTCTGTCTTCTCCCCATTGTTGTGCAAATCAACCAAGATTTGCTCTTTCAAAACAAAACATGAGTATTCATCATCTACTTAAAAAAAGCAGAAGTGTTTTCTACACCGAGTTAACAACATTAGGCTACTCCTAAATCTTTTAGCAATCAAAACCAGGAAAGACAGATGACAGAAGAGTCATGCTGATTCTTACTTTGATTTGTTGGTGGATTAAATCAACCCACCTTACAGCTGAGTGAAAACACACCATACTCCAGGAAGCTATTCCACGTCGATATCTTACACAGAACATTACCAACTCAGATTAGCCTCTTCTGACACAGCCACCTCCTAACATCAACCAACCCAAGGGCAGCCCAAGAAGGAGAACCAAGGTGGGATGCCCTACCTGAGGGCCGGCTGCCATCACCCCCAGACATCATGGTGCTTTTCTGAAGGCCTCAGCAACTGTACGGGATAAGTGTCACTGTAATTCTTATGATATCTTAATAATCTGGAAATTTGTCAGCGGCAATTTTGCAAACAGTCTTTGATAAAATCTCAGCTCTGCAAAGAAAACAAGAACAGGCACTGAGGGTATGAACCACATCTCTGCTCTCCTCTGTGAAATTCAGCACAGGGAAACAAACTTAGAATAAAGGTTATAAGGTGACAACCACCTACTGATCTGGCTGAAGCACAGAAATTAAAATCTCATTTCAGGTAGTTTCACCACGAGCAACCTGGGAACCCAGCTCAGAACTTCCTCTCTCCAAGCATCGATCACATTCCCCTTTATGAAGTCCCAAACTTTGCCCATGGACAAAACAGCACACCCAGCTGCCGTGGGTGAGTTAAAAACACATGCCTCAGGTGCAGTGTATGGAGATCAAAGGCACACCAGTATCTGTGGCAGGTCAGAAACCAGGACTCTCCATTTCCAGTCCAATGTTGAAAGCAAACTATTAAGAAAAAGGCTCAAATCACAGTATGGACCTCATGAAAATCTGCTTACAAGGCATTTTAACTGCATGTTTGAAAATAAAAGTGTCCCAGGAGAACTGTGATCTATTTTTATAACAATTGGTTGAACTCCATGTAGCTATACTTGAGCAATTTCAGAAAGCATGGTAAACCAGGTCACCTGTGGTCTTTAGAAATACCCAAGAGAACGCAAAAGAACTTTAAATTAAGGGACTTGCCAAGCTGCACAAGACTCCATTCGCCTTATTTAACGCTTACACCTACTTGTATCTAACTGACACAGTGCTTTCTGCACAGCCTAATTCCCTAAACTCTCCAGTAGTCTCAGGCAGGCTATGCAGATGTCTTCCAGATCCAGCTGTGCCAGTAAAGAAAAAAGTTCTTATCCAACAGCTTTCTCCCTGGTTTTTACCTCTGGCAGGGGTCACCACGTCCCCCATCCAGCTGACAGCAGAGACCACGACAATCCAAGTAAGTCAGGTTAGGTTCATTAGACACATTCCCCTGGACAGCTTTAAGCTCATGGGCACTCAGAGTGGTGGCCATGGAAGAGACATGACCTCCACCAAGGGGCTGCAACTCCTCACTCGTTGCCCTTCGCTTGCTCCTGTTCTGGGCTCAGACTTGGTGGTTACTTAGATTTCCATTTTCTTGTCTCTTCCATCTAAACAGGCAGACACTGCTCTGAATACCTACACCAGTCTTTCATAGGAAGGACTGTCCCAGAGAAGCTTGCAGTAGCAACAAGTTTGCCATAAAAAGCGCAATGATCACTCGTATCTGCTTAATGTAGCATCACTTTGTGGCAAGTATCTCAAAGGAAAGAAATAACCAGTGTCCTATGAGGAAGGAGGTTATGTTTGTTGCATCATCCGCATACCTCAAACTTACAGTATGAGAAACTATATTTCTGAAGGAAACCTCAATCTGCTTTTCTCTGGACAAGCCAAGAGAAGTATTTAATCATTGGCAGCAGCAAAGAAACAGGAAAAGCACCTGTTACATGCTGCTATTAAAAATATGACCAAAGCTTTGACTAGGAGTTACTGGGGCATTTGCAGAAGTCTGTGACCCAAAAGTGACTCTCCTATATTGGCTTAGTTTTAAAAGGAAAAAAGAACATCTTCATCCAAACTGAAAATTTACAGCAAGTTTGAACAAAAAATTCATAAAGGAAAATCTGACAGTAACTTCTTTTCCTTCCCTTTGGGGATGCAGAAACTCAGCAGATTCATTAAAACCTCAAGCTTTTATTTAAACAAATATCTAACTTTCTGGCATGCAAAAATAGCCCTTTCAAGTATGAACTACCATAAAATAAAGGAATGATGTTCTACATGTAGGACGATTACATTACACTGGCCCTGACACTTGTAAAAGCTTTGCCAACCAGAGAGTGAAGCTAGGCCAGCTGGTTTAATTTCAGATATTCATTATCCTCGGGTCAATGTCCGGACAGATCTATTACTTTCCAGTACACAGGAGAGAGCAGTACTTCAAAACTTATTAGTCCAAAGAGGAACACAAAAAATCCAGTTCCCCAGTGAATGTCTAACAGCTTTGCCCAATAAAGGAGAATGGTCTGAATTCCCAATTAAGAGCATGCAGTAACAAGTCACAGAAGGACACCACAGGCTTGTTTTCCAAGCACCTTTTCCAGCATGACAATTAGGTTTTCACCTTTCAGTAAGCTAACCTCTGACACTAACTAATGTTAAACTTTATAAACATTTTGAACCGGTGCTTCTGACATAATGAAATCCACCAGGCCCTTAAAATTAAAACTTTTTAAAGTGAAAAATTATTAATTACAATATAGTCTGCTTAGTTTTTCCTATGCAAAATGCCACACAAATCCAGGTGTAACTCCGCATTTTAGACTACCAGTTCTCATAAAAATCCACTGATTTAACAAAGCCTCCATATATAAGCAGTATCTATGACCTCCAAGAGCACCACAGAAGGGATGAGGTGGGTTGAGCATCTGGAGATGCTCTAGTCCAGCTCCACTGCTCCAAGCCAGGGCAGCCAGGGCAGGTTGGCCCAGGCTGTGCCCAGCCAGCTCTGCACATCTCCACAGATGGACACTCCACCATCTCTGCTGGCAATGCTCTACCTCATGCAGCCCAGGAGGCCATTGGCCACCTTTGCCATGGGGTGCACTACTTAATGTGCTGTCCACCACGACCCCAAGGACCTTCCCCACTAAGCTGCTTTCCAGCAGGTCAGGCCCACCCTCTCCTGGAGCATGGGGTTACTCCTGCCTGGGGGCAGGACATGCATTTCCCTTTGCTGACCTTCATGACATTCCTGCTAGCCTGTTTCTCCAGCCTGTCCCGGTCACTCTGAATGGCAGCACGACCCTCTGGTGTATAAACCTCTCCTCCCAGTTTGTATCAGCTCCATCTCAAAGTTTGTTGTCAAACAGCAAATTAGGCTGGGGCACACAGCAGAAGGCAATGTTCTCAAATTTAAATAATAATAGTACCACAAAGCAGAAGTTAGAGATTACCAGGAAACAGATAAAAACAGAATTTCCAGAAAAACAGCCTCAGAACAACTGTGGCTAGGAATCAGGCAGGTGGGAGAACAGGTTTAAAACAACTGTCATTAAGAATCAGGCAGGCAACCATTAAGCTAAGGTTTTATTTGTAGGCAATAACATGTGCAAGGCTCCAAGGAGATACATGCTGGGTTGCTGGGCAAAGGGCAACTGCCATTTGCATGCAGTTGAAAGCTGTCCTGAGAAAGGAGAGCTTCAGCACTTCCAGGAACCTGGGCAGCTGTCGCTGTGCTACACCCCTGGCTCACAAAAGCTCTCGGCAGCACCCGGAACAGCACCAGGCCCAAAGTGCTTCCTAATAACTCTGCTGTTAACTGTGTAAACTGAATTTGAACATTCACAGTATCATCACATCACTACTACTGCTAGTGTTTTGAGAATCAAAACCACACCGAGGATCACCAGCTTGGTGAATTTGGGAAGATTTATTTATTGCAAACCTTCCATGGAAAACCACGCAGTAAGAATAAGGTCTGTCAAAGCCTTTGCAAATATCACTGTGTTTATGCCCAGAAAATAAAGAAGAAATTAAAAATATGTTAGCATGATTCTTCTCTAAGCGGCTATTATCACACATTGGAATGACAGGCTTGGGATGCACCACAGCAGCAACTCCTGGCGCATCTCAGGACTATTTAAAGAAGGCAGACAGAGCAAGTGCTCTGAAGGCTCTGCAGGCAGGGCTGGGGGTGCCCTGAGCCACACTGCACTGCCATGAGCCATAGGGGCCCGTGACACACCACAGCAGGGGGGATTTCAGTGCTGGGGTTTCACCTCCTGTTCGCAGGGCAGGGTAGGCAGACCATCACCCACTAACCACCCACTGGCAGAGGCAAGTGCCCAGGTTAGTGCAGTTAGCCCGCAGCAGGGCTCTGCACCTGCAGCCCCAAGCCCCAGCTTCACTCAGGCAACAAGCACATTCCAAACTGGGACCATGCCCAGCTCTGCCTGCCCTAACAGCCTCTGCAGTGGTCAACAGTTCATTTTAAAAGTTCTTAAGAAAGGACTACACACCAGCTAAGCAGGAAAGGCCAACAAGCGCCATAAGGAAACTATGCCCTTCAATCTGGCCTTATGCTCATTATCAACCTGTATTTTACCCCTGCCATTTCACATGCTCCAAAACGCAACTTTACAGCTTCTATCATTTCATATGATACCTTGAAAATTAGTCTTGGATAACAACTTTCCCAACCCTGCACAAGTGAGAGGCTGTGAACTGCACACAGTGACTGAGGATCCAGCCAGTCTTGCTGCAGACCAGTCAGGAGCAGAGTCACCCGGATTGCCTCCCCTCTGGCCACTCTTCAAGGAAATACTTCCATTTTCAAATGGATGCTATTTTCACACTGATATTCTGAGCAACCAAACTTCAAAATATTTATGTTTCAGAAAAGCAATTGCTTCCTATGCACATGCCCTATTGAAGATATCATTTGTTTATAGCAAGTTTTAGGAAAGTTATCTTCTTTCTTTAAACTCTGAGGACACCAACAGTTGTGATTTTAGAAGCCAGTGTCAATTATTACCATGTCATAGATCAAAATTCACACTCCCTTAGGGAAAAACCTAGGCAGCAGCTGTAGGTAACTAAAACACTTGGTATCTTACACTTTTATCCACAGAAAAATGAGAACGATGCTGGTCTTCAGCTTAGATTTTTTTTTTTTAGACACATAAATCCCAAATGCCTACTAAACTTTGCCCCATTTTTAAAGGCTGATTATGCCCACAAAATGTACAAAAAGATCCCATATAAAATGGGGGAGGTTTAGTTGCACTTCATTCCAGTAGCCCAATTAGTTGCCAGCTGATCACACAAGCACCTTTATGCAACCACAATCTATACTGTTGTTAGATATTTAATGATTTTAGACCATAAACAGTCAGCTTTATCATGGTTGCACTGTTTAATGAGAGAACATGCAATCAATAAAATCGTAATCCAACAATAAACCATGATTGGAGGCTTATTTTTAACCCAGCTCACTCCAGTGCTGGATCTAACAGCACACACCCATGAACCAAGGCTGCCCCACCAGCTGCTTCCCCTGGAGAAGACCTGCAGGGCAGGTGAGGAACAGGACACACAATTCCCTAATTAGGCTTTGCCAAAACAACCGTGCCAGCAGGAAAAGTACACTGCCTGACAGGAAAATGCCAGTGAGACTCTTAAAACCTTAAATACCTCTAAAAGGAGAGCTGCTTACTGAGCACTTCAGCCTCAGAAAACAGTCTCAAGCACGTGTTCAGAAGGTGAAACTGGCCACTGTCGGGGTCTGTTGCTCTGAAGATCTGACACTGCTTTAGCAGAAGCAAGACACTTTGTCTTGGCTCACGGAAAAATGTAAATTATAACTCTTGTTTTCAAAATATTTTGTAGAGATGTACTGGCCTGTAGAGATAATACATGAGCTTGACTGATTCCATGCAAAATTTGCATCGAGGAGGAAAAAAGCTCTTGAAAACCTTACATTTTGCTCTTTACCAAGTTTTGTTAAGAAATTCCCAAGGATTTTTGTGTTTGGTTTTTTTAATAGTTTGATTTTTCTCTTCTGTTCAAACCAGAGATCCAGTATGACTGTAACATCAATAACTGCAGTTTCCAATCACAGTATTAATCCGGGATTATTACATTTGCAGTACATTCAGCAGTGGTAACTTCAAACATATTACAAGGATGGTACCACAGAAGATCACTGCTAGCCTAACACAACAGTAAATTGTTAGTACAACGTGATGTGTTCCTATTCAGCCTAGTTTGAACTGTGAAGGAAAAATAAGCCAAGATGTTAAAAAGCAATAGGCAGTGCTGGCTAACCCAAAAAAGCTACCTAAAAGCAATTTTAGAAAGATTAGCAAGCATTGCTGGCACTAACCTTAAGCTACAATTCCAGTGCTCAGTGTATATACATCTACTACAAAAAGACCTTGTCTCAAACTTGGTTCACAGCAAGCCTGATAAACCATACAAGTGAAAAGGACAAAATACAGGCTATAATCCCAGAATCTGATTGGGAGCTGAACTTATGCATGTTTCAGAGTTTCAGTAATTTCTTTGGTGTTCTATGGTTGGAATATACCAGATACTCTCCAGATGTACCTGGCTAAATGAAAAAACTATACTAGATCAGGTGAAGGCAAAACATCTGTATTGTCATATGTATATATATAGACACCAACATATACACACACGTGTGTGTGTGTGTGTGTGTGTTGCCTGAAATAAAAAGATTGTAAATATTGTGTATTTTACCAAACTCGAAAGGAAACTATTCACTTTTCCCAATAGAAAGGAAACAATTCTACAGTGGAGAGAGAATGAAGCCAGCAGAAGCCCCATAATTACCATAGTCAAATAAAACATTCATAAAATAAAATACTACAAGAACTGTAGCAGTAAGAAACCAGCAAAAAAGAGGTTTGTTTTGCAGCACAGGAGGGTGGGAATGTCTGGGACACGCCATATGATGACCTGTGGCAGAGATAAGGGTTTGCCAGAGGGAAGAGCTGGTTACACTACAAATACTTTGGGATACCAGAAGCCACATGTCACCTGTCTCAATGGCCCACTGAACGTCTGACATCAGCCTGTGCTTTCCTTAGTGGGGGAAAAAAGTGGCTTTACTCCTGGCTGGAGGCTGCCCCGATGGGCAAAGGGTACTGGAGATTAAGAGCAGCAGGAGCAGCTGGAGAGGAGGGTTTGCTCTGTCCAGAGAAAAGGAGGCAGAGGGCCTGTCACTGCTGCCCCCCAGCAACCCCCTCCATCTCCACTGAGCCGAGCAGTAACTGTCTCACCTGGGAACAAGGGAACCCCCAGCTCAATAAAAGGACATTTACCAGATTGTGCAGTGGTCAAGGACCAGGACAGGGCCCAGAGGCTGGGGAGTCCTCATCACAGGACTGGACACAATCCCCCACAACCTGCCCTGCCCTTGCAAGCTCAGAGCAGGGCTGGACCATGTGGTCTCCAGGCATTCCTCACAGTGCTGGGTCCCCCCACCCATCCAACCTGGCAGCAGCCCCTGCAGAGGGGCAGGGCCCAAACCCAGGAGGTGGTGGAACATTGCTCCAGACGTTTCTGCTCTCTGCAAGGCCAGCTGGAGAGCCAGGAGCTGCTGTACCACAACCCTGCAAGCTGCAGAGCCCCTCCACCAAGGCTGGTCCCTGATCATCACCTGTCTGTCCCCAGGAGAGACATGTGCCCGGCAGCCTGAGGACAGCAGCATCACCAGGTGATGCTGGCAGGTCAACCCCCCACCTTGTGTCTCAGTTTCCCCAGTGAAGCAGCGAGATGCAGGAGAGATGCACAGCTCGTTGCTCTAAGGAGGCCAGGGGCAAACCAGCAGGTGGTGTGAAACATTGAGACACAGAGCCTGAGACAGGGCCTGAACCTTCAGAGACACCAAACGCCTGACATCTGAAGCCAGCCTGTACTCATCTATTCGTTAGCTGTTGCTGTTGCTTTTTTTAACTATTGTAATAGCTCAACTGCAGCAGAAATCAGGAATGTCAGTTTTCAGAGAAAGACTCAATCTTCTGACACAGTTTGTTTTCTTGCATTAATCATCCTATTATCCAACCAGAAATTAAATCAGATCCTCCAGTTCTCAACTGAAGTTAATAATTAATATCACTGTACGAGTTTCCAGCCTTCCCGGGTGAAGAAACTCTCTCAAAGACATTAACATTTCAATGAGTGCTGCTGTCAGTCAACCCAGCAGTTCACTCCTCTGGCCTCTCTGCTCCATCTTGATCAAGATTCTTTTCTTCAAGAAATATCAAGTCATATCCTCCAGCAGTATCTCTTCTCCCTTAAGGCCAACCCACCCATTAGCTCTGCTCCCCAAGGCTTTCTAGGCCTGGGGATGGATCAGCCCCATTACAGTCTCTGCACAGATCAGGGAGGACAAACCAGCCCCGAACCCCAGCGCCCGAGCCAAGGCGATGGAGAAGGGATCTGCTCTCACCACAAACACTGAGCACTCAGGCTCTTGCTCCTGCCATTGCCAACACACGTGTGCTCTGTGTGTCACCTCTTTCTCCCCCCTTCTTTCCTACTCGCCTTAAAAACACAGTGGCCCTTGGACACAGCTTTGACTTTGCCATTTGCAAAGAGTTGTCATTTAGCCATACACTCCAGGGCTGGTGAGCTCTTACAGCTGAGGACTATGGTGTCTCCTAAAAGATTTAGAGACTTGCCTGGTTTCTAATTTGGGCTTAGACTGTTGAGATTTGGTAAGTGAAGCAGAGAGCAAACTGCCCTCCTAGCCAAAAGGACAGTAAATCCCACAATGGAAGTCAAAGGCTTCCTTCTCTGGTGTGTGCACTGACATATGAGGATATGTTATGAACAGACAAAGATGTGGACAAAAGTCAAGGTATTTTGAAAAATAGCTGCAGCTTAAAAAAATTATCATCAAGAACGTGACCATTGCAGAAGACTAAATTTAAGTAATTCAGAAGTTATTCCATGCATACGTGCATTTAAGATGTGTTTCAGGAGGAAGAAAAGTAGTTACTACCTTTTTTTTTAATGAAAGGATGTAGGATCACTGCTCAAAAAGGCCAAAGGCACACCTGAGTGAGCATCCACAGCTGAAGTCATCAATTACAGCAAGTTCATCACTAGCAAATCAATGGGATTGGGCAAAAATACTTCTGCTTGGAGGAAAAATACTTGTTAAATGGTTACCACATGGATTCCTGTGGTTTTCAAAAATTAAGTTATCCCACTGCAGAGCTGTGCCAGCATTCATTGGTCTATAAGATCTTTAGAGTGGGTTGGCACCATCTAAATCCACCTCTTATTTTCAGGGTGCAGACTGGCGAGCAATGCACCCAGAACACACTGGTACCTCTATTTGTACCATGGAAATGCGGGAATACTCAAGGCATTTCTTGTCCTTTAATGAAATATGCTCCTCCTTTTCACATAGTAGAAGAGGAGACTCGTATTTTTTAAAAAAGGCAAAAAATAGTGATACTAAGAACTTTTTTTGTTTTATATACATAGTTTCTACACACATTTGAGGGTGGAAGGTTTTGGGTTTTTTGGTTTTGAGGGGTTTGGTGTGTTGTTTGCTTTGGTTTTGTTGTGGCCTTTGTTGTGTTTTGGTTTATTTTTTTATTTGTATTAATTGTTCATAAGCAACTCCTTAAGAACTTATGAATTCTATAAATAAATGGATTGTTGCTGGACAAAGCTCAGAGGTTAGCTCAGTCACTTGTTCCCAAAATGGTACTCGACACTGACTAGACTAAGAAACACTCATTAAAATATTCAACGCTCATTATGCAAAACAAAGGATGGACTTTGTGTTCTGCCAGGCATTCTGGATGCAAAATGTGGCTCAATGCACCGAACAAAAGCCACATTCAGCCCCAATGTATGGCAGAAGATCTGCAATAAGGTCAGTCATTCATCATCCCAAGGCAGGACCTCATCCCAGAGAAGCACAGATGTGTGTTCTTGGAAGCAGCAGAACATGACGGGAGCAGAGGGCACAGCATGCAGTACTCCTCAGCCAAGTTACAAGGCAATTCAACAGCTTCTGCCCCATCCTCTGTGCCATTAGCCCTGCAGTACAGGGTCAGGAACAAGCAGGTAGAAGCAATAACTTCACCACAACTGGCTGCAGTCCCAAAATTATACAACCTGTATCAAGCTCTCAAGATTCAGAGTTTCATACTGGTTTCCTCAGCTGTAACCGACTCAGCAGCCTGTGACTACAAATATAAGACATTTTCATAACCATTGGCATCTCAACCCTTCAGTTTAGGCATAAGAATTTTATATTAATTTTGAGCCTAGTCCTGAAGGATCCAACATCCCTCCCTAGAAGAGCAGAAACCACGTTGGGAAGCAGCACAGGGAGCTCAGGTACAGAGCTGATGGCCAAGGGCGTGCTTCTCACACCATCAAGTCTTCTGCTTTTAGAGAGCTCAGTCATAAACATCAGGAATAAAGGATAGGATTTTTTTCCCCAAGACAACAGAAGGATATTACAGTGAATGAAGAACAGCAGTGAAAAGCTCTGAGGATTATACAAATTAACAGACAAAGTCTGAAGAACAAAGTAATTTTCCTCCAGGCAGGTTTAAATGAAGTTATGTCCCCTTTCAGAAATAATAGAGACGATCTACAGGAAGCCCAATTTTGCTTCTAAATTATTACTGTGGCTGCACAAAGCAAAGAGAGAACAGCAGCTGGGAGCTGCTGCAGAGGTGCCAAAATCTAACTGGACACAGAACTGCCTCCTTGAACAGGCTACTGCTTTTGTAGATGTTGGAAGTTTCTAAACAAGATATGGCCTTAAACATATTATGTGATGTTATTTGGCCTATACACAATTTCCCATTGCAGTCGTTTATACTGAATATAGTAAAATCTGCCCAGAATATCAAGTAACAGCTCCAGAAAATGCAACTGCTGGTAAGAAACTTGGGACACTAAGAAAAGCACTAGATCAGTCAGCAAAAAAAGTCAAGTGAAGCTGACAGGCACCAGCAGTGTCACAAGGCAAACAAAAAAATCAAACTATCCCTCCCTTGTCTCTTCTCTGCCCCCCAACACACTTGTTCAAACCTAACTAAAAGCAGCTTTAAGTTGCTGTACAAATGAACCTCAACATTTAGGAAATGCACACACTTGCCCCAAAAGCACACTGCCATAGCTTTAGGTTAGAACCAGAGCCCTCAGTGAGCAAGGGATTGCAGCTGCAGCATGTCCAGAGATGCCATCACAAGAGACTACCAGGAAAAAAAAAATCCAAGGCTGAGGCAGTGTTCGTGCACTGCACCAGGGCAAGCCATGGTGCGTGTTCAGACTTTAGATGGGCTGTGCTAAATGACCAAACACAAAATACCCATCAGGGTGGCTGCACTGAGATTTATTTGGCAAGCAGAAAGTTTGGTGCAAAAAGGAAAAGCCCAAACTTCCCAGGATTGCTATACAGTCCAGGTGCCTTCCCATTCCCAGTTGAACACCACCCAGACAATAAAAATTCTCTCCAAAGCAATAGGCATCTCCTAGGTTCAAACAGAAGATCTAGCAGGGAGAACCAGCCCAGAACATGCAATCTGCACAAGCAAGTCAAAATCTGTTTACAAAATCTTCTGGGCTCTCCGCTCCTCCCAAGTTCCTCAGGGAATCTTGGTGAGTTCCAAGTATTCACGTAAAAGTACAATTCTCTCTGCATGCAATGTCTCCAAAAAACAACATGTACAGCTCACAAGCAATTGCCAAGGAAGCTCAGTTAAGGAAAGTATCCAAACATTTTGTCAAACTTCTGACTTCTTCATAAAACCCCCACAAAGCATGATGAAGAAACTTCATTGAAGTTGGTTTTGCAGGCAACATTTCAAAATACAAATTAACTTTGAACACTGAGAACAAGAAAAGACACAACATTTTACTCTGTGTGTTCAATCATGAAAGAGTCCCAGAGATGAATGTGCTAATGCAATATGGAAGGACTGGTGAAGACATCTTCTAAAATGAAAGCGACTGAAGCGCAACATACTTTTCCCAAGAGATCAACCAGACTTTCAGAGCCCTCAGCTGACCTACACAGGTACCAACAATTTACAAGCAAAAAGATCTAACACATAAAATCAGAACAAACGGCTCAGACACAGCAGACTGAGTGATCAAACCATACAGCACTGGATCAAGCCTTAGTGCAGTTACCCCCAAGAGCTCCTGTCCCCTCCACCACCACCATCACATGCTCTCAACACCTTCCTTGCATCTGACCCACCACTCATACAGACACAAGGTAAGTCTGGTTGATTTGCCAGAAAAATAACCCAGAAAGAGACATTCAGTTTCTGACAGTTTCATTCACTGCCCTGACAGGGTTTGCTGCTCTTGGTGGCTGCACCTGAGTGAAGGGGAAGGGTCAAGCCAGATGAAGGAACTCAACATGACCCTACACTACTGCCACAACTTTACCCTTCTGCTTCTGGAGGGAGCTGCAGCAGACACCTTCTGACTGTAAACAGCAGTGGAAGAAAAGGGTTTGAAAGGTTTGCTGAATACAAAATGTTTTGTGAACAGCTGAGCTTCAAAAACCTGCAACCGTCAACCCAGCGTTGTGTCAGGGAACTAGGAGGAAGGAAGAGGTCAAAGCTACAGCAGAGCCATCTTCTCCAGTGATGTTCTGCAGGTCCATAGCAGAAATTCCTAGCCTAAGGAGTCAGCCTGGCATCCAGGACTACCTAATACCTGCTGAATCAGGGCTTGCTTTGCAACACAGGCCATGGAAATAACAGGAACAGTCCCAGCTCCAGGCAGGGAAAAGACAGTACCTTCTGGTCTGGCACAAATCACAGCTGTTTCATAGCTAAAAAATCCAAAACACCACAAAAACTGCAACACTTAGATACCTGGTCAAATTGGGGAACTCGAGTGACACTGTCAGGAATGACAGAACAAGCAGGATGGAGAAAGCAGCATGAGAGGAAAAGCACAAGTTCCTCCCATGTAAGGAGCAGCCACTGAAGGATGGGAGGATGACTAAAACAGAAAAAAGTCATAGCACAATAGGGAGGTTGCCAAAGATGCAAGGCAGTAACGAGAGCAAGAAATTAACATTAATCATTAAGCCTCCAACCTTTTGCAACAGCTTTGTCTTGCTTCATTTTGATCATCGCAGAGGAAGAAGCAGGGCAGCTTTTTAGCTCAGTAATTTTCCAACTAGACCATACCCCATTGCAGCAGCACGGCCAGAACTACCAGTAAATTGTAAGTCAGCTGAAATAAATGGAAAAATCCCACAAGTAGTCTTTCCCAAATCTTTGTTTGAATGCAAAAGGGTAATTTTTATTTAATATTTTTAAGAGTGCTGGCCAATCCAGCAGACTTTTTCACTAGCATGCAAAGCCTACTACTTAATTTGCTACCATTTTCTGATGGGAATATCTAAATATTTCTGCATCAATCAGCAGTAAAGTGCTACCTCCTCATACCTTTTTAAGCTCCCAAATAGTGATAAGGCCTTTCCTAAGATCTACAGGTGAGGTCAGAAAACTGTAAAAGAGAACAGTAAATCAATACGCCACCTGTCCTGCGCTCTCATACACCTCCTGCCTTGAATGCACCCTTCAGGTATTTAAAGCATTTATGGGATAGAGGTATGGGGGAAAATCTGACTGTGAAAAAGCTTTTCTAAGGTGATCATATAGCACAGATCATTATCTGTTTCCACTTACCAACAACGATGTCTTTCCATTTAGCTGGAAGATTCTGGTTCAAAAGGAAAAATCTCTTCGAAGTTAGTAAACCGGCAAGTATGAATCAGTGTAAGCTACACGAGATTGGGGACTCAGACAACATGAACAGCCAGTGTGACAGCAGAGAGGGGCTTAAATGTCTTCTGAAGAGTGCAATGAATACCACCTTTAGCTAAGGAGATGGCAACCTGAGATCAGACATGAAATCCAAAGGTCTGGAACTGCACCCCTCCTTGTGCACCCGTCGGCACCCGCAGAGGCCGGACACGCTCCTCCCTCCAGCCTCCACTGCAGCGCGGTGCTGAGCACGGACACCAGGGGTGTGGAGCAGAACACGACCCCCCGGCTCCACCGGGGCAGGACCGAGATCACCACACCCGGCAGGAAGAAAAGCAGAACATCTCTCAAAATGAAAAGAGCTGTTGCTAGGCAAACACACAACTGAGGTGAATGCCAAAGCACAAAAAACTCTGCAAGTCCAGATAAGGGCTGTGGGTGGCTTTTTCCACACCAAGGTCCTGAGTTGTCAGGGATATCACCCTTGCAGGAAACATAAAAAGCACCCAACACGTGTTCCTGGTAATGGGTTCTTGGCCATAAGACCTGTCCTCACCGATGGCAGCCAGGGCCTGTGACACAGGTGGGTGCTCTGGTGAGGGAAAGAGCTCCTGGCACAGCCCAGGTGGCCCACAGAGACAGGGTCCCAGCCCTTGGGGGACAGCCCACCACCGGCTCCCCAACCTCCCCAGAAGGCAAGCCAGCAGAAGGCGCCTCGGAAAGCAAAGCCAGCCCCAGGACACATCTGGAGACTGCCTGAACTCCTGAGGGGAGCTGCCCTGCTCAGAGCCCAGCAGCACGCCAGCCCCGGTGTGTCCCCAGCATGCTATTCCAGGGCTGTCCTGCTGCCTCACCCCGCCGGGACGTGGGGATGGGGGGGCTCAACACCCCACAGCAGGTGCTGCAATCCTGGTTTCCACAGCAACACCAGCAACTACACAGCCTGCTCAGTGGGCTTTCCTGCACTCCCCAGCACTACCGGCACAGCTGTTCCAGCTTCCAGAGTGACTCCGGTTCAAGGACCCTTATTTCCTTTTCCAGACACTGCCGTCCTGGTGTTTGAAGTATAGAGCCTCAGCTGCCAAAAAAACAGTGACATCTCTTACCAGGTACAGGCTGCAACAGTCATTTCACCACCCACCCTCCAGCTCCCTCTCACACAGGGTTTGCTGCACAGGTTAATTTCTTTGCTCCTGGTGCAAGTTTTAGGATAATAAATATTTTTTTAAATAAAATTAAATTTTTGTAACGTCAGAAGCATGACACAACACAAGTTTCTGCTAAATCAATTCAAGCAAGTGTCAGAGGCATCTCTTTAACAACAATGTCAATCAAAACACAGCAACAGAAGGCGTAACTGAAATGCTTTAACATGTGCCAGTTCCAACCCAGACTTTGGACAATATCCCAAGGAAAAAAATGACACTGGTAGACACACGATATCAGAAGATCTCCACAAGACCTGAAAACACATTAGCTACAAACTTTACCATCTCAACTCTAAGGATGTTGAGGCTGCTGGTTAAGAGTTATGAAGGACCAGTGGCTCTGAGGTCTTCCAAGAGGGGCTCTCCCAGGGTCCTGCATTAAGAGCACGCAGGCATATGTGACAAATGACCCCATAGGTAACTCACACCCAGCTTGTAACCACTTAGCTGCAGCCTGGTTTACAACATTTGAGGTTTAAACAACAAGAGAAACTAGTAAGGCTAAACCAAAACCTGCCTGCATGGCTTCACTTCCTGTGACAACCACAGGATGTCCGTGGAAAAAGACTCTGGCCTTGTCCCCTGGCTCTGGCCAGATCTGGCAAGTCCAGCACCCACGGGACAAGGAGCTCTGCAGAGGGTCCTCACAACACCCATCCCTCCCTGTTCCCAGGGCTCAGGAAAAGCACAGCCACCATCCATGGGGGCAGCCAGGCCTTCTGCTGAATGAGCTACAGATGAAATCATATCTTCAAAGCAGGGGAGGAAAATCCAAGAACTTCTTTATCATGCTAATTAGACCTCAGAGTGAGAAGGTACCTTCTGGATAAGAGAGGCGACAGGATAGAACCATCAGGATAATTAAAAAACAAACAAACAAAAACAACACCCCCAAAATAAACAAAAAACTCCAAAACCATCACAATCCTGGAAAAAACTATATGTAGTTGTTACCTTAAAAAAAGAGGAAGATCCACTCAAGTTAAGTGCCCATGGTTCCTCCTAAAGGCTTGTAGAGTCCCAAAAAGAATAATTGTCTCAAAACAGCTGCCCTGACAAACTGGACATTGTGCTCAGGTGGGGCTTCATTCAATAACCACCTGGACCCTGTTCTTGCAAGGAGAGCCCCTTGTTTGGTAACCACCCTGATAAAGTGGACACTGTCCTTGCTTGATAAGGAGCAGTGGCCAGCAAGAGGAGTCCCGTGGAGGCACGGTGCCATCTTGCAAGAGACCACTTTCCTGTTGAAGGACCTCAGAGCGCATGTGTGACAATAAAGGTCATTGCTTGGTCAACCTGGATGGGGGGGCAAAGTGATCAGCTGGACCCCCGTGCCCCGCCGACTCATTTCCAGAACATTCCCAAATCCAACACTGAGTCTGCACAAAGCAGGCTGAGCCTCATCAGGAGAGGCGGGGCCAGGTGCCATCACAGAGGCAGACTCAAAACGCTCGGGGCGTGCGCCCACCATCCAAGGACCACAACGTCATGCCGAGATCGTCGCTGGATCCAAGGGTGGTGATATCTTTCCTGTCCACTCTTTATCTCTGCCTCTGTGCGTCTCCATATGTCTCTCTCTCTCTCTCTCTTTCTAACCTTATTCTCAGCACATAGGGGTACCATCATTTCTAATTTTGCTAAGTTTTTCCTGTTGTAACCTGTTGTTTTGAGAGGACCATTTTGCTAAGTTCTGCTAGTTGTAATCTGTTGCTTTAAGAGTTATATTGTTGTATGTTCTCTTTGACAAGCTTTATAATCTTACTCAATCTTAAGTAAAGGTGTGTTTTGTGAAAGCCTCCTGGGTAATGATCTTACTCCTAGAGTACTGTGCAGAGTACTCCCGAGCTTAATCTCACCAAATGGGTTGTTAAAAAGAGATATTTATATTTAGTTTGGGCCCCCACCTCTGGGGAGTCATGCCCACTTTGTGGGACATGAAAGTGCCATGCCCACCTTGTGGGATGTGACAGTGCCATGCCCACTTCGTGGGTCATGACAAGGCTGTTTTGAAATGCTACCAGCCCCCACTTTTATGTCTGGTTTTGAAACCAGAATTACTGGTGGATGCAAGAAGAGATACTCGGCAGGTGAAACATTCTGGGCTTACTAAAGGTAGCACCACATGAACTTAACAGGGTGTATTTCTTTGACGAGTTGAAAAAACCTGCTGCACAAAGTACATGTTGTGACTCCTACTCATCAAGACTGCAGTGAAGTGACAATGACACAGCACAGCAAGGACAACCGTTAGTCAAACGGTCAGTTATAGTCCCAACCAGGAAGAGCCTGTGAGGACGGAGAAACACCTGTGGTCCTCTTAGGCTACTAATATCCTCAGAATATCCAGTTTTCCATGAGAATACTCTTGGACTTGCCTGTTGCAAGCCTCTTGCCAACCATTAATGTTATAAGAGCATTAGCACCAGAGCTGTGGGTGAGAACAAGCACAAGATCTAGTCAAGGAGATGACAATACAGTAGATGAAAGCCCTCCTGCTGGGTCAGACCATGAGGCTCAGAGGCAGGGAGGTACTACCAATGGAGAAGACAGGAAACAAGGCTTATCCTCCTCACTGTACTATCTAACAAGCCTCGAGCACCAGTGAGTTGTGGTGAAGGATACTGTCAGGACTCAGCTGTGTCACAGCACTGTTGAGACCAGCCTACCCTGCTAGGAAGAACAAATCCACAAAGGCCCTTCACATGAGGAACAGAAAGGAGAAGTGCCTTCTCAGGCCAGGGCTGCAGGAGCAGGGGTTATTCACCCCAAATCCTGGCTGAACTTGCATGTCAATTTTTGGCATTGTGTTTATTTCCTACCTGACCTCCCGGAGTTAACTGTTTTTGATAAGACACTGGAAACTACAAATAAAATATTAAGTGACAAGACTTGACCAGATGGAATCACCCCAAAAGCTCTAGATACTGAGTACTCTGAGTTTCAGAGTAACCAGATGCTGTTACAGGCACCAGTGGAGTGCTGTGCCTGAGGACACAGTGTGGGCAGTGGAGCAGCTCCCTGCTACAGCACACACCTTCCTGGGTGGTCAGCTCCTCAGCTCCCCCCTCCCTGGCCTCCTGAATCAGCTTTCTCAGTGAGTGCAGGGACCTTTACCATCTCCTCAAGCATCTCTACTGATCCATTTGTCTGTTAACTTTAGCACTAAGACTATATTTTAAAAGGGGGGATGGGGGGGAGGCACATATAAACAGAGCTGGGGAGGTGAGCGCAGTAGTACCGAGACTTTAAACTATTACAACATGACCACAGCTATAAAATGAAATTCCATCTAGGCCGTTGCCGTATTCCATACAACCTGTAGCTATCTTTCAGCTCAGTAAAGCAAGACTTGTCCAAAACAGTATTTTCAAGTTCTTCTGGCTCAACAGTTACAACCAATGGCAAAGCCAGTATTTTGTAATACACATAAGGTCATTGAACCAAGAGCAGCAGTGAAGCCCGAGCACTGCTGCTTGATCTTTCAGAAGCAACCGTTCTGTTGCTTTGTTAATGAGGCTAAATCAGCACCAGCAGAAGGCACAGATGCCTGGTTTCATCCACACACCATGTGTCCCTCTCACTGCTCCCACCATCACAAACGTCACCACAGGCAACCTCAAGAAACTTTCTTCATCCTTCGAAGATCCTAAACACAACCACAACCCACCTGGTAGGCGCCGGGAATAGAAGAGCAAAGCACGGTTGGAGCTGCCATGATCACCTTAAGTGTGGATGGACACCAACCAGGGCTTACGGAGCAGTGCTCCAGAGCCCCCGTGCTCCAGACCTCACTAGGAAGTGGCCAGAAGTGGAGTTCTTCCCCACAACACCAGTTACCAGATAGACAGCTGATGAGGAAGCCATCCCAGGATGTCTCCTACTAAGAGTTACTCATCACTCCCATCTCTCCAAAGTCCTGCCATGAGCCACAAAGATGCTTAAAAAAAATAAGACTTCGAGCTGCTTTCAATTGAAAACAAACACAGAAATGCACAGATTACATGAACATACTTCCATCCTCAAGCCAGGACTATTCAAATGTGGAAACTTCCAAAGGCAAGAGGATGGCATCATTGTGCACCATTCCAAACAATTCTGCTCTTCTCCAGCAAGTAAACTACATTTAAAAAAAACCTGTCTTGAGTTGGTATGACACCAACACACCAGCACGAATCCATGCAGATAGGCACAAAACCAGGGTACTACTGCTTCACTGCAAAGCACAACTCATTCACAGAGCTATTCCTCATATCCTGCCAGCATCCTCAGAATTGCAGCTTTTTCTTTTGGTTATAGGAAAGTTCCCAATTCTGAGAAATGGGCATTCTTACAAATACCTACATCCTGCCAGTTCACAGGAATCGAGGTTAAAAGAATGGAGGGAGGAAAAAATGAACAAATTACAAATGTATACATTGAGTCTTTTGCCCAGTTAGGACATCATCTGGAAAGCAGACATTTCATAATACATTTCAAGAATCAAGTTCTTGGGTTTGTTTTGTTGGGGCTTTGGGTTGTTGTGGTGGGTTTGGTTTTTTTCCTCAACTATTTTAACTGCAGTTGGCTTCAAGGCCTGTGCAATTTAACCACATCTCTTATTTTAAAATGAATTACTAGCTAATTGCTGCTTCTTTGCAGAAAATAATTACTTTCCTAAGGTTTTGTTTTTCTTCCTTCTTTGTGGGAGGGGAAAGGATGGAAGGATCAGAGGAAGGAAGCGCTCCAGCATTCCGAGCTCGGCAGCTTAAGACCCCAGTGCTGGGAAGACCTGGTGTGACAGGTGGGCAAGCACCTCTGAAAGCTACAGCTCTAGTCCCAGCTGAAGGTAAAACCCCTGGCAGGTTTTGAAAACAAAATGGCAGCAGCTCCAGTCCCGAGCTGAGCACGCCAGCAGTAAAACCACATTCCTTTCTCCCCGTGCTCACCCAACCTGCCAGTGCATTCTTACCCAGTGCAGGGAAAACAACAGCCTTTCCCAGCTCACACTCCATGGCTTTTCTAAACTGGGACAGAGCTGCCCAGTAGCAGTTCTTTTACTGCTACAGTAAAACTCTCCTACTCAACACTATTAAACATTTAAGAGGAAGCAGCAGCAAAAGCAAAAGCTGAAGAAATTTTTGAAAGTTAGCAAGATTTTCTCAGTTCACCAACATCAAAATTTACAAAACTATGACTAAACCGATCTACCTCTGCATATTGATACTGCATTGCAACTTTTTAGTGACTGAAGCTGTTAAATAAGCCATCTCTCACTGCTATTAAAAGGCATAGAGCTCTCCAGCTCCCCCAGAGAAGTCCCAGTTTATACGCCACAGTTTAATTAAGCAAGAGGTCTTGGCCCCATATAATCCTCCAGGACCAAGAGATTGCCAATGCAGGCTGATTCAGCTGGAAGCAGGTGGCTGCCATCAGGCTGCATCTCCACCAGACCCTGTGACACCCGCTCGCAGCTGCATCCTGCAGCCCCCACGGCAGCTGCCTCATGTCGGCTCCACCAGCACTTCCCACAGGTATGGCAGGAACAACAGCACTGAGTCCCACAGTCTCTGATGTGGCCTCTGGATCTCACAGCACCATGGAGATACCCCAGCTTCCATAATGAGCTGTATTTGTTTAGAAAGGGTAAATATTCTAACCCGCTGAACCTCTCATTGTCTGAAGCCACAACTCCAACCTAGACACTGCAGTGGTGCACTCTTTCTTACCGTAACATCCCAAAATATTAATTTTATTCCCTTCTGAAAGGTAAGCTCATTTGGCACTCACATCATGGCCTGGCTGAGACTCGCTAGCCCCAGCTCACAGACAGAGCTGTGCCCGGAGGCTGGGCAGGCTGCTGGGCGACAGGAAGGGTCTGCTCAGCAGGAGTGGGGCTCACAGTCCGTCTTTGCCTCCTAGGGAAATGGCACTGGGGCAGAACCCGGTGATACCGGTGAGCTGACATTTACCATGACACAGTGCCCTCCAACGGCCAGCCACAACATGGAGCGCGACAACACTGAGCCCAAGGACACGCTTAGGGTCCCCTCCTCAGCACTGACTGCCACGGGCCTGCCCCCCGCAGCACCTGCCCCCGGCCGCACAGCCACCCCCGCCCCTCGGCAGAGCCGGAGCTTCCCCCGCATGGCACATGTATGAAACCACCACTTCTTCACCCCCTCGGGCCCACGTTGTAATACAAACCATCTTACACGTCTTTACAGTAACTTCGCATTAAAACTAGAATTTAGTGTCAGTCATAGTGGCCAAAACATGCTGATAACTTATTAAAAGCAAGTTTAAAATGCAAGCTTTTATGAAAATCTGTTGACCTACTGAACCACAGCCTATTAATTTTGTTACTATGTCACAACAAGCAGATATGCAAGCTCTTTCACTTTGGGAATGCTTCCTTATCTGGACTTTTTAATCATCATTTAAAGTTTTACGTGCTGTCCCTGGGAAGCCAATGCACTTAGCATCTATAAAACCAATTCATTTTTTTTTTCCATTTAAAAAGTCAATAAAAGAGTTACTATGCTGAATTGCTTAATACTAGGCACTGTGTCACTGCTGTGACCAAGGGAGGCCCCTGCTCACACTCTGATGACAGAGTTATGCTTTTATATAACCAGAGTATTCAGAGCAGAAACAACAGACCTCTCTTGTTAAAAAGCCTGTGCTCCCAGCCTTGTTCACGGAAGGTGCAGCTTCCCAGGAACTCGAGGGGTTTTTCTGTGTAAAAGCCTCCTGGCTCCACACCAGCATCAGGCTGAGCTGGAGCTGGCAGAGCTGGCAAAGGCAGCCTTGGAGATAGCTCTGCCTGTCCTCTCCGATAGCTAGGGTTCAGCAGAGCCAGCTCTGCTCTGAGCTGCTCCTCCTACATGGCACCTGCAGCCACACCCTTGGGAAGGTGGCCATCCATCCATTCATCCAGTGGTCTCCTCGTGCCATCAGGCCCAGTCCTCCAGGAGCTGGGCTGGAACCAGTGCAAGGAAGGGACACAGCTCAAGGGCTGCCCCTCGGACGCTGTCCTGGCAGGGCCCTGAGGGCTCAGGGGACCTCTGGTCCTACCACTGTGGTACAGAGGCGGCATAAGCAGCAGGAGATGGTCTTACCATCAAGGCAATGCAGCAGGAAACATGACCTTGTATCTCTCTACAACCTTCTAGAACACAACAACTCATCATCAGGCTGATTTAAAAAACTAACAGTTTGCTTAAAATGCAAAGTAGAGAAATCCAGCACTGAACTCCATGAGGTCACTGCTGTGTCATCGAGTCAATTGGGAGAGGAAAAATGGAAGCATTTTCCCTCCATAATAACTCGAGTTAATTGGTAAGTGGTTTGATAACATGTTCCTTTTGAAGCCCTCACAGCCTCATCTCACCAAGGCACCAAAACATACCCAGATGAACTTCATTAACATGACATTCAAGTAGAGGGAATGAGACACCCTCAGGGGGGAATCATTCCAGAGCCACGAATCCACCAGGAACATGCAAACACAGGGCACAAAAGCCAACTTCCCATAGGGCCCCATTTGGAAGCAGTATGCACAAAAGGAGGCAGTTCATCCACTGTATTGAAGCCATATACCTTGTCACCTCATGGCCCAAGCTGTACTTCACCATGACATCATTGTGGCAAATCTTATTTTTACTCTCCATGCTGACATTAGACAAATTGCAGACAAGCCTACACAGGAACTCACCCCATCCACAGGTACCATTTCCATCACACCTGAAAAGTGCTTTTGCTTGTATTTACCAAAAGCGTATCTCATTAAAAGCCAAATGTCACCGAGGCTCCTCAGGCCTCAAAACCCTACAGGACTCACTTCTCACGCACAATGCTTTCCCCAGTACAGTACACAAGAATTAAAATCAGGAAAAAAGATTAAGCTGCAGTGACTACATCCACAACTATTTATTTTAAGGCATATATAATTATATCTCATGCATCAAGATGTTTTCATGAACATAAGCTCCTTTTTGACAATTTCTAATGCATGACAAAATGTCATCTCAGTAGGAAGCTTGTAATTTCAGTTTATTCAATCACAAGTCACGGAAGTTGAACAGATCTTGAAGAGAGAAGAATGCTGGAATTGGAGAGAGCAGTTTCACATAAGAACCTCTTTCTTGTCTGCATTTTAAAATATAAAAAATGCTCTTTGCTCAAAGATCTTTTCTGAAGACATTATTTATTCAACCAAATGGGATACAAGAAGCTGCAAGTTCTTCTTCCATCCAAGCACACTGAGGAAGGGGAAGGGAATACTTGTGGGAACTTTGTTTTGTCTGGGCAACATTCAGTTTCAGGACTCTGAAGAAACCCAAACTGAAATGAGAGGTGTACTTCTCTAAGGGACACATTGTTTCCTTTCTTCTTACAGGAAAAACAAACAAACAAAGAAAGCTAAAAAGTAAATTAAATTTACTAGATTACTCCAGTAACTCCTAACACTGAAGGGTCCTGATGTATCTCCTGGTTCAGCAGAGCTCTGAACAAAGGAAGGCTAGAGGCTGCGGGAAGTCACCCGCTCCCTGGGCTGGTGCTGCTGGGTTCCCACCCTGCGTCCCTGCTTCCCAGGCCAGCGTTCCCCCAACAGGTGCCACCCCAACCCAGGGGGACAACGGCCACGTGGTGCCAGACAGAGCGACGAGTACTGTGTAGGACCAGAAACATGCTCAGCTCCTGAGGAGTGCAAGTTTTTATGTACACCGGTGCATGAGCACCTGAGCTTCCAGCAGAATACATAAATATCATTTCACAGAATGACAGGCTGGTTGAGGTCAGCAGGGACCTCTGGAGGTGATCTGACTATCTCCCCACCCTGAGTTGGAGCCACTGCCCAGGACCACGTCCAGATGGCTTCTGGGTAGCTCCAGGGATAGAGCTTCACCACTGTTCCAAACACCCTGTGCCAGTGCTACAGTCACCCTTGCAGGGGAAAATTCATAGGAAGTTAATTTGATTTACAGCTCATTTTAGCTAATAGAGATTAATCTAAAATGTTTATAACTCACATTTAAAAGAGGCAGACTTTTGAAAACAACATCTGAAGAACAATGCAGTCTGTCAGAGGCTAAATGCAATAGCTGTCATCTGTGACTCAGATTCCCGAACTACCGAGTGTCTTAACGTCCATCAGGGTTTGAACAAAATAAGAACAGATGTCCAACCTGAAGGTATCCACTGAGAGTTACAGCTATTTGCAGAGACTAATGCAGGCACTAACGCTGCAAGCACTCTAACATATGCTTAAATTAAGACATGAAGTAGGCCTACTGCCATGCTCATCCACTGTGCAAGTGGAAGTTAAGCCTGTGCTTAATTATTTGTAAAAGATATTACTATTTTTATGGGAAGCCATTAAGCAAGTCTAGCTTATATTTAAATAACTACCTCTTCCAATCAGCAGATGTGCTAGGAGAGATAGTCCTACACAAGGCCTACTTCAAGCCCTACACAAAGTGTACAACCAAACTGCAAACTGTATTTCAAACTGAGGTAGGAACAAGGAAAAATTAATAGCCTAATTGTGCCGACACAAGATTTGGCCTCTCAAGACTAGCAAAGAGATTTTGCTTTTCAGAACAAAGAAACAAGCCAAGTCCAAGCCAATGCTAATGGGAAGCCACAGTGCAATGAAGCTGCATCCATCCCTTCCTTTCTCAACCACTCCTTAGGTTCACCTTTAATGAAACTCACAGCCACCTGCCCCTCGCAGAATCTGCCCCTTTGGTGCTTTCCTTTGCCCACATGTCTAGCACAGACTGGACAATGGTTTAGGCTCTTCAAATATGGAACCTACAGCCCCTCCATGCTATTAGAGGCTATTAAAATATTGAACCCCTCCTCTGTCATGCCCTTCCTCACCCTGCACCTCTTTCTTCCCCCTATTTCCATTCACAGTCTCCTATATATTTTTAGATGCTCTGCCCTGCCAAGTGTCCTGCACCATCACGATCTACAGCAACAAAGAAAACAAAGAACCTGTCCACTGCTCCTCCCAAGTAGGGTGGCTGCAGCTATCGCTGCACGCATGACGTTGGAGCACTGTGGGTCACTGTGGGGAGAGCAGAACCTTGCTTTTCTGAGCAGCACTTTCAAAAACCTTGTTTTTCCCTTGGGAGGTGAGCAACAGACACCTCTTCTCCCCTGGACAGCCATGCCCATGCTTCCGCAGGCCGGGTCCCAGCACCAGCTGGGGATGTGAGCAGCTCGGCAGCAGCTGCCCCTGCTCTCCTGAGAGCCCGCCAGCGCAGCGCAGCGGCAGGGAGCGGGGTGCTCAGCACCAGGGCTGGCGGCTGCGCGCCTCCCCCCAGTGGGTCCCTCTGTGCACTCATGTCTCTTTAACATTCTGTGCAAGTAGCAGCATATGCCAAGGAAGGAGGCAGGGACAAAAGATACCAGCGAGTTCACACACACCAGGAAAGCAACAACCAGACTCCAGAGCTGTGTTCTCAGGCACAGATTTGGGACACAGCAGCATGGCTCACAGGTCTCCCTTGGCCTCACAGATCCTGCTTGCTAATACACCCCGAACTGTGACACCATGTATCCACCACCAAGCCAGGGTTCTGGGGTGCCCGGGCTGGGACAGCCAGCCCCTCTGCTGTCCTGGTTGCTCCTTCAGCCCCTCCAGCACCCCGGGACAGGCAGGGCCGCCACAGGTCGCTCAGCAGCAAGCCCCGGTTACCTGGAGGGTCAAGAGACAGAGAACAGCTCCTACACACAGGAGCGAGCTGCCCCGGGGACTCCAGCAGCCTCAGCTGCTGCCAGCTAGCCTTGTCCTCACGTGAAGGCTGATGAACAACCCAGGGAGAAGAGTCTCCCCTGATTTTGTGTTCGCTACCTTAAGCGCTCAAGGCTCTTGCAAGGTGCTCTCTTCTCCCCCACCTTCACACACAGAGGATTTTAAATCAGACTGTGCTCATAGCTTTATAAATCAACAAAAGCAGAATGAACCACCCCCCCTTCACAAAAACACCCACTCCAGCCAAAGAACCTCCTTTCCAACTGGAACTAAATGATACAGTCATCTAGATTTGGTGCCCATTCAAATATAATAGGTAATAAAATTGCCTGGCAGCTTTTACAGTCAGAAGATATTTTTTTCATGCCAGTTTCTTCCATACCATAAAAAGACTGATAGTCCTTGTGTTTATTTCCATAAAACCAGATATAATGTTGTTATTATTCACTCTTGTAAAAACACAACCCAGGCAAGAAATATACCTGATACTGACAGCCGATGCACATCACAGAACAGTAACATAGCTTGTCTCTTTTCTGATGCTTTATTACACTGTCTACTAAGAGAAAGGAGCACCTCAGCAAGGCAATGAAATAAAAAGGGCATTAACTACAATTTTTAACATTCACATAAGATCAAGTGGACTGTTCTGCCTGTGCATATTTGATTTGTCCGTGCTGCATATGGCTCTGCAGAAGACATCAGTTGATAAGGCCAGCACACGGTGATTAGTTATCACCGGTCCTACCTACTTTATCAAGCTCCATCTGCATTAGGCACCAGGCTGCGTTTGGCACCAACCCCGGTCCCGCACAAGGCGGAGGGACCGGGGGGCAGCCTCCCCCGACCGGCCCGGCCCCTCCCGGGCGCACCGGCAGAGCCGCGCTCCCCGTGGCTGCCCCCCCGTCTGCAGCACCTCCGTCGGCAGCCCCGGCTCTTTGTTCGCCACCAAGCCCCGTCGGGTGGCGGCAGGGAACCGGGCACGTGAACGGGGCAGTACCCGGGACACGCTCTGCGGCGAGGACCGCACACCGGCCGCCGGGGAACCGCCGGGGAAAACCCGGACCCCGCTCCCTGCCCCGCGGCAAAGCGCCCCGGTCCGCCCCGGCAGCGCGGGCACGGGGCGGCCGGGGGACTCCAGCGGCCCTTCGGTTCCTTCCGCGGAGCTCCGGGCCGAGCGGCCGCACCTGCCGGGGCTGCGGCTGCCGGCGCTCACCGGGACCCGCCGCCACGTCTTCCGCAGCGCTGCCGGGCGGGGGTGGGGGGCGCAGAGCCCCGCGGGGCGGGGCGGGCTGGTCGGGCGCCCTTCCGCACCGACCCTCGACCTTCGCCCGGCCGGCGGGGGCTGCCCGTGGGGCCGGGTCCCCGCCGCCATGGCGATGGGGCGGCCGGCCGAAGGGCGCCCGTCAGCCCGCGGCGGGCGGGGCCCCCGCACCCCGCCGCATACACACACACCCCCGCCAACGCCCACGGCCCGGCCGCGGGGGCTCCCGAGCCGCCTCCGCCCTGCCCCAACCCACCTCGTCGTCGGAGAGCCCGTAGACCGGCTCCACCGCCGCCGCCGTCGCCATGGAGCCGCTATGTAGGGCGGCCCACTCGGTGCCGCTCCCGCCCGGCGGCTTCGCGGGGGCGCCGCGGGCCCGGCCCAGGTGAGCCGCCGCCGCCGCCTCCTCCTGTTGTTGCTGCTGCCGCCGCCGCCGCCGCTGCTGCTCTTCGCCCGCGGGCGGCGGAAGGCGAACGCCGGCGGGAAGGGGCCGGGGGCGGTGCTGCCCAGGGGCGGCGCTGGGGCCCGCCCGCACTGCCGCCGTCGGCTGAAGCTGAAGCTCACGGCGGCTGCAGGAACGCGCCCTCCCCGCGGCGGGGAGCCCTGGCGGCGGCCCAGAGGGGCGGGGAAAGGCCTGGGCCCGCCCAATGGCGGAGGCGGTGGCCGGGGGCGGGAAGCCCCGCCAGGATGGGGCGGTTCATTGCCGTCGTGCGGGAGGAGGAGGACGGCACAGGGCGGGGGGCACCGCTCCCCCTCACGCCGCCGCACCACCCTTTCCGCGCGCGGGCCGCAGCGGCGGGAACGGGCGCGCGGAGCGGGCGCGCGGAGCAGGCGGGAGGAGCGGGCACGAGGAGCGGGCACGAGGAGCGGGCACGAGGAGCGGGCACGAGGAGCAGGCGGGAGGAGCGGGCGCGAGGAGCGGGCACGAGGAGCAGGCGGGAGGAGCGGGCGCGAGGAGCGGGCACGAGGAGCGGGCGCCCCCCGGTGGGCGCGAGCGGCAGCGGCGCTGGGGCTGTGGGGCGGGACCGCCCCCCTCACCCGCGGGCGGTTTGGAGGGGAGCGGGCGGCGGGGGAGCGGCCCCGGTAACGGGCCGGGGGGGGCCTGACTCGGCGGCAGCGCTGCAACTGCACGGGGAGGAGCCCCGCACCTCGGCCTCGGCTGGCGGCGGCCGGACCGGGGGTCCGCGTCCTGCTCCCTTGGTGCTGAGCTCCCCGCCCCGGGGGCCGGGCGGTGTCTGTGCAGCGGGGCACACCCGGGGGACACGGCTCCGTCCCCAGCCCCGCGCTGCACTCCCGCCGGGGCCCGGCTTCGTGCCCGCAGTCACGAGCCTGAAGGTTTTTAAAGGATAAATCCCAGCGGGACGGGCGAGAATAGAGCCCGTGGAGCGCTCCGGCGGCGGTGGTTATCCACCCGAGCTGCTTCATCACTTAGCCTCGTGTTTTTAAGGAAACAGAATATCCTGGGCATTGGGAGGGAGGTTACTTCTGGGCAAAATCAAGTCACGCTTAGTTCTAAATGACTTCCTTATTTGATTTCTGCTCCTTCCTTAATTGGCTCTGTCCCCTCCCCAGCCCTGCCCCACCCTCGCTAATCTCTCATTTATGATCTCTCTGTTAGCTCTTGGCAATACGATAGTGCTTAAGTAGCGGTTAATGAGCTCTGCTTTACGTGAGAGCTGTTCTCGGGCCCATTTATGCTCTCGCAGAGCTGCAAATGAGTCCCGCTACTTCCAACTCCGCGATCCGTTAGTAAAGCCGCGTGGAGCCAGTGACACTAGGAACATCTGTCCCCACCCCTGCTCCCTTGTCCCTTCAGAGGAGGTTGGCCACAGCCCAGACTCTGGCCGCAGCTCCGGCTGGCCGTGGCCTCCCCAGCGCGGCGGGGCTGGGCTCGGGGTCCGGTCTCTCAGCCCGGTTCTGTCGCGCCCCTGGAAACCAGTGGCAGCTGCCGCAACCGCATCGGGCCCTGAGCTGCGGCAGCACCCAACTCCGCTCCTCTCCTGCCGCCTGTGTCCCCTGCTCGGCAAACTCCAGCGAAGCACTGGGGACGCCCAGGGGGAGGGACATGGCAAATAACCGGGGGACAGTCGCCCCCGAAACTGGCCTGCTACAAACAGAAACAACCGCGGTGGTTCGGTAACTGTTTTTCCCTGTGTTTTTACAGCAAAGGGTTAATTCGCCACTAAAAAAACCCCATCACTAGAGAAGCTTTCAACTACCAGACAGACCAACCTCTCTATGTTCAGATATCTTCTTACACCTGTTTTCTGCTCCACAGAACTGAGGGGAAAGGGAAATAGGAGATCCCTTTTTCTGGAGAGATTCCACAGGCAGTCCATAAGCCAGAAAGTTTTTTTCCAGCCTTTACAAAAGCTCTTCCTGGGGAAGGAGGGATTTGACCTCTGCCCAGACAACAGTGCACCAGAGCTGAAATGGCAAGCTGTTAAAGTGCAGCTTATGAAGGCATTAGCCTTTGTACTCACATGAATGTCTCCTGTTCATAAACTACACATGATGTAGTTATTAACTGGCACAGAAGGCAGGGTCTTCCGCAGCACCATCCTCTGAACTGCTCCTGTTTCCCCAGCCTTGGAGGACCTGTTGGAGTGTCCCCTCAAAGTGTCAGGTCCAAAGGAGCACCTGGGCAATAGGCTCACTCAGCCATTCTCATGTCAAGGCAAATTCAGTTTTATTCTATCTCCTGAGCTCAGCAGATCATTCTCAGACCCCTTTTTTCCCATGCTTTTTAATAATCTACTTTGATACCTTAACAGAAGCAGCTCCACCTCCTCTCATCCCCTGGATGCCACTGAAAGTCCAGATTCCACATCATTCCCTCCCCAAGGGTCTTTCTCTTCAGTTTTCTCCATCTTGCTTTAACTCTTCATATCACAGCTTCAGAGCTCTGAGCAGGAGCACAAGTCACCCCAGGCTTTCTCTCCAAAGGTCACTTCTGCAATATCCAGTTTGCCACAAGTCCTGCCTCATCACTGGGATCTGACCACAGGCAACAGTAAACTGAACCCAAATCATCTGAAGGGCTAGCTCTGGGAATTCAGGTGGTACTTGGGAGGATTGCAGGATTACTTACAATATTTTCAGAAACTTGTCTCAGCTCTTTGCAGCTTGAATCTTTCAGTATCAGCAGTAGAGACCATGAGCTGTAACTGGAAACTATTAGGAACCTGGCATGGACTACCACGAACATTTGTATTTCTGCAGCACAGAATGAAAAGGAAACAGCTGGCTGTAATTCAACGGCTGTAATTGGACTGGAATCCAAACACTGTAAAGCTGGTGGTTCATGGAAGTCTAAGTCTGGATCCTTTCTGCAAGGCATGGGGACCCATGTGCCCTGGCAAGCCACCTCCAAACCCCAGCAGTGGCTCCTCACTTCCACACAGCAGCAGCCAGGCTGCTGGTTGTGCAGCATCAGAAAGTGCTCCCATCAACAGGCTGTCCCCTGGGGAAAATCTGTGTCTGCACAGCCTGAATGAAAGGATCTCTGGTGACAGAGCACAAAATTAGTACTCTCTGCCACTAACACATCAGCCTTACCGGGTTGTAAAGCTTTAGTATCAAATCTCTGATGGAGATTACTTGTTTATTTGCTGGTGAATATTACATGCATAATTCCTCTCCAGAATTGTGTTTAGAATCATGGATGGCCCCAGAGAGATGTAATTCATTTGAGAATGCTGACATCAAAAGTGTCTAGGTGCACCTCAGATGACTTATAACTGGCCTCTTTATATGACAAAAGCCTATTAATAATTTAAAATTTTCAGGGAAAAAAATAGTTTAAATACATATTATGGACAGAAGCTCTCAATTAAAGATGAAGCTTCATACAAGTGTGTAAGATGGGATGCAGCTGGGAGTGGTGGGGAGGGACACAGCCCCCCTTGGCAGGTGGGTACCAGAAGGTGCAAGGAGGGGAGCTCCTGTACCCAGACACCTGCCCCTGGCAGTGACCCAGACTGATGGTCCTTTGGAACCTCAGCAGTGGCCCCAACCAAACGTGAAGCTCTGTGCCAAAAGCTAGAGGGGGCTTCCTTGCTGTCCAGTTGGTGATTAGCTGCTGGCCTGGGGCTGGAGGGTGATCTGCTGGTAATTCCTTTAGCCTCATCAGCCCTAGAGCAGAGCTGTTCTATTCACATAAATCCCTCATCTGTTTCTAAATCTCTCCAACCACTTCCTCAGCAACACCCCCAGCAGCAAGGTACCCTGGGCTGGCTGCACACCTGCATAAGAGCATTTCAGGCCTTCAATGTCTGTCTGTACTTCCCACCCATTCTTCTACTTGTACTAAAGAGCCCAATAATGCCAGTAGGTGCTTCTCTGTAGAAAAAGGGAAAATACTTTATCTGCTTTCCTGCATGGACCCGCAGTCCATTGGCTTTTAATTCCCTCATATGGCAAATAAAAGTAATAAAAACACCTGAGCATGTGCCCATTTTTAGCTTTCCATCATTCTCTTTAGAGGACAGCAGAGGAAGAAAATGCAAGAAACTACTTCTACTAACATGCTTTTTCCGTGTGTTAGGGAAATCCCAATGGCATTATCATCATAGTCTAAGATGTGAGAAAACAAGGAGAAGCTTGGCCCGAAGACACACAACAGATGATCCAAAGGGCAAGAAGAGCACGAGGTCTTTTCTAAAGAGCTCTTTGCTGGGCACACACATGAAAGTTGTTTCAGGCTGTTCAAACATGAACCAGCTCCAGCTGAAAAACTGTGTTGCCACAGTGAGCTTAAGAGCCCTGCTGAGCAAAGGGCTCCAAGCCCATGTACTGCTTTTTGTTTGAGTACCACCTGCCTGCTTTAACCTGGCTGTGCAGCTTCAACATCAGGACTGGATCATCTCCATCAAGCTCAATGCCACAGGCAAAATGAATTTACATCTGTCTTCAAGACATGTGTCCTCCAGCATGTATCAACCTGCAGAGACAGGGAGAAGAAAACTCTTGTAAGGGATGTAACCGTTCCTTAAGATCCAGACCAGCCCCAACAAACACTCATTTGTGTGAACAACAGGTCAGCAGCAGTAGAAGACAACATCTTAATTCCTGTATCACTAGTTTTTAGCTTTTTGCTGAAAGAAGCATTCCTTTATTTAGTTTTAGAAGAAGGCTCCCAACTTGATGTTGGCTAAAATCAAAGCTGTATAAACCTTAAATATATTCAGTATTATCCTATGAGATTTTTATTCATTTAAATTACTAATAAATAATCTGCACTCTCAGGATATTTTGTAGGTATTCTGTTTGGCAGTGTGGTCTCCCTCCCCATTCAGACACTACCAGGTAACAGTAACCACTGATTTCACCCTTCTGCAGCTGCCTCCCTCATCTTTACTGTCTCATCTATTTAAATCATCATTTCATGGGGCCAGGGACTGGCACGTCATGTGCTTGTACATTGTTAAGAGAAAAGGGGCCACTGCAGATAGGTATGATGTAATTCTGTGCAGTGGAAAGCCTTGTACCTCAGCAGACGTGTGGTTAGCCCAGATGCAGTGCAGTAACAGCAGCACTCAGGCATCTAACTTTTTGCTCAGGAAAGTGTTATTGTTAATGTGCCTTTTTTCCCCTTGGTATTACAGTGTAGATGCTCAAGAGCTAGTGCAGCAGGGATTTTTTTCCTGCTTCTCAATGCCAAGTGGCAGAGCACATTTCACACAATGGCTTTTAGTAGGAAGGGTCAGAACTACCAGCTTTGGGAGGGAATTCATAGGGCATTTCTGGCCATCCAGCAGTCCCCTGTTGGGTGACAGACTGCTGAGCTGACAAAACCAGGAAATAGCCTTGTATGTTCTTATCAGGTACCAATATATAACATGGGAAAATTAAGATCACAACAAGCTGGTGAACAGGGGAACACCCCACTGTGGGTTCATTATAAACTCAAAGCCCTGCTCGTGGAGTTCACTCTATCCCAATGTATACCAGGCATCTTCCACATCTCAAGCAGATATTTTAAATCTCTTCCTCAGAATGTGTGTGAAAGATTAAGAGGGATGAGATCAGAAATGCTCTCAGGCATTTATCCCTTGTTCCCTGTCTCTTTCCATTACTTTTTTCTGTATACTCTGAACATTAGTTTTGTAATATACTTTTTTACTGCATTGCACCATCAACATTTTTGCGTATTAGATATATATTTTAGTTTCATTTTTAGCTCAGATTGAAACATAATACCATACTCTAACTTTTATACTAATACTGGTCTTGCCCCTTTCTAGGTATTTTTTCTATTTTTCCCACAACAAATCAATGACAGTTGATCTCACAGTCTATGAGCTATGGACTCCTCCAGTGTGAGAAATCCTGCAGCCTCATTGTGCTTCAGGTGAATTATTTCCAATTATAATTATTACAATTACAATAATTACAATTAAACTTTTTTTTTTTAGCTTTTAGTTCTTTAATTAATGAGAAAACACTTATGGGAGGTTCATGACATATATTCTGCCATTTTCAAACAGTTGGATCAGATTTCATGCAGTAAGCAGATTTTACTTTTCAATCACCTCAGCTCTGCATTTTATTGCTGCTTGTTTCTACAGTTCCATTTTTACGGACACAGGGATGGAATTCATCTGACCTAGTCACTCAGGGATCCTTTTATCCCCAACAGAGAGAAACAGGAGCTTTTGAAATGCAATTCATCTCATCATGCAGAAGCAGACATCTGAAAAAAGTCAAATGAATGTTACCATGGAAGTGCCTTTCTCTCTGTTGACTGTAAGAAAGCCCAAGGCAATGAGCTCCAACAAAGGCATCCATGTCCCAGGCGTCCAGCTGCAGGTGGGAGGGGGACTGTCCTTCACAGCCAGCCTAGATTCACCTGACCCACTTTTCATAATTTTTAAAAACTAAATGCAGTAAGAACGCATTTCCATACAACATGTTGAAAGCTGAGGATGGAAACAGTATTTTAACTCAACTCCTTACAAAGTAGAACAGCAACCCACCTAGCACCTGAACAGCAGTTCATGCAGAGAAAAACAGAGGCAGAGTGTCAAGCTCTTTCCTCCTGTCCGTGCCTGCGGGACAGTCTCCCCTCCTTGTCATTTAAATGGTGTCACATTAGCAGGCAGCAAGGAAATGCAGGTGCCAGCAAAGCTCTCCCTCAGAACGGAGCAGGTGCCACCACCGCCTGGGCACAGCTCAGCCGAGCACCGAGTGCTCTGGGGAACAGAAGGGGGCTGCAGAGTGTGCTGAAGCAGCAGCAGCTGCGGCATTTCTGTGCTCTGTCAGGGCCCCAGGATTGACTCCTTTGGGTTTTTACATTAACTTGGAAATATTTCACAAGCTATTCTGTATCAATGGCACCTAACTATGAATAAAACAAAAGCCTGGTGAACAGGCTGAAGCACTGCAAAAGCTTTGCTGTTTCCACTATTTCAGCCATGACACCTTGCAAAAGCTTTGCTATTGCCATTATTTATGGCTGTTATTTGTTTTCCTGCTGGACTTAACTGTACCAGCTGGTACTCAAATACTGGGAGACACTACTCAGAGGGTGACTGTAACATGCCAATATGTGGACTTTACACTGTAAATCCTTAGTACTTTTATTCATCTACTGACAGGAGACACAAAGAAAATCTAAATAAACCATGATCTTCACAAATGCAGATGGTTGGGATTTATACAATTGGCTTGAACAGATTAGTAGAGCCACAACCTAAGCAGAAAATGCTCTTTAGGAAATCAGACGGATGCTTCCCCGGCTTACCAAGCAGCACCATGATAATCAACTGGTGCCAGTCTGTCCAAAATGGCACGTTACTGCTTTTCCTGGGAGCTCCAAATGCACAGCAGCAGCCTCTGAGCAACTGCGGTGAAGCCAGAGGGGCAGCGCAGAGCTGCGCAGCAGGAGGCAGCGGGGACCCAGCACTGAGCCCCGGCCCGAACACCTCCGACCTGCACCCCCTGCCCGGGGCCCGGCCTGCAGAAATGTCCCCTTGCTTCTCCTGCAGGAAATAGTTACTGCTTTTCCCCAGCAAAGATCTTGAATTCCACCTGGCTGTTGCGAACTGCGGACACCAGGAATGGGCCGGCAAAGGGCCGGCTGCCGGCACGGGGGCTGGAGCAGCGCTGCCCCTGCGGCCACCCGGCAGCAGCACCCGGCCAAAGGCGCCTCCTTCGTGGCAGGAGCGATCGGGCTGCCTGCAGACGAGCCTTGCTACGATCGAGGTGTGGAGCGACAGCCGCGGAGCTGCCGGACCCTCCGGCCCGGTGGGCTGCGCAGGGCAGGGCAGGGGGAGCGCAGGGCAGGGGGAGCGCAGGGCAGGGGGAGCGCAGGGCAGGGGGAGCGCAGGGCAGGGGGAGCGCAGGGCAGGGGGAGCGGGCTGCCTGCGCCGTAGCTGAGCATCAGGCAGGCGGGGGTGAGGCTCACCTGATGGGGTAGGAGCTGCAGGTTCGTTTTTGTGATTCCCGTGACTTGTAAATGATCATTGCGCTTTAGTGGCTCCAAAGGGGATTTTTAAAATGTTCCGTTCACAACGTCTGGATAGCTCCGCTGAGCTTCACAAATAGTAACAGTAATAATGCAGAGTTACAGATTTTATCCTACTGTCTTTTCAGCCCTTAGTTTATAATAGAATTTCATCATTTCCACAGAGGAGAAAATAAATCTACCTCACAGTGAGCTGAAAGAGGCTGTTTACAGACACATTGCAGCTTAGTTCAATATTTAATGTTGTTACTAAACAAGCTTTTGCCTCCTTCCCCCCCCAAAAAAAAAGGCCTTTCTCACTGTAAAGCTTGTCAAATGTGATCATTTTTCCAGAAAAAAATTCATAAGGAATGTTAATATTTTATCAGGTTTATGTTTGAATGACACCATTGCATCTGTATTTTCAGTATCTGTCTTTCCTAAAGCATTATTAAAACACCATTAAAACGTCTAGGGGGTGAACACGAGTCTGAACACAGAAACTGGTTCTGAACCTAAAAGATTAGCTATTTTAAAACATGTTAGTATTTTGTAATGTATTATTGAAAACATCATGGAAAACTCATCAAAGCTATAAACCACGTTGAATCGAACTCTCACAAAACATAAACAGCTTTCAGCTTTTTGTTACCAAGTTATTTACTCAGTTTCATTATTTTATGTGGATGAAGCAGCAGTGCCCTGGGCCTGTATCAAGATACACTTTTTCAAAGGTTTGTGGCACAGTGGGGTAAAAACACCCAAGAGACAGAAATGTGCCTGTTGTTGGGATTGAACTGAGTGTCCTCTAGTTACAGTAACACTGTCTGTCCACCAGTTAAAAATCCCACACCAACATTTTCTTTAGCTGAATGTCACCAGCAGGTGATGGTAAACCAGCCGGTCAAGGGAGGTGATTGTCCCACTTTACTCTGCACTGGTGAGGCCCCATCTTGAGTCCTGTCTCCAGTTCTGGGCGCCACAGTACAAACAGGACATGGAGCTGCTGGAGAGTGTCCAGAGGAGGCCACAAGGTTGGTGAAGGTTTTGGAGCCGATGCCATTACGAGGAGTGGATGAAAGCACTTGGTCTGTTCAGCCTGGAGAAGAGGAGACTGAGGGGAGACCTCCTTGCAGCTTCCTGCTTCCTCACTAGGGAAGGTGGAGGAGCAGGCACTGACCTCTTCTCTCTGGTGACCAATGACAGGAACTGAGGGAATGGTAGGAAGATGAGCAGGGGGAAGTTTAGGTTGGACATTAGGAAAGGATTCTTCACCCAGAGGGTGGTGGAGCACTGCAATAGGCTCCCCAGGGAAGCAGTAATGGCACCAAGCCTGACAATATTCAAGAAACATTTGGACAACGCCCTCAGGGACATGGTATGAACCTTGGGGTTGTCCTGTTCTGGGGCACGAGTTGGACTTGGGGATCCAGGCTGTCCGAGGAGGTGTTTGAGCCACCATCCCTGGATACATCTAAAAAGACAGATGTGGTGCCAGAGGACAGGGTTTGGCGGTGGACGTGGCAGAGCTGGGGTAGTGGTTGGACTTGATGATCTTGAAGGTCTTTTCCAACCAGAATGATACTATGATACTATGATAGCTTTGGGCGACATCAGGTGAGGCTCCAGAGTGGCCACTTTTCAAGCCAATCCATTTCATTAATATTACCTTCTAAATGCTAAAGGGTGGATTGATCCCACCTTTGTGCTTGGCTTCACCATCCCTAAAGCCAGTGGAATTTTTCTGTCTCCAGTGGCAGGAAGGTCTGACCTGGCTTTTGGCTAGGTTAATTGTTACTCAGTTTCCAGTAACAATATCATACTTCAGGCATGAGCAAGATTCCTGCCCCTCCTTTAACAGGATTTTACTGTGTTGTAACACCTGGGATGTCTGTCAAACAGGCAGGGGCAGAAAGTGCTGATACATGATACACAAAGAGCTGCTTTCATGGCTTCCTACCCAACGTCAGCAGTGATGCAGAATTATCAAAACTATTTCCAAAAGTAAGACACACCATTTCTGTTCTTGTCTCAAGATCCAGCACAGTGCTGATGGGTGCCAGTGTCACCAGAGGAGAGGCAGCAGAAGCAGGCAGCTGCCAGGGAAGGAAGCAGAAGCAGCATTCCCAGCAGCAGCATTGCCAGCAGCAGCCTCAAGCCACCCCAGCTCCTCAGCTGCAGCCTCCCCTGCCTGTGCTGCCAAGCCCTGCCTGGCCCCAGCGCTGGGCTCCGGCCCCCCAGGCTCCCCCCATCCCACCTTGTGCCTCTCTGTAGGAGAACACAACTGCCATGGGACCAGGACCTGACTCGGGGGTGACAAGAATGTGGATTAAACACAGATTTAAGGAACACAGTGCAGAGAACATTCAGATGTACTGCAAAAATACCAGGAGAGAATCAGTATAAGCATTTTAATTGGGCATTTCTTGACAAAATTGTTCTGCTTATGAATTAGTATTTATGCTGCTGTAGCTTACTGAGGCTGCCATGAATCATAGAATCATAGAATAGTTCACGTGGGAAGGGACCTTAAAGATCATCAGGTTCCAACCTCCCTGCCATAAGCAGGGACACCTCCCACTAGCCCAGGCTGCACAAAGCCTCATCCAACCTGGCCTTGAACACCTCCAGGGAGGGGGAAGCCACAACCTTTCTGGGCAACCTGTGCCAGTGCCTCACTGCCCTCATGGTGAAGAATTTCTTCCTGATGTCTAACATAAATCTCCCCTCTTTCAGTTTAAAACCACTACCCCTTGTTCTGTCACTGCCCTCTCTAGTGAAAATGATATACTTTTAAAATTAATAATAAATAAAATCTACCATAAGTCACCTAAGATCAAACATTTTACGCTTTTCTTCTTTCACTTCTATCTCATTTCAACAAAGCATTCATTCTGCAAGTTGTCTCTTCTCTCATGAACCAACTACTTTCTTCAATGGCCAAAGAAACTTTGCAAAATTCATGTCAATCTACTTTGCTTATAGGGAATGTACGAGTATTCAGGAAAAGTGAGTTGGCCTGCTTGATTTTCATCAATCAAAGGGGTTTGTTTGTTTGTTTGTTTTTAATAATAATTTTTAGGTACATCTAAAGGCTCCTAGTTAGGACCTGAACTTAAAAACACTGAAGTCCATTAAGCCAGTTCTGTATTTAGGATCACTCTGCCACGTACAGTCCTTTCCTCTTCCAGTGAGGAATATAATATATAATCTCATTTTGGTTATTGTGCTAACATTCTGTGCATTTATTTCTAAAGTACTGGGTTGAAAACACTTCTCTAATCTGTCCTGAAACAGTGTTTCTCAGAAGTAGCAGGTTTTTTACCTTCGTGACAAATTTCAAAATTCTCTATTTCTTTGTAAATCTGAGCCAAGAAGCAAAATTAACATTAAAGAAGTTGAGAGAAGGTCTGTTTTTCTATCACTAATTCATCGTTTACAGAAAAGGAAACAAACCAAGCCAAACCAAAATATTTTGGGGATATTTTAAAGAGTCTTCATAGAATTGTATGACCCCATCTGAGAGGTGTGGTATCACAAAGGCTTGGAAAAGTAGCTGCTAATTATTTTAAAGGTGGCCTGTTTTTTGGGCAATACAGAAAATCCTTACAGTTCACTGTCTTTCATGGTATGTCAGTTTTCCAGTCAGTGGGTAACTGGGCATGGTGGGAGGATACAGGGTCCTGAGAGTGGTGTCATGCTGGCAGAAGGCCCCGGGCTGAGGGACAGAGCACTGCTGTGACAGAGGAGAGGCTATTCTTCTGTCTTGGTAATTAAGCTGAGAATGTCTCACCTTGCTTAGTTTATGGGAAATGCAAATATCATGACATTTGTTATGCAAACTCTTTCTTCCGCTTGGATTTCATGTTCTGTCTGTGTTTAATAAGTAAGTCTTGGTGCTGTTCAGATGACTGTGGTACTGTTAATCCCAGGCAGACATCCCTGGGGAGAAAAAAAAACCTGAAACCTTTATGGAAAAGTGATGAAAAGTAAAGTTTCTCAAACCTACACATCCTGTCAGGCTCTCTCAGCAATGCATGGGTCTAACCCCCATGTGCCACTCACCAGTGTAGGTAGGCAGTGGGTGAGGCAGAGCATCCAAAGGACCAAGAAAGGAGCTCTGGTGGTAGGCTGAGACACAGAAACTGCTCAGGCTGAGGGAGGAATACAGCTGTTCCCAGTGAGTCACACAGGACACTCACCTGGCACTGCCTGATTCAGGACTGTGGCCTCTCATCTCGGTGGCATCTGCAGAGCAATGCAGTCTCTCCTGTCACACCACCCGGGGCATGTGCCACACCACATGCCACTCCTCCGCGTAGCACCCTGCCCCGCCTCCCTGTCCTTGCTGACGCCCCGTTCACCCCTTCCGCGGGGAAAATCCAACCCCACACGACTGGTGTGATTAACATTCAGGCTCATCTAGTCTGGTGTCCTGTCTCTGCCAGGGGCCAGCAGCAAACACCAAGGCAAGAATGCAGGGACCCTTCCAGGGCCTGACCTCCCAGCAGCCTGCAGCTCGGGGGCTTCCTGAGGACACTCTGTATCCGTGTATTTTGTAGCCTTTGACGTGTTTTTCTTCTCTGAATGGGTCAAAATCCTTTTTGAACCGATGCACATTTTCTTGCATTATTCTGGAATACCAAATTCCAACATACTGTGTAAAAAATTACCTCCTTCTGTTTGCTTCGCTATGATTTAACTATTTAAGTTCATTTCTCCTGTTTCTTATATTATGGTTCATATAGGTTAATATGGTTAACAGAGCTTTTATACCACCCAGGCTTGTCTTGTCTTATTATGATTTTATATTTCATTTAACAAATCTGTGTTTTTCTCTCCTTTCCTCTATTGGGCAAAATCTAAAATCTGGGAGACACAACCTTTTACTTAAGGAAGTTTGCTGTTTATCCAGGCTGCTTTGCTCTTTTCAAAGGTTCTTTCAAATCAGAAATATACCCTTAAATTCTAATTCAGCACATTCTACCACCTTTCTAGTTTTGTGTGGCTCTTCAATGGGAAAGTCCACCAATGGGTCTCTCTCTGCATCTGCAAAGTGTTCAGTCTGAGTACACTTGGTGACCTTTAGAATGACCTTTAAAAAAATCAGCATTTTTCATTCCAAGCAGTGCTGACCTGGGTCTTGACTTAAAAATAAGAAGAGGCTCCTTTTCTCCAGTGTGTTCATATAAAGCTGATGGAAAGAATTGTGGTTTAGATCCTGAAACTTTTTTATTTCTCTGTGAAGCATCATGTATGGTTTTTAGGTTGAGTAGAAGATGCGAGATGGACAATGTCATCAATTGTGTGCTCAATTACCATGCTGAATGCATTATAAGACTGAAAAACAGATCAGAAACACTGAAAAACAGATCAGAAGATGTTGTTTGATGCTATCGCCCTTCTAGTAGACAGCCTGAAACTCAGTTATCTCCCTTTTTAATTTCCACATTAAAGGCTTTTCTACTCCTAAACCAGACAACTACTTTCTACATTTTAAGCTGCAGAGCATCTATAGCCTGATTTAGAACACAGGTGAAAGCAGCAACTCAACAGATAAGCCTCCCACTCTTCCAGTCTCTGCTGTGTGCAGGAGGATGCATTTATTCCCCATGCAGGAAAGGACTTGAGAACAGAGGACATGCTCATGACTGTCCATAGGCATCACTTCTACACAGCTGCACAGGCACAGCACAGGCCAAAACCTTTAAAAGAGAATAAGCAGGATTCCTGTGAACGACTGCCACAGACCTGAGAACAATCCAGCTTCACCTTTCATAGTAACAGCAGGCTCCTTTCTTATCAATTTCCTTTCACTTCCCATCAGAGTGCAGCACAGAGGCAGGTGACCCACTCGTTACAGTCAGTCACTGAGAAATGGCAAGCCTGCTTCTGCCAATTTAAACAGCCAAGTCACAAATGATGGCAAACATTCTGCTCAGCATGGATCTAGGGTCCTGGGGGCAAGTACAAGGTTCAAGATTGAAAATACACCATGCTCAAGCCAGTCTTTATTTAAAAACTCTCCTGGTCTCCTGCATTTTATGGCAAATGCATAACTTGTACCTTTGGAGATGGTTACTCAGCTGCTGTGCCAAGTCTTGCCCAAAAGCCAGTATTTGCCTTAAGAGGCTGTGCCTCAAGGCCATGATGTTGTGCAACCATGATCTGTTGTCCCTTGTGTTATTAATAGATTTTGGAGGTCACTTGCCTTTTTAATCTCCCCATCCTCTTTTTTTTTTTTTTCCATAGCACAACCTCTTTTACCCCCTCCTAGCCCATTACAAGTTGGCTGTTTGGGAATAAGAGCACTGACAAACACAGTCCTGTGTCAACAGGCCTGCAAGCTGTCTATAAAAGGGACTTTTGGCTGAAGATTTGGTACATGGAGCATTAGGAATGCTGCCCTACTAAATATGTCTTTTCTTAGCACAGATGTCCCATTAAAGCTGCTGCACCACCTTGAGATGGGCATCATGCCACCCCAACATATGGCCATGGTGGTACACTCTGTATAAGCTTGAAATATGTTTGCTGAGGGTAGGATTCCAAGCCCAGGATGCTGCAATGATGGTTTTGGCTGGCACATCCTCAGTGAAAATCCTGAGCCAATGTTTTCAGTATTCACTAACCCCCAGCACTCAATTTTAGGCACCTCCCGTCTGATGAACAGAGATAGCAGGACTTCAGCAGTCCCAGCTTCCCTCTGTGCCCCTGAGCAGCATTCCTGCAGATGCAGAAAAGCTGAGCAGTACCTTCCTTCCCCCTGCTATGCTGGAGCTGGTCTGCAGCACCTGGGACAAGAGACCAAGCTGTCTGCAGTGAACGTTGCTTTGCAGTGAGCATAACTCAACAAGAGGCAACGTTTATGCAGCTGAACACAACCAGCTCTGGGCTCTGGCCAGCTGGAAGGAGGAAGGAAGGAATAGAGGGGTCAGCTCGGGCCCTGGAGCCCTGCCCATGGGAAGAGGGACACATGGATTCAGGTCTCAAGGAGGTTTTCAGATCATTGCCTATGTTGCCCATTCTCTGCAGGATTATCAATGAGGAAATTTGTGCTATTTGGACTTAAGCAATGGGAAAAGGTTGCATTGCAGGTTATTTCATTTATGAGAAGAAGTCAAGATAGGGCAATTAGCTTACTTGCAGAAATGCATTGGCTTGAACCGTTGGGCACCAGATACAGCTCCCCTGTTCACAGCAGGCACCCTCTAGAATCCTTCTCTCTAAACCTTTCTTGGAGGAGACATTGCAGTGCTCAAGCTGCAAGGCCCTGGGAAAGAGCCCTCCTCTATCATTCCTGCCCAAAACAGTAATCAGCAACACCACCCCACCCATTCATTTGAACTCCAAATCAGGCATGCATATCACTTCCAGGGTGGAGATCTCTCCCTGCATTTTGGGTTTTGTAACATCGGTGTTTGTGCTGCAGATGACAATTCTTTCTCCTGCTGTGTCTGCAGGGTTACTGACTGGCTTCTTCCATTCTAAATGCAAAGAGACATCACAGCAGCTTTGGAGAGGTTTGTCCAAGTTATGATGAGTCCTCCTCCTGCTGTGGGGTATTTTGGGTTGGCCTTGGCTGGAGCAGCAGAGAGGGTGGTGGTTCACAGCTATCCTGTGGGCTCACACAGCTCTGCATGAGCAGGGCCTGCTTTCCATTGAGGGCATATTTGTCTGCATCCCACACCCATCTTCTGGCAGCTTATTTTCACTACTGTAAATCACTTTGTGATAAACACACAACTGAGGTGCCAGGCAATGTTATTTGTGCCAACCCTCCACCCTCTGCTCTTTTGCCTTATCCCTGTAGTCCTTTATCTTGCCTCCATCAGCAATGATCATCGCACACCCTTCTAGAGGGCCCTTAGCTGAGGTGGAAAGATGCCCTGCAGTAGTGGGAGACACCCAGCACACCCCAGCCTCCTCAGCTCCTCCAGGCATTACATACATAGGTATCTGGTTTGTCTTCCTTATTTCTTTCAGTTTATTAAAATAAACTACAACTAAGAGCAAACCACAAAGAAGAGGGACACTTAAAAATTCTGCTTTATAACTACACCAACATGAAAGCTGACACAATCACTTGTGTACTGTTACATGAGATCCTATTGACACAACTCAGCAGGTTTATATGTATATTTTAGTATCTGATTTTTTTTTTTATCAAAATCAGTTCAACTGGCTTTTACAACCTATTTACAATGACTGAAATTCGTGATTTTAAGAAACATTTATAGCAGAACTGCCTCTTACTTGCAGGTAGTGTGACTTCTTGCTCACACCAAAGGAAGAGATGCTGTAGGGGATCTGTGCACACACCCTCAGAGAACGGGTGCTGAGGCCAGGGCTGCCCTGCAGCAGGATGCCAGCTCTGTGCACAGAGGAACCAGGAGGTGGTGGGTCACTACAGGGCATGGGCACGTGCATTCAGCACTCCAGAGTTGGCAAAGGCCAGCTCCATGAGCTGTGCCAAGACTCCAGAGGTTGGTAAAGGCCAGCTCCATGAGCTGTGCCAAGACTCCAGAGTTGGCAAAGGCCAGCTCCATGTGCTGTGCCGAGGTGCCAGGACCTGCATCGTGAGGATGAAGCCAGAGAGGAGCTGCATCAAACTGCTTCGAGCAGCCACAGAAGGAAAGTGCTGGTCACCAGCCGTGAGGCAAACCGCCTGGTGGTGGAGCAGGGACTTGCCGAAAGGATTTGTATCTAATCACTGCCTGAAGGGCAGAGCAACTATCATTTACAAACACCCCTGTCTGTGTTGTTCACTCGTGTGGTATGAGCCTTTGTTCTCACTCGTATTGAGCTCCACTATTTCTCTGAAAAGTTCAGGTTAGATGCCAGTAAATATTCAGGGAGTCATGGATATCTTGTGGTATCTGATGGGATTTTCTACAACTCCTGTGTACCCTTACCTGATTTTTCATTTCATGTTGCAGCTTTTATAGGTTGAGTATTTAGAACTACTCCAGCCATCTCCATCCACCCTCTTGGTGAACTGTTCACCATTGCCTCTGGCCAAATGGAAATCTTGCACACGTGTGCACATGTTGGCCCAAAAGAGTAACTGACAATACACACTCCTGTGCACACACACTCCTGTGCACACACACACTCGTGCACACACACACTCGTGCACACACACACTCACGTGCACACACACTCCATGTTAAAACCATTAGGAATGCTGTTTCCCACTTTGTCAGCACAGGCAGTCTACTAAGGAATGTACAATACATTGCTACTTCTTCTGTGGGAAATGTAGAGATTGATGGGGAAAATCATTAAAGTTGAAGCTAGGAAAGGCTAATTAGATAATCCAATCCTCCTCCTGGTGCATGTCTGTTTATATTAACAGTGAGATACACTATTAAGGCTATCCTTACTTTTTTTATGCCATCTTTTTTCTTACCTCAAATTCAGACGACCTCAGGAATTTGCTTCTAGCAGAATTGAAGGCAGGTCAGTCAAACTGGATCTTTTCCAAAATCCTTTGTATTCTCATGGCAGAGTCACAGCCCCACCTCATCACGGTTGAAGTTTCAGGAGGAGCAGCAGTGATCCCCAGAACATGACCTTTCAGATCCTTTAAAATGTGACAAACAGACAATTAATAACAGGCAAACTACTTTGAGGGGGTATGTCAAGAAATGTGAGCCCTACCATCTTTTTTCCTGTCATACAGATTTGATCTCCCTCTCTCAACAGCAGCAGTGACCTTTTCCATTTCTGTGCCTTCATTTTGTGTATACAAAGTAAGACAATCCCAACAGAGGCTCTGGAGTGTTTCCAACGCACATAGAGGTCTGCAGGTGAGAAGCTTGAGGTAGAAATGCTCATTTTTATTAGTGTTCCTACAGTTTCTAATGTTTGGGTTTCTATCTAATGGAGAAGCCAGCCTTTTCTGTCTCCTGTCTTGGCCATCTATGTCCAACTGACACACCTCTTGGAGTAGTTCTTGGATGTGTACCTTCAGCTGCTGCCTGTAGAGAAGTCAGTGATCCGGGAAAGCCTGAGGACTTCATTCAGATTACACGAGTGTAAACAGGAACTAATGTTACTGAAGTCCAAGAAAACAGCAAAAGGATTGCTTTTTCTAAATGAAGGACTCATGCAGCTGCTTATCCCCTCAAAGCTGTTACCTGCCCTGCCTCCCAGTGGTGCTGAGGCTCAGAGCAGCCCAGGAGATCTCATGGAAACGAACAACCTCCACCTCACTTCCAGCAAAAGCACCAACAACACTGACAAACTCACAGTGGGCAGGTGTGCTCTGCTGGAAACACCTTGTTCCTAACCAAGGTTCTAAGCATATTAATACAGGGCTGTGAAGATTCAGAAAAAAGTGACCCTCTAGGGTTTCCTCCAAGTGATGTCCCCAAACCAAATGTTTTGGGAAATACCTGTTCTTGAATAAAACATGCTGCATTAAAAGAAACACAATTACTCCTGTGTTTGGTTTGGCTTTTGTTGTTGTTTTGGGTTGTTTTTTTGTGAAGCCAAAGGGCTTAGCTGTCTCCTAGTTATAGCAAAGCAAAGCTCTGTAAGGAGCACAGTTTTGTAACAGAGCTGCCTCCTCTACTGTCCAGCTGCAGGAAGCTAGCCTGGGACCCTGGGAGATCCTCGGGCACAGGAAATAACAGCATCACTCTGAAATGGATGCAACATCAGGCTGCAGCCCCACAGAGTGACTGTCAGGATATGGCATAAATCCCATCAGCTCATTTAGATATTAGTGTTTAATGAGCTGTTTGGTTCCATTTAGTGTCGTATTGCTTTTAAGAACTTCTGTGCATTCAGCCAAAGAAAATTGTAATAGCACAATTTATTAAATGAACTTCTCAAAGAATCTTAAACACAGGAATACTGCAGCAATCATAGTTTAGAATGTAAAAGAAACTGGTAAGTATTTTGATAGAACTTTAACTGGTGTGATTGCAGTATGAAAATTAATCAGTCATCTGTAGGTTAGTTGAATTATCTTTATGAACAGTTCATTTGCAGACTGAGGAAACTGGGATGCATACCATGAAACCAGTGGTGTGTAAAACAGATCTGAAATGTTTTCTGTCTGTTCCCTCCCACTGTTTGTCTAACGTAACTGAAGCTGCAAATGCCTCTGTGTGCATCCCCAGCAGCACTGGCCAGCAGAGCAGCCTGGGTGTCTGCCTCTCGATGGGGGGACAGCACCAGCACACACAGAGGTGTGGGGCTGGGCCAGCAGGGGCACTGGGGATGTGCTGGGGGGCACTGGGTTAACCCCCATGGGCAGCTCAGCCTCCCCAGTCTCCCGCTTCAAAACACAGATCAGAACCTTCTCATAATTAATTAAAAATACCTTTCTTTTTAAAAGTATCCTTTATAAAGACCTGCCACAAAGACATTTAATGCCATATCCAAAGGACCAGCACGCATGTTGCTACAAGACCACTCACCCTTTTTAGTATTAGACTACATTTGGAATGGAACTATGGAGCATTTTGAAAACACAAACTATTTGTTATTTTATTCAGCTTTTCCATGTTTTGACTGTAAGGTACAACCATATTGATACATTTCTTATTTGGATGTATCTGCCTGAAAATGGTTTTACTCTAGCTTCATCTTTCCTAAGGATGGTATTCTGGCACCAGAACGATACGTTAGCTCAGTAGCTCAATTCCAGGGTTTGCAGGCTGGCTCCTCAATAAGGAAGAAATGTGAGACACAGACATAGGGTATACTCTAAATAGACTTTTTATGTACCACAAGCAGAAGGCAATTGCACCAATTCCTTGTGCCAAGACAGCAAGGGTAATTTAGGAGCCGTAACTGGAGATGGACCTGGTGATTACTCACCAGCTCCTCTTCCATCTCTAAAGAACATCACACTACAGCAGGTTTACCAACCCAAGCACTCTGTGCACGGGAGAAACAAGCACTTCAGGGCTTCCTATCACAGGGGTATCTGGGGATATCAACCACTGCAATCTGCTTAGTCCTGTAAGTATATCCAGAAGGCTGACATAAGCCATCTAGATGCCTTGCTACTTAGGATTAACATTAACAGGAGAGTTCTGGTGTGGGATAAGAAGTAACAGCTAAGAGAATCCAAGTACCAAAATACTCATGGAAGTAAGCAGTGTAAGTCTTGCAAGGAGCTCAGGAAGGGACCTCACTCTTGGTTGGGAAGTCCACCTTGGACCCTTGGCCAGGCATCCTACAAGCTAGACACTCCAGGCAGCAGAGATGAGGGAAGAAGAGGGAACAAACAAAACAGAGAAGAGGAAAATGAGATGAAGGGATGAGTTAGAGGAGAACTGGGAGGAGTGTAGTGAGCAAAAGAGTGAGTAGGAGGAAAATAAATCTGAGCTGTAGGCGGGTGAGAGGTACATAAAGCCATGAAGATGGTACCAGATTACAGAGTCGTGAGTCAAACACTGAAGCATGAAACAAGCCTACAAAGGGTATCCCAGATTCTTCTAATTCACACAAAAACTTCTGCAAATAACACACTCTGCCAGAGATATGTTACTCAAAATCAATGTTCATCTTCGGGGGTTAGGTAATGTTTGAGGAGTGAGTCACACAGCTGATGCACGTATGTGAGCCTGAGTGCTTCCATAGGTTCAAAATGGGTGCAAAATACAATGAAGGAAAAGAGTGGGATTAAATATTGTGCAAAAAATAACAACTGAAATCCTTTTGAAAAGTCTCACCTTGAAAAAGGATGAATTTGTATGGATCACACCTACATGCCAGATAGGTCTGCATGTCAGGATCCTGCCACTGGCCCACAGGTCTAACACTTCCCTGAAATCAGCACTCTAGAATGTACAGTTACTTTCCTCTGGACTTGTTTTTGCCCCCTCAGGAGTCTGGTATTTGTCTCCCTCAGATCAGGGATGTCTTTCTCCTTAATGTGGCTGAAAAGTAGGGAGTAACAGAAACTACCTTTCATTGGAAATGAAGGTCAGGTGTACAGACCTGGCCATGGGGATGGGGTGGGCCCAGGCCAGGCTGGGATGTCAGCCCATGGAACAACAAGCTCTGCACAACAAAGGGAGCAAATCCAGGCTCTGAAGAGGAATCAGTCCAATCCACCCAACCTCTGAATTACTACACTCACGGACATTTCTTTCTTCACCAACCATACAGGGAGCTAAGGCTCTTAACCTGGCAAACAAAAAATGGCCAGATGATGTGAAACCTGTGATGTTTTCTCTTGACTTAAAACTTCATCTACTCTCACTACTTATTCCTGTAAGTTTGCACTCTTTACAGCATCTCCTAAACTTCTTGACATCACGGACAGAAGTCAACTCAATTTTCTTCCTAGACCACCAAATAGTTGGATCTTTTTTATGGTCTTTTTTGACCCTTTTTATGTTTCATGTTTGGGTGGACTATTTCCCTGTAACTATTCATGGACTCACAGACCACCCCTGCTCTGCAAACCAGAGCATTTAAAAATGCAATCCTGTATTAAATACAGTGTGGGATTAGTCCAGCATTCCTAAACAGTTCATCCTCTATGCTGCTAAGAAAATCACTGCATTTTTAGACAAATACAGATTTTGGTAGAGATAAATTTTACTTCCTTTGTTAGGTGATGTAGTGGGTGTTTCACTTCTCATTCCAGAATATTGCCTCCACAGAAATTAAAGTAATTCAGGATTTCATTTCATACTTGTATTTGCCTGATATCCTTCTTCAGTTCTGCAGAGAACTCATTAATCACTCAGCACTTTCTCTGACTGAAAGACTTTGAAACTGGAATTAATTTTCCTTACCTGCAAGCCTCTTGTGTAGGCCTTTCCATCCCTGACCTGGCAAGTGCAACATCAAAGCAGCAGCTCTTTGCTGGCAGCAGCAGCAGCCACATCGATTGAGCCTGCATGCCTGTCAGCTAACTGCTGCTGGGCCCTCACTCATGGAGACGATGTCCCTGCTGCCTCTGGGCTGCCTGGATGCACCAGGGGAAGCTTTTTATCCATCCTGCAAAGGCAAGAGTAGAAATGCTGCAAATTCTTGCCACTATCTCCTGGTAAGTATTCCTTTAGTGTTACTGGAGCACATTCATTATTTTACCTGACAGGAAGACTGAGATTATAACCAAGCCCACTGAAACAATAAGCTCTGTAAGTTTAAAGCAATGCAGCAGCTGCAAGGGTGTCGTGAGGAAGCGCCGGCGCTGGGGAAACCCGCACCCCAAGGCTGCAGCTGGGGCCGGGGGCAGGCTGTGCCAGCACCCGCGGGGGCTGCGGAGCGGTCGGGGGGGCAGGAGCAGAGCTGAAGGGCAGGTCTGTGCCTGAGCAAGTGCGAGAACGGGCTGCAGAGACAACCTCTTTGATGTGGCTCCGGGCAGGAGAGCAGAGGTGGCAGCAGCACAGCTCACACGGGGCCATTTCCAACAGGCTGCTCGGCTGAACCGAAGCACCTCCATCACACCTCGCCGGGAAGCTGTTGCACAAACTGCTCCCTCTCCTCATCCTCCTCGTCGTAAACATTTGGGAATGGCTTTGAGACAAGTCAGGACTTTCTGCCCGAGCAGTTCTTGGCAGGGCAGCGAGGTATTTGCTCAAGGACTGCACCTCCCAGCTCTTTGCTTCCAAACAGAGCAGGAGCTGGGGCTCCCCCACCGGTGTGTTCTACTAGTTCAGAAACAAAACAAAACAAAACTCGAAGGCATCTTTTGACAGATAAAACATCTCCAGTAATTTCTCCTTATTCATGCTGCTCTGTGTGTTTATGTTATGGACATTACATTTCCAGTGGAAAACTGGGGGAGACGTTTCTGCAGCTCGGAGCTACCCTGAGAGCCTTGCAGGATTTTATGGAAGTAATTTCAGGCTGCATTTAAGTGGCCTTTTCTCCTCCACAGATGCGATTAATAGGTTAGTGAGGTACCGTAAAGGATGATTACAAATGCAAGTGCTGTCCCCACATTCTTTAGAATTTGTAGAGTCAGTGTATTTCACCAGAAACCTGGGGTCTGCTTTTCAGAGCACAGCTTTACCTCCACATAACTTGAGCTGGTCTCCCTAGGAAACCTTCACACACACACAGAGTGCTCAGACATGGATGTGAGGGAAGACAAGTGTGCAGAGAGGTGAGCAGATGTGCACAGATGCTACGTTCAGCACACCAAAACATCTGTGCAGGACAGAGGAACACTAACCAAGGACCCACCAGGAACAAGGGCTTGATCAGTGCATGGAAGTACCACTTTTTTGAGTTTTGTGATATTATATGAAACTGTAAGCTTTGGAGAACAATAAGCTTAGCCCAGGTTTTATTGCTTTGCTAGGAGAAGCTGAACTTTGGCTTTCTTGTGCAGCCACTTGGGATGCACAGACATGGCAGCCAGGGTGCTGGTGAGACATAATGCCAAGTGTGTATGAACCCACTAGGTGCCTGGGCTCAGAGTATCCACCTCTGTTCTAACTCCACCACAGCTAATGGTGAGGTAAAGCCTTTATTCCCTTTCACTACCAAAGGCAAAGGAAAAAGCAAAAGCTGAGCACAGCTGGGACAACAACTTAGCAGTTCTTGTGAAGTAAGACCATAAACGCAGGAGAACTAAGAGTAAAACTCCTCTGGTCTTTTCAAAGATGAAACATTATATGCTGCAGTGGAGAGAGGGTGTCAGCTCTGTTTGAAAAGGAGTTCATGACTTGGGATGTTGCTCTTTCTGGATGAAATTCAGTCCTGGCTGGCTAAACATCATGTGGAGACTGTACTCCTGGCATTTCTATATTCATCTCCATCTGGTGTGCTTGGAAGAAGAGCCAGAAGAATGCAGTGAGTGACACTTCTTCTTGCCAGAAACCCCTCCAGGTAGCAGATAATGCCAATGGCAGGACATGCTCTCCAGGAAAGGGATTGCATATCTCATTGACTCAAACAACCCTCTGAAGAGCAAACTCCTTTGACAATGAAAGAGAAATGTTCATCCCCAAGGAAGACCTGAAAATCCACTAGAAATACTAAGTGTTAAGCTACCTGAGGTTCAGCAGGTTTGAGTTTCTGTACCAGTGAAACATTTATTGCTTGTCTGTTTTTAAAATTCTAAACACAGTCTTTTCTGCTGACACTCACAGGGATGGTAACAGTTGGCAGAAGGAAGCTGAGGACAGGACATCTCAATCCACTGAAGTCAGGCTCTTCAGAGCTTCTCTGCCAAGACAATAATCTGCAGTCATTCTGGGAGCATGACCGTTGCCATGTACCTGCCACCAAAAGAACAGAAAACAGTCAGAGAGACATGAAATGTTGATGCCATTATTTCCTCACTGTTTAATTCCAGAGATTTGCAGCTCTGAGGCTTCCCAGTGGCACGTCAGGGTGGCCGGCCGGGCAGCACTGCTATGGAAGTGGAGCCCTAAGAACTGCAGTTCCTGGGAAAGAGACACATGGCTGGGAGGACTGTGCCAGGCAAACACTGTCTGCAGGCAGCATGATCCACCAGTGCCAACCAGGACCTGACCTTTCCATTCATCTGAGGATACAGGTGGAACACTACAGGGAACCTTCTTCTCAACCTACCCGAGCAAGAGTCAGGAATAATTCTACAGAGATGTGTTAAATTATTCTAGAATAAGTCTTATAATGTGACATTTGTGTAAGCCTGTGCAGTTAATTTTCTTCCTGAGTGGGAGGAGGATTAGTAGAGAGAGAAAAAAGACATTAGTTAAGGTATTGAGTCTTCTGAGTTGTCAAAACCTGAAGTATGTGTAACTCTGTGGATGGCTACACATCTTTCCATAGCACAGATTTCTGTGTGGTTCTGCCTGATTTTAATCAGCCATAGCTTTGTTGTATACCTGTGATTTCTGTCTCATAAAACTGATCAGTCATAGGAACTTTTTAAATTAAATTAACTTAAATAAAAAAAAAAATGAAACTACTAAAAAGCTGTGGTTTTACCCACTCGTTCCAAGCATCTCAGCAAAAGCAAATGAGCCATATCCTCTCCCTGCATCTTCTAGAAACCCTCATCCTTCTTTAGAATTGTAAATTAATAAAAACTCTGGTATAAAATTCAATTTTCTTTACATCATCTCCTGCCAAGGCAATGGTAAGGTAGGTTTCTCCCTCCAGGAGCACCACACATGTCACCAGTGCAGAGACATCATCCAACTCAGACCTGCTAGGAAAATCCAGCTGTCTCCTTCCACTCCCCTCTCTCTCCCTCTTCCAAGCTCTTTTCCTCAATCATATTTTTACACTTTGATGAACATATCTTTATGGTTTGAAGGCCACAGTACACTCAAGATAGACCTAAACATGTTCCTTCTCAATCCCACCCTCAGCAAGCACCCCTGCTGCTGGGCCAGGCTGGTTTAGCTGAGCAGCAGCAGCAGAAATAATTAAAATAAATCTGCCTTTGAAGCAAGCTAAGTCAAGAGATGCTAACTCACCAAATCTGATAATTACATGCTTCCCCCTGTGAAACTTGGAACAAAAGGGCCTATTTCCAAGCCACTGTATTTAAGCAAATCACAAAAGAGAAAAAGAGAATGCATGTTTATGTGGGTGCATACATGCCATTTAAACATATTATTGACTATATTTTGGTCCAAATAGCAGCACTTTTTGTGAAGCTGTAAAAATTTAATGCAGATGTTTCTACATTAAAATTGCTGACGTTTTTCTAGAACACCACACATCGAGTGTAAATCACATTGACCAGCAATCCAGTGCTGAGGCACTTCTACTTTGCTTACTTTGGGAGTTTAGTCAAACAAATACTATCAACCTCTAACATCATAAATCAGGCATTTTAAGAAGTAGTGGGAGCTTCAAGTAGTCTGAGTGAATGAATTTCTGTTTAGCTCATGCTTCTCTGCGTATTGTCTTGTATTTACTCCAAATGCCTATTGAAAAAAAAATAATCCAAGGGAGATCTACACATTTTGACTGTGTAGATATCTGATAATAATGAATTCTCATTTATTACAGCAGTAAATATGTGATTCCTTCTGCTTTGCAGTTGAAGGTCACCCTGAAAAATTCCCGTGTTCAGAGGGAAGATAAAAACGGGCGGCTGTAGAAGCTGCCACCACACTGCAGGATGTGCACAAAGGCTCCACCACCACCTCCAACCCCCTGGTCTGATGGACCCAGGTGTTACAGTCCAAGATCTACTAGTTGGAAGAGGATGGACTAAGATTTACAATGGTGAGCAGAGCACCCCAAGATCCTAACTGTTATTAGTGCAGCTGCTTGGCAGGTACAACTTCTCCTTCCCTCATTCTGTTTTGAACCAATCTTTCCCACAGCTCAGGGAACTGGGCATAAGCTCTGCTGTGTGATTTCTTTCATGGAATATGCTCCCCTCAGTTTCAGGGGAACCTCCATAAAGCCCCTTTCTGTAGAGATGTAGTACCAGCAAGAAGACCAAAATATTTTCTTTTCACTGTGTATGAAGTTTAGTCAATCACCTCAGTATTTCCTGTCTTGTTCTATTTTAGCCAAGACTGAACAGATTTTTTTCACCACAGTTGAATGGATGCAAACTTGCTGTTACTACTCAAAACCTCCTTCACCTGAACACGTGCTGTGCTGGCCAGGTGCTGAACAGCACACACCCTGCTGGGGTGTCCCTGTGTCACAGTGACACACCAAGTGCAGCACCCACACGGAACGACACGCAGGCTGCAAAGGAAGCACTGAGGATGTAAGACAGGAAAGGAAGGAGGATGCTGGGACAAGTTCTTTAGAAAGACTATATATGGCCACGTTATTGTAGTGCCTCAGAAATATATATAGCTGTGGCTGTTGATATAAGCCCACTCATGAAAATGTTACATAAAATGACTCTTGAGAGGCTGCTAAAAGCAGTAACTTCCCCTAAAAACAAACAAACTGACTCACTTCCGCACAACACGTCTCTGTTAAACCAGAGGGATGCTGCTGTGTGATGGATGAATCCTGTGGGTCCCAGAGCCCCCTGCAGAGCCAGTCCTGGAGCAAACTGTGCAGGCAGGACAGCAGCCCTGTGCTGGCACCACCACGGGCTGGGGCCTTGCAGGCTGCCCAGTGCTGGAAACCCCTGAGAAGACAGGATTGCTCACACAGGGCTGGATGGCCTCCTTGCAAACTGCTCTTGAAATAGAAAACAAACAAACCAACAAAAAAAAAAAAAGATAAAAAAATGCCACATAACCCATTATTACTTTTATGTCTTAAAACTGTGGTAGCTTGTCCAGACATGCCAGACCACATGGCAAGAGAGCAGCTGTGGGGCACCAGTCCATGACAGTAATCCAGCAAGAGCATCCAGTTGTGGCCTGCAGCCACAATGGTTTCTCCCTGCTATTCTTACTTCTTTGGAATCTTCTCCAATGCCTGGCAGAGTGTGCACTAGCATTGAAGTCACTGACATTACTTTACTAGAACATATCTCATGGAATTACTTTAAAGATTATTTAATGTTTGCACAATGCTTTGAATTTCTAAGTAATACAATTGCTTTAATACTTCTCATTCTCCTGAGGGATTCCATTGTTACAGTGAATTTTCACAGAATTATTGCTGGGATTGCATGGCAGACTAGTTTCTCCCAGCAAGGCCAGCAAGTCAGGAGTACACTAATAACCAATGTCTGCTATCTGGGATAACAGTCCTAAGTAATCCCTGCCCCAAGGGCTCCATGAATGATGTTACAGTCATTTCTGATGGTGGAAGTGCCTCCAGCAGTAGCTGCAGGGAAGCACAAGGTGCATTCCCTTTGTAAGCTACATAAAATAATAGCAGGGTTTTGTTGCCCTTCAGTCAAGCCAACATATGTTACCTTCTCTCAGAAAGTATGAAAGCAGCAGATCACCCAAAATGTGCACGGTTTTGTGCACCAAACAATGCAAGTCACAAAATCAATAGCACACCAACCCAGTTGCTCAGAGGTGAACAGTGAAGCACGTTAGGCACAGGCTAAACAAGAATAATGCTCCCGTCAGGAGACACCACAAGCACCAGAGACAGCAAGTGCAGGCTGCAGGAGGTGACAGTCAGAAAACACTGAATGGAGGTTTGTGGAAACACAGACTCACAGGGAGAAAAAAAAATAGAAAAAAATCCTTCTACAGTAAACCCCGCAACTTCCTAAGGGTACTCTGAGGGTGAAATTCCAGTTTTCCAAAGGGTCCAGAGACCAGTTCTGCACGAAAATCTCAGGCCTAAGGGAAAAGCTGAAGTGTGCAGCACAAGGCACCATATTCCCACCTTCTCCCTTCTCAATCCAGCCAAACAGCCAGCGGGACTCGGCAGGGGCCGGGCAGCCGGCGCCTGTGGGATGGTCCTTCAGTGCTGCACAGCCACGGCCAGCGCCGGGAAACAAGGAGCAGGAGCCTGGGTGGGAAGGAGGGGCCTAAAGGGGAAGGGGAAGGGAAAGGGAAAGGGAAAGGGAAAGGGAAAGGGAAAGGGAAAGGGAAAGGGAAAGGGAAAGGGAAAGGGAAAGGGAAAGCAATGACCTTCCATGAGAAGTACATTAGGCACTGGGCTGTGGACCTGGGTGACAAAGGCCACAAGGTCCCTTCTGGGCCCCATCAAGGTGTGGGAGGAGGAGATGCCTGCCTGACTCTCGAGCAGCCCCTGCTTTGCTTCTCTTTCTTTGCACAGTCCTCTGGCCTGGCATGCTGTCAGAGTCAAATCCTCAGGGTGGTCACTGGCAAATAACCCAGTCCAGAGAGGAAATATGATGGGAAGAGGCACAGAAATCAGGTCACTTGCTTTTCAGTGCCTTGGTTTATCCAGAAGTCCTTAATTTCCAAACATTTCTGTGAGCACGTGAGTATATTCTACTATTCTGAATTGATCATTGAAACCAACACATTTGTCGTTTCACAGGCTGCAGTAACTCTCAGAGCACTGCAGCAGCTGAACATGTGTCTGAAATTTATCCAAACCATGCAGGATTTGCATTCCCTTCTGCTTCCTGAACTAATCTGAAGTGACAGTGCCTATATTTAATGCTTTAAAAGCATTACTTTAAAACTTCCCAGCCAAGCTTCTCAAAAAATGTGCAACAAAGGTACGTGGCTTGGGTTTTAGATATTTGGCTAGAGCCTGTACTTAGTGAGGCTGAATCTCCAGGAGGTTCAGTGTCGGTCCCCTGTGAGGTCTGGCTTCTTCTGTCTAAAAACTGAGTTAATAAAAACCTTTAAATAATAACAATTATTTTCCAAAGCTTCTTAACACGACAATGGGATCATATTGCAAACCCAGTTCCAGAGGACCCATCTCTCAGCTGTCCCACTCATTTGAGAAAAATCAATTTTATTCTGCATAAATCCACTCTGCAGCTAAAAGGGGTGGTCCCAGCCTCCCTCCTGTCTCTGCTAGCTTCTACCACCCCTTTCGGCCGGGCCACCCCTCGGGCAGCCCCGTGACCAGCCGTGATCTGACCCAGCTGAAGAGGAAGCTGTTTCCTCTGGGCAGAGCGATGCAATTCATTTCCAGCTTGGTCATTTGGCAGCTCCAGCTCATGGCCCAGATACCCCAAGGCCACCACCATTCTAAAGGGAATGGCAAGGACCACGGGTGGGAAGGAGAGCAGAGCTCCTGCGGGAGGGAGCTGTGGATTCTGGAAGTGGGCTTTGGAGCGAAATGTGCTCCGTCACAGCCTGCGGCAACCAGAGCATCCACAAGTATGTCCAAGCCACAGGGAGCTGACTCCCGGCAGGCATTTGGGTTGGTGTGCTTCTCCATCTCTTGGCCAGAGCGGGAATAACACCGGTCCTGGGGCAGGGAGCTGATGTCCCGACAGTGGCCGGTGACACGGGGCGCTTTCCAGGCTGACACCTCACCCGTTGTGGGAAAATGCTTTCCTTGGAGAGATGAACGTGAACCTATAACATGCTGAGTCTTTTTCCTTTCTCCTTTCCTTTTCTTTTCCCTTTCTTTTTCCTTTTCCTTTTCCTTTTTCTTTCCCTTTTTCTTTCCCCTAAACCCCCCTTCTCCTTAGGAAAAGCATTAGTACATAACATGCACAGAAATAAGTCTTTTTTAATGATCCATGACTTTCTCTGTGTCAGAATCTCCTCCTGATTTATCCTTTGTATTTCTGGTTTCTGAAAATACATCTCAAATATTGTGCATAGTTTTTGGAGGTAAGAGTAAACATTTTTTGCTTTACAAGCTGACAATAGCACAATAGATCTAGAAAACAGATGGGATCAAGGGTTCCTGCTGTATCTGTTAGAAATGTGAAGCCCTGATTTCACAACTAGATCCATTTGGGAAAAAAGTTGCTGTCCTCATGGGAAACATTGTTAGTTTGCTTGACTGGGAAGAGGTTTTCTTCACGTAAATATGACTTTCTGTAAAATCCAGGTGTATACACTTGATGGATTGTAGCCAGAAAAGGGAATGTACAGAGATGTGTACATCATCAAACTGACACCTTCGGGTGCCCAGTTCCTGCAGGTGGGGTGGGAAATGCCTCGATATCATTAGCAAGTATCCTGCAAGTAGTTCAATTAATTAAATTCAATTAATAAATCAATTAATGAGTGCATAATAACATTAATTTCTATTAATAAATAAGCAACAGCTACCAGTCTATCAATGGAGGATGATCCTTCCACTTCTGTGGAATGCAGGGGCCAAACTTCCTCCACATCTCTATGACTATGCCATGAAAATTGCATTAGGATTTCTTTATGTGTATGAGCATGAGATAAGAGAACATCTCTTAGAACAGGGGATGATGAGGCATGCTCCAAATGCAGTTTAGCAGGCACACTTTCTGGAATTCCCTGTTAGTGCTGAGCTGCACTAACTAATTAACACTGCTAATTAACAATCAAATGGGAAAGGATGTCTGGTGCCATTCACCTGCGGGTGCTGAGAGAGCTGCTGATGTTGTGAAGCTGTTCTCCATAATCTCTGAGAAGTCGTGGAGATCAGGAAACATCCCTGAGGACGGGAGGAAGGCTAATGTCACCCCATCTACAAGAAGGGTTCAAAGGAGGACCCAGGTGATTATAGACCCATTAGTCTCACTTCAGTCCCTGGGAAAGTCATGGAGCAAATCCTCCTGGGGACAGTCACAAGTCAATTGAAGCATGTGATTGGGAAAAGCTAACATGGATTTAGCAGGGACAAATCATGCCTGACAATCATGATCGCCTTCTATGACAAAGTGATCCGCTTGCTTGATGGAGGGTGAGTGGTGGACATAGTCTGCCTGGACTTTCCCAAGGCTTTTGATATGGTCCCCATAGCCTCCTCCTGCAGAAACTGACTCGTTACAGCCTTGACAACTGGTCTGTGTTGGGTGGGGAACTGGCTGACAGGCCATACCCAGAGGGTGACAGTAAATAGTTACTCCTCAAACTGGCAACTGGTCACAAGTGGGGTCCCCCAGGGATCGATATTGGACCCAATGCTGTTTAACATCTTCATAAGTGACCTGGATGTTGGGATCAAGAGCACCTTGATGAAGTTTGCAGATGACACCAAGATGAGTGAAGAGGTGGACACCCCAGAAGGGAGAGCCACCCTCCAGGATGACCTGGACAGGCTGGAGGAGTGAGTTAGCAGGAACCTTATGAAGTTCAATGAGAAGAAGTGTAAGGGCTTGCACCTGGAACACGTAACCCGGGAGTGCAGTTCAGACTGGGATCCACCTGGCTGGAGAGCAGCCCTGTGGAAAGGGACATGGGGGTCTTGGTGGATAGCAGGCTTACCATGAGAGCAGTGTGCTGCAGGGCAAAGAAACCAACAGGAGGCTGGGCTGCATTGCCAAGGGCATCACCAGCAGAGATCAAGACATCATTATCCCACTGTACTAGGTGTCCGTCAGACCACACCTGGAGTATTGCCTTCAGTTTTGGTCCCTGCCCTACAAAAAGGATGGGACAAGCTGGAGAGGGTTCAGAGAAGGGCCACAGGGATGATTAGAGGGCTGGAGGACCTGCCATATGAGGAGGGGCTGAGAAAACTGAGTTTGTTCAGCTTTGAGAAGAGAAGGCTCAGGACAGACCTTATCACCATGTACCAGTACTTAAAGGGTGGCTACAAAGAAGATGGAGACTCCCTATTTACAAGGAGTCACATGGAAAAGACAAGGGGTCACGGGCACAAGTTGCTCCTGGGGAGATTCCGATTGGACACAAGAGGTAAATTTTTCACCAGTCCAACACTGGAATAGTCTCCCAAGGGAAGTGGTAGATTCCCCCACATTGGACAGTTTTAAGTCTCAGCTTGACAGGGTGCTGAGACACCTCATATATACTACAGTAGTATCTAGAAAGGTTGGACCAGATGATCCTTGAGGTCCCTTCCAACCTGGCATTCTATGATTCTATGATCTCATTTAAAGCAAGCTATCTCTAGCAAGTACAAAACATTAGGCAGGAAAATGTCAGTATGCAGAGATGCCCTTCTTGGAGAAACCTGCATTTCAAACACACAAGTCACCTGTGAGCAAACAAAGGCTCAGAATACCTGCCCCTGCATCTTGCAATTACTGAGTCCCTGCATTACGAATTGCTGTAGAAAAGTGTTTTTGCTCATCCTGGTAATGACATTTTCATTTTTAAGTTATCAAATTTGGGGAAAACAAAGCAAAACAGAACAAAACAAAACAACCTTGCAAAAGTTAAGATCATTCTGTTATTATAAGAATTGTTGGGGTTCTGGCACAAGATGAAACCACCCCTTTTCTTGATTTTAACTACCAATATTCAATCTGAAATGACACAACTATGTGAAGAGACAATGGAAAGATGAACAGGGAGAAGAAGGTTGTTTTTACAGGGCAGCCTGTGAAGCACAGAGGCTTCAAACTGCAAATTCACAAGGCTTCAGGCCATGCTGCCCCCCCAGGCACCTACAGCTGGGTGTGGGTACTATCCTGCTTGGGGCCCCACAGGATATCTGCAAGGCTTGGGGACATCGTCCTTCCTGCAAAGCTGCAAGAGAGAGTCCTACCAGCTGAGTGATGGCAAGAAACCTGTCTCCAAAGATGGAGTCTGGCACAGAAATAATCGTTTTTTTTCACAAACTTACAGTTGGTCTTTGTTTAATAAACCCAGTCAGAGTAAACTGAGAACATGCCAGGATGGAATAACATTGTTATGTATTTAATACCCTGATGGCATGGTCCTCCTCAGCCCCCCAGAAGAGCTCCTCTAGTTGAATAGCAAGTTGCAAAAACAGTGTTATACAAAACATTAATAGAAAGAAAAGCCACATAATTCCCTGCTCTCTGCATATTAGGAAATTATTCAAATAAGAATATGAATAAATATGTGTTACAGAACTGCTCAAAGACATAATTACTGACATGTGTAACTCTTGCTAAACAGGAACAACTATTAGTGTGAGGTTCAAACCAAGTGCCCAGCAATGTTTTTGAACAATTAGTTATCAGCAACAGTGAACTCTGCCTTGACACTCTGCTCACTTAATTACGCTAAGATCTGCTTATTGCTTTAAAGAAAGACCCCAACATTGAAACTGAGAACCAAGGGTTGCTCTTGTAATGCTATGTACTTATGTTTATACAGCTCATTCTGAAAATGACTGTATTGATCAAAATAAAATATAGCTTTTGGTTTTGAGAGATTAGACCAAAACTCAGAAAGTTTTGGGTGCAATTTCAAATTTAGCCACAAACTGCTCATATGGTTGAAGAATGAAGAAATTCAGTGTTTGTGTCTGCTTTTTTTCGCTAGTCAAAGTGTGGCTACAATTCCCACTTCTCAAAAAAGAAACAATGTCTGAAGTTCTAAATCAACTGTTGATGAGGAATACAACGAAACCAAACAAACTGAGGTCACGCAGCTGTGTATTCACCCTGGGGGGGTGTTCAGAAATCTGTAGATTGATGGGAAAAACAGCAGCCTGCCTGGCAGATTCAAAACATTACCGTAGCTGTGTGTGGTTTCGGTTTGCCTATCTCTAAGTGGTTATGTTTGTAAAAACAAACTTGCTTTCCATCCACCACGAATTAATAGATGCCAGGGTCACCTTCTGCAGAGGAGAGCAGCTCCTTTTGCAAGGCTTTGTGCAGCAGGGTGAAGGACGCAGCGGGTCCTTTCGGGGGTTACATCCTTCCACAAGGTGCTGCCTCGTCCTCCGTGCTCCATTCCCTGAAAACTCCAGCAGAGAGCAGAGCAGGAGGCGGATCGGGGAGCAGGAGCACAGCAGGGCCAGGGACACGCTGTGTGCTGGAATACGCAGCAGTGAGGGCGCCTGTGATCCCACTGGACTGGCAGCAAGGGGACGGGAGGCAAGGAGCATTTCAGCTCAAGTCCTCCTGTCTTCCCAGAACAGCTATTAGGACGTGGTGAGTCTCAAACGGACAAAATGGGACAAAGAGGAGCAGAGGGAGGGAAAGAGAGAAGGAGCAACGGTGCAGAAACCAGTGTGTTTTTGATTAGAATGTGTTGCTGGTTGGGAGCAAAGGGACCTCAGTGAAAAGTGAGACTGAGGAATAAAGGAGAGGGAGGAAGTATTTAGGAGAAAAATCCAGAAACGGAATAGCATTAGAGGAGACATTTGGAGATACTTGCTGGGACTGACCAAGATCAGAGTCTGTGAGCAGCATCACAGAAGTTTACAGAATCACAGAATGCCAGGTTGGAAAGGACCTCAAGGACCATTTGGTCTGACCTTTCTAAGCAGGAACACGGGTTAGAGGAGACGGCCCTGCACCTCATCAGGCTGAGTCTTCAAAGTGCCCAGGGTTGGGGAAAAACCTTCATGCCTGTGCCATTTCCCTCAAGCTCAGACCAGCACTTTGTGACGTGTGAAAAGTAACGTTTGGGCTGGGCCATTAATCACTAGCATAGCCATTAATCACCATTAGGGGCCTTTTTATCTCCAATAACCTTCTTCCTGAAAGGGCGTCATGCAAACCCAGGTGTGCACACAGCCACCTAATGCAGAAACCAAACATTCAGCCCTGGACATGAATTAACTTCCTGGAGAGAAGTGGAATTGTGAAAGGCAAACCCAAACCTCTGCTGCTTTCTTAACCCAGTGTGTTATTGATTTTTAATGAACTTTGGTTTTACTCCTGTGTGAGGCATTTGAGGCAGGAAGTAAACCAGAAAGGTGCTGGAAGACAGAATTTTGGGATCCAGCATCACATTTTAGGTCCAGGAAAAAGAAGTCTGCTTAAACAAGACTTTTTCTGGCACAGAAAAATTGAGTATTGTTGGTACTGAAAACTAAACCAAGCAATCTCTTACATATCTGTCAGCCCAAAACAAAGATCACTTTTATTATAAAGCAGCATCCACAAGTGGGCACATTCTACTTCTGCAACAGCCACTCATGAATGAATAGCTAAATAGTGGTGACCTCAGCCAGGCCCTCCCAAATATATAAAGATCAAACACACTTTTATCAGCTAAGCCTGCAGCAAGAGATCAAAAGGTCTGGTGGTTTGATGGTGTATTGATTAAAACCTGCAAGATACCACGTTTTTTCTGTTTTCCCCTGCTTGTATCCCTGGTCAATAATAACACCAGTGTTATGCCCAAACCAAGAATGTGTGGTAAGGTAGAAACTGCATTTCTCATTTCAAGAACAGAAGTACTTCTGCTGTGGTCTATAATAGAACAGCTGATTCTTGGAGAGAAATTAACCCAAACCATGCAAACTCACAACATAGCAAAGACCCCAAAGCTGTCCCTGGCGTGTACTTAAGCCAGTATTGCTGCCCAAATGTAACTTTTTTCCAATTTTGAGCACTTTCCCCAACTGTCTCCTCCATCACTGTACCACTCTCTACTCCATGCCATGCAAACATTTGAGTTCACAGATAATCTGAATAACCTGCATGGGGGAAGCAGCCCGGGTGAAGTTTTACCCAGCTAAAACCAGAAGTGATTTTTTCAGCCTCATTAATCCCTGTGATGCTGTTCACTGCGACAGCTCAAGTGTCTGTAGATATTGCAGAACTCATCAGCAGTGGTAAGAAAAAAGCATAAAAGAGAGGGACACTCATAACAAGAGTAGACCCCGATGTCACACACAGATATTGTGATCCCATAACAAGCAGCTTTTACCCTGTCTTCAACATGTCAGCACTGTGGGTGCTGGTGGATGAGCCTCAGTTTGTATCAGCACTCCCAGCTTCAAAAAGGGACCTGCCAGGACAGGTGTAGCAACACAAAACCGGGAACAAAACACAGAGAAATGACTTTCAGTAGAGTTTTGGAGATTTCACTGTTACAAATATGGTCAAATAAAAAATAAATAAAGTTGAATTCAGAAGAAAACAAAGAAGCTGGGCTGGTTTAGAAAGAAAACATGACAGAAGCACATGTTTAAATCAAAGTGGCCAGCCACTGAGCAAAAAAAGGAAAGCATTACTGCAGAAAGAGCATATTAAACACTAGAGCATTTGGCTTATGTTTCAGACAGCTCGTATTTTCCATTTTTTCTACTTAATCAGACCAGTAAACATTTCTGCATTTCACTTGCCATGAACTCCATTATTTGTGAATAAAAGAGCATGCAAAAATGTCATAATAATTAAAAAAATATTTTTTTATTCTTTAGGAACATTTAATGGTCATTTTGCTCTAAGCTGGGCTACACAATAAACTTTTGAAATCTTCCTAATGGCACCGTAGGAAACAGATTTGTGGAAAACAATAAAAAGAGTCTAAGCAATTCTCTTTGCTGTGCAGACTGCTGCAAGTTCCCACCAGCAGTGCCACAAACAGCCCTTCCCAGCACCACCACACCTGATGCCTGGTCCCAATGGCAATTTCTTGCCTTATATCAGCACTCTGCACTGCTTCAGAGTTGCCCTTGGACCCTGGTGTGCCCAGGACATTTGAGGGGTGGGGGTTAGTTGCTCCCCTTAGGTTATGCCCTAAAAATCCCATCTCCCCACACACAAAAGAGTAGGGGGGTTGAGGAGAGGGGCACCCAAATGAGAGCCCTGCCAGGGCTGTCCCTGCAGAGCCAGCAGCCCGGAGGTCTGGAGGTGGCACCCATCACAGAGGGTCACCATAACCATACAGAGTGATGGGGCCACTGCCTGGGAGCACGAGACAGGTGAGGGGATGCAGAGCAGAGCCTGTGAGGACCGCACCAGGGAAAGAACCACAGTGGGAGCAGAGAGGGTCCAGCTGGTCTGGGGGAGAACTGCCTGATCAGCACAGTCTGTCTTCACATCTCACTAAATGCCATTTCTAAACACCCTTCCTGGGTGAGGGACTCTCTACTCCCTGTGCAACAGTGTACACGGAGGTGAAAGGGTCAGCAGGATGAAGCCATTTATGCTGATTGCTCCTGGACACCTCCTGCAACCAGGATGGTTGCCAGGGTTGCCACATGAATGCAGATACACGGCAGGTGTGTGTCTGTGTGTGCAGCAGCAACACAATAGTGCGAAGGTCCTTGAGACAGGATGACCTGATCAACAAACCCAGATTAAAACAAACTAGCAAAACCTCTCAGCCTCCAGGTTTCAGGTCAGGTGAACAAGTAGTCAACTACAGCAGCATCCAAGATCACACACTAAGGCTTGTGAAAACTCACTGAATCAAAACTTACAGTTGGAGCTTGTCACATTCATTTGAGGTGTTCCCAGTTGGCTCCTGAGGTGTTTACATGTGTTTTGCTGCAGCCTGAAATAAGAAAAATGCTGTGAAAAGGACTGCAAATAGACACAGCATGGAGCAGAGTTGCACTACTGTCAACCCTAAACATAACTGCGTGATTCGTCACTAAATCAATAAAATTAATAAGCAAAACTATTGGTTTCAAGTGTTAACAATATAATGACTGAGCACCCTCCAACTCTTCAATCCTTCCTTAAAAGGACTTGGGAACTAGGAGTCCGTTCTGGCCTTTTATAAAGGCCAAAAGGTTAAAATCTTGTACCTTTTACAAAGTTCTCTCTTTAACACTGTACAGTCTTAGTGATTAAGGGAGAATAATGTAATCCTGTCACTTACAACAACACCAGGAGGTCCCACCAATCTCAAGAGCTGTGCCATTGGTGCCGGCATCCATTCCCCCATGCCACAGCCTGGGCAGGGAGCAGGGAGCACCCCTGCAGGGTGACAATCAGATGGCAGTAGCTGTTGCTCTGGCCCCCATCGTATGGTGGGAGCTTCTGGCAGTTCTCAGTGGAGCTGTGAGCTGTGGAGCCGGGGCCAGGCTCCCTCAGCGCAGGTCTGAACTGCGTCCGGCCTTTTCCAACAGGGACAAGGCCTGGAGCTGCCTCCTCTCCTGCCCGCCATGCTGGGCAGCCACTGCTCCCCAGCCTTCAGGGTGGCATGGCCCAAAACATGGTGTGAGCCGCCCTGCACCACAAGCACCGTGTTACCCGAGAGGAATGAGCTGCTGTTGAAGCACTCCCGGCATCTCTGGGTGACAGGAGAACCACCACCACCATCTCCTCTAGTGACAGAACAGCTGCCACCCTCACGTAATGGCGGTGCAGATCCGGGCAGAGGGGCAGAGCCGGTGGTGCTACACGGCATATCATGAGGAAGGGGACAGATGAAGTCTCGTTGTGCAGCGTAATGATTCCTGTTTGTTCTTGATTGCTGCTAACATTTTCCCCTCACGATTCAGCTTCCCTCTCTCCAGGCCCGGGAGCGCACCTGCTCCTTCCTGAGCCCCTCTGTGTGCAGTGGCGCCTGTCTCGCCTTCCCCGAGCCCGGCGAAGTGAGGGGACGCTTCACAGAGAAGAAGGGGGTTTCCGTCTGCTCATGGCCCAGCCCGGCCCGGTGACCGCAGCGGGGCGCGTCCCGTGCCCTCACCTGCCGAGGCGGCGGCGGCATCAGCCCTGCCGTCTAACCGGAGCCGCTGCCCCGGCGCAGGAGGGTTCCGCCACCGCCTCCCCTCTGAATAGCCGGGAGCGACCGTGCCTGGTTGGGACGGAGACAGGCACCGGGACAGGTCCGGGGCCGGCACGGCCCCTCCCCTCCTCCTGCGCGGCCCGGCGAAGTGGGGGAACCCGTTTGTCCGGTCTGACGGCGGCTCCCGCGGGGCGGCCGGGCGGGAGCGGGGCCGTCGGCGGCATGAGAGGGCCTTGAGCGAGCGAGCGAGCGGCGCCGGGACCCGCGCCCACAGGTGCTGCCGGCGGGCGGGCTGGGGCTGCGCTGCCTCCGCTGGCTGCACCCCCCGAAGGTGGCGAAGTCTGGCGAGGCGGCTGCCGCGCCGGGGAGCGCAGGCGGGAAGGGCCGAGGCGCTGGCGGAGCCGGGACCGGGGTGAGCACCGGGGCATCCTCCAGCAGGTATATCAGTGGCCCCAGGAGCGCTCGGTGGCAGGTGGGGCGGGGGGCTCCAGGGCAGAGCCCTGTCATAAACCGCCCCCGCTGCCTCCTCCCGCACCCGCTGCCACAGGAGGGTCAGAGCCGACACCAGGGCGGACCCCAAACGATTTTTTTTTTCTCCAAAAATCAGCTCCTGAATTCGGAGCCTGATCTTGTTGTGCTGGGACATGTACAAGCTGCAATGCCCCATCTGCAGGCTGGGGCTCGGGGTGTGAAGGCGGCGAGGGCTCTGCCTCACGGTGCCGCCGGGCGGGGCTGGGCCCCGGGCAGCTCTTTTTCCATTGGGCTGGAGAGGTCCAGGAGCGCAATGAATATTTAAACAGTTAAATATTCATTCAGAGGAGAGCGGTTTCGTCAGGCGACGGTGAGGCAGCTGGTGCCGAGGCGGCCGGTGTGAGGGCCCTTCTGCCAGGTGAGGCCTTCGCTCCTGCCCTGCCCGGCCGGGGGAACGGGGCCGCCGGGGGAGCGGGGCTGCCGGTCCCGGTCTGGCTGCCGGCGGGCCCCGCACACGCGAGCGGCTCTTCTCACCTCTGTGCCTGACGGGACAGCGCGTCACGGCAGTGTCGATCCGAACCCTGCAGTGATTTGACTCTCTTTCTTCCACCCCAAAAGATGTGCGCCAGCTGATCATCACATTTGCCAGCGGGTCTCTCCAGTCTGAACCTTTGGGTTTAGGGAGGTAAGGCACAGGGAACAAACACAGTTTAGCATTCTTCCTGAGCTCTGGCAGATACTGCCGTTTTACTGACTCGCTTTGTGGCCTTGGGCTATGTGCTGTGCTTCTGGCTTGTTTTCTTCCCCCCTGCCCCGTATCTATAAATGAGGAAAACAGCTTCCATGGTTGTGGGGTGAATAGTCTTTCGTCAATGTTTGTACAGCCTTTAGAGCAGTAATAGGTGTCTGTATTAAGGAACTGTCATACCTTTGCAACACAAAATACTGGAAAAGTTACTTGTGAGGTCGGTCACTCACCTGGGAGATGAAAAGCATTTTTTGAACCCCAAAAAATCAGTGTCTCTGTGGTGTTTCCTACTGCTTTGTGTCTGTAGCTTAAATAGCATCCCTTCTCTTAGAGTCCAAAGGGAACTGTGTTAGCTGGAGCAGCTAATGAAGCATTTCTCCTCTGGCAGAGGCGTTTTGAAACTGAGGAAGGCATTACAATACAGTGAGCTCCTGGCAATAAATAGTTGCTGGTAATGAGTAACAGTGTGGTGGCTTTTATCTGGTGTGTGTGGTGGGGGGTCTGGATGTAAATGGCTGAGGAGAATCTGAGAGTGCCCTGGGCGAGTCAGGGGGACTCACAGCCAACCTGGTTCTTCAACAGTCCCTACCTCTGTAACTGCTGCCAGAGCCCTTGGGCTTAACTCCCTGCATCAGTGGGTCAGATTGGCTGACAATTTTCTCTTTGGTTCGGTTTGGGTTTTTGTTATGTTTTGTTTTGTTTTGTTCTTGTCTTTCTCTTCAAATTCTGGTTCAGGTGTCAGGTGGCATTTGATCAGTTTGTGTTTTTCCTTGTCGGTTTCTGCATTGCTGTTACTGATGTTGACATTAGAGTGTGGTTTCTGTTGTTTCTTTCCCAGGCCTGTGTTTGTCAACTTGTAGGCATCATGAAGGCTACTTTTGGTAACTTCTGAACAGTTCTCTTAATTTAATTTTCCCTTGTGAGACAGCCTGTGAATGGTCTAGTCCCTTGCTTCGCAGTTTGTGATGGTGAATGCAAAAAGCTTGATTTTCATCGAAGCCCTCTATTTAAATTAGCTAAAACTTATTTTATGTGCTCTTTTGTTGTTGTGGCCTTTCTTTTTTGGCATAGGTAATCATATTGGGCCTGAGTGTAATGTGCTACCTGCATTTAAATACGGGGAGGGGTTTGATTGTTTTTGTTTGATTATGAGGGGAGTTGATCTTGTCCTTGGCTGCTTCCTTTTTCTGGCCTCTGTTAAATGAGATGCTTTGTGTAGACATAATTGAATGCAGGATACTGGCCAGGAGCTTCTGAAACTCGACCCTAGCTCTGTCTGTGACTTACCATGTGGCCTTGGGCAAATCACTTAACCCCTCTGTGTTTTCTGTGCTTGTCAGGGGTGAAAAATATGGTTCTCATTGTATCTCTAGGAGACCGACAGTGTGTGAGCTCTCAGCCCTACTTGGAAGATGCTGTGCCCTGTGACAGAGCACTGCTGGTGCACCTTTGCTTTTTGGGAACGTTACAAAATCATTCTTAACGTGTAGTGGTGTTTAGTGCTGTGTGGTTTGTTTCCTCCTGTGTTCTTACATAAATTAGACATATTTTTAATTTGACGGTAGAGATGGGCCATTTCAGCAAGTTCATGGATGCTTCTGACTACAAAATGGCATACAGGGAGATGTAAAACAAAAGCAACATGTAAAAGAAGAAAAAAAAATCGGGGAGAATAAGCAGTGTAGAGAAAACAGGGAACAAATCAAAGGAAAAGCCAGGTCATTTGCCACACTGACTTTCTACCTGAGAGGAGGAAGAGGAGGCAGCATGAAAGGGTCTCTTTTTGCTAAGAAAGCTCTGCAAGGCAAGTTCATGTCACTATTGCCTAAAAGAAATTTTCTGTTGTTATTTCATGCACATAGTCTCCTGAGGTGGAAGTCAGCCAAAAAACCATTTTCTGACCTTGTTTCGTTCCAGATGGAGCCTCATACAGGGTCGGATGCTGGGGGGTCCTGAGCAGGAGCTGGTCCCCGGGTGCTGGTGGCACCAGCAAGGTCTGTAAGGCAGTCACCTGGCTCACTCACAGGCTGCACTGGAGAAAGGTCAGTTTAGGAACGTATCTCCAGTGTCGAGTTGAGATGCTGACAGAAAGGTGTATTACTGGGTAATCCCCAACCTTGCTGGCAGGAAGTAACCTTTATATTTACAGTTAAAGATACCTGCTGCTTTTGATGGGGGAGGGTAATGTCTAGGAAAAAAATGATTTAAAAGTTACAAAATCTTCCACACCAAACAACATGGTTATGTGAGCACAAAAATAATTATTTTTTCCTTTGTTAAAACAAAGGTATGGTGTTTAATAGCAGGAACCTTGAGAGGCAATGTAACAATCTCTTAAAAGGCAGGCTGAAACCCCTTCAGGGTACACTCGAATCTACAGCTTGAACAAAGGTTACCAACTTTATCATCTTCTGCAAAGATAACTTGTCTTCACTTGGACTTTAAATGATGGAGAGTCTGCCTATCTGTTAACGACAAATCCTAGTGCAGATAATGGGTACAATTATAATTTTTTTTCTGCACGTGGCCCATCTTCAACCATTCTTGCTTAGCCTCAGGCAACTTGGACTGTAGTCTAGGGGTCTTTCTTGTTATTTTCTTTAAATTGCTGGTGACTAGTGAATCTGTTCCTGGTGTGGAGTCCTATTGGCTCCTAGTGATCAATTCACTTACATTGGAATGTCCTTCATGTTCATTTTCATACAGAGCAATCTTAAAATGTTACTAGGTAGCTACATTGGTGAGTACACAATGGCCACTAGTTTAATTGCAGTGCTTCCCCTCTCAGGAAGGTGTGTTGTGTTGCTTTTAAATGAAGTGCTTTTCTCCAGTTGGTGCCATCATTCAGAACTGAGATGGGAAGCATTTGGAGTGAAGGCATTTGGAAGCTGGTGTTGCCTCTGTTTTCTGTACTCTGCTTTTTTTTTTTTTTTTTCCCTTTCCTTTTTTTCCCAAAGATTGGTCTTGGACATCTGTCAGCAGTACTAAACTGTACTGCCTCTCTCTGGTCACCTCTCTCCAGAGGGTTTCAGGGTTTTGGTGCCTCAGCTTGTTTGGCTGGGTCTTCAATATGGTCACTGGAGAAACTGCCACTTCCCTTCCACCAAGTTTGGAAAGAATAGCTTTTGGAAAGTAAGATTTCACAGAGCTTGGTGGTACCAAAGTGGTACAGTTTTACACTGGTGCTTACCTTCTGATGGGGCAGGTAATTAGGATCATTATGGCATCCAAGGAGGGACTGGAGTTACTTCCTTGTAAAAGAAATCTGTGGATTTTACAAGGTTGGCTGTGTATGATGCCAGTAAAAACATCTCCTGGAGCTGGAAGTAGCCCAGTTCAGCAGGTCCTTGATCCTCCCAGTTAAAGAGGCAGAGCTGAGACACCTTTTGGGAACACCTTTGTTAACAAGGGTTGCCCTGGGCACACGGTAGGAGCTGGCTGTGGGTGCTCCTGGTTGTGGTCCCAACTGTGTCCCAGAGCTGGGAGAGGCACTGCTGCCTCCTGAACAGCCTCACTCCAGTACACACACTTTGCCAAAGCAGCTTGTTTTTATCCTGGGAAATAGCAGGGCAAGTTTTGCTTGTGTCTGTTTCTCCAGCATCCTTATTCTGCACAGTTACTGCACTTCTCTTTTCCAGCTTCAAACGTGGGTGAGTTGATAAGCACCATGTTAAAGTTCTGAGTGAGGCCCCATGGGCTTAGCTCCCAGCTGTGTGCAGCACGCTTGGCTGCACTGTGGTATTCCCAGTTTTTATTCCAGTGCTAAAATTTCAAAATTGGTGTTAAGGGGAGATAGGCAGAAATCAATTATTCACTAGAGTTAACCAACTTCAGGTCTTCTTCCTGCGGTGGATATTAAAAACTGATGCTGCTGCTCATTCTCTGTCAGTGTGCAGATTATCTAGGATGCATTATTACTAATCAATCAGCAAGGTGTTAACTTTATGATGCTAACACATGTGGAACGTGAACTACATTCTAAGAAGCCTCTGCACAATTTATTGTCACAAATTGCTTGAAACGATCTTTTTTATAAATGTTTTCTGTGAGATGAGGTTCTACTGTGAGTCAAAATACATACACTTTATATTTAAGAATGGTGTGTGTGTATTTATACATGCACGTGTGTGTAAAACAGCAGTAGATGATACAACCCAGTTGACTCATATAAGACCTGTTGCTCAAAAAACAGGTTCCCCGAGGATTTCTCACGTTGCAGTGGTGGTATCCAAAAGGGCTGTGTGGATCTTTTGTGGTTCTGTTGCGTGGTGAAGATCTTGGACTGATCAGGTGTGACGTGTGTTCTGCTCTCCTGGGATCTGTAGGTGCCCTACTCACCACAAGCATTTTATCTGTAGCCATCACTTGAATTTTAACCTTTTTTCCCCTCACATTGGGCACGTTTCAAGGTGGGAGCTTTGTCCAAGGTCACAGTGCAATGAAGGAGGTGTGTAGGGTCAGGAGGCTTTCCTTGCTACCTTGGGTTTGATTAGCTTATGCTCTCCTGGTGCTTTGAGCAGACTTACTTCAGGAAAGCAGGAGTGTCTGTGCTGTAGGTGGAATTGCTGAGCTGGGGGAGCTCTGGCAGACAAGCAAACCTCTGCTTCTTTCCTCAGCTCTGGTCCCTCCCGTTGGAGGCTGGGCTGTACGCTGACCCAGGGTGTGCCTCTGCCTCGGCTGTGGGAGCCCGACTGGGTGCCATGGGTGGGCAGGCTGCTCCTCAGCTGGGTGCCCACAGCCCCTGGGAGCACCCAGGGGGATGCCAGAGGGCACACACCATGTGTCAGCCTTTCTGGATTACAAGCTAAGGCTTTTTGCCTAATGCAAAGTGGTCTGGGTTGGCCTAGAGGAGTTGAGGCTTCAGCTTTGGGGTTCAGTTTGCCCCCCTGCTAATGTACTACACTGATGGCACTCGATGGAGGCTGCCTCAGCATGAAGGGCAGGTCTCCAGGCACTGCTGGCTCACAGCAGCTACCTCAACTCTTGAGGTGGCCTTCTCAGAGGCCTTCAAGAGCTGGGCTTCACCATGGTCATGGCATGCTGTAAGTCAGTGTGTTTCAGAACAAATTACTGATAGAAATCATTCCAGTTGAAGATGTAATTTTGGGGGTGTTCAATTATTTTGAAACAGTCACTCAATGAGGTAAATACATGTATGAAGTAGCTATATAAATTGTTGACCTTAAAGCAGATAAATTGTATGGCAATATAACTGAAGCTGAGTAGCACTTGGAATGAAGGTTATTTCCTTGGTCTGTTTGTGCTGATTCATGCTATTTCGGGGAACTATTTTTTTTTAAAGCATCATAAAGATTAGCTAGACAGTTTGAGCTGTTTAGAAGATGCTTCCATCTGCCTGTCCAGGCACTCATTGCCAGTAAGTTTTCCTATCTGTTTTGAGTAATATGTGATCGTCTGTTACACTTTGGAAGCAAATCTAGTTTTATTATTTGCCTGTTTCCTCGTAGAAGCTCTTGTTACAGGTGGATTAGTTGATTAATACATTTTTAATGAAGGGTGATACTCTATTAAAGCATTTGGCTGGGATCACTGAAATGAGAATAGAAATGCAATATCCTGCCATCGAAGGACTTCAGCTCTGACTGCTGCCTGGAGAGGATTAAATAGCGAGCAAGAGCTGTGGAGCATTAGCTGAACTCTTGCCACCAATCTGATGATGATCAGGCTGGGACATGGCCTGCTGTGCAGTGTCCCAGGGTAACAGCTCTTTGGAGATCCTGTAATGCTCATCTCCAGCTATTATTTTGTTTGTTGCTTGTACCGGCCAGTGGAAAGTTAGGTGGCAACTACTTTTGTGGCTGTAGAAATTTCACTTTACAAATGAAACTAACAGTATTTTGTTTTTTCCCTGATGTTTACAGAACCCTCTGACAATTTGTGTGGTGGGATGCTGGGCTCCTAGTATGGTTTACTACCCCTGCTTCTGTGTGTCATGGTGTAAAAACATTTTGCATTTAAGTGACTGCATTGGATGTGTCTATTCCACAACTCATGGGAATCCTTCCTTTTCTCACGCCCCAAAAAGAGCAGTATGTAATTATAGCCAGATGAGTTGCTGCCAAGAGGTGAAAAAAACCAATCTTTGCAAGTTGGCTGGATGAACCATCCCAGTGCTTTGGATTGTGCTGCTCGTTGCCTCTCTTCTGTTCAAAGCCATTTTTTTTCTTTTTGCAAAAAGCGGACTTTTTAGATGGAGAATGCTAGCCTTAGGACAAAATGCATGCTCCTCTGTACCCCTCCTGCTCTGCTGTGTGAAGCAGAGCTGCTTTTTTCTGAAGCAGCCTCTGTTCCTAGGTGTTTGCTGAATTTGCTGGTTTTGTTGGTAGCTGGTAGTTTTGTTGGCAGGTGGGTGTCACCCCAGCCCTGCCTTGGGGAGCCCTACCCAGCCCTTTCAGAGCCCCTTTGCCACACTCAGGTTTACAACGTGGTCATCTGGATTAAATCCTTGGCTTTATATCTGCACCATCAGTAAGGATGGCTAAACTGATCCCTGGGAAGTGGTGGTTTTGTTTTGCTTACCCAAGACTTGATATTGGTGACCAGGTTATTTCAAAGGAAACAGAACTGCAGCCTTACCCAAGAGTGGATCATGAGCTGGCTTTTCAATGTCAGACCTCAGTTCTCAAACGTTGTTAGAGCTGTTCTTTAAACGTGTGCCTGTGGATGAAAAATCATTCTTAAACCTCCGGGAGTACATGCTGGAGTGTGGGCTTGAGCCTCTTAAATACAGGTGTCTGCTTTGCTGGAGCCATCCAAGTACTCTGTGGGCTCTCATTTCTTTTTCTGGTTGGTTGGGTTGCAGTCCTGCAAGCATCCCTCTGGTTGCTCTATGTGCCGAGCAGGCTTGGTTTCATGCTCCTTTTTTAGCTTAAAATCTCAGTTATTGGCAAAAGGAGCAGTGTGTTACAGCTGAAGGTAGCAGAATAATTACTTCTAACTTTTGGGAGAAAATGTAATAGAAGTAATTGTACATCTGCTAGAAGGTCCTTGGGGGGAGCCCCTACCCCAGAGGTGGATGTTAGACATTTTATTCTAGCTGCAGGTTGGGAAAGACACATTCAGCCCTCCTCTGAGGAGGTTTTGGTTTGCAGGGTTTCTTTCTCCAGTAACACATAGTAAAGAAATAAATCTAGTGAATACAGGGAAGTTTTTTAAAACATGGAAATGGGTGAGATTGGAAATTCTACTTGTGTGGAGAAATTTCACAATTATTATTTTTCATTGACTGTTACTGCAACACTGTTCCTGCTGACAAGGAAAAAAGGTACCATTTGAGTGGTTCATTCCCCAGGTCCAAGCAGAGTGCTGGCTGTGAAGTGCTCGCTGGGGTTTCTCAAGTGAGGCTGCAATATGTTCTCACGTTATTGAACAGGACATTAGTGTTACTGTATTTTATAACCATGGCTGGGCTGGTTTATGGAGAAGACTATTTCCCTGTTGGTTTAGCAAAATGCATTTCCTGTGTCACAACAGCCTGACAGCTTTACATTTGGGTGACGTTGTGAAGGGCTGGGCAAAGGATCCTGATCAGTGACTGCTGGGCTGGTGCAGCTGGGGAAGTTCCAGTACTTGCCTTCTGCCTGCCAGGCAGTGACCAGTCACCTGCTGTTTGGATCCTCTGGGGATCCTCTTGACAGGTGCCCGACCAGACTGTGTTCAGGGCCATACTGAGGCAGGAACCTGGTTTGCATTTACCTGGTTTTTGCCTTGGTTTGTTTTGGGTTTGTTACTTTTCTTTTTTTTCCCAAACATGTAGTGATGGCTCTTAGAATCTTTCTAGAGTGAAGAAATATGGGACAAACCCAAAATACCTGAGGATGAGGCTTTTAATTTGTTTACTTTTTGAAATACATAGTTAAATATCAGTGAAACAACTTGATTTTTTTGTCCTATATTAACTCCAGAGACCTAAAGCAGTTCAGAAAGGTCTTGCTGAGCTTGCTTTTTGTACTATTTGAGTTTGGCTTGTGACTCTTGCCTAAAATATTGCTGTTATTATGTTCTGAAACACCAGTCTGTGGCAAGGTTTGAGAAACTCTTGTACTAAGCACTGCATGAACGTGTGAGCTGGCTGTGCAGAACAACATGCTAAGGGGATGATGGCAAGTTGTAGACTGACAGGTATGTAATTGTTAGGCTTGTTCTGCTTCACGTCGTAGGTTTTTATATCCACGATGAATAAAAATAACAAATTCAGTAGCATTTTAAATGTTTTACTATACATGTGCCCTGTTCTAGATGGAGCTGTAACTTTGGTTTAGGGCCACTTTGTGTGATTTGCAGCATTCAAGTTATGCTCCCTGGGACCCCAAGTCTTGCCATATGCAGTGACTCTCAAGAGGAGAAGTTAGAATAACATTATTTTTGTTGTTGTTGTTTACTGCCTTTAAACAAGTTCAGTAAATGCTTTTTTTTTTACAAGGTTGAAGTTATTCCCAATTAGCTGGTAAGTGCCCTGCGGCTGGAGCAGCCACAAAACCTGAGTGACCAAAGCCCTGTGGAATTTGCACCTGAGTTTTCTGCCCTTTTAGCAAATAAACACAGGCAGGTATAACTAAACTTGCGGTTAATAGTATTTTTTATATTGGGTTTTAGGAAAAGTCCGTCCTGTCTCTGAGAGGAACTGTGCAGCATTTCTTGTGGTGGAATTTTGTTTTGCTACTTACTTTTTCCCCACTGCCTATATCCAAACATTACTAATCATTGGTTGAATCTAAGCTTGATGTGAAAGATGATGCCGTAATACAAATTCCTGAAGCCTATTTATTTGTAGCTTTTTGATTAGTCAGTTCAGTGCAAGATCTGTCAAAGCAGTCTTCATTTCAGTTTACGTTATTGTGAAAAGGGAAAAGTAGGTGGAATCTTGTGTGGAACAGTTTCACCCTCAGCTCCAGCAAACCAAACCCTTTTTGTGCCTTGCTTGCAAGACCGTTTTGTAAGTGGTTGTTATTGCAGCTCAAGTCTGGACATGAACAGTGAGCACAAGCATGGGAAATCGTCTGTCTGTCTTCTGAGAGGAGATCCTTTTAAGAAATGTCCATTGCTCATGTTTTACTTCAAGATTGTTCATAGTTTGTTTCTCCTGCATGGCATAGCCTTTTTGCCTTCTTTTTTTGTTAACTGTGATGCCTTTTTTCCTCCTCAGATTAGTGACCACTGCAAAAATCAGTAGCAGCCACCTCTCTTTCTGCCATGTTTGATTCACCGTTGGTTTTGTTGTGTCCATCCTGCGTCCAGCTGCTGGTGGATGTGTGCTCTCCCTGCTGCCTCAGTACTAGTCGGCATCTCTGCTGCTCCATGCTGTAGGTTCCCCCGTCTCCTCTTTCACCTCCTGATCACTCTCCACCTTTCTCTGAACTTCTGACATGGCTCTGACATCCCCGTGGGCCCTTTCCATGCAGACTGGGTGTCAAGATACTGAACTCTAAATGGGTCTGTCACCCTGCGCTGGAGGGCTCCCTCGCCCTGAGCCCCACATCACCTCTGCTCTCTCTCGTGGGTGCCACCCTGCGGTCCCTGGCCAGCCCGGGCTGCTCCGCTGCCCCGCGCTCACCCGCAGCCCCCTCAGCCAGACCAGGCTCCCCTCGGCTGCTGCTGGGCCCCGGGGCAGGGCAGGGTCCGTGCAGAGCTGGCAGGCAGCCGTGCTGCCCTGCCCGGCCGTGGGGTCGGGTCAGGATTAGTGCCCGGCATCGCTGCCCGCTGTGCGGCTGCCCCGGCTCGGGCCGCAGTGCTCAGGGTGCCGCCCGCGGCACAGGGCGGCTCAGCGGGCAGGGCTGTGCTGCCTGCGGGCGGCTGCTCAGGAGAGCTGTGCTGTTAGCAGGGTTTTCCAGTTGGCAGTTCAGCTCTCGGGGCAGGTAAAGTGAACACAGTTAGTTTGAACTTCCCCCCAACCATCCCTTGCACTGGTGTTCCCAGCTAGTGTCACAGGCTGTCCTGTCTGTACGTTAGCCACTTCCATCCAGCTATGCATCTAGCACAGAGACCAAATGCAGTGCTTTTGATATCTCATCTAACCCTTTGCATGATTAATTAGTTCATTAATAATTAAACAGTTAATGAGTAAAGATTAATAGACTAAAGGCTCAATCTCTGTGTGTCAGGGCTATGAGCTTATTTTGTTTGTCTTAGAGTGGGAGCAATTCAAAGATCTGGTGGTATTCTTTGTTTCAAGGCCTGCACATGTAAGGACCTTCGACTCTTCCCCTCCAGCAGCCCCCACATCAGGTATTAGCAGGGCAGAATCCAGAACTACTGCAGGGCTCCTTGCAGTCATGTGTGGTTTATATTTATTTCAAAGAGGAACTGAATGTCACGTCTTGCTGTAAAAGGACTTGCTCTAATATTCAACCGGTTTGGGATTGAAAACGTAAGGAATTTCTTCTGCCAGAACAGACATTCAGTGTAAAGACAATCTAAGTGTCTGTACACCCCAAAGTAGAGGGGGGAAGAGTCTTGACTCTGGCTCTCTGTCCACCATGCGAGGAGCAGTGTGGGTTGCACCACGGAGCCATTCCTGTCACAAAGTCTCTGCATCTTGTCCTGGGCCTGTGTGTTAAGTTCATGATTAGGTTGCTCTGGAGAGAAATCTTTGGTTCAGCTTTCTGGTTAATACTTTTCTTCCTTTCTGTAACAGGTAAAGTATGAGATTGTCTGGGGTTGGGGTGGTAGTCGAGAAAGAACAAAAGGGGTAAAGAGGAGAAGTAACCCAAAATACCACAGTGAGGTATTCAGGTGCTTGAGTTTGAGCTTGACTCTCCTGTGTCAGGAGGTGAATTCCCTGACTCCAAGGCCATTTAGGAGAACAAATGACTTTCCACAGAAGCTTTAGGTTCCACAGCTAGCTGTCATATCCCTGGCTAATTGCATCAGTGAGCAGCCTTTAGCAGCTTGAGTGGGTCTTGGGAGAAGTTATATTAATTCACGTTAAATCAAACTGTGTGTTCATGTGATACCTGGTGGAAGGTTAGCCTGTGCTGGGCAAGCAGTGCAGTGCTGCAGCTCATGAGGGTTGCATGCTTTGGGCTCTCAGCCAACAGTCCTGTCATTTGAGTAGCATATTAAGTGCTCATGTAATATTTATATCTCTCTTATAAGAGATATTAAGGATGAGAGACCGTTCAGCTTTGCAAAAATAGAAACTAACATGGGTATCAACAGGGTTTGGTGTCAGCCCATTTTACCTGGGCCCATTTGCAGGTGTTGGTTGGAGAGGAGTTACACACAAGTAGATGGTTTCTGGGTTTTGTTCAGAAGCAGTGAACTGGCTGTTGCAGCAGACAGCTGAAGCTGTAGAGGTTTTCTCACTGATCTAAAAGCACTGGAGGAGGCTGGGATCCCCTACTGCATGCCTTGCTCCTGTGTGAGGTCAGCCAACTGCAGCAGCCCTGGTCACAGCAACGTGGGGAGTTCTTCAAGGGCTCTAATTTAAATAAACTTTATGAAAAGTGGAGATCCCGATTTGGGAGATAATGTGCTAGTGCTCAAGGGTCAGGGAGCACCTGCAGGTTCTGAAAAGCTCCAGGCAGAGGTAGCACACACACATCCAGCTTCAACTGATTGTGTGTGTTGATCCACAACTCAGTTATAAACTTCTTTGGGCACTTGGACAGCAAGATGAGTGATCTTGCAGTGAGAAGCAGCCTGTGGGGAGGGCAGAGGAAGCGAGAGCTGGTTGGGGTGAGACTGGGCAGCCTGGGATGGAGCTGCAGCTGGGTGACCCGTGCCCTCGAAGGTGTGACTTGTGCTGGCCCAGCACTTGGTATCTGGGGCCTGGCCCTGAGATGGCCAAGCAGGCTCTGGCTCCCGTGGGGATGGTGGAATGGCCAGTGGGATTGGGTGTTTGTGGGCTCCCCAGCTCCCATGTCCCACTCATGGTGTGCTGTGTCAGGAGTGCAGGGCGTTCCCGGGCCTGTTGTGTGAGCACGTGTAATTACAGATAGCAGAACAGTAATGAAGGACTTGCTGGGAAAATAAACACCTCGTGCCTTTGGTCGGTGCTTGAAAACCCAGCCCGTGCTCTACGCTCTTCCAGGGAAACTGGTTTCAGATGTGGGTTTTGCTGAGCAGGGTCAGCAGAGTACAGTACAGAGCCATGGTTTCCAGCACTCACTTCATTAACTCCCTGACTTGTACCAACTGCTCGCAGGGCACCAGCAACATGATCTCGGAGCGGGACTCAGAGACCACCTTTGATGAGGATTCCCAGCCCAACGATGAGGTGATGCCATACAGTGATGATGAAATGGAGGAGGAGTTGGACAGCCGGCAGCCTGCGGCTGGACCAGGACAGAACCGGCTCAACGGAGACACCGAGCGGAGCCGGGAGTCGCTGAGGAAAGGTACGGACATGGCAGAGCCTTGATTTGGGTGGCAAATGAGCCTGGACACTGAGGCTGAGCCATGCCTGGGTCTATTTGATTCCCGTGCTTGTTGGTTCAGTAGGATTTCTTTGCTGTGAGAGTGACAGAGCACTGGAACAGGCTGCCCAGAGAGGTTGTGGAGTCTCCTTCACTGGAGACATTCCAAACCTGCCTGGACAAGTTCCTGTGTGATGTGCTCTAGGTGACCCTGCCTGGCAGGGGGGTTGGACTAGATGATCTTTTGGGGTCCCTTCCAACCCCTAGGATTCTGTGATTCTGTGATTTGGAATGGCTTATTGAAATCTGTGAAGGAGTAATTGATGGCAGTTCAGTTTAACAAATGTCAGAAGGAGAGTCAGCTTCATTCCAGTCTGCAGCCAGAGCTCTGTGCCACCACTTGTTGTGTAAAGCTAATGATCTGCACTGTGACCTCCTCCTAATCAAGGCAGGCCCTAGCTGGACGTGGCCTGTGGTCCCAGCGCTGCTCAGCAGAACTGAAGATCCCTGACTTCCCTGTCATCTGGAAACTTGAACCAGCATAAGCCAATTTGCTCTGCTTAGTCAGTTGGTTAGCATGTATTTCTGCTTTCTAGGTCTTGCACAGATTAGCTTTCTGCTTCAAGGCTAATTTTGTAGCCTCATGACTTTATCTGCAGCAGTTTCAGAATCACAGAGAGGGAGGGTGAGCAGGAGTTCAGAGAAAGCTGTGGAGTGCAGCCTGTGTGCTGCTGCCAGCACAGGAACCTCTTGGGCATGTTTTAGACTTTCCTGTTCTTAACCTCTGTCCAAGGAAAGTCTGTAACTCCCCTAAATACCTGTTTTTCAGTGTTGCAATGTGTGTACTTTTTATTTAACCACTGCCTGTTTAATATATATAGATTTCCTGTTTGTGTGGCAATAGGGAACAGTTGATCACTTCTCATTTTATAACCACCTATTATGTGTTTTCCTTTTATAACCACCTATTACCTGTTTAGTTTTGGGGTTTTTTTACAATGACTGAGGTAAAATAGTCTATAGAATAAACAGTTTTCTTAGTCTCTCATCATCCATCATATTTTCTTGAGTTGTCATCATGACTGCTACTCTCTTCCCTCTACCCTCTGCTCTTTTTTTTTTAATCTCCAGTTATTTATTCTGCAGACACAATACACCAGCAACCACAAGTGTGCTTTGGGGCCTAGTATAAGCACAAGAAAAAAGAGAAACAAGTCTGAAACAGGACCTCGTACACCTTCAGTTTCTGTTCTGAAGTGTACCATGCCTTTTCCTTTATCCTGGTAGCTGGAGAGAATCTGGAAGCAGGGAGATGAGTTTTGGTTTTGCCCTCCAAAGGGCTCGTAGCTCCCACCAGTTCAGTGTAACCACAAGGCTCTGCTGTTAACGTTACCCAAATTATTATCCAAAATGTGCACTAGAGCTATGAATATGGCAGAGTTCCTTTGAACTTCAAGCTAGGGCAAAAGCTGTCAGGAGTTCAGAGATGCTAAATATTTCTCCTCTATCTTCTCAGCTTGCTGCAACCTGGCCTTGAACACTTCCAGGGATGGGGCATCCACAGCTTCTCTGGGCATGTCAAATGAGAACTTTGTGCCTGGATTTGAGTCAGTCAGCCTTATCAGAGATGAGTGCCTTCCAGCAGCCCAGGAGCACCTTCACGTGCTTCCCCAGGGCCCTGGCAGGGGTGCCTGTCCCCACCCCATGCCTCTGCCTCTGGGAGTTTCACCCAGCCATGTGCTGCAGTGGTGGATGTGCTCAGGTCATGAGAATCCCATGAAACCAAAAGGAGCACTCAGTAAGGACAATTACTAGGGGTTAGAGAAAAGAGGGAGATACTTGGCTGATGAGTCAGGAAGGCTGGATTTCAAAATGCTCTCTGCCTCATCCTTGCCAGGTGGGCAGAGCACTCCTGTGAGTTGGCTTAAGAACTGGCTGAATGAGTTCAGCAGGGAGTTCCTTTGACGTGGGCAGGGCCTGAACCCGTGGTATGGGAGCAGGATTAATAGGGCTGTGGGTGATGTGGGCTTGAGGGCAGGAAAGGGATCTGAAGATCTTGGAGGGAAGGAGGTGGCCTGTGAAAGAGGGAGCATGGAAAAGAACCTGACAGTAGGAGGCATTCGGCAGTGACAGGGGTTAGCCCAAAGCTGTGCACATCCAAAATGGACCTCATTTGGAGATGGACTTTGTAGGACCTGGGTTAACAACAGTGATGAAGGCTATTTATTAAAGTAAGTAAAACTTTGGGAGAATCACTTAAGAGAGGACAAAGAGACACAGAGAATAAGAACAGAACTTTCAAAAACACGGAGATAGCAAGAATGAGAGAAAAACACACTCCTGGGAATCAGCAACCTGTCCTTGGGAAACAGGCCCACATGGTGGGAGGGAGGGAGTATTCCTAAACTTATCTTGGTGTGGAAAGGATTAGAAAGGAAGGTACTAACCACTAACAGCTATAGGCCTGAGTGCAAGGTAGAAACACATGATAGAAAACATTGAGTAATTAGACTTCATTAACATACTAAAATACCCTCCCCTAGGCTAGGGGGACCCCTGCTAACAAAAAGCCCCCGACTCTGTGAGCGTGCGTGGGAAAAGTTGTAAGCACTTTCACTTGGAGTAGGAGAGGTGAATCAGTTGATCATGTATATGAGTTAGAGGTAAAGTGATATTCCATGTTCTGTGGATAAGAGCAGCCCCTGTGCTTTGGAAGGCTGAGCTTGCTCTGTGGAATGCCACCCAGCACCCCTGGCTGTGCAGACACGGGTTAAAGCAAACATCTTGACCTCCTGTGTGGATCAGCTTATTGCACACTGGGTGACAGACCCCCCCTTTGGGGACAACAGCAGGGACCTTAAGGTGGAGATGGATGGTTTGTTAAGCAAGTCCTCTGGAAACCTTTTCCTTAGGGAGGCTGCATGGCAAGTCAGGTTTTAAATGCTAAATAGTGAAGGTGACAGGAGGAAAGATTGCTCAGCTGCTTGTAAGCAATTTTGTCAGCTGATGGTCCAAAACTTCAGAAGGCTGTTGCAGATTTCACTTGTTTAGTTTTGTTGTATTTTACTACAAAAGGCAGTTCATATTCCTGAGTTTTCAAGCAATCAAACAAAATTGATGGCTGAAGAAATAAAAAGAGCACTTCAAACGTTTTCTTTTTAATGGCTGCAAATGTAAACCATTGCACAGTATGGTTATGTGAAATAATTGTTTCCTTCAGTTGGGAGGAGCTTTTCATTTCTAGAAAGACTAAGAAACTACTCTGGCTGCCTAGTGCTTCACAGGTGTAACCAGAGCAAGCCAAAAGAAGGGAAAGGAGGGAATTTAGCACGAGTAAATGTTACTCTGATAGGTTTTCAGTTTCTTGAGCTTCGTCTTACCTCAGATTATATTTTGATTCTTAATAAAAACAAATGGCCTGGAAACTTCTTGAGAACCCTTTTCTAGAGGAGGTACTAAAAAGCAGGTGCCAGTCTTGTTTCAACTGAAAGTACCTTTAGAAGATGGAATCTGAGCGAAAACCTGAAACTGGCAGATTTGTTCCCTCATGTTCAGAACAATCAGGTGCTGACCCATTTTGCCTTGTCTCTTCCAGACTGCAGCTGGCAAGTTAAGGCCAATGATGAACACTTCTACCAACAGCCCCAGTTCAAGAGAAGAGTGTTTCTGTGCTTCAAAAAAAGCAAATACGCAGTAAGTTTTCCTCATCTCAATTATGTGCTAATGGTACTTGTTGGGGTGAATATTTCCTTAACCTCAGTAAGATCTTTCCAACCACTGTGGGTTAGTGTAAAAGCCACAACGAATGCTTCCTTAGGATTACCATCAAAGCTGGGTTGGGTTTGTGAATGGAAAATCAAGGTGTTGAGACTTGTTTAAGATGAGGTAGAGGATGAGAAGCCAGGTGTCCTCAGTCCAGATTCCAAGGCAAATGTCCCCATAGGTGTCATCTTTTGTATAAGAAGTCTCACTGTGGTATTGGGCAATATCCTGATTAAGGCAGACTGGGACAGTCTTAAAATAGATATCTGGGAACGTCCAGTCATATAAACAGCATCTAAATCCACCAAATTATGATGAAGGAGGCATTTTTATCTCACGTATCAAGACAAAAAGTTGAATTTTTTTTTTCCTGTTCCTAATTGTTTAACTTTTCAAAGTAATAAAGCTCTGGTGCTTTATGTGGCACTGGCTGTGAGTATCAGAGGCTCAGCCTGTGGGGTGACATGTGGACTGCCCAGCTTTATCTGTGACATGTTGTCTCATGTGGCTCCTTCCCTTGAACCTGCTGAGGTCCCTGCCTTGCAGACCTGTGGCAGTTGGGGTTATCTCAAGCATGAGCATGAACATTTCATAGTTAAATGCTAGGAGTGGAGCTAATCAAATGGAAAGCCTTCATGCTTGGACTAGAGAGGGACTGGCACTCCTGACAGTTAACCTTTGCTCAGTCTGACATTGTCCCTCATGAATAAGTCTAATTAATAGTCCTTTGTATCTGGATTCAGTGTTTGCAGCCTGATGCCTGAGTCCAGTTATATCCCTAACAGGGATAAGGTGTATCTGGCAGATGATGCCAAAAGGCATTTCAGAGAAGGCTGCCCAGGAGGAGGAGAGCACTGAAGCTTCCTCCTCCCTGTGCTCCCCTGGCAGTGCCATGTGCAGTGTGTCACTGACCTGGAGAGGGGCTGTAACCTTTCCATGCCCTGACTGCAGTGTTAGTGTAGTCCTTGGTGTGGCTACACCTTCTGTCTGAGATGCTTTTGGGGTGTGGTAACGTCAGGGAAACAGACCTTTTGTGCCTGGTTTCAGCAGGACAGTGCCTCATGTTAAAGTGCTGAGGAAAGGTACAATTCTAACAAAGCTCATAGGAAAGATATCACTAGCAAAATGCTTTACTTAAAAATATGTACTGTACATTTGTAATGTAAGAAGAGTCTGCTGTTGTGGATGATACTTGCTTTTCTTCCACAGGGAAATGCAATTAAGACATATAAGTACAACCCTATCACTTTCCTACCACTGAATCTGTTTGAGCAGTTTAAAAGAGCAGCCAACTTCTATTTCCTCGTCCTTCTCATCCTGCAGGTAAGAGAGACAGAGAGAATGAAGTGAGTGTGAGGTGCTGATCCACTGACTGAGTAGTGCTTCTGACACAGCTCGGTGCTGTCCTGCAGGGACCTGCAGGGTATTTGCAGGGAGCTGCATCTGACCTCCTGCAGAAACTCTGCCCAGCATAACAGAAATGTGGGAACACCTGCACGAGCTTTGTATGTTGCAGAGTTCATGAATTTCATGGGGAAAAGGTGTTGCTTTTGCTCTGTAAAAGACAATGGCCTTAAGTTTCACTCATGCATCAGAAGCTCCAACAGAAAATACAATCAACTGCAATTAAAGAGAAGCTGATGCTGAGGCATCAAACTCTTCCCCAAAGGTTTTGTTCATCTTCACAACCTGACTTAGAATGCTCTTTCTGATGTGTTTGTTTTCTTTCAGATCACTATTAAATGTCTCAGACTTCAGCCTGAGTGATAGTCCTGTATTGAACTGATTTTATTTATCTTTTGTAGTCGATTCCCCAAATAACTACCCTGTCATGGTACACAACACTGGTGCCCTTACTCTTGGTGCTGGGAATAACTGCAGTCAAAGACCTAGTGGATGACATTGTAAGAAACATGTTTCATTATTACTAAAAGCAAGAAAAAAACAACCCAGTGTTGTTCATGTCTTTCACTGTGACACACAGTAGGGAGTACATTCTCTGCTCCTGGTTTTCAGGCTCGCCACAGGATGGACAACGAGGTTAATAACAGGACATGTGAAGTGATCCAGGGTGGAAGGTTTGTGCTGTCCCCTTCTGACTCTGTCAGTGCTCTTTGGTGCCTTGGTACTGAGTTTCATCACAGGTCTTACCCAGAGATGATGGGGAAAGTTCAGCTCTTTGTCCTCTAGGGTTCCACATGTCTGTGTGAACATCTAATTGAAAATGAAAGATAATTGCCCAAAGGAGTAATTTAAACTTAATCCTGTGGAACTAAATCTGTGCTAATAGCAACTCCTTTGGAGAGAAGGACAGAAATTCATTTATAGGTGAAGAGGGAAGAGAAGAAGTAGGTTGGCTTCTAAGTTATGGACCCCCAGCTGAATTGCAGTTACCAAAAAGAAAAAACACACCTTACCAAGATGTAATGTTTCTGTAGTAAGGAAAGTTTGATATTTCAAGATGTATAGAGTGCATAGTGTTCTAGATTAAATAGTAATGTTATTAAACTATCTTGATATTAGGTTCAAAAGCACAAAATGGAAAGATATTAAAGTTGGTGATATCATTCGTCTGAAGAAAAATACTTTCGTTCCTGTAAGTGCTTTGGATACATTTGCTTTCTGTTTCTGCAGAGTTTTGTGAGAATCTTGACTTGGATTTATTTGGTTCTTATTTATTTGTTCTTCTAGGCTGATATTTTGCTGCTATCCAGCTCAGAACCAAACAGCCTCTGCTATGTAGAGACAGCTGAACTAGATGGGTAAGGTTCTATTTAAGGATTTCTGGGATTTGATTTTGGCTTACAGGTAAAAGAGCAAGAACTGTGTATTCCAGACTCTGCTTGTCAATTGTTAAGCCAAACCTGAAAAACCATGTCCCATTTTTGATTCCCACAATTGAGGCATCATTAAAAAAATGGTGAGGGTCCACTGGAGTGCCAGAAACATGTCTGAAGTGTTGGGAGAACATGACAAATGAAGATAGGGTGAAGGACTTGGGTTTATCCAGCCTGGAGAAGGGCTATTATTATCAGTCTTCCAGTATCTCAAAGATAGTTAAAGAAGATACTCTCTTCACAAGGAGGCAAATTGATATGACAAGTAGCTCCAGAGGAAATTCTGTCTGCATCCAAGAATCATTGTTCTCATGGTGGATAATTTTGACCGTTGGAATAGGTTGCCCAGAGAAGTGGTGGAGTTGCCCTCACTGGAAACAGTCAAGGCTTGGCTTACCAGGGCCCTGGATAACCTCACCTTGTGTCCTACTTCCCACAGGAAGTTGGGCTGTTGACTACCAGAGGTCTCTTCCAACCTGGATTTTTCTGGAGTTTTAAACTTTTCCTATTCCCTGCCAGTGGGAAAACAAAAATTCATATTTTTCTGTGGAAGTCTGCATAGAAGCTGCTTAGAGAGCATAAATCTTACTGTCTCTGTCATGTTGGTTTGTAAACGCTGTTTTAGTTCATGTTGACAGAAGAGCTGGTGCTGAATTCTTTAGAGGAGGTGAAATGTTCATTTTTCTGGGTGAGAGGTATGTTCCTCACTCAACCTTTAGTAATCTTAAAAATGATTACTTACAACATCGTGCAAAACAAGGATCTGTTTGTGTTGCAAAAGCTCTGTTCTCTTTCAGAGCTTTGAACAGTATTGGTCAGTAAATATTGCTTTCAAATAACCATTACTTCAAACTTAATTTTTGCATTAGTAAAGCAGTAATTTTCAGAAGCTTCACTTACCTGCAGCGAGCAGAGGTAGAGGCGTGAGATTTCACTCGTGGAGAAAAGCAGCCAGAGTGAGAACTAGGCAGGTGGGTCGTGATCACTTCATGCCCCTGCAGACACACAGCTTTGCATTGCTTCCACCTGGGAGGTTGGTACCTGTGGAATATTGATCTGCTTCATTTAACTTTGTTCAAACATCTTTCCCGTATCTGTATCTTTAATAAAATGACCTTTTTATCCTTTCTTCCTAGTGAGACTAACTTAAAATTCAAAATGGCCCTTGAGGTAACACACAGATACCTTCAAGAAGAAAGGGCACTGGCAGACTTTAATGGTTAGTAGTTCTATTCTTACAACTATTCAAATGTTGCTCAAGCATTTGCAGTCCAAGTAAATAAACCAGGGGTGGGGACGGAAGCGTTGCCAATGGTGCTTGTGGTTCTGGAGTTAGTGGCTTCCTGGCTTTTGTCAGCAGGCAGCATAAGCAGGCTGCTCAAAGGAAGCTGCTGCTGAGCAAAACAGGCTGTCTGGAGAGGAGACCTGTGCCATGAATGAGCTCCTGCACTCTGAGCACAGATGATGGAGCCCTTTAGTAGTGTTTTCCTGCCTGTTTGCTCTGGAAAAAAAGTCTGTTTGCTGTTGGGACTGGACCTGGAAAATACCTTCTGTTGTCCTTTTCATATTTCTCGTTATGGTCTAGCGGCTTTTGTGTGTGTTTTGGAAACCTGAAGGGCAGGAATCCCTTCTCTTCTGTCACAGGCTTTTATCTCAAGCTGAATTTTTTTTGCAATCCTAAAATTGCAAAAGGAAAAAAAAAACAAACAACTTACAGCAGAGTGCCAGGGAGAAGTAAGCAAGTAGGGGCTGTTCCTGGTTTCCTCCATTGTGAGGACTGAGGAACCTAAAATGGAATAAGCAACTGATAAATTAAAAGCAAACAGAAGGAAGATGCTTTTTTTACACAAAACTTAATTAAGCTAAAATTCACAGTTTGCCAAAGGATGTTGGGGATGCAAAAAAATTGTGCTTTCAAAGAACGTCCCTTGAGCAGATTTTTGTAGGAGGAGAGGAGAGCCTGCCCACAAAAACTTCAGCTCTGCTTCAGGAGAGCTGGTGGCTGCAACTTGCTGGGAGACTGAGAGCCTTTCAGTGGCCCATGCCTGGAACCCTGCTGTTCTTGCACACCCACCAGTCCTGGTGGGACTGGGTCAGGGCTAGAGACAGCAGAGCCCTGGCCTGGCCTGGAGCTGCCACCTGGTGCTCTGTGGCAGTCGGCAGCTTTGCTGACATTCACATTCATTTATTCATTTCTGAAGCACACGTTGGATAATGGTAACTGCAGCATGGACCAAAACTTCAGGATGAGCTCAGTTTTGGGGATGGAAATGCAGACGTAGCAACGTATTTCACAAAGCCTGTTGTCCCTTTGGGGCTTGTTGCTAGTGAGTCTTCAGTGGCACAGTGTGAGCTCCAGAGAGACACAGGCTCTTGAAGGCAGCTCCTTGGGAAACCTTGGGAGATGTTAAAGGAAAAGGTGAACAACAAGTGTCCTGTGTGGCAGCAGATGCTGTGTGTGCTGGCCTTGAGGCAGAAATGAAACATTCCTGCTACTTCAGCCTGGAAAGCAAAATGCCACCCTAAGGTACCATATTTAAAATGTCAGCAACACAGCACTGAGTATTTGTACACCCTAAATTTCAAAGAGGTTGTTTACTCCAAATACACATTTTCTCAATAAAACAACCTCATGGGGTAAAATTACCTGTATGGGGGGTACAAGCCAGTGCATTTTTATTTACCTGTTGTGTATTGTCCTCCCACCTTTTCAGGTATGGTCGAATGTGAGGAACCTAACAACCGACTGGATAAGTTTGCAGGAACATTGTTCTGGAGAAACAGGGGTTACCCACTGGATGCTGATAAGATTTTATTGCGTGGGTGTAAAATCAGGAATACAGACTTCTGCCATGGAGTGGTGATATTTGCAGGTATTTAGGAGGTGAACACGTGTAGCAGAACTGACTAAAGCATGACAAATGTATCCTACAAACAGCGACGGGATTTTATGCCCCAGTTTTGTAAAATGGTAATTCCAGCACTTGTTCAGGTGTTGTTGCTTCCCTTTTTTTGTCTTTATTTTTAGGGGCTGATACAAAAATAATGAAAAACAGCGGCAAGACAAGGTTTAAAAGGACAAAAATTGACTCCCTCATGAATTACATGGTTTACACTGTAAGCCTTTTTGTTTACAATTCAGATGTTTGAGTTCATTTTTCTGCTAATAGAGTGAATGCAAATTTAGGAAACTTTTTCTTTTCTTCTGGTGTAATTAAGTGTGTTTCCATGTTGGTTTGAGGTGACGGGTGGGGATGCAGGAGGAGGGAATGTAGAAAGGGGCCCTGGCTGTTGGAAGAAGAGACCATTTAGTGGGAGAATCCTGCTCCCTCTTCTTACTCACAAATGCATGTCACACTGTTTGAGCATGGAGCTTTGGGGCTTAGCTCAAGGCCATGCCCCCCGAGTGTCTCAAGCCCTGTGCACCCTGCAGATTTTCGTGGTGCTCATCCTGCTGTCGGCCGGGTTGGCCATCGGACACACCTACTGGGAGCAGCAGGTGGGCAACGCCTCCTGGTACCTCCACGACGCACAGGACTTCAGCCCCCCCTACAGGGGCTTCCTCAACTTCTGGGGCTACATCATTGTTCTCAACACCATGGTGCCCATCTCCCTCTATGTCAGGTTGGTAAATGCCTGGGCCTTTAACAGCAGAAATGATTACAGGGTTGAGCTACTTAACTTTGTGGATAAATAGTGAATGGACTGAACTGCCCGCTGGTGGCAACAAATGCAGCTTCATGGTGGATGGGAAAGCACATTAGTTCTCTGTCTTACTGAATATGTACTGGGTGCACTCACCTTCTTCACAGAGATTTCACAAGAAAGCCATCTCTATTGCTTTCATATAAAATCATCAGTCAGGGATCTTTGACTCACAATTTAAAGATACCAAGCTTTTCTTAAAGTATTGAGCATATCTGCTCTGTACTTTGAGGAAAGAGTTCTTCCCAGCAATGATCTCTGACAAAACTGGAGACTTGATCCTGCCAGTATTTATCTTCTCAATCTAACTCTGCAATCACAGTGCATGGAGGAAACTGCATGAAAAAAATAATATGAAAATGGAAATCTCATATTTTCCAGATTTCTTCCCAAAAAATAGAGGCCTTACTGCTCCATACAGTGTGAATAGTTTTGCCTGTCTGTAACATACTTGAAGTTGTCCAGCTTCCTACTCATACTTCTCCAAATTGTACTGAAAGTGCTATTTCCACCTGGGATTTCTGTCACAGCTTTGGGCTTGATAAGGCCTCAGGGGCTTTTCCCCAGTTACTGTGGTGGTTTGAGGCTGAGCTGTGTGGTCCCACAGCAGGCTGAGTGGGCTGTGTCAGGCTGATGGAGCTCCATAATGTCCTGTGAAATGTTAATTGGTTTGTCCTAAGCTCCTGGGCTGTACAGGCTATTTGAGTCCCAGAAAACAGTCCCCTGGATCTAAAATATGTCATGGTTTTGAATACGAGATGCAGCTGGGAGTGAGAAAATTCATTTCATTTCATGTAGTGTTGAAGTGATTCGTTTGGGCCAAAGCTACTTCATCAACTGGGACCTGCAAATGTATTACCCTGAGAAGGACACAGCTGCCAAGGCCAGAACCACCACGCTGAATGAGCAGCTGGGGCAGATCCAGTACATCTTCTCTGACAAGACAGGAACACTTACACAGAACATCATGACGTTCAAAAAATGCTGCATAAATGGTCAAAGATACGGTGAGTCTGTGCCCCCTGCTGTGCTCTGCAGGGGACAGCAGGGCTCTCACAGCAGCTCTGGTCTGTGACAGGAGCACGGGGAACACCCTGCACAAATGAGCAGGAGCTGGAAGGCTGGTCTGCACATGAGTCTTCTTAGTTTCAGCTGAACTGCCACAATTTAGCCCTGGCACTGAGTAAAGCTCCAGTAAAATTGAATTGTTGGGGGTTTCTGCTTTAAAAAGGGGGAAGATGACGGACTTGGCAGGAAACTTTCCAGTAGAACAGTCAGAAATTAGTAATTTACAGAATGCTTTGCTTTTGGTAGAAATGTTTCAGGGACAGAATTAATCTAGAAACAAATAAGAACAGCAGTTTCTCATGTCAGTGTTGGTGACTTCCATTTCCAACCTTGACTGGATTTCAGTATTTAGAATCCACAGCACGTGTGCTCCAGAACTCCTGGCTGGCCAGCTCAGGTAACAAAGAACACACTGTGCTAATGCCAAGTGCTTTTAAATCGTCCTACCTCTGAAGAGGGGTGAGGAGTTTCTGACAGTGAAAGCTATTTCAAGCCAACATGTTTTATGACAATTCCACGGAAAGCTTTTTTTCTTATATTTGCTTTGGTGTCACTACCTTACAAAGGTACAGCAGCTGTGAAATTATTTACTTTTTTAAAAAAAATCTGAGCCATTCTAGTGCCGTAGGCATTGTATATGTTTTTTTTTACTTTGTGAAAGAGTTGTAAATCCTTGGTTGCTCTGTGCTGTGCCTTCTAACGGATGGTGCTTGTCCTGCAGGAGACTGTCGGGATGCAGCAGGGCAGCTGCAGAGCCACCCAGAGGTAGGTCAGTCTGGCCTGGTGCTGGAGTCCCTGTGGGCTGCAGAATGGGGAATGTTCCCTTGCCAAAGCATGGAGAGATGCTGGTAGGCACAAAGCAATGGCACAGGAGATAACCCAAACTCCCTCCTCTTCTGTTTCCTAAGCAGCAAGTGGATTTCAGCTGGAACACGTACGCAGACGGGAAGTTCTTGTTCTATGATCACTATCTGATAGAACAAATAAAATCTGGAAAGGAGCCAGAAATTCAGAAGTTCTTCTTTCTGCTTGCCATTTGTCACACAGTCATGGTTGACACTTCTGATGGTGAGTATGTTTGTTTGGGTTTTTTCTTGTGTAAAGGAAAGAATAACTCAGTTGCACAAGGGAGAGGTCCAAAGTCTGATCCCAGAGGCCCCACTGCTGATCCCATAGAGAGGAGGAGTGTGAGGCTGCTCTTGTACATTAAACAGAAGCAGGAGCTGGTGCTGTTCCCTGTGCTGAATTGATCTGACCCTTTATGGAAGGAGGACTGTCTTTATGACAGTTACAGTTGTGGCAAATGCATGTCCTAAATAGCAGCAGATTTAGAAAGGCAGGAACAGTTTATACAGAGGTCTTGTGTTTTCATGTTACAGGTGTTCTATCTGTTCAAATGCATCCTTAAAACCTCCAAAGCATAAACTTCAAATCAAACAATATTGCACAGTCTCTGCTTCTACATACGTACGTGAAAGTACAAACACATTTGGAAACTTGTTTTCAGTGTGGAAAACCAAGTGTTTGCAGCATGACGGCTTCATGCTCTTACTCCTCAGCCCCATAGACATGTACAAATCATGTATGTCTGTCCTGAAAGTACTGGCAGCAGATAACCAAAGTGACCAACAAAAATGTGGCAGAAGCCAAATCTAGAATTGAATGGCTATTGAAGAGTTCATGAATGTGAAAAATAAGGTTGGAAGAGTCAATTAAAACATTGACAAGTGATACTGCTTCACCCCCATCTTTGCGAGACCTCTGTGAAACCAGCAGTCTCCTGTCCCTTTTTGCTCTTCCTGCTCTTCCCATTTCTACTACAGGGTATTGGTGTCTGTGGCCAAGGATTTGGAGCTTCCTTTGAAAATGCTTAAATGAGTGTGTTAAGAAATTAAGATATTTAAGTTCTGTTTGTTTGGAGACAGAGAAGTTACAGGTTTTGCGTGTGACTCTTCCCACGGTCCAGGTCAGCTCTATTACCAAGCAGCTTCCCCAGACGAAGGGGCCCTGGTCACAGCAGCCAGAAACTTTGGCTATGTCTTCCTTTCCCGAACACAAAACACCATCACCCTCAGTGAGATGGGGACTGAGAGGACTTACGACGTCCTTGCCATCTTGGACTTCAACAGCGAGAGGAAGCGGATGTCAGTCCTTGGTGAGCTGGGCACAGCCGGCCCGTGCGCTGGGGGGCGGGGGGAGGCAAGGTCTGCAGCCCAGCGGTACTGCTGGGTAACACACTCCTGGGGAGGTGTTCATCCACATCGCTCTGGGAAGCAAAAGAGAGGCTTTGTCACCATGTGCAAATGTGCCTTCTAGGCAGTCCCAGTGCTCAGACGTGGCCTCTGCTGCAGACAATCTTGGATCTCTTTAGTGGACTCATAGAAGCTTGAAGAAATGCTGCAAAGATTATTTGTTCCCCTTCGCCCCCAGAGAACAAACAAGCTGTGTGTTCCTCCAGCTACTGGAACACTAGGTGTGCAGGCTGAGGTGTAAACAGCTCTTTGGTTTCGATTTTAACTATCTGTAAAGAAATCAGTCTTGAATCAGTCAGAGATCCATTGGTTTTAAGGCTGTAATTATGGTCATCATATCTCTAGTGTGTGTCTGCCCAGCTCGTGTGGGCAGGTGAGGTATTAATACTGTATGAACCATTATAAAAACATAATCTTTTGGAGTTTTTAAATATCCTGTCCTATCATGAAAGAGAAGAGGAGATGCACTTGTCAGCCAGGTTACTTGATTGAACGATATTAGAGATCACAAAGGAGAAACATTTGGTACTAAACAGCAGTAGACTGAAAAATGGAATCCAAAACTGTTCCTGTAATTAAATGTACTCTAATTGTCCCTTCTCTCACATTTTACTCCACAGTAAGAGAGGCAGATGGAAACATAAGGCTATATTGTAAGGGAGCTGATACAGTAATTTATGAACGGTTGCACCCAAGGAATCTGAAGAAAGAAGCTACAGAAGAAGCACTAGATGTAAGTTTGTATTTTATATGTTGTTTGTAAATTAAAAATTGCTTATTTCTTGCTATAACCTTGTTTTATTAATTTCCTTTTCCTATGCTATTAAAACAAATGCAGACCTATAATTGGTTCTACAAGTCCCAAACCTGAGAAATAGTCAAAGCAATGTAAGTTCTTTTGTCAGCTATAGTTTATTTTTTTGCATTTCTGAAATGTCCAAGCTAATTGTGCAGTCAGATTTATTTTATCAGAGTTACCAAATGCTCATGATCTTAACTCTTATGTTTGGATTGCAGATGAAGTGTTTTGTTTTGTGGATATGGTGGTTTGTTTTTATTTTTATTTTACAGGTTTTTGCAGTGCATCTGTTTTTTTAAATTGATTTTTCAGATTTTTGCAAATGAAACTCTTAGGACACTCTGCCTGTGCTACAGAGACATTAGTCATGAGGAATTTGAAGCATGGAATAAAAAGTTCATGGAGGCCAGTGTAGCTGCAAGTAACCGGGATGAAGCTCTGGACAAAGTATATGAGGAAATAGAAAAAAACTTGATTGTAAGTCAAGCTTTAAATGTTTAGTGCACTTTTATTCTTAAATAGGAATAAACAGATCTTTTTTTCCTTTTCTCCTTGCTTAAGAGGGCATTTTTATTTGAATCTTCTCAGTATTTTATTTGCTTTAGAGCCATGCCAACTGTTAGTGCTGAATGGAATGAAGGGAGATGTATTTCAGCACCTGTTTTCAGTGTGGTCACTTGTCCATGCAAGAGTTTGTCTTTCCTCAGTTCTTAGCTTAAGCTCTACCTTGGCTTGAAGACATGTGCAGAATAGCTTAATTCTTCACTGAAAATGAGTCTGTTTTCTGCACATACATACTACATGTTTTACTTTTCTGTACATACTACTCCATGTTCCTCCTACATGCCTGTATTTCAAATGCCTCCCAGCTGCTTGGTGCGACAGCTATTGAGGACAAGCTACAGGATGGAGTTCCAGAAACTATTTCCAGACTTTCAAAAGCGGACATTAAAATCTGGGTGCTTACTGGTGACAAAAAAGGTGAGTTTCCTTCCAGCCAAAGAGCTGGTAAGAGCAGGATAAGGGCTAGGACAGGAACTGAGACAAATGCAGACTTGAAATAAAGCGTATGTTTCTAGACAAGCTTAGTATGAAACTCCATTTAAATAAAAACTGGAAGAATTTCTGAAATGTGCAGAATTTCATGTTGGCTGTTCCAGTCCAGAGTTACTGGATGGGCTCCTGTGGGACTCCTGTTCCTCCAACAGATTAGATGAGGTGACTGATTTTGTACCTGTTTTCTCTAGGGAAATACCCAGCTCTGCTTTTCCCAATGCAAAGCTAATGCAGGACAACCTGCTTTTAACACCAGACTTGCATGGATCTGAGGGCAGGTACCAAACCTTGTCTTTCTACAGTGAAATTTACTTTCCAAAGAAGTCTCCAGTGCTGCTGACAGAGGCTGATTTGCTTTGCTTTTTGTAGTTGCTCGCCTGCAGTTTGGCAGCACATTTTGTTAAGTCAGTTAAAAAAATGGCATTAAATCTGGTAAGTAAGGCTGGCTGCTCTGCAGCCTGGGTGGAGGAGCAGCCAGACCAGCAGCAGCCCTGGCTGGAGCAGCCCAGAGGGAGGAGAGGGCAGGGCAGTGTGGCTCAGCCTGTGCTGATTCCAGCAGTGCCTTTGCAGTGGTGGCTCTCTGACAGGCAGGCAGCATCTCCACCATCAAGTTCAATAGGCCCTGGTAGATCTTTCTCCCACAAATGGCTCAATAGACTTTTCCAGGTCCATAACTCCTTTTGCATTCAAAACCTCTTGTGACAATGCATTCCACCCCAGTTGTGTACATTTCATAGCAAATGTTGCACAGGAAATCTAATTCCCTGTTGCTGACTTTTATTTCATCTCCCACTGCACCTTTGTTGCCACACACCTATAGTACAAATAATTAACAAGTATTTCCACCTTCTCGGAGCTATGTATGGTTATTATTCCTGTTCATCCACATTAGTAATGAAAGGGAATTTATCATTCTGAAACATAACTTCAAAAATTACTGAAGAGGACTTCAGGTACTTCTGGCTGCTTCTGACAGTTACTCATGACAGAACTTTGAGTAAATACTTTCCTCTTTTTTTATTTTATTGTAGAAACTGCTGAAAATATTGGATTTTCATGTGAACTCTTAACAGATGAAACAACAATCTGCTATGGAGAAGATATCAGGCAAGTGAAAAGCACAAGGGGTTTATTTTGTTGGACTGACTAATGTTCAATTTTTAAAGTTAACCCAGCAGTAACATTGGTTTATCCCACAGTGGCTCTCCAATGACTGAACAGTATTTTTTGGCAGTAGCTCAGCTGCACATTGTTTCTTTGCTTTTCATGGAATTGTAATTTTACAAGGCAGCTTCTTAACTGTGGGCAAAGGTGGTGATATCCTGTTTGCAGGAGGTTTTACGTTCTAGGGCAACAACTGTTGACAATAAATTCCTGCTGTAGTTCAGACAAGCCTGGAGCCCACCTGGAATGGGCTAAGCAGGTCTCTCCCTAATCCAGACCTTGAGTAGCTGCCAGGTTTTGCTCTGGCTGCCTGTGCCTGGACTCCAGCATTACTCCAGCTGGCCTTTCCCCCTCTCCCATGCTCCTGTATGCAGCACACACCTGTGCTATAAAAGCACAGTGGATCACAAGGTATTCAGAGCTTAGTCATACAAATGTGTTAAAATGGTTAGACCCAAGGAAAAGCAACCTGAGGCTGGAAGAAGAACCAGGGCTTTGTAACGCTGCCACAACTGTTCCTGACTCATTTTCCCAAATTTTTCCTTATTAGCAAAGCAGCTGTGATATCAAGCCAGCGTGAGCCTCTTTTCACTGGTGCTGTAGCACTGCTTAGAACATCAGCTAATATATGGCAAAAAAGTCCTTGCAGCATGTGTTGCATGTCTTTCTTGCAGATTTTCAGTCTGGGACTGATCTAGCTTGAGGTTTATCCTTGGTGTTTCTGTAACACTGTCCACCTTTCTTTCCAGTGCTCTTCTTCAGGCTAGGTTGGAAAACCAGAGGAACAGAGCTGGATCGAGTACCCGTTCCTCCCTAAGAATGAACGAGCCATTCTTCCAAGGCAGTAGAGATCGTGCTTTAATAATCACTGGCTCCTGGTTGGTATGTACAGAATATATTCTCCTGAGATTCTGTCTGAGATTTTGGGGGTACCACTAAGCCCTGGTGTCCATCACAGAGGACTCCATTTGTTTGCTTCACTGAACAAATCGATGAACATTTTTAGGCCATTTTGCTGCCAGCTGAACACATCTGTTTGAGATTAATGTTCAGAAATAGTTTTGGTTTTGAAGGTTGAAAATAATGCTCAATAACTTAAGGAATGTCTTGGGCCTTTCCAGTCACCCTGGTAGCTGCCATCCAAGTAAAGCCAAGCCCCTGCAGAAGCACAGTCTGATTTTCAGTGTGTTGATTCTTTGTGGGGATTCTGGTCTAATGGAGAAAAAATGAGAAAGAGATCCTGCCAGTGCTGCAGGCTGCATGGCTTCAGTGTAGCACAGGAATGGGGCTTGGAATGAGAGATGGGAGTGAAAGGGTAGAAACAAAAGACTAGTTTCCTGCTCAGTCCTCTAATTTAGGGCTCCCACAGGAGCCCGGAGAGCAGAAAAGAGCTTTTAGCAGAGAGCTAACTAGCAGTGATTCAGGGACTGTCACCCACTCTGCTGGCAGGCTGCTCTAACAGACACCTGCAAAGGAGAAGTTCCAGTGAGCAGCCAAGGACTCTCTGCCATGTTTCAGCATTCCAGCCCCAAACCTTTATTCTGGATAAACTACATTTGTGCATAGGCCTGGGAAGCAGCCTGGGGATGCCTAGAGGAAATCTAGCAGGAGCATCAGGTAAGATTGCAGGTCCCTATCACCCCCACTCCAGCTGAACTGCCCTAGAGCTGACCTGGGATTTACAGGACACTTCCACATGTGTTGGGCATGGTCATGCTTCCCTTAGGAGATGGGGAAATAGGAGACAGGGAAGTTCAGAAACCAGAAAGTTTTCAAAAGTGAATTAGTTCCCGTCAGAAGAAATATTCCTTTGAACTCTGTGGGAAGTGCTGTGACACTAAATACAAGAATTTTGCTTTTGTGAATCCCACCAAGTACATTCTTTTCATTGTTTCTGTAGCTCTTTGTTCACTCCTCTGCACAAGCATTTTGTTACAACCCTATAAATGGATGATGGGAGCTTAATGAGGTTAAGTGTGTTGTACAGGCAGTCCATGGAGTGCCATTTGGAATAGTGCAGAAGGGAACATAGAGTACGTTTGTTACACAGAATGAAATCCTGCTAGAGAAGAAAAAGAAGAAGAAGAAACTGAAGCTGAAATTCCCCAGAACAGCAGAAGAGAAAAAAAAGCAAAGTGAGAAGAGAAGAAGGGCTGAAGCCTACAAGGAACAGCAGCAGCAGAACTTTGTGGACTTGGCCTGTGAGTGCAGGGCAGTGATCTGCTGTCGAGTGACTCCGAAGCAGAAAGCCATGGTGGTGGAGCTGGTGAAGAAGTACAAGAAGGCCATCACACTGGCCATTGGGGATGGTGCCAATGACGTGAACATGATTAAAAGTAAGGCAGCTGGAAAACTCCTCTCGGTGGGAAAGATCTCTTCTGGGTGCTCTTCTGCAGTCTCTTCACTATTCCTCTTTGCTCAGAAGACTCTGCCCTGTTTCATTGCCCACGCTCACATCACTTGGCTTTTGTTGGGTCCTCTGCCTGTGCTTTCCCTCTCTGAGGAAGCCCTCTATGAAATGGTTAGTAGGTTTTGCTGATGCACTTGAGCTCATTCAGTAGACATGCCCTGAGCAGGCACTTGCATTACACCTGTTACCATGCTGTGGGTTACCAAAGTGGAACATAAAGAACAAAGCAGTAGCTCAGCTGCCCCTTGCTTGGAGGTGTTAGCTGTGCTGTACTGCAGAGGTGCTCTCTGAACTGCTTCCTGGGAAATCCCCCTGAGAAAGAAGCTTCTGGGACATGGTTTATGTTAGGAGTGTGTTTGTGAACTGCCCGGCCAGATAGTTTAGGGGCTTGCTTGCTCTGTCTCCTCGCTCAGTTCTCCCTTGGTCAGAATTCCCAGTGTCCATTCTGGCAGAACAAGCAGTGAGGCAAAATCCAAGTGTGGATGGAGCTGTGAGCAGCACAGAGCAGGGCAAGGGGGGCTCAGGCCCTGCTCTGCCAGCCTCTCTGCAGCCTTTGAGCTGCACGCAGGGAGTGGGGCAGGGAGAGTTCCCCTTGGTCCCGTCCTTCCTTTCCCCTGTTCAATGCAGTGTGTGTGTTTATTTCCTTATCTCAGCTGCCCACATTGGAGTTGGAATCAGTGGCCAAGAAGGGATGCAGGCTGTCATGTCCAGTGACTACTCCTTTGGGCAGTTCCGCTACCTCCAGAGGCTGCTGCTGGTCCACGGACGTTGGTCTTACATTAGGATGTGCAAGTTTTTAAGATATTTTTTCTACAAAAACTTTGCTTTTACACTAGTCCACATCTGGTATTCATTCTTCAATGGCTTTTCTGCCCAGGTAAGAGGCTGTGCTCATGTGTAGTATTAACAAGCAGATCCTCCTTTTCCTCAGTGCAGAATAGCACAGGCTTAGCCTGGGAAGGGAGGGAACCTGGAGTTATGGTCAGTAATTCCTTCAGGAGAAGAGGTGATAACTGCTGAGCTAGTTAGTTACAAGCTAAGCAGTTTGTTATGATTTCAGAACACTAAAATCAGTATCACGATTGTACAGGGAGGAAGGGAGGAAGGCATTGTTATATGGCAGTTTGGGAAACCTTTCCCAACCCTGCTCCTTCTGGTATTCCCAGGTGAAGTGAGACAGTGTGTATATGGATCAGTGGGCAACCAAACCCAACCAAACTCTCTTGAGCTGCTGGCTAGAATGGCTTAAAGTGTGCTTATTGGAACCAGTGGAGTTTGAGGTTCATGTGGTGTCAAAAGGTTGTGTTGAAAGGACTTGAAGAGCTGAGACAAACCTCCATGGGCATAACCAGGGGGCAGGTGGGTGTCCCTGCATGGGCCAGCAGGGAGGGCCAGGGGCACCGAGGGGCAGTCCTGCCTGAGGTCACTGCTGATGCTGTGATGGAAACTGGGGATGCCCAGGACAGAGCCAAGAAGAACATAAAAAGAAACCAGGGTTGCCAGAGCTGCCCTGAGGTGCTCACCACAGCCACACATACAGCTGCAGACCAGACTGACACTCTGTGTGAGGGGTTTCATGTCAGGGAACACTGATGGTTTGGGATAGCTTAGTACAGGCTAAAAATAGTCCCCTTTGAGCTAAGGTGCTGCTTGCTTTTTGGGTCAACTCTGAGACAGGTGATTTGGTACTATAGTAGAGCACGTGTGAGTTTTCTCAGGAATAGGGAAGGAAAGGTATAATCCAAAAGACATTACTAACTACTGAAACTCCTCCTCTGCCTGCAGACAGCTTATGAAGACTGGTTCATCACACTGTACAACGTGCTGTATTCCAGCCTCCCAGTTCTGCTCGTTGGCTTGCTTGATCAGGTATTCTCCATGCTGTGAACTGCAGATAAATCCAAAGGCATCTAACATCAAATCCTTATTTACACTGGAACCGGTTGCTTTGTTTTCTGTACAAGGCATTTTGAGGGTTTTGGTTTTTTGGCTTTAAAAGACTTATTCCTCTTCCCATTGTGGGAGGTAACAAGAGGCAATAAGCAGAGGGTTGCTGGAAGTTGCCAAAGCTGAAGATAATCAGGTCAGAAGTCTGCAGTGCCAATAGTGTTTGTTAGGAATATTTCCAAGTGCTTGCTCTCCCATGGCATCATGCACACAGCACAGCAACGGGTAGCTTTGTTGATGGAGAAAATATTCCTTCTTCCCCTTCTGAGCTGGAGGTGCAGGGACTGAACAGTGGTGAATGAGAGTATTTGACAGGAAGTCTCGGTGTGTAGCATCTCTTTTAGTTCAGTGAGACAAGTGCTTTTGGCCTTCTCCACTTGTTCTTCCACACAAGACTTACCTGCTGATTAGGCAAATCAGTGTTTTTTGCTTTCCTTTGTGATAAAAGCTAAGAATTCAGTACCAAATTGAGATCTCACTTGAGTATTTGTTAGAGACTTCAAGTCAGGACATGCAGTGATAGTCCCTGGCTGCTGCTTATCCACCCTGGAAGGAAAGGACTCCAACACTATACATGGCTGTAGGGAGCTGCACAGCTGTGGATGTTCTCAGCTTGGCAAATAAAGGGCTAAAAGTCTGGAAACCTGGAAACAGGATGTGTGGTGGCTTTGTGAAAGATGTCCTCTGTGCTTTCCTCCAGCTGCCCACACTGCTATTTTGGAGGGAAAACAAATTTCCAGTTTCCTTTGGGACATTGTAGACTTGAGCTTCTTACTCTTCAAAGCTCACACTGAGAACAAGAAATGGCAGCAACTTTTTTTTCTCTTTTCCCCCCTTTATCAAGGATGTGAGCGACAAATTGAGTCTTCGGTTCCCTAGACTGTATGTTTTGGGACAGCAAGATTTACTTTTTAACTACAAGAAATTCTTTTTGAGTTTACTTCATGGAGCTGTAACTTCATTGATAATCTTCTTCATACCATACGGGGCTTACCTTAAAACTATGGGACAAGATGGAGAAGCACCTTCTGATTACCAGTCCTTTGCTGTCACAGCAGCATCTTCTCTTATATTTGTTGTCAACTTTCAGGCAAGTAACCTTAGCTTTCTGACCTTGGGAGTTCTGAAAACATTTTCTTGTCATGTTTCTGAATTTGCCTACTACAAACGTACCAACATGCCAAAGGCTTCCTTTTTGGCCTTCTCTCTTCTCTGTCTGACTGGTGTGTAACTGCATGGGAGAACGCCCATCCGAAGCACTGCCAGTCTGCAGAGCAGTTGACATTATTTTGAATCTATAGACTCACGTGGGGCTTTTGTTTGCTTTCAGATTGGCTTGGATACATCTTACTGGACTTTTGTAAATGCTTTTTCAGTATTTGGGAGTATTGCACTTTACTTTGGTATCACATTTGACTTCCACAGTGCTGGGATCCACGTGCTCTTTCCTTCTGGCTTTCAGTTCACAGGTCAGTCCTTGTGTTTGTGTTCCTTGCTCCTGTCTCAGGCAGCTTTGGAACCTGAGCAACAACTGTGGCCAAAATGTCATGGCCTGAAACTGATGCCTCTGAACAGGAATGATGTTAAATACTAACTCACTTCCAAGGAAGGGTTTTGTTTATGTTTGTGTTTGGGGCCAGGTTTCTTCATTGCAGTATTTATTTTCTTTCAATGAAAATGAGCTGGAACTTGACTGCCCAGCAGTAGGACTCTGCAGATGAAGACCAAGTCACAGCTGCTTAAACTAAAAGGGACTGTGATGATTTGGCAGGGTCTGTGTTTGCCAGGTTGCTCTAAATAATCAGCAGAAGGTAAAATCCCCAGAGCAAGACAGAGCTAAATGCTGTCAGCAGCTCCTTGGGGTTTTGCTGCAAGTCCAGGGAGGTGTCAATCGCAGCCAGTTGTTTGGTTTTGTTTTGGTTTGTTTGTTTTTGTTTTTTTTTTGTTTGGTTTGTTTTTTTTTTTGTTTTGTTTTAGTTTTTGTTGTTGTTTTTTTTCCTGAGGAAAACGGTGCTTCCTAATTTTCCTGGTGACAAATCTTTCATATGTTGCCTTGGATCTAAATATCTCCCCCCAGAATAGCAAACCTCCTCTGTTTTAGGAATACTTCATTTCAGAATGTATAAAGATATGGCTGCTGCTTAGTGTGATGGAGAGTCCCATGAGATTGGGTGTTTGGCTGTTCATATCACTTGCTTTCTAGACCACACACACCCCTGTGATAGCAGGAGGACTTTTCCTTGCTCTGCATGCTTGAACACAGGACAAAAGCCATGCATCTCAGCCAAGGGTTTGTCCTGCAGTGTCCTGTGACCCTCAGAAGGGCTCTGAGGTGAATGTGGATACAAGCACTTGATAAAATTCTCTCCTATTACACCTTCTGCATAGTGGAGTCTTTGAATAAAAGCTTGATGTTGTGATACCCAGCACAATACCTGGATGTTAGATCCTTAGGAAAGAAGCTGTGGCTTTTAGTATCTTACTGTGTTTCATAACTAATGCGTGTCATAAACTAATTTTTGCTCTTGTTATTCCCAGGAACTGCTCCAAATGCTCTGAGGCAACCGTACCTCTGGCTGACCATGATTTTATCAATTGCTATTTGCTTGCTTCCTGTAGTGGCACAGCGTTTCCTGTCAACCACAGTGTGGCCTTCGGACAGCGACAGAGTGAGTGCAGTGTTCCCTTAGCGCAGTTCCTTTAGCAGGCAGCTCCACACGGGGGCCGGTGCTGGTGTTAGAGACAGGTAAGTCACTGTGCCCCGGGGGCAGCTCCACCGGACAGGAGCTGCGGTCCCCTGGCTGGGTGGTGGCTGCAGGGCTCTCCAAAGGCCAGACCCAGCCTGCCGTCTCGCTGGGGGACTGCTGTGCTGTGACATTTTGCCACCCCAGACAGTGTAACTTCGATGTGTTGTGTTTCCAGTATCTCCCCCGGGTGCTTCTGAGGGATGCAGAGGGTCGTGTACAGTTCAGGGTGGGCTGCTTCACCATCTGTCTGGGCTGAGCACTTGACTGTGCAAAACCACAGAAACCTCCTGTGGAACAGCTGGTGGCCGGACTGTTGGTTTGGGCTGTGCTGGAGCCCTCTGTTACGTGCCAGAGTGAGCAGTTTGTGTTCACTTCTCTTCTGCCTGCAGCTGCCCAACAGCACATGGGGATGAAAATAGTTCAATTTGGGGCAGTGTTGTTTAAAAAAGACATTAAAGACATGTCAGCATGAGGACACAGGAAGGGCTGGAATTACATGTCTTCAGTGTGCTCCAGTGAAAGACATTTAGCTATGTTAAAATAATGAAGTTCAAAATAAGAGTGTAATTCTTCCTGAGAAGGTGCCGTGTTACTGCATGAACTCTTGGTTCTAACAAAATCAAATATAGACAAGAGGACTCTCCGGTTAAGCAGTTTAGGGCTGTATAAAAGTGTGGGGTTATTTCCCCCGCAGTCAATGCAAACGAGCTGCTTTCCCTTGCAATCCATAAGCTCCCTGTCTCCGCGGCAGATCCAGCGGCGCCGCCAGCAGTACCTGGCGGAGGAGCAGCAGTGGCGGCGCCGGCCCAGCGCCTTCCGCCGCGGCGTCTCAGCGCGGCGCTCCGCCTACGCCTTCTCCCACCAGCGCGGATACGCGGACCTCATCGCCTCGGGGCGCAGCATCCGCAAGAAACGGGCCCCCCTGGATGCGGTTTTGGGCAGCGGCGGGACCCCCGGCAGAGACACTCGTGAGACCAGCTGATGGGCTGCCTTGTGGGCAGAAGCCTTTCATCCCAATGACTGCACAAAAATGTGCTTGTTTGTTTTTTTTTAACAAACTCAGGATTTTTTTAAACCAAACGGCATCAGGATATGAAGATTCCTATGCTTTCTCACAGAACTTCCTGGTTTTGGACCACTGGAAACACAGAAAGGCCAAGAGGTCTCTATGGAGCCACTAATCCTTGTGCAGCTGAGTTGTGTTTCCTGTGAAAGTGAAGGATGTGTGTGCAGTGTATGAAAACCCAGCACTGCCATTATTTTTTTAGTAGAATTGCAAACTTTTTCACATTGTAAAAATCACGTTGGTATAAGACTGCAGCTACATTTCATGTTTTGTCTCTGGAAGCAAACTGCTCCCAGTCCTGCTGGCAGACCAGACAGCCAGCAGCCTGAGAGGCCCTCGAGGTGCTCACCCCAGGGTGTTCACCTGCACCTGGTGATAACCTGGGCCAGGGACAGGTCTGGGGAGGAATCCTACAGTTACAGGTGTGGTTTCTGTTCCTGTCTCTCCCTTCAGCAGCTGACTGCAGCGTGCTGCACCAACCCAGAGATGGTTCTTTGCATCCCATTAGCACGAATGCGCCGAGCTTTCCTTCCTTTCACAGCCCATTCCCTCATTTTCCCAGGAATAAAGAGATCCCACTCAACAGCATCCTTGATTCTCTGCCTGCCTCTGCCCAGCTCCAGAGCATGTTCCTGTCTCCCTGCACAGCGTGTTTATGGACAGAGGTACCTGCTCTCTGGGCAGCTGCCCTTTGGGCTGGCAGAGGGGTGTTCCAGTTTGGATACAGCAGTAACAGATCCCTGGAAAACGGTCGCTTTTACCTGGGATATGTTTCACCTGCCAGAGAGTCAGTTCTCACCCTGTAAAAAGTGTTTTTACCAGAGTCTCTTTCCCTTTGCACATACTTTACTCCCCGGGGTGAGACGTAGCCATGTTTCACTTGTACCTTTCTACTCCGGCCTAGGGGTGATGACTGCTATGGTTTTGTACCCCGATTACGGCTCTTGTTTAATGGCATGTACATTTCAAAGGTGATGCAAATAAATCTCCTCAACTGGGCAGCTGTTCCTCGCGTGGGTGTGTGGCTCAGCACAGCGTGTGGGAGGGGTCTGTGGGAAACGAGATCGCCGACCCCGCCTCCAGACACAGGACTGGTCTCTGGAGAGACTCAACGCCCCGCGTTGGCCTCTCGGGCCGGGTGGGGTGTCCAAACGCTGTGCATGGCGGCGGAGGGCCCTGCCGGTTCTGATGACGCCTCAGGTGATGCGGCGCTCACCCGCGCCCTGCCCAGCCGCGCTGCGCTGCCCGAGCTGCGCTGCCCGAGCTGCGTAGCCACCGCGGCTCCCCTGGCAACAGACGCGCCCGACGCGCCCGCACTGCGCAATCACCGCGTTGCGTCACGGCCGTGCCCTCTGACGTCATGACACCTGGGGGCGGGGCGGCTGATGCAAGGTGACGGCGGGTTGGCTCAGCGGGGCGGAAGCGCGGGGCGGCACTTCCGGCGGGCTGCAGCCGGTGGCACGGGTTGCCGTCATGGCCGGGGAGGTGCTGGGCAGGACAGCGGCGCTGGCCTTGGGTGAGCCCGCGGGCGGGCGGGCGGCCTCGGCCGGGACCCGGCGGCGCGCTTGGGCCGGGCCCTCGCCGCAGGCGGGGGATGCAGCAGCTCCCGGTACTGCCGCTCTGTCTGGCGGCCGCAGGGGAGCGTGCGCGTCCCGGGGGCGGCGGCTGGCGCGGGGGAAGGGGAGAAGCCTGGGAGGGCTGGGGGTGACCTAGTGACACTCGGGCCAGCGGAGCGGGAACGGGGGACGGGCCCGGCGGTCAGCTCCTGGCCCGGCGGTCAGCTCCGGGCCCGGCCAGCTGCAGCCCGGGGAGCTGCAGGGAACACCCGCGGGAGCAGAAGGTCGGGGACAGGGGGTTCCCCTGTTTCTTCCTGCCCGTTTCCATAGCTGATAATTTTATGTTTGTTTATCCTGAGTAATGCCCGGTATTTATCACTCATTGCAGAAGAGCTCTATGTGTCTGAGCGAGAGGGCAATGACACCACTGGTGATGGGACACAGAAGAAGCCGTTCAAGACTGTTCTGAAGGTACCTGTGGGAAACGCCTGCTCTTTGTGTTGAGTCAGGTGGGCTGTGCTTGGGTCAGGCCATGGAGCTGGTGTTCCCACCTGGAAATGTTGCACTGGCGTTTGCAGCTCTGGCCAGAAGGATCAGCAGTAGGATGTCTGCTTGGTCTCTACAGATGACTCCAGTTCACTTTCAGTGCTGTTTAATCTGTTGTTTTCTCCCCGTTTTTAGGCTTTGATGACAGCAGGGAAGGAGCCCTTTCCTACTATTTATGTGGATTCACAAAAGGAAAACGAGGTGCTGTAACATTAGAGCTTCCTAGTAAAAATTATTGTAATGTTCCTTTGTCTGAAGGGACGCAAATATAACCTCTTATCTTCTTCTTGGATTTAGAGATGGGCCATTATTTCAAAGTCACAGATGAAAAATGTCAAAAAACTGTGGCACAGGGAGCAAATGAAGAATGATGCTAAGGAGAAGAAGGAGGTAGGTTGCAGACAATGCCCAGCTGGAAGCACACAGCCTGTCTTTTCCAAAAACATTCAACAGCATTGGCATTCCCAACCTTCCAGGAAAGCTTCAGTGTGTTCTTCAGCTGTGTGGTTGTTTTACATGTAGGTTGTTTACAACTTGCCTGTGTTTAGATGAGGACAAGCAAAGGGCTGGACCTGGGTGAGTTGTGGATAATTGCAACCTGTGGCCTTGAAGCTTCCCAGGAAACATGAGAACTGCACCTGAGCATTCTCAGCCTGGCCTTGCACTAGGGCAGGTGTAGGGCCCAGCAGGTAACAGCAAGGCTTTTTGTGACATCTCTAAGTGTGTATTATAGTCTCCAGTGATTGCTAAGAGTGGGGATCTTACAAAGCCTGGTTACAGCTACATAACACGTTTTGTGTTTCTTTTGAAACCAGGCAGAAGATCTCTTGAGAAGAGAGAAGAACCTGGAGGAAGCTAAGAAGGTTATTATCAAGAATGATCCTAGTCTTCCAGAGCCAAAATGTGTGAGTAAGACCCAGAGTGCTTGACACATGCCAGTGTTACTGTGTCTTGTCTGCACAGCACTTGAGCCTGGCTGCTTGGTGGCTCTGGCAGCTGCTGGAGGCCACTGTCTTGTCACTGTGACACTGTGCTTCTGGTTTATGTCCCCTCTAGTGTATAGACTTTGGTCTTTCTCATGCACTGGAGGGGTATCTGGACCTTCTTAGCTGACACATCACACTTCTCCATGTCTGTGTTTGTCTGCTGGTAGAGACTATGTTTCTGTTTGAAAAAATGTGTTGGTTTTTCCTTGATTATTGTAATGGTGGAGAGGGAAGAAGCAAGGCTGATTAGGGGCTGTAATTGAAGCTCTTGAGACACGGGATGCAGGGCTTGTTTGGCTGCCTGCAGAGTCCTGCTGGATTTGGTGATGTGGTGCAGCCCTTAGCTTAGCAAGGTGTGGTGGGGTTTTGGATGGACCCCGTGTAGAAGAGGTTTCTATATACGTCTGTAGAGGATGGTTTTGAGGGGAGCCCTGCACTCCAGTGGCTGTTCTCTGGGAAAGGGGCAGCCATCCCAGCTCTGCTAAAGTCCCAGTCTCCTCTAGATGGGTGACTTGCAGCAGTCCCTACCTGCCTGGCACCTGGTCTCGAGGTGGGAGCTGGGACATGTTCTCACTGCTCCTGGGGGCACTTGCAGTGTGAGCAGCTTTAACCACAGCTGCTGCAGCCCTGGGCTTCTGCATGGCAGAGGGAGCCTGCGAGACAGGGGGCAACGTGGGTCTGGAAAGGCTCTCACAGGCCCTGCCTCTCCTGACTGAAACTCTTCCCTCTCCAAACTGGTGCTGGTGGTACTGACAGCTGTGCTCACCTTGGGTGCTGCTGGGAGGAGCTGTCTTGGGGAGAGAGGTGTCACATACACTTGCATTCTCAGTAATTATGTGGAAAGCACCAGCTAAATGGTGAATCATTTCTCCCTGATTGCTTTTATTCCCGGCTTTACAGGTAAAGATTGATGCTCTGGAGGCCTACAGAGGCCAGAGAGTGAAGATTTTTGGCTGGATTCACAGATTACGGAGACAGGGTAAGCCACAAGCATTTAGAAGTTACTGAACCTGTGCAAAGAGATGTAGCCTTCAGAGTTTGGATACTTAGAATGACTCAGATAAGGCCTGTTCTTAAATGGTTAAACCAGCACCTGGGTGTTCTCTTTGGTTCATCACAGTGGTCACTGCAACGCTGAGAATTCTGCATGCTGTGTGAGCATGTGGACATTTTTCAGCTGAAATCTGATAGGATTTTCAGTCGGGAGGGCAGTTCTGCAGAATTTCTTCAAAAGACTTCCTTTGTTTTAAACTAATCCTGCAAACTGAAGAACTCACTACCATCTGCTCATGGTGAAATCAGCAAAATAGAACCGTAAAGTTACATAAAGTAGCATAACTTAATTTAAAATAAGTTTAGGAAGCAATATTTGCTACCAGAATGGTTGGTGTTGTAGTTAGCAAGGTGGCTTTGGTTGGGGCAGAGGTGGTTCTGACTCCGTGGGTATTTGTTGTCCCTGAAGGACTTGACAAAATGGTTGTGGATCTGGATATTGTGAGCAGTTTCTAACAAGCTGTTTTTGTAATTCTGTGCTTTTGTGGAGGGGTGGGTGACTCTGCCTCTGTTAGGTACCTTGGGCCTGTGCATTCAGCATTTCTCTGCACAGACTTGTAGTAGTTCCCCAGGACCAGAGGGACATCCAAGGTCATGGCATGGCAGTGCCATCCCAGCAGGCTTTGCTCTTGAAGTCTGTTGAAACTTATTTTAACTTGTCATACAAAATACAGCTCTGTGAAAGGCTTCTGTAGCTGTGCTAATGCTGCAGTGCTGACCTGGAGCATCTGTGTTTTGTAAAATGGAAGAATGTAATAACCTGCACACCAGTGGTTAATGTACCTTGGGAGATGGATTGGTGAATAAAGCTGAGGCTCTCTGGGGTTTTTTTCTTATCTTTTTAACTAGGAAAAAACTTGATGTTCGTTGTTTTGAGAGATGGCACAGGTTTTCTTCAGTGTGTCCTTTCAGATGAACTGGTAAGATGTGATGATTTAATTCTGTCTTGTCATTTAATAAGTGTTCATACCTCATCTGTTTTTCTTTTCTACAGACAATGGAAAGTGCTCCTAAACCTACCGATTAAGTTGTATAATTGATAAATTGTATCTCCTACCACTAGAGATTTTTTGTCAATCTGAGAACTGTTTAGAAGTGACTATGAGTTAATCTCGTTTGTGGCTAGAGTAGATGTCATAGGAAAACTAAAAGTGCCAACTGACCTTCCCTGTGTCTGCAGTGTCAGTGTTACAACGGGCTGGTCCTCTCGACGGAGAGCAGCGTGGCGGTGTACGGGACGCTCAGCCTAGTCCCTGCGGGGAAGCAGGTACGGGGGCTCTGCGGGGGGTTCTCCTCCTCCCTCACACTTCATCGTTTTCCTGATGGAAGAGAAGTGGAGGTGGAGATAGATTATTTCAGTGGGAATTTGCTTGAGAGAAAAGAACAAACCTCCCAAAGCTGCTGCTGTCTCCCACAGCTCAGTGTGTGACAGTGACAGTGTGACTGTTCCGCTTTGGCCACAACAGTTTTCCCCTCGTACGTCTCACAGATATTTCCGAGAATGGAACAGTGGAACATTATGTGAAATAAAGAACGTAGCTTTATTTTCCCTAAGAGCAGGTTTATTCAGTTTTTATTTTGTGAGGCTAAGAACTTGGGGTTAGCTCTCTTGTTTTACAGAGGTGGGTCTGTAGGCTCTTCACCGTGTTGTACTGGTCCTCCAGCACTTGGTGGGTGTATGAACTAAGCAGTTTTCTACAAGTTAATTTGTAAAACTTTGCTTATAATGGTGGTCTCAGATTAACGACTGGCCTAGTGTGATTTTACATCTCAAAATATGGTGCTGCTTATGCCTCTTGCCTCCCATTCCAGTGTAGATCTACACACTTGTTACTGTCTGGAAGATGGTTTGACCCTGCAGTTAGGGCTGAGGCCGTGTGAAGCAGCTGTGCATGGGGCAAGGCCCATAACAGGGTTCCAGCTGGAGGCAGGAGAGAAGCTTTTAGGAACCATTACCTGCGGTAGCAACTCAATGCACTCCCCAGGACGTGCAGGCCTATATTGGGATATTTTACTGAAAATGATTGTAAAACTTCTGTCTTGGTTATTAAGATATGACTGAGAGACAAAAGGGAGTTGGGTCTGTGTTGCAGACCTTAACTTGTGGTGCAGGAGCAGCAAGCAAGCTCGGGACACATTTGTTCTATTTAAATCTGAAGTAGCCCATTTTAAGACATGAGCCCTTGCTAGCTGCTGACAGTCATGTCCCTTTATTCTGAAGGAGAAAGCAAAGCGGTGATGTTGGGATTTAGAGGACATGTAGGTTTAACCTTGCTAGTCTGCAAGCTTACCTCTTCCTTTGGATATATATACGAAATTGTCTCTGGCAGTGAGAGTTGTTCTTGTGTGTGGATTGGCAATTGTTCTCCTCTCTGGTCTCTCAAGTAAGTGCACTCACTCTAGTAAGGTAACAGGCAGTTGAAAACTGTCTGGAAAAAGAGAAACAAACGGTGTTGTAGTGTTACATTGCTTCAGTGTTTCCCACATGTATTGGATAATGTTGGAGCAAAGTATTCTCTCACTGTGGCTGCGTGTAGTGTGTAAAATAAGGTCACAGTGTTAACCTTTGGTGGTGCTCTGTAGATAATTCCATTTTCTTGGAAGCCACGTACTGCTGGCCAATGCTGGCACGTTTTGCAAATAACATTTGGAAAGACTTAATCATTCTAGGTGGCCCTCCCACTCAGGTCCCCAGGAGATCAGAGAGCCAGGCTCAGTTTAATGTCAGTCCACTCCCTGTTGTGTTTGCTGATCAGGAGTTAGCAAGATCTCCTTTGCTTCACAGCTTACACTAATGGCACTTCTAAACACAAATGCAGCCAAATAGGGATCACTTTCTTAACTTTCTGTGGTTTAGTGATCATAAGTAGCTACTGGTATCTCATCATGTTTTGGACTTTAGAAACACTTCATGTGTTCATGGCTGATCACAATACAAAGCTTTCCGTGAGCAAACCCACCAGATTTTTACAAATCTGTTGATTAGACTTGGAAATTTTGGATTTATACCCTGAAAATACTGTGAATGGGAAAACACCCTTCTAGGAGAGAAGCCTGCTGTGACCCACACGGGGGAGCTGGTGAGACCAGGAATGAAGAGGTGTGGGCTGTGCCCGGGCAGCCGGACTGGCTGAGGTCCCCTGGCCGAGTGGCAGCAAACGGGACAGTGGGGACCAGCCAGGGTTACACTGGGTGTTTTCACATTGCGGGGAGTTGCTGCCCATGCAGAAAGGTTGCTCTGGGGTCTGACGGACAGAAGTACCCACAGGGAGATAGTTCTTCCTCTGATAGGATCTAAGCAAGTTGTAGCACCATACAAACTGCTATGAAGAAAATAAATAAACTCTATTCCAGCCAAAACTAGTACACAGTCTAAGTTACCACAGAGTGATTTGGGTTGGAAGGAACCTCTGAAGGTCATCTGCTCCACTGTCTTCTTGAAGGAGATCTAATGTGAGACCAGGCTGCCAAGGGGCTTGTCCAGATGTGTTTCTGAACATCTCCAAGGATGGGGCCTGCAGTCTGGCTTGATCCATGCTCTAGCATTTCACTACCCCGTGAAGGTTTTTTTTTTTCCTTTATAGCCAATTGAAATCTCCCTTACTGCAACTTGAGACATTTGTCCTTTTGCTGGACACATCCAAAGAGGGTCTGGCTCCATCTTTTTGGTAACCACCCATGAAATTTTTGAAGGTAGTAAGTAGTTTCCCCTGCTTAGGTCCCTGTTATTCTAGCTGAATAAACCCATCTGCCTGTGACACGTTGAACTGACTGTGTCAGGAAGCGTTTCATTGCCTGACTCTGGTATCCTGTCCTGTTTATGTGATGTCTGAGGGACTCATGGTGGTTTACAAATGGCACTGCCAAGTGTGGTATCACTGAGTTACAAAGCAGTCACTTAGAAAATACTGCAGTTAGGGTTTTAGCATCTTTTGCTTAAACTGGATTAACATTCCTTCTGTGGTGCCAGATGGTGACATCCAAGGGGCAAGAAGTGGACTTCTGAAATGTTTGTTTCTCTTCAAATTGGCAGGCTCCAGGAGGCCACGAGCTGAACTGTGACTATTGGGAGCTCATCGGTCTGGCCCCGGCAGGAGGGGCTGACAATCTCCTCAATGAAGATTCAGAGGTTGATGTGCAACTGAACAACAGGCACATGATGATCCGAGGCGAGAATATGTCCAAAATCTTCAAGGTGCGCTCCATGGTGGTGCAGGCCTTCAGGGATCACTTCTTTGCCAATGGATATTATGAGGTGAGTATGTTTGCCCTTGTCAGCCATTAATGTCCTCACTCCTGGAAAAACTCACTCCTCTCCCTGGAAAAACTGTGTAGACTTTCTAATTGACCTGGGAGGGGCAGAAGAAAAGCTGTGCCTTAGGAAACTATTGTTTAATGGCTTTCTTAGCCATAGATGTCTAAGTTGTGTGGACGTGTGAGGTGTGTGAGCATTGCAGCACTGCTCCCAGCCAGCCTGCGCAGCTCCTGACTGTGCTGATGGGTGTCGGACTGACACCAGAGCTTTGTAGATGGTGTTCTGGAAGAGTGTGCCTTACCTCACTGCTCTGATCTTCCTCCTTAATTCTCCACTAATGACAGTCCTGTTCTTCGACAGGTCACACCACCAACTTTAGTCCAGACACAGGTGGAAGGAGGCTCAACCCTATTCAAACTGGATTATTTTGGTGAAGAGGCGTACTTAACACAGTCCTCCCAGCTCTATCTGGAGACCTGCATTCCAGCACTAGGAGATGTTTTCTGTGTTGCTCAGTCATACAGAGCTGAGCAGTCCAGGACCCGCAGACACCTGGCAGAGTATGGAGAGAGTGCACTTCTTTGTTGGTGTATCAGTGACTTTATAAAGTGGGGGACTGGCAGGAAGCTGAATGGCATAACATGCAGTGAGCAGACAGCATAACGCTGATGTGCAAGGGCTGAGCGGAAGTGTATTTGGGGGTAGTGCCCTGTCTTGGAGAATGTCCAGCTGGTCATATACGTTGATCTTTAGTGAGGGAATATTTTGCAAAACAGAGCTGAGACGTTTTTAGGAAGGTTTGTCTTTCTAGAAAAAACAGTTCATCTTGTTGTCTTCCTTATTTTTTTATGGCTTTCTTTTCTTTACAGTGTAGAAGTGGGAGAAACAAAAAAGGAGACAAAAGTGTGTGGGTTTGGATTGTGGGATTTTTTTTTAATGCACATTTTTTTCATAGCTTAAGATTTGTTGCTTGTGTGTGGTTTTGTGATGGTGTGACTTTGTGTTTCAGATACACTCACATTGAGGCTGAATGTCCTTTTATAAGTTTTGAGGATTTGCTGGACCGTCTGGAGAACTTGGTTTGTGATGTGGTGGACAGAGTCTTGAAATCACCTGCATCAAGCTTGCTGCACGACCTCAACCCGGTAGGCAGCCTCGTGGAGCAGTCATGAATAGCCAGGAAAAGGAGGAGCTGTTGCCTTTCCTGATCTGCATGTTCCCTTGGGCAAAGCAGGGCTGGCAGGGAGCTCTGCTTGCTTACTGTTCTTAATTAAATAACATCAAAAGAATTAAAATGCTGTGAGGCTGGCATGACTCTTACAGAAGCAGGGGGCTGTGGGGGAAGATGTTCCCTGCTGGCAAGTTCCAGGAGCCAGCAATGTGCTGGGATTTATTGTGATGTGTACTGTACCAGGGGAATAGAAACCTCTATCCCAGAGCTCGTAATATTGATCGGGTGGTACTTGCAGATGGAGCACGAGGGAGCAATGAAACTACTGGTGTTTTACTTTCCAGCCAGGATTGTGGAGCTCTGTAAAGCTCTTTTCATTTGCTAGAGACCCTTTGTCTTCTGTTGCCTTTGCAAAGAAAATTGTTCTGATGTTTCTCACTTTATCACTGGCTTTTCTCTCAGAGCACCTACAAACTCGGTTATCCCTGTTACTTTGACTTGTTTTCCCAATAAACACTGGGAGGTTCAGTTTGAAATTTAGGCCGAGACATGGGGCAGGAGGTAGGACGTGGCAGAAGCACAACCCACCTTGGTGGGTGCTGATGCTGTTCTGTGCACAGGGAAGCAAAAATGCTTTTGTGACCTTGCCCATGGTAATGGGTCAGTATGATACCCACGTGTGCAAGGAATTCATATGGAAAAGGAAACAGCTTCGAAAATTCTTCCTCCTCCCCCATCTTTTTCAGCATCTGCTCTTTGAGCTTTACTGGGCTTGGAAGATGGTTGTGTTTGGTTCTAGCTTTTCAGTACCGAGCGTGGTTTGTTTGTTTATTTATCAGGTAATAATTTGTTGATGTATGAGCTAGAAAGAGCAGTGTGTATCGGGTGTGGAAGTGGAGTCACTGATCAGCCAGAGAATTATCCTTCTTTAAAAATGGCACTCTTCCAACTGTCCCCATGTCTCCTCTTATTTGCAGGGCTTCAAGCCCCCTAAGCGTCCTTTCCGACGAATGAACTACACTGAAGCCATCGAGTGGTTAAAGGAACATGATGTGAAGAAGGAAGATGGCACTTACTATGAGTTTGGGGAAGTAAGTCTCTCCAAGGCTCTCTAGAATGAAAACCAAACAAAAATCTCATTGACCTGCACTCAGGGTATACAAGTCCCTTGAAGAAGAGAGTGTTTGGACCATGATGCTGTTTGGCTTGCGTTGCTGAGTGAATGTGTTGTGCTTTGTTTGGAACCAGAACAACAAGGACTGAAATTCTAATTCCATTTCAGTGCAAGGGAGTTTTGCTGTAAACTTCAGTGGGGCCTGGATTTTTTCAGGACTGTGCTGGGGAGGTGTACATCATATCACTCGTGTTCCCTGTCTGTCAGTGTAACTGTGGTAGCATCCTTCACTTCTCCCCACTTTTTAAACAGGAAAACTGCTGCATTGATCAAAATGAAACTTCTGCTTTCACAGTTTATCAAATTTCAGTCAGGAAACTGATAAAAAACAAATAACCTAATCTACATAACTGATGAGTTGAAGTTTCTTAAAAATAGTCCATATACATAGCAAGGACACACTTCAACTTCTTAGTCTTAAGGTTTGTGGAAAACGGGGGTGGGGAGGAAGGAGATTAGGCTCTTAGTGTTTACCGGTTGTTGGGAAAGTCTACAATTCAGGTTAGCTTTTCCTCAGCATTCTGTCTGAAACATTGGGAAAGCTTGGATTGTAATGGAATGGATTTTTTTTTTCCCCCCTGATGTGTTTGTTTATATATAAATATAGTTCTTTCTAAGATGAGTTGTAAGAATTTAGGTACATTAGGACAGATGTGGGGATACATGTGGTCTGAAACTGCCTTTTTCCCCTGCCTGATACATGTGGGACTCAAGGTGCTGGAGTAGTTTTGGTTTTAAAGATTAATAAAACCTTCCTTAACCTTAGGATATTCCTGAAGCTCCCGAGAGGCTGATGACAGACACCATTAATGAGCCAATCTTGTTGTGCCGATTCCCTGCAGAGATCAAGTCCTTCTACATGCAGCGCTGCCAGGACGATTCCCGCCTCACGGAATCTGTAAGTTGGTGTTTCCCCTAGTGTTGCAGGCCTCAGCATGGAATGTCAGTCTCAGTGAGCATAAAATGAGTAAGTGCTGCAGGAGAATCTTGGAGGATTCATCCGAGGTTTTGTTTGGAGTTTCTCAGCATGGCTATAGAAATAAACAAAGCAGCTCTGAAGGGCTAATAAAAGGTCGGTAGATGATTGTGAGCATGTTCCTCACTGACCTCAGGTCAGTGCTAGTCTGGTGACAGTACTTGTATCACTTCCTGGAGACTGCAGTGTGGGAACACCAGCTGTCTGGCAGCTGGGAAGAATGGTCGTTGTTAGGAATGTTGCTGGATTTGGGGTTGTGTGGTGTGGTTGGTTGGTTTTGGTTGGTTTTGTGCTGGGCTTGGGGTTGTTATTTTTTCATAGTGCAGTGTGGTCAAGAGTATTAGAGAGTAAGTCAGAGAACCGAGTCAGTTTATTCCATCTATAAATTGGGTCTGGAAGGAATTGCCTGCCTTCCTGTCATGGAGAATTAAAGTTACCTGGTAAAATGTGTTATGGAAATACAGTTTTAAGTTTGGGCTGTTTTTCCTCCCTCTCCTGCTGGCAGCTTAATTGATCTCGTATGTTAATTTGATCTCGTGTTGCGTGTTGTAGGTTGATGTGTTGATGCCCAATGTTGGTGAAATCGTTGGCGGGTCCATGCGTATCTGGGACAGTGAGGAGCTACTCGAGGGCTACAAGAGAGAGGGCATTGATCCCACACCGTACTACTGGTACACTGACCAGGTTTGTGACACAGATCTCATGTGCTGCTTGACTGATTATTTGGTGTTGGTTTTTTTGTTAACTGCTCTTAAGATGATGCAGTCTAAATTTGGAACCTTTTTTGGTGGCCCAAAGTAGATAATCATTTAACCCCTGGCAAAGTGTGATGGTAAACAGTTCCATTCTGTTGAAACTGGTGGTGTTTGCTGCAGTTGCAGCTGCCCTTACCAGATCACCTTGGTTGGACTGGTCTGTGCAGGTGTGTTCCTCTTGGGGTGTCTGCTGGTAGATAAAGAGGTTGGTTTTCACAGGCTTGAATGGTGAAGCTCTAACTCTAGCCTGAGGGGAGGAGAAAAGGGGGCAGTTAAAAAAGAGTCATTAAGACTTTCTTTACAACCTTCCTTTTTCCTCTTCTACTCCTTACACTGTCTCAGGACAGCTAAGCACAAGTATCTTGCCTGAAAAGAGCATAGTCCATTTTCCTCATCATTCACAAATAATCTTGGAAGGGTTTGTTTGTTGTTTTTTTTTCCTGGTGGTATTACTGCAATTATAATATAAAGAACAATGTCTGATATCTACTCTCTGACTTCAATTTCACAGAGGAAATACGGCACATGCCCTCATGGCGGATACGGTTTGGGATTGGAGCGGTTCCTGACCTGGATTCTGAATCGCCACCACATCCGAGATGTCTGTCTGTACCCGCGCTTCGTCCAGCGCTGCAAACCTTAGTCACCCTTCCCAGCAGCTCCCAGGAAACCGAGCCACTGCTGCTTGGAAAAGAACCGTACACTGCTATACTACAGCCTGTCTGAGAACAAAACCTATTGCAACCTCTTGCTGATACGAATACTGATTTAGGGTGTGAAAAGAAAATTAAACAAGCCCCTTTTTTAAAGGAAAATGCTACTAATTAACTGAAAGAAGCCCTAGAAAAAATTGCTAGGTACATTTATGCTCTCAAGTCAACATAAAACAAAGATCCTGATAAGCTGTCATTTAAAAACCAAGATATGCTTCTGCTTTTAATTTGTATGACTTAAGATATACTGGGTATTCGTGGTTTGTTTGTTTTTTTTTTAATCTGCTTTCATTTTAATCTGTTGTCTCTTGTGGTTTCTTGTTGGAGAAATCAGGAGTTCAAGCTCTTTAAATTCCCAAACACTGACTTCTGAGAATGGTATGAAGAGACATCATCTAGAGAGCTCAAAAAAGTTTAAAAATGGGAATAATTGCATAAAGTGCTACACTTTTTCAGCTCCTACTCTTTTATTGGCAGTTCCATTTGAGTTTATTCAGTAGCAAGGTATGTAGTACGGAGCATAAAATCCCACTGCAAGAAATGGGGGTTCTTTGGATTGTTTTTTCCAGGTTATTTATTGGTTTGAAATGCTGAGGCTGGTGGTGAGGTAGGCTTTGCTGCTCTTTCCTGATCCCTGGGTCCATGCACACCCAGCCTGTGCTGAGTTTCGTGTTACCAGAGCACTGACAGCTCAGTCCCTGGGGTGGTGCTGGTGCCTTCCAAGTGACCGCTCTGCCATCTGTTGCAAACCAGAAGTGACCGACCGAAGACCCGAAGAAACTGGTAGCTTTGAAACACTTGGGAGTTCAGCACTGTGTGCTGACCCAATTGCTGTCCTCTCCAGGGGATCTGTAGTTCAATCAGTGCTTTCCCATGTCGTGCTCAAGTATGTTTTCATCATAGAGCAGTTCCTTGTTTCCTAGTTGGCTCTGTGTTCTCTTCTGCGCTACTGCATCAGTTTCTGTGGCTGTAATCAACTTATAAAATAGGATTAATTAAATATTTAATGAGTCATCTGTATGCTTTTTAGTCATAAAGCAATCCTTTTTACTAGAGAGAAAAAAAAAATAATTGGTAGGTGCATATTTGCTACCTGCACGGAGACTTGATCTGGGTTTGCCATTCACAGAATCATTGAGCTGTGCAATATCCATATTTTTGTAATGAATGCCTGGTTTTCTTCATCTTGCATGTTAAATATATATAAACTGGTCTAAGTCAGCACCAAATAAATTATCACAACATAAGTTGGTGTGCAAGGCAGTAGTTCTTCACCTGTAATGTCTGTTCATTCCTTTCATGTAGCCTTTCTCACTCACTCTCTTAATGCAGGCTGTCCTGGCTTAGGCAGTATCTGCCTGGGCAAAAGCACAAGAAAAGTGAACTTTCAAGTGCAGTAAACATGTATTCAAAAAATGGAGCTAGCTTTTTTCCTTTTTAAACTAAATCTGCATTAATTAAGGCATGAATTTTTATAATTTGGATAGACCGCCTCAGCTACCCATTTGAAACATCCTGGAGACAATAAAAAGAGAGTGATTGTGGTGCTGAGTATTTGGATTTAATGTCCTGGGGGTTGTTGGGGACCTCTGTGGGATTGCTGTGTGACCTGAGGGGTCACCAAAGGCTGCATGAGGATGAATGAAAGATGCTCTAAGAAATGAGCACTGCTAGGATGGTTTTCTTATCCCCCTTTTCATATTCACCCTTTCCACTGATTTTCTCAGCCCTTTTGTAGCCACAGTAGAAGAAAATCTTGCATGCAATGTGGCTCGGCTCACGCTTGCCCTCCTCCATTTTCGATGGGTTGTTCTCTGAACATAGAACTTCAAAGATTCTTTTAAATACCTGCAAAAGTATTTAGTCAACTGTAAATTTTCTGTGGTTTTGGGGGGTGGTTGTGTATTTCTTGAATACATAAACTAGAAGAAGAGGAGGAAAATTAACAAGCTTGACTGCAGCAAAATGCTAGCAATTACTTCTAAATGTACATACTTGACAACTTACTAGCAGTGAGCTGTGGGAAAAGCCACCCTGGTCCAAAAGCTGAACGTGCTACCAAAGAGTAAGCACACCCCTTGCCGTTTTGGGTTTGTGACTTTTTTTTTGTTGTTAGTGTTTTGGGGGAATTTTAGGGGAAGAGGGAAGCTCAAGAGGCTTCTGTAATTCAGAACATGTAGGAATTTATGAGCATATAAAGACTTCTAAAAAATGTCCTCCAAGTGCCTGAAGTGATGGGGAGGGAGGAGAAGGATTGGGAAAAGATACTACTAGAAAAACATCATTTGTTGGCAATCAATTTTCTGTCTTTAAAACCGGCAGGACTGAGCTGCTTTGTAAAGGTTAAAAGCCTCCGTATCAGGGGAGCTACTAGAGGAAGGTCTGAGGACTAAAGAGGTGTTCCTGGAAGAGGCAGATCAGATAAGGAGCTTAAAAGGTGACTGAGATGAAAGATGCAGTGGAGTGGAACGAAGACTGCTGTGCAGTCCCATAATCTGCCCGTGGTGCAGAGGTGGTGCTGGGCACACCATCTGCATGGGAAAGATCCCTGCATAAGGCAAAAGCCTGTGCAGATCTACCCATGGAGTAAAAAGGAAGGCAGCTGGTGAAATCCACCCAGCAGGAACGTGGTAATGTTGAAAGGCTTCAAACAAGCCCTGGCTATACTAAGCAGGATTGGCATAGTTCCTGATTTATCACTGGGGCTCAGTTCAGGTTCTTGATCGTTAAGAAAAAAAGTACTTCTAGAGATTGAAAAATTATAAATGGATCTGGGTTTTATTTCTAAGTCACATCACTTGTGGGTTTGTATGGCATCTTTTTTTTTTTTTTAATTGTGTTCTTAGAAAGTTTACTGGGTTTGGTTATGCCTCCAGTGACTTACAGCTGATGGTGATTGTGGGTGTTCTGGTGACTATCTAGCAAGCTCATTTCCAAGCTCTCTGGCAGTAAAGGTTTTTGATTCTAAGTTCTTATCCAGGGCTGATTTAATCACATTTTCTGCTACACATGTTTGGAATAGCAGCGTTGTCAGTTCAGCAGTGTTTGATGAGCCCTCAGTCCTTGTTCTGTCCGAGCTCTTCCCGCCCTCCCCGCTCGTCAGGCACAGGTCCTGCAGTGCTGCTGTCTAACTTTATAACGAGGACAAGAGGGGCAAGGACTAAAGCTCCAGGGCCAGCGGTGAGAGCCTCAGAGTGCACAGAGCAAGTGAGCAGAGCCTGTCTCCTGTCCCACCCCCCCTGCCCACCGAACAGCCGCCTTTGATTCCCAGCATCCACAAACCGTGCCGAGCTGTAACCAGGACAGAGGATCACCGCTGGCCGGGACGGTGTGCAGATGTGCTGCCGGTCGTCAGTCCAGACCGGCAAGTATCTGCCTCCACCGGAGAAACACTGCTCCTCCCAGCGTGCGGAGGAAATCTCCTCATCAATGATGCGCCGTAAACACAGTGCATGTCCCTGTATGCAAGGTGCAGCCCTATTGCAGAGCTTTCCCACTGTGCCCTGGCAGAGGCGCAATTTGAGCTCTGAAAAGCCTCTTCTTTCTGTCTCTCAGAGAAGGTTTCAGGAGCAAGTGCTCAGGACGGGTTCCTTGCTGGCACAGCCCTGTGGGTGTCCTGCCCAGCTTTAGCCAGACACACTGACTGCCCTCACATGTCTGTCGGTAAAGCTCAGGTGAAAACACCCCACAGTCACGCACAGAGATAAACTTTGAGCGGTTGTGGTATCCCATGTGCAGCATCTGGGCATTGATCGTGGAACCGTAGAGTCATTCTGGTTGGAAATTACCTTTAAGATCATCGAGTCCAACCATTAACTCAGCACTGCTGAGTCCGCCAATAAAATCTTTTCCTCAGCACGTCTACATGGTTTTGAAACCCCTTCAGGGATGGGGACTCCACCACTGCCCTGGGCAGCCTGTGCCTGGGCCTGACAACCCTTTTGGGGAAGAAATTGTTTCTCATTTCCAACCTAAACCTCTCCTCAGCACAACTTGAGGCCATTTCTTCTTGTCCTATCACTTGCTCTTTGGGAGAAGAGACTGACTTCTTCTCGCTTCAACCTCCTTTCAGGGCACTGTAGAGAGTGAGGTATCCCATTAGCTTCCTTTTCTCTGGTCTAAACAATGCCAGTTCCCTCACCCGCTCCTTGCAAGGCTTGTGCTTTAGACTTGTAACAGTGGACTTGCTCTGGTCAAACTGTAACATTTCTATGTCCTGTGCTACCAACAATGACCATGTCCCTCACTTCCCAGACGAGGACATCTCTGGCACCAAAGCTTCAGGACTGTCCACAGTGATGGGACTAACCTGGGTGACCAGGCATGGGGACAGCCCTCGGAAGAGTGGAGGATTACTAGAGGCAAAATAAAGGGTTGGATGGTAGAAAAGGTCATTTGTTAACGTCCCCTGGAAGAGGCTGTCTGGGATTGCACCAGGCCCTTCATGAAGCTGGGAAGGAGAACCAGAGACTCACAGAATGGTTTGGGCTGGAAGGAACCTGAAAGACCATCCAGTTTCACACCCCCTGCCATTGGCAGGGACATCTCCCAGTTTAGGCCAGGTTGCTCCCAGCCCCATCCGACCTGCCCTTGAACACCTTCAGGGATGGGGCTTCTGCAGCTTCTCTGGGCAACCTGAGCCAGTGTCTCACCACTCTCACACTAAAGAATTTCTTCTTAATGTCTAACCTAAATCTACCCTCTTCCAGTGTAGCTGAAGATTAACCACAAAGGCAGACCAAGATCTGAGGCAGTGGATGAGCTTCTCTGCTGAGAAAGCCCCCCAGAATACTAAAAAAAATATTGTAAATATTTTTTAAAATCTGTTTTTTAAAAGGATCTGCCACTTCCTCAGAGCCTAACTATGCAAACCAAAGAGATGCCCAATTGCCTTTTAACACACCTTCTCGCAAAGAAAACCTTCAAAATGTAACCCCGCCATAACGCACGGGATGCCGTTATCACTTTAGTTTCCAAAAATGAAGATATTGGGGTCTTCCTGTTTTGTTCACGGGGAGCTTGTCCTCTCCTTTCTGAGCCCTGCTTCCTGTGGTAACGGTCACACAGGGACCGTAGCGGACAGCGCGAGTAAAGCAGCCTGTACCACCCCGCGCTCGACCTCGGCCACAGCCCCTCCGCCACAGCCCCCCATGCTACCGCCCCCCGGCACCGCCCCCGCGGCCATACGCCCCCATACGGCCGCGGGGGCGGTGCCGGGGGGCGGTGGCGGCTAAGAGACGGCGGCGGGACTGTCTGAGGGAATGTGGGCGGTTGTGGCCAAGATGGCTGCCGCCGGTGCTGCTGCTGCGGCCGGACGAGCGGCACGTAACGGTGAGTCTGTGGGTGCCGTGCGCAAAAGGCGGGAACGGGGAGCTGAGGGAGCGGCGGGAGCGGATAGGGGTTGCCGGTCTCGCCGCGGGAGGCCGGGAGGGCAGCGGGATCGCAGGGACCGCGTTATACAACCCTGACTGTCTGCCTTTGCGTAACGCTGCCGGCAGAGCCGGGGCCTCCGCTTCTCCGCGCCCCGAGCCGGGCTGGGGGCTGTGGGGAGCCCCGGGCATCGGGGGCCGGGCGCGGTGGGGCTCCGGCCGCCCTGAGGGGCTGCGCCTGCCCCGGGAGACGCGACCCGGCGCTGTGGTGACCTTAAGGGAAGTCCGGCTTCATTAGCGGAGCGCCCGGGTAGTGCCGGGCGAGCTGACGAGGGTTTTCCCGGTAAATGAACCGAGGCTTGGAGTTTTTTCATCTGAGTTAGTGGTTTGCTGGTATCAGCCTCGATTTTTCATTGTTTGATGCCTTGAAGTTGTTCTGTTTTTTTTTTCCCCTCTCAGGAGTTTAATTTTGAATGAGGCGCTTTCCTTTTCAGAAAGCGTTTGTGTGAAAATCACCCTTGTTTAACAATTCACAGGTCACGTTCTCACAATAAAGCTGGGTGCTGTGAGGAGGTGTGAATAACAAGCACAGTTACCAGTCAGTGTCCCAGCTCCCCTAAAGCTACACATAGACGCGGGTGTTGTACGTACCATCTGCCCATGTATTGCAGTTTTTACAACATGCCGTTTGGTGTGCTACTTCAGCAGGAGCTCTTCTCTCCCTTTGTAAATACATTACCCAGCCACTGGTGGAGTAACTTCATCTGCCTAATCCAGAGGCTCTGGCGTGCGTGCACCGGGACCGGCAGCAGCGCGGGCACGCACCGGGACCGGTTTTATCAGGCCTGGGTTTCAGCAGCTAATACGATTATGCCATTCCTAAAACTTACAAAAGAGCACGTTTACCAGTGTTCCATCAGGCTGGAATCGTCCTCGCACATCCTGCATGCTCTGCATCGTGTGCTTTATGGTGCAGATAGAAATGTGCTCAAGCCTCACCTTATGTAAAACAAATGCTTGCTGGTATTTACAGCACAGAAGGATCAATGCAGCCATCGAACCGTCCGTCTCTTCTTATTGTTCTATTTAATTTACATATAGTATCAGTGCTTCAAATGTAATAACCTATGAACTGGAAGATGAATATAAATATTTGAAAATAGTCTTTCAGGCATTAGCAACCTGTGCATTGAAGTTCTTTAGTTTGTAGCCTTCTTATATTGCTGCAGAGACAGGCATCCACAGATACACGCTCTTAATCCCGAGGAAGAAGCTGAATTTGCGAGATGCTTTTCACTGTCATTGATTTCAGCAGGTTTTGAGGGTGTTCAGCATCTGTTCAGGATGTTATTAGGGAACTGTGGAGCATAAGATGCTCTTCTCAGCGGGTGGATTGGCTGCTGAGGAGGTCTGTGCTGTTGGGACTCAATTGCTGCTTAACTCCTGCAGTCTGACAAGGGAAGTGTCGCACCAAACAATTGCTGGAGAGCTGGGGATGTGGCACTTAACAATTTTGTTTCATCTTGGGCAATTCACACTATTGTTGCACAAAAAAATATCATGTAATGACTATGAACTCCTGAGGAAAACAAAGCGGGCTTTTGAAAAAGCAGATTGTAAGCAGCATGTGGGAAGTAAATTATCCTGGTGTGGGAAGTATATTATCCTGGTTTGAGGCCGTATTTTGGCTGATGCTGAAATCCAGGAGTAACAGAAGTTGCCTAGCTGGGTGGTGAGAAGGAAGGCTGCTCACGTCCCTGGGTAAGTGGATCCTGAAATTGCTGCTCAGTGAACCCAACACAGGGTCAAACTAAGGAGCAGTGTGCTTAGGTGCTGACCTAAGTTGCTGAAGTTTGCAGAGCACCCTAAATTAACAAATGTCTAACATACATCGTAGAGGTGATGTAGGAATACTTTGCTTGTCTAGAGCTAGCCTAGGTATGTCTGTACCACAAGGGGCTGGGTAGCTTGACCTGCTTGCTTCCTTAGTGTGTCAGCCCTGCATAGTTTATCTTGTGTGCTCACCAGTTACTTTGGACTTAGGGTTGGAGCTTGAAGAGTAGTGAGGCTTTTGTTTGGTTTTAGGTTACTGCCTGGTATCTAGAAAGCTGTTAGTGTTTAAAGAAAGGCAGAAGCTTACAATTCCATGACTTGCTTTGATTCCAGGACCTGGAGCTTAAGGGAGAAAATGCCAAGTAGTGCAGCCCTGCCAAGTGTGTTTGTGTGGCTGTTGAGGGATCAGTGGCTATCTGGTAAAGAGGCCCCTCAGCCCTGTGCAAGGTTATCAATGTGCTGTTATCTTTCTTCCAGCCCTGAGAAGCAGCAGCCAGCTGAGGGTCCCAGTGCGATGGAGAGGGCAGGCAACTGCAGCCGCAGTGACGGAGAGCACAAAGCCTCAAATCCAGCCGGAGGCGCGGTAAGGCTCCCTGGGGCCGGGTGGGTGTGCCCCGCTCACCGTGCCCACTGGCTCTTTCTGATACGGTGGGCTGCTTTACTTGCACAGCAAAGCTGGTTGTGGTAGTAAAACGTGGCAGTCACGGGGCTTGATTGAGGGTTTTTGTGCATGTGTGATTGCTTTTATCTGGCTGGCTGCATTCACCCAGCCTCTTGTTCTCAGAATGCAGTGGGGCACGGATGGCCTGCCTTGTTCTCTGCGGAATGCAGTGGGGCAGTGGCCCGCGGTAAGGCCCGAGGCAGTGCAGAGGCAGTAGAAGAACAAAGAGTAGGATATTGTTATTTGAGGTTTGGTTCCTGCTTCCTGGATTTTATTCAGCAACCTTCTGATAGGCACTCTAGGAGGAAAGGAATGGAAGCTGAGGTCCTGACCCATCAGGGCAGGCCTGTGGCTCTCTCCATGCCCCTTTGTAAGACTGGCTTTAACAAGAGGAGGGCCAAGCTCCCTGTGCAGCCTCAGCTCTGTCTGCTCAGGAGGGGAGAGCTCCTGGTCACTGGGCTTCCTTGGGCAGGGGAAGCAATTTGGTGGGGAAATCCACCTCTTGGGTGGGAGCTGAGATCAGCAGCAGCTTCTGTAGAAGCTGATACTGTCACCTGCTCTGCTCCACTCTGCTGGGAGGGACATTATCCTTAGAACTGTGTGCCAGACCTGCACCTGTATAGAAAACACATTGTGGAAGAAAAAATAACAAACAACCCAAACAAAACAAACAATTCCTTAGACCCTGCTTTATAACCTCCCCTACAGCCCTCAGCTGTGAGATCGTTTTCTCAGTCTATTTCCAGTTAAACTCTGTGTTTTGAAGTTATTATTTATTTTTTTGTTTCAAGTAAAGGTCATGTAAATACTTGTCTTCTAGCTATTCATGCTTGTGGTTAATATTTTTACATAAGTGTGATAAGCTTCTAAATAGAACTGCTTTTGCAAAAGACAAATGCAGAAGGGTAATTGTTTGATGATGATAATAATGATAATAATAGCATAAATAAATGATAATAATAAAACTTGGTCACTAGGATTTGAAATGTCTCTTGCTTCCATAGGAAACCTAAAACGGGAATCTTGATGTTAAACATGGGAGGCCCAGAAAGGCTTGATGATGTGCACGATTTCTTACTTCGTCTCTTCCTGGACAGAGATCTAATGACAATTCCAGCTCAAAAGTGAGAAACACTGTGAACTCCCGTGGTACAGTCAGTGTTGGGTGTTGCTTGGACATTTAACATCTGTGTGTATCAGCATTCCTTAGGACTGCTTATCTTGGGACCTGTCAGTGCCAGAAATGGTGTTGCAGTTAACAGGGAATGGTGTCAGTCACTAGGTGTGCCAGGACAGTTCACTTCTAACTGCAAAGTGCAGTTGGCCATCACCTAATAAGTTTGGGAAGATGATGAGATATAACGTTAAGCAAACCATGCAATGCTGGGTTGCCATAATTTGGGGAGATAGCTGTGGAAAACCCACTGCAGCAGAGGGATTTGGGGAAAGGGGTGATGCCATGGGTTATGATGTTAATACCTGTACCTTTTGAATGCATCAGTAAATTAGCGCCGTTCATCGCCAAACGCCGAACCCCAAAAATCCAGGAGCAGTACAGCAGGATTGGAGGAGGATCACCCATCAAGAAGTGGACGGCAGTGCAGGGAGAAGGCATGGTGAAGCTGCTGGACAGCATGTCCCCTCACACCGGTACATTTCTACCCTACTGTGCTTGTTAAAAGCTTCTGATGCTTCATGTGTGGAAAGCACAGGCTTATAAAGCAGCCTTTGCTTCTTGATCTTTACTGTGAGCATGAACAGTGTTCTCAGTCCTGCTAGGAAATCACAGCAAAGGTGTTGCAGCAGGTCTTATTCCTTAAAAACTCAGCAGATGCAAGAGCATGGGATTCCTGCACATGCAAATATATTTTTGTGCTGTGGCCACTTCTGTGGCTGCATTGGAGAATGGCTCTGATTTTGGAGTGTGCTGGTGGTGCTCACTCAGCCTGCAGTCACACACTGCAGCACCAAAAGCCAACAACCAATTGCTTGCCCGCCTTCTCAGGCTGGATCCCATATGTGCTGTGTCCAGCTGCCACCTCTGGCTGTCCCCAAGGTGACTTGCTTAAAAGCTGCCCTGGGTGAGTCCACCCTTAGGAGCTTTTGGCATGTTTCATCTTGCATGGCTTCAGCCATCAGGAAGTTGGGCACCTGGCTTAAACTGGTGGTCTCTGCTCCCTCTTTCATTGAGGGAGTGTAGTGCTTGGAAAGAAAGTGATGCAGAAGTTTGTTATCAAAGGGCAGGCTCATGCCCTAAAGATACACTTGCCTCTCATTGGAATATGGGAAAAAAATCTAGATGGCTATGATAGAGAAAGTGTCTTATTTTCAGATGGCTGAAGCTAGGTGACAGGAGTCCTCACTGGTGTGTATGACTGCAAGATGTCATGCCTTGCCTTGTAAGCCCTGCTTGAGCTTGGGGAAGTCTACACTGAAGACAAGTGGTTGAGCTTTAGATGATAAGAGTGGGGAATGTATTTCATGTGAACAAATAAGGCAGGCATGGGAGAAGGGTGTTAAGAGTGGCATTCCCACCAGCATAAGTGAGGTGAAGGTCTGTGGCACTGGCACTATAATCTCATGTAATTCTTTTATGAGGAGGTAGAGTGGGAGACTGGTGGTGGTTCTTCTCCAGCTCCTCCTGCTGTAGGGCAGGGCCAGCTCCTCGGGCTGCTCGGTGTGGCTGGCTGCAGGACAGTGTCCCTTGACTGCTGCACACCCTGAGCACAGTGCACCATTCTCTGCCCCAGCTGCTTCCTCCTGGTGCCCTTCCCTGCTCAGGGCCAGCTGAGCTGGGACGCTGTGCAGGGACTGTCTGATGTAGGACAGCTCTGAGGCCAGAACTTAACACTATAAACCCTTTTGTGTTTGCCTTTGTTATGCCAGCCTGAGCCTAAAGAATAGGAGAGTGTGTGGGAGGCTGTCGGGAGCCTGTGCTCCAAAGCTGCACACTTCTTATGTTCCTCTGAAATGTCCCTCTGCAGTTATTGCTTGGATGTATCCAGAGCTTTTGAAACTTTGCCTGAATCTGTAAGTGTTAATGATGGATAAAAGAACTAACAGCAATTGGGCCTGATTTCAGAACTCAGAGAGGAGGTCCTTAGCTGAACATTGCAGGGCTTGGTTGAGCAGTGAGCCCCACCCAAGGACATGAGCAAGAGATAAGGCCTAACGGTTCACCATGGGTGGAAGTGGGTACTCTCTTTGCCAGGTCTTCCCTGGTGATAAGAAAACTTGAAAGGTGAATACAGCCTCTCCCCCTCTCTCTGGATCACAGAATGTCCCTGAACCTTGCTCCCTTGCAGCAAGGAGCAGTGACTTGTCTGGATTGCCCTGTGCCAAGCGACCTGGTAGCATTAGTGTGATGGGAAATGGGTGCAGACACTTCTGTGAGCGTCCTCCTCCTAGGGGTTTCAGCCAGCAGGTTCACTGCAGTTGCAGAGGACTCAGTGTGCACACAGACACCTGTGGGCATTCACATTATGTTCCTTTGCTGGGGTTCAGCCATACTCAGTGTCTCCTAAAACCTCCAACCAAATTGAGACCTGAGTAAATTTGCACCCAAATGAAGTGCATTTGTGGTGGCGTTTGCACCAGTTTAGCTAAACTGCTTTCAAATTGGTTGTTAGTTGAATTTTACTTCAGCTTGTGTTACTCAGTTAGCAGCTATGGTGAGCTAGAAGTCTTTGTGCCTCTTCTGCCAGTTGCTGAAGGTGGTAGATCATTTGCTTACAGGACCTTGTATGTTGCACTTTCTTGCTGTGTGACATTAAAGACCATGGCATTGATAAACATGAGTGGCAGCACTAGAAATTAAACTTCCACATTCACATAGCAGCTCAAGGGTGATGCCCTCTCGTGGGGCAGGCAGAAGATGACAGTGATTCACCACTGCTTTGACAAAAGCCAGAAGCAGCAGTACGTGGTGGTTGGTCTGGCTGAAGTGACCTGTCTGGGGGCTATCTGTGTTCTGAGAAGGTATTTCTCTGCGTTATGCTTTTTGTTCTTGAAGCAGCAGCCCACCTTTGTGAGGAGAAGCAATGAAGGAGATCACTGAGCTGCCCACTGAATTCCTCACCAATGTGTTAGCTGCAGATAATAATTCTCATCCTGCTGCTGCCATAGGAGCACTGAAGATTTTTAATAGAAAAACTGCTGGAGTAAGAGCAGCCAAAGAGGAGAGCTCTCCATTCTCATCAGCTCAGCAGCTTCACAGTGTGTGGCGCTGCACGCTGCCTTCTCCCTTCAGTTTCCATGACCTTGGCTGATGTGATGCTGGTGTCAGGGAATCCCCCTCCAGGCTTGACAATACACCTCACTTGATCCCTGCCTATGTTGTAGTTCTTTGTGGCATCTGCTTGAGACTTGGTTAGAAAAAGGCTAGAGACAGAAAAGGACTAGAGGTAGAAGGACTGGTAAAAGGGTCTGGAAGGTGACAAGTGATGCTCTTGGAAGGCTGAAACCAAATTTATTTCATTTGTTCAGTTTGTAACATGTAACTGATGGCTTCATTTGAGTGATGTTCAGTCCTTTTTTCCACAGATGCTGCTCTCTAGCTTAATTCCAGCTGTGGTCCCTGCACTTGTAGTCAAGGCATGAAGCTGGAGCTGCAGCCTGCTCTGGCGCCCCAGGCAGCAGTGGTTCTCACAGCAGTATCCCCTGCTGGGTCAGGCCATGGGTTCTGAAGATAAAGCTTAGAAAGTTTATCAGCTTTTCTCAGGGTACCACTCCCTCCTGCTTTTCTTTGGGGACCTGATTGTGAGGTCTGTGCAGTCCTTACACCTGATAAGACCTCCTTTTGTACCCATCAGTAGCTGCAGTTTTAAAAATGGAACATGCTGACCATTGCTAAGCATGGAATTGCGTGCCAGCCGTTTCCTTGTGTGTTGCAAGTAACCTTGCAGCAGCACCGAGTCCTGTGCTGCTTCAGAGGAGCTTCAGACAGCTGGATGTGCCTCTGCAGGGAGCAGCGTGCTCACAGGTAGCCCTCGGGAGTGCTGAGCCCTGGTAGTGAGTAGCTCAGAGGTTGTGGTGGTAAGACTTGAAACACGTGGCTTTGCAAACTCGTTTCACCTTGGTCTGGCCTTTTGAGGTGTTGAGTTTGAAGCTGCTGTGCATTTGCAGTTGGTGAAGAGCTCATGTTAGACAGTACCAGGAACCACCTGTGAAATTCCCTCTTGTGTGAGTGAATCAATCTACTGGTTTGCTGACTTGTACTATACATACATTTGACATGTTATTCTTTGGCAATGGAACTAATAAAAAGTAGTAAATAAACAACCTCACCTATGTCACCTGGGAACAATATAATTTTAAAATGAAGCTTTATTGTTACAGCCAGCTGTCTGAAATTGAACAAGATTTCTTCCTTTCTGAAGGAGTGGGGTTGGGCAGGCTCAGTAGTCTGTAAGAATAAATCCACAAACACAATGATAGGGAAATCCATTTCTGTTCTTGTGGCTTGTTTTTTTTTTTTAGGGCTGGCATAAAATAGGCTAACACCTTGCAATGGTAATTATATTTTGAGAAGGCACATCTTGCTTTTCAAATGTTGTTAATTATAATGGTTCTTAGTGTTTCTTAACAGCTGTATTTTAGGTGAAATTCCCTCGTCAGCAGAACGAAAGCTCACAGGATGTGGGGTCCATGTTGTTTCTTTAGGTTGGCAGCTCTCTGTGGAAGGAGATGGCACTCTGCTTCCAGTAGTTCTGGCTCTGAAACTTACAACAAATTAATACAAATGCAGACATGAAAATCTCTCCTTTGCTGCCTGTGATCCAGGACAAAGCATAATACTGCAAGAGTATTGCAAGAAGTTTCCAAGTTAGCCAGGTTTCCAAGTTTCTCCCAGTATGTCCTTTCCCAGGTTAAACTCCTATTGTCTTTGCTCTGGTTAGTCAGACTTCTGTTTTTAATGCCATTTAAAATGTTAATGAGGTTACTGGCTCCTGGGGCTCCTGAAGTTGGGTCATTATTTGCTCCTGCTCCCATCTGGGAGCTCTCTTGCCTCCTGCAGAGACCTGGGGCTGACTAAACCTGTTTTCTGAATCCTGCATAAATGTATGGAGTGGAGACCAAGCACAGGACATCTGCTTCCTTTGGAGACCTGTTAAATGTTATTTCAGAGCTAGTGACCCAGAAACCCTGAAAACAAAACTTTGCTTTTTGTTCTCCTAAGAACCTCTGTCTTCTACTTAAAAAAAAACCAAAACAACCACAACAAAACAACAAAAATAAAACTGCAAACCTGCCCTCCTTCCCTCCCTTCCCCTAACCAATCCATACTCCCCAAACCTGACACCTAAAAGATGAGAGATGGAAAATGGAAAACCTAAAGTATTGTCCTTGGAGAGAATAGTGTGGTTCATTCAGTGTCTGGTAGTGACATGTTTTTACCAGCACGTCCCTTACATCAGAACTCGCCCAGTAAACTGTCAGAGCTCTGCAGTCTGGAAACCATGCCTCAGTAAAACCAGAAGGCTTGTGCTTCCTGAATAAACAAACAATAGTATAAATCACTTTTAAATTCTATTAACAGCAAAGTGACTTACCAGAAAAATACTTGGCCAAAAAAGAAGTGTTTATATGACAGTGGTTTCGAAAAGCAGCCAGAAAAATATCAGCACGTTTATTTCAGCAGTTTCAGTCTGTCTGTTCTGTACTTGGTACCTATTAATGACGTGTTACTGAGAGTTCTGTTTTTCCTACCATCTCTTGTCCTGGCAGCTCCTCACAAGTACTACATTGGGTTCCGGTACGTCCATCCCCTGACGGAAGAAGCGATCGAGGAGATGGAGCGGGACGGCATCGAGCGGGCCATCGCCTTCACCCAGTACCCCCAGTACAGCTGCTCCACCACTGGTGAGCACGGGCTGGGGTCGGGCAGGCTGCCCTGTTTCCCCCTTCCTCTTGGCTCCATTGCCAGCCCGAGGGCTCCTGGGGTTACTGTCATCCTGAATTTTAGGTAGAAACCTATGAACTAAGGGTAGCTTTTTGTTATTGTTGTGAGACAGCATAAACTGAGGGCTCAGGAGCACAGCTGAGTCAGCTTTCTTCATGGAAACCAGAACAATAATTAAAACATTAAAAATAATTAAGGAATGGTTTAGCAAATTGTTCTTGGCTTGCATGTTGTATGAACTGGGGTATAATTGTTCCCACTTGAGGCTCTCGGTTCTGATTTATGGTTGTTTTTTAAATATGCAGCATTTTAAAACACTGTAATGCCTCGCTGCAAAGCTGTTGTAGTCTGACAGGTTGCTAATGCCTCGGCTGAACTCGTTTTGTTAATTCTCTGTGTTTCAGGAAGCAGTTTAAATGCCATTTATCGCTACTATAGTAACAAGGGGGAGAAGCCAAAGATGAAGTGGAGCGTAATTGACCGCTGGCCCACACATCCCCTTCTTATTCAGGTGTGGTTTTCTGTGGGAGCCTTTGAAGTTGACTTTCAGAGTGAGAGGTGTGGACTGAACAGGTCTGATGTGTTATCAAATTGGCATTCCCTAGGGTTTTCTTAGATCAGGAGATCAGTAGGAGAAACAAAGAACTAAGTAAATACAGGTGTTTGAGTTTCCTTTTTAGAAGCCTTTGCTACCAGTGAAAACACAGTATAATATTAAACAAACATTCTGGGGAAACACTTCACTTGGGTGAAGTCTTAGCTTCTAACAAACCTTACAGGATTTTGGGTATGGAATGTACTAAATGAAGATGAAACTGCTGATTTTGTCTGTGTTTATATATTTTCTTTTTTTAAACTTGAGAATAAGGAACGTTTCAATTTGGGGGTGTATTTTAGTTATGGTTATGAAATGTGTCTTTTCTCCGGTGTATGAAGTTACAGGAGAAGGATGGATATTTCATGCCAGATCTTTTGGCATGATGATGAGTGAAAGTGACCACCTGGCACATCTTGTTTTAAAAGCGTGGTGATTTTGTTGTAACAGTGTTGGCTGCAAGGGACCCCTAGAGGTCCTTGGTCCATGCTCCTGCTCAGAGCAGGTCTGTCATGGACACACATACAGGTGATGTCTGTTTATCAGCTTCTCACCCAGCAGTGAAGAGGTAGTTCTAGGCACAGCACTGGCTGTGGCAGGAGCAGCTAAGGGAAACCTTCTTGCTCCTTTCTTTTCAGAGAAAACGGCTTTTTTTTTTTGTTGTTGGGGAGCTTCTCCTCTAGTTTGGGTTTTGCAATGTTTGTAGTGGCTGAACAGATGACAACAGTGACTGAAGGCAGGGGAGTTGGAGCTGCAGGCACTGTGTGATGTTCCCCTGACCAGCTCACTAGTGTGGTGCTGTCCTGGCACGTGACATGGTTCTTATCCACCCTCTGTGCCTTCAGTGTGTGTTCTCCTTGTCTTCAGTGAAACACCTCAGCAGAGCTTTTGTGTCTTCAGGGAACCTGCAAAATGGATTCCATAAGACAGAGTGCATACAACCCCCATCTTTATTTTTATAAGCTTACTGTTGTGCATTTCCTTAAGCCCGAGGAGGCTGTGATTGAACAGGCTGGTCTTGGCTTTGTTTTTTTGAGCAGTGCTTCACCGATCACATACAGAAGGAGCTGAGCCTGTTTCCACCTGACAAAAGGAAAGATGTTGTCATACTCTTCTCGGCGCACTCGCTGCCCATGTCTGTGAGTCACAGAAGGTCCTTTCTGTCCTTGTTAGACCAGAGTCACACTGGCTGGGCTGAATGGAGGGGTCTGCAGATTGCAGGGGGTAGGGCCACAACTGGGGGAGTTCCAGGCAAATACAAAAGAGCCATGGGAAGGTGAGCTGGAGGTGGAAGCCTGAGGTGGAGCTGTTGGTGAGCCATGTGAGCTGTGGCTGCTCTCCTGCTTCCTCAGACCTGCACTCTTGGCCACCAGGGGAGATGGGGTGCTGGGTTAGGTCAGACTTGGTATGGCTACTGCTATGGCCTCATGAACCTGCCAAACCCAGATGGTAATGGGGGGAAAAACTGGTAATTTTCTCACCTCTAGAAAGCAGTAGTGATGCCTGTCCTGAAGGAATGAAAGTAGAATGTCTGCAAGGTTGCAATAAAGAACTTCATTCTTTGTCAGCAAACAGCAACTGCATTGAAATAGGTTCTTGGATCATTTTTCAAAAATGCAGTGCTGTTACCAAAACGTAATGTTTCCTATAGTCAATGATAGAAGAATTAATCTTTTATCATGGAAGCAGGAGAAGCAGATGTTCTGGTAAAGCAGCTTCATCATGGGTTGTGCTGGGCAAGAACACAGTTTCTCTTCCCCATTTCGGATGAGCCAGGCACTCGAGATGGCCCATCCCAGGCACAGCCATGTCATGGGCAGCATGCTCCCCTTCCCCAGGCTTTAGGTGGGCTTTGCCCAAACATACTCACTGGAATGAAAAGATCTGGTGTTTCTGTGTTGAAGGTCGTGAACCGTGGTGATCCATATCCACAAGAAGTGGGAGCTACTGTCCAGAGGGTCATGGAGAAGCTGAACTATTCCAACCCTTACAGGCTTGTGTGGCAGTCCAAGGTATGTGTCAGGGAAGCTCTAAAGCCACTTAACCACTGCACAGCTCTTCAGGTGGTGGACTTTATGATCTTCCAACTTGAGAAGATTATAACTTCCGTGCCTTTTTCCCCATCTTCTGCAAGTATTTCTGCTAGAATAGAATCCCAAACTTTACTCACATTCAGTCTTTCCAGATAACTCTCTATCCACAGTTTCTTGCCTTTTTTGTATATTGCATAGTTTTAAAGGAGATTTTTGACGTGTCTGTTAGAAGACCTATGATTTTATAACATCTAGTTGGACATTTGTCCTTCTCTGTGGGAAGGAGGAATTGAGCACTCACTGGATTTTTAAGGTGTTGCTTTTTGAGGATCTCTGAGCCATTTTTCCAGTGTCTTTGCTGTGAAATAGACATTCCTAATAATAATGTGAGCCTAATCCAAACAGACTTTGTTATTCGTGACAAAGACTGCTTGCATCACTTCGTACTTACTGTTACCACTGCAAATGGCAAGGAACATAAGTACAAATAACTGGCTCCATCTGAAGCATAATCAGGTCCATGTTGTCCTGCTTGAGAAAACGTGGGTGTTCTTTGTAAGAATCATTTCATGATTCTTTTTTCTTATTTCCCTCCCCCTTTTCTTACAGGTTGGGCCAATGCCTTGGCTTGGTCCACAGACAGATGAGACCATTAAAGGACTGTGCCAAAGAGGAAAGAAGAACATGTTGCTGGTCCCTATAGCATTTACAAGTGACCACATTGAGACGCTTTATGAGCTGGATATTGAGTATGCCCAAGTTTTAGCAAATGAGGTGAATGTTCTACAGTTTCTGTAGCTGTTTGGATAGTGGTGCTCCCAACTTACTTTTCCTGGTTTGAAATGTGCTTTGTAGTTGCTTTTTGCAATATGATTTGGGAAAAACTTTATTTTTCTGCAAATTGAAAATTAGTCTGAACTGGCTTAACTCAAATTAATTTTTAGCAGCACAAAACAGATAGAAATTTCTCTCTTTAGGTTTAACTCTTTAAGCCACTAGTATCCTTACTGAAAAAGAATAATTGATTTTTGGCAGTAAAGTGAAATTTTGTGTCAGGTATGTTTGCTGTAGTGAAAAGCATGGCATTGCACTTAGTTCTGTCATTTTGGGGCAACTTCTGAATGAGGCTGAAAGGGAGATTTTGAAGCCTAACTAGTGAAGGATCCAACAGACTTAACTTCTTTTCTCCTTACTTTTGATTCAGTGTGGAGTGGAAAATATCAGAAGAGCAGAGTCTCTTAATGGAAATCCACTGTTCTCCAAGGTACCATCTTTGTTGCAATAGCTGTACAAGTCTTCTGGATTGTGGAGGTCTTCTTGTAGTTTTAAAATATTGTGAGTTTAAGAGCACAAGTGGAAGCCCCTGTGCTTAATCTGTATACCACAAAGTGGTTTCTTTTACCACAGTTTGTGTTTGTTTTTGGTTTTTTTCAAAGAAGCTCAGAAGATTGGTACAACCATAAAAAAAGGAACAATTTCGTGTTAATTTATAGTAATATTTAATAAAATATTTCTCTTATGATATGGTGCCAGTGCAGCTTTAAAGTGGGATTGTCCCCTGCAGTGAAGGAGGGTAGAGCTTAGAAAGCGTCATCTGATGGGTGCACGATTTGGCCAGCTCCCTAGTCTGAGTGCCAGATGTTAAGGCCTTGTCTTATTTTATGCAGATAGGTGTTGCTCACTTGTGACTTTTATTTAACTGTCTTCCAGGCTCTGGCAGACCTGGTCTGCTCCCATATCCAGTCGAAGGAGATCTGCTCGAGGCAGCTGACGCTGTGCTGCCCGCTCTGCGTCAACCCGGTCTGCAGGGAGAGCAAAGCCTTCTTCACCAACCAGCAGCTGTGATGGGCCCTCTGGAGCAGGCAGGGAGGCTGTCCTGCTGGAGCAGTGCAGAGGAAGGACACAGCTTGGCCAAGCTGGCTGCTCTCATGTATTACAGGCTGGTAGTCTCAGTGATGTTAACCTCTCAGTGATGGAACAGTGAGGAGAACTTGACTTTTTTGTTTCACTTTTTTCTTACATTTTCTTTATTTGAGAAGAGTTTGTGGGAAGTAGGGAAGTAAGGGCATTTATCCTGCAAGATGTGAAAGATCTTAGTTCATCTGAGTCTGATTGCACTTAGCAGAAGCCCGTAAATATGCACTGAAAAACGTAGACTTTTCTACCAATCAGCGTCTACTTCCTATGCAGGGATTTGTTCGTATGCAATTTTGTCACGAGTGCATTAATTTCAGCTTTCCAGGTCAAACAATTATTTGTTTTGCTTATGCTTAAGGTACAGAATAACCAGCACAGTCACTGATTGCCTCTTCTGAGTGATTTTTCAGATGGGTTTGATGATCAAGTGACTTCTAAGGCTTTTTAAGTAATGTGTGTATTTTTTTTAGAACATGAAGATAAGGATTTGTTTTGTTGTTTTACTCCTGCCAGAAACGTCTGGTGAAAGCTTAGCTGGGATAGTAGAATGCACAAGATTTGTTTACATTTTCTTGAAAAAACACTCCCTATCTGCAGGAAAGCCTCTGTATTTGAAGAGCATAAAATGAAAGGAGTAAGCCTGCTTGAGTGATGCTGAAGAACTGCTCAGTTGAAAGAAACTGTGTTTCAGATCTCCCAGCCACCAGTAGTCTGTATTGAAACATGTTGGTTTATCTTTTCAGCAAAATGGCTTTTTAAAATTATTATTAACAAGGGCTTTCTCCATTTGGTTACATAAATTTAGGAAGTCAGGCTTGCTCTCCAGAAGGTTTATAGATCTGCTCTGTGCTCTCTGCTGTGCCTCAGTGCTGTGGTTTTTGTGGGATACCTGTGGAGTTCCATAGGTACAATTGATCTAGCTTAATTGCTGTTGTTACTTAAAGCTGAGGTGATGGGTGGGGGTGATTTCCACTGCAGATGGCTGAGAGCAGGCAGCCCACGGCGTGTGCTCACACGTCTTTGTGTAAAAAAAGCCACATTTTGTCAGGTTTTGGCACTGATGGTGGGCCAGGAGTATGCACTGGTAACCCAGCTAAACTTCTTGTCTGGGCAGGTGTTTGGGTGCACCAGGACTGCTGAATCCACTCCTAAGTAGGGGTAGTTTTGTAGAGAGGAAAACCTTTTTAGGGCAGTATTGCCTCTGTCAGCACCAGGGCCGGTGTCCAGGTCAGGCTGGGGATAGGAGGGGGCTCTTCTGAAGGGCTGGTCACCACGTGCTGTGCCAGGGCTTGGCACTTGAAGTACCTGGGGGCAGGAGTTCTGCAGCACCTCAGTCTGGTCCTCTCGCATGGGGACCTCTCCTCCTGGGAGGGACAAGGGAGGAGCAAAGCTGTGACCTTGTACCATGGGACTGAGCCATACCTGTATTAGTCTGGCTGTCAGTGTCAGAGCTCTAAATGTTTACTTGACTAATTAGCACTGAAATGTTGGTTCTTTGGCAGGTGGTTTTCTGTGACAGATGATCCAGCTACTGGTGATGTTTGAGAAGCAGATGCCATGCTGCTCACACAGTTTGATGTGCATTTGTAATTATGAGGCATGAACAGTTTGAACCTCTGATCTTTCAAGGACAGGGTAGTTTAAGAAGAATTTAGGCCCCTGTTGGTATAACAGGGGTTTATCTTGTTGCATGTTGAAAGAATTAAACAGATGCTGGTTGAGCAGCCAGTGGGCCAAGTGCTGCCATGGGGCTGTGTCAGTCCTACTGCACAGCCTCGCCAGGGCCCGTGGCCTTGCATGGCCTGAGAGCTGACTGCTGTGTTTCCACTGCCATACTGCAGCTTCCCAGTGTGATCCTGGGCAGAAAGACTTCAATTCCTTTGGTGCCAGAGCCTCCTGCATTACTGCTGCCCCTCCTTGCTTTAGCAGAGAGGAGTCTTCCTTGAGCCTTTGTGCCTGGGCCTGCTGCAGTGACAGTGAGCCAGAAGCCAGGGCCTCTCGTCTCCCTTTCCTGCCCTTGGCCTCTGCTCACATGCTCAGCAGGAAAAGGAGCAACACGAAACTGCTTCCTGCCCCTGCTCAGGGGGAGTAGGTGGTTGTCACCTGGGTACAAAAAGGTGAAATGTTCATGGGAAAGCTTTGAATCAATATCAAAAGAATAAAAATGTCTGCAATACATGTGGGAGGGGAACACTGGCCTTATGTCTCTTGTTGGACAAGAACTTTTCTCTGTTCCCATTTCTCTGCTTGACACTTTAGGGGTCAGTGGAAAACAGTCTGTTTGGTAAAATCTTCCTGCTTACACCTCTTTCCTATCAGCTGAAGGGTATATTTGCCTTCAGATCCAGTATGTGACCAGCACATTCACAAGTGTGGCTGAAGCTGGCAAGTGAAGGTTAACTTCATGTGAACATTGTGATACTATAAGTACAGATTGGCTTTCTATTTCCACACTGGAGAGAGTAGTGAAAATACTGGCTGGCACTCATTGTGAGGCATTACATTTGTCCCTGGTAATAAAAGGTATTTAAAATTTACTTTTTAGTATGCTAACCACAAGGAGATAATGATTAAGTCTTTTGCTGCTATTAGACCATAATGTAGAAATCACTTAATTTTCTAGCTTTTAGCAGATGGATCCTGTCTCAGAGTTGGTGGGGTTCTTCATTTTGCTGAACAGATCATGTAACATCACTGTCTTGCAACTTAACACACATAATTTGCCTTCATGCAGCATCAAAAGCCTGTTGAAAAACTACCTGAGCAAATTAGCTAGCAGCTCTGCTTGGTATTTTTAAATAACAGTGAGACTAATAACACTGGGAATTCTGCTGCCATTGAAATCTCCTAATCCTGGCTTGCTTGTTTTTTTTTGGGGGGGGAGGTGCATTTCTGATAATGCTACGAGTGGAATTCATCTGCCCTCATTTTAGATGCTTCCAATCTAGATTTTGCCATCTGAGCTGGTCTCCTAGGTACTCTTTATGGTCAAAAGAGAGGTTTGGATATGTGATTCTGAGGAATGGTTCATCTCCTCTCCAGCAGACCCCCCACAGGCCGGGTGGCTTTGGCACTGCTGCCCCAGCCCACGGAGCACCAGCTCAGAGGCAGCTGCACCGCACAGCTCTGACCTGAGGAGGGCTGAGCCCCGGCCCTCGATGTGCCTTCTTCTTCAGCACTCTGCCAGAGGTGGGATTGCAGTCGCAGCCCTACAGCTGTGTGTGTTCAGTTTCCCTGCATCCTCTGGTGCATTTTAAATGCTTGGTGCTGTTAAGTCAGGTCCCAGTCTTGTCAGGTCCCGAGCACTTTCAGCTCTGGTGCAATTGATGGAAGTGTCGAGGAGCCTTCAGTCCTTAGACAACACTCTAGTTGGATTTTTTCATGACTAGTTACACTCCTTTTGCAGTACTTTATTTCATATGCCCTGATTATAAGCAACCAGTTGGAGGTGATCTGAAGTGATGTGTTGAGGCAGTGTTGTATCCCCAGGGTTTCATTGGAGAGAGCCAAGTCCTGAGGCTGGAGGTGAGTGGTGGGGCCTGGGGACGGTGCAGTGTGGCTGTCCCCTGGCCCAGGCTGCTCAGCCTGGCTCCTGCTGCCCTTGGCAGTGCAGGCTGACAGAGGCTGCACCACGAGGCTGCTCCTGGAAGTGGGAATGAGAGCTGGGGAGTGAGATCTTCACACCAGCACTCCCAGCTCTGTGGAGCTCTGGCCTGAGGATATTTTGGTTGAAGAATGGAGAGGTAGAGCCTTTGGTGTCCAAGGAAAGAAGTGGGAGGTAAAGGCGTTTGCACATGGAGTGTTTTGAAGAAGTTACTCATGATGAGGCTGTTCTACTGATGTAACTCTGCCTTTTTGTGTCTTTTGTTAAAGTTTTTCTCTTCTGGAGTTTATAAAATCTTCCTTATTGCTGGCTGCATTTTAGAAAATGTGATAACTTCCAGAAGTGGTGCTGTAATGTTAAGAGGTGTGGAGATAGTGTCTGAGCTAACCTCCTGCTCCCTCTGGAGAGCAGGAGAGGAGGATATTACAGTTGAGTGAGCGGGGCCAGGATTTTCCTAGGTTTATCTAAAAGTTCACTTTATTTTCCCTTTCTACCACACCCAGACAGTTGGAAATCAGTATGAAGTTTAAGATGCAGAGTATGAAGTTAAGATGCAGATTCATCTTAAGATGAAGTTTAAGAGGCAGAGAAGTTCCTTTTGTTTTTTAATGCCACATGTGTACAAATACTTGCTTTTAGTCCAACATACATGTTTCAAATTTAACAAGGACTTCCATTTAGTGTAACACAAAAACTTTGTATAATCTTACTGTGTATCATTTGCCATAAAGATGGAATTTCAATTAAATTTTTTGGAAGAAATAACTGAGCTGTGTGTCTTTAGTAAGAGCCCTTGAGGATGGTGTCCTCTCTGCTCCTTTCCTGTTCCCTGCACCAGAACACCAAAGCATCTGGGCACATTCCGGGCGGTGGTTTGAGTTGGCTCAGCAGTGAGCTGTGGAGCAATGGTTCCTCCCGGACAGACCTGACTTGCTTTCTACACCAGAGGTTCAAACTCAGCTGCCTCTGCGAGGAAGCACACCAGTTGTGCCCTAAACACATCCCCCTGAGTGCGGGTCTTGGCCAGATCCTATTGGAATGCTCTGTCCAAGGAACCAGACTAACATCACCTGGGGCCGGGCCTCAGCACCCACGGGCACACCAGTCAGGCTGTGCCCAGTTCCTTGTTGGTGGAGCCATGGTGGGTCCCTCCCTCAGGTGGTCAGGGGAATAATGGCACTGCAGCCTGGGGGCTCGCTGTCCTGTGGGGTCAGGTCAGGCAGGGGCAGAGGTCACTGGTGAAGCCCTGGAAGCTGCTGCCTTTGGCTGGCTGTTTATGCGTGGCTGTGAGAATGGATGTCCCCAGCAGCCAGGCTGCTTATTCCGCTCACGCACAAGTGTCTGCACACATCAGCTTTGGGCAGTTAGTTCAGTGTTGGACGTGATGATTTCCCACTGCCCTCTCCTCTGTGACTTCCCACCTAGGTAGCAAACCCTGGTGTCAGTTAAAGTGGTCCCTTGGTGAAGGTGACAATGGCAGAGCCAGGCTTTCACACAGGAGCCTGCCTGTCTCTGGCCCAGGGAGCAGTGCCTCTAGTTCTCTGTACAAGGGGCCAAATTCAGCCTGAGTCTTCGTTCTGAGGGCACAGTCTGTTCCCCTGTAGATGAGACTGCTCAGGCCAGGGCGAGTCACACCTCACCCTGCTCTTCAGCTCCCTTTCCACCATCTTGCTGTCTGGGACGATGCCAAGTGGCGCTTTGGGATGTGAAAGAGGAATATAAAAGACATGGATGTGTGCAGTGTGGTTTCCTCATGCCAAGGTCCAGCTGCACAGGGGCTACATGCTGGGAGGAGGTGTGGACCTGAGTGTCCATCTGCTCTCAGAGAAAAGGGCCTTTGCATGCTTCCTGTGGGAACCAGCTCAAGACAATGGTGAACAGAAGATAGGCACTAGTTTTGAATCCCACCTGTGATTGTTAATTTATTCAGTTCTCTATTAACAGTCTCTAGGCAGCTTATTTCTTATGTTAAAAATTAAGTGCTTGATTGATTATTTTCTAGAACAGTGATGAGGGTTGTTGTATACTTAAGCTGATCCATTAGTGAGCTCTCATTACTGGATTGTGATGGGGGAGAGAGGAAAGGATGGGAGATGGAAAGGATGAAGGAGAACAGTGATTTTACTTCCTTTCTTTTCTCTAGAATTTCAGTCACTAGCTTTACCATTTTGCATTGGAATGGAGATTTGACCCGGTACTTAAATGTCACATTTATTAACTCTGTGGTGGTGGAAGAATTGGCCCACTCTCCTTCTAGAAAGTTGTAGCAGGGTAAAAAATTGTCAAGTATCTGTTCATCTGTGGCGATAGCTCTTGGCTTCTCCTTGCCCAGATATGGTGGTGAAGAGAGCAGCTCCTCTGTACCCAGCACGAGGGACATTGACCCTGGGGTAAATCAGCTGGATGCTGGTTTCTGCTGAGATTTCCATGGGGAATTGTGGCCTTGGGGGAAGCTGCTCTCCCCTCTGGGGATTTGGGCTCCTGGCACCTCCGTGCCCTGTGGGACCAGTGGCCAGGTGACCGTGGGAGGTGGCTGAGCCATGGCTGTGCTGCAGGGGAGGTGGCTGTATGGGCTGTATTTTCCCTAAACTCATCCTGGGAAGTTACAGGATGGTCTTAGCAACGAGGTCACTTTATATTGGAAAAAAAGGGGTTCCAGTTGCAGGAGGATGTGTGTTCATCGCAGGTGAGCTGAACTCCCTGCAGCAGCCCCTCAGAAACAAAAGCAGTGTGCTGGCTGCAAGGGAGCTCTAGATTCCAAGGAAATGGCCCTGTATTTGTCAGTAATTGCAGAGGTAGCGTGTCCACCTACTTTCCTGCTTTGCCACTTTCCCTGAGGTGGACAAACCCTGAAACTGCCCAACAACTGGGTCCTTGAACCTTTGTGCTCAGCATGGGCTGGTCGAGGCCTTCACCTGTCTGTGGCTCCGGGCTGGCTCAGGCTGCCCTTGGGGCCATGGGAGCATGTGTGGGCTGTGCCAGGTGGTTCACCCTCTGTGAAGCACTCCTCTGTCAGTGACACAGCCTGTGGGGCACTCCTCAAGCCAGTTATTTCTAATTCATAACTTTCAAGCCCTCAAGTTCTGCTCTTGTACACAGGGCAGAGGGAGTCATGGTCTAAAATCTGCCTTTTTTTTTTCCTGCTAAATTTGTGCTCATCAGTAAATGCCAGGAAAGGTTATTTAATTTGCATCCATTGGCCTGGGTGAACAGCATCCTTTTTGTGACGGCCTGGAGATGGATTGTCTGGAGATGGATCATCTCTGAGACATGCAGCTGTTCCCTCCCCCGGGCTTGGGGGTTGCCTGGGGAGCGGCTGCCTGCTGACATCTGAACCCCAAAGGCCAAGGGATCATGAGGCCACAACGTGGGGAGAAAGTGCTAAAGGTGTCACTGTTATTGTCCTGGGAGGAGGGGACTGTGCCTGTGATCACATTGCTCACGGGACAGGAAAGAGGGCCTCAAGGACGGCTGTGAGGGCTCATCCCTTCCAGGGCTGGACGCACAGGGAAGGAGGCCGAGTTCGAAGTCAAACCTCAGTCTCATTACCTTGATGTCAAGACACATTACCCACAAAGTACTAAAGAGGGACATTACCTCCTGCTGATTGATGGCAAGGTTTCCAGGGTCTCTCAGAAATGCATGTGAAGACACATTTACACTCCCTAGTGGCGAGAAAAACCTGACACAGCGGCGGAGAGCAGAAATACACTGGCAGAGCTGAAAGCATCACGGCTGCGCCCACGCTGCAGCGCCGGGAAAAAGCCATTATAAATAGCAGCCTCTCCCCAAACAGGGCTCCCGGACCGAGGTGCTGGGGCACCTAATGCAATGCCAGAAAGGCTTTGAAAGACCTCAAACCGCAGAGCAGATGGATGCAGGGGAGAGGGAGAGGGGTGGGTGGAACGGCGTCATCCCGGCTGGGCCGGCTGCTGAGGATGGGGCTGCTGTGTGTGCCTGGCCCAGGGAGCCATGGCGGGGCTGCCTGTGAGCCCAGGGTTCTGCTCGGGGTGTTCAGAATTTGTGTTGGTGCTTGAGATCAATTGCTGCTGTTAATTTTGGCTGGTGGTAAATAACCTGAAGTCAGTATACCCACTTGAATAATTACGTCAGCATAATTTAGATCAGAAGACATTCAACTGCTGCACTCTGCTTCCCTTAACAGAGCTAGAGATAAAACGAAGGTATTAAGTGAAATTTTGGGGCCTGTGTGTGTAGTTTAGACTAATGGTATCTCATGTTATCCCCACTGAGCCACGTCCTGTTTCCCAGCAGCACAGCAGCTGCCTTGTTGCATTGGTCCGAGCTGCAGCTGCCAGGATGGGCATACAGCAAAGAGCATCCTGCTGTAAAACCTCTGGAAATGCTCTGGTGCCATGCACGGTGGGCTCGCAGTGTGCACTGGGAACAGATGGGGCTTAAATATGCAGTAAATAATGTCCTGCTGTCCCCTGCAAACATATTTGCTAATTGCAGCTACCAGAAATTTAATCAAGACGAGGGTTGACTCCTGCTGAATCAAGGGGCTCTGGTGGGCTGTGGCCAGACCCTGGGGTGACCAGGATCATGGTTTGGGGTGATGGTGAGGGGTGCTGAGGTCCTGAGCTCATTTCTGCCCTCGGCTTTATGGTCAGGGTGGGGTCGGGGCTGTAGTAAAGAAGCCACAAGCTCTGTAGTTACGAGCAGCCTTTGGTTAGAGTTGGGGTGTTTGTCTGCCCTTCCTCTGACATGGATGCTCATATGGAAGAAAAAGTGCTGCTTTCAAAAAAAAGGACAAAAAACGAGGATGCTGCTGCCTGGCAGTGCATCCCTGGGCTTTTCCTGTCTATCTGCTGTGGTAAACTGTTGGCATCATCACAATCCATGATATGTCCAGGTCCCTTCAAACGATGCCCAAGGCAGCTGGGCATGGGAACATGTTCTTCATATTCCATGTTTCATCGGCAAAATGCCCCACGTTTGGCCTGGAGACAGCATGTGCAAGGCTAGTTCCTCCCCAGTGCGCCCAGCGCTGCCCCCTCCCTGCCCGGTAACTGGTGGAGATGGAAGAGCTTGCCTGCAGAACACCAGGGTCTGTCAGTGGATTATTGGAAACTGAGGGGGATCTCGACGTGAGCCTGCTTTGCTGTATGAGATCTTCTCTGATGGATGAAGTCAGCCTTAATCCACTGTTGCTCACCTGGGAGATGCTTTGCCGCCAGCACGGTGTGGGCTGTGTGCCCTACCTGGGGTCCAACGGAGGGAGCTGGGAGCAGGCAGCAGGAAGGTGCTGTGAATTGTAACCTCTGGAAGGATGGTCAGTGCTTAACAGCAACCCGTGGTGCCAATTGGCATGAGAGCAATGCCTTGCCAGCCTGTTCAGCTCCAGGATCTACAGGATGCTGTGGAGGTGAGAAGACAAAGTGGATTTGGGGCTGAGGGATGGAGAAAAGGCTGCTGCCTGCACAGCTGAAGGAGCAAGTCCCTGGGGGGGGGAAGGGGTGGTGGGAGCTTGTACAGAGCAGTGGGCACCAGAATGGCCTTGGCAGCCTTTGCGGACCACCCCCAGTCCCACTGAGTGGCTGAGCCAGCACTGCTGGGCTTGTGGTTCACAGTGAAGTTGTTGTGGCTGTCTGCTGTCACGGAGAGGACTGCTGGTCCTCTGGCTGGAGGAGCAGAGCCTTGGGAGGATTTATTGTTCACTGGGGACCCAGGAGCCCAAAGCAGCTTAAAAGAGAGATGGCAGCTTTCCAGCCAAAAAGGCTGAGCTCCTCCGAAGGGTGCCTGGCAGGACTGTGGGAGAGCTGCAGCCTCTGCCCAGTGCCTGAGCACACAGCCCAGATGTGCTGCTGCTACAGAGAGAGAAACTGCAGGAGGGGCCCTGGAGAAAGGAGTTTTCCCTTGAATTCTGTGCGGAGCAAGCAGCCAGCTACCATGGGATGGCTTGGAGCTTTGACACCGGGTTTGGTGTAAGTTGAGTTTTGTGCATGAGGTGCTGGAGGATGCAAGAGGGACCTTCACTGCAGCTGGGGCTTTACGTCTTTCAAAGATGTCTGCATGTGTGTGCAGGGCTCTGGGCTCAAACTTTGGTTTCACCTGGCTGGGTGGGGGGTTGTGCACGCAGTCCGTGCTCCTGGGAGTGCCAGGAAGCAAAGCCTTATGGGGAAGCTTCCTGTGGCCCCATTCCCTCCTGTGGGACCGAAGGGCCCTTGGCACCCCTGGCCCTTCCCTGCGGCCACCCCACAGGTTGGGGTCTGCTCCCAGGATCATGGAGGGCAGCTGTGATGCAGGATCCAGTGCCCTCAGCCATCCTGTTGCTGTCGTTTTTAAGGATGGTCCATAATGTGTGAACACCACCCACCATGGGGGCCTGCTGGCATTCCTCAGGTGAGCACGCCATGGCTTGACGGACACCTCCCACGAGCACTTAAGCCCCCGGAGTGCTCCTGAGTGCAGCATGGAGGGGGCTGAGGGAGCTCTGCATCCTGCGGGGGCTGGGGGGGCTCCACATCCCGCAGCCCCTGGCAGCCAACTCCCACAAGCACTTTTATCACCGAGTTATTAGGCCATTATGGTCTACGATTGTCTTTTACTGCCTTTGATTTCTTCTGCTGTCAGGCACGAGGAAAGTGATGTGTAACATGATCCAAAGTGTTCTTGTTTGTTTTAATCTACTGTTTTAATATATTATGGCTTCCTGCCATTATGCCTCTCTCAGATGGGCCCTGGAGTCACTTGCAGAGGTTTTATGTGTGCAGAAGCTGAAAGGTGTTTTTTCCAGTGGGTGCATCTTCTGGTGGGCAGAGCAAATCTTGGCTTTTTCTCCTCTCTCTGTGTGTGTGTGCACTGATGCTGGTTGTTTCCACCTGACATTGACCCAGTGGTGTCCCACCCTCCTGCCTGGCACAACTGTTTTTTAACTCCTGGCTGTTTTGCTTAAGCATCTCCACACCGCACATCAAAAAAATATGCATCAGTGGCATTGCAAAAGCTTCTGCTGTCTTCCCCCAGAAGAAAGGCCTTACAATGACACTGTGCAGCGGGGTGCAGCTTTCCCTGCATGCTGGTGTCCAGGCTTTTCCTCTTGGGAATCCCTACCAGGCTTCAACCCAGGGCTGAGCCTTTGGATCACAAAAGCTGGTGATGCTATAGGTTCAGATCCCTCCTGCCAGCACTTCATCTGCAGCCAGGAGGGACCTGTGTCCTGATCACTGCAGGGACAGTGCCGAGGATCCTCTGGCAGTGCTGAGGATGCTCCATCACTCTGCCAGGCTCTGGGGCAGACCCACCGAGTGGGTGGGTGACACCCAGGGCTGGCAGCACCCCCCACCACTGCAGCCCAGCCCGGTGCCCACCAAGGCCAGTGGCTGTGGTGGCAGTGCAGCTGGGCACTGGCAGATCTGAGGGCATACCTTTGCCAGGGGATTTTCTGCAGCTGAAGCGTTTGCAGGAGCAGCTGAGCAGCCTTCGGACCTATGCAGTGTGGCAGCCCGGCTGAGCTCCTGCCATGCTCCCTGGTCATCCCTCAGCTTTTTGTCAGCTTAATGAAATGGTCCCGTTTCCTCCTTCCAGCTGTGGCCACTGCTAAGTGCCTGGAAAATGCATTCCTGGGGGAATGATCCCGCAAGCGAAATGGAAATGACCCAACGTGAGCGGCATTAGTCTCAGTGTTACTGCTTTTATCTTTTTGCTGTTCAAGTGTTTTTGCTCTTCCAGTGGTCAGCTTCCCTCCCGGCCCTTCTCTTGCCTCAGCAGCCATCCCAGCAGCCCTCGCTCCCCTCCGCTGGGCTGGCTTGCCACCAGAGAGCCCGGAGCTCTGTAGGGGAGGGGGCTCAGGAAAACATGGGACCCAGCCTGGGCTGCCTTGCCCTCGCTGCAGAGCCAGAACACCAGGGGCTGGCCCAGGTCAAGGCCCCGCCTGAGTGGGTGGGCTCCTTCCCCGGAGCGGGAGCACAGCGAGCAGCGGGTGCATTGCCACCTCCACTGCCACTGCCCCGGTACACTGACCAGCCGCTCGTAGCTCGGAGAGATGCTCAGGGCGATGCTCGGCCCCATGCCCAGCCGGGGGGAGTGCGTGAGCTGTGGGGGACTCGGGGGGGGCTCAGCTCCCTCCCCAGCCTCAGGAGTCCCCACCGCCCTCAGCAGAGGGTGAAGGTGGAAAGGAGACTTGGATGGCGCGTTGGGGGCTCTTTGACACAAAGTGCTGAAGAGGCAGGTCTGCCTTTATCTGCACCGGTGGCCACTCAGCAAAGTTAAATGAAGCAGCGTAAATTTAATTAATGGCAGAATCTGGCTGAGTGTCGAGAGAGGGGTATGAAGAGAATGAGCACGAAAACGAATTCTGCTGTGATTTCATTAACCCCAAGGTTAAAGCCCGGCGCTAAGGTTAGATGCAAGATAACCAAGCCCTCAGAAGTGCCTTTTCACCGGCGGTGGGGCCGCAGCCCCCGGCACTGCGGGACGAGCCCCAGGGCTCCTGGGGGCTGCAGAGCCCCTCCCCAGCCAGCACTGCCCCCCGCCCTCCCCAGGGCCACCCCTGGGTGCCCCGAGGGCACCGACAGCCCCTGCCAGCAGCTTCAGGGTGGGCAGGGGGAGAAGTGGAAAATGCAGCAGATCTTTCTACAAGGACGTTTTGCTCCTCCTGGGCCAGACCCTACAATGCAAGGCAGCATTTTGGGGATGTGACCCTACATCAGTCTGTGCTCTGCTGTACCCCCAGAGCAGCACCAGCCCGTGCTGGGGCCTGAGAGCAAAGTTCTGCTCCTTGGTGCAGCAGCAGACTCTACTGAGCAGCTGGACACTGGAAAGGCACCTAGAAAAAAACAGGAACTTTTCATGGCACAAGGAAGCAAAAGCGTTGTTTTCCTCCTTTATTGAGCTTTGGCAAATAATATGTGTGTGTGGGTTTTACATCAATAGCTATAAATAAAAATTTGAAAGCAATGTAATACTTGTCATTAAGATAAAGGACATCTATTGGCACAAATCATTGAGTAAAAACCCTTTAATGATAAAATAACATTCACTCTTTAGCTACTTTATTTGTCTGAAAAACTCAGCTTACACTCAGTTCAACGTATCACCTTCCACAAAGTTAAAAAATGACATAAAATGACATAATAAAATATACCTTAAATTTCATAATACAAGTACCTTGGCAAATTTTAGCAAGCTGGACCATCTACCGTTGGCCACAGTGGTGAACATTGTCATGGTCTCACACACCCCTGTTGCCCCTGGGCTGAGAGCTGCAGGTGAGCTCAGTGTGGAGGCATCACAGCAACTGCAGGTGGGCTGAGCAGTGCCTGGGAGCTGCTGGCACGGGCCGGGTCTGCTGAAACTAACATCGAGGCTGCTTATTGCAGAAGGACATGGAAAGCTTTCCAGAAGATTAAACACTATTACAATCATTAACTGTCTTACAAAATAAAACCTATTTTAAAATCTTGTATTCGTTACTGTCTTTGGCAGATATATAAGAAAAAAAATAAAAAGCTTTCATTATCACAGTCTACTGTGTAAGGCCAAATAAAAAGCTGTTTCTTTGCACTAATGAGAGCACATCTTTAACATCTCCTTAATGACAGACAATATAAACACTCGACCCATGTTATCCAGACACCTCATTAGAAGACTGCGAGGTCCGTGCTCCTGCTCCCCACGTGCTCCCCCACGCAGAGCAGCATGTGTGCAGCAGCTGGCCTGGCCTTGTGCCCGGGGCGGTGGAGCCCTGGGGGCGGCAGATCCCGAGGGCAGCGGATGTGCCAGGGCGCTGGCGGCACCGGGCAGCCGGGGCCCGGCGTGCGGGACTGGTTTGTGACCCCAGGGATAAATGAGGCCATGGGTGGTGAGGGGGCTGCCAGGGCCGGTGCCCGTGACCCCCACGGCAGCAGGGCCTGGCCGGTGGCGGGGCAGGAGCCAGATCAGGGTCTGGCTGTGCTGCAAGACTGACGCCTCGTCACAGGCTTGTCTGTCGCGACAGCGGAGGCGGCTGGGGGTGCAGCCGACCCTGGCTTGGCTGTGTCCTGCCGAGCAGCCCGTGGGTGGGCAGCCCAGGCAGGTTCACAGGGAGGTCAAGGGATGCTACCAGCACCTCCAGCCCCTGGCCGTGGCCGTGGGGCTGCCATGAAGCCAAAGGAACTCCTGGTCCTTGGAAAAAACGCGCAGTTGGCTCAGCTCTGAGCAAGACGTGTCTCTTCAACTGACTGATGTGCCAATCCAATAGGCTGGGGCCGCTGGCCAAACTTTCCTCAAATAAAAAATTAATTTAACTGGAATTCAATTTGAGTCTGTGTTTCAAACACGGAAGGATGAGGCTGATCTGAAGACCAGTTCTCACCAGTGCTTAATCATTGCATGAAGCAAAACTGTGCATGTTTTCGCAGCCTACATGGATGCACAACGGTGCCACAGCTGCTCACGGGTAACAGGCTCCATGCAGAAATAAATACCATCAAACCAAAAGGCCTATTTTCAAATTAAAAAAAAAAAAAAGTTGCCATTAAGAACCACGATGCATCACACTGCTAAGGTTTTGCCTCATGCATTAAAATGGTAGCGCTGATTGGCAGTTGCTAATTATAATACTACACCGTCACACAGAACAATTAGCTGTTCAGACCAAGTAGCACAAATGTAGAAAATAATATTTTTTTTCTTTTTCTTTTTTCTTTTTTTTCTTTTTTTTTTTTTTTGACAGAGCAAATTAACACAGATTGTTTCTTCAGCAAAATATGAAACTGTAAACTTTGGGCTCATTCTGCAACTTTTCCCCAATCCATAATAAACAAAAAAAAACAACCAACGGGAAGAAAGACTGACATACATCTTTAAGCGCACCTTTTCTGTCTATTACAAAAGCACAACCTAAAACGTATAAAGCTTTTTCTTTTTTAAATCACAGTTACCAAAAAGAAACAGTGAATAATTTATTACATACGCTATAATAACATTACTCTAAACAACTATTCTCTATGAGGTATATCTGAGAAAATTCGGTAAGGGATTGCACGGTCTGCGTTGCCAACATGCCCAGTTTTATATTAAAGCTTTGGAACCGTGATGAAATAGAGGAGGAAGAGGAGGTGGAAAAGGAGAAAGAGAAGGAGAAGGAGAAAGAGAAAGGAGAAGGAGGAGAAAGAAGGAGGAGGAGAAAGAGAAAGGAGGAGGAGGAGAAAGAAGGAGGAGGAGGAGAAGGAGAAGAGCCTTTGGTATTATTAATTAGTTCTTTGCAGGGCTGCATTGCAAAGCACCACAGTACAAAAAGCCCACCAGGTACGATTCAGCGGCCCAGTTGAAGCTGAGGTATTCACAGGAAGAATAAAAAAAGCACAGAGAGGTCTAGACTGGCAAAATCGTTGCTTTGGTTCAAGCAAGGCACTCGTCCCGTGGTAATGTCACACTTTGCAAGTGAAGCATGAGTCTGGTAAAGAAGGCGACTGCCGCAGGGGACCCTGCCAGCTCCGGGGACTCTCTGTGCCCTCCTGCCACCGCCCGTGCCGGGGCGGCGAGGGGACGGCGAGATGGTCTCACCCAGCACAAGGACAGATCGTCTCCTCCACGCCCAGAAGGCATCCTGAGAATTCTTATAGCTTTTTATCGAAGGAATAGATACAGGAAGAGATACAAAAAGCACAATTGTCAAGTCCCTACCTTTTCCAATAGAGACTTAAGCCCAAAAAGAAAGACAAAATAAAAGGCAGCATTGAAGTGAGGTGGAGCTTTTGTGTTGAGCTGTTGGTAACCTGCCTGTGTGAATCCAGAGGCATTGCCCAGGCAGATCCCCAGGGAAAGGCTGGAGCCCTGCTGGCTGAGTCCCAGCGGGGAGGGGGCTCCCTGGCAGGAGCTGCAGTGCTGGGTCCCCTGCCCTCCCTGCAAGAAGCTCCAGGTACTCGGGCCCGGTGGGCAGGGGCAGGCATTTCCAAGCCAGCGCTGCAGCTCAGCCAGCAGTACACACCTCCACCCCGAACCAATCGACCTCCCGCCAGCGGCACCTTCCTGTTGTTTCTCCCGGTGAACAGGCTCTGTCAGAGGCAGGACTGGAGAGGGTTCCTAAGGAAAAGCAGAACTTGGCCAGTGGGAAGCTGTGGAGGTGGGTGGGAGGTGCAGGGGTGGGAGCAGCCGTGGCTCCTCAGAACATTTGGTTCACTCGGATAACCGGGAGGAAACAGGCTACAAGGAACCAGCGCTAAAGGGCAGCACTGACTCCCCAAAGGCAAACAACCAACTTTAAGTAATCACTTAGGAACATGATACTAATGGAGCTTAATGCAGCTTTGCTTCATTGCTAACGTGAGAAAAATAATTAATTGATTTTCATATGAAAACTGTAATTGCAGGAAGAACACCCGGCCGTCGGTAGGCACGGCAGCCTGGGCGGCTGCGGTGCCCTGGGCTCCCCGGGGCGCAGTGGGCACAGGGCTCCTGCTTGGCCTCCAGGTGGCCAGGGGAAGGAGCAGCCCTCCCGGCATGGCCACTGGCCACTGGCCACGGGCTCTGCTGGCCCCCGGGCCAGCCCGTCAGGTCCTGCCCAAGCCTGGCATTGCTTGAAAAGATGAACCTTCCTGGCAGCGGTGCCGCTGCTGGCAATGCAGACCCGTGGGCACTCGAGCAGGACCTGTGCAGGTGGCAGCACTCGGGGCTCTTTCCAGAGGAATCGGCTGATGGACAAAGCCTGGATTCACCTCCAGGTCAACACAACTGCTCCAGCCACCGGAATTTGGCGTGGGGAGGGACGTGACATGGCGTCACATCTCCAAACATTTTTGTCTGGCAGGAAGGCGTGAGGGAAACACAGGAAGTGTCACCACCAGAGCTGGCAGCTCCCATGAGCGTTCCCTTGGGTCTCTGGTCGCAGCTGGACGTGGCTGTACGCAGGAGAGAACAGGTGGAACCATGAACGAGCACAAGCAAAATGCAGACCGCACAGAGAAAGAAATCTTTGGTATCTTTGGTATCATCAACACGATTAAAATTACAAATGGAAAAAGTCAGTGAGGTAGCCTCTTTGGTTCTCACTAGAAATAGAAAGGTTTTTTCTTTTTTTTTTCTTTTTTCCTTTTTTTTTTTCTTTTTTTCTTTTTTTGTTATTTTTTTGTTTTTTACACACACAGAAGTTCATTCTTGGAAGCAGCTAGTTTAAGGGTTTCTCTCCTTTTGCTTGGCATGTGTTATTTCCCCCCCCAGCTAAAGTTTTAAGGAGCCACAAAGTTCAGGCAAAGTATTCCAGTGTCTTTCTTTTTTTTTTTTTTACTATTGTTTCTGAATGCTCAGTTTTAGGTTGAATATTCATTGCTTGTCCTCAAAACTTGCTCTGTTGTTCTGACAAAAAATCAGCTGTAGTGTTTTAAAGATAATTCTAAATAAAAAAATAAAAACTATAGGAGGGCATCCTCAGATGATGATGAATAAGTTAAATAAATAAGCTATATTATGAAGCCTTTACGTGCCATAATAAAGGTACGTCGTACTTTCTAACTGGATGGGAAGAGATTAACTTAAATAATTTAAACTTTGATATTTAAACAATTAAAAGAAGAAATTAAAACTAGACTCCTGTTTTATGTAACTGGTTATTTTTCTCCTGTCTGTAACAGAACCTGGCTGCTCTATGAAGCAATAATAACTTTTAAGAGTATTTACTAACTCAGGCGTCGCATCTCTGATGCGCTACAACAGTAAAATGGATAAATAAGCAGAATTAATCCCAAATTAATTAATATATGATTGAATTAAATAGTTACAAATAGCTAACATTGGAGCCTGATCCCACAGTCTGTATTCAGGCAAAACTCCCATTGAATTTTAAAGCTAAATTGGAACTCAATGGGATTCAGGCTGAACAGAGATCTCAGGACCTACTCTAAGACTAAATTAAATAAATTACATTATCGATAGATAATATATTAGCTTAAAACTCACAAGTGTCTGGAAAAAAATAAAACCATTTTAAGCTTTGCCTTTTTAAAAAATCTAAACAATAAAATTCCCCTTAATAAATACAAAGGAGGCCAAGTATAAAGTTTCCCTGTGTCTTAAAAATATTTAGGCATTGTGACAAGCAAGAAAAGCATTGTTGTCCACAGCTAGCACACTCCTTGCAATACCATGGGGTTACTGGGTCTGGCTTTGGAAGAGGAGATCCCTGTTCCCTAATGCAGGGCTGAGTGTAGTCTGCTGGTTTAGTCCTTCTCAGGTCTTTGGATTCAGCTTTAGGTAAGAGAGATCCAGAATAAAGCTATTCAACCGAAGTAATCAAGCACATTCTTTGTTCCTTCACGGATGATTAAGCAGTATCCAAGGTTTCTTGAAAGTTGAATTCATCTTGGATGTGCCCATGGTAGAAGCTCCAAGCACAGGGAGGGAAGATGCTGGGATACTATCTGTGCATATGAGTCTTTTGTTCCAGAATAAGTAAAAGTAACAAGTTACATTACACAGCTCCATAGAGTCATAAATATATGGTATATAAATGTAACATCTATTTGAGGTTTTCAGTATGGGCAGAATAGCACAGATACCATACAAATACCTCCACCCCCAGCAGATGCTTTTGACACTCCCGAGAGAGCTGCTGCATCAAAGCCCACAACAGTTGACAGTGAAATGGAAGACATAACCCAGGGCCAGGAGAGATGCAGGGAGAAAAAATGCAGCAGTGTCTTTAGATGTTCAGGTGAAAATGGTTGCTGACAAACATGGAGTTACCAGGGGGGCTGAGCTCCCTGCCTCCCAGCAGAGGAGCCACAGGCATTTTGCTCACAGTCGAGCAGCCCCAGCCCTACTCTGTGTCCCCACAGTGCTCCTGCTGTAGATCAACACTTGCAAGACTGAGGTGAGCATTGAGGCCGTGATATTGCATAACAAGGACTATTGCAATTTGGAGAAAATTAACAATTTCATTTAAGTTACATTTTTTGATAATTTGGTAGTTGATCTGGACTTACCTAGCTACAGCCCTTGGCATGATTCATGAACAGAAACCAAGTCACAGGCCTTTGCTCAGGACCCCACAAGGAGCCCAGGGCAGGCTCCCCTCAGCCTCTAAGAGCAGTGGGGTGCTGTGGTAACCCCATCTGTCCCTAGGTGTCCCCAAGGTGAAGTGTCCCTCCTCTGCGCTGGACACTGACTGCCAAGCACATGCCTTAGGGGACAGGACAGGACACCTGGGGCTCTCCTCACCCAAGGTGCACTTCTCTGCCTCATGGCTGCAGGGAGGGAAGGGAGGGTGGGCTGGGTCTCATGATGGGGTGTCATCCCCTGCAGTGGTCACATGGAATGGAGCGTGAGACTAACGACCAAAAGCCAGCACCTCCTGATGCTGCTGCAGATGGAGCGGGGACACTCTCCAAATGAGACATGTCCTGTGAGGGCAATGCCATGGTCAAAATGCACATGGGGGCTGGTTTGACTGGACCCTCTGGGGTGGGAATGGGGGCGAAACTTCAGCATGACCAAGCCCCCTCAGCTGGGCCCTGCTCCACAGCCACATAACTCAGAACTTCTTGCTCAAACACCCAGAGGCATTGGTACACATCAGTCCAGACCTGAACCATTTTTGGATCTTTAATCCACATTTGATGATGAGGCTTCTTTGGATCATTCTCAGATCATGCACAATCTGTCTGGGAAATCTATGCTGAAGGATGTTGTGGTTCCCAGAGCTGGTGGCTGCTGTCAGTTTAGTTGCCATCAGGATCCTGAATTTACTTTTCTGAAACCTTTCCTGTCCGGAGCAGACAAGGCTTTTTGGTTTTCTTTCTTTTTTAAAATGTAAAGATTGGAAGATGACTGCAGCAGTTTCACAAAGTAGTGAAAAAGAAGCCATCATTTAAATGTAGAAATGGAGAAAATGGTACCATGGTGCTCCAGCTCTGAAGATAAATTTGGACCTAGGGCTGCGTATCATGACTTGGACCATCAGGACTTTGATTGACCAACATAATGTGTCCAATATGCCAAAACAAACCACTGAGCTGCCACATGGACTGCTGAAACCTCAGTTTTGGTTCAGATCAGGATCTGATCTCAGTGAGCCAGGCTGTGGTGGTGCTCAGCACTTACAATGACAGAAATTAGTACATACATATTGCAAGTTTTATCCCTGGGAAGAGAAAGAAGGATGAAGGTTACTCAACTGATTTCACGTACAGAAGGACAGGTGTTCAAAGCTCTAGACATACAGGAGACAACTCCACCCGACACAACAATTCATACTCAATGGACACATTTTTCCTATGTGGCTCTGGAGAGAGGAGACATACCAGTGTAGTATCCCAATGTAGTATCCCAACATCTTGTACTTGGAATCCGGGCAGCTCTTGGAGAGATCCCGTGTGAGGCAGAAACAGGAAAAACATAAATAAACCCACCCTTGTGGTTTCTCAAAGAAAGAGAAGTGATTACCTGTACACAGATCAATGGTGCTATACGCATTCAGTCGTGCAAGAGGAGCTAATGAACTGAAAGAAAAGCAGTGAGAATCCTCATCTTTGGTATTGTAGCTGTTGAGGTTTTGGTTGCTCTGTTCCTTGTTCTTTTGAAAAAACTGCATAGGCACAAATTAAAGACAATCTTCAACTTTAAGATGACTGAGTTGTCAAATGAAGCAGCAATCGTACTGGCTTTGCTTTGTTCTCGTTCTTGTCAACCCTTTCTTTGAGATCTGCTTCCTAAAATGTCCAAGATGTCTGTCAAAACACAGTGTGTTACTCGTTTGCTTCCTGACGGGCTTCCTTATTAGGTTCGTCGTTCTGTTTGTTTGGTGTTTTTTTTCCATTTTTATTTTATTTTTAAATGGAACAGTTTGTTGCAGAAGAAGTAGGTGCAGAAAACGTTTCTTTGGTTTCGATTAAGTAGTACATAAAAAAAGTCTCAAGTGTCTCTAAAGAGCCACGACCACCACCACCCTGGGCTGGCTGCCGGGGGCTCGGCCGGCGCCCGGGAGGGGACGTTCACTGGTGACAAGGGCGCACACCCAGCGCCGGCAGCCGGAGGTGGAGAGAGGGCTGGAGTTTGAGAGGCTTCCCCATCGCCAAACCACCACCCGCACGGGCAACGACGGGAAGGAAATGGCAAGTTATAAACATCTTTGGCTTGCATTAATCCTGTCTCTTTGGTGTGCTGTGTTCCCGCCAGCCTGGGTAACTGGTGGGTGAAGGGAACTTAGGGATGTGATAGAAGGCGTATTGAAGACGTATGTGGCACATCCAAAACCATCAGTGGCATCTGAAGGGCTTGTTTCTGTTTTGTTCCTGCTTGAAAGTACCATAAAATACAAAAAAAATGAACAAAAATACACCGAAGGCTAAATGTGTTCCAGCAACAAGGACGTTGTCGAGGAGAAACTGGATTCCAGGTAACTAAAAAGGACGTATTCATGACCTAAAAAAATCTAGATCTTTCAAAACATTGTGTTTGCTCCAAGTACTGTAGCAGTTCAACTGACCTCCTGAGTGTGCATCTGCATGAGGTACAACCACGGGACCTGTGACGATCTGCAGGCTGTGCTGGAGGCTCCTTCCCACCCATTGCCAGAGCTGGGCTGCGTCCCCAGTCGCTGCTGCAGCGTGTCCAGGATCGTACCTATTTAAAGCTACTGGCTTTGTGCTTGATACTTTGAGCTCAAGTGAACTGAATTCTTCTGATCCAAGATCAAGCTATACTTGCTGATTAAACAAACTAAAAAAAAACCAAAACAAACCAAACAAAAACTTTAATTTGATCATTTCTTTTTCCCCTAAAACACTTGACAAAACCATGCCTGAGTTTTAAAAACAGGGTCTTGGGTTCTTTAGCATCTACGTGTCAGACTTTGTGCTGGGTTCTGGCGAGCGCTGGTGCAGGCTGTGGCCAGCCCTGGCGCCAGGCTGGCAAGTGCTGGGCATGGGCAGGTGGCCCCAGCTGGCCACGGCACCCTGCTGGCCAGGGCTCTTTGGGGCTCAGGAGAAACTTGCCTCACAAATGACTTCCCGAGGTTTCAGACCTGCCTCGCCTGTCCTGAGCATAGTAGTGTAGAGTAGAGGTTAATTCTGAGCTTGGCCTGCCCAGACTGACTAGAAGCCATTGGAAGTGTCTGCTGTGACAGCCGGGCTGGGGTTCGGTTCCAGGAGGATTGTGCTTTCAGTCACCAGTGAAGGGCCCTGCTGCGAAGCCGCTCTCTCCGCCGTGCCGGTCGCTCCCCATCACGCCTTGGTGCAGGTGCTGGGGGCTGAGGAGGAGCCCCCGGAGCTCAGGTCGTCCTGCCACTTCTCCAGGCTGCGCCGCCGGGCATTCATGAAGAAGTTGCTGACAGTAGTGAGCTCCAGGCCCAGCTGCTGGGAGATGGTGATCTGCATCTCTTTGGAAGGGCGCTTGTTCTCCTTGAAGATGGCGAAAAGTGTTCTGCGCTGGAGGTCCGTGAAAACCAGGCGGGATTTCTTCTGGGAGTTGTTCCGCTCCTTGCTCGGCTCTTGCTCTTTGCGTTTGCAGGCTGGGGAAGGGAAAGCAGAGACAGAAAGAGTCAGGACACATGTGGGGCTGCCTGCAGGCCCTGCTGGGCCCACTGGGCACAGGGACTGGCACATGGTGGGCATGAAGACTGGCACACGGTGGGCACGAGGCAGGCACATGGCAGGTAGGAGTTGTCACCTCCACCAGGACCTGCAGAGCCACAGTGCAGAGCTGTCAGCTGAGCCAGCACATGGAATCCAGGCTCTCATGGAGGAATCCCGGGGCGGCTGCGCTGGTGTTTGTACTCAGGTCCCAAAGACCTGCATGGTTAGAAATGCTTTTGGACACTAAACTCCCAGGCACTGGGAGAACTGCCCCCACCATCCCCAAGGAGGGCCCTCCAACTCCCTTCCTGCCTCTGGACAGCACACAACTTTGAGAGCTCCCACCCTTCTGAGGAATGCATCGCCCTTCTGCTACAGCAGCGTTAGGATTAACCATCTGGCTTATCTAATAAAGGAAAATGCAAAGCACATCCTTTTTTTTCCCCCCTCAATAGCTAAGACAAAGATTAATTCTTTGAAGAAATGTCTCACGTGCCGTAGCATACAGCAACTGCAGATGACTATTTTCTAACAGAACTGTGCAGGCCACTATATCACAATGGAACCCCCCCGGGTAATGCACAGGACAGAGGAAATACAGCTGGAAATTGCTGCTCATGCATTTAGAATGAATCTAGCCCTGCTGTGGGACAGCTGGCCCTTTCTTTGGTCTGCCATTCCAAACACATGGGTAAAACAAGGTGCTGGCGATGCGCCCTCAGTCCGGGGGGACGGGCACAACCCCATGGTGGGCAGGACATGGTCAAACTCCACTCCCATCTTTGCTCTGTCTGACCCAGAGCAGGCTGCTCCACTCCCCGCGTTCCTCTTCTCCACCCCAAAGGCTGGAGGCCTGGTCCTACCTCTTCAGCAGCCAGGTCTAACATCTGTACAGGAGTTTATTACTTCAAACAAACCAAAGCAAACCACAGTCAAAGCTCCCATGGCAGCAACTTCGTGTGACCACAACTGGGGAAAAATCATGTTTGACAGCACAAACTGCCACTGTCCAGCTGAACCTCCTGTTTGCTCTTTTTCTCCAAAAAGAGACCTCTGTGGCCACTTCTTAAACATTTACTGATTTATTTGTTGTTTCTCTTTGCTGCTGTCTGAAAAAGCTGCCCTAACTTCAGACTCTGTTGGGAGACAAACTCAAAACTTCTGCTGTGAGAACGTTGGCTTACAGCCTCATGTAGAAATAACCAGACCACTGAGTGTGTCCCAAATTCTACAGCTCTCTCCAAGTCTGCACTTTCATGTGGTGTCTCACAGACTACTATGTTGAAAAGCTATGGAAAAAAGAGAAAGACGTGAGATGTAATGGTAGCAGTACCTGCTCCTTAGGCAATGTTCCTAGTCAGCAGCTGACTCTCCATGCATCCCTAGGTTGCATGGACACCCTGGCAGCCCCACACAGCCCTTGCTCCAGAGTCATCCAACAGTGCTCAAGCCCACCACTGAACCATGCCCCTAGGTGCCACATCAACATGTCTTTTAAATAAGAGTGTTTGGGGGAGAAGGGCTCAAAGCCACGTGGACACAGGTTCCATGGGGGCCAGCACCATCCCTCTCGCCAGGGTGTCTCCCAAGGCCAAGGGCAAAGCCAGCCAGAACCCCCTGCCAGAGCTCAGGCCTGTCCAGCGCTGTGCCAAGCCGTGCTAATGGATCCTAAAAACCATCCGTATTAATAACTGAGCTGTATTTATTAGCACAGAGAGAACATCAAGTGCTGAAACCAATACCGCTGCTGTAGCCTACCCAGATTTAAAAATAGCCTGATAAGGCTGTCTGCACAGGGCAGCAAGATAAAAAAATCCATATGTTGACATGGTTAGGTAATGTGCTGGGACAAAATAAGCAGAGGGCATTGATAAGTGGACGGGGTTTTAAGCAGCCCTCTTAAATAATTCTGCAGGTCTAGAATGTGAAATGAGAACCTGGCCCAAAAAGTAAAGCTCAGACTGTGGAAATGTCTGTAATTAACCTGGCGGCAGGATGGTGCTGGTCTGCCTGTGCTGAGCAGGGCACCCCAGGGAGCTTGGCCCAGCTGGCTGTGTGAAAGACTGCACTGATCAGCTCAGTTCTGTGCATGGGGCAGTATTTCCAGGCAGGACACTGGAATATTTTGTTGGAGGGGCTGATCCCGACCCCTCTCTTGTATCTGTTCTCAGCTGCTGAATTCCAGTGGCTGCAGCAGGGCTGCCCTTGGGAGGAAGGTGAGAATGTATGAGGAGGATCCTCTGGAGAGCCAGGTCCAAACTGGGACTCATGGTCTATGAGTGAGCATCCCGGAAGCAGTTCCCAGCACGGCCCTCCCAGAGCAGTGGCACCAGCCCAGGGCTCCTGCTGGGACCGAGGGAAAGGGGCAGCAGTGAGGATGCTCCTGCCTGGAGGCATCGGGGTGAGCCTGGAACTTCAGCCCCACGGCCGGACTCGGCTCTCTGGAGGTGATTAGCCACAAGGTATCACACGGGAAGAGCTCTGCTTCCCTGACTTCACCTCCAACACCCTCCCCAGGCAACACTTTACTGCTTGCCTGAGATGGAAAATCAGATTTGGGGCTGGATTTGTAAATTTGATGCTTTACTTTCCTTTTGTGTGGGATCCATGCGGCGGTACCCCCAGCCCTGGGGATGTGGGGAGCACCTGCATCTTTGCTGTAGTTTCTAATAGGTTCCGGGACACGAGGAAGGGTCTAGTGTTTCCTAACATCACTAATTTATGTCCAGAGATACTCTGCGTTTTACAGTTATTGGTATCTTATAATAAATAATGCAAAGGTATGTGCTTTTCAATGCATTCAGTAAATACTTTCCTTGAACTGTTAAGTTTGCTCTTGAAAAGGCACCATAAAGGCAAATGTTGTTCCTTGACATGCATTTATCAGAAGAGAAAAATGGAGTGAGCACTCTAATAAAATAAAGTTATTATCAAGGAAAGCTGCTTACAGAAAGAGAAACGTTTTAATAGTAGAGGGAAGGGAAGTGGCCATCTTGATCCTAAGAACAATTTGATTTATTAACTGCAGCTAATACTGAACACATTCTATGGAAGAAAATGGGTAACTGGCAAGAATTGAAAGCCATTAACTGTGAAAAAAAAAATTTAAATCTTCCCTTTTCTTCCACACAGGACTAAAGACACTATACATGGAAACAATAGAGAAAGAGCCCAGAAATAGAGGCAGTGCTGCCTCCCCTAAGGTTGGTTGAGGTGGAACCCCCCGATGCAAAGGGCATCAAGAGCAGCGCAGAGCCCTGAGACGGCACCATGTCCCCAGGGAGGGACAGCCTGACTTCAGCCAGCAGCTGCAGCTGAGGGCGTCTTTATAAGGGGTTGTTTTGATGCAGAATTAGGTATTGCTTAGAAATTTAAAAAAAAAAAAAAAAGTCCCCAGATTAGGCATGGGGAGGTGGGAGAGGCAGCAGGAGCGGACAGCAAGGCACTCCAGCAGCATCCAGCACTGACCAGCTTCCTCTCCACAAAGACAACAACTATTCAGATGTTTGCCTTTAAATATGCAAGACACCCCATTGATTTTTTATTAGCCTGTTTGTGAGACTGAGGTTAAGCATGTGCTGAAATGTTTTGCCAGATCCCAGAGATAGCGGGAGCATAGGCAGGCAGGCAGGTCCTTCCTGGATAACAGAGAGAACAGCTCCAGGAGCTGGGATTTACCCACTGCTCCGGGCTCCTCCACCGCTGTAGAGCCTTGCTAAGGGGCTGTCTCCTCAAATCCCCTGCACCCCTAAGCCATCTCCCCAGATCAGTAAGGCTGGCACTCACATCACCTAATGTTAGCTAGGGAAAAGCAGGACATCCCATGTCCCAGTTTCCCTGCAGCTGGAAAGTGTCTCCTCTCTGTGAGAGGGTGACAGCAGGGAAGGACACGGCTTCTGCTCATGCCTGCCATGGACTCCATCCCATCTTGGGACACACCTCTCTTTCTCAAAGAAAATTTGCTGCACTGACTAGGTTTCAGTACAATTCACATGGAAAAAAGAACCAGATCACACACTCTTGAAGAATCCCAGCCCCACTGATCCCAGAGCTGCAGTGACTGATGTGCACAGCATTGGGTCCAGCACCTTCAACCTCTACATTTGGTTCCCTGCAGGTTCTCAAGTTAATCAACACCCTCAGAGAACCACTGCTTTCATGATGCTTTTTCTCTCATAGCAAAAGTGACTTTGGACCTATGGAACAACTAGCAGATGCTGAGAAGGAGTCAAGTGGAGAACTATATTCCCTTAATCCAGCATCAGGTAATTCCTCTCTATCGCTTGTAAGAATAAGCCATGAATATTGATCTCCCAGATGCGGTTTCATGCGGGTGTAGTACGGTCAACTAAACTCAGTTATCTGTCTGATGGAACTAAAAAATGCTCCTCAATTTGATTTCGGAGAGAACTCAATGCGAAGGAAATTTAATTATGCTAGTAATACTGGACACAATGAAATGACCATCAAAAGGTTTTCCAAAGGTTTAAAGTGTTTTTCTTTCACTATGATTCACTTAAAGCAACCTCTTGTATATCTGTGCTACTACAATCTCTTAAAAACTAGGCCTCTAAAATCAATTTGATTACCCCTCTGAATTAAGTATGCACAAATGAAAGCAATTGAGATCAATACAAATTAGGTTAAGTACTCCACTGTGTACAAAATCATTATGTAACAAGAAACAATTTGAGTTAAGATGCAAATAATCACATTGTCGGGGTGTGCAGCCAGTGTGTCTTCACCTCCCCACCTCCAGCTGCAGCACAGGCATGAAACCTTCCTGATTTTTGTAATCCCTGTGGCTGCCCTCTGATGGCATTTATCTAGAAAAACAGGACATGCTCACAAAGGAGGAGTGCAGCACCAAGTGCTAATTCTGTTCTCCCAGAGAAGATCTACTGGTACTGGACAAGATCTTTTTGCTTACCCAAACCCACCCTCCTGTGACAGCAAGGTGTTCCCTGCACCACCATTCCTGTTTGGAGGTACAGGGATTCCTATAGTGCTCTGAGAAAGAAGCTCACAGCCTCACTGTTTCCTGCCAGGAATGGGGTTTCTTGATACTCAACCTGATTTTTCTTTCACAGAGGGAACGCCTTCCTCTGTCTGGGTCTCGCATCCTTCAGCTATTTGAGAAGGCAGGATGAATGGGTTTGGGGACTTGGTTCTTTTATATTTCCTTCTGGCATGTAGCAGCTCTCAGGCTATTTGTGTCAAATCTTGTAAATCTGCTGGATGGTTGAAATTGGGCTGTAAATTCTGCAGGGCTGGGGCTGCTTCCTCCGGTGCAGCGCTGCAAAACCCACCTCCGAGCGGGATCACTGACAAGGGCCTCTAAGTACTGCTGTAATATACCTCTGTCATTAATACAGAATAATAAATAATAGATGGGATAGGGCCAATTTATTGCACTCTAGGGTGAGAATGAGTGGAGCTTGGTGAGCAGGCAGTGCAGTTTCCATGTGCTCCTTGTCACCACACACCGAGGCAGCTCCTGCAAGGCAGCCTCCCTTGTTTCTCTTCCATGTTCGAGGCAGGGAGTGTCCCCGGACACCCCATATCCAGCTCCCTTCACAAACAAGCCCTGTGTACTGCATCAACCTCACTGAGGTGCCCAAACCCCCTTGGGCTGTCCTGAGCCCCCACTGCTTTTGGAAGCACAAGCTGACAGAAACTGCAGAAGCAGCAGCATTTAAATGCCTGATGGTGATGAGCTGTGTCCCCCCATCTGCAGGGTGACACCCCTTCCCTGGCACATCCAGGTCCAGCAGCAGCCAGGCTGCCCAGACACTCCATCCAGGCACAGCAGAACCTGGGATCCTTCAGACCACACTGCAAGTCCTTCACTGCTAATGCCTGGGAGATTTATGTTTCCTCTTGTTCTGGAGATTCTCCCTTTTGAATCCCAAGATAGTTTCCAGCTGAATTGTAACACTTTTCTGTAACAAGGATTTATATTCCTCTCATCAGAGCACAGACCTGAAACCAGACCTTCCCCTGCCTGTTGCAGCAGCTCCTGCAAGTGATGTGCCAGTACATCCCCTAGAGTACCAGAACACAGCCATGATCTTCTCCCTGTGGAGAAAGGGAAGTGCTCCAGGCACCTTTCCCAAGATCAAACTGGGAATTTTAAATTGAGGTAGGTAGGCAAGCACAGAATAGGAGTCTGAAGTCTTACAGCGGGTTAGAATTGGAAATCCTTGTTTGCTGCTGATTACACATAGCAGTTTTCCCATAGCTATGGTGCTTTGACATGCTCCTATGCTGTAACTCTCCCCTGGCACCTTACACCAGGCAGAGTTGTGAGCTGAATCCCATGGGAAGTAAGGATCTACAGAGTTCTTGCTGTGTGCCTCCAGACCCAGCTTGTTTTCAGAAATTCTGACTCATGGGAGAAGGCAGGAAATTATTATTTCCTTTTAATGGCTGCCACTGATAGGGGGCAATTATGGAGAAGAGAAGAGGACAGGAGCAAAGCTCTGCCGACTCCCCTGGGAAAACCAGCCCTGTGTTGATCTCCCAGCTCTCCGAGCTCTCCCTGTGCTCTGCCAACGAATGCTGAATACAGAAGGCAGGAGCAGGCCTGGCAGGAGCCATGTCCTTTGCTGCAAAGTCAGATTCCCATCTCCTCCTCCCCAGGGCCACACCCAAGCACGGCTCCAGCAGGAGAGGGGCATGCCTGCCCTCCCCGAGCACAGCAAGGTGGCTGTGGGGGGGCAGGAGGCAGTGAGCTCCCTCGGGCAGAGGGGACAGGGGTGTCCTGCCTCCACAGTGCCACATGGCATGGTCAGGGCTGGGTGGGAGAAGGGAGCCAAGATGCTGCACCTTGGCAGGACCCAGGCATGATGGAGGGGAGATTTGCACTAAAGATGCCAGAAGGACAGAGGAAAAGCTTTGGGAACTTAAACCTAATCTGTGTGAGGCTCTTCAGGTTGGGAGCCTGTGGTCGGGGCTGACACACGGTCACAGGTCCTCGCCAGCAACAGCTGGAGGGAAGATGCTCGTGCTGTGACAATGGCTGCCGGGGGAAGCAGCAGTGTCCTCACCTGAGGTGGGAATGAGTGGGCATGGAGAGAAGGAAAACAGAGGAGAAGCTGTATGGGAAGCTCTTCGAGGAAGACTTCCTCATGTCCTTCCTTTCTCTTCTTCAGCTGTGAGCTGCTTGCCAAAGCTTAATGCCTCAGCGCAGGCCCCCGTTCCGTTCTTAAATGCCCATTATGACAAGATGAGATCTGCTGGAAAATCACCACTACTCATAAATATGTTCCCTGCTTACTTAGAGATATTTTGGTCTCAGAGACAATTTGTGTTTTGGGACACTGCCAGCCTCTACCGCCTGTCTAATAATTCCTTTGTGCAGCATTACCAGAGGTTTGAGTCCCCTTTTTCACAACGGAGTAGTTTGATTTTATAGCTCAAAAACCCCAAACAACCCCAAAACACTCAGATTCCTTTTTAGATTGCATTTCTATCTGCCATCAGCAAGCTGCTCAGTTGATCTTATCACTGAGACCATTTGAGATTTGGCCTATTTTGTATGATTTCTGCGCACAAAAATCCTCTATAAATCAGAAAGCCTTTTATGCAGAAGTCTGCAAGATTGATAGAGCTGGATACAAAATCTTCTACCTTGGAAGAAGAGATGTATTATCTGTCCCATTGGACATAATGCTTTCTCTGCATATTCATCTCCAAAGTATGATGAGGCTTTTTCTAGAGCAGACAAGAGACAAGACAGGAGTCTCAAATACAAACAGATTGCTATCAGAAGAAAGGGAGTAATTTTTTTTTTTGCTGTGTCTAGCGGGGATAGGATGAGAAGCTAAGGATTTAAAAGACAAAAAGGGAGATTAAGGCTAGTCATTAAGGATTTTTTTGTACCTGTAAGCCCTGGAAGAGATTGCCTAAGTAGCCTGCAAAATCCCCATCACTGGAGATCCTTGAAGAATGCGGCAGACTGTCAGGATAAGGGATGTCTCAAGTCCTTTTCAGCCCTGCTTTCCCTGCTGGATTAGTTCTCTGTACACCTTCAGAGGCCTGTTGCCACTTTGAGGCAGCCACAGGGGAGCTCCTCTGATGCGAGGAGTCTGCTACTTGTAGTGCTTGGAGACTCAGAATTGATGTGTTGGGTGACTGGCAAGAAGCTTGTCACTTCTGAGTAATGGCTAATTGGAAGGGATGAAAAAGGTACTTGCAGCTGGTGGGTGGCGGGAACACCTAGGACAAGATTTTGTGAATCACACAAGGGAGGAGTGCTAAGGATGAGCAACCAGGGCAGAAAAAAGAAACACAAAGTTTGTGTCAAAATGTCCCTATAAAGAGAGAGGGAAGAAACAGCATCAGTTCCTGGAAAATAATCCTTTTGACAACAATGTTCTCTCCTTCATGTATTCCTTGCCACAAATATATTCTGAGTTTTCAGATACAGAGGAATATTTGAGTTTGGGATGTTTCAGATCAAATGCTGATGGCCAAGAGATACTAGCAAAAAACCGAGATGCTAGGAAAAAAATCTGCTAAGGAACTAGTGAGGAAGAGATCAGAAAAGCTCAGGATGGGTAACACATGTTGATGGATCAATTGTTTCTTAAAAACAGCAGAGGGAAAAAAAAAAACAAAAGAAATGTATTTAATGACAAAATTGGTCAGATTTATCTTTATCAACCAGTCCAGAAACTGAGAAAAACTGGTTGCTTAACAAAAATGGTATTCAGATTTCTGCAAGGCAGAAAGAAATGTCCTCAGCAGTAATGTGAAACAAAAAGATAGGGCAGGATATTCTTTCAGAAAGTTGGTACATGAGAAACATAATTTATCACCCAGCACCACAATTTACCGCATGGATTGTTCAAACACAACCACTAATCTATATCTGAAGAGAGTACTAATATTTCAGGCCACTAAGCACCTTTCAAAGAATCTTTATGTACCTGTATATTTAGTTCAAAGCTAAGAAATAGTTTTATATATAGATAACGCACTTGGTGTAGACGTTATTATGCCTTAATTTTTAGCTGTACCTGCAGACAGTTCCAAACCCAGAGAGATAAGCATGAGGGGGGGCACGAAGAGGCAGAGGACAGGAGGGCTGTGCACAACCCACCCCTCGCCACCAGCTACAGCAGAGGGGCTCTCCCGCGGGATGGAGGGTGAAAGGCTGCGGTGGGGTCTTGCTAGGATGGGGGGGCACTGCCTCCTGCTCCTGCGCCTGCCCGGGGTACCATGCCCCTCTCCCGTCCCCCTCCCCTCCGCCCCCGTCCCCTCCGCACCCCCTCCCTCCGCTCCCCGCCGCTGTCCGTGGTGCTGACGGTGCCGCCCGCCCAGCTCCACCCGCCGCCGCTCCCCTCCCGCACCGGGGGGGGTTAGCCCGCCGCTTCGTCAAGCGGGGACCCGGCGTGGACCCTCGAGCACAGCTCCCCGAAAGAGAGTTCCCCGGCTGCCGGCTGGCTGACCGGGTGCCCGCCACGGGGATACCGCAGGGCATTGAGCGGCAGGGCTCTGCTAGGAGAGGGATAGAGACCCCCGGGGAGAGATGGTGACCCTCGGCAGCCGCCGCTGCCCCTCGGCCGAGGGCAGGCAAAAAAAAAAACACCCCAGAGACACTGCCGCCCCTCTCGCAGCGCGCTGTGAGCGAGGGATACAGACACGGCGAGGTCACTGCGCCTGTTTTGCACAAATGAATCATTGATGGTGTTTTGGTACAAAAATGTTTAATCATCAATAACGTGATTCAGCAATCGGGAAATGTAAACAACAGTGCGAGTGCTTTGCTGATGGGCCGGGAGGAGGAGCGCAGACCCCGGCAGGGTGCGGGCTCGTCCGGCCGTGCCCTGCCTCGCCCAGGAGTCCAGGGCCGAGCCGTCGCCGCCGGCTGCTCCAGGCTGCCAATGGTTTCGGTGGGGTTACGCGCAGGAACCGGGGGACTTGCTCCTGCCCTGGCAGCAGCTCAGCACCCGCAACGGGTCGGGGACACGGACACAACCACCCCGCGCTCAGAAAGGCGCTTCCCGCACCCCAGGGGCTTCACCCGCATCCTAAGAGCCGCCTCCTCCCGGTGGCTGGCGGGGAAGAACGGCCCGGGGTTATTTTAGTGGCATTTCTCCGGTGTTTGCCCGGCAGGGCCTGGCGATAACAGTCCGGGGTTCAGCGTCTCGCAAGCAGCCCAGGACGTGGCTCCGCGTTCAAGGAAACCGACCCACAGCTGAACCCTGCCCTCTGAACTCACCGTCCAGGTAAACACACCGACTCACCTACAGAGCAATATTATTTTTCACCCCGGCAGAAATTTAGGGGCTGCCCGACGGGGCCGCAGCCAGGCATTTCTTCACCCAGACGTGCCCACGGGCGAGGGGGAAGAGAGAGGGCAGGCTCCTGCCCGGAGCCCCGACGCCCCAGCTTCGAGGGGTAGCGCCGGGGTCCCGGCAGGAGGGGGAACGCCAGCCCGACTTGGGGACGGGATTCCGGGGGTGATGGTGCCGTCGAGGCAGACCCGGGGAGCCGCGAGGTTTCTCGCATTTCGTTTTGTTCTGCGGGAGAAGCGCTTGCCCGAAGCCCGGGGCAACTCCCCAGAAGCCTCGTCCCGGCTCCAGCCGCCCCGGGAGGAGCCCGATGTCCCCGGGAGGGCACTCGTCCCTTGCACGGTCATAACAGAACGAGGTTTTACTCTCGGATCTCCAAAGCACGCATGGAACTGCCTGTTCCCACCGTGAGCTGCCCTCAGCTCTGCGCCCAGCAGTGCAGCACCGACAGGGCTGAGCACCATCCCCCGGCCTGGGAGTCTTTAAAAGGCATAAAAATAAGAAAATAATAGAACATTACTATATATCTTCTATAATAAGAAGAAATAATAACCACACCCCACTGCTATGACTTCCGCAAGGAGAGGGGGGATTTCCCTCAAAGGACAGCAGATGTTCCTCCCGTTTGGGAAAACTTACAGGGCAAGCTGTCCGGTTTTCAGAAATTCGAAATACTTTTGGCTTATTCTCCCTTCTCAGAGGGATTTAAGCAGGTGAGTAAAGGGGAAGAAGGAAGCGCCAAGGCAACGAGGCTGCATATTCACACGTGGTAATAATAATAATAAAAAAATATCGATTTTCCGAAGGGAACACTAATTTGCAAAGGTCTTTCCCACTCCACGGGGAATCCGTGGCCACTCGGAGACCAAGCTCTCTCCAAACTTTACTCCTGGATGCAAAGGCACTCGGGGGACCCGGGAAAGTGGGAATGCAGAATTATATACGCATGTCCCCGTGTGTACTGCAGAAAATAATGCAATTTCTGATTTTCTGCCCTATATGTATGGTTCTGTGGGGAACCCCCACCTGGGACTGGTGCTGGGAAGGAAAAGCACCAGCAGCATTACTGGAAATGAGCCGGCTCAGGTTCCAGATCAATGAAAACTGGGTCCACGCGTTTATGCTCCTGTTGCTAGCATTAATGCTCTTTTAATCTTCTAAACATTATCTGCATCGATTTCCCTCTAGATACGCGTTTGTTTTAGATGGCGACATCACATCGTACTCCGACATAAAACAAACCCAAATTCTTTCAGTTCGTCTGATGCACTTATTGCAGACAAACCTCGGGACCTTCCTTTGGCTGCAGTCACAGGGCTGGATACGCAGGGGGTGTTGGAAAGGGCGGGAAGAGTTTGCAGTCGCTGTCAGAGCCCAGATCAGCGTCTCTGCCCCGGGTCCTCCTCCTCCCGTCCCGGCCGAGGCGGGCAAGCTCCGCAGCACGGCCAGGGCACGGTGGTCCCATACCCTCCCCTTGGGAGAGCCCCAGCATCCTCCAAGGGGCTTCTGGAAACCCCAGGCTGCCGGCTGCTTAACCCACAGGGGCTGAAGAGGAGGGACGGGCAGGGATTATGGGCATGAATAATTCATGACTTCTCGCCCCCCTGCTCTGCCGCATGCAGGGACCCCCTGCGCCCACCTCCCTGCCACGGCGGCTAGCATCCCACCGCCTCTGATCAGGAGAGGGACAGCGCGGGGCCCGACATCCGCACACACTTGTTGTGGCAGAGGGAATCAATCCCGTGGCGAGCTTTCGGTGCAGGGGGGTGCGGGTCGGCGGGCAGCCCCCCGGCCGGCCCGAGGCTGCCGCAGGATGCGGGGGAGCCGGGGCTCGGCCCCCTCTTCCCGAACAGCATTGTTCCCCCCCTGTCTCTGCCGGAGACAAAGGAGGGGAGAGCGCACAGCGTGTGCCCCTGAGCCTCCTCCCCGCCACCGTTACTTCTCAGGCTGTAGGATGCGCGGAACTACCGCGGCACCAGCGCGGCAGTAACGGCGCGGTACCACCGCGGGGAAGAGCCACCGGGAGGGCCCAGTGCCGGCACAGACTCCCCGCCTCTCTTCTCCCTGTCACTCCTCCGTGTGTGCTCCGGGGCGAGGGACAGCCCTAGGGATAGCCCGCTGGCACCTGCCCCCGGCTAATGAACAGCGCATATTAATCCTGATTAATCTGTCCAGATTGGAATCACCCAAAATATCAGAACGGAACTTGTGGGGACAAACATCCGCGGGTGGGTAGCTCGCTGTCACAGCACAGCCCCGCCGGACAGAGAGGCCGTGCGACTGTCCACTCGTGTCTGTCCCTGTCTCAGCGTTTGTCCCAGGGTGTCACCGCACAGCCCCAGTGAAACAAGGGGAAACACCCGGAGGAGCAGTTCCCAGGGGGGAAGGGGGAGGCAGGCTGTGTGTGACCCCGGCCGCAGCCCCCCTTTACCGCGGGACCGTTTCTGCCGCCCCCGCGGGGCTGGGGGGCTGCACGTACCGACGCCGCCGCGTTCTCCCCCCAGCACAGGAGGGAGTTCCGCCGGGTCTACCCCCCTCGACCTCCGGCGCGGAGCGGTGTGGGCGCTGCGGGGGTCTCCGCCGGCCGCCCCCTCCCGCGCCCGCAGAACAATGGGGGCTGCGGCGCCCCGCGAGCCCGCCAGGGGGCGCCGGCGCGCGCTCAGCGGGACAATGCGGCCGGGCCGCGGGGGCTGCACGGGGGCTGAGCCCCCCCGGGAGCCCCCGGCCGCTCCGCTCCGCCCGGCCCCCGCCTGCCCCGGGGACGCGGTCCCCCGGCCGCCAGCGGTGTGCCTGGGAGCAGCATGAGGGATGCTCACTAAGGGCACGGAGCGGTGCACGGAGCGGCGCGGGGCGCCCTTCAGCACCTGGCCGGGGAGAGCTGCCCCGGCCCCATCGCCCGGCAGCCGTCGCCGGGGGCTCCGGGCCGGCCACCGCCGGTCGCCCCTCGGGCAGACCGGAGCCCCGCCGAGCCCCGCCGGCTCCGGGCTCCCCCCGGCGCTGGGGTAGGAGGGGGATAGACCGGCCCCGAGCCCCCTGTCCCCGCGCCCGGAGCGCGGAAAGGGGAGGCCGTCGTCCCGGCCCGGTACCGGCAGGAAGCGCCCCGCGGAGCCGGCCGGGACTGCGCTCGGCTCCCGGAGGATCGCGCTCCTCTCCCGCTCACCGCCGGCCTCTCGTGGGCGACGGTCAGCACCTACCTGCCAGCCGCAGGGCCGACATCCTCTGGAACTCCGGCTCCTGCAGCCACTTCCACATCCTCCGGAAGGTCTCCCGGCCGGACTTGAGTTTACTCCAAGGCTTAGGGTTCCGCAGCAAGTCCGAGAGGGTCCCCTGAGAGCGGCACAGCACTCGCTGGGCGAAGATGGCCTGCGGGATGCTGTAGCGCTTCAGCTCCGCCGTGATCCTTTGTGCCACTTCTTTGGTGTTGATCTCCTCCAGCTGCCCCGAGCTGCTCACCTGCGAGCCGGAGGAGGAGGAGGGCGGCCGCTCCCGGCCGGCGGGCAGCGCGGGGCCGTGGGGCGGCGGGTGGCCAGGGTGCGCGGGGGGGGTGCATGCCGTTCAGGTGGGGCATCATGGCGGGGGGTGTCCCCAGCCCCCGGGAGAGGTGCTGGTCCCCCCGGGCCAGCATGGCCGCGTGGGCGTCGAAGTTGGGGCTGAGCATCTTCTCGTGGCCGGGCGGCCCGTAGCCGTGGAGGCCCTGCTGGGCGTTGTGGAGGGGGCCCAGCCCATTGCCCAGCGGCGAGAGGCTCTGCCCCATGCCGGGCATCTCCTTGTAGGGCCCGTAGAGGTTGTTGACGGCGGGCAGCCCGCGCTCGTCCCGCATGAGAGCGAAGCTGCCGCTGACGTTGCCCGAGAGGCGCTGGTGGTGGTGGTGGTGGGCGTGCGGGTGGGCGTGCGGGTGGTGGAACTTGTCGGAGACGGTGGAGATGGGCGGCAGGGGCTGGAGTGGCGTCAGGGTGGTGTAGGTGCTGCTCATGCCCATGCCGGGCGGAGAGGACTCGCAGGGCATGCTCATGGCGTGGTGCAGCGGGATGGAGAGCTCGGGCCGGTACTCGGCGGCGCCGTCCAGCAGCGAGGCCATGCTGGACACCATGGCCGGCCGGGCGGCGGCGGGGGCCAGCTCCTGGTGCGGCGGCGGCGGCGGGGGGGGCACCCGGAGCGGCCCGGCGCTGCGGCCGCCGTGGTGGGGGCTGGGGCTGCCCATCAGCTCCGGCTCATGGCCGCCTGCCCCGTGCAGGCTGCCCAGCGGCTCCATCGCCATCTCGGGGTTCATGGCGCAGGCACCCGGCTCCCCGGCGAGGCATCGACGGGCGCTGCGGCCGCTTCTCATTCACTCATGGGGGCGGCGGCGGCGGCAGCAGCGCAGCGCACCGCGGCCCCGGCCTGCCCGCCCCGCTCCTCTCCGCCGGCCCCGCGGGCAGCGGGCAGCGGCCGCTCAGCCGGGCCCGCGCCGGCCCCGCGCCATGTCCGCCCCTCGCCGCCGCCGCCGCCGTCTGCGGGCCACCGGAGCTGTCCGGGGCCGCGCCCGCGGGGCCGGGCCTGCGCCGTGACGGGCGGCGGCGGCCGCCAATGGCGGCGGGGCGGGGCGGCGGGCCCGGCCCTTAAAGATGCCGCGGCCCTTTGTAGCCGCGTTGGGGGCGGCTCGCCACCGGGGCCGGACCGGGCTCCGCTGGCACCGCCGCCCCGGGGACCCACCGTCCCGACAGCGGCTCGGCTGCGCTCGGGGGACCTCCCGCCGCGCAGCCCTCGCCAGCCGCCCAAGCTCCTCCATCCTCTCAGGTCTCCGCAGCCCCGGAGGTTTCCCAGCTCTCCGCAGGTGCCTCAGCCGCACTCCAGCCCACGGCTCTCCCGTGCAGCTGCCCCCGGGCAGGCGGCAATCCCGCTCGGCCCGCTGCTGTCTCCGCTGCCCGCCGTGCGGGCTGGCCGCGCAGATGTCCGCTTTGTGCCCTGATCCGTTCCTCCAGCTCTGCTGCCCGGGGGTGCGAGCAGAGGGCCCGGCCGCTCGGCTACTCCGGGAGGCGGTCGGGGGCTGCTCGGGTGCCTGGGGGAGCTCGGGATCGGCCCCGGGCACAACAGCCCAGGCTCCCCGGGCAGCGGGAAGCACGGATAGGGGGACACAGGCGGGCAGGCATCGGAGAAGCAGGTGGACAGCCAAGGAGGTGGGCAGGCAGGCAGGCGAGGAGGTGGGCAGGGGTGACAGGAGCTCCCGGCACAGAGCTGGCGAGCGAGGACCTGCCTGCTCTGGCCGCCCCATGGCAGGGCACCCATGTTAAGACGCTTCAGGCTGTGCCACACCATCCCAGGTTGTGTCTGGACATGTCAGACTCGGCCGTGCCATCCCAGGCTGGGCCATGCCGGACTCTGCCACGCTGTGCCATGCTGTGCCAGGCCGTGCCAGAAAATGTAGCCGCTTCCACCCCCCGCTTTTTAATCAGTAACGCAGCCTCGCCAGCTCCGAGCAGCCGCGTCCTTGGGTTTGTGTCATCCTTATCTCGGGCCCCGATAACCATCTCTGCGTTTGTAAAGGTCCCACCCCCACCGTGTCTTTCCAGTAACCAAATGGGGAAAAACGAAGGGAAATGTCACCTTTTTGATAGGGTCGGCGAGAGTTCAGCCTGGGTTGGGCACTGGGGAGTAGAATTCTGAAAAGGGCCAAGGGGAAGAGGTGTGTGTGGGGCGGTCTGTGAGGAGCCGTGGACAGGCAGCGTGCCGAGCCAACCCACTGGGGCCAGGGGGCAGGCAGGGGTGGTGCTGGGCATCCCTCTGCTTTGGCACATGCAGAAATGCAACGGGGCTGGTAAAGAAATGCAGCTGGTGAGTGAAAATGGCTGAGTCCAGTCAAAAAATGGCTGTACTTCATGTTCTTCTGAGGTGAGACTCCATGCATTACCAGGCCTCTCTCCAGGGCACCCGGAGTCTCTTTACAGACAGTTTGCATACAAGAGCATCCACTTTCCCTACAAATTTCCACTATGGATCCCAAAGGCTAATGATTTATTTTTCCCCACACTGCCATGCCCATGCATCTCTGGAGCTCACAGTGTTTGTTTTCCAAGCTGCTTTTCAGCACTAACCAAGTGGGTATAAAATGAAGCTCCCCCCCCCCCCCCACCTACTCCTGCTGTTGTCAGCCTGTGGTGGAGGAGAAGAAAGGAAGGAAGAAGAAAAAGAAAGCCCTGGCGTGAGGTGCCTTTGTTCAGGGCAAGTTATGCGTGAAATCTTTTTGTCCTTCCTAAAGGAAGGCAAAAGTTGCAGTTGATTTGGGGGAAAGAGAGGCAAGTTCAGCCTACTGGAGATGGAGGTGCCAGGAAAGGCAGGTGGGGAGGGAAGCGGATGGGCAGACCCTGATGGGAGCCAGGTGCTGTGTGTCCTCATCCTCCTTTTCCTCCTTTTCCTCCTTTTCATTTTTCTTCTTTCCCTTCCCCTTCCCATTTCCCTTTGGCTTTCGCAGAAGAGCTGATGTTGGAAAGTACCTCTGCAGACCAGCCACTCCAACCTCTGCTCAAACCATGTCACACAATGTGAGCTGGTGGCAGGACATGCTTTTTTAGATCCTGAACTCTGTCACCTCCTGCTGTTCCTGGGAGCTACCAGCACTCTCTTGCAGAGCATGAACCATTACCTAGAATTTAAGATTTATCATACTTTGGATTTTAGCTCCATACATTTGCAATGATCTTCTAACATGTTTTGTAATTTAAATGAAATACAACTTTTTGTCAGACAAAATCTGGACTGCCCTGTTTTACTTGATGGTGTATTGATCCTGTTTTCTTTCCCAAAGCCAGCTGCATACAGCTGTCCCAGTAGGCACCTAGCTCCCCTTTTTTTTGATTGGGAGGTACTTGGCTTTCGTGGGGTCTGTGCCAGTGGGCATGAGACTTGGAACTTCCATAACCCAGCAGGAATAATGAGATTTGAGGCTAATTTAGTGGTTTATGACAATTACAGGTGAATATATGTCACTTGATGCTGGAGACTGTCACACTTTCTGAGCCTGAGTCTCCTCACCTCTAAGATGAGGATAACAGAAAAGAGCTTCTGTGTGAAGCATTTTGAGTGGAACCTGGCAGCTGTTCTGTGCCAGTTGCTATTACTGCAGTTATTAATTACTGGTTGTGTTTTGACTGCCTTTAGGTTAATTTATTTGGCTAAAGTGCTGCAGAGTTTTCTCTCCTGAAGCTGAAAACATCAAGGCTCCTGTTGTGTCAATGCCCACTGTTGATGTGGCTTATCCCAGCTTCCCTTCAGGGGCTAAAGAGTGGCTGGCAGGCTTCTGGCTGCTCCTGGCCAACAGGCAGGAACAACCAGCTCTGCAAACTTCCCGTCCCGGCAGAGGGGACAGAAACTCAATTTTCCAGGAGGAGGGAACAGAGCTGCCGAGTGCCCGAGGCTGGTGTGGGGGTCTGCAGGCAGAGGGGGCATTTGCCAGCAGCTTCGTAGGGCCAGGCTGCACTGGTCAGTTCCATCAATTATGCTCTCTTCGAGTTTACAGAGGAAAGATGAGAAACTGATTATTTTCTTTTCTGACAAAATGGTAATTTCAAAATTCAGGAGATAAGGCCTGACTCTGACCTTTTCTTTTTAGGCCTGCACCTGATTATCACGTTCCGTGATGATGTTATATTGCACATGGTAGTGTCTAATTCCAGCGTCTGGACAAATTGATGTAAAAATCTTCCTGGTAATCAACAAACAAGGGTATAAATACCAACACCCCATGCAGCCATAGCCACCACAGAAGGTCCATCGTGGTGCTTAAACTCTGCCTCCTGCCTGGCAGCTGCTGGGTACCCATGGAGGGTGCCCAGGGCTGCCACCAGCCCCTCGGGGACGGGGCAAGGGGAGAGCCCTGCCCTGTGCCCTGTGGTGCCGCCTGCTTCAGCACCTGCCACAGGGCTCCCCGAGGCTCCTGCGCCCCTCAGACTGTCCCCTGAGCAATGGACGGTGCCGGGGTGCCCTGTGGCACCCGTGCCAAACAACCCCTTGCCGCGGGTGTGTGGCTGGCAGCCAGTGTGTGTCAGCCGTGCCGTCCAGCCGATGCTTCCAGCCCATCGAGCTTTGGCTGCCCAGCAGGAAGTGGCGTTCCCTGCCTGCATGGCTGCCTTCGCCAGAGGCTTTCCCTGGCTCCTGAAGGAGGGAGGAGGGACGCTTCTTTGTTAGCTTTCCTTCTCCCTGCCTGCAGCCAGGGCTCCCCGAGCTGGGTGCCCTTGCTTTCCCTGGGCCAGGCAGTGTGGTGCCCAGGGGCCGGCGGGATGGGACAGAATGGGATGGGAGGGTGTGGAATGGGATATGGGGAATGGACCTGGAGGCTGACCTGGCCTGGCTGTATTCGCCCCAGGCTTTCTTGCTCAGCATCCTTGTTTTGCCTGTGGCTCCCCTGGGTATTTGCATTTTAATGCCTCTCTGCTTTTGTTCACCAGGGGTTCGACTGCAGCTTCCTCCAGCACCCACACGGATCTCTGGGTGAGAAGGGCCTGGCCCCTCAGTGGCAGGAAGGACTTTTACCAGTACACCAGAAATTGGGTTATGGGGCAGTAAATCCCAGCTTGAGTGGTACTGGAGAGGCAGCTCTTGCTAGGGATTCCCTGAGCAGCCTCCAGCCCCAGTGTGCCTGTCCCTGGTCATCCTCCCTGGCAGGAGCAGCAGCTCCCAGGGTTAGGGAGCACAATCCCCATGGCATAATGTGGGAACCTGGGAGGTGCTGGGTGGAGGCAGGGGCTGGGGCAGGGGGTGGTTGCCTGCTCTGGGGTTTCTGCTCTGTGCCTCGCAAGAGGCAGCCCTGGCTCAGCACAGAGAGGGGCAGTGGGGCTGTCCTGGTGTGACTGATGGCACACTTGGCTGGCCAGGGCCATGGTTAAAGATTAAAACTGGATCCCGTTTGCAATATTTATCTTGGGAGAAGGAGGGCCCCAGCTTGTTTGGTTTATGGGAAGTGTTGGGAAAAGGTGACACTGGCGTCAAGGGACCCAGCAATTCTGGTCCTCACAGCATGTGGGGTCCTTGCAGTCCCCACACCATGAGCAGGTTACTCCTACCTTGGACATCAGACCTTATATTTAAAATCAGATCGAACAAACTAGCATAACACGTTGCAAAATACTGACACTGCATTAACTGGCAGGGAACCAAATGATGGGAAAACTGATTTCTTGTTTCCATGTATACGATTTTACAAAGAGTTGCCAAAAACTACTTAGAATTTTTCAATAGTCTGTTTAGCACCTAAATGATCACTTTTTATGTAATGTTGGGGTTTGGTGTCCCCAAAATATCCCATAGTGCCTCTTGCCAGACAACAAGTGCTGACCATGAAGATGGATTTGGCAATGGTTTAGGCTTCAGTAGTGGTTAGAGGGAGAGCCTGCACATCCCACCACCGAGGCTGTTGGCTGCCCTCCAGCACGGCACATGCTGGCTGTCCATGGACATCCCCTGCTGCAGGGCTGGGAGAAGGCAGCAGGGCAGGTGTGCTGCCCTCAGGGCCAAAGGCTGCTGGGCTGTAGAGTCCCCTGGAATAGAAGGTAAAACTCACAGGCTGAAGCAGGGCAATCTGTCCTTCTTACTTGTGTTCTGTGGGTAATGGAGGTGGGCGATAAGATGTTCTTTGGAATGCAGTTCACATTAATGAACAAATGCCCTGAGCCAAACTGTCCACTGATTTACATGCTTTGTAACACCACATATTTCCTGAGAGTGCAGAATTTGATCCATCACACTAAGCTTGTTGCACTGTTTAATGAAATATAGGGAGCAATAAACAGGACCTTTGGCAACTCTCCTGAAGAAGTTTTCCAGTAAAACCTTTTTGTTTAAGGCCAGATGCACAGAAAAGCTGACACACCAATGTGCAGAACCCAGAGCTTGGAGTGCCCTGTTTATCCCTCCTGATCTCTGCCTGCTGCACACAAAAAAAGAAGTAGGGGCACGATGAGGAAGCCCGAGGCACGAGGGAAAGTTGTCTGGCAAGGGAGCTAAAAAGCACCAATGGAACTTTTGGTGAGCTGTTAATGGGGAGCAGGTGAGCAGGGGTTGTTCTGCTGCTCTGCGGGGGGGGAAATGCTGTTTGTGGGGAGCAGAGGCTGCTACTGGTGCTGAGCTGTCCCCATGGCAGGAGGTGTGGTGAAGGGGTCCAGGGGGTCTGTCCTGGCCAGAGACTACCCGATATTCCTGGCAGCAGCTGGCACAGCTGGGTGCAGTGGGCAGCACTCGGCAGGATGTGGAGATCCGTACGCTGGGCATGGGGCTGAGCAGAGCACACCTTGGGTCAGCCATGGAGCATCTGTCACCAGTGTCCAGAGAGGAACCAGCAGCAGGGCCTGGCACCCAAACCCTCCTTCTCACCACTGGCTCCTGTTAGCCCAGCATCTAGTACGAAACTTGGGCTGCATGAGACTGTGTGTGTGTTTTGCTAGGGTGTGGTAGTTGTGGCGTGCTTTGATACCATTTCAGCACATTTCCAGCATATCCTTTAAATTACAGAAGGCTTTTTGATTAAAACTAGGGTCTGGTGCTCAGCAGAGTGTGGAAACCCTCCTGCGCAGGCCCGCTGTTATTACTGACAGGAAGCAAGACAGGAAATAATAATAAGGAAGAAGCGGACACAGCTGAGTTTTACAGACTTTCAATGCACAATAAAACATTTTATTTAAAAACAATGCATTCAATATTGTGTTTTGGCACATGAATCAATGTTGCAGGCACATTCACACCACAGAATCACATTGCTGATTGCTCCCGAATGAATCGTTGTGTGGTTCCCCAGCAAGGATGCTCAGGAGGAGGACGCGGGGCTCTGGCACGAGGAGCCAGGGCCCTGCTCACAGCGTGCCCCTGGTTACAGGCAGTGTGTGGCAGGCAGGCCGTGGGGCTGGGCCCCATCCTGGTCCTGGTCCTGGTCCTGCTGACGCCTCAGGAGCTCCCATGGGAGCAAGGCTGGACACCACCAGCTCCACTTGCAATGTACCTCACCCCGTGTGCGGCTCTGTCATTCACCTGAGACTGTGCCCTGGCCCTTAGTGATCATCAGCCATTGAAAAATAAATAATGCTTTTACTATGGCCATTCAATAATGAATCCTTTATCACAATTATGGCATTTTTTCTTTTTTTTTTTTTTTTAATATTTATCTTTTTTTATTTAAAACAACTCCATCAGGCATTGAACTCTATAGCCATTAGAATAAAGACACATTAATTTACAGAAAACCTGCTTTTTCCTAAATGATCTGTTTTTGCAACCTCCATTCACAGTTATAGTTCACAAACACTTGCTTTTTGGTCTGCTCCACAATTAAAACTGGTAGCAGAAATGACTTTGCTTTCATGTATCTTGCTACCATTCATGGAAGAGATGCAAGCAATGAAAATACAAACCCAAGATGCATAAAAGAAGAGAAGGTAACACACCTGTGCCCACTCCTGTGTACAGCCCTGCTCCACATCCCCCTGCCCGGGGGCCCCATCCCCCCTGACCTCACCCTCATCCCATTGCAGAGGGGCTGGAGCAGGATGTGGCCACGCAGCACATGGGACACTGCCCAGGGCTGAGCAGGCTCCACATCCTGCCAGCCCCTTCCCTTGGAGCTCGTCGGAAGGACTTCTCTTGATTTTGTAAACTAAACTGTTTTGTACTTACAAATACTGATCCCGTTGCATTAGGCATCCCCTCCCTGAGCTATCTTTGCTCAATGACACGTGCCCTGGGAAAGGATGCTGAGCCCAGAGCCACCAGTGCAAACATGGGGAGGTGTCAACCCACTTCTCTGCTCTGAGCCCTAACGTTAGGTCCTGCAAGAAAAGCAGCTGGAGAATGGGGATTTGGGCAAGAGCCCAGGCTGGCCCCCAGGCATCAGGAGGGTCCTGCCCTGACTGGGGGGCAACCCCACCCTGGGCCTGCTCCCACCACTCGGCACAAGCTGCCCTTCTTCCACTGGTCACTCTATAAAAGCAGAATTCAAAGAGCATCTAAGAAAGCAGGCAAAAACAAAAGGTGCACATTTTCAGGCTGTTTCCCACATTGCTACAGCTTGGACAAAAAAAAAATATTGATACCAAGAAGCAATTTACTTTGGGCTGTATTGCACCATTGATTTTGGGGCAGAACTCCCCATTAAAATCAATGATTCTGAAATGTTCAATGTGGTTCTGAAAAATCGATGGGGAGTTTTGCTTAAAAATCAATGATATAATATGGCGCTCTGTCAATGATTTTTCTGTATTCCCATTTCCGAATATTTGCAGCCGTTTTCCTGCTTCCGTCTCTGCACTCAGCACTTCTTTGTGCCTCTGGAAGGTTCCAGCTGCTCTGCCAGGGACTGAGGGGGTCCTGTCCCTTGCCAGGGGTGGGAAGGGGTCCCCCAGATATTCCCCCAAGCAGGGTCTGCTGCCTTCTGCCGTAGCTGGACCTCACCAAAACGGGATGAACCTCAGCGAGATGCACCGTTCATTTCAACTGAGCAATATCAAACTAAGGTGCTGTGCGTTAAAGCCCCTTTCCACCCCCATCCTCCCCACTGCCTGGGGGCACATGGGGCATGGCAGACCCCCTGAGCACAGCCGTGAGAAACAGACTGGGGGTGTAAGTCATGGGGAGGACAGAGGTCCCAGCTGTGGGCGATTTCCCCAAGTTTGTCATGATTAGGAAGAGAAATCAGATTTACAAAAGTAAATTCTGAAAAATTAACAAACTACCCTGGGGCAATCCAGGCCTGTGGTTTCGGCTCCTAATTTTTCCATTCCATGACAAAACTGTCACCTTCCTCTGCTGGTTCAACTCGGAGACCTTCCCACCGACCTGCACAGTTGCTGGCAGGTTCCTCTGTTCCCAGGCTGGACATGCCACCAGGCAGTGCCCTGCTCTGCCCGAGTCCCTGGGTGGTCCTGTGGCCCTCAGGTGGAGCTGCAGCTGGACCAGGGCAAGGTCTTGCCCCCCTCTAAGCATCCCCCTTGCAAAAAGGGTCTCCTGGAGACATGAGGTGCATGGATGGGCACATGTTTCTTTAGGCTAATGAGTGTTTCCTTGCAGCTACACCAAATTCCAAGCAGCTTTGCCTGGGAAGGCCGTGCGCAGCCGAGCGGGCGGTGCCAGCGCCGTTGCCCACTGGAGCCGGCAGCCGAAAATGTCCAGAGCACATTGGCCTCCACACTCCAGCAAATGCTGATAGTTCACATTTCCTTCATTTGCTCATTAACAAGCACTCCCTCCATTACATTGATAACCTGCCTGTTAATGCCAACATCTGGCATTGACTCCAGCCTGTCCCTGCGCTCCACGGTGGCCTGTGCCCAGCACAGCCAAGCTCTGCTCCCCAGCCCTGGCCCTGGCGCGTGGCCACAGCACAAATTATATGTGAAAATACCACAAACAACTCATATGGCACCACATGGCATAAAACACCACGACCACAGCACAACTATGTCTCCACACTGACGGCTGCAAGAGGTTGTGCCCTGTGGTGGGAGTGGCACGAGTGGCAGGGAGAGCCGGAGCCCCTGGGAACATGGAGCCAGGCTCGGCAGCAGGGAGACAAATGCTGCAGGTCCCTCAGGAGCGTGTCTGAGCACAGGGGTGACCCAATCTCCTGGCACCCCGGCCCTGAACAGCCTTTGGAAAAGCAAAATCCAGAAAATGTGGGGTCACTGAAATGGGAAAGAGAGCTTCCAGCTTCCCCTGCACCCGGGGAGCAGGATCACGGCTTTTGGGCTGGCGGAGCTGCGGTGCCACAGCGGCAGGCACCGGGAGCTGCTCTGGCCCCTCAGGTCTGGTGTTGTACTCAAGATCTCCTTCCTCATCTCCTGACTCTGCTTGGAGGCAAAGAGGCTGAGAAAAATGAAAACGTGCCATTATAAAGTATGAATTTAAATTGGACTTTGCACTTTCTTTCAGTGTATGGTCAGTTCTCAGCATTGTACAGAATAGTAGAAAAATGTTAAAATATGTGTAAGTACCCCTGTTGTAACAAGAAACACCCCTATTTTACAGGGCCCTTTCTCCTGAGACATAATAGCAAACATTTTCAAACGATCAGTGACCCTAAGGTTGTCTACTCTCCAACAGCCTGGTTCCCAGCAGTGCCAAGGAATCCAGGGCATCCTTTGGCCATCTTGGATGGCTGTTGGTGACTGGAAAACGGCGCCACTGGGTTAGTGTGGATTTAGGGATGTAAATGGGGAAATCTGGCAACTATATTTCCTCTTCCCTGCACTCCTGCTGTGCTTACTTCCCTTTAAAAAACATTATTGGAACTCTCAGGGCCTGAATGCTGCTGCTGCTGCTGACAGCCCTGTCAGCTTCCAGCCCAACACATCTCCAGAGAAACCTGCTACCATTTATCATGGTGATTTAACTTCAAAATCAAAAGACCAAATAGTATCACCCGGATGGGAATGACCCGTTTCAGCCTGGCTAATCTGGACTAGGATTTGGCCCAAATTGAATGAAAAAGCTGGAGTATTCCAAGAGCAATATAAACAGCTAGCTTAGGTACAAGCCATATTGTCACCTTCTTCTTCATATTATTCCTAAAAAAATGTAAAATTCAGTAAATACGAAAATATGCAAGCGGTGGAAATAAAGGATCCACACTGAAGAACTTGCACATGACGATGAACTGGAATTCCGAGCGGCTTTTGCGATTGGCCGTGGCAATGTGTGCTAAGCTGCTGAGAGCAACACATACAAGAGAAGCAACCCTTTTTAAAATCAGCATTTCTAACTCTAACCAGGAAGGGGCAACAAAATTAAGAGATTTAGGGCATTTAGTGGAATGCTAAAATATGAAAATCTCTGAAAACATACTGTGTAGCATATCTACAAATGCAAAGGATGGCAGCGTTGCTGCGGCATGGATAGCATCCACAGAGCCTGGCCAATGCATGGGCACTGCTAAATGTGCTTGAACCCTGTGGCAAGCAGGGGCCCGGGTGGCTGAAAAGCATCTTTAAATTATGGAAAATATTTGAGGGTGGGGTTGGTTGTGTGGGGGTTTTTCTAGAATTATATCTGAAGAATGTTTGATTGGGTTTTGGGCACTTTTTAGACAATCATTTGGCACTTCAAGATTTTGGTTCTTAGGCACAATGCGACAAAGTGAGTTTGGCCAGTCCTTCACCGTGCATCCTGTAGAGCAGCTGGAACTCTGCAGGCAGCTGGTGGGACTCCTGCCACTTGGTCGTGAACTTGGTTCCCTTCTTATCATAGTAGTGGTACGGGAGGTCCTCCCGTGTGTTGGGGTCGAACCCGAAGGGCCAGAACCCGTACAGGTGGATCTCCTCACACACAGCAGAGGCAAGGGTGTACATGAGAATACCTGTGCTCAGCCTCTTGGGTGACAAGTGCTTGTTCTTCCAGTATCTGTGGAAAAAATGAAGGCACGTTAGTCTGGGGTGCAAGTAACGCCACCAGTCTGCTCTAAGGAAAGAAAGTTCCTGCTGGAAACTGTGCACAGCCTGTGAACATCCCTCTGTGCTCACTGAGAAGAGTGAGCTCTTCCACAGCCATGATTTCCTTGTGCAGCATCTCACCCTGCTCCCCATCCTCCTCCCATCTGTGGAAGACCCCAGGGATGCTCGGTGTGAACCAACCCACCTCTGCTGTGCATCTGTGAAGAACCAACTGAAGTACTGACTGAAGCAATCACAAAACTGTTTGCTCCAAGCAGTACAGGGTCCTGATTCACTAGACAGTGCTGACCAGATCAGGCACAACTAGAAAAACAACTGAGTTGTATTTGTACAGAGAGAGACGTATTTTGACCAGTGAAAAGCAAGGCAAAATGACACACCTGTTAACATGCTGCATTATATTTCCTGGCCAAGCCAACTGGACCTTTAGTTGCCCCCTGTGCTCCACAAAGAAGTCAACCAGTGTTCTTGTCACTGTTGCTGATGTGTGGAAGAAAAAGGCAGGGATCCAAAGAATGGCCCCATCGAGCTTCTTCAAACTTAAAAAGAAGTTGTTGCGATCCTGAATGGTCAGAAGATTGTTGTAATACTTTTCCAGGATGCTGGGGTTGAAGGTCGTGAGATTGGTTTTCCTTCCAACATCTTTTTGGAAAGCCTCAGTTGGAGCAAAATTGCAACGAAAAACAAAATCAGATTTATCTATCTCTTGCCCACACTGGCTCCCAGTCAGGATCCCACTGTTTCCAACCACAGCACAGATGTTGTAATGCTTGTTCAGGATGGGAGACACGTCGGGAAGCAGCGACCTGAAGTTATTGCTGATAGAGAAAACATACTTATGGCTGGAATAATCATAATGCATCAGCTGTCCAATCCGGACACTATTCTTGGTCAAAGAAAAATTTTTTATGACGTCAACATGCTGAAGGATTTCTTGCCTAAAATAAAACAGGAGAAGAAAGAAAACATGGAGTTATGTTTCCCCTCTTTCTGCAGTGCAGAGATTTCCTTCCAGCTAGGCTTAAGTTTTTCCTCTTTTTTAATGCAGTAGTTTGCAGAGTAATGTGATGCCATGGCTTTTAAATTAATATAAATAGATGGGAATTATGAAGCTGGCTCCTCACCTAGACCTCTGCTTGGCTTTACTGGGAGGTCCTGACCGACACCAGCTAAGGATGTGTCTGTGTCTCTTGGACTTAAAATATTAAAACACTGGGCTTGCTGTGTAAGTCAGAGGCATGCAGGTATCCGTGCAGCCCTTGCTGAGGGCCAGTGCACAGCACAGTCCTGGTTGTGCTGGGACGTGGGCCTGGTGGGTCAGGCTGCTGCTGGTGCTCTCCACATGCGCTTCACTCTTGGAACAGGGCTGTGGATCTCTGGCAGTGATGTGGAGTGAAACCAAGCAGTCTGGGATATTCAGTCGAATGACCAGGGGTTGATTTTTAAATACATATGGTTTTTGTGTTCTCATTAAGAAGGAAGAAATGACAAAAACAAGGGACTGTCACTGTCTCCATTTATAGAAACATAATTCCTTAATGTCTTAGTTGGGCAAGCACGTCAGCATTTTTACAAGGGTTATTAAAGATACTTCAAAACCAAACAAAACCAACCCTGCTCAGGAATTTCCCTCGCAGGGCACACAATTAGAAAACCAATACCACTTGATTTGCTCATGTTTATGGAAAACAGCCTTTCCTCCAGCTCGCATCCTCCAGTGCCTAAGCATTAATGGAGTCCCACTGGGTGCCCTAATTATGGGTTATGGCTAACGAACAAGTGCAAAGGCAGATCCTGAGGCATTAGCTAAAATCACCAGAGGGGTGGCACATAGAGGGACTTTGAAAGGACAAGCTGGTGGTGCCAGGAATGAAGCAATGCTGAGGGGTAGCCACTGTCACACCAGCCTTGCAGGTCTCTGGAAAGGATGGGGCAGGAAAAGTGCCATCTCCTCTCTGTGGCCTATGACTTCTTGGGGCAGCAGGAAGCGTTCAAGGCCACTACTTGCCCCACTGTGCCTGCAGCAGTGCTGGCCTGTAACCAGAGAGTGACCAGAAGGCAGGAAAGAAGCCCAAGCCCTGCCCACCAGCACCGAGGGTGCAGCAGCCCCGTCCTGACTCTGCTGGATGCCTGGGCTCCTGCTTCTCTGGTGGCATATGTGAGCACAGCCTCTAAACCAGCAGGCACTTGTCAGGACAGAATTACAGTCCAAGGTGGAAATAGCTATCTTAAATGGCTAAATGTTTTTCTTTTATTTTCTAGATTATTTTTTTTAGTACATATCTGTAAGTATATATATATGAAGTATATAAAGTATGTATTTACTGATATGTATGTATCTGTATCTCAGTAAAGCAAATAAATAAAAGAGGCTGGCCAGACACCACCAAGTTCACATCACAGTGAGAAAAATTAAAGCCCATTTCACTTCCCTTTAAGTACAGAGCAGCTTTGAGGAAGTTGTGGGAAGCCAGAAACCTTTTCCATTGGCACCCAGCAGGGAAGGCAGCACAGCCTGCAGCTGAAGCAGAAGGTGATGCACAAGGGGGGAGTTTCCCTGGATGCAGGCTTGGAGGCCTCCATCTGAGACCCTCTCCCGGGCCGCCCCCTCATTCGGAGCCATGCTGGGAGGCAGAGCAGCTCTGCACTTGCTCAGATCTGCTGTTCTCTGGGAAGTTCAGCTGGGTGTGTTGTGGCCTCCCTGAACACAGCATTTCATGGCTGTTACAGACTGATTTGTTTCAAGTTTTAAAAACCCAGCCATTTATCTTGGAGTAATGACAATTTCATTTGCACCCCAGGAAACTGGGTCACATTCTGTTTGGTAAAATAATGCGTGTTGCAGCCTGGTGCCCTGCTCTGAAATAATCAATTCTTCCAAGATAGCTGGGTAACCATCTGGGGAAATGCTCTGATTTAGCCTTTGTCTCTCACTGCTGGCAAATTACTCAGAGCTCAGAGTATTTAGCTGTTCCTGATTGTATTTTCTTAAATCCTGGCGGCAAGGGGACAGCCCAGGGAGGGCGAGAAGGGGGCTGAGGGGGACTCACCTCTGGTGTGCGAAGGCGGTCCGGTTGAAGGCCCACTTGGAGGGCTTCTCCTGCAGCTCCTGGCTCAGGGAGTTCGTGATGGGGACGAACGAGGGGTCCAGGAACTTCAGCGCAAACTGGGACCTGGGAACGAGCCCACGGACGCACACACACAGACCCACCCACACAGACAGACAGACACAGACACACGCACACTCAGGCCCGCACCCCGTTACCGGCCGTGCCCTCCCCGCCCCGTGATGCCCGGCGGCATCAGCACCATGGTCAGCGCCGGCCGCTGCCGCGTCTCTACCGGGCCGGGCTCTGCCGGGCCGGGTTCTACCGGGCTGTAACCGGGCTGTACAGGGTTGTATCGGGCTGGGCCGGGCTGGGCCGGCTTCTACCGGCCCGTACTGGGCTGGGCGGTACCGGGCCGTGCCATACCGGGTTGTGCCAGGCCATGCCGGGCTGTACCGGGCAGTGCCGTGCCGGACAGGGCGGTGTCGGGCTGCTCCCCACCTCTCACCACCCCCGGGGCATTGCGGTTCCCACGGCCGGCGCGACCCCCACCCCCGGTACCGTCGATCGTCCGGGGGGGGCCCTCCCGCTCCCCGCGGGCCGCGGCCGGGGCTGGGAGCGGGGGGACCCTTATCCCCGCTGCGGGCGAGGGGCTGCGCTGAGCCCTCGGGCCAGGCCCCCGGGGCCTTTCCAGCCGCGCCGGGCCGGGGCTCTCCCCCGGAACGGCACGAGAGGCCGCCGGGCGGCAGGGTGGGAAGGGAAGGCATGGGAAGGGCGGATTCCGGTTCCCGAGCCGTGCCGGCCGTTCCGCGCCGGGGCCTCACCTGAATCCCGCGTGGAACATGTACATGCGGGGTCCCCCCGGGCCGGCGGCGCGGGGCGCGCCCAGGACGTTGTCCTTCTTCAGCGAGACGTAGCTGATGAGAGAGAGGATGAGCAGCGCGATGCTCAGCATCACCAGCCCCAGCACGCTGGCCACCCGCACCATCTTGCAGCTCCTCATGCCGGGAGGCGGCCCCGCGGCTGGGCGTGTGCGGGGGGGGCTGCCGTGGGGCTACATGGGGGGGGGCGGCGGCGCCGGGGCGGCGGCGGGGAACGGGGCCGGCACCGGCACCGCCGGCAGCCGCAGAGAAAATGGAGGGAGCGAGCGGCGGCGCGATGAAATGGCAGCCGGGGGCGGCCGTCCCGCCGTCCCGGCCCCGGCAACCCCCGGCGGCCACGGCCTGCCCCCCCAACCCGGCAGCCACCGTGCCCCCCGACAGCTCCGGCCTCCCCCCTCGGACAGCCCCTGTGCCACCCCAGCAGCCCCGGTACCACCCGGACAGCCCTGGGATGGACACCCCCAGCAGCACTAGGTGTATGACCTGGCATCCCAAGTGTGCCCACCCCGACAACCCTGGGGTCCCCTGAAATCTCTGGGCTGCTCAGCCTTTCCTGCCAGCCTTGGGGTGCCCTCCAGTGAAGCCCCCAAAGCCTGGGGGTGGCTCAGCCTGCCAGCCACAGTGAACCCTAAGAGTCCCCATGCTGCAGTGATGCCCCGAGCCCACAGTGACACCTGAGCCCACAGGGACCCCACCAGCCCCATAGGTGCATGCAGGGGCTGAGGATGGCTGCATCAGAGAGTGTGGGCTGCTCACTGCCCTGTGCCTTCCCTGGGGGAGTCTTGGTGTTTGGGTGGGTGCAGGAGGCCCCCCTGCTCCCCAGCACAGGGCTATGGGGTGGTGGCATTTCACGGTGATGCTATAGATCACTGTATGGCACGTACAGCACTCCAGCCTGCACCTGGGCAATGCCAAACCCAGTCCTGGCTCAGAAGACCTCTTGTTCGTTGAAAGCTGGGTGATTAGGGCACACTGCCACCCAAAAGAACCCCCTTGGTAATTAAACATCCCCATAGATCACACAGCAAATCCCATGTGAACTCCAAGAGAGCCTGACTTCTGTAATCGCAGGAAAGTCTCTTGTGAACATGACTTCTGTATGCTGCAATACTTGCAGTGTTTCTTCCAGCCACCTTTTTCCCTTATAAAGCTCACACCTCCAGATAGCTCTGCCTCTGAGCCCTGAGTTCACAGAAGTGCCTGATAAATAATAAATACTGTCTTTGTAGCACCATCCTTGCTCTGGGCTATATCCTACAAACTCTCCATGCATGAAGCTCCCTTTGAAGAGCAGGAACATGAGAATCTTGCAGGGTTGGGTTTTATGTCAATGCATGGGTTCTTCAGCCTTTGGTGGGAGTTTGTCCTGAGTATAGCCTGGAGGTCTGTATCCTATTCTTAAGGGGTACTTGTGGCTTTGGTGGAGGGAGAAAAGGATGGAAATGTAGGAAATAATGCTGTTTTGCTACATGAGATAGGTTTTTTTACATGGTTCTATGTGGTTTCTGTTGTCATCCACCTGGTGCATGGCATCCCCAGTTTCATCCCAGGATATCCCACCCACAATTTTGTGCCTTTGGATATTTTGGAAATCAATTCTATAATACTTCACATTAAGTCTCGCATAGTTTCTGGCCATGGGGTGTCCTGGAGCAGAGTATGAACCTCAGTATAAGACTGTACAACCCTCTTGCCATTCCCCTTCCCCCTTTCTGGCACTCCTCAGGTAGAAGAGCAGCTCCCAGCACTTGGGGACCTGTGTCACTGCTGTTGGGGACAGCTCCACCAGAGAAGCACTGAGCTAGAGGAAGGGGGCTGATGGCCAGCCCTGGGTTGGGACTCATTTTATTCCCTGATCATGCCCAATCTCTCTGTGCAAATGAGATCCAAAGGTGCTTTGGCAAGGGGTGCTTATAACCCTGCCTGTGCCCTCTGGAGCCCACTGGGAGCCCCGCAGCGCCGCCCCCGGGGCCTGCACATGCCAACAAGTTGCAGTGGAAACAAAGGCAGTTCTTGCTTCAGATTCTTCAGAGATAGTAATATGTCAGGAGCCCCTGGAGAGGCCGAAAGTAAATGAATCAGTGCTAGAAAGTGAAGGATATCATCTGCGCTGAATGGTGAGAAGGAGTCCTGAACAGTATCTTCATTGATTTTCCTGTAATTGACACGGAGGCTCAGCTCAGCTCAGCTCAGCTCAGCTCAGCTCAGCTCAGCTCAGCTCGGCTCGGCTCAGTTCAGCTCAGCTCAGCTGGGCTCTGCTCAGCTTGGCTGGCCAGCTGCTGCCACAAGAGGAGCAGGGAGGCCCTGGAGCTGCCCCACACCAAGGAGTGCTACTCCTCACTCAGGTGGATGTTTTTTCCTGCCAAGCTATGAAAGTGGTCACTATCCACAGGGTGTTTTGCAAGCTGCAGGGAAGGATGTGTCCCTGCCAGCAGGTTCCCACTGCCCTGCAGTGGTGGTGAAGCTCCAGCGTGTGGGTTACACCAAGTCCTTAGCTGGTGATGAGCACCCGTCCTCAGGGAGTGGGTTTGCTGGAAAATACACCAGTGGCACACAGCAAGGAATTGGTAAGAGTTGCTGTTCAGATGAGATTTGAGGCTATCCAAGGAGGAATGTGGCTTCCCTATGAAACCTCCCTGCGTGCCTGACCAGTGCTGGGTGTAGTATTCCTTCAGACCTCCTTCCAGTAATGAAAAACAAATCTGCAGCAGCGAAACACAGCCTGGCCATGACTTCCCTCCCAGCTCCCAAAGGAGGAGAGTGGCCTGAGGGGCCAGCACAGCCCTGGGGGATGAGAGATGGAGCCATGGTGGGTGCCTTGCTGCAACTGCAGAGAGCTGGGCTGTGGGAGAGGAACAGGGTGAGCTGAGACTGCCAGCAGTGTTAGCATCGTGCCCGGGGCAGCTCCTGGGGAGCAGGGGGTGCTGGGCAGGGCAGGACAGCAGGACCAGCCTGCAGCTCCCCACTGGCCATTGACCACCAGCAACATTTGCCCAGTTGCCAATAAGAAAACAACCTCCAGGAAATCATAGAATCATGGAATCACGGAATCATCACAGAATTGTTTTGGTTGGAAAAAGACTTTAAGATCATCAAGTCCAACTGTTCACCCAGCACTGCCAAGGCCACCACTAAACCATGTCCCTCAGCACCCGATCTACATGGCTTTGAAATCCCTCCAGGGATGGTGCATCTGACAGGATTTTTGCCTATGCTGGAAAGGAAATGTGTTTGAAACAGGGAGAAGGATGCAGCCAGCTGGAGCAGAGGAGTGACAGCGTTTCAGCAAGGAGACACACAGCTACACCACAGGAAAGAAACCAGTAGCTGCAGTTTGAGTTCAAGCCCGACTGAGGAAACACTGGTTGGGTTGGCTGTGCACTGCTTAGGGAATGTTTCCACTCTTTGACTTATTCATGGAAATGGGACATGTTCTTTTTAATTCTACAGGAAAGTTGGGCTTTGAATATTTGCCCCTGATGAAATCAACCTTTTCTGGGCTATCGTTGTGGTTTCCCTCCTTTCTTTGAAGCTGTTGTTTAGGGTCTCCAAGCATAAGTGGGTCTCGGTCTGATGAGCTGCACCCAAAATAGTTTTAAAGTCTCTTTAACACCCAGTGCTGTCAGCCTGCTGGGGTGTGAAGGGCTCTGAATTTATTTGCAGAAGCATTCTGCCTCCTCAGCCAAGGCTGCTGGGTTGCAGTGCCTGAGCTGGCACAGGGAGCTTGCTCCCGGGGAAGGCAGGGGGCGGCTCCAGGGACGGCACTGCCGCGGGGCTGCGGGACCAGGCGGGACCACGGAGGGGACCCCAGTGGGACCCCGTCAGGACCCTGGGAGGACCCCGGCAGGACCCCGTCCATCCCATTGCCCAGCCCGGAGGTTTCCCTGAGTCACTCTCCTGAGGAAGGCCCCGTGGCTCCTGCTGAGGCAGCGCCGGGGTAGCTAAATGCTTTGTTGAATGCCTGCCCGCCTGCGCCTAAGTGCTCTCTGCACGGGTGGCTGCTGAATTGGGCTTCCTGGGACAATTATTTTGAACATAAGTACCCAAAGTCTGCTCTAGTTCTTTCCTAAGTGCTTAAGTTATTTCGTTTTAAAAATCTGGCACTGCATCCTGATACCTGTGGTCAGACCAGTCCCAGATATGTAGTTACTTTAATTATATTTGCAAAGATGCTTGCTGGACATAAAGGGCACTTGTCTCTTTCCAGCTTTACCACGTCCAGGATTTTCTTTCAGCCTTGAAGCCCTCACTTTGGCAGCCCTGGAAGCCTGCTGCCCATCCCCCCCGAGCCCAGGCATGGGCTGGCCCATGCATTGCTCTTGTCCCACCGGGAACGTGCAGGAGTTCAGCCCCATGTTTCAGTGGAAAACGATGTCAAAACCCAGGAGTGATCCTGGTGTGCCAACAGGGAGGGAGCAGCATGCCTGCCATTGCCTTCTCCACTGGAAATGCCAGCCCAGGGGGAGCTGGGCAAGCCTGGCAGGGTTGGGCTGGGATGCTCAGCACTGTGGGAATGCACAGCACTGCAGGGACACATGGCACTGCAGGGACACATGGCACTGCAGGGAGGCACAGCACAGCAGCAGTTTGTGCCTCTGCCACTCGCCCCAGCCACTGCTGTGGGTGTTGTCCTCAGCTTCCCAGGGGAAGCCCCGTGTGCTGGCACATGGCTGCTGCCCTTGGGGATGGGATTGACCTCACCAAGGACACACAGCTCTTCCATGGCCAACACTGCCAGGAGGGCTGGCCCAGTGTGGAGCAGTGAGTGGTGTGCATGCTGCTGGGTGGCCTGTAGATTACTTGTATTTAGACCTAATCCTCTGCACTGAAAAAAACCCCAAATCTCTTCCTTTTCCTATGGGATGATTATCACAGACTCTAGAATGAATTTAAAAAAATTAATCCTGGGGGATGAGATTGGTTTTGGAGCTGCAGGGTGGTGCTGGCCAGACATTGAGGAGGCTGGTAAACAAACCTTTCCCAGAGCCAGGACATTAAGGCCTGATTGCGCTCCCGTGGCTCAGATGCACCTTCCAATGGAAGGGATCCTAAATTTCATCTAGTCCCAACACCCTGCATGGGGAGGGACATGTCCCACTAGACCAGGAGCCCATGTTCCTGCTGCCAGGCCTGATGGATCTGTAACTGTTATGGAGCAAGCCATGAATATTGCATGTGGATCCACTTCTTGGAGTCTCCACTGCCTGGGTGCCAGGGCTGCCATCAGGAAATGCAAGCAAGGAGGAATAGCTGGGGATCAGCCCTTCGGCTGCCAGAGGTGGAAGGGGGGTTTGGAGGTGGTGAGCAGCAAGGCAGGGGCAGAAGGGACCAGTCCAGTTCCAGGGGCTGTGGCCAACATCTCCCATGGGCAGGGAGGAAGGGGAAGAAGGAAGGAGGGGCAGCTGACTTCCAAGTCTCACTGCCAACTTCTGCAATAATTTTTAATCCCCAAAAGCAAAGCCACAAGATCTAGCATGATGGTAGAGCTGCTGTGGGCTTCCCCAGAGGCAGGGATTCATCCCAGCATTTCAGGTCAGGTCTGTTCCCCCTCTAGGTGGTCCAGGGCAGCTGTGGGGGACCGAGGGGAGTTTGAACCACAGATGGAAGAGCCCCTCCAAGGAGGTTACCCAGTGACATTCAGTTAGGAGTTGGAGATTAGGTCCTGGTTGAATTTTCCACACTAATCGACCTGAGAGGGACAATTCATTTTTGATGATGATGCCCCCACTCCTCTCCCTGCACACTGGGCAGCTCTGCTGATTTCATTAGGATCCACCAGGCAGAAGCAAGAGCAGACCTTGGCCCCCTTAATTAAGAGGACTGTTGCTAAAGGTGGAATGATGGAAAATAACTAATCCTATAGAAGAACACCCAATGCTGAGAAGGTGAAATACATAATTTAGGAACCAGGATGCCATTATGCAATATTAATTGCAGACAGCATGTCTGAACAGCACGACATGCTGGGAGTCATGCTGCAAAGCTGCTGAAGAGGCCAACTTGGCTCTTGGCATTATATGAAGAGCCCAAAGAGCTCCAGAGTACATGGCATCTGCCGTGGGGGTCCGGCTGGGTTTGAGGGGAGCAGAGGGTCTGCAGGGCTCTGCCAGCCCACTGCCCAGGCACAGGGAGCTCATATCTCCCCTCTGACAGCTCTGCCAGTGGAACCTCAACCAATTTCATTAATTACAGTCCTAATTGTGCTAAGGGATCTTTGGCCTCCTAGGAGGACCCTTGCCCTTCTTTGCTAAGACAATCGGATTATTCCTACTAGTGCTGATTGTCAGGGCCTTCTTTGCTGCTAAAATATTCTCTCTGCTTCCTAATCAAATGACTTAAAAAGGCCAAACATGGAACTTTCAACAGCAATAACGAATACGCCTATTTATTTAAGCAGGCACAAGAAATAGTAATTCAATAGGCAATTCCTAGAGAGGGCTATAAATGAATGCAGACAGAAGGTCCACTTGTCTCTGATGATGCTCTGAGAGTCAGATACTGGATGTAAAAGCTCGTTCAGCTCTTTCTCTTTAACTCAAAAGGAAACAGAGAAATACCTTGAAAATTGGGATTGTTTGTCACACCAGGGATGGGGATAATTCAGGCAGAGGATTTTACCACTGTTGCAGAACCAGGAGCTTAAATACCCTTGTGTGGGGTGCAAAGCAGTGGCAAACAAGCACTGGGAGGTCTGGGTGCCCCGGGGGGCCTGGGTGTCCTGGGGGTGGACAGCAGGGCAGGGTGGGCTCCTGTCCCAGGTCCCGTGGCACACAATTCCTTGCTCCCACAGCATCCTGTTTGAAAACGTTGCATCAAGGAGTTATTTCTTAAATGACCATGATTTTATTTTCTAGTCCTAGCTAATGAGCTCTTTGTGTAATGAATCATAAATTACTTAGAGCAAGATCTTTCTTTTACTTAGAAAGGGTAAAAAATTGGCGGCATCTCCAGCCTGTGCCTGCCGTGCCCGCACGGCCATGGATTTTTCCAGCTGAAGCTCAGATAGGCACAAGCCCTAATTTTGCAGATAAACAGCTTCTATTTCATTAAATGAGCTCTGCACAGAATGTTTGTCTTAGTTATTTCCAGAAAATTAATTCATAGGGTTTAATCTGTTTAGCATCTGATTAATGGGATTTTTAATCACCCATAATAATGATAATAAAAGGCTTAAAGTAATAACAGAGGAAAAGGTGTGTATTTGTCTTTGCTATTCCCATTGTCCTGACAGTCATCAGTGCTGCACAATAACTCATGATATTTGGCATTGTTTCTTTCGGAGCTATTGATCAGATGAAAAAAACAGACCTTGTTTGAATCTGATCCATTTAACCATTTTTGTAAAATTACCTATTATCAGGAGAGGTACCTTTGAAGCAAGGATTTCAGCCTCCTTGAGCCAAGACACATCTGTACCGTTCACTCCTGTGACACAAACACCATTAAGCCCATGTCTCCAATAATTAAATGCCTGCTGCGTGACACCTAAAACCATATTTGTTGTCAGATGTGGCACAGGGTACAATAGTGATATATTAGAGAGTAAATTTAGTGTAAGGGTGACCATGCTGCGGCAAAGAACACTGTGCTGGTGGGATGTGGCTTTCATGTTGCTGATCCTCTACCAGGGTGCTTGCCCTGTGCCATGCTGGGGGTTGGAGGTCCTGCCTGGCCACTGGAATCTGGCATAAGGTGCCAAAGCTGTGGCCAGGGCTCGTCCTCCCCTTCAATGGCTTTAACACACTTGCTAAACCCTTTCTGTGGGGGTGCAGAATGGCCACAGCTCCTGCAGGGCCACGGTGGTGGTGGGGCCAGTGAAGGGCTGGGCTCTGCCTCCCACTCTCCCTTGTCCTGGTATCCCACAGGATGGCTCTGCTCCAGGCCCTGCCATGCCATTCCCACGCCGTGTGGTGGGGCTGGGATGTGATGAGGCTCTTCCAGGACCAGGGGTGGTCAGGTTTTGTCCCCATGGTGCAGATTTGAGCCACTGCTGGAGAAATATCCTTGTGTTTTAATTTTTGTTGTTTATTTGCTTCCTTACTTATTTTAAAGGGAAAGATGTTTTTCATAGGACCAACCATTTTCTTGTATGTGCATGTAAATACAATGCAGGGATGTCACTGAAACGATGGAATAATGGGAAGAGGGGAAAGCTGGAGCTGTTCTGGCTGGCATTGGCAGCCCCGGGGTATGGGAGCTGTGCGTTGCTGTCCTGGCTGTGACAGTGTCACCTTCTCGAGGAGAGAAATGGGGTTTTTGGTCTGAAGCTGTGTACTTTTGGCTCTGGCAGGGTGAGAGGGAGGTCAGGGGGGAGCTCAGCACTTCCCGGGCAGGAATCAATAGCTCTGGCCAGCTGCTCCGAGCGGGGAGCATGGGCAGGGAGGCCAGGAAGCACGTGCTAAGCGGGGGAGAGGCATCCACTCCTCTCACCGGGCTCCTGCCCTCTCCTGCTCTGAAATGGGAAAGAAATGGATCGATTTTTTTTTTTTTTTCCCCTCTTTTTGGGGCGAGGGGAAATTGCAGAATGAAGATGACTTTGAAAGAACGAGATGGATGGGAGTAGCTGGAGCTCATCCTCCACGGGGGAGAAAAATGCAGCACAAATGATGGTGTTAGCGATCCATCCTTCGGTCAGGGCTGCATCTGGAGCTCCATCACGGAGGGGCCAGAGCACAGGGGGTGGGGGATCTGCTAATGCAGGGCCCTGAACAGCCTTCACCAGCCATTGCCAGCAAATAGTCACAAATGGTACGAAGTCTGAAAACCCCATGGGGCTGTCCAGGGACAGAGTGTTGGGGTTTGTGACCAGGCTGTCACCCCAGCAGTGAGGGGACGGGGTTTTGTAAGGTCTTGTTCTGGGAGCAGTGCCACTGAGCAGACCTGGACCATGGCACCCCCATGCCAAATCCCTCTCTGCCATTCAGCCCCAGGCTGAATAAATACATATAACAAGTCCCAGGTGGGAGCTGGAGCTGCTGCACACAGCCTTTCCCTAAGAGTGCTGCAGGAATGGCAGGATTCTCTGCTCCGTGTGTGCAGATGTCCCCACTAATGTGGGCAGGGGTCCCCCAGACTTTATTTGAGGGGGACTGCTGAGTCCCCATGGCTCCTGTGGCCACTTCTGCAGCTCCTGCCGGAGGGAGGGACCCCACCACTGGAGGAGAAATGTCAGGTTTCAGGTACAGCCTGTGCTGTGCAGCCATACACACATCACCTACAGGTGTGTGCCCAGCCTTGTGTGGCAAGGTGCCATGCTACCAAGGTGTCACTGGGAGGAATAAATTCTGCCAGGGATTCAGCACATTCCTTCCTGCAGGACCGTGCCATACGCAAAGTTTGCAAGGGAAGACAAACATTTATGGAATAATCCCAATTTTCCAAGGTGACTGGTTATGGACCTGTTTGCGTGTGAGCCCACACTCCTGTCGAGGTGGGAGACACAGCCCTGTGCTCATTACTCTGCTCCCAGATGAACAGTAAGTCTCTGGAACAGTACTTACAGCCTGTAATAATATTACTGCTCGGTCTGCTACATGGTCCCTCAGTCATTTTTTCAATTAAAAAAGGACCAATGCTCTATTAACCTTTTGCCTGCGACTCCATTCTTCATACAGCTGCTGGCCTGAGCTTGCGAGCCATGTATTAAAAAAGGCATATATTACTGTAAACCATCTCCAAGTTTTCTGTCATCAGAAAGATGAAGTATCATTTTTTCATTTAAAAATATGAGACAGTTTATCAAATTCACAGCCTCTGAACTGGTGGTGAAATCTCTTTGTTATCGTGAGGCTGAGGGGAGCGGGGGTGAAGCCTTGCAGCACCAGGGCTGCCCAGCCAGCCAGGTTAGCCACACTCCTAACAGCCCTTCCCATGGGGACAGATGTATTCTGCCTGCTAAATTCTTTGGCAGAGGTGTTGGAAGCTCAAGTAAATATTATAAATAAATACATCCATTTTCATCATGCTGGGGGGCGGATCCTGGGAAGGTTCATTATTAGGAACCGCTGTTCCTGGCTGTCCCATGGCAGTGGCAGCATGTCCAGCCCTTCCCAACAGCCTTTCCTCGTGCCTCTGTGGCTTTATATCTTAAAATTTTAAAACTTCATTTCACTTACGATTTGAGGAGAGTTTTATGGGGCAAAGTTTGGTTACAGACCTAGGCAGGGTGGTGGCATGACCCCAATATTCCATCACCTCCACTAAGCCCTCGTTGTGCCACGAAGCAAGCTGGGTTTTATTTTGTTTTGAGCTTGATTTGTTGCTTTTTTTTTTTCCTTTTCTTAAAGCACCAGCTACCAGCTGTAACTACAGAGACCCATTAGACAACAGCTCTCAGACAACAGTCCCAAATAGAGCCTTGCAGCAACCCTCCCACCCAGCACAGGGCAGCCACAGGGCAACCACGGCCCCAGCACTGTAACTGTGGCACTGGCTGTGCCAGTCCCACTGGGACCTCCCACTCGACAAGGCAGGATGCAATGGAAGATGGAGGGGGAGGAACATGCTTCCAGCTTCTGTTCTGACTCACTGTGGTTCCTCATTTCTGGAAGCACCAGCCTCCTTCTGCCACCACAACGCCACGCAGTCCCAGCTCCCGGTCAGCATCATTCCTCATGGCCATCAAGGAGTGATGGGAATGAAGGAGCCAAGTGTATGTGGAAAAGAGGGTGCCCATACAATACTGCTTCACAATGGCCCAGCTCTTATGTGGGCAAACATCTGGAGTGCAAGAGTGCAGATCATTTGCAGGATAATCTCAGTTCGGGACAGTTCCTACATCTGTCCCCTTGCCAAGGATGTAGGAAATGACTCAGATTAAATGAGAGTCAAACCAGTCAATCTCATGCACCATAAATTGGGAGATAACTCAATATGGATATTGCTATTGAGCTTTCATGCTGCAGTGCTGCATTGGAGTTCATAGATTGCTCCTTTATGAAAAGTCTTTGAATTCCACTCATTAATTCTACTTCATGCCCAACAGATTGTGCCTGTGGGGAAGGTCATGGGGAAGGCAGAGGACACCAAAGCCACTGCCCCCTCAGGGAGTTTGTCCCCATGCCTTTAATTTGGGGCTCTCTTTCCTGGCAGAGCTGGCCTGAGGGTAGAGATGTCTTGTCATTCCATCACTTTTTCCTTCAGAAGTTCCCATACTCTGAAATCAGGGCATCTTTCACTCCTTTCTCAACAAGCTCAACATGTCAGGCTCTTTTAGCTGGTTTCTTTGCAGTGTATTTTTGGCTCTCAAGTGATTTTTATGGTTATTTTCCATTCCCTCCCCAATGTCTCAACATCCTGTTGAGAGGTAAGTACCACAACAGGCTGCAGCACTGCAGTAGCTGCCTACAAGTGCCACCCGCTGCGGCAGGAGCTGCTCACCCGCCGTGCTCACATTTAGCCAGGGCTTCCATTAGCCCCTTTTTCCACAGCAGCTTTTTGGGTATCATGTTCCATTATTTATTTGAGGATAAACACCTAAAAGCTGGGTGTTTTTCAGAGCTGTTCTTCTTGGAGTGGTCTCCTCTGTGGTCCCCTCTTGTTCACATCCTTTGCTCAATATGATGTAGAAATGTGTTGGCCCAAGTGACCCTGTGGCCGCAGGAGATCCACCCCTGTACACAGCTCCATCCACACACTGGGTTTCCTCCTCAGCTGCTGATAAAAACACCAGAGCCCAGCCTTGCAACAGGCCCTGCCAAAACCAGCCCCAAACAAACGTGAGTCCTTCCTACTGCCTCCTCACTGCTTGGGCTTGTTTGTAGCTCCCCTCTTAATTTCCGACCTCCGCTGTAACCATCAGCCAGCTCATGGTGAAGATCAATGTGCCTGAAGGAAATTTTATTTACTTTTTCTCCTGCACAGGGAGATGCTGCAGCCAATATCCCCAGCAATAAATTTGATTCAGGTGCTTGTGAGGACTAACTGTGCTCCTGAGAGGGGCGGCTCGCACTGTGAGTGCTCAGAGGGCTCCTTTTGACTCCTTCCACTCAGCAGCAGCTCGTGTCCTGGTGTTTTACATCCCAGTGTTGGCACTGAGTGTGACACGGAACAGCAAAGCCAGGGAGCATGTGGGAGTGCACAAAACCCCCCTAAAAAAGGGCCATGCTCTTGTTGGCAGTAGGGCAGCCCTCTGTCACTGGCAAGTCCCCTCTGCCTTCCTGCAGAGCCAGGCCCTCTCACAGCCCCAGGAATTCCTGCTTTCCTGGCCTCCTGGCCGGGTTGGCCGGGGGCTGCAGTACCCACGGATGCTCAGCTTCCCCCAGCCCAAGGACTGCTCGGGCTCCACTCCCTGGTTTGAGCCCTGTGTCCCACCACCCTGGTAATCTCCTCTCTCCAAGGGTTTACATGGATTAGTGGGACCCTTCGTCTTAGCTGTAAATCCCCAAATGACTCCTCTAATGGGATTGACCCCACCTTTTGGAGGCTAGCTGCCTCTCTTCTGTCTTCAGGACAGGCTGAGGTACCTGCTGGGGGACTGCTGGCCTGGGGACTGCTGGGGGCTGCCCCTGCAACAGCTCGCCCTCCTCCCAGCTGCACCGATTGCCTCCTTTTGCTTCCTCACCCCTGGATTTATTATTCTACAGTGATTGTGTTGAATTGCATTTGAAATCAATTAGCACAGGTACTCAAAGATGAATGTTCATGCTCTGAAAAAAGGTGATGAAAACATACCATTTAAATAGAAATCAATTTCCTTCTCATGTATTTCTTCCTAGCTGCTGCTCGAAATTAATAGGTTTTAGATATTTGCGTGTGAAGAGGAAAGTCTCCCCTCGTGAGGCACGTCCCTCTCCCCCTCCCAGCTCCTCATCCCAGCGCCACGGCCCTCGGCATCGCACCCGGCACACCCGCAGCAGCCAGGTCAGGAGGGGCTGTAATTGCCTCCTCCCTCCTCCTCTTTTAGTGACATCATTAGCCATTTCTCCACGGGAAAGTATTTAATTCCAGCAATAATAAACACAGGAACGGCAGCAAATGAACCCCGGGCAGCTCCAGTGCTTGCCATTACCCGGTGGGCTTGATCTTTATCATAAACCTCGATGTACCAATTAGACTAACAATGAGCAGGGAGCCAACGAGGAGCACAAGAGAGGGATTAAATGCTCGTCCCTCCGGATCTCTGGGGCAGCGCCAACCTCCCTGGCAAGGCAGGCGAGAGGGGCTGCATTGCTGACCCCCACCCCCACACCCCCTCCGGACCTCCACTGCTGCCTCAGCACCCTGGGAGTGAGCTTCCAGGCTTGGGGGCTGCCTTCCTACCCTGGGGCCACTTAGGCCATTGCTGTGCCCAAAGATTGTGACAAAAGCAAGGAAAAAAAGTGAAAAACCCAAAGCATGGATTTCCTGGGGGCACCTCTCTGAGGGTAAAGGCCGGGGACAGGGTAAAGGTGTTCCCAGGAGGCTGGCTTTGCAGGGAGGTCCTGGAGCCTGCCTGAAGCCGTGGCAGGGCTGCAACTGCTCCAGCACCATCGCCCACTCCTGCTGGGGCTTGAGGGCTTCGGGCATCCCCCTGTTCAGTTACTCAGGTAAGGTGCTCCTGCATCTGCCCTACAATCATATCCTTAGACCATCCCACTAAAATGACATAACTTTCACCAAAGGCCAAAGCCCGAAGAGTGCAAGATCCAGATAAAAAGAAGAGTTATGTTGTGCTGAACTTTCCTCAAAATCTGGGGCAAAAGGACTCTTTCCCAGTGCCACAAGGAACCCTTGAAGAGGGAGCGTTCACTGGACTAAGGTACCTCTCTCACATCTCTTATTTATTATTGTCCTGTTTGCATAAGCATTCAAAGAACTCAGTCAATAAACAACCCTGATAAATAAACAATGAAACACCCCCAATTTGGCATGGCAGGCGCAGCGCGTGTTGCTGGGTGGATTTGGGGACCCAGGTCACAGCTCCGGGAGCTTTTCTGGCAAATCCCTGTACAAAACCCCAGGCAGGAGGAGGCGAGAGGGTGTCTGGGTGCTGCCCATGGGCAGTTGTTGGAGCAGAGCCCTGACCACAGGGGCTTCTACTGCCCTTTTGTATTTCCCAGCACAGAGCATCCTGAGCATCCTGAGCATCCCTGACCATCCTGGGCAACACGAGCGGTGACTGCCAGACATGGCTGCTTGTCAGTGATGGGGTTTAGAAACTCAAACCCCCTCAACCCTGCCTTTCCAAGGACCTGTCTCCTCATCCCTGCTCTTACTGACCAGGGTCTTCCTAAACTGCTTGTCCATGGGGGACCAACACTGTAATACTGTAATAATTTCATTGCTTATCTTCTTTAGTCTCCAAACTCTAATCCCCACATTGAAGCAAGCATCTGTCCTCTTCATTTACCACAGAGGCATCAAATTATTGTTCAGCCCCTCTGTTATGCCCTGATCCCTTCGATTCAGTTTTCTATCAGTATTATTATTAATCTCCTCCAATCATTTTTCCTTACCATCTGTTTTCCAGCAGGAGTCCTGCTCTTAGGCTGGTTCAGGGGAAGATCATGAACCCTGGGATTCCAAGCACTAATCCTGGCTGTGCCAACAAGGCCCTTGGTGGTGCTGGGTGAGCCAGTCCCTTGACCTCCTTGTCACCCAGATGGAGCCAGCGAGGAAGTAGGACAGCATAGAAATTGAGGTGCTGCATTGCTGCTAATGAAGATTTAGGTTGATTTTCTGGGAAATGTGGGGAATTTTCATAATGGTGAGGATGGCTGAGCACCAGTGCAGGTCTCTTGGTGAGGCTGTGGGATCCTGTAGCAGGAGGTCTGGAGTTGGCCACCAGCGTAGGGTCTGATGGAGGGCCCCAGCAGCTGGAAACAAGTTCTGCACTGTAACTGTGACCAGACACATCTCCTCCTGGTTTGAGCTCTGCCCCACTGGGTTTGTTTGTGGCCTCCAGTTCTTGCTGTGGAAGAGGTGAAAAAGCACCATTCCCTGCCTGCCATGTTCGGTGATGCTCAGGACCTCATGGAACCCCCAGCTCCTGGGATGAACCACACACAAACCACGACCACTGGGCACTTGAGCTGTCTGTATAATGTCATGAAAATTAAAGTTATGACGATCGTCCCGATGTGATGGTTCAGCTCAGTGCCTCCTGGAGGGCTGCAGTTCAGGGCCCTGTGGTGCAGGGCTCAGGAGTGCTCTGTGCACCGCAGAGACATTGCAGTCGATGCCCTCATTTAAATCTGTTTCATTTTTTGACTATGCCTACACTTTCTCTGAGAGAAAACAGGTCTTCAGTTCAGGCCCCTGGTTGAAGAGGTCAGGAATAAAAATTGTTCGCAGTTCTCTTTTTGTTCCAGGTCTCCAGGTATTGATCAGCATCTCCATTTTCCCCACTCTCAGCTTTATTCCTGCCACTGCATACTTTTGGTTTATGCTTCTTGTCAGCAAAGCTTTTCCCAGCTCCTGCCTGGCCTCCCCCAGTTGCTGCAGCACCCAAAGGCCCTCTCCAGGTCCTCCCTGTGCAGCCCAGCCCCCAGACCATGCTGAGGAGCTGCCAGGAGTGTGGGCTTGTGCTGCTGGTGCCTCAGGTTGGTAATTACTGTGCAGCACGTGTTCATTCAGCCTTCATATTAAACTCTGTTTTTATTTTTAGTTATAGATATTTGCAAAAAGTATAGATTTTTACCTTGGACTTTCCCCTGGACTGGCAATCACCAGTGGGACTTGGTAGGACTGCAAATCAGAGTTATTAAGCCTTTCTATACTCATGGAAAATGCTCATTTTTGGGTAATCACCTGGGTTATGTCTGTTTGTAGGGGTGTCAGTTGCAAACCGGTCCCCAAATCTCTGCTTCTCCTCCATCCCTTGTGTGGGGGGCAGAGCTTGATGTATTTGTTTTCCCAAGACTGTAATCTCCTTTTTGCTTTCCTAATTTTTCCTTTCTTCTCCATGTTATTTGTTACCATCTTCAGCTGAGCACCAACTGGTAGAGCCAGAAATCAATTCAGCTCTGGAGTTTCAGTCTCGGAAGAGCTGCATGGGAAAGGCCCGCCACCTTCCTGGGATAGCTGGTGACAGAAGATAAATCAGGGCAGATTTTTTGCCAACATGCCATATTTCAAACTCATAATCAGTCTGCTATCACCCCTCAGTTTCCTTCAGCACTAGGCAATCTCCTTCCAGCTCCGTGTGATTTATGTTCCCAGGTACCAACATGGATTGTACATTTCTAATCCTCTCTTGTATAACTTCTCTTTGCTGCATTTCCTTAATTACTCCCTTTCTGACCTTCCTTTTCCTTCCTCACTCCTTCTTCCAGCTTGCTCCAGGGCTTCCTTGCCCTCCATTGACCCTTCTCTCTAGTTATGGCGCGAGCATGGTGTCCAAATGCCCTTGAGACCTGGTGATGTTGGGGATGGATTTTGTGGAGGTTTTGGGGGGGCTGCGTGTTTGCCAAGTTAGAGCAGCTCCTTGCCAGGCTGGAGCTGGGCACGATGCTTGATCCAGCTTGATCCAAACCAAACCATTCTATTCTATGATGCTTGACAAAGCCCCGCAGCAAAGGAGAGGGGGGATCACTCATTTGGGGTGTGCAAACCAGGTGATGTCTCTTCCCTGTGTGCAAAATAACATCCTGACCTTGCATGGGGAGTTGTCATCCCTGGTATCAGTAATTCCCAACAACAACAGCGATGGAGACATCTCATTTGTCTGGTGTGTAGAGGGCCTGGGCCGAAGAGCTCACTGCAGGGACATCACCCCTAAGCAGGGCAGCAGCACAGCTTATCTGGGCAACCATTGTCTCACCACGCTCACAGCAAACAATTTCTTCCTCAGATCTCATGTCCCTCTCCCCTCTTTCAGCTTGAAACTGTCCCCCCCTCATCCTGTCACTCCACACTTCTGTCAGAAGTCCCTCCCCAGCTTTCCTGGAGCCCCTTCAGACACTGGAAAGTCCTCTAAGGTCTCCTCAGAGTCTTCTCCAGGATGAACAACCCCAACTCTCTCTGCCTGTCTCCAGAGCAGAGCTGCTCCAGCCCTCAGAACATCTCTGTGGCCTCCTCGGGACTTGCTCCAAAAGCTCCATGTCCTTCTTGTGTTGGGAACATCAGAACTAGACCCACCACTGCAGGGAGGGGGTCTCATCCAAACAAAGTAGAGGGGGACAATCTCCTCCTGCACCCTGCTGGCCATGAAATAACTCACACTAGGCTGAGAAGAACATGAAGCCATTGTTTTTCTTGGGGGATGAACAAGCCGTGGTCCCATGGAGCAGGTCTGTTGTGCTGGAGGGGTGTCCATCCCTGCAGAGCCTGCCTGCAGCTCCACAGCCACCTTGGCTGGGCCATCAGGGCTGCAGGGGGGGGAAAACGACAGGTAACTTTCAGAAATCACTGGAACATCTTCTTCATAATTAATAAATGAAAAATGTTGCTGCAGCTAATCAATAAAGTTGTTAGAGGGCATTGATCGGAGGGGAACTCTTTTTGTGGGTACAATTTTTCACCTATTCAGAACAAAAGGCTCCCCAGGGTGCCATCAAACAGCTCGGAGCTGGGGAGCCTGACCCAAACAGGGAAAAAATAGGAAGACAATTAATAAAAACCAGAGAGAATGACATCCCCCAAGAGCTGCAGGAGGAGATGGACCCAGGCCTGGGGCACATTTTGAATGGTCCTGAGACAAGGCCCCTGAGTGGTGCAGCTGGGTTGAGGGGTGCTGGGCCCAGGATGGAAGGACAAAGTCCTTCTGGAAAGGACTGTGCACACTCCTGTGCCATCACCCAGCTGAGCCAGCCCCGAGCATGGCAGAGTCCCCAGAAGCCACTGGTGGGATGGTTCCCAACTCCTGGCTCAGCTTTTCCATGACAAACCCACCACCTCAGCAGGAAATAACCCCTCTCGCAGAGAGTTTAAAGGGTGATAATGAGCATCCAAAAATCCTCAGGACTGACACTTGACAGCCAAGGTTTTTGCCTTGGGAGATGGAATTTAAAGATCTAGTTATGCTGTTGTTTGGTGGGTTGTTTTTTTGTTTTGTTTTTGTGCTTTGTTTTGTTTTTAAGTGGTTTCATTGTTTTTCCTCTTGGAAAAATTGTGTTTGGGTTGTGACAAAACACGAATCTATTTTCAGGCCAGCATTTTAACTCTCATTTTTGCTGTTGCTGAAGGCAGAGGCCCCCAGACTGCAGCAGGCACAGGAACAGCTTCTCTGCCCACACCCTCCCTGTCTCCCTCACTGTCTCCCTCCCTCCCACTGCTGCAGGTCCAGAGCCCATGAGCCTGCCAGGACTTGCTGGGACTGCTCACACATACCAAGAAGAGCCTCTGCATCGACACCTGCAGGGCCAGGGCCTTTTCCATCCTTCCCAGTATCTCTCTTCAATTTTATCGTGGTTTGAATTTTTGTCATTGTTTTAATACGTGCAACAATGAAAGACGAGAAGGAAGGTGAAGAATTAAAACAAGTGCTTGGTTTCAGCTTGAAGATGACACCTGGGTTTTGCAATGAGCTGGGTGACTGAGCTGTGAGAGTCCCCTCAGGCATCACCATTCTGCGAGGGGATCATAGAACCACGGAATCATTTTGGTTGGAAAAGATCTTTAAGATCATCAGGTCCAACCGTTAAGCCAGCCCTGCCAAGGCCACCACTAAACCATGTCCCTCAGCACCACATCTACATGGCTTGGAAATCCCTCCAGGGATGGGGACTCCACCACTGCCCTGGGCAGCCTGGGCCAGGGCCTGACAACCCTTGCCAGGAAGAAATAGTTCCCAAGATCCAATCTAAACCTTACCTGGCACAACTTGAGCCCATTTCCTTTTGTCATATTGCTTGTTCCTCGGGAGAAGAGACTGACTTCCCCTGGCTCCAACCTCCTCTCAGGCAGTCGTAGAGAGCGAGGAGGTCTCCCCTCAGCCTTTTCTCCAGGCTGAACACCCCCAGCTCCCTCAGCTCTGGCCCCTGGGCCTGGGTCTCCTCCCGGCCTCCTCTGGCTGTTCCTTGGTGTCCTTACCTTGCCCACGCTCTTCTGGTTCAGGCCATCTGCCAGACAGCCCCAGCAGGCAGGGCAGGCAGGGCCAGTGTCCCTGATCCTCTGTGGGGGCTTGACACCGTGACCCCCTGTCCCTCCCCACCGGCAGTGCCCACCTCCAGCACGGCGGCTGTGGAGCACCTCGGCAAACCGCCCGTCAACCTAGGGGGATCAATGGACAATTAATTACTGTCATCAAGCGGGACGCTGCTCGGGGAAGACAGCACACTTATATTTATCAATTACTAATTAGTAGCTCTTGCCGGGCTGGCAGTTGTCTGTCAGCCAAGAGGAGCGCAGCGGCAGCAGGGCTCGTGTGGGGTCACTTTCTTAGCAGTAATTAAGGATGGATAAACTTGTTTGGAAGAGGCTGGAAGCCTGAACTACAGCTGGGAGGTAGGAAAAAAAAATTCCAAACAATTAAGACTAGAGTTTTTAAAAGAGCTTTTAGATGTCAAAGCTGCCAGCGTTTCACTTGGGTTAAGTGCCTGGCTCCCAGAAGATCATGAAAATCCGAGCCCCAAATTAATATTTTAGATGTGCATTGGCTCAGGAACAAGGTGGTCCCTTTGATTTCACCTTCTGCCTCCCCTTCCTGGGAAGGGAGCCTGCCCGAGGCTGGTGTGGGACCATCCTCCTGGCTGTCACTGGTGGGTCCTGGCATGGTGCCCCAGTCCCAGAGGGGCTCCCCTCTAGGCAAGGACACACAGAACATGCCCTGGAAACCTCAGTGGCCCTGAGGTGGGAAAGAAGACCCAAAGCTGCCTCGGACAGGCCCCTGCCCTTGCTGGCCACAGGTCTGGTGGGGTTTGGAGGGAGCTGAGGGACACACTGCCGCTGGACATGCGTGCCTGTGCTGGCTTCTCAACCAGCATCCTGGGCTGAAAACAACACACAAGGGAAGTGGGGACTGATTTTTCCCGCAGAGCAGAATAACCTCACTGGGGTGTTTTTCCCTTTTGCAGCACCATGAATAAGTCACCCTTTAGCCACCTCCTCCTGCTGTTTGAAACCAGAGCCTTGACCCAGCCCATCCCAAGGAAGTTACGCTTTAATTCGGCCTCCACTGAACCCTCCTGCTCCATGTCAGGTTGATTATTGATGGTGATAACTATTTTATCTGCTGCAAGTAACCCCAAACCATGGGATGACCCAGGCTCAAGCCAGTATCTTATCTCTGCTGGTGTTATCACCTCCTGAATGGTGGCAGCAGGACCTGGTTGCTGCGCTTCCCAGGCAGCCCGGACAGGAACTTACTGTTTGTAATTAACTCCATCAAGCAAAACTCCTATAAATCAATCATGGCTTGGCTAATAAATAAATCTGTGAGCAATTACTACCTGCAAAATGTGTAGACAAGGGTCAGTATCTCTGATTTACCGCTTTCCTTGTGCCAAATTGGAAGATCAAAGATTAATGTCAGGAGGGACACCAGCAATCTGAATGCCATGCATTATTTAAAACTTCGGAGATAATAAAATTTTGGAGAAGACTGGCCCATTAGTTCAGCGTCTGTATCGACATTTCTCCCACTGTATGAGCAGTTTTGTTAATGATTTTATATTCCCCCCTGACTCCCTGCTCATTTTTCTTTGTCTTTTTGTCATTTTTAATGGGGTGGTGGGATGCGTTCCTGCAGTGATGCTCCAGCACCCGCCGCCTGCTCCAGCATTCCCAGCTCCACAGGAGCCATGGCTGCCACCTCAGCATCACACACACCTTTGCTAATTCCAGGGATGCATTCCTTAATCTAAGGACTAATTCCAGGAACCTGGCTGTACTGTAACAGGCTGCTGCTGCCCTGCTCAGGCTGGTGGTGAGAGGCAAAGCAACTGGGTCTGCCTCCGGAGGAGGGAGGATGCTGCAGGCATGGGGGAAGCTGGCCAGAGTTGCCTCATTAGATCATGAACCAGCTGATTGTGGGGTATTTGGAAAAGCCCAGAGAATTTCCTGGAAATGGAGGCAGCACCCGAGCTGGGAGCAGAGAGCTCCCACGTGCCCCATGGTGGTGGTACCTGTGCTGGGATGACCTGAAGAGGCCTTATCCCCCAAAAAGGGAAATGTCCCATCCAAAACCTACCTTGGTACTGCTGTGAGGAGGGATGGGTCCATGGGGCAGGCCAGCCTTTGGCCAGAGAGCTGGGGGCAGACCCCACAGCTCATCTAGTACCCTGAAATGTGGGTCTGCTCCCTGCTCCACCATCACTGCTGCACAGAGGCATCCCGGAATCCTCAGAGGAAAGGGCCTGTGCAAACTTGGCATGTGGTGAGGGACCATGTGGAGGGACACATAGGGTGCTCCTTGCCCCATTGTGCTCTGGGGGAGCCCTGGCTGGGTCAAGCCCTTCACCCTTGTGATTTTTCTGCCATTTTCGTTTTTTTTTTTTTTCCCCTTCCATCTTGATGGCTGCAGCACCCTCCCTCTTGTTGGCATGGCCCCCTGGCCATGGGGACCCATCCTGAGCGAGGCCAGTGGTTCCCTACCTGTCACTGGCCAGGGGCTGCCATGGGGGGGCTGGATGGGGTGGCACATGGGCATGGGGCTGGGGTGGCATCGTTGGCCGGGAGAACAGCAGTCAGTTCTCTCCCCTTCCAACAATGCAGTCCTGACTCATATATTTTTCATCCCAGTTGAGGGTACAGTGTCAGCCGATGACCTTTGTCACACCCCAGTGCTTTCTGGGATGTAAATTAGGGGCTTTTTTTTTTTCCCCATCTGGACAGATAAGACGGACTCTTACTTGTACGTCTTGGAAGCAGATATTTATTGTGAGCCCGCTGCTATTCTCAGCAGGTGGACAAAGATAATACTGTCATTATGTGCTCAGAAAATGCTTTGTAAAATTTGGTAAAGTATGCAGCGGACTCCGGAGCAGATAACATCTGCCTTAAAGGACTGTACTGCTGTAAACAGGGTTTAGAAAAATAGCACCCACTGCTTCTCCACGGGAGTATTGATTTTTGGTGTTGGAAAGGGTCAAATTCAAATTGCTGGCACAAAGAGCGGCTGCATCTCCTCAACTGTGTGTCTTTTAACAAAGAACAAAGTCAGGCGAGGGGAGGGAGGCAGTGCGGGGAGGGCGGCCGCACGCCAGGCGCTGTTCCCACGGGAGCCGCCAGCTGCTGCCCGCGGGGACCCGCACCCGGCCGGCCCGGGCTCCTGCCAGCCCCCCGGCCACCCCCCCCAGCCCCCCGAACATCCTGCAGGGGACTGAGGGCAGAGCTGGTGCAGAGGAGCTCCATGAGAGGATTTCTCAGCCCCCTCTTGCCCCCAAGAAAGCCGGAGCCCTGCCCTGTGCCTCAGTTTCTCCAGCTGTTGGGCAGAGATCACGCACAGAATCCCAGTCCGGTCTGGGTTGGAAGGGACCTTAAAGCTCATCTAGTCCCATCCTCCTGCATAGGCAGGGACATCACAGAATGACAAAAAAATCACAGAATCATTCTGGTTGGAAAAGATGTTTCAGATCATCAAGTCCAGCCATAACCTAATGCTACCAACGATTAACCCAACTCTACTAAATCCAATGCTAAACCCTGTTCCTAAGCACCACATCTATATGACTCTTAAACACCTCCAGGGATGGTGACATCTTCCACTAGACCAGGTTGATCCAAGCCCCATCCAACCTGCCCTTCAACACTTCCAGGGATGGGGCAGCCACAGCTTCTCTGGGCAACCTGGGTCATCATCACAGCAAAGGATTTTTTCTAAGAGCTCATCTCAATCTAGCCTCACCTTGCCTGGAGTTAAAGCCTTTCGATGACCTTGAGGACAGCTCTTAGGCTGGGTCAGCAGTCTTTGGGCAGGATCCTGGTGTGTGGGACACATCAGACTGCTCCAGTGGGACCAGGAACACTCCATTCCCAGATCGGTCCTGCAAGGCAATGGGAGATCAAGTTCAGTTCAGCCCCATCCTTGCCCACTTTCCTTGGGAGCAGCCCTGGACAAGCCCATGGTCCCACTGGCACTCAAGGTGCTCCCTGTCCCTCGGGCACCTGGTGCAGGCAGTGGTGGGGGCAGGACATGGGCAGCACCTCCCGCAGGCACCTCTTCCTGGGTCTGTACCAGGGCCACCCACCCCAGGAGGTGACAGCCACCCCATCTGCTGCCCTGCCAGTGTTTGGGCAACCAGCCTGGTGCCAGCAGCCCCTCAGCGTTCCCATTGCCCAGGCTGGTGGCCCCCACCCTCACCACAGTGGGACCCCCCCCTGCCCTGCTCCCTGCCCCTCAGGGCTCCCACCCCACTGTGGCACAGCAGCAGAGTCACGATCCAGCAGCTCGTCCTGGAGCACTTACAGCCTGATGTCAGCTGTGGAAATTCACCATCCAAGTTCTCGTCCCACAGGAATGCCCTGAAAAGGTTTCCTAGACACAGTCTAACGGGAAGCAATATCCTCCACAGCAGAAAATAAAATGCAGAAGTGGCACATGCAAAGGCTAATGTTTGAAGTAAAGAATTTTACCCAAAGAGCATGTGGCAGCTCCAAATCCCCTCCATCCAAACGTCATTATTTATTAATATTCACACTGTACATGCTGTTGGTTTGTAAGAGAGACACAATCGATTCCTACCCCTCATAAAGCACAAAAAAAGGAAACCTGCCACGCAGGGTGAGGCTGGAAGGAGACATGGCAATGGGGCCTGACTCACAGGGGCCTAAAAACAGAAAGGGGAATTTCAGATTTTTGGCAAAACAAGAAACATGAGCAGTGACTGGTGTGTTGTAAAAATTAAAAAGCATAATGTGTGCTTCAGTCCCTTGCATGGAGCCCCTGCCACTCTCTGCCCTGGGCAGAGCATCACCCCGTGCCCAGGCGTGGTGGGAGCCAGACCCTGCCAAGGGCAAAAAAGAAATGTCTTTCCCAGTAAATTAAATGTGACTTAAGGCATTGGCAAAGAAAATGGGCTTCCATCTGTGGCTCGGGATGGCAGGAAGGCAAACGTTTGGTAACAAAATGGTGATGAAAGCCTGTTTGAGGACAGAGCATTGTTTGTTTAGCAAATGGACCAACTTTTATCGTGCCAGTAATTGACATACCTTACCCAGAATCCACATTTTTCTACAGCAAACTGCTCCATGGGAGATTTTCAAGAGACACATGTTAGTGGCTGGCAGCACAAGCCAAGAGCTGGGGGGGGCTTCACTTTTGATGCTCATTCAAAGCCCAGCCCGTGCCTGCCTGCATCCCCTGAGTGCTACCTGCTCCCTGCCTGCACCTCCTGAGTGCTACCTGCTCCCTGCCTGCATCCCCTGAGTGCTACCTGCTCCCTGCCTGCACCTCCTGAGTGCTACCTACTCCCTGCCTGCACCCCCTGAGTGCTACCTGCTCCCTGCCTGCACCTCCTGAGTGCTACCTGCTCCCTGCCTGCACCTCCTGAGTGCTACCTGCTCCCTGCCTGCATCCCCCTGAGTGCTACCTGCTCCCTGCCTGCATCCCCCTGAGTGCTACCTGCTCCCTGCCTGCATCCCCCTGAGTGCTACCTGCTCCCTGCCTGCATCCCCCTGAGTGCTACCTGCTCCCTGCCTGCACCCCCTGAGTGCTACCTGCTCCCTGCCTGCACCCCCTGAGTGCTACCTGCTCCCTGCCTGCACCCCCATAGTGCTACCTGCTCCCTGCCTGCACCCCCATAGTGCTACCTGCTCCCTGCCTGCTGGGACGGGCAGCAGGAGCAGTGAAACAGTCTGCCAGCCACCTGGAGCAGGGTGATCTTTCCAACTTCCCTCAGCCAAAGGCAGGCAGGTCGCCCCAAATCCCCAGCAGCTGTGAAGAGTGGGTTTAAGCTGTTTAAAAATCCATCTCCCAGCTCATCATTATGCAGACCAATTTTTCATTCATCAGCAATCCACGGCAGCATTTGAATGTGAGAAGTTCCCTACTCTGTTTCTCTTCCCCTGAAGAAAAACAGCTTAATTTCTCTGGTTTGATAGATTTTCCTGATCCTTCAAAAGGTAGAAAAAGACTCTTGAAAATCGGTCGTTGAACTATCCACAGGCATTTTATAATGGCCGTAAATAGGTCTATACTGAATAGCTCTCCAGGCATCAACTTGAATGGTGTCCTTGACACTGTTATTATTATCCCCACTGAAAAAAAAAAAAAAAGAAAAGAAAAAAGAACAAGAAAGTCTGGGAGCCTCTCCACGGTGCAGTTAGTTTGTCTCCACGTCGCGAGAAGGCTGGAAGAGCTAAATTCCCCTCGCTGTATATACATCCCCAGAGAGGGGCCATCCATGCCATTTTTCACTTCCCAGAATTGTCATAAATTTCATGGAATTTCATGCATTAAAAAAAAAAAAAAATCAATGCAAGGAGAAATTTTGCAAAGTCTGGAGCAAATAAACTGTAAGGAGGAGAAGTTTGGGGTAATTTATTTTCTGCCTTTTGCCCCTTTGTCTGTTTTCAATTGTCCAGCTAAATCCCCAGTTAGTTCCCTCTGGAGAACATATTTTTATAATTCCTCATGCTATGGAGTAGGGAAGTGATCATGCCCCTGGGCACTGGTGAGGCTGCACCTTGAGCACTGTGTTCAGTTCTGGGCCCCTCACTGTAAGAAGGACATTGAGGGGCTGGAGTGTGTCCAGAGAAGGGCAGCCAAGCTGGGGAAGGGTCTAGAGAACAAGTCATATGAGGAGCAGCTGAGGGAACTGGGGATGTTTACTTTGGAGAAGAGGAGGCTGAGGGAGACCTCATTGCCTTCTACAACTGCCTGAAAGGAGGTTGTAGGGAGGTGGGTGTTGGCCTCTTCTCCTAGGTGAATAATGACAGGACAAGAGGAAATGGCCTGAAGTTGCACCAGGGGAGGGTCAGATTGGATATTAAGAACAGTTTCTATACTGAAAGAGTGGTCAGGATGGAACAGCCTGCCCAGGGAGATGGTTGAGTCACCATCCCTGAAGGGATTCAAGAAATGTGTAGATGTGGCACTTCAGGGCATGCTCTAGTGGCTGAGGTTGTGGGGGGTTTTTGTGGGTGTTTTTTTTGATGGAGTGTGTGTGGTTGTTTGTGTTTATTGGGGTTTTTTTTGTGTTGATGGTTGTGTTCTGTGACCTCAGAGGTCCTTTCCAACCATGATGATTCTGTGATTCTCTGCTCCTGAACTCCAGCTTTGGTGTGTTTATTCTTCAGGGTAACCATTTTATAGCACCCCAATACCTTGCCACATTCAGCAGCAGCAAGAGGTTTTCTGTTGTAGAACCCACTGTGGCCCTCCACCACAGCATCTTCAACCTTCTCCCCTAAACCTGTCCTTTTAACCTTCCATCTCGTGGGGTTAACTCTTATGTCATGAGAGACATTGTGGAAAAGCTTGAGGTTAATCAGCAAGAGCTATTTTTCTCAGAATAAATAAGGTGCTTTCATTTCTTGAAAGCCACTCAGATTTTTCCAGCCCACTCCCAAGGCAAAAATAGCGTGCCCTAAAAATGTCACTGTGCGTGTATAGATTTCTCTCTATGGAAAATGAGCAGAGCCATCACCTGCTTCTCCCCCAGAGCAGCCCTGGAGCTCTTTCCAGGCTGGGAACCTCTAGACCCCAGAGATGGACATGGAGAGACATCACGACCCTGGCCTGTCGCACTTCCAGCAGAGGGAGAGGGTGCTTGGGTGCCATTCCCTGCTGGCAGGTTTTTGCAGAATACATTTACCTAGGACAGAAAAAGAGAATATAAATAGAGCACATGGCAGGGCTGCAGAAAGTTAGATGTGTAGCTAAAGTGCAGTTAAAACAAGGCCAAAGACCCAGCATCATCCCTGGACACACTCCAGGTCAGGTTGGATGGGGCTCTGAGCAACCTGATCCAGTTGCAGATGTCCCTGCTCATTGCAGGGGCAGTTGGACCAGGTGACCTTTAAAGGTCCTTTCCAGCCCAAACTGTTCTGTGAGTCTATGATTCTATGATGTTTACACATTTATCAGGCCAAAAGTTGCTTGGGCCAGTGTCTTACCACCCTCATAAGCAAAGAACTTCTTCCTAGTATCTAACCTAAGTCTCCCCTCTTACAGTTTAAAGCCACAACCCCTTGCCTTACCATTACACACACTTCCACCTACATGCATGCTGGGACTGTCCCCTACCCCGAGGAGCAGGAGGTGCCCACTGGGACAAATGGCTGAGCAGAGGAGCCAGCATCCCCTGCTGCAGCCAAAGCAAACCTGCTGAGATGAGGGGCTTGCTGCAGGGCTGAAACCAGAGAGTCACTGACGATTGAGGCTCAAAGCAGGGCTGGCTTGGACCTGGCAATGCCCTTGGCCACCCAGGGGTGACCTGCTATCTGTTGTCCTGGAGCTGATGAGATGCCCATGGCCCTAGCCCTGGGTGACAGCAGAGACACCCAAGTCCCTGGGACCCCTGGGCAGGACTGGTGCAGGGGCTCAGCCTTCTCCCCGGGAGGGCTGAGGCTGGGAGCACACCAACTGCCCCCTCCTGACACTCCCAGGACCCCCTCACTGCACATAGATATCCCTGCCAAGCCTGGTATTCCTCCTGCCAGGAATGCACAGTGATGTGCACAGCAAGTTGCCTGACATCCTGCTCCCTCAATACAGCTGGGGGCGGGTGCATCCCATTCATGCATGCTCTAGTTTGCTAATTTACAATTCAAGATCTATAGTTTTCTTAATTTGCTTCAATTATTTTTAAGTCTCAGGTTGTGTTAGAAAACTTCTGTGCTTTCCATAGCCAGACAAGGTGAGATCTGTCAAGGGTTCCTGGCTCCTTTGCCCTTCTGGGTCTCGTCCCTGAATCTCTGCCCAGAGCATCACACCAGGCTGCACCAGTGAGGTCAGCAAAGCTGAACAAATAGTTCCTGATCCCTGGTGATCTGGCCAATTCTGACAGCTCCTGCCCAGCATTTGGGCTGCCTCTCCCACCTACACCAGTAAGCAGGCAGTAACATGTGCTAGTTAATCAAGCTGTGCCAGAAGTATGATAATTAGGTTAAAACTCTCAGGTTTTTTTGGTGCCTTGACTACGTGGTAGCCAAGCCCGGGGGATGCTCCACACCACCCATCCTTCCTCTGGGGGCTGTTAAAATAAATAAACCTCGGTTCTACTTTGTGCTCTGGATTGTAAACTGAAGGAAAACAGCTCCTCCCGGGGGTGGCCTGGTCCCCATAGGGGGTGTCCCACTCCCCACTGGGCAGGGCTCTGTGGCAAGGGCTGCAGGAGAGCAGCAGAGCTTGGCCAGAGCCCCAGGGCTTCTTCTGCCTAGAAACCTGGGCTCTTTTTTTTTTTTTTTTTTCTCTCTGGAAAATGCAAATGCAGCTTTACTTTGAAGAAGTACAACAAAGTTAAAATGAAGCTGTAAAATCCCATCCTCTGGGATCCACTCAGTCTCTCCACATCCTCTGGGATCCACTTGGTCCCTTTACAACCTCTGGGATCCACTCCATCCCTGCTGTACCTTCCTGGATCCACTCCATCCCTTCCCATCCTCTGGGATCCACTCGGTCCCTCTACATCCTCTGGGATACATTCCATCCTTCTGCACCCTCTGAGGTCCACTCCGTCCCCCAGCAGCTTCCTCAGGGGATGGCTTCCCACTTCTGCCAAATTACAGCCTCTTGACACGGTGCCAGCTTGGCAGAGCAGCCGCCCTTCCCGTCAGCAACAGCCACTAATTGCTCCTGGTTCATTAGGAAGCGACAGCCTCCCTCCCCTCCCACCACATCCCTCCCCGGGGGCTCCAGTGCCGCCTTTCCTGGAAGTTTTTCCTCCCCTGACCCCTGCATTTTCACATCAGCCCGTAACTGATACCAGGGAGTGATTTCTTGCCCAGAGGTGCCCCTGCTGGTGCAGACCCTGGGCTGGGCTCTGCTGGGCTGGGTTCTGGTGAGCCCAAGGCCAGGACCTAATACTGCCTGGAGCCAGACACCCCTCTCAGAGATTTCCAGCATGTTTGTTTTACATGCATGGCTAACACAGAGATGTGTATAGAACCATAGAGTCATTTTGGTTGGAAAAGACCTTTAGGATCATCAAGTCCAACCATTAGCCCAGCACTGCCCAGTCCACCACTAACCCATGGCCCTCAGCACCACATCTACATGGCTTGGAAATCCCTCCAGGGACAGGGACTCCACCACTGCCCTGGGCAGCCTGTTCATTGCCTGACGACCCTTTTGGGGAAGAAATTGTTCCCAAGACCCAATCTAAACCTCCCCTGGGCAACCTGAGGCCATTTCCTCTTGTCCTATCACATGTTCCTTAGGAGAAGAGACCGACCCCCCCCCGGCTCCAACCTTCTCTCAGGCAGTAGCAGAGAGCAAGAAGGTCTCTCCTCAGCCTCCTTTTCTCCAGGCTGAACACCCCAGGTCCCTCTGCTGGGCAGGGGGGGCTGTGGCTGCAGGGGGTGGGCAGGCACAGCCCTGCTCCTGGTGCTGGGCTTCGACTGGTGCTGCCGTGGCACAGCAGAGTGTGGCACCCTGCCCAGCCAGCCCCCGGCTCGGAAACACACGAGGCTGGGCTGTCCTGGCTGAAAAAAAGCCAACAGGGCTTTGGAACGCCAGTTTTGCTGCTGGTTGCTTTCCCCTCCCTCCCCACCCCCCCCGAAATGTGGGCCCATATTTTGCAGTTACCTATTTTATATACGACCAGGAACTTAATTTTCATCCATGTCAGTCCCCTGCCTTGCTGGGAAAGCTGATATCCCAAAATATGAATCTATATTTAATACCCGAAGCACATCCAATAGTTACATAACTCCCATCTATTAGCTAAGTACAGTAATGAGTGCTCGGCATTTTAAAAACATCAGTTAATTGTCTCCCTCCTCCCTGGCAGCGCAGCAGAACAGACAGAAAGGGAACAAAATGAATCCCACAAAACCGCATCTGACAGGTTTAAAAATCCATTTTCCGACCAGGAAATATGGGAAGGGCAGGCGAGTAATGAAAGACTGCAAAGAAAAGGTTTTATCCAGCAGATTAATTTCAACGCGTGTTTAAATCCTTAGTGGAGTTGGACAAGATGCTCGGGGGCAAAGCCATAGGGGCTCCCAGGGGTGGGATGGGTGGTCACTCTGCCTGGCTCCATTGTCCTGCCCAGCTCCATCTCCTGACCTGCTGCCTTGTCCTGCCTGGCTCCATGGCCCTGCCTGGCTCTGGAGGGAAACCTGAAGGGGGGAGCCCATAAACAGGGTGGGCAGATAAAAAAAACATCTCTCGTCAAAACATTGCATGTCTTTGAGGGGCGGGGGAAGGAGGCGCAGTAAATCTGAGCCTTGCTGCATCGTATTTATCTTCAGATCTTTTGTAGCCACCTTTTGTTTTGCAGCACACCTTCCCTGCAGTGCACAGCACCCCAAGGCAGCCATGTTCTGTAGGAGGCTCCTCTCCACACCCCCCCAGAAGCATCCCTGGCAGCCCCCGCTGCTCTCCCACCACCACTTCGCAGGGAACTGTTCTGCAGTGGCAGTTTGGACTGAATTTGTTGGGATTCTTAATTTTAAGCATAGTATTGATTTGCCTGGAAAATCAAGTAAGTGTAACTAGCAAAATTTTAACATTTTAGAGTCAGCCCCTGTTGTGAATAATGCTGACCGTGTTTTACAAACAGAGAAATATTTGTAGTGTTGGTGTGTGTGTTTTCCCCTGCAGAGACAAATAACGAGGGCAGGAGAATGAGTCTGGCATATATGGAGGGCAATCACGGAAAGCTTTCACGTTTAGGGAGCAATTAATTATCCAAACCTCCAGTTTTGGAGAAGAAGATATTTAATCTCTTTTAATCCCTTGTGCCTCGGACCTCTGACCTGAAAACCATGACCTTTGGCATCCGGCGCTGCCTCCCTCGGGACGGACCGAATGAAGGACCCTGGCTTGGTAAACAATCCTTCCATAAATCCCAGGAAGCACTGCCCAGGAAAGCTTCCCTGTCGGCTGCCTCCTGAGATGGGCTCTTAAAAATAAAACCTGTGAGCAAGGGGCTCTCAGCACGGTGGGTCTGGCTGAGCCCCACAGCCCTGGTGCCACTGCCTGGGGCACGCACAAGGTTTGGGGCACCAGACCCTGGTGGATCAAGGGCAGGAGGGGGAGGCTGAGGGCTTGGTGCTGCACACACCATGCTGGTAGAACCTCATCAGCTGTGCTACTGGTGTCACACCGGGTGGCCCCCACACCCACGTAACCCCAAACTGCCCTTACCTTGTGCCAAATAAATCTGGATAGGCTCGAGGGGGCTCCAGTGCTCTCCTGGCACAGCCCTTTGCTCCCCTGCTCCTTTAGCTGAGGAGCCAGGGCTGGGGCTTCCTGTCTGCTGCTGGGTGAAAACAGACTCAGGTGGAGAATTGTAAAAGCTCTGGAAGGAAAACCCCAACAGAAATCTGGAAAAACATGCAAATTATAGGCTGATCTCTCTTAAAATAGCCAAAGATGGTGTGATGTGTTTTTTCTCCTACACATTTTTCCCTGCATCCTTGTGATAGCAGAGCATCCATTTGAAGTGGAAGGAAAGGGGATTCGTTCCAAAGGCTCTGGGATCAGAAGGGTTGGGGTGCAGAAGGTCTGCAGGTGGGGTGACAGGCAGGTATGGAGCCAGTGCCATCACTGCCTCCCAACCAGGATACTTACCCATCTCTGTCATGAAGCAAATGAGCTGTCCCTAATGGGCAGCTGGGAGTGCCAAGTTCTCACGTCCCATTTATGCTCCTTCCAAACCCCCTCTATCAGTGGGAAGACAGCAGAGCTTTAGGGAGGTGGAATTAGCCTTACCTATGGAGAGAGATTGCTGAACACAAGCAAAGGATCTCTTCTGTGGGAAAACCAACACTGGGGCACACAGGAGGGACCTGGGAACACTGCACCGTGCTTTTGGTTAACGTATCCATGGATGTGCTGCCATTAACTGGGACACGGATGGTAACCACAGTGAGGGCCGTGCAGGCTCTGCTAATTAACTGTTGGCCAGGGAAGGGAAGACTCTCCCTGCGGCTCCGTGACACTGAGTGAGCAGGTGGATGTCTCTGGCACGCTGAGAAGTACCGAAAATTGACAGGGAAACAAGTAATCACGGTGGCCTTGGCTGGAGCCCACGGCAGGTGCTCCCCCGGGAAGGCGTGTGCCTGACCCTAAACTTTCCCCATTTTCCAAGCCAATGCACTTGATGGGAACTCATCTCGCCGCTCCCCCGGTGCCGCCCCCGCGGGTCCCTGGGGGCGGGCCCGCTGCCAGCCGGGGGCTGCGGTGAGCCGTGTCCCTCCCGTGGGGGCTGCACAGAGCTGGGCTCTGGGTTTTGCTGCCTGCCCCCACTCCCTGCGACTCCACAGATGCCCTCGCTGTGGTGGCAATGCCAGGAGGGGTGACCCTGCTCTGGCAGCACGCACGGACACGGACATCGTGTTTCCTTTAAAGCAATCCCATGCTGGGGAATGATGGCTCAGAGAGCACTGCTTTAACACCAGATTTTAAGGGTGTTTGCTCCCTCCTTTCCAATTTCTAGTAAGTAAGTAAAAATCAATGGGCCTGTGTTCCCATCTGCATGCCACCTGGCATCCCAGGAATGATCACTGGGCTCACAGAGGCTCTCCCAGGAAAGCCGAGTGCTGCTGTGGCCCCAGCAGCCTGTGATCCCAGTGCTCCAGCTTCCTCTTCTCCCCTGTTTTGGTCTTGCTCCTGTTGAGCCGTGGTGGACCTGTGTGAGGCCATCCCTGACCACACCACAGGGGACAGGCTCTGGGGACACACTCCTCCAGCAGCTCTGCTCCAGGTGTTTCCCAGAAGCTCTCCCAGCAGCAGTGGAGCTGCAGGCAAGCTTGGTGTGTGGAGCTGAGGGTGAAGCTGTGCCAGGGATGTTGCTCCTGTGCTGGAGGAGATGTGGGAAGGGGCTGGGGGTGCTGGTGCCCAGCCAGAGATGGTCCTGCGAGCTCCTGTGGGAGGACAGAGAAGGGAATGGTGTGGGGATGGCGGGATCTCACCTCCCTCCCTGCCGAGTTTTATTTCTGGAAGCAATTTAATGGTTTGCTGATAATTCTGATTGGTTTTGTGTCAGGTTTGCTTTTAATCTCTGCTCTGCTCCACTTCACTCTTTAAAATAACTGTGATTAAAGGCTGCTGGGCCTTTCCTCTCCACCTCAGGAGGATGCCGAGGGGTCCCCTGTCCCAGTCCTGAGCATCACACCCCCTCCCCACCAACAGTCCCGGCTTTGTCCCTGCCTCCAGTGTCAACAGCAAGGGCTCTGCTGGTGTAACCCCAACAGTTCTGGCTGTACCGAGCAGCCTCCTCCAGGAAAACAACCCTCCCCTGGGACAGCTCTGCTTGCCCTGAGGTTTTTGGCAGGGGTGACAGGAGGCCTCGCCCTCCAGTCCCATAAAAAAGCCATTACCCCGGGCTCCCATGCAGCCACAGGCTTCACAGCCCTCTCCCATCGTTCCAGTCTCTCTCACACAGGAACTGGCTCCCAGGACTCATCCTGCTCCCTGTCCTTCTCCCTCTCCTCCTGCTCCTCCTTGTGCTGGGCAGGCAGCAGCCAGCAGAGCCAGAGCTGCACTTGTTCCTGCAATAAACCTGGGACTGCTCCAAAATGGATTTTAATCCACTTTCTGGCTAAACTGCAAACAAGGTGAAAATCTGCAGCTGTCTTAATAACTTCTCTGGCTTTAAAGCAGAAATAAATATTTTTGCAGCTCTGCAGCAGTGCTGTGCACTGCTGAGCAGGTTCTGTTTGGCTATGTGCAGGTTTGCGTTTTATTGCAATTCATTCCCATTAAATTCCTGTCTTGAAACATCACAAAATCCACCTTTCAGATCCTCCTGGAGTAATGTGAGAATTAAAAATGGGCCAACATTATCCTTCGAGAGAGAAAGGTAGAAAACACCTCCTCCCACAGCCACCTGCAGCAGGGTGGTGGCAAAGCAGCAATCTCCAAAGGTCTCCTCCAGAGCCTTCACCCTCCTCCTCACCCCTGTCCATCCCAAGGGGACTCAGCTTCAGCTTTGGTACATCACTGGGGTGACTGCTCAGGTGTGTCTGTGACCTGAGGGGACCATGAAACTGGACCTAATGGCTCGCTGTTTCTCCTAGTCCTTGCAGGCTGCTAGAGAAGACTTTGTCTTTTAATGAGACATTAATGAACTAAATGTCTTTCCTACTCTCATCTTGGCTACATGTATAAAAGGTGCCACCCCACTCCCTTGGTACTCATCAAACCCACCTGCACAAACTCGACCAGCAGCAACAGTCACAGCAAATGAAAGCAAAAAACCTGGCACTAGGTGATGGGAATGTGAACACTGACCAAACCAGCACTGCAGCCAACTCCTCCCAACGTGGCTCTGGATAATCCTGCACAAATACTCTTGTTAAAACCCCTCAGACTTGACAGCAACGTTTGCTTTGCCCACAGAGGAAGACTAATCTCAGGGGGCAGCTTTCCTGTGGCCAGCCCTAGCCAGGACCTCCTTGGCTGTCCCATGACACTGGTCACAAGAGGGTGGCACCGACTGGTGACAATGACAATACAGCAAGAGAGGACACACACCTGATCAGTACAGGGCAGGAGACACTCTTGATGTCAAAAAGTTTGTTGTTTTTTTTTTTTTAAATCAAATTTAAACTCACAAGCTGTGTAGATTCCACCGTAATTTTTATGGTGAAAACATCAGGTTGCTTTCACTGTATTGTAAAATGGGAGTAGCTCTGCAGGGGGGGAATAAATGCCTGTTTAAAGTCAGCTACTTCAGTAAATAAACATCTAACCCCCCCTGCCATGCATTTTTAGCTACTCCAGTTCTTTGCAAATAGGTTTCCAATTTACAAAAATCAATTAAATTAATATATTCTAAATGTAACAACCAGCAATGATCTTCCCGTAGATGCCATTCAGCCTTCATTCTAAAAACAAAATCAACATTCCAAAAGCTATGCTGCTGCAGCAGAAAGTTTCACCTTTTAATTTTTCATACAGGATTAATTTTTAATTTTCAGACATCAGAGAGAGACGGAAGTTCCCCAGGAGCCCTCCTGTTCAAAGAGCACTCCAGGCAACTATTGCCATCAAGTGTCAATTTATCACACTGAAGGCTCTGATGCAGATTTTTACTGATATTTTTTGTTCAGACAAAAGTATGATTGCTGGGAAAGGTTTGGGATTTTTCTGGAAGAAAGCCCTATTCTCCTTTCTCCTCGGTGCCCTGGAACCCCTGTTGAGCCCCATCCCTGCCCAGCTCTGGGTTCCTGGGACCTCCTGAGTTATGCCAGGTTACGTGTATTAACCTCCAGGTTATGCCAGGAAAGGTTGGCATGGAATCGTGGTGGCACGGACGTTCTTGGATGTGCACTTCTTCCATGCATGCTCTAAGCCCTGGAACACAGGAAGGACCATCTGAAAGGCTTAGTGTACTAATGGAGATACTCTGGAGTTTCTCACAGTGTTGATGTCCCACAAGTCCCACAGTTCTGCAAACCTTTGGACTGCAGTTTGGGACTGAATACTTGCACAGCCCATCTCCGTATGTCCTGTGCTCTCTGGTGCCCACAAGCTCTCTGAAGGCCCCATGTCCTCAGGACAGCAAACCTGGCTGTCCCTTCTGCTGCCTCTACACAGGAGGAAGAGGAACTTCTTCCCTGGTCTTACCCACCCCTGCACAGAAGGCTGGAGGGAGTGGGATGTATGTGGATGGAGTTCTGAGTCAGCTGCAAGGAATGCTGATGGTTGGCAAGGCACGCCATGCACAACCATAGCTTTAAGCTCTTTGGGAAAGAGCTTTGGTCAATACGTTGGATGGAGTTTACCCTGACCTCAGAGGGCTGCATCTCCAAAGAGCTTTGGCTTTAGACACAATCGACAGCTTTGGAGGGGGGACATCCACCCAACACCCACGGGTGCTCCCCGTGCAACCTGGCTGGGCTGCACAGCTGGTGGGATGGGGATCCTCTGCACAGCTCCTGCTCCTTCCCACCAGAGCCATGGAGATGGACCAGCAGAGCCTGGCACATCCCACACCAGCCCCCAGGCAAGGAGCTGTCAGGTGGGAAAGTGGGGGAGATGTCCCTGTGTGTCATGTCACTGAAAGCAGCAAATTTGAAGTACCTGGTATGATTTTTCTGGAGGTTTTTCTATAGATCTCAAGTGACCTCTCATTTCCAGTATCTTACTCCCAATAACACTAATTATTGGGCAGACAATCTCCACTGCACCAGCCCAGGCAGAACCTCGTGTCACAGTTCGGAGACAATCGCCCACAAGCAATTAACAATGTCCAAGCCCATCACTCCATGTCTCAGTCACTTTCTCCTGGGTTGGCTTATTTCCTCCAGCCTTAAGGCAGGCTCCTTCACCTGGGGCAGGGAATACCTTCCCATTGAGCCCATCTGCCCCTTCCTCCACTCTTCTGTGTTGGGAGCTGTCTGACTGTCCATCTGTTTGTCCTGCATGTGCCACCCTGCTGCTCCCCAGCACCTTCTGGAGGCTCCAGCTGTGCCATCACCACCCGTGTCCAGCCTGGCCCCTGTTTACACCACCCCTGGCTGTCACATACAACGTGGCCCCCTCTGCCCTGGCCTCCCCCTGCTCCCAGCCCAGGGTGGACATTGGGGGACCACGTCCCCCCTCCCTGCCACCACTCCTCAGACCCACCTCACCCCACAGGCACCTGGGGCCAGCAAAACCTTCAAGGATGAAGGATCAGAAGAAGGGCTGAGGAGCTTTTGACCATTCCATGTAGAACCCGAGGACACGGCCAGACATTCAATTATCAAAAAAATGATGCTGCATAAATGAAAAAAATATTGATCTTTTTGCATGAAAATGCAATCATGCCAAATAAAAAACAATTAATGTCTGTGAATCCAGATATATAGCAGGAAATAGGCACATACTTTTTATAGGTAAATTGCTTAAGGTATAATCCAGGCTTTAGTATATTTTCATTTCTATTAAATGAGGAGACAGCAGCAAACACTGAGCTCACTACGTTTGACCATCTCTCTACACAAATCAAACAGTGTATATTTTGCGAAGTAAACAGCAAAACCAGTGCATCTAATTTTTGAAATTCTTCTGCCTTTTCTTTTTGACCTTTGGTATTTGTAGGTATCGATGCTCTCTCTAAACCATTGCACAAAAACACCTTGAAGTGTCAAGCTTTAAAAATGAGTCTTCTTTTCTCTTTCTCCTGTGCAGCCTGGATTATCTTGGCCTTGTCAAAATACATTCTCTAGTTAGAGGTTGGAAATATTTCCCTCCTGGCTCCCAAGTATTGATTTTTCAAGGCTCAGCTCTGCCTGTCAGTTGAGGAGGGAGAGGCTGGCCGGGCGCTGCCCGCTCTGCCCCCCACCCCTGCCCCGGCAGCACACACTCACACACCCCCAGAATTGAGGGGTCACACGACCCCTCTGTGGGTTTGTTGTTCTGAAGGCTGATTAGCTCATGTCTGACCCCCCCCTGGCTTGCCAGCCCTTGTGGCACAGGCTCACCCCACAGCCCTCTGTGAGCTCTGGGCACCGGGGCTTCCTCTGCCAGCAAACAAAGAGGTCATTTCTTAAAAATGATGGATACAGCACATTCCAACCCAAACACAAATCTGCATCAAACACACTTGGCCACCCTGCATGCCACCTCAGAAAAATCTCAGTGTTCAAATTATTCCAACTACTGTCCTTGGGGGAATGCAAAGCAAAGCACACCGAAAGAGCATCACAGGGCACACAGGGGTGAGGGTGAATTCCTGGAAGACCAACATTCCCTCTTTGCTTGGATACATGGTCTGGGGAGGGAAGAGAACTTTATCCTCAGCACCCTCCCGCCTCCATCATTTGTAGCAAAGGCTGAAGCCCCCTCAGCACGCCCCCCACCTGCCTCATTCCTGCCCATTTTCAACTGAAACAGAACAAGTTTCTCAAGTGGGGAAAAGGCTTCAGATGACAGGCCAGTAAGTCTGCAGCGGGGAATTATTTGCACAGTCAGGCTGATGCCACGAAACCAACACTCTTCAGTACAACTCAGTTTTATTTCACAAGCATATTTACACCAGGAAGTTTAACACACACAGTGATGGGGAGGGGATTGGACAAGACAGTGCTGGAGAGGCAGAGCCTGGAACCACTCACTGCACAGCGACCTCCACCACCCCAGCGTTCTCATACGGGTGCCTCACCACATCAGCTTCTGCTCTGAGCTGCCCAGGAAGCCACACAGGTCTCTGCAGTTACAAGGACAATCCCAAGCACAGTGCTCACCAATCAATACAGCCCTGGGAGCTCACCCTGGAGCCATGCTCAGCACCCCGGGTGGGGCAGGGGGTGCTCACAGCCCCCAGAGCAGGGGGGATTATCGGGGGCAAGGGCAGGGATGTGCACGGGGCACCCGACTGCCCCTCGCCCATCCCAGAGCCCATCACAGGGGTGCAGGGCTGAGCAGCTCCTCAGCAGCCATCCCACCCTCCTGGTGCATGGAACTGACTTCCTGGGCTGAGAGGAAAAGTCCCAGCTCTGCTGCATCCCAGAGCGCCCATTCCCGTTCTAGCTTAAACCAAACATTGGGATGCAGAGGTAACTCCAGCTGTTTGGTCACTGCACCACACAGGGCCATGGGCCACATGCTTCCTGGGCTGCATTCTGTTTGGAAAGTAAACACACACATATCTGGGATAGCTACTGGAACCTCAGGGACAGAATGCAGGGATCCTGGTGGGAGAACACTTCCAGAGGAGAACACTTCCACTTCAGCACCCTCCTCAGCAGCCAGCACTGCAAACAACAGCAGTTCATTCTGCCCATGAAAAGGCTCTGAGCCCTCCTCTTTATTTCTTTCCTTTTTAATCTCCAAGGTTACATACATATCTGTATAAACACCATGTACATGCACGTTGCATTAGTTCACTTAGAAAAGACCCTGATATTCTACTACAGAGTTCTCCACTATACACTACATTCCCGCCAGAGAAAAGGTTAAACTCCATGGCAGTTTGTGTTAAACATTCCTAATGGTCTTAATTTCTTGCTTTTACATTTGTTTTAAGATTATTTGTTTTAAGATTATTTTTAAACAGCAAACAGATATGTAGCTTCTGGACTGTAAATCTCACTTTCATGTACAGTGCACTACACAGACCACCTAAGAAAAAAATAAATCAATGTTTTTTATATTTAGAAGCCATTTTAAAAAGTCATTTATTCCTTTTTGGGGAAAGGAAGATTCTATAAGTACCATTTTTACTTCATTATGTAAAGACAGCCGCCTTGGATCTGTGAGCTCTTCAGGCAAAAATGGCAAAGAAAAAGCTATACAAACATATACATCAATATGTTTAAATAAAATAGTATTTTATAGATTTTTTTTTTCTTTACTGTGAGCATAAACCAGCATACTTTCACACTATTAAATATTTCACAAAATTAGATATGTAAGAAGAGGGAAACACAGTCACAGCTAATGTAACACAGGAATATTCCTACTGAAGAAAATGTTTCAACATACCCATCAAATAACTTACCTTCTACACACTCTTCACCATTTCTCCACCAGAATTGCTCCCCACCGATGCCACTTGTGCTGCCACCCGGGTGCAGGGTGGCACGGCCTGGGGACACAGCCTGGCACAGATGGGAGCAGCTTCAGGGAGAAAAAGCTTTTGGTCTTTTTTTTTTTTTTTTAAATAAATACCTGCACTGGTAGCAAAAAAACACCTTTATATATAAATACTCCTTTTTTTCAAGTTTGCTATTCCATCTTAAAGAGGCTTTTTTTCTTTCTTCTGTACATGTGGACTATTATTCTTTCTTCCAGACTACAGCAGTGACTGGGCACAGCAGCACTTCCAATGCCCTTGAAAACCAAGACTTGGTATGAGGAAACATCCCCTCGGGGCAGGACACAGGCCCTGAAACTCAAGCCCCCCAACAGTGAGTCCCCATGCTGAGGACCCCGAGTGCCTGGCTCCAGGATCCAGGACACAGCGCCTGGCTCCGGGATGGACTGCCCGCTGGCATTCAGTGGTCACCAGGACAAAGTACATGTAAACACCAGCCTTTTTGGTAAACACTGAGATTCTGCAAGACTCTCCAAAGGGACAACGTGTGTAATGAGGGCTGCTTGAGAGCTCAGCGTGGAGCAGTGCCATCCCAGGCTCCCAATCCCCTGCTGCATCCCGCCAGGAGCCCGCTCCCCAGCGCCTTCCTCCTGCTGCCTGCAAGGAGAAAACAGCCGGCATCAGCCGGGCACCCCGCGTGGGGGGCACGGGGAGGGGGGATCAGGAGGGGCTCTGGAGCTGCAGAGGGTCTGTGGCACGGGGGCCTTACCCTAGACCATGAAGCGGTGCTCCTTGCCGTCGTGGGCCATGAGGATGACGTTGCGGTTGGAGGTCCAGATGAGCCGCGCCAGCCGCAGCGCGCTGAGGGAGCCCGGCGAGGCGGGCTGCACCGGGGGCACCTGGTAGGTTTTGATGCAGCGGAGCTGGGGCGCCGAGTTCAGCATGCCGATGCTCCCCAGGAGAGAGGTGTTCATCTGCAGGGACACCCACCGGTCACCTACCCTGCCCACTGCCACTGGGGCCACCACCCACAGCACGCACCCCAACCTCCTCCCAGACTCCCAACGCCCCTGCGACCAGTGCTGTCTCAAACCAGGCTTAACTAAGATATCGTTGGAGTTATATGAAATACCTATAAATACTGCCCTAATTAAGATGTTGTTGAGGGGTCAGGGTGGTGGTTAATGACCACAAGATATGACTGTGCCCAGGGGAAGGCCTGGTGAACTCAGTGGGTAGATCTTGCTGCGCTTCTTGGGGGGAACTTACAAAGGAGAAGCACCAGCACACACAGTCAGAATGTAAGGAAAAAACCCCATGAAATATTAATAAGATTATAATTATGCTAGAATATTATTTATCAAAATATGGGTGTTGGAACTAGATGATCCCTACGGTCCCTTCCAACCCAAGCCATTCTGTGAAAATCATAACGACCCTAGAGATGAAGACACGCAGAGTAAAGAGCAGGTGCCATTGTCAGTACAAAGGGGAAGGACCCACCAGCAAGAGCTTTGTTATTGCCAGGGAGCTGCAGAGGCCTTCAGCAGGGATCTGTGGAGTTACACCTTGGAGAGCAGTCCAATTACTGCACCTCGTCTAGCTCCTCGTTTTTAAAGGTGAGATTCTCTGATCTCACCCACCCAGATACACAAAATCCCACTTTTGGAAGCACTGCTTTCCTCTCAAAACCCTTCCCACCCACACACATCACAACCTGAGGGTGTCCATCAGCCTGTGGCCAGCTGCATCCCCCAGGTGTGCCCCAGGAAACCTTGGCAAATCCTGGGATATTTAAGGCGCCTTATTGCTGATGCCATGTCCTGAATTCTGATCAGTGGGAAGTACAAGCCATTACTTTTTCCTGGCTCTTCTCGGCAGCAGAGCGGTGTCAGAGAGTGTAAATCATGGCATCTCTAGCAGGGAGCATGCAAGCACCACTGACATTTTCACAATTTAAATCATCTTGAGTAATAACCCTTTTAAGATGACTAATGTTACTGATTTTCCTGCATTAATAATAGTGCCAGATAGAACACAGAAGGGAAAAATCACTAGTGCACGAGGTCACATTTTAAAACTAAATGTGTAGGTATATTTAACTCTTGATGTAAAAGCCACTTCACCGTGAACATTTATACACCTGGAACAGCATGGCCACAATTTAAAACTCGTGCCTGACTTTTTTTCCCTGCCAATTCTAAAGGATCTGGCCCCACTGCTTTCCGGATTTGCCCTGAGAACTTAAACTGAATAAACATAGCTGATGGATGAAGATTCTTGCTGTTCTCATTTACTGTTTCAGAAAACACACAGTATAGGGATGGCTAGGCTAATAATTTAGTAATTTTTGTGGCACCTGTAGAACCACTGAGTGACACAGAAAACTGGGGACGTGTGTTACAGGGTGTAACTGGTACTTGGGGCATCCTGAGTTCTGTTTATAGTCTGATTACTGTATGGCTCAGGAGTTCTGATGGCAGGCATTACTTGATCAGATCAGTTGCTTTCAAATTACACATTTTTAAGTCTAAAGCTGTTTGAAGGAAGGAAAAAACCCTGCTTGGGGAATGTAGTCAGCAGCCTATCGCTGACAAAAAAACCTTCCTACCATTGTGAGGTTCCAAAGGAAAAGATTGCTCCTATGTTAAAGAAAATAAACCTCTAGATGCTTCACAAAATGGTGCCTGACTCTCAGTTTCTCCTGGTGTTTCAGATCCTCTTTATACTGTTTTTATCTCAGTTTTCCTGCTTCCAGCATGGTTGGGGAAGCAGAAGACAGCTCCAGAGACTCCAGCTATGACTCATGGGCTTGGAGCAGAGCTGGGCAGAGGGACATGGGAACGGCCGTATGGGGAACCAGTGTTTGGCCTGAGGGTTTTGCATCAGGCTTCAAAAAAACTAAATGGAGACACGTTCCTGAAGCTCACTCTGTTGGAATTGATGGGGTTGCAGGAGTTGGAGAAGAAAACTCCTCGCTTATAGGAAGGGGCCAGGCATGGGGAGATAGCACAGAACTAATCTGGAGTCTCCTACCTAGCTCTGTGTTTATCCAGAACACATTGTATGTGAAACGGAACTATTAAAACAGTTGAATATCAAATATGAAAGTTTAGTATTTCAGAATGTTCTTTGATTGCCCAGAAGTGAGGTCACCAAGAGATGGCTGTGAGAAATGGTTATCTAGAAAGAAGGACAGGAAACCCATGTTGCAGGGACACTGCTGCTCGAGGCCACCTGCACCAGCCGGACGGGCTGGCGAGGGAAGAGCGGCACAGAGCCACAAAACTGCCCTGAGGTTTCAGCTTCTGCCCTGACCCCGGGACTCTCCATCTGCCTGTGTCCCCTCTGTATGACACTGTCACTGAAGGGTGTCAGGAGCCAGCCCCCAGGGTGGGCTGGGCAGGCGGGCAGCCTTACCTGCCAGAAGCAGAGGTGGCTGTCGGAGTTGGAGTAGGTGGCGAGGTACCGGCCGTCGGGGGCAAACGCCACCGCAGTGATGGCTCCTTTGTGGCCGTGGATAGTCTGGCAAGAGGGGAGAGAACAGCTCAGAGGAGATTCACTACCCGTCACCACCGTGAGGCTGAACAGACATTCCAGGAAACACAAACCACACAGACGTGGACTTCTAGAAGCCTTTTTTTGGAAAATGGAGGGAGAACGTTACTGTCAGTAACAACTAAATACTATATGGAAATACCTCTTCATTTCCACCTGCATTTTCTGTTATTCCAGCATGGATTTGCTGGCTGGCAGTGTGTCAGGCAGCAAAGCTCTCCAGCAGAGGTTGGCTCCTGTTGGGCAGGGAGGGCAGGAGGCAGCATGTGCTGCTCCCACACACCTGAAGGAGCGGGATGACACGTAATTCCTGCCGTGTCACACACAGGGACCTGTGCTTAGCACGGGCAACCCCCTTTCCTCAGGGCACTTCAATACCCCTATACAACCCAAAACATGAAAGCACACCACTGAAATGTCTTATCGAGTGGGACTTAAGACATGCTGCTCAGCATTAAGTACCACAACAATTGCTTTTAAGTAGCTGCTGAGGCAAAACACATAATTAAATAACAATTTACAGCTCAGCTCTGTGTGCACAGACAGCTGTTGCACTGAGAGTCCTCTCCAGCCCACCAAACACCAGAAATACTGCTGTTGCAATGTGAAGGATCTAGGCATGCTTACCCATTGAATACCCACTGAACACTCATTGAATAAAATTAGGCTGCGAAAATAGAAGTAGTGGCCCTGAACCCATCACCAGGACAGTGAAAGATGGACACACACTCAGAATGGCACACTGCATCTAAAGTCAGCCTTATATATTAAGAACCCATTAACATATAATTTTCTTGTTTATCATGCAAAAGGTGAGTGAACTCCAATAGAACCCCAAACCTCTCCCTGTAACATAATCACCGCAGCTCAGGATGAAAGCTTGAAAGGGCAATTAATTAAATGATCCCATGTTTAGACCCATCAAACTCCTTAGCACTTAACAAGCAAGTAATACTTGTCAATAAAATATGTTTTGGTAATACAAAGGTAGAAAATCAATAGTACTAGCACACTTGTTGCTCTTTTTACTACTGAAAATGTGTTCCAATAAGTACAGTCCTTAAGGGAATTAATCTGCTTTGTTATTTAAAGGAAGGGCTTCTCTAATTGATGCTAATCCTTTCAAGCCAAGATTTATTTTCCAGTGCACTATCTAAACGCCTGCTTTGCAATACACATTTTGTGTCTCCCAGGCCAAGGGAGAAAGCAACAAAACCAAATGATGGCTGCTCAACCAGAATATTCCCCTTGCAGCCCTGCACTCGGTGCCGAGCCTCCCCTGGCTGGCAGCGTCCTGCTGAGGAGCTGAAGGGGGGTGAGAGCAGGCACGTCCCAGCAGAGAACAGCCTCCAAACGCCCCTTCTTGGGAACCACTTCCAAGTCTCCCTTTGCAGTTCTCCAGCTCCCGGGCAGTTACATTAGCACACAATGAACACCATGCCAAAATCTGTGTGGTTCTGCTTTGGGAACAGCCTCGGCGCCGGTGGGACTCAGTGCAGCTGTTTGCAGCTTCCCTCTGCCCAAGCAATTGTTTTTTAATGGAAGGATGCTCCTGGGAGACTATTTGACTTCTGCACCTGCCACCATCGTCATCCTGTAACACATGATATACTGAAGCTATGACAACCTAATTCTCAGTCCAATATTTGGTAAACTCTACATTGAACTGCAATATTCTGTTCTAGGTGACATAAAAAATAAACACTGTATCACTGCAGCAATTTTATTTTCATAAATATACTGAAATGCATACTTTAAATTGATAGAATAATTTATGTACTGCTATAGAGACACACTAATATTTTACCACCTTTATCATGAGGTATTTATAGCCCCGATCTCTAGGGGTACCTTAACTAAAGTGAAACAAAACCCCCATGTCCTGAGAAAGCCACGTGCCTGCCGTGTCCCCAGCAGCACTGTCCTTCAGTGCACACCCGGGGGGGGGTGTACAGCAGCAGAGGGCTGCCACAGCTGAGCAACACCCTTTACATGGTGTGCCTGCTGTTAGCATGGAGCAGCAGGAAAATAAAATGCCAGTTCTGGCTTTTGCTTGGGATACAAATCATCTCTGGGCAAGGAGTGGTCATTTGAAAATGAAGGAGGAGGCAATTCCGTAACTCCTCCACAGACCAGTGAGGAGTCACTGACTGTGACTTCATGGGCACTTTCAGCAGCCAAGCTGGGGGGACCTAACCCAGCAATTACCTAGGAGTGCTCTCCAGGGAGCAGGCAGAAATGTAGCTTCATACCCAGACAGAAACACACCCCAAAGCACATTACACTAAGGGCAAAGCGCAATAAAAGACCGTTAACAACTGCCATGTTAAGCTGAAAATGGTTGGTGTTGATGGCACCACTGACAAAAAGTAACTCTCCCTCTACTTCCCCCCCAACTAAATAAAAACCAACGCACTATTAGAATAGATCTTAATAAACAGGACTAGGTCTGACAGATGAGTCAGTGCCTGCCCTCCCTCCAGGCACCAGGAGGGTCCCCAGCTGCCATGGACCATACCCAGGACCAATTTTTTTATTTTATTCAAAGATAGTGAATATCACCTCTGTTTATGGCAATATTCCTTCCTGGGCTCCTACACATCTGTCTTCTCATGCTCTGTGGGTCCTCACATCATACTTTCACCTGACAGATTTCCTTATTTCAGAATACATGCACTTAGGATCAGGACCTGTAATGGAGGCAGCAGCAGGGGCTTTCAGCAGATGGTAGAAGCCCCCACTTGCCATGATGTTGCTGACCTCTCCCTTCAGCAGCAGTTGCTGTAGCTGTGCCACTCAATATTGACCTGCAGCCAGAAGGTTTCTGAGCTCCACAACCCTGGTTCTCCCAGATTTCCAGAGTGGGGGCACAGCAGCCATCACAGAACCACATGTACCCTGCCCACAGATGGGTACATGAACATGGCAGACATCATCTACTCACGTGTCCCCAACACAACCAGGGTTTAGGGGATTTATTGCTGTGTTTTAATTCAGTTTTTATGTAAGTATGCTGGATTCTGAAGAATATGAAACACAGAAGTCCTTCACTTAAAAGTCCTGAATAAGGTAAAATATATTCATCTTCGTGTTTTAAAAAAAAAAAAAAAAAAAAGAAGGAAACACCTTTCTCCACAGCTGTCCTCCCCAGAGGAGCTGGCCAGCAGAAGCCTGTCCCTACATACATGCTCTGTCCTGGCCAAGGCCAGGCATCCTCAGCTTCTGGTTTTTATAAAAACAAAGTTACACAAAACTAAATGGCTTCACCTGAAAAGATATCTAAAATATGATCTCATTTTTCATACCACAGTAAAGTTTTTCAGAATGGCCCTTCAGAGGCTTTGATGGACACTTTAAAAACTAAATCCCTACTTCTTAAGCAATGTAGTGGAAGTATCTAAAATACCATTAGCTTCAAACACTTTCAGTATCTTTAACAATTTATTTTCTATGTTAGTTCCAGGAATACCAACAATTGCAGTACAAATTTCAGGACTGAACTGAGAAGAGCAGCATATTTGCATCTTTAAATTAATTTTCTTCCTGCCCTTCAAGCTTCTCAGTATCAAGATGGAGTCAAAGCCCACGTATTACATTTTTTAACGGAATAAAAGATGTAACTCGATTTTTAGCCTTCCAGTCAGGGTGTTTTGCATCAGCCCCTGCACTCACCCAGTGCTCAGCTGTGCTGTGTGTGCTCGGGGGGCAGCCCTCTGCAGGGGCACAGCGTGCCCTTGCCCAGCCGCGCTCACGGCGTCTCCGGGGCTGTCACTCACTATCTGCCTCTCATTTGTTAGGAGCCTCTCCTGCTGTGAGCCCCTCATTACAATTTGCTTTTACTTCCTGGGCAAATGACAACCAGAAAATGAGGCAGCTTCTTTCTCAACCGAACTTAATCCAGAAGAAATGAGATGACAGCTGCAGCCACCCAAGTGTTACGGGATGGGTTCGAGCCATCCCCAAACCGTTGGGCTCCAGCCCCAAACTCCTTCATGATACTGCACAGAAGAGCCCAGAACTGGGTTTCTCTCCCCCCAAACCACTGCAGTGACAAAAGTGTGTGCTTGCATCTCCAAAAATCATCCCAGCCTGCCTTTCCAACTCCCTGTGTTCACAGCATCTGAGGTACTTGGATCAGGAATGGACTTGTCAGTTCAGGAGTTTCACCGGGACCATCAAAGTCCATGCAGCAATTGCACCCCAAAACACAAACCAGCCCCTCCATAGCATCAGCAGTCATTTTTTCCTCTGTGAAGCTAATGCCACCATGTTTTGTTTAAAGGCTCATAATACTGTAATGTAACCTGTGAATATCTGCATGAGCACATGTTAGACTACTCGGTGTTGCTGTCGAAAACCATGTATCCTTGACAGTTACCTTTTTACAGGAGGTTTCAATGGCTCACAGACTCAGCTTTATACTTTAACTTTTAGGGAAACAGTTTAACATATGAATTCTGAGTGTGATTAGGATCTTCTTACCAAGGACATGGAAGAAGAACGTCCACACTGGGCAGACACCAGGTCTCTGGATTTGCCCCCGCTCACTGCTGGGAAGCCCTGTAAAGCTTTGAGTCCTGAACCCCAAACCCCTCAGTGCTGTGATCCAGTGACAGGGAGGAGGTCTGGGCTGATAGCCAGTGCCAGAGAACACTTCCCAGGGAACAGAGACATCCAACACTCCACAAAAAATCCCACCATGGACCAGATTTACCATTCATCATGTGAACTTCAGCTAACCAACCATCAAAATGCAAATGGTATCCTGATGCCAGCAATCCGAGCAGCACAGTGTAAGGCTGAGCAGACAGGATAAGAGACATTCTTGTCCTAGCAAACACCTCAGTTTGCTATAACTCTTACCAGTGAGCTGTACAGAAACAACTGAGTTCACAGGGCACATAAGTTAAAGAAAGAAACTCACCTGGATAACCCTGTGTGGGTCACAGCACCAGACAGCAATGAGAGAGACACCATGCTCTCTCACAGATACTGTTTGTCAAAACTTCACCATTTTCATTAAAAATCAGTCCCTATTGAAAGAAAAAGCTATTTAGAATTCTAGCTAGACCAGGAATGAAATGCTGCCCTACAGTGAGTTAACAGGAGACAGGAATACATGGAGCATCCCTTCTCCCTATGTAGTTACTTACTGCTTAATAACAAGAGTTAAACTGATTAAAAACCTGCTTTTCACCTGCTTATATACTGTGACTGAACAGCTGCTAACCAGAGTATGGAGTGGCTGGAACACAAAGCATTTCCAAGCTGGAAAATATCTCCAGTGGGGAGGCAGATGTGACAGCAGCAAGCCTGCATCCTTCCCTTCCCTAGTCAAGCAGCCACCATCAGATCTGCAGCCAGGCACGACATTCCCAAAAACTTCCCACTTTTCCCAGTCCAAGTGCATTTTGTTAAGGTGGCCTTTGGCTGAAAGTCATTCTGAGCTGTGTCAGGCCAGAGGAATGTAGGAGAGCTACAGGATTTTCGGCACAGAGAAGCACTTGTCCTCAAACAGTGCTGTAAAGATGCAGCTCTTCCCTTTCAACTCCAGCTTTACTCACCCAAGTTTTAAAGAAAAGCAGTTAGAGCAATGTCACGGTCACCTCTGGAGCACCAGAGTGTGTTTAACCTTTGACTCCAGAGCCTGCAATGCACTCGCAAAACACACAAGCCTGGATTCCTGAGCGAGCCGAGGCTTTAAAGAGAAGCGTTCAGCAGCTCCCGGCGTAGGAAGAGCTAACGAGATCAGCACTTCCTGCCAGGACGGGGGTTTGGGGACTTAATTATCCTTCTGGAAGTGCCTTCTGCCCTGAGGACTCCGGGAAAGCAGCTCTGTTGGCAGTTTTGAGGCCAGCCTCCTGCTCCTGGCCACTCCTCACTCTCATCCCCAGCAGCAGCAGCTGGAGTTCCAGACCTTCAGCAGTCCCTGGGCAACTGTCCCCTCCTGCAGAACTCCCTGGTGCTGCTGGTTCTTTCTGCATTTTTTGTGTTACGCAGCTCGTGGACATTTACATATTCCACAACATTTTGCAATTAAAACTTTCCTGAACAATGGTTGGGATGGGTGGAGGGGAAAACAAATTAGTGATTGATAATTACTCAATAATTCACAAAGAGATTACGCTCACAAATTTTTCTGCTTATGAGATATTAAATGTGTTAGGCAGACAGATTTTCCTCATTAATTACTGGTGTTAATTACTGTTTCTATTCCCTACAAAAGGCACTTCTATGTCTGGGGTAAAAGCTTTAGTGTCTTCACAGATTGTCACAGCTGACAAGCCATGTTCACTGCTCGTGGCCACGGTGGGGCTGGATCCCAGCCTGGTGTCCCCATGTCTCCAGGAGAAAGGGGTTTTGCATCCACTCCAATTCCAGCCTTCCTTTAAAGGAAGCACTAGTCCTTCAGGAACAACAGCTCTTCTGCAGAGCTGCCTGACAAGATTTTATCTGGCTGAACACTGCCCAACCTGCCTGGGGTCATCTAGGGATTCTCTCTTGTTGATGAAAACAGTGTTTCTGAGAAATTATTGTTCCTATGGAAGTTATAAGAACAATGTAAATAAAACCCTAATTCCCCTTCCCAGCTGGAAGGTTCCCTGCACAGGACCTGAGGGGAAAAGGAAGAGTTGAGGCCACTTTTTGTGTAGGAAATAGTGTCTGAATAGGGAGTAACAGCTAAATTAGCTATAATTTTAGATGCATGGAAACTGAATGCTCCTTACAGAGTTCAGTATGAAATCTGTATCCCCACTTTTCTGCCACTGCTCCTCAGGATGCCACCAGCTCAGGGCTGCAGTAACTCTGTGGGGGGCTGGTGGCCTCTGAGGCTGCTCAGGAAGTTTATTATCCTTTCCAGTCTGCTTGACTTTCAGATACTGAACTGTACCACTTCTAAAAGGCAAACCCCATTGGAATGGATTACACTGTCAGCTCTCCCCTGTGGAACCCAGCAGCTGAGGCAGAAAAGTTAAGTAGAAAGCCACAGCTGAATCATTTTTTTATTTAATTTTTACTAACTTTGGTTATTCAAGAGCACTCCTGATGTCCATGCTTGGACTCCCAGTCCTCACTTGGCATCCACCCTGCTTCCCCCTTCCAACAAGATGTTCCTGTAGCTGCAAACATGGAATAGGCAAGCTCCTTTAAACCAGTCCCCAAATCAAGGAGGAAAAAAAAGCACAGAGGGAGAAAAAAACCTGTCCTTTGGCAAACTAGCATTGCTGATCAGCATGACCTAAAAAACAAGTTTAGTGATTCCTGCAGCCTCATTCCTTAGCCTGCTGCAGCTGGGAAGTTGGAGGGGAGTTATGGTGTGAATTTTTAGGGCACTGGACTCTCTGCATTTGTTACTTGTAGCTTAATGCATATATTTATATGTGCAAAGCAGATTTATCTGCAATGCACAGAGGTAGATGTGGTGCAGACCAACAGTGGAGAGTTAATGCAGAGCAGTTTGTGGGCTGTAAATTCACACCTTGGATAAACCCCCACCAGCCTCCTGTGTAGAAGCACATCAGCACAGTTAGCACTCCTAAAATATGCTGCTAAATTAGCACCAGCCTAACCAACTGGGCATAATTAAACACTGCCTTTAAAATACGTTTGAGAAACTTGGAGAAAAGTGGCTGGTTTGTTATTGCATCTCTAATGTAGCTGGGATTTGCTGTTGATGGGCTAAGACCATTTCTTGTTACAGTAAAAAATCATAAAATCCCTCAACTGTATTGTGGGAAATGTTTGGAAAATTGGGGTGAGGCTACTGCAGGCTATAGGGAAAATGGGTCTGTGCAGGGTGGCATAGAGCCTTCCTTCTGCTCTGAGGCTTCTTGCACTGGAAAGAAAATTTAAGAAAGCTGAAGAGCAAGGCTTGCATCTGCATTGAAGGGATGGGTTTGGTCAAGCCCTGGGGCAGCTGAAGCTTGTCCCTTTCAGCTCCTGCCCCATGTGCCAGTGCTGTGCTTGTGCCTGCCTTGTATTACATTACTATGGATGTTCCCTTGGGAACTATGCCTTGGGTGAGCTCCATTCCACATGAAGCCCCACCAAAGGTGTTCCCAGCACTGTGTTGTACCACAGCAGGGACAAGAGGGCTCCCACACAGGCTGTGTGCCTGCAGGACAGCACGATGGCATTCCCTTCCCTTCCCACCTCCAGGGAGGGAAGGCTTTTGGCCTAGGAAATGACAAGGTTATACTCAGTAGTTATCTTTTATCTGCAGTTTGAGGATGTGGGTTTCTACAAACAGGTTTTCCTGCCTGATCTGAACTCACCAGTGTGGCAGTGTCAGTAAGTCCCTTCCAGGGTCAGACTGCAGGACAACCATCTTTCTTCTTCTGCCTTTGAAATACTGCATTGGAGAGCAGCGTCTTGTATTCAGTAATCAAACCTAACACAAGCCACCTGCCAGCAGCAGCTATTCATTCCAAATAGAATATGGAATAATTTTCTGCATTACATAAGAATAAACATTTGCAAAGGCATCTAGGTACTGAAATAAAACAATCCTGTGCCCAATTCCATCACTGTTTGGCTGCCAAAGCCAGGAGCTGAACTCCGCAGTGAGCCAAACAAAGCACCAGCCAGTGTTTAAAGGCATCTTCTGCTTTGAAATGAACTGAACCAAAGCTCAGGCTCTCTTTTACCTGCCAGTGAAGATGAGCAAGTTTTGAGGCACTCAGGCTGGTTTTGGCAGCACAGCAGGCTCCTCTGGAGACAATGGGAGCAGAGCTCTCACAAAGGGGCTGGGGCTGCCCCAGCCATACGTCCTCCCTGGCCACTCTCCCCACAGCCACCTGCCTGGGCAGGAGCCAGTGCCAGGGGAAGGGAATGATCACAGAGGAAAACCTCTAAAGAACAGGATACTACTCAGCTGACTGAGCCACCTGTTTCCATGCTGTTCTTTCTGCATCCAGTATTCCAGGTGTCCAGTAGGTTTACCTGCAGCATGGCTCACTTCAAGATCAGTGGCAAGTATCTCTAGGAAATAGCTCTACCTATCTATGATGAAAACCAAGATTTAATAAAGGAAAATACCACATGTTATGGCTTTCTTGGCTACACTGCATGCTCCTCACTGGTGCACTTTAACAAGCCACCCTCTATCTGCAGGAACACAGACCTGACTGCAAGTCCCAGCTGGTGTCTGGGTCCTGGGAAGCCCTGGGTGCACACCCAGCTGTGACAGGAACAGCAATGACGCTGGCTTCCTTCCAGGAGACAGAGTTTTTATAAATTACACATCAAAATACACAACCCTATATCACCCAGAGCTCAGTGCTGGTGAAGAGTTTCTGTTCTCAGAGGGAATTCTCCAGGCTTCCAACACCAGAGCCACCAAGAACACTGGCACAGACATGTAAAATAGCCAGACTGAGGTCAACAGCCAGAAAATCCCCTCAAAAATGAGAACAGCACTGGAGGTACATTGATGTAGGCAAGGTAATTCTTATGGATTACCATGATTAGAATGAATGAAGAATGACACTGAATCTGTTTTGTCCTTAAAATAGCACTGGAGACTCCAGTGAGCAAAATATTATTAAGCGTCTTTCAGACATTACTATTTTCACATCATTCCAAAGTCAACAACAACCATTTATCCTAAAGCCTGGTTATCTGAAATTTATCTTTGCAGTCTGAGAACACTGATTTAGTGTTCACTTTGGAAAAATGGAGCAGAGTATCATTCTCTTTCTGTACCACTGTGCCTTTAAATACAAGAATTTCAATTGCATGTTGATAATTTAGAATCTTACACAAAATATTAATAAATTGCTTTGAATTTAACATAAAGTTTTAACTGCATCCAACCTGTTGAGACACTTCCAGCCAAGCAAAAGTGACTGTACTTTCCCTGCCCATTTATTCTTAATAAATATATTTCTTTAAAAACAAAACAAGAAAGAAGCACGTCTCCTGGCCTCAGAGGATTAGCAGCACACAGACGAACACTGTGCTACACAACACACTTGGGGTGTCATTAGCTCACGAATACCCCTCTCCCTGCCATCTCCTCCTGCTTAATTAGGGGTTACAAAGGTTATAATAGGACTAAGAGAACTCGGGCAAGCAGAACTTGCCATGAGTGATACCTTCATCAGTGCAAAACCAAGGGCTGCACACGTGTCCACAGCTCAGGTGGGGATGGGAGACCACAGGCAAGTGTTAGGTTTTAAATTAATGAGCTAAAACTTCAGAAGAACACAGAAATCTAGACATACGCTAGGCCTGATTTTTCCTTTGACCAATTCCAAGTGTTTCAAGAAGCATTTTGCCTAATTCAAATGCCATATATAAGCACTGAAAAGAGAAGGATTTTAGGACACCAGCTCACCTGAAATAACTGCTCCAGTGCATCCCAAGCAGAAGGAACAAGATCTCCAGGGTGTCTCAGCAGAAGCACCCGAAGCTACACACGCGTTTGAGAAACTTCATGGTGACTGCAGCATTCCAAATAGTCCTTCTGGGGCTAAGTGTGTTATTTGTGACTACCAATTGCCAGCCCTGCCAAGGCAGCAAGCGTGTCGGTGCGGAGCTGCGGCTGGGGGGTCACTGAGGCTGCTGCTCTGTTTTGTAAACAAAGGCTACATTTGCAGATGGAGCAGCCACAGACCTGCTGCACTCACTACTGTTTTCCAATTCACTGTGAAACATCAATTATCTTTATCAAATAACAGTATCTCATCTCAGTCCATTATCAAGATGGAGTCTTATTTTAGCTGGACTGCAGCCCTATCTGTATATCAGGGCTGGCCGCCCTGCCAGAGTGAGTGAAAGGCTGTGAAATAATCAATAATCATCATCAAATTGTGGGCGACAGGTTGTGAGGGTGGAAGTTTTTGATGAAACCTCAACCTCTTTTTGTGCAGCTGATAAAGCTTTAACCTTTGCAATACCTGATAACTATGACTCAGTTAAAGGCAGCTCTGCATTCACTTCAAAGCTTTGCCTGCTCCAAACCCTGCCGGGACCGCTCGGCTGACGGGGATGGCACCTTCCTGCCATCAAACATCCCTCTGGGAGGGAGCTGAGGGGGATGGCACCTTCCTGCCATCAAACATCCCTCTGGGAGGGAGCAAGGCAGCACGACAGACCCACCACAAACCTGTTTTGGGGTTTTTATGCACACCCCTTGCCTTCCAGGAAGGGAGAGCCAGGCTCGGTCCTAAAGCCGTGCCAGGAAAAGGTCAGTCTAGGAAGGACAACCTGTGCACAGCAACTGACAGGAACAAGAGAAAAATTGCCAGTGAGTATTTGTCTATTTAAATGTAGGCAGTTTTCTGTTCTGCAGAATGAAAGTGGGATGAGATCACACAGATAAAGGAGAAAAAAAAGCATAAAAACATACCCAGCATTAAGCTAACCACACAGCAGCCTTTCTGTTCAAGTCGTTATTCTTATTCAGCCCTTTTCTTTAAGTTCTTTTCCAAGTGGAATTAAGGCACCGAAAATATGCAGTAAACATTTTGTACCAGGTTTTAATTTTTGAGCCTAGTATGAGTAATCTGCAACCTGAGTATAACCTCCCTGGGAAGAAGGGAGAGGTGATCCAGGCATCCACTCCCCCTTCTCGATATCCATCAGTTCCTCTAGAAATAGGAATTTGAGGAAATTTGTCACATGAATGGGAATTCCAAAGAGAATGTACATCTCTAATTTCCTGGGCTGGGACAGTGTTTAAGCAGAGCATGGAAACAGAGAGGGCACGGGACAAAAGACATGTAGGCACCAAGTTAAGGCTGTGTTTGTATTTGCTACCTTAAAAACCCCAAACCACCCAACCCAGCCCCACCACCATGAGCAGCTTTCTCAGCATTCCAGACAACCATGGAAGTTCACTGCTGGTCAGCCCAAGAAAACTGTCTGACATTTTGATCCGAGCTCCCAGTGCAGTTTAATCCTAGAAAATGGCTTATTGTGGAACAGTTCTGTTTATGGAAAAAACAAAGAAATCCCCCACAGCTACAGTTCACAGTAATAACCTAAAGCACAGTGTGCTAGTGCAAAAGATGAAAGTACTGCAAAGCTTTGCTCCCCATCACCTCCACCAAGACCTGGCTATTTAATAGTAAATTATCATGTACAGAATTTGAAAAAAAAGTGGCAACATTAGCTAAAAGCAAAGCAACAAAACTGTTCGATATTTCTATTTGTCATAATTATTTTAGAACTTGCTACCAAAGCATTGCTAGCAAGTATCTTGGTATTTTATACCATCACACTTTTCAAAACGGGGTTTTTTTTGTTAGCTTTGATTCCCCCCCCGCCCCTTTTCTTTTTTTCTCTCCTTGAAACCCTCACAAATTCTTCTGCTTATTCCAGCATTTCCAAAGCTGTGCTGATGGAGCTTCACACCACACAGAATCCTAGAATGGCAAGGGTTGCAAGGGACCTCAGAGATCATTTAAATCCAGCCCCCTGCTTGGAGCAGGGACAATCACGTTGCTCTGTGATTTGCAGTAACGAAGCCCAAGCAAACGAGCCCCGGGGTGGGAAACCAGCCCTAACGTGGCTCCATCACCTTGTCCCCCACATGAGCCTCTCTCTCCAGAAGGGCAGCTCTTTGCTCCCCGTCGCTCGGCGGCTTCCAGCGCGGCGCTGAGATGCCGCGTTTTATTAGGAGCGTCATGGAGACGGTGTGAAAAATCGGGCGGCAGCGGGTCAATACCGCTCCCGGGATGTGGTGCAGATAATCACCACCAGGGCCCCGGGTTCTCTCGGCACTGCAAACAGCTGAAGGGCGAATCGATACCGCCGGGGGACGGAGCTGCCCCGCGCCGCTCCCCTCCACCCGCTGGAAAGCACCCGGAAAACCAAGCCCGGCTTCGCTCCTGCCGAACGCTGGCCGCTGGGAATACACTTGGAAAATATTTGATACATAATTTAACAGGAAAGAGAGAAAGAACCTCAATCTCTAGGTTAAACGATGGTAAAAACTAGGTAAAAAAACGTATTAGGAATGCTCATGATGTAATACAAAAAGGCTGCGATTTTCATTCCAATTTTGTGTTTTAAAAATAAACTGAAATCGCATAACCCTGAAATAAGATATTTGCTTGAAAGTAAGATTAAATGTAGAACAGTTAAAAAATGTTACATATTATGACAAATAAACTTGCTTTAAAGAATAATAGGAAGGATTCCCGTGTTGATAGACACATCTGTGCAACAGCAATAGGCAAAGCAAAACACTGAAATGCAGATAATTTGGCTTTTAGGCAACACTTTACTGGTAGTATTAATAACTGACACCTTGTTAAGTGAGTGATACTGATATTGTAAATTTTACTGGAAAAAAAAAACACAACACCCAACCAGTTGATTTATTATTTGTTAAAAAACGTGATCCTTGACATCCATCATCCTATTAATCATCAGAGGGAATTTCTCAGTACAAACACCTCTCTTGAAAACAAAATAAAAATGTGCTGGCAGGAAAAAAAAACCAAACATTCAAAATGGTTTTGTTTCCCATAGTTACAGTTCAAATGCCTGCCTCCCTTCTTCAAGCAGATCACAAAATTCCTGCCACCAGCACCCCAGTTCACCTGTGGTGTAAAACCAAAGTCCCCACCTGCAGGGTGCATAGTCAGTCTGCTCCACTGCTAATTACTACCACACTGTCTGCCAACTATGAGCTGTGTTAGATCTGTGACACCATTTCAGCAACACAAAGCCCTGCACTGCTCAGATCTTGCCATCAACTGAATTTAAAAGGGACTCTTTCTTAGCGTGGCCATGAAGACATGAAAACCATCTGAAGCTTTATGCTCACCACCAGAACGGTGGCCGTGCGCACGGGGCCAAGTGACCAGATTCTACTGGCATGAATTATTCAACACAAACATCCCCAAAATCAAAACCAACCACAAACAAAGAAATCTCTTCCTTTTATGAGGATTTCTGCTATTTTCTTCAGGCATCTCCAGAGCAATGTGGCTTTGGTGCAGCGGGGCAGTGACCCCGTTGGGGTGACACCCCAACACCCACCTGCACAGCACCCCCCAAGGCAGCATCCACGGGGTTTGGAGCCAACACCTTGGAGCAGGATGAGGAAGACAGTCAGGATTAATGAAAAACAAGGAGCAATGAAAGATGTTGCCCCTCAAAGCAGATTTCCAGAAGATTTGAGCAAGCTCAGCAGTAAGACTGGAATAGACACTGGAGCCATGCTGGGTGCAGCCCAGGACATAAGGGAGTATCTTGTTTTAGCAGAATTAAGAAAAATGGAAAGTACATCCCAGAGAAGGAGGTTTTAGAGTCCTCTATTCTTTCCACTTTTCAAAACAAAGGTTGAAAGTGAGCACTAAGACTGCCTGTAAATAAGGCAGAAGGGTAAAAACCAAGGAGAGGAACAGGTTCTTTAAGCTAAAGGTCAGTGCCGATACAAAGACTTCCACAGCCATAACTATATTGGTGTGGGAATGCTAAAAGGAAAAGATTTCTAACCCTTGATATTTTAACCCATTGATATTCTGGAAGAACCTTCCACTGGGTGAGGAGAAGCCCAGGCTTCCTCAGATGGTGCCCGCTCAGCTGTCCCAAGAGAAAAGGTGCTGCAGAACCAGCCCCCCTGGCCCAAGGAGGTCCCACCTCCAACACCCCAACTTGTTCTGCCTTTCTGCCCATCTCAGCATTCATCTCAATTAACATATATCCTTAAAGATGAGTATAAATGGGGAGGGGAGGAAGGGGAAAGCAGTTCCCCCTCTTCTTATCCTGCAAGTGATTCTGATGCCTGATCACAAACAGCTTCGTGTGGGTTGTGATGGGGCCATCAGTGAAACTTTCACAGGTATTTCAAACTTTTCCTTTCACAACACTAACGTATTAACTAAATGCAAAACTATGGTTATGGCTTCAGGAAAACACTGAAATCATTTTATTATTTTTAAAAAATACTGAACAACTAAGCAATTTTTTGATGGTGTTTCTGCTAACATTGTTCAAGAAATTTTATAAACAGAAAGAAACAGGATGAGCTGAAGGTAGAGGATGGCATGTATCAAACATTTTTCTTGGTAGAAATGAAGCAGCAGTTAGTACAGCAGGTGACATGGTCCAAGAGGAGAGCAGGAGGGAGGAGGGGGAGGGAGGCTGGCCAAGGGCTCCAGCACTGGGGAATGCCCACCCAGCTCTGGCATTCTGGCAGGGTCTGATCCTCACAGGTACTGCCCAGATACAGCTCCTAATTCATGCTCCATTTAAACATACCCAGGCAATTAAAATATTTTGATAAACACTTTAAGTTTTGTACAAAAGTAAATAAAAAATCTGAGCTTTTTTGCAGCTCCAAAACTTTTCCATCCCCACAGCCCTGACGTTACTCCACATCTTCTGGGCAGCCTGAAATCTGCAGCTTTGAGGACATAACTTAAAAGATCAGATTTGGAATAAGGAACCTGTATCCAATAGATGGCGTTGCCCCCCTAATAATCACGGATATAGCACTCACCACATTTTCCATCTCATGAATAATAATAAAATCTGCAAAAGGCCCTGCCCTGATTATGCTCAAAGTCCCTTCAGTCACCCCCATCTCCGCCTCCCAGCATCTGTGTGGAAGCTTATGAAGAAAGTAAGAAAACAAGTGTTGGGAATATTCACCATCAAATTAAGGGAGCGAACTGTTCAGACAAAGCACTGGGAGAAATCTGGAGTTGGCTGCAGGAGCTCTGGGAACAGCCTGCCAGCTGCCCCGGGAAAGGGCTGGCACACCTCAGCATAGACAGTTCCCTCCCAGCAGCTGGGGCAGCACACAGAATGCCTGTTCAAAACGCCTAAATGGGGCTGCTCAGAGAAGGATGGGTTCTGTCCCCTCTTCTGGTGCTCTGCACAGCTGGACAGAGGTGCACAGCTGTGCTCCTCCCCAGCAGCAGCAGCAGAAAGGAGCTGTCAGCCTATGATGTCAAGACTCCCAGGCTTCCCCCACTGCTTTGGGCTTTGGCCTCCCCAGTTTCAGTGCACCGATGGGCACTGGAGGGGCTGGTGGTCAGAGCTGGGCAGCTGCTGCATCCTGCTGGCTGCTGAGCTGCTGGGAAATGTCCTGTACCATTGCTGGATAGGCAGGGAAAGGTGTTTGGGAAGAGGGGTAGGCAGAGCTCTGCTGCACGGCCAGGACTGCAGAGCAGCAAAGATGCTCAGTGACAGCAGCTACAGAAACACACAGCCCCTCTTGGGGGCCCACTTTATAGGGAAATTAATAAATCATGATCCAAATGACTCCAGCTGAGAGCAGCCCCCGTTTCCCATTTGCCTGCATTATACAGCTATTTATAAATAAATCTGCCCATCTTAGCTTCCATAGGATGGCTGTCTAAACAAAAACCACCAGAACATGCAACGTTGTCAGCTACTAGATTTGGAAAACAAACCCCAGAACTGCAGAGCAGACAGTGAGGCAGCCACGTACACCTCAGCCTGTGGTTCTGCCAGCAAAGCACTGAGTGACACTGCAGATCTAGCTGGGAGAAATCTGTTACCTGCTCCATAATGCACATTTTGTAAGGACTAAAGGCTTTTAGAAACAACAAAAAAAATTGTATTCACATACACAAAAGAATAAGGCACATTCAGAATACAGATATTTTAGCCAAGTTTTACATAAAGACTGCTGAAATTCAATGAGAAATACTAGCTGCTCACAAAGTACAAGGAATAATAAAGAACATTAGCAATGAACCTTTCTGAAAATACAAGGTAAATACTTTGTCATTTAAACATTTGTAGTTTCAAGCACTCATTTCAACATTATCCTTAAGCATATTCTCTTCTAGGTCACTGGTAAGAAAACACACATTAACATCAGCCAAGTGTAAATACCTCAAACATAAATGTGATGGCATCTTGGAGGGAGGAGCTTTAGGGGAAAAAAACAAACCCTCAGTGGATTTTTCTCTGTGACTTGGGTAGCAGAAATGCACTGCTGTAAACACTAACTTTTAAAAAGAGGGTTTTCTCTTTTCTTCACAGCAGGGGATCTCTGAATTTAGGGTCTCATTATTAACCCATCTGTGGCACCCGCTCAGTTGCAGTGAACGAAGGCAGTAGGGCTCTATATACTTCGAGTCCTTCATTACACTATTGATTATTATCCATAATGTTCCAGCAGCTCAGCATGTCAACTGAGGCAGAGCTGGCTGCTCTTTCCTCTCAATAACTTCCCTGCTGTATGGGGAGGGAGGCACAATGATTGATTTACCTGACACTTCCCAGTCCGGATGTCGTAGAGGGCCACGGAGCCGTGGCGAGCTCCGACCGCGATCCTGTGGCTGCGCTCGTAATAGCTGACCATGTAGAACCTGCAGTGGGCATCAGGACAAGCAACAGGTGAGAGCTGACCTGCCTGCCTGGTGTTCCAATTAATTTGCAATGCCACTGGGTAATTAACGTTAGTGCCAGAACAGAGATTTGAATTAAAAACCCATCGGGTGCCGGTTTTCACCCTCGGCTTTCAGCAAAGCCAAGTGGTGCTTGGTACAGGGCTGCAGAATCAGGTCAGATTTGTTTATTTCTATTACACAGGGCTGAACACTGCCAAGGAGGTTGGGAACAATCTGTGGAATAGCCACCATGTCCCTGAATGTCCACGTGCAGATCTTGTTTACAGGGGACCACCACAAAAATGCTGGATGTCAAATGGTTAAACGAGTCCATCTTAACACCCTGAATGACTGCAAAGAAATGCTGGATGTCAAATGGTTAAACAAGTCCCTCTTAAGACCCTGAATGACTGCACTTTTCCATGAAAAATCAAAGGAGAAAGGAGAGAAAGCATAGGGAAAATTATGCAAACTCATAAATTGTTGCTTGGCATTAGAGGGGAACATAAAAAAAAAAAGGAACATTTATCAATGACTCTCTCATCTAATAACATCCCCAAGGTGAAAAGGAACTGAGAAGCATGCAATACTCCTCATTCAGGCATCAATTTGAATTCAAACAATTAAAAAAATCTATTAATTTCGACACCTTGAAACACAAGAGAGTCAAAATCCTCCTTTCAAATTCAAATATTTGGGAATATCATTGTGCCTCTCCTCTAAAAGGAAGAGCAGACCTGTGAAAAATGCCAACTGCATTCCCAATGAAATTCTAATTTTACAGTTGGGTTTCACTCTAACAACGTCTGCCAGAGACTTCTAGAATCAGTCTATAAAAATATGCTGCTGACCCTATTTATGGCTTCAAACAACAAATCTTACAATTATCTATCTCCTTGTACTTGAGGATTCCCAGAGTGCCATAGCAACTGCTCTCACACAGGTATGAGACACTTGGTTCTACAGTGCAGGATGGCAGCCAGGAAGAAAGCCAGCACGAAACGTGGTGTTACAGGAAAAAAACAATTAAAAAAGAGGAGAATGGCTCGGTGTTGTGCAGGAGAAAAGGCAAGAACAAGCAGCTCAGACACACTTTTGCATCCTTGTCCATCCACCCCTGAGGACGTCTGCCATGCCCAGCAACCCTCCCTGGCTCGCTGCTTTCCACCTCTCAGGAAATATCTTCACTTGTCCTTCAATACTTCCCCTTATCCTTCCTCATCCTCATGTAACCAACAAACTTGGGATTTATAGGTAATTTCTATAAAACCACACACTGCTGGATGGTTGCAGGTAAGACGGACGGCAACGGGAGATTTACTATGGAAAATGTTTTATATCCCCATTAATTCTATTGCCCTCCTGAATGGGCACAGCCCACTTGTCTCCTCCAACAGGTGTAGAAAGAGAATATCCCACCCTGTTCCAGGTAAGCAAACAGCACTTCCCTCCTCCCAGCATTTAAATGCCTATTTCGGCAGAGTGCTGAGTCAGCATTTCGCTTGGAAAGGAAGAATCCATCAGCCTCCATAACAACAGAGGGCTTGGGGGAAAAAAAGCTGCGAGGAAATAGATGCTTTTGAGTTTAATTTCCTAAAAAGAATGATGCCTTAAGCTGACATTCAGCAAGCACTTGAGAGTCAGGCTTAGGCTGACAGCCAGCAGAGCAGCACTGTGCTTCAGTGAGGCCCAGCAATGTTTTAAAACCTGAATTACTGGCTGCTGAAGTGGCTGAGGGGTTATAAAATCTTTTTTTCTGTTTTTTTTTTAAATTAACATCCTAAGTTAAAACCAGCACCAAAATGTTATGTTAAATGTTCATTAAAAAGAACTTGCTGATTAGCAGAATTACATCTAATTTTCAAGGCAGCAGCCTGAGGTATTCTGGATTATAATTTCAATATTCTTCACTCCTATTTCATATTTCTTTTTCTTTCCCTTCTACAGAACGAGGCTCCAGGCTCCCTTGAGCACCACCACAGAAGCACCTCCAGCTGCTAGATGTTGGGTCCTTCAACCATCCTCTCCAAAATCCTAGAAATAATCAGGGTGTAAAGTTTTGCCTTACAGCCTCACTTTGTCTAACCCTTGAAATCCTCACTCTTCCTGCAGGACTACTCCCTGGTTAAAAAGCCATATACAACACTTGTTATTTTACATTTAATCTGTCTTCCTGATACACAGAGCACTTTAGCTCAGCAGACTGTGCTAAATACATGACCTGACCCAGCAGAGTCCATTAGGGACCACTCAGCTCAAGGCAACTGCTGAATCTGGAAAATGCTCCACTCAGACAGACTTTTGCAGCCTCCGATATTCTCCCTTGCCACTTTAAAGAAATTCAGAAGTATTTCATGTTCCTGGCCTTGTACTTCAATACCCATTTCCCCTTGGTGAGCAGTGGGTTTGCATGGATCATGCCAAAAGGCAGCACCATCCTCTACAGAGCAACGGGAGAAAAACCAGGGATGAGCATTTCCATGGGGCTGAATGGTCCCAGCGTGGGGTGCTGTATCATTTTTACAAGGGCTATAACTATGTAGAACAGGAAATATTGCTAGTAATTTAACAACATTTTAAGATCACGTATTGCTATAAAAACTCAAGGGGAATAGGGAGATTTTTGCTCCAATTCCCACTTACCCTTGCATTTATATTTTAAGGTAAGTCTCTTAAAGTATCAGGATGAAGGAAGATTGCCTCTATCAGTATCCTGCCTGTCAATAGGATAATTGTTCTGTTCTTGAAACTCTTCAATATTTTAATAGCTTATTAAATTAAAATGTAATGGTTGACAGATGATTATTATAATTCATTGGTTGTCCCAGTTTAATACTATAACTGGGATATTTATCACAGTCTAAAGACACTGAAAATGTTCCCATTTTATAAATCACATTTTACTAGTTGAAAGTACCATGTTATGGGGGAAGGAGAACCAGCCCGAGACAAAGAGGACTGATGGTGCTGAGCTACCCATGAAGGTCAGCAGGAGCCAGCACCTGAACTGCCACTTGCTGCTCCCCTCCCAGCTGCCTTCTCACCTACAGCCACTGCTCATCTCTTTCTCTCTCATGTCAAATTCCTCCTTGATGTTTCCCCCCCCTCCACGGGAGCTACTCACTGCCTGCAACAACCATTGTGGAGCACAACCTGCTCCCGTGGGGGATGCCTGGCAGACAGCCCCAGGGCAGGGGAAGCAAGGCTCTGTCCCAGGGAGGCATTTGGGACTTTCTAGTTCTCATCTCCATTTCACTGCCCTTTCCCATGGGATGGCACTGCTAGGCACCTGTCTGAACAGCTCAGGAGGGCTTAGAAGTGCCTGGTCAGGAGACAATCTACTCCCATAGCTGTGCCCTCCTGCCAGCTGCTCAGGAGGTTACAGCAGTTTTCTACTGCAGTAAAGGAAATACCATTTATTCTCACCATTGTCCACCAGAGGATGTTTTGGAGAACCAAACGGAGTCAGGTTTAAGCTTCCCATGGATGAAAAGCTTATTTGCTACTTGGCTAAACTCCTGGTCCAAGAACATGCTGAGGAGTGTGCTGCTGATGATGGATCTGGAGAGGTAGGCAAAGAGCTCCTGTCCTGCCCAGCCCCAGGTCCCCAGCACACGGGGACAGCTCACTGACACAGTTGCTTGGATGGTGACAAGGAATCCACTCAAGCAGGTTGTGCATATTGGAATCTAAGTTGTTACTTGAGTACATTATCCTCATTTTTATAACAACCAAGATACTGATAAATCCTGTGGAGGAAGGTGCTCAGCTGGGGTGGCTGTTCCAGTGCAGGAGCTAGGACACATGCAGGAGTAGCAAGACAGAGTTTTTAATGAGATTACACAAGATTTTCCTCTTTTTGGACTTTTAAAATATCCAAACTTCAAGGAGTTTTGAATGCTTTTCTTTTCTGATCCACAGCTTTGCCAGATGTGGCAGAGAACTAAAAGCCCATGAAGACTTGTGGGGGAACAGAAAACACGTTTTTTTTCCAGTTGCTGCTTTAAGAGGCAAGCATCCTGTAAAACATTCTTTCCCTCTTTAGCAAGAAATACATCCTGCTGGTGACCCTACAATTTACTTCACATCATTCTTGGAGGAAGAGCTCACCTGCAGATGGCTGGAAAGCATTCCTGGAGACCCTTCTTCTTAACCAAAGATCCTTCAAGGCAATACATGATGATGTCCATAACCTTGGAAACAAAAGTTAAAATCATTTGACATACTGTACTTTATGTTCCATAATAAAGATTTCAAACAGGCAAAACCAGAGAATTTCTGTGCCTGGCTGAACCTTTGCTATCTAACTTTAAAACAGACAAGAACTGTCTTGCATATGATGAGTTTACAACAGCAATGGTCTGGGTAACCAGAACCACCCAAGTACCTGTAAGCAGTTATAAAGCAGCAGACTGCTGGTCAACATGAGCTGCTGGGGCTCTACATGTAGCTCTGGTGTGGAAAAGGCCCCTGGGCATCAGCATTGAAGTTAAAAACCTGTTACATCACACGTGCCTTTCTTCAACAACATTCACCAGCACAAATGAAGGCAACAGAGAAAACCACTCATGGGACCCCCAGCATGTTCAAGTACAGCCCCATGAGCAAAGTTTCTTGGTTTTTTTCCCCCAACAATGCAATTTAATGCAACTTAAATGCAATTTCAGCTTCTAAAGTACAAAAAAAAAAATGAGCTGGGTGGTACAATACAAATCTTCTTCACACATAAAAAGGTTTATGGTCCATGCAGAAAGAAATTCTAAGATTTGCCTCCAGGCCAACCCATGATCGGCTGTTACATCAAGCAGCTGTGGCAGAGCAGCCTCACCTCCACGAGAAGGTCCACGACGTCAGTAGGCATCTTCTCAATCAGGATCTCAATGACCCTCAAGATCTCCCCTTTAGCCCAGGCCAGCGTGGTGGTGTGGATGTTCTGCTGGGACTGGGTGTTGGCGGCCAGGGCGGTGTGGCGGTGCACCTGCCAGACAGCAGGGTCACACCGGGCACTCCCACCCCACCAGTTCCACCCCTGCTCACTGTCACACACGTGTTACCCCCCAAGGCTGGTACCAAGCAGAGGGCTCTGCCTTCCTTTGAGCCCTGTGGATCATTCCTCCCCAGCAGTAGAGCCACTGCCCTTGATGTCGTTTTAAACAAGGGCTGACCCGCCTCAAGTAATTCTTCAGCTCATCAAACTGAAGGTCAAGATGAGGAAATGCCTGGGTCTTGATTACATGATTTCCACATACTTGAAGGTCTTTCTTTAGGTATTAGCTGCTGTGTACCAGGTTTGTTTTGGTCAGCCCCTGCTCGTGGCCCATTGTCCTGTTGCTGGAGCTCCAGGCTGTACCTGGGCTGTGGGCCAGCCCCTGCCCAGCCCACACCACCCTCACTGCAGCCTCCCTTCCTCCTCACCCTCCAAACCCCTTGGCTAAGTCTCTGCCCTGTTTTAATTCATGCTTCATGGGGTCATCTCTGCCCTGCCAGAAGCAACCAGGCGTTTGCACTTTGCTGTTGGAAGGTTCTTCAACCAGTAACAGCAAATTGACCAGACACAACTCACTGGGCTCCGTCGAACGTCCTGGCCTAAACTGGGGGTGATTTGGAACTCTGCAGGAGTACGAACGTTACAAACATTTTGGGGAGGAAGGGAGGACTGATTCCCTGTCCCCGTTGGTAGGGCTGGAGGCAGCAGCCCAGCCCTGCTCACCTCCTTGGCGATGGTGGTGATGAAGGCGGGTGGTCTGGCGGTGGCGATGAGGGACAGGGCGTGCCGAGCCGAGCGCGCCGAGTCGGCGGCCGGGCTGAGGGGCAGCCCCATTGTGATGCTAAATGGGCAGCAGACAAAGAGGGGAGAGAGAAAAGGAGCATTAGAAATATGGAGTGAAAAGATTAGAAACAGCTTATAATGTCAGTTCAAGGTCAACGGGAGCACTCAAACAGTTAGAATATAATGGACTTCCAACAATGAGCAGTGATTAGGAGTCAGGGTGTTCTATCATCAAATACAAAATCGAATAATTAACCATGAAGATTGAAAACAGTATGTGCATCTGTCCAAAGTGTTAAAAAGGCCTTGTTAACAAATTATCTGTATGTGCTGAATACATATCACCCAACCGGGCACCGGGCAAACGAAGAACGTCCTCCCAAGAATTTATGGTTTATTCTTTTGCCACATTTTAAACCCAGGAGCAGCCTGTTCATGGTAATTCTCCCTAATTCAGCTAAACGTTGGTTATAGCAGAGTAAAACAAGAGGCTTCTTGAAGAACTAAAACCACCAAATCTATCTGGTTTAATTTTCTTCACTGCGTGACTCAGTTGCAGCAGCACGAGGGGATGACAGACAGCCCCGTGCCTTATGCCTTCTAACTACTGAAATTCTTCACCTTCTCTGTAGAGCTTCTAACACTGAGGCTTTTACTGCAATTCTTTGAAAAACAAAAGGAAATAACTGGCATCTGAGTTTTCCATACACAATGCTTATATTTGCTCTGGCAAGACAAATGCAAGAAACAAGGTAACAACAAGTACCCAGTAACTATATTAAGGAAAAGAAATTCTAGTATTTGGCAACTGAGAGAATATGCACCTGATAAATAAGAGACATAAGCTTATTTTTGTCTGAAAGCTCCCTTTCTTAATATTTTAACTACCATTGTTGCATATGTCACTGCAGAGTCCAGTTTGGTTAGGCTTGTTGTACATTATCCAGAAATTCTACAAGCCTTCCTGTCCTCCCATCCATGGGAGAGGACATTTCATCACAGGAAAACTGCAGCAAGGGGGGGGAAGAAATACTGGGGGAAGAGCTATGGGGAAAACAGGGAAGAACATGCTCTGAAATGAAATTGGGCTTTTATAGAAGGGGAGGCAACACCTGGGAACCAGTGTGTGTTGGGATTAACCTGAGACATCCAACCCGTCCCACATAGGAAACTTCTCTGACATGACCACTGCAGCAAGGGAAGAGAGACCATAAACCACTTTGCCAGCTCTAAAACATTCCAGAATTTTCCTTTAACATATAGTCTGATCAATCCTGCTCCTACAACCACACGTGAACCAAGCAGTAGCCCTAGAAGTATTTTTTTTTTTTTTTTTAAATACAGGCTAGAAAAAACAAAGGAAATACAGTTTCTTGTGCTCATTTCTGGTATTAGCTCTCCACTCAAGTCTGTGGCAATTCCCCAAGGGTTTTACTAAGTCATGAAAAACGATGGTTGTGAACTGCTATCTTACTTAGAGATTAAATAACAAGAGCAGCAGCATTAAGCTGTACACAACACCCATGGGTTAACTCCCTTTCTACAGAAATGCAGTAGGTTCCTGCCCACAACCACAGCAGCAGCCGCTGTCTCTGAGGCTCCAAGGGAGCAGGTCCCAGCACGTTAACAATCCAAGATAGTTTTATTGCATGAATCAAGATAAAAATCTGTCTCTTTCTCTGCTATCAATGTGATTTCCACTGGTTTAATACTTGGACAGATGTACACAAGATAAAAATACATTCAGTAAAATGGGTACCGGTCCAGGGAAATAACCTTATCTAGAATCTGCAGCTTCAGGAAAACACCACAGGATTCTCCAATGCTGATGTGGGGAAGACTTTCACTCCCCTGCTCCCCTTGGCTGGGTGGCTTCGCCCTGACTTGCACCTCAGGGCACCCCCAGGACTTCTTTACAGTGGGAAGCTGGCAGCAGCCTCTGAGGCTGGCAGGCCACAGGAAAGGGGAGGCACTGAGAAGAAAATAATCATTCACACTTAGATGCCTTTAGCATCCCTGTGTGCTTCCAAATTGGTAAAAATGGGTTTATCAGGGCCAAAGTTCATTCTGCTCCAAAAACAAAGGGCTGGACTCAGCCTGCTCTGAAAATAAACGAGGGAGAGGAGAACTTGAAACAACTCAAATGGTGTGGAAATCACAATGCATGTTTCTTGCGTTCCAGGTGACCAAACCTCTCCAAACAAAATGATGTCAGCCTTTCCATCACTAAGGCCATGGGAAGTCTAAACCCACAGGACCCAAAATGGCAAGGAAAAGCATCGGTTAACTTGTCCAAGCTCCAAAATTATTTAGGGTAATCTGTCTATTCACATTGTGACATTAACGTTTGACAGCTTCTCCTCTTTAGGTCTAAACCAGAACAATTAATTATCTTTAACAGACATTATTCTGCCAGAGTTTACAATTACAATATTTGGAAGTGAGACAGGAGGAAATCTACATTTTCAGGGCCAGGATGCAGAGCACAAAAGGTGTTTTTTTCCCCCCCAACACCTCAACAAGAGACCTCACGTGAGAGTGTGAGTGAGAGACAAGAAGGGTGCTGTGGCACTTCCTCGGATGCACTGCACGTCTCCTCTCGGGCAGTGTCTGAAGGGGTTCCTCCTCCCTGTGCTCTTCTACTGAACTTTTTGGTAGAGTAACAAAAGTTTCCAAACTCAAGTAGCTTATTGCAAAGTCTGTTTGTGCTTTCGTAGGGGGTTTAGGTACTGAACAGTTACTTTACTTCTCTCTTGAATTTAGAGAGCTAGAGCTGTCTATAGAGGATGACACATTCTCTCTATTTTCTTTTTTTCTTGAAGTGTCCTTACAAATAATTGTCTATGCAACATCTGATTTTGTGCTGTGGAAGCTTACAAATTAAACTTCAGGGTGGTTCAAGCACTCTCTGCCAAATAAACTGTTTTTCCAGAGCAGGCAAGGTATAACCATTTACAGACCTCAATTCACACAGATACAACCCAAAGTTTATAATTTCCTTTCCCACTCCTCACCATCATTTTATCTTTAAAACCACTGAATTTGAAAATCAGTGAAGTCCCTGCCACAATGAAGATGTCCCTGGCTGGCAGGGATGGAGGTGCTGGGCCAGGAGAAGGGAGGACCAGAGCCCAGCAGGCTCGTTGGCTCCCTGCAGCAATCCAGCCCCCCTGCAGCAAACCAGCCCCTCGCCCTCCCCTGCTTCTTGCTCTAAAAAGGCTTCGTGTCTCTGCCAGCAGGGCTCTTCCTTGCAGGGTGCTTGGTGGAGCATGCATTTCCCTGCAAAGCAACAGGCTTTTTGTCCCCTCGTTAGCATGGCTCAGCAGTGGCAGTATGTGGGCAGGATTAGCCCCCCCGGCCAGCCAGCTGCTCCCCCTGCTCCCCATCCCAACAAAACCCAGGCAGATGCAGACCTAACGTTCAGAGGGGAAGGCTGGCTTTCATACCCAGCCTTCTGTTCTCCTGCTGATGAGTTTTAGGGTTTCTGGAGGTGCAGCAAGAGTGGGCAGTGTGTATTGTCTCCTCTTGTCCCCATCCTGCCCTGCTGCAAGCTGACATTTAAGGAGCCATTTCTGTACATAACACAGACAAAATGGATGCAGCCTGGGCTGTAACACACACCTTGAACACCAGAGACTATATTCTACCTGCAAATGACAGTAAAAACCCTTGGATTTATTACTGCATTTATTTGTGCTTTTGATCTGAGCCTCTTTGCTCATTTCCAAAAGGCTGGGTCTCAGTGGCTGGTATCCTGCATCATCAGGGAATGATGCTCTCTCCTCTCCCAGATCCATCACCAACTTCCCCCATGCCAGCAATCTGAACATCTTGAGTTTTTTGGGAACCAATAAGCTATCTGAACAATGTTTTCAATGAAATAAGGACTATTTTAAATAGATAACTTGTTTCTGTGTTTAGTGCAAGTCATCACAACTTCAGAGTAATGTTTATGTATTTCACTACCTACAAAAAAGAATGCATTTAAAAAGCAAAAACAAGTGGAAAACAACAAGCTGCCTGGGAAGAGCTGTAGGAAAAAGGTAGATGGAAAAGGTTTTGATGGCAATGATCAGAAAATATAGCAATCACATCTCTAAATTTCCTGACTTGCATAAAACAATGCCAGATGAAAACTTCACATGACTAAGAACGCAAACTTTTAGTATAAAAGGTAATGATTGTGATTAATACCTCTTTACTAACTGGACTGAAAGGAGGAAGCCCAGGGCTGACCCAGAGATCAGGGGGCCTCCCTGAGGACATGTTTCACAGGGAGCTGTGGAAGGGTGCAGAGATGGGGCCATGCCACCTTTCAGGAAAAGCTGCAACATGGACATTCTGCTGCTTTCCTCTCCTCCAGCTGGAGACTTGGCTTTGATGCTCCCAGGTCAGCAGGAGGGGAAAAAGGGAAGCTGGGTATATCCCACCTCATTAACAGAAACCTCTGCATCAATCACCTCCAAACCACTCGTGTTTCTAGGAGCAGCCCGGAAGCAATGGCTGAACAACTGGGAGGTGCCCAACTCCCTCTGCTCCTGCTCCTCCTCGGCCTGCAGGAGATGCTGGGGGTGTGGGTGGCCCTGCTGCCCTTCCCATGGTGCAGCTGCAGCTGAGCTCCAGCCTCCCACAGCCTGAGGGCTACAGCAGAACTGCCACGGACACCCAGCCCCGTGGGGTCCAGGTTTAAATCACTGCTGTAGCAGCAGCTTGCCACATCCCCTTCAGGACCAGGCACCAGCTCTCCTTTAAACCCCTCCATTTCAGCAACTGCTTAGACTATGTTCTAAAAACGTGCCACTGTACTCAAAACCTAGGGATGTCCCTACTGTGGCTCCACAGATAGAATCCATAAAAACACAAGAGTCAAGTTTTCCACTAAACAGAATAAAAACTGAAGAGATTTACCCTCATTATTTCAGTACACAAACATATATATATAAAATATACGGATCCATTAGAATACAATTTGCTAATGTTGGCATATTATGGCACAACCTATATCAAAGTGCAGCTTGTAATCCAAAGAGCAGAAATAACGGACAGCAAGGATCCCCACTGTCATCCATGCCAAGAAATCAAAGCCTAACAGATGCTAGAGAAATCCTCCTGATCCTCACAACGGCGAGGTTTCCTGCGGCACGGCAGGCTGCCTCAGCGCAACCTTTGGGGGCTGGATGAGCTGGGAGAGCAGAGCGAGCTGTAAAGCCCAGAGCTCTGCAGAACAGCGCAGACCACTTCTTTAATTCAGAAGGGGAAAAAGAAAAACACTACTGTTTTTTTTTTTGTTTTTTGGTGAAGCAGAAGCTGGACATAAAAGCTCTTTCACCAAACGCTGCCCGGGTGCGGAGCGGGCAGCTGCGCCGTTGTTGTGCACACGGTAAATCAGGCACAAAAAGGGGCAGCTCAGCGGGGCTCCAGCAGGGTGAGATGCACACTTAACCCCCTGCACACGTTGTTGCTCTGTTTCTTTCCATCTTGGTCTGCCTGCAGTCGGTACTGTATCTGTCATGAATGTAACAGGCCATTTTCAATCTAAATCTTGTTATGGATTAATAAGCAAACACTTTCTCGCTTATTATGCAATTTATCATGATGAAAATTGCATTGGGCTCCTCAAGGCTACATGCTGATACATTCATTTATTCAGTGCTCTGTGGATAGAGAGCCATACTAATCTTTATGACAGCTAAGGATGTAATGGCAAGATGAAAATGACTTTGTGCAGCACGGCGCTCGCCGGGCTCTGCAAGTCTCCATCCACACACAGCAGGGCTGGGGAGACACTCTGGGAAGGGAAAACATCCTGGCTGCTTTTGACACACTACACGGAATAACTGAAGTCCAGACAAGTAACAACCTTCATCCAGTTTCGACATATTTCTCCATTAACATCCCCCTTTCCCAAGTCATCATCCATTCCTTATATCCTGAGGAAATCCAAATGCTCTATAAAATGGGCAATTTCTGCCTGTGTATAGTGTAACAGACAGTCAGAACCCTCAACTCCTGCACAGATGGGTGATAAAATGCACACCAGGTCTGAAGACAGTCCTGGTCAGTGCCTTACTGCATGTAGCATTTGAAACGTCTGTGTTTATAAACAAACATTTGCAAACACATTTGTAAAATGAAACTCAGCCATAACAGAGCAGTTTTCAGAACTGTGGGATCTGAAAGCGAGTTCTGGGGTTCAGTGCCGTGGGTGTGTAAAAGTGCTCATGGCACTCAGTGTTACTGCTAGGAGTTCTTGACAAAAAGAGCAAACTAAAAATAGAAGGTAACCAAAAATTGAAATACATAGCTTAAACACTTGACAATAATGCTTATATTTAAGATATTTGTGATCATAAGGACATTCTACAGTTCCCTCTGGTGCAACATAACCAAGCAGTGCTTACTGTGGTGTAGCAAACACCAGCCTTAGAATAAAATGGAAAACTGGGTAATTGTTAAAGGATTATTATTTTTTTTTAATACCTGGAGTACCATTAGTAGGGCGAGGCTGTGAAGAAGAACATCTGTAAGCTCAGCAGCCCCTCCTCTCCCTGTGCACAGCATTCCCTGGCTGCCCAGAGCCCTGCTGCAGTTCCACAGCCGGTTCCTTCCCCTTTAGTGCACAACTCTGCTCCCCCCCCAGCCTTGGGACACTCCCCGAAACCCTGGCAGACACCAGCAGTGCCAGCCAGCAAAATACTACCTGGTGAAAAGCCAAGCTCTGCATTTCATGACACGAAATACAGTAATATTAATTCCTCAACAATCAATGATGATGACTGTGGCAATTTCAAACACGAGGTGTTTCTTTCCCCCCTCCATCAAAAACCTCGCGAAGGGAACAAACACCCCAGAGCAGCCAGCCCCTCTGCCTTCAGAGGTCCCTCAGGTACCAAGTGGTTTACAAATTAACACTTAAGGAACACCACTAATTGAAATACTATGTGGAAAGCACTACATAAACTAAAAACTAAGCATGAAACATGTTGTAAAAACTCAGGGAATATTCTCAGGGTGCTTGGGATACCTGCTGTAGAAAATGCTAGAGCAGGAGAAACATGTTTGGTAAGTCCCAACTAAGTTGCTCCTATGCAAGAGCTGTGTACCTAGGCATGAACATTTTGCCTCAGTGGCACTACTGTATATCCACTGATATTTTTCAAGGCTTTCCACGAAAAGCAGGAAGCTTCCAATAGATTCCAAAGCCAGTTACACCAAGCACAGCCTCACTTTATTTCATATCCACAGCCCACTCTGCCCGCTTCTTACAGCGACTTTTTGTTTTGTATTTATTCATACACAGAAATCAGAGTTTCTTCTTTAGCACGTTTAAGTGGTTGGCTTTTTAAAATAAAAACTGAAGGCAGAAAAAAACCTGTTCAGCTGGAATTTCAGATGAGATGATCAGTTTTACAACGAACAATAATAAAAATATTGCTAAACCCTTTCCTGTGTAAATAGTCCTGTTGTCATGCAGCAGGTTCATGTTGTGAGTAAAGATTGACCACGTGAGGATTGAGGCCCCAGTGGAAATTTGTGACATTTAGGCCTCGGATGATAAAATTAATGGATCCTCAACAAAAGTGCTACTCCTGTCCTACAAAGCTGCACACATCAAAAACTCCCAAACATGACTATTCAAGAGTCCTGTTACCTAACACAAAATGCATTAAGAAAAAAGATGGTACCTTTATTACAGAAGTCATCCTAGTGACTTCACTTCTGCATTTAGTAATAATTATTTGATTTATCCACCATTACTTGATGGCACAACTGATGGAACATGGCACTACTGAGTGTAACAACTTGCATGCATCTCTGTGTAGACATAACTAGAAGTTGTACAATTACAGTAATTTTAAATAAATGGAACAAACAAGCACTTAGAGTTCCATGCACACACACACACAAAGCACACAAAAAGCCCGAGTATTACATTTTTTCTATTTCATGTCAAAGTGTCAGGCTTCCTTATGAAATTTGCCCCCCTCTCCAGCCCCAAATACAAATACCTAATTGAAAGAAGATTTTATTTCAAAGAGGTTAGAAGGCAGGTACATGACAACAAACCATATAAATCTTGATTTAGGACACTTTCATAAGTTGTCCTCTGACCCCAGAGACAGGCTGTGGTCTATTGAGTTTATGATTTCTTAGCAGTCCTTAAATCTACAAGTTACCTCGATGCTGTTGATAAAATAACTGCCTTTTCCAAAATGTGCTTTCCAAACCAATTCACATCCTGATGGGATGGGCTAGTAAAACGAGGGGGGGGGAAAAAAAAAAATCTATGTATTCTTACACATCAGTAGGAAATACCTTCTGAAAATACTATTTTGACAGCTAAGAAAGGGTAAAAAAATATTGTGGTAAAGACAGACAGATGTTTTAGATAGGAAATGTTTCACTTGCTTCTTTTCTCAAAATGACTGGCAATATGATGGGAAGATTAATGCTGTGTAGCCCCAGCAATGCCCACCAAGCCTTTGGTGACTCCCAGCTCTGATGGGGTGACTGCCCATGCCATGAGAAGCCAGTGCCCCTGTGTTGAAGTGACCCCCTCCTTCTCAAGATCACCTTATGGAGCTGCCCGGAGTGCCAACCGAGCCAGGCTGAAGCAGGCCTGACATGGTCAGTCAGCTGGTGCTGGTTCAAAGCCTTGAGTCAAGCCATCAGTCCTGGTCACAACCTCCTGCCAAGTGCCACAGCCATCAGGATTGAAACCAGTTGATGCCAAACCTCCACCCACAGGCTGCAACCTTCCCACGTTGCCCAGAGAAGCTGTGGCTGCCCCATGCCTGGAAATGTTGAAGGGCAGGTTGGATGGGGCTTGGAGCAACCTGGTCTAGCGGGAGGTGTCCCTGCCCATGCAGGGGGGTTGGACCTAGATACTCTTTAAGGTCCCTTCCAGCCCAAACCATTCTGGGATTTGATGACTCCATGAAAGGACACAGAGGGTTTGTGAGGGAATAAGTGAGACACCTACTTGGCCAGCTGCTTCTCGGCGTCAGTGCAGAGCTCCAGGAGGCCCATCAGCACGGCGGAGACGTCCATGTAGGGCTCCCAGACGGTGAAGCCGCGGCCGATGAGGTCGATGGCAGTCCTGCGGATGGTGCTGTGCGCGGGCAGCTTGGGGCTGGGCGGCTGCAGCAGCAGGAACGTCAGCGCCTTGCCTGCGGGCACAGCGGGACAGGGGCACGGTCAGGGGAGAGCTGCAGGAGGACCTGGCATTGCTCTTTCCAGACGCCTGCTGCTGAGGAACACGGGAGCATGGAAACCTGCTGCCCGGTCGCTGCATTGAGGCTTTGTCCCACCGAGACGGCGCCACAGGTTACAGCGGGGGGGACTGCCTGAAAACAGGGGAAGCCAGACAGACACAGTCCCGGGGCGTTGGCTGTGGAGAGGAACTGCAGGGCTCATGATGCCCAGAGACTCCCCCCTGTCGTGGCCTTCCTATGGAATCCGGGATGGCAACCCACCCCAGTCCTCAACACGGACACTAAGGGCACTCCCAGAGGCAGGGGATACAGACAGGGAATGCCCCTCTAGAGATACTCCCCACGGAGCTGTAGGCTCAGCCAAGTGGTACCAACACTCCCCATCAGCCCAAGGAGCAGCAGGGAGGCTGCTCCAGCACACCCAGCACTGGATGGATGGGCAGCCTGCCCTGTCCCCCCCACCCCCAGCACTGCTGCAGCCCCCCAGCCTCTGCCTGCTGGGATTTCAGAGCATCCTCACTGGCACGGGGGCTGGCTGCTGCTGGAGCACACCAAGCACAGGGACCTGACACAGACAGGACCATGCCTGAAGATCATGCAGAGCACTCAGAACCAATCACAAAGGAAAGAATAATTAAAATAATTCCCCCTTCAGATGACGCTTGCTAAGAAAATATATCAGATGGTCAGAGTTAACACAGGTAATAAGTTTTCAGAAAAAAAGGTACAGCATTTTGAAAGGATGTCTAAGAAAAACAAGCTTAAAAGGGTAAACTTGGGAAAATATAGAATAATAGAATAGTTAAGAGTTGGAAGGGACCTTAAAGATCATCGAGTTCCAACCCCCCTGCATGGGCAGGGACACCTCCCACTAGACCAGGTTGCTCAGAGCCCCATCCAGCCTGGCCCTGAAGACCCCCAGGGATGGAGCCTCCACAACTTCTCTGGGCAACCTGTTCCAGTGTCTCACTACCCTCACACTAAAGAATATCACTTAAAATAAACCATCTTGAGATTACTCATTTTTTAATCAGTATCTTGGCTACATCAGCAGCAGTTCATACTAGATGTGCTTTACTGAGTGAGCAAAAATCAGCCACCAAAGCTCTCCACCAAACAACTGCTCCTCTCCAAACGTGCCATGTGCCTGCCCATGGTGGGGCTCAGAGCAGGTGGCACAATCTGTGATGAAACCCCTGTGATGCAGCATGCTGACCTCACCTCAGCACTGGGCAGAGATGAGGCTGGAGTGCACTGAGTTGGCTGGGGACATGGGGCAGTGCTGCAGGAACCAGGCTGGCTCCATGTGATGCTGTCCCCTTGCCCCTGACAGGGCACCTGAGCTGTGGGATCACAGAATCCTTCTGGTTGGAAAAGACCTTTAAGATCGCCAAGTTCAATCATAATCTAACTCTATCAGCCATCAACCCAACTCTACCAAGTCCAGTGCTTAAACCATATCCCTCAGCACCACATCTACATGGATTTTAAACACCTCCATCATGTCCCTCAGCACCACATCTACACATCTCTTAAACACCTCCAGGGATGGAGATTTAAACACCTCCAGGGATGGAGATTTAAACACCTCCAGGGATGGAGATTTAAACACCTCCAGGGATGGAGATTTAAACACCTCCAGGGATGGAGATTCAACCACCTCCCTGGGCAGCCTGTGCCAGGGTTTAATGACCCTTTCAGTGAAGATGGTTCTTCTAATATAATTCACTTTCTTGTCCTGCTGGTGCCTGGTATGAATGTGGAAGGGAAAGGGAGAGAAGCAAGAGCTTTGGTGACACCCCAACCAAGCTCCCTGGCCCACCACTGGGATGCTGGGCAGCACCGGCTCCCAGGCATGGACAATTCAGGAACCAGGTACCCAACTTCACAGCAAGGATTTTGCAAAAGATACTTCCTCCTGACACCTCCTCAATGTCAGGTGTGTGGGCACCAGCAAAGCTTTATCTGGGGAAGGGAATGGAATGATTGGTAAAGGCTCCATATCACTCTGTTTTGGGATGCACAACGGGAAGTTGTTTGTGACTGGATCTGCTCCCAGATCTCACCACCTCCAGAACTGCACCTGGGGCTTCTGCTCAGGAAGCACTGGACAGCATGGAAGCATTTAAATAACACCCCAATTAATAAATACCTCAATCTGATCCATATTCTGAGTACTGATTAATAATTTCATTTAACAGACTGTTTTGTAATAAAAATAATTACACATCTATAAGTGTGCATGAAGGTTAAAACAAGCAACACCCACAGGTAAAGATAATTTATCATTATCTCTACACAATTATTTGTTACCTCTTAATAATGTTAATTTAGCTTGCTATTGTGGTGAACTGTTGGTTTTAACAGGTTTTACTTCAGGTTTCAGAATTGCCCTCTATGAGTTGCTTGCTTTGTTTATTAAATAAACTGCCTGTCATCTGCAGCACACAGCAAAGCCAACAACAAACAAGGCTTTCCCAGTCCATTCACACTAACCCCTTACACGTGAGTAACACAAGAACTGGAAGTTTCTTCTTGAAGCACAGAGCAGGCCATGAAGCTCTGGTTTGCATTAATTTTATGTCCCAAATACAAGAACCTTATTAAAAATCATGACTACTCGACCACTACTACAATGAAAGATGCCTGCCTTTTCCACAGGAATCCTCCCAGCATTGCTCCTGCTGACACCTACCTTGTGTAAATTGAGCCAAGGAAAAAGATGAACTAAACAAAAGTCATTCTGCTGCCCGTTTCTCAGCCTGGACATCTTTGTTTAAGCTTTGACTTGGCTCAAATGAACGAATTAATATTGACAAAAACATCAACTAAGCTAATGAGTTGTTAGTTAAGGCAATAAACATGTCACATTAGAGTCAGCGCAGTAAAGAGGTAATTAGCCCTAGAAAAGCTCTGCTGATCGGGGCTTTGCACTTAACCTGGGGCAGGAGCAGGAGCAGGAGCAGCCCCACTGGTGGAATCCCAGGAGCAGCTCCTGCTCTGGCCAGGTCCCCTCAGCAGCACTCCATGAACCCCCACACCAAGCCACCAGCACTCCAGGAACCCCCACACCGAGCCACCAGCACTCCAGGAACCCCCACACCGAGCCACCAGCACTCCAGGAACCCCCACACCGAGCCACCAGCACTCCAGGAACCCCCACACCGAGCCACCAGCACTCCAGGAACCCCCACACCAAGCCACCAGCACTCCAGGAACCCCCACACCAAGCCACCAGCACTCCAGCAGCTACTGAAAGGGGTTTTAGTGGAAGTTTGGGTCAACCTACTGATGTGACAGAAAAGATCCTACCAAACCCGAATGCAGTTCCTCCTGCTTTTGGAAGAGCTCCTCTAGTCCGTGCACACAAAAAATCACTAAGTGGAGAGGGGAGTGGTTGTCTTTCTTGCTGGAAATCTGAATACCATCATAGTTGTTAAACAAAAATAAAACCCAGTAAAAACTAGGTTTGGATTATTCACATACACCTTCTGTTAGAAAATGGCATTAAGAAACAAATGGACAAAAGCTCCTTTCATTGAAAGTTCGGGTGCGACTGCCCAGGCAGAATTACTTCAAGCAGTAACTTAGCAGAAACGTTGCTCAGGAAATGACAATCCTGTCTGAATTGGTATTAAAATACAATTTTGTCCCAAATGTTTTATTCTGCAGTGGCAGATGTATGCCACAAGCACATGGACATTAAAAAGGCAGCACAGGAGGTCACCCAGATCACAGGAGGTGTGACTGTGCCCCTGGGCAGCGGTGGCCACCTCGTCAGGTCAAGGAGTTACCTGGAGTACCAACACCAGCCTGGATCCTTCCCAACCAGCAGAGAACAACATTTTGGACCCAAGCATTGAAGTGCTGTCTACACACAGGAGAGAGACAGCCAACCTGCCAGGTGTCTGGAACTATTCCTGTATATCCTGATGGGAGACACCCCATGGCGCACACAGACACCCCCAAAAGCTGCTCCCAACCTTCCTCCTTCTCCATCTCTTTCCTTGAACTCTGGTTGGAGTCTGTGAGCCTTATGTTCTTTTTATTAATGAAAATGTGAGCTGAATACCAAAGCTTTTCTGTTCTTTTCGATGCATAGGGCCCCCTGGATTTCTGAAATATCTTTCTTTGCTCCATCTCAAGAGCTTTAACCACATCCCACCAGTCAGCTGTGCTACCCCTCTTCTGCCCACAGATTTTAAAAAAATTAAATAATTTGCTCAGGAAAAATCAATAGCACACGCATGAACTAGACACTGATAACTCTGATTCCCATTCTCATCATTTGCTACCAGATCAAGTTCCAAGTAAATAAAAATGATGGACTCCAAGAACATGATTTAACCTACTTTGCATCTTTTCCTGATTTTATGTAAAAAAATAAAAAAAGAAGAATCACAGCTGTAATATTTTCAGCCTGCTCTCTCTCCCTGTCTCTGTGGGCACAGTGTTTTTCTTCAAGAAATTAAACCAAATAACCACCCTTTCTGGGTGATTTTTTTTCTGACTTGACAAATACCTGTGTGAAATGCCAAGAGAAAGACAGAAATATGAATTTGCATAGCTGGGTCAAAAATCCATATCCTTTAAATCCCTTCCTACCTCTAGTGTAGTGAATTTTTACCTCCCATCTCCTCTCATCTTTCAGACAAGTATAAAACCAGAGGATATTTTTAGACCTAAATTAAAAAAATAATTAGTATTATCTGAAGACTTTTTTCTAATGAATTAAAGATGAAAAGATTTAATTTTTTCCAATATCACTCAATGGCAAATTGCACAGTTTTCATTAAATTCATTTTTGGCAATTATGTTTTGTTGGCCCTTAATATTCTGACATGTTTTTTCAACTGAACTGATGCTGGCAGAGTTTTCCTTTTTGCTGATGATCTCTTCAAGCCATTTAAATATGATTTAAAAATGAAGCTGGAATTAACAAAACCGTGCATTTAAAATGACATTCATGACTTGCTCTAGGTCCTTCTTCTCATTGACACTGAAAAGGTGAATGCCTGGAAAGGCACAACCATGAGAGGATGGGCAGCTGGAGCCAGGTTGGAGGTGGTTATGCAGCACACACCAGTGGGACACACTGCCACCTCCCAGCCTGCCACAAAGCCAAGTTTGTCCTCAAACATACAACCACCTCTCAGGGATTTGAAAATAGGGATGTTTCTGCAGCACATCTGCAACCTGGGGCTGTATTGGACAGTTCTCATTTTTTAACAATACAAGAAAAAAATATTAGCTTGCTTTGCCTCATCCCTGATCAGAAAGGAGGACATGTCCTTGACACTCTGAAGTCTTTAAAACACCAGAAATGTTATTGAATCTGAAGGGGAACATTTCCTCCATGTTAGTTACCCATGTAAATTCTGGACATTTAACAGGGGTTTTACAGGCCAGAACAACCAAGCCCAGATGCAGTAAATTCCCAGCATTTCTATGAAACAGTACAACATACACTGCTTTTTTCATGAAGTGAACAGGCAGCAAAGAATATTCCTAAGCAGAGCTGCACAATCGCTGCCCCTGCCTTGTTCTAAAGTTCTGTGAGATTTGGCATAATTTGTTAGAAAGGGAGACAAAGGAAAAAGAAGAAAATGTTTATAACAGCTGGTTTTGCAGGCTTTTCAGTCTAACTCTGGCCTAGTTAAACCACCCTAACAATGCCATTTTTCTTCCTCTCAAAATCTGCAGTGGGGGAATCAAATGTGAAAGCCAGATCAATTCTGCTCCAAGACAGTAAATGAGTTTTGGATCAGACTTGTTTCAATTTATGGAGAGAACCCAACTATGCTGGCTTCAATGCATTCTTCCTCTAACTATGAAATTATATTACAGTGCTATAAGAAAGAGTAAACTATCATTATTTTAATCCAAAATTTGTTTATAATCTAGCAGGAAGAAGAAAGCCAATATGACTCGGGTCATAACTGTACATTAAACTTTGTATTTTCATTCCTATTAATTGCATAATTCCATTAAACCCTGCTATTTATTTTAATCTAAATTATATAATGTTTTCTATATAAAGCCATCTCCATAAAAATGATCATCATTTCATAGGAAGCAGCTGTTTTTTCCATCACAGTGCTGACCAAACTCTATGTTAATCTTCAAAGTTCTCTCCTGGTACACATAATTGTAATGAATTTTCTTGAGCAGACTGGACAAGCCACGACCTGTGTAACAGTGGAAGATGCACAACATCAATGAAATAACACAACAACTTGTAGGAGTCAGGGATCACCACTTAACCTCCTCACAGCCTCCAGTGCTTAATGGGCAGCTGCAAAGAGGATGGAGGGTCTCTCTTCACAAGGAGCCACACGGAGAAGACGAGGGGCAACAGGTACAAGTTGCACTGTGAGAGGTTTCATATTCACAGAAGAAAGAGGTTTTTTTTAAAATGTGAACAATCATTCCCTGGAAGAACCTCTCCAAGGACACAGTAGAGTCCCCATCACTGGAGGTTTCCATGATGTGATTGGACAGGTTGCTAGATAGTCTCATCTCCTCTCCCTTTCCCACAAAAGGTTGGACCAGACAATCTCTCAAGGTCCCTTCCAACCTGGGCTGTTCTGTCATTCTCCAATCCCTACTGCTGCTCTCCAGTGATTCATTCCAACTGGTTGTGGACCATCATCTCAGAGACAATCCCCCACATGACAGTCAAGTCCTACATGTTTGCATTGATTATGTGCTCCTCGAGTGTGTCCAGAGGAGAGCCACGAAGATGATCAGAGCACTGGAGCACCTCCGCTGTGAAGACAGGCTGAGGAAGCTGGGGTTGCTTAGCCTAGAGAAGAGGAGGCTCCAACGTGACCTTATAGCAGCTTTCCAGTATCTGAAGGGGGCCTACAAGAAAGCTGGGGTAGGGCTTTTTACATGGGTGTGTAGTGAGAGGACAAGGGGCAATGGTTTGAAGCTTAGAGGGGAAATTCAGGCCAGACATTAGGAAGAAGTTCCTTCCTGTGAGGGTGGCAAGATGCTGAAACAGGTTGCCCAGGGAAGTTGTGGATGCCCCCTCCCTGGAGATGTTGAAGGCCAGGTTGGATGGGGCTTGGAGCAACCTGGGCTAGTGGGAGGTGTCCCTGCCCTTACAGGGGGGTTGGACCTAGATGCTCTTTAAGGTCCCTTCTAACCCAAACCAGTCTGGGAGTCTATGTGCTCCTGTGCTTTGATTTCACACAGATTAATGCAAAAGCTTGTAAAACAAAAATAAAGGACGAAATTCAAAGCTAACAAGGGATGCATGCATTTAAGCAAGATTTTAGTTTTGTTTTTACACTGTAGGTCCTCAGCCCAGCCAGCTGCACAGTGATGCAGCTCTGTGGCCTACAGGGAAAGTGCACATAGAAGATGCAAAGTTGGAAAATAACACTGATTCAGTATATTAAAAATGAAACTTCAAAACCTATGGCCGCACATAGGCACTCACACACACATGTGAAGAGAGGACATGCCATTTTGGATTAGATAAAACGTGCTCGTCCAGTCTTATCACCATAAGCCACTGATAGAGTAGCTATTGGAACAGTTTCTGGTGTAGACAAGAGAGGGGACTTGCCCCCCCACCCCCTGGATCCCACTCCCCAGCTGTGGGCAAGCTGGGCTGCACTACAACCTACAACCTACCCTATGGGTGCAAATTGGAGCATAGGAGGTTCAAGGTAAATATCAGAAAAAACTTTTTTACTGTGAGAGTGACAGAGCACTGGAACAGGCTGCCCAGGGAGGTTGTGGAGTCTCCTTCACTGGAGACATTCCAAACCCACCTGGACAAGTTCCTGTGTGATGTGCTCTAGGTGACCCTGCTCTGGCAGGGGGGTTGGACTAGATGATCTTTCGAGGTCCCTTCCAACCCCTAGGATTCTATGATTCTATGATTCTACACTTACTGGAGTTCCCAGTACTCCTGGATTCTCCACAAACACTGAAGGGTGCCACCACCTCCTAGCACTGAGCTCCCCAGCAGTCCCATGTGAGCCCGGGGGGCAGGGGGGGTGAGAGGGAAAGGGCAACAGACAGGGATGGGTCCCACACGTCTCCTACTCATCACATCCCTCCTTCCTCCCAAGGAATTCAAGAGCTCCCAGCAAAGACTATTAATTAGAAAAAGGTCAAGAGAAACTCCAGAACAGTTAAGAGAATTAACTTCCCATAATGATAATCCTAAGCATTAATCAACCCATCCATTGTAAATCCAAATCCCTGCTGGTTACCTCAAAAGCAATATTATTCTTGTATATTTCCTCCCACATTTCTCCCTCCTAAAATGAACAGGTCTAATACCTCACAGGTGTTTCCTGGGTTGCTGCTTATTCTTATCACACATACCTTTAAGATGGTAAAACTTTGATTCTTCTCCTATTCTTTTATGATAAGGATGCTTGGCTTGGCATCTGCAACCCTAATGAAGGCATAATGTTAATTTGTATGATGAATTTAATTAGTTTCTGAGTTTCTCTTCACCTCACTCATTACAAAGGCAAGCACAGCCTGATTTATTGACTTGTCATGGCTCATGAAGCAGCAGTTCATAAAAAGTTATTCTGAAGTGTTCTTTTTAACATGCAAGCTATTGATTGACAATGTTTGGGCACTATTTTCTTAGCTACAGGCACTGCACAGCAAAAAGCACATGGAGCTTTGGTTTCCCATTTGGCATGCTAGGAATACATATTTTTAGTTGGTAACATTGCATGTAGATAATGGAATGGAATCCTCAAACACTGGTTGTCTAAAGCCCTCCATAACATTTAAATGCAGTTTCCCTGCCATGTCAAACACCATCTCTGAAGGGGACATCAAGAGCAGGTATCAGCCGTGCAAAGCATAGCAAAGGAAAACTAGGATATGCACAGTACTGGCAGCATCAGTTCTGCTTCTCTGACAATGAACTTCTTACTGAAAAAAAAGCAAAATAGCTGTAGAGACAAAAAACCTAACAGATATTCTTCTGAAATTCCTCCCTAAATGCAGAAAGGGCTATGACAGAAACTGTGTTTAAATATTCCAATACTCGTAGGCAAGGACAAGTTGCTGAGGCCAGTCCCTTGGGGAGCTGGGGAGGAGGTGACAAGTGGTTGCCAGCTGCCACTGCCATGGGGTGGCACCTCAGCAACTCCAGCAGGTGTCCCAGTGCTGAGAGCCACAGGCCACTGCTTGGGGATCTCTCCAGAGGTGCTGTTCCAAAGGAGTGCAAACACAAACTCTTGCAAACATGGAAATAAAACCCATTCCAATGGGTCCTGGTCCATCCCGCTAGCCTGGTGTTACAGGTACTTGGGCAGGTGTTCTCCTGGGGAGCTACAGCCGCTTCCTGCGGATCCATCTCCCTTGGGTCATGAAAACACATGGCTAGAAGCCTGAAGTTGTAGGAGCTTCCATCAGGAATTCTACACCTGGCAGATGCTGGGAGGCTTTCAGCCTGTCACACTGCTCACCCTGGCTCCAGGCTACAGGGAGCAATGGGAACAGCCCGGCTGGGCCTGGACCTTCCCCCTCTGCAACATGAGGCTCTGCCAGGCAGGTGGCAGGGGCTGTCACCAAGAGATGGCTTGGCAGGTGTGACACCCTCCTGGGCCACAACCCAGGGCAGGTCTGAGCAGCCTGCAGGGCTGGAGAGCTGAGGCTGAAGGGAAAAAATACAGCATCTGCAATTTTTGTTACCCTAAACAGGTTGTCAAGGCTCAGAGCTGAGCCTTCACTTACAGAAGCATATGGACCAGTGGGAAACATGACTGACAGGGACCTGTTTGGTGCTGAGCCTTCCCCAGAGTCCAAACACAAAGAAGAGAGGTTTTAGTTCACAGAGATACAGCCCATTACAACAGGCAGGATGTTAAATATGTAAGCCTGAAATCTCTAATTAAAAATAAGTAATTCCAATCAACTCACCTTCTATAGGATTTGGGGAAAAAGGTGAATTTCATTTCTAAGATTTGATGTTGTTGCTAAAGCCACAAACAGATTTAAATTAGGGCATAATATCTGCCACAAAGATTGACTGTTTTCTGCCACACAGACTGACTATTTTCTAAATATTATCTCTAAGGCTAAGATATAGATTTTCATAAACCACCACTTTTCCTTTTTTTTTTTTCCTTCAGGGACAAAATTCTGCTCAAGACACAGATCTAATCACACCACCTCAGGGAAAGAAGCACTCTTTAGACTTATTAGCAGAGGGAGTTTCACAGCTGACTGCAACACACAGACCCGAACAAGAAGAACCATGTCACCAACCACGGGATCCACCTAAACCCGAGTAGCTTCCTGCTGCCCTGGCAGAAAAACACGGCACTGCCCCCGGGCTGCTTGGGGACAATAAACCCGTTCCTGGCTCCAGCCACACTGCTGCGGGTCTGGTGTTGTGTAAATTAAGTTCCTGAGCCCGTGTGCCTAATGTGCTCTGAAGGGCTGCTGCTCAGGTGCTCTGCTGATTTATGGCTTCGGGACGGGCCGATCCTGCGTGCGCTCGGCTGGATTAATTGCTGCTGCCTGCTCAGCCTATCAGCTCTGCTATAGGAAGCATACAATTAGTGGGGACCAATCTCCTCCTCCTCTTCCTCCTCCTCCTCCCAGGGCTGTCCTCTGCTTGCTGGAGTGGTGACTTAAATATTTTCACAATACAGAACGATCAGATCAAAAGACCTTAAAAAAGGCTACAGGGCAGCTGATGGTGCAAAGACTCCTGTGTTCAGCCTGAGCCTCACGTTTCTCTCGTGTTAAATTCTGTTTTCACATGAAATACATTTGAGAATATATGAAAGATATGAAATATATCAGTATAAAGAAATACATGATAGTAATACAAGAATTGCAGACCAGAAAGTCAACCATGTTCTGGGCTGCATCAAAAGCAGCGTGGCCAGCAGGGCCAGGGGGGTGATTCTCCCCCTCTACTCTGCCTTCATGAGACCCCACCTAGAGTACTGTGTCCAGTTCTGGAGCCTTCAACCAAAGAAGGATATGGAGCTCCTGGAGTCTGGAGGAAGCCACGGAGATGATGCGAGGGCTGGAGCAGCTCTGCTCTGGAAACAGGCTGAGAGAGTTGGGGGTGCTCAGCTTGGAGAAGAGAAGGCTCTGTGGAGACCTTAGAGCACCTTCCAGTGCCTGAAGGGGCTCCAGGAAAGCTGGGGAGGGACTTGGGACAAGGGCAGGGAGTGACAGGATGAGGGGGAACAGCTTTAAACTGGAAGAGGGGAGATTTAGGCTAGATATTAGGAAGAAATTCTTGAGTGTGAGGGTGGCTGCCCCATCCCTGGAAGTGTTGAAGGCCAGGTTGGATGGGGCTTGGAGCAACCTGGGCTAGTGGGAGGTGTCCCTGCCCATGCAGGGGGGTTGGACCTTGATGCTCTTTAAGGTCCCTTCCATCCCAAACCAGTCTGGGAGTCTCTGAAACCCCAGCCTAACAAACTTCCCACCCCAAGTAATCCTGTGCTTGCTTGCTCTGTGTGTGCCTCCAGCAGGGTAAAAATGGATTGCAAAGCCACAGTGCACCTTGAGAGGTAAACCTCTAACACAGACACAGCTCCAGGAGCAAGAGAAATATTGGGAAGATAAATATACTGCTTAGAAAAGGCATTCCTAGGCTGTGGGGATGAGACTTTTAGCAGACAGTACTGAGTACTGAACCCTGAATATTGGGCAGTAAATCACACGAAGAAGCAAAAATCCAAAACTGAGGAAAATAACACTTGCAATATCTCATCCACTTGGTAGGGCAAGGGCCCTCTGCTAGACACCTGCCCTGTGAGCCCCATCACACACTGGTTATCCCCCTACCCTGCCCTTCCAGCCCTGCTCCCCCAGACTGTGCCAGTGCTGTCCCACCCTTGGGTTGGCACTGCCCTGGGGGAGGGCAGGGAAACACAAGGTGGGCACAGACCAAACACCACGGCTGCTTCCTTAACAGCCATTCCCTGCTTCAAACATGCCTGTGCTAAATTCCCAACGTTACTGAAATTGTATTTGCTTCATCCTAACCTAATAACCTAATTGTTTTGGCTGAGGGTTTCCAGAGACAGGGCTGAGCAGCCTACAGGCAACTGCTCAAAGGTGTAACGTTTGGACGTGGCCCTGTGACAGGAGAAGTGTCTTCACACCAGGCAGTATGACCCCAAACAATTATGTAGACGTGTTTATTTCTATTTCTGTCCGGAAAATTCACTTGCTTCCCCCACTGCCTGACAGGCAGGAAGGTCAGCTGCTAGGAATCTGGGACACAGTAATTAAAAGATGGAAAACTGTTTCATGAGCCTGCGTGAGGAACCAACCCGCTGGCTGGAGGGTTGAATCCAGAACCCAGCAGCACTGGAGGGACTGCCACGGGCTACGTAACATGGAAACCCTGGGATTTGGAAGGAGGTCTGTACACAGAGCCTGCAGGACCCATCTGAACAACCCAATGCTGTGAACATGCTGTCGCATACGACACCGAGTTAAAGGGCAAAGCACTTACCATTAGTACCTATATTGGTGGCAGATGCTTTGAAAAATACACTGCGGTAACCACAGGGACAAGTATTTTCATATTCAGGACAGAGCAGTCCTTCAGATTTATCAGCCTATTAACTTTATAAACACAGCAATAAGCTGCAGTTTAGGTGTGATGTGGTGCATCTGTAATGAGAAATTCTTTGGGTGGCATTTTATAATTAAATATCTCATGACCTATTTGTAAGGTCAACAGAGATTAATGCAGGATGTCGGGCAAGGTCACCGCCTGGATTTCTAGAGAATTCCACCCTCTCAAAAAGGGTCACAGTTATTATTTTCTTAACTGCAGTAAATCACAATGTACACAATTTATACAGCAAAAACTCTGCATGCATTAATGGTGTAAATGAACAAGTAATTAATTTTGATAACTTATTTTGAAATAAAAAATACGGTGGCTTTGGGTTAGGTGCAATTTCTCCCCTTAGTCTGGGTAACTCCCAGCATGCAGCTTCAGTGGAGTTCATCTTGTAGACATTTCCAAAGACTTTCCCAATTGCCCACCTCAAGAATATAGCTCAAGAATACTTCAGACCTAGCAAATATAAATCCAGAAGACACCTAATTACTTCTAAAACCCTTAAGCAAATAATTCTGCCAGACTCCACAAACCTAACACCAGCATGCTGAGGAACCTGGCCAAAATCACTGTAGGAACCAGGGTGCTGTCATGCCAGCTCCTGCTACTAGATTGTGCAACATTAACATCAAGTAGCCAATGTGTGGCTCTGTCACCATCCTAGAGAAGATCACATCTACTGCCCATGCCAAGGATGACTACATCAACACTGCAGTGCTCACTCTGATCTATGACCAGAATGTAACCCTTTATAAAGCACACCTTCAGTTCCACCTTTTTCTGCACCTGTCTTTGACTTTTTCCATCAGACAGCTTGCACTCTTCCCTTGCCCTTGTCTCTCCTCATCACCAAGCACACTCTTCTGTAGCCTTCTGACCCACATCCCAACATACGTGTGTGTGAAGTAACAGCCTGGCAGTGCTCAGTGATGGGGGAATGACCCCATCGTGACCAAGACCTACAGAGTGCTATAAATGAGGGTTAGGCAATGAAGAGGCAGGACTAACACTGACCATCTACTCCCTCCCTCTCTACCAGCCCAAGGAATGTTTTCAGGATGAAAAAAAGAACCAATTAGCATAAACGCAGCCTGAAGTGCAAGTGTTTGGGTCGAACTGGAGGAGGACACAGGGTCAGGATCTCAGCAGAAGAGCTGGCTGATGCCAGAATACACCACGCTGGCTCTCCCCTGTGGTTGCTGCCTCCTTGGCACCACTGCCAAGCCCTGACCCAGCTGCCAGCTCTTGGCAACCACTTCTTGTGCTGTGGCTCATTGTACCTTCAAACATTGCTAATCTTCACCTTTTCCAGTGAAAGGATATTTTAAACGAACCGGTTTGTACTGAGATGGAAACACCACCCCTGCCTGCCCCGACCACCAGAGCATGGGAAGGAGAGTATCCCGGGTTACTCACACGTGTGCCTTGCCAAGGAATAGTTTGATCCACCACTAGTCAAACCGAATCCCTCGGGAATTTGGCTGGAACTCCGTGGCCGAGTGAGCAGCTTCGGCGGCTCGATTTCCGCCCCGAACTCGGCCCCGATGACGCCCAGCAGCACGATGGCTGTGGCCTGCTTCCGCCTCTCCTCGTAGGACGTTGACATCTTCTTCATTTGAGGAAGACCAGGCAGACAGCCTAAAACGACAAGCAAGAAACATGAGAAAAATCAACAGCTGTTTAATGCTCCAAAACGACACTGTGCTCCCAGAGAAAATGAAAGAGGTTTCCATGTCAGTTAAATCAGGTCTTCAGGGCTGCTACTGCCCTTGCCAGGAGTCCTGGCTGCTGGAGATGATTCCATTTTACTTCTCAGAACCTACAATGCACAGCCAAAGCCTAAATACACCTACTGCAAGGTCTGTCTTCAATGACACCCACCCTCCAGAAACTGTCAAGAGCTCAGAGGAAAAAAAAGAGCCACCAGAAACCTAATTTCATGGTTTTATCTGTTTGGTTGATAGAAGATCTGTGGGATTCTCTGTCTGCTTTTTGTGAAAGGTGTTTTTTTGTTTGCTTTTTGTTAATTTAAATTTGCATTAAAAATTGTAATTAAAAAAAAGTATAGAATTTTAGGATAACTTATTTGTATTACATAAAAGTATCTTTTTGTTTTAGGATCCATCATCACATTCAGATTCTTACTAGACTTTAACTACCAGTATACACTATTAAACCAAACTAGTATTTTTGTACACTAACATGTTACATACAGTATTTAAACAAACATTCTTAAAAAAGTGAAAAAGACATCTCCTTATTATGAATTTTAACTAAAACTGACACGTACATCATTAGTCTAACACAGCCCAGGGATTTTGAATTTCACTAAGCAGATGAAGTTTGGTTTGGTTTTTTTGGAGTAAAGAAATAAACTCTTAGAAGAAACTGACTGGAACAAAAACAGTGTATTCCATTACTCCGACCAGTAGGGTTTGTTTTTACCTATAATCCTAATTCACAGCATGCTGGGAATAGTCCTGCCATATATTCTACAAAAAGAAGAAAGTCTTAGCCCTTGTTACAGCACATTGCTGCTGCTGCCCCTGTGCTGAGAAGTCAGAAGGCACCACCTGGCCCCGAGTGAGACTTAGGGGCTCAGGGATTAATGAAGGGTGAATTAGTGACGTGCAGGGTAGGTCTCTCTCTGCTAATGACATTCCCGTGGCTCCGTAGGAAACAGAACATTTCCTCCAGGAAAGCTAACCAAATTTTTGATCCCGTGTTGGAGAATAATCCTTGTTCAGGCAGCCACGCTGCGGTGGTGACAGCCATGTGCCAGCCAAAAGGGAGAGAACAACAAGGGAAAGCTCAACAATGGTAGGGGAGAAAAAAAAAGGAAAGAAAAAAAAAATCAATAGTAACTGCCTTCAGAGGAAGAAGGATGAAAGCAGGCTGTAAGAGACAAAGCAAAAAATGCCCCAGCTTTAATTGTTTAGTGCTCACTTACCCCCGTCCTCGGCAACATCTGCACAGGGTCCCCTGCACAGCACCCCTCCAGCAGCCTCCCCCCAGCACCGAGGGGCACAGAGCTGCTGGTGGGGGCATGGCACCCCTGCCCGCTCTGTTCCTGGGGTACCCCCCATTCCTGGGTACCCCCTGTTCCCGAGTGCCCCCGCCAAAGGGCACGGTTGCCAGTGCCAGCTGCTCCCTGTGGCCACCCCCAGCCCAGGTGCTCCGCCAGCGCCCGGAGCGACACTGCAGAGCAAGATGAATCGGCACCAACTCCCGCTCCAAGATTGTTTTATACCATTTAATTTAGTTTCTTCCCCTGCTTGGCTGAGCACAGCCCCGGTTATGGATTTCTATTCTAATGCGGTGCAGCAGGCGCGGGAGCGGCCGCGGAGCAGCTGCTGGAGCAGGGGCCGGAGCAGGGGCCGGCGGGATGCGGGATGCTGATCAATAGGCCAGGGCTGACCCCGGCCGCGCCGCCCGCGGCTCCCAGGCGAGGAAGAAAGGAAGAGCCAACACATGTGCTGCTTCCAGGAGGAAATTAAACCACGGGGGCACTCGCTGCGCCTCCCCCGCCCGCCTTTCATTTGATTACAGCAATATGAAGTTAACCCTTCATCAGATCCCGGCCCAGGGATTTCTGAGCATCCTTGGAACCACGGGCCGACTTCAACACAACTTCAGATCCCCGCTTACAAACAGCAAATCCCAAACCGGCGGGCATCGCAGAGCCCCCCCGCAGGCTGCAGCTCCCTGGGATGTCCCTGCGCAGCCCGTGGCCATCCCTGGGGGCCGCAATCCATCCAGGATCCAGCGGGATCACTCCCGGGGCTGTGGCCACGCAGTGCCGGGTGCTGGCAGAACCTCATTCCTTGGCTGACCCCACGACTCCAGCCCCCAGAAGTCAAGGAGGTAACACTTTGTTAACCAAACATTAAATTCCAAGCGGAGCAGGGTGGGAAATACTCCCGGTTTCATGATCAGTCTGGCCTGTGACAGCCCTTATCCTGCTGCTGCAGCACAAGATTTTCTACCTGAAAAAAAACCCGAACCCAAGGAACTACAAAAAAACCAACCCCAAAACCCAAAGCAAAAACCCTCAAATCAATGCAATCCCAAACCTTCCCCCCAGCAACACCCCTCCCCAACATCTCTTGACGAGAGGGGAAATAAAAACCCTTCCCTATTTTTGCCCTTACATTTTTTTTAATTACTAATGGAATCACACAATGAATTGTCATGATTTCCTACAAATAAACTGACAGCCATTTGGGAGATTTTAAACCGATATAACGTCTATAAAAGCAGTCCTTTCTACAGTTTCATTTGTCTCATGAAAATTTGGTATTTTCTCACAGCGACGTGCCTCCAGTTAATCATGCTAAAGGGTGACACAGAGATCCATTTTCTTGACAGGACGGTTGATCACCCTATCACAGTCAGAAAATTAATAACCCCAAATAGCTCTATGTGGAAAACAGGAGCTACACTGGTGAAAGGACAGAAACCTTCTACATTTTAGTTGTGAAAATAACACACTTCTGGATCCACACACCAACAGAGAAACCCATCTTCCCCCTGCATTTACCCTGCTGGGTTTTCTACAGACAAAACGACCATATTCAATATTCCAACGTATCTCAGTCTTTGAGAACTAACCATCCCCAGCTGCTGAGAGGAGACAGCTTTACAGATTGCACCAAGCACATTTATGAAGTGTTTAAAATACAGGTAAAATATTTCAGAAGTTTAAATTGTTTAAAAGGCTGTAAGATATTGATTACTTCATTTAAAAAGCAGTCAAAGAGTGCAGCCATGAGGTCAGGATAAATTTAACAGTTTGAAGCACTTTACTAAATAACTCTAAAGATCATGTTAATTGGCTTTGCACAGTTCTTGGGTAAAATTAATTTTATCCTAGCTTACAATAAAAGGATTAAAAGACAAATTAAGTTCTCCAGGTTTAACTGGAATAGGAATCAATGGATTTGAATTAAGGCTGAAGGAGGTTTTATGAGGGATGGAGTGGGAGCAGACACTTTATAGCTGCTATCAGGTGCCTATTGATGGTGCCCCTGTTGTGTTACGTGCTATAGTCACACAGCAGCAGGTGCCAGAGCCATTTATTCCTCTCAAACAAACCAAGTGACCCTGTGGTGGTTTGAGGACCAAAGGGTGGCCCTGGCACCCCAGTCCACCCAACCCCTGCCCAGCCACCAAAGAGACACCCTCACAGAGAGCCAGCCCGTCACCCCATGGGCTCTCATCATGTCCATGTGTAACTGCAGAGATTTAGTCCCAACACTGAATGTGCATTAAATGCTTTAGAGTGAAAGAAGGGAAGAGGCTGCAGTAGCCCCATCTCCATTGCCACAGCCCAGAGGGAATCCTCACCCCAGCTCAGACCCAGCACGGATCACAGCTCCAGGCACACCACAGCCAGGCTCTGCCAGCTTTTGGTGGCAGTGAGCCCCCTAAATTACATCATGTTCTGAAAATACAGAATGTATTTGAAATTAATAACATGATTTGCTCAAGACCACAAATGTGCTTTGTTACAAATGTGGTGGAGGCCTCAGCCCTTGCACCCCAATCTGGTATTTTGGGGCAGAGAGGAAACCAGCACCCAAAGCCCTCTTGATCTTTGTCGTGTTTCCCAGTGCTGAATGAACAGCCAGAAGTCACTACCCAGAGCTGAAAACTTGCCAACTGGACTCCACAAAAAGCATAATCACTTTTCCCTCCTGCCACATCCTCCACATCCCTCTCCCTGCATCTCTTTTGTCAAATTTTCTGTTTATTTCTGAAGGGGAGGTTTGTAACTGGGCAGGTTGGGATAAAAATTTCTATTCTTCCTTCCTTTTCCTCTCTCTCTTTCAGATGTGAAAAATAAATCATTAGTTAAATTCAGAAGTCCCCACAGTCCTTCCATCAGACACCAGGGAGGAAGCAAACACACCAGAACCTGGTAGAGACAAAACTTCTAGGCAACGGCCAATGAAACTGTTCCCACTTGGAGCTGTCACAGCTTCTCTGCACTACATGGGATATTATAAAAGAACTCACAAAGCTATGGGGGAAAAAGCACTTTTGCTCACATTCACTTTGGATGTCAAGAATTTGAAATATTTCTCAATGTCAATCGCATTCTTTTCTAACAGTAAATAAATTTACATAATGCTCTGCTTGTGTCCTAAAAAGGAAATAGAAAAGACTTTAAGACAACTCTACACTAAGTGCCTATAAGAGAGATTTATCCTCACCTTTAATTGTTCAGGATTCTTAAAGCAGTCAAAGCCATGCTATGGGTTTGCCTACATTTCTAGTTTTTAAGACTATCTACAGACAAATCATTAGAGTAATTTCAGCACCTTCTGAAAGCTTCCAAAGCCAGAGACCTCCCAATAAATCAGAACTGGAAAATACTATAAAGAAATAACAGTAACAGAAAGTGACCACGAGGAAAAGGCAGAAAGACAGGAAACAATCTATTTTCTCTAACCTGATGAGAACTGTGGTTACTGATTACTAACCTGACGTTATGAAAAGCATGTTGATCGCTGGGAAGCACAGCCATTCCTACACACACAGCTCCCTCCGCTGGCACAGCACAGGAGGCTCCGCCGGGAGCCAGCACAGACCAGGGCAAAAGATGCTCGGGGATGGGACAACGGGGGCATGACCCATCTCACCTGATCATGCTCCTTGCACCTTTCTCTCGACATATCACTAAATTAAGTGACTCCACACATTCTCATCTCAAGAATTTGGCTTGGTTTGGGATAACCACCTTGGGTTTTAAGAAAATCAAGCACCTTCCCGTTGAGGCAACAGCAGCAACAAAAACCAGCCCAAAAAGCCACGACATCCAAAACCCCCCAAAAGACAGCGTGGATTCTGGACACAGGTCTTCTGCATACAAGTGTTTTTTGCTAAATACACCTCTGGTAATTCCAGTTACATTTTCTGAAGTATTATTTGTTCCTACTATCAGAGTGTAAATGAGAAAATGGGGTCAGATAGAAGAAAAAGTAACTGTATGTCTGAGGCTGCCTCTCTCTGACTCTGCCCCGCTGTGCCCAGCCTCTGCCTGGGAGCTGAGGTTCCTGCCTGGAAGTGCCAGTGCTGATGGGAAGCTGGGGAACTGCTCCCCAGGGAGCCCTGCCAGCCCATCTCCAGGACCAGAAATCCTCACCACGTGTTTCTGTATTTCCTCAGCCACCAGATGCACTCGGGTAATGCTAAATGCCCCGGAGAGAACTCTTGGGAGAAAGTAAGGTAGAAAGAACCAGTGCCAGGACACACACCTGGGGAAACACAGCCCCCTGTGCTGCCAAGCACCTGCACAAGGTGAGGCCAACTTCCCCAGGCCTTAACTTACTCCTTCCACTACCACTTACAAGAAAAAGGAAACATAGAAAGCTTTTTCTTCAGAGCAACTTATTTCTATTTTCAGCCTTTTGTTCAGTGATAGTGAAAAATACCTGCAAATACGGAAAATTCCTCAGGCTGGGACACTTACCTCTTAGAAACCAGAGAAATTCCAGTGTCTTTAACACCTTTATGAGATGTACATGAATGCAGACCAAAAGCTCGTGGCTTTTGTGAAAATGATTTTTTTTTTTCCCCCCCCCTCTCACATTAAAACCCATATTTTCCAACTCGTCTGCCACCAGGACAGCCAGCTTGGGTCAGCTGAGCACACCAGGACAACCTGGCAGTGCAAGTGGTTCAAGAGCCCAGCTGGGTTGCTGACTCTCAAAAACCTAATATTTCCCTTTGGTGGCTATTATGCTTTTTTTTTTTTTTTACCATTTCCACCTTGGCTGCTTCATAGTATTTGATACTGGGCTGCTCCAGGAAGCACACATGAGAGGGAGAATCAAAGCTGGATTCCCAACAGCAGCTTGCTCATTAAGATGTAACACATTTTGTAATCAATCTTTTTACTATTCCTATAATTGAGACGAGAACTATAAAAGATTAAAACCAAACTGCACTGCAGCATAGTTGAAATGCACACTGTTTGGATGAAATTCACTCAAGAGAAGACTTACAGGCACTTTACTAGCATGACAAGAAGTATTATAAAATTAATTCTCTTGCTGAGTTTTAAAAAGTTATCTGCTAAAAAACTATTAGTCAGGGGAGACATAAGAAAAACAAATACATTTTATGAAAAATTCCTGCATGCTTCTATTATTCTCACTGATAAAGGACACACATCTTAAAAAGAGACACGCAGGTGTTTAGATAGCAAAAGAGGACTTGATAAAACCACCTGAAAATGAATTTAGGTAAGGATCAGCTCTGGAATAAAAACAAAAGCTGTTTTTTGGGGTCTTTGTTTTGTTTTTCCTCCCCCGAAGCTCTCCTCCCTATTGGCAAGCTGAGCTGATTGATCTGCTAATGCCTGTCTTGCTCTTTTCTTTTTGTGTCTGCAGCAAAGTACTGGAAATAATGGAGCTTTGTCACTACTGTAAAACCTGGAAATGTTGAAACCTTATTTTTATAGCATTTCCTAAGCCGCCATCTTAGATAAATTTAATAACTAAATACCAGTAAGTCCCATAGCTTGGCATTATTAAAGGCAGGGAATTTTCTGGTTTGCTTTTTGACAGTGTGTTGAGAAGCCAGTGATGGTTTTACACAGGTAGCCAAGTGCAGCAGCTTTGGAAGAGGGGAGAACTAGAAAACATCTCACGGTGAATAATCATATTTATTAGGTAAGCATAGAATATTAATTTTAGAAAAGACTGTTGCAGCCACCAAGATGATTTACAAAACTGGGGAAAAAATTTTCCTCATTGTTCAATCTTTCATGTCAGACCCTATCCCGAATCAAAGGTCTGACCCCCCCCAGGTAAATCCCTGTCATTTACCCACATGGTGCACCATGGAACACGTGGCACTGAAACGTGGCAATGCAGCTGCTATTCAACAGGGGGGTTTTCAGGGAATCTGCTGGGCTGCAAGCCCAGCCTGACACAGGAGCTCCTGGCAGCCTGAAGGGTTAAGGCACTGGATTTTTTCCTGCATAGGTGGTACCATTTTAAGCCAATAGTGTGTTTAAATCCACCCCTGTGGAATCAATACTGCTCTGCTCCACTCAAGGTGAGACCGAATAAACCTGTCGGGAGCCCTGAGAAATAGGCTTTGCAGAGCACACCGAGTGCTAAGTGCCTTTCAGCCCAGAGACCTGCCATTAAAGAATCATTTGCCATCATTCAGCCTTCCTAAAAAGCTCAAGGCCTGAACGTGCCCAGTCCCCCTACAGGATGGTCCCACCACTCCTCCCCGAGGAGCTGCCGTGGTCCAGCACCCCCGGGAGTGGCAGCTCCCACACCCACCAGCCTGTTCCATCCACCAAGCACACCTTAAAATGGTACAAATGAGCCTCTACAATCCTTGGCTTTATCCCACAACAAGACAAAAGACAAACGTGGAGCACGGCTCCATTTGTGTCTGCCCATGCATGCAGGGTTGGCCAAAACCACTCTGCACCTTGGCAGAGCCCAACAGCCTGCCCAGCACCCAGGCTGCTCATGTATTCAGATTAGTGACAGGTGATGCATATTAATTACTTTCATAGAGTTATAGATTCTTATCTGGCCTCACTGCAATTTTTTTGCAGTAGGAAGCATTGACTTGAGTGCCAATTATTCCCTTATAACGAGGCCATATGAAAGAAGCAGCAAACTGATTTCACCTCCCTAACTGCACATCCTGAAGCTGCTGCTGGCAGTCACTGCCTGTAAGGTACTCACTAAAAACACCTCAACGTGTAACAGTTACTGAATACCTGAAGCAAGTCAAGCAACAACAAATTTTATTTTCTGATACCCAGACATGGAGATTAACTGGTTTTCTCTCAGCAATAAATGCTCCTTTTTCCACCATGCTTTGTGAACTCTGTGCTGAAAGTGCCTCTTCATTTTCAAACTGCCAGCAAGCAGATGAGCTGCTCTCTTCAGCCTCCATGTGCTCTCCCCAATGAGGTCAACTAAACAATCACCACCTCCAACTAATTAAATTCTGTTGTAAGCCACACAGCCCAAAATATTAAATAACTTTAGAATAAATTTTACCAGTGACATTTGATTGTTTTACCACACCTGAAAACCAGACATCAGCTACCTATCAATTGCCCCTGAACTCGCTGTTTCAATTTTCAGCTGCAGTTGTGTGCTGCAATTCCCAGAAATCTGTATTTCTCTTCATTACTGCCTACATCAACGAGTCATGAGTAAAAGCATTTTAAATGTACATCATACCTTCTCAAAATTTTGATTACAATTGCTTTAATGTCACTCCTAATCAGGGAAGTTCTGCCCCATTCATGACCCGTGCCCGACACCCCCCATCAGAGCAGCAGAGAATCCATTTTGTCTGTGACCATTTCCCTGCTCTCAGCTCTGCCAGGAAGCAGCATCCTCACCCATTTTGTGCTCCTAGAGCTGCAGCACAGTGAAATATTCCCTCATAAAAGGAACAAGCACAGCAGAAGAGCAAATTCCAGTGAACTGCAACCGATTAGGAGGGTGGCTGCAAGGGTGATCTGGGGAGATCGAGGTAGAAAAGTGCATTTTCCACACAAGCCCAGCAGCTGTATGACAGCTCTGGTGCTGCCAGCCTTCCAGCTTTCCCAACACATGTAACACCACCTCAGAGCGTTTCAGTAACTACCACTGCATTAATCAGACTTTGTCATTCCTGGAAAACCAGGTATCACAGCACAGTGAAATACCGAGTTATTAACATTTGGATTAGAAGCAACTAATTTACACACAACTAAAGCCAGATTAATGTAAGCATAAGATTATTTTTTTTTTCAACAGCATTTAATAAGCTGTTAGTAAGAGAGAATGAAATTTGTCCTGTTACAGATCCCTCCAGACATAGCAAAGGCTTCAATAAAAATTGTACAAATCTGGACTTCACATTCTGAACTATGATTATTGCTTTATCGAAAGGAACATAAGAGTAAAATTCTTTCACATTATAGTCATTTTGAAACCAAATGGCAACTTTTTTGATGCCTTATGAGAAGATGTTGTTCCTATTGGAAATCAATAGGAAGGCAGGAGAAATTAGATAGCTATGATTTGCCAAGAAATCAATAAGAAATAGAGCAATATCAGAACCCACGCTCTTTAACTTTTACATATTGAAGTTTGACTTGGACATGAACAGATTTTTAAGAATTTACAGGAGAAAACAGGCGAGGTGCCATTATATTTTTCTGTCATATCTATCAGATCACGTCTGACAACTGAAGGTAGTTTGATTTTAAACCTTTCTGGTTTTGACAGATTAAAGTACATTTCCACTGTTCAAAGACAGAATTTAATTTGAAATTATTTAATGCATCCTGAAGAACAATCTGTAACACAAAAAAATTACCAGCAAATAAGTACGTGATGCTCCTCCACACCAGCCACTGGTGGGAGGGGTGGGGGAGCCCCCAGCTGCCAATCACCAAATCTGGGGATCTGCCATGGGAGGGTGATGGGTAGCCTTGAGCAGCACCCCACAACAGAACAAGCTTTTCTATATAGAAACATTCAGGGGGAAAGGGAAGCTTTTAGCAGCGTAACTAAGAGGTTTTAGACTGAGTTGAGGGTTATATTTAAATCAGGAATATTTTTCCCCCCAAATTAACCCACAAAGAACCACATTGGGAGGTATGTTCCAGAGCCTTCCATTCCAGCCTGTGCACCCTGGGTATGTCCTGGTATGACAGTGTAGGTGCATAAATGCATTTCAAGTCCCCCTCTCACGCCTATAGGTGGAAAGGAATTCCATGTCAAACTTCTTAATATTTATTTGTTGCTTGTTTAGCAATATAAAGAATATTAGTCCTAAGAGTCTCTAATAGTCACATGAATTTTATTCAAACTATAGCAGGCTTTCCCTTCCAGTGAGGTCATTTTAATCACATAGTAAACCCAAAAATACTTAATTCTCATTTTCTGGTTCTCTATCCCCTAACACAGGTAAAATCTACCAACCCCAGCACCTCCTGGAAAGGCAGGTGGAGGAGGGGGTGGCAGCCCCGGGGCAGGGGTCCCGTGTGAGCTGAGGGGCCTGGGCCAGGAGCTCGGGATGAGCCGGGGGGATGTGTGTCCCTGGGGAGCAGTTCCCACCCTGGCAGGGAGGGTGATGTGTGTCCCTGGGGAGCAGTTCCCACCCTGGCAGGGAGGGTGATGTGTGTCCCTGGGGAGCAGTTCCCACCCTGGCAGGGAGGGTGATGCATGTCCCTGGGGAGCAGATACAAGCCCAGCAGGGCAGGGAAGGACCCAGTGCTGCCCTTGGGCAGGCGTGAGTTCCAGCCGGCTTCGGCGTGGGCGCTGCACACAGAACACACTCTATTTGGCTTTCAGTCAATTAAGCTTTAAGCTGTCAGCAAACACGACTTTTAAGTTAATTTTGAATCACCACAAATCAAGTTGAAGGTTGTGAAAGGGCACGCTCGCATGCCGGCGTGAAAAAAGGCAGTTTAATTGCCTCTGAATAGATATTATATGCTGCAATTGGCCCATTGAATCTTAGATCTATTTATTTATCAAAGTGCAAAAGACTAGTAAAAGAATGAAGTCTATGAACTTCATCACCTCTCACACATAACTAGGTAAAAATAAAGGTTTTGCATATAAAAGGTGCTACTGAAATTACCGTCTTTTAACACAGCTCAATTATGTTTATAGTATATTTTATTTTTGAATAGTTAGAGCTGTCCAAACTACAGCTGAACTGTGAAAAAAGCTGCTTCCAATACAGCAAGGTATTATGTGGGTTGGTTTTAAAAAGAAACAGCTTCCATCAGGTTTCTCATATGCTGTGTAGATCACTGCTGATTTGAAACTGCTAGTTTGAAAACCTGACTATCCAGAAGAAGGTATAGAAAAATGCTATAAAGCCAGCTGCTATTTATACATGTCACAAGAAACTGCTATAAAGTTCATCCCAGACCTTGGTCTTTGTGAAAAATACCTTTGTTTAGAATAAAACAAGCTCAGAGTTAAACTGCCTTAAGGGTCTGCTTTGACTGGTGAAGGAAGAGATAAAGTCTACATGGATCCAGTGGTCTCCTCACCCCTCGGTGTGTGAGCATTTCCTGAGTCATCCCAACACTTCCTGTCACCCTGACAATAAGTAGGTTACCCACTTCTTGGGGTGATCCTTTCAGAACTCCCCACTTCATCAGTTTAAAACACATTCCTCTGTGGCACAAAGGGAGACTGTGCAGCACCAGAAGCAGACATCTACCACCAAGACAACAAAATCATTTCAGACCAGAGTCCCTGATCGATGGTCAGAGCAGTGGTGTATCATGCACAAAGTGAGGCTGAATTGCCACTCTCACACACAAAATAAGGTGTAAGGACTGACACTGCTTAGATACCTTATACAAAGCTTAGCTGCATATCATCAAATAGAGATCAGAAAGTATATGAAGCTAAATGAAAAGTTATATTTTCAAAGTAAGCATTTGTAAATTATCATGTGTTAAAGATCCTTCTCATGCTACACTAAAGAAATCAATATTTAACACAGTCTGTACAAAACCACACTGCCTGCAAACATGGCTTTCATTGAATGCACTGATTTCACTGACATCTGTGATGGGTGAAGTAAATACTGTAAAATTTGAAAAGCTCTCTGCTCCTATGATCTAAATGAGCACCTCATGGTGTAAACACACAGGTGCATTTAGCAGGCAAGTCAGCAATTCTGACATTGGTATTCAAGCTTGCTAGCTTTTTTAGCCAAAGTACTTTTAATTCTTTTTTTGTTTTTTTTTTTAAATCTTCAGTCCTGTTAGGAGTGGTAGCTCTTTCTAGACCAGTCCATAAGCAGAAGGTGCCAGCCCAGCTGTCTGGCTCTGACTGTGCAGCCACCAGCCCAGCCAAGGCCAGGCCCTGCTGGTGGGTCCTGTGCCTCTCCCTTCATTACAAACCACCCCCAGCCCCCCAGACAAGCCAGATTTCTTGAATTAGTCCTCCCTCAATGATGGGCTCTCCCAAGGCTGACAGATGCCACTCAGACAGATGTCGAGCCCAGAACCCCCTCACAGAAAGCAGGGCCCTCCCTGGCCTTTGCTGGGTGACATCTGCTTGGCCAGCAGCTGCCCAGCTCCATGGACAACCCCAGGGCTTTGCAGGAGGGATGGCTCCTTAAAAAAAAGGGAACAGAATTTCATCCACAATGTCATGCTTCCCTGTAGACAGGTAATTACGAATGGTAGGAACCTAGATTCTCAATCGACTTGGTACACAATTACTTATCACACATTTCTCAAGGTGCTTCAGAATCCCTGTTGAACACACAAAAACTCCATTTAAGGTAAGTTTTACACGTTCAACCCGTGTCTGTGAACTCACACTCCATTTTAAATTGTAACAGAAAAGACCAAGTGACAGGGATGAGTCAGTGTGTAGTTCTTCTGTTGTCTTCATTAGCATCTGAAAGGGATAAAGTTTGCTTCAGATGATAAAACCTCACTTTTCTGGTGTTTTACACAATAGCCACCGCATGATATGGTAGATGGTTTTCCAGTGGGTGATTAAATCCCAATTAAAAGCTGCTTTGATCTCTCAATGGCAGCTTTGCAGCGACAAAGCTGTCTGTGACAGGGTCTGTGGAGGTGCTGAGGTTCAGGATAACCTCCTCGAAAGGAACCCAGCAGGAAGTTTGTTGGGAGCCTGCCTCTGGTGGCACCCTCATTGTGCCCAGCAGTGGGCTGGCAGATGGCTGCACTTGCTGTGCACCTCCAACTCTAAGCCCATGGCTGCAGGGAAAGCCTGGCTGGGAATGGGAGGGATCCATTCAAGCAAGCCCAGCTCCAGCAGCAAGAAAGAAAATGAAGGGAAACCACCAAAGTAGTCCAGGAGCTCAATATATCACATAAAAAAGGAAGAAAAGAAATTAAGAGCATAGTACATGACTTAACAGATGACTGCTCACAACTTTCAGCTCACAGTTCAGTGAAATATTCTCTGGTACAGTGTAAGCCTTTGAGTTCACAACTGCAACAACCCACAAAGAAAAACAATGCATCAGCTAGGAACTACATTAGAACCACTTCAAATAGTTAAATTTTACCCAGATCAGAAAGTCTCAACGATGCTGAAAAAGTAAGAAGTACTCAGAACATCAGAAAACTCTGGAAGTTAAAAATACCTGGAAATCTAATCCATGTTCTGCTGCACTTCAGCAGGCATGGGGCCATAAGGGACAAGATGAATGACAAGAAATACAATCCCTGCCCTTGCACTGTTCAGTCTTTAATATGGATAAATACTGTCACTGATGAAAGAGTTATTTTAAAGTTTACACTACGGGTTAATCTAGCAATATTACTTGCTTCTGACTTTGCCAGTTAAAGGACAATTATTGCTTCACAAATGCTACTCATTATACATGAAACTAGATTTGTGGATATTGAAAGAAGAGATTCAAAACATTAGATTTGACAAACTGATCAGTAGCATTCCCAGATCTGATTTTCTGTATAAACTTTTGTGTGCTCCCCTGTTCCCTGCTGGAACCTGTCTCAGAAATGAGTGTCTGCACCACACACAGATCATGCACAAGAGCCTGCTCAACTGAGACTCCTCGTGTCACACAGCTAAACAACAGGCATTCCTAAAGCATCTGCTTATTGCCTGAACCTGCTGCAAGATGTCCTCAAACAGATCTCCCTCTCTGTGCAGGGGATCACCAAGGGACAAGGAGTGGGCTGGCCATTCTGAGCACTAAGGTGTGCCAGCAGCACACAGGAGGAAACAGACTGGGCCAAACAACCAGCCTTCTCTTGGCAGCTAAAGCAGCCTGTGTGCACTATCTCCAGCCTTCTGGAATGACAGATCCTTAGGAATAAATTGCATTTCAATTCAACTCCCCACTGTCCTGCCAGTGCAATTGACTGTGCTGTATCACAGCCTTTCCTACAATGATAGATGTTGATGTTGGCTCAGGTAGAGCTGAATGGAAAATGTACCTGTTACCATTTTTATTTATGGAAATACCAAACCAGAATAATTGGTCCAATAAGAGTGTATTTAATCTTGTCACCTCTCATAAGGTAATTGCTTATAATTAAATGCATCTTTTTGTAGGGTCTGACCTGTCAGAATATGCCTCAATGGACCAGAACTCTTGACTTTACCTGCCAGCCTACAGTAAACTAGAGCAACAGTACAAAGCTAGATGAGTGTTGTAGAAATGAAATGCTGGTGTGACAAACTAGCAGCACAGCTTCTGGCCAGAAGGTCCATTCAATCAAGCAGAGTGATGGCAGCAGCCTTACATCAGATCTTTCACCCAGGTAAATAATTTAAGGGGTAACTACAGAATCATATGAAGCCTTTATTCTTCAAGAACTACATGCTAAACATGTCAGTTGCTGAAAACACATATTAAAATATAGATAATGGTTCAGAAGTAACACAGTGACACTAGAGTAGTCACAGTTAAGCAGGTATTTAGTTTTTCCCTACAGCTTTTTACTAACTTTTGAATAACTTCATTTCTACCAGCACAGACTTCCTGATAAGCAGCCTTAGGATTTCATTTTCTCATGAAAAATCTGCTGTTTAGCAGAAAGTGTTCTATCTCCCCTGACCAGTACCTAGTATGTAAAAAAATAACTTATTCTCTTAATGCTCACCAGGAGGGATGTCATCATCAACCAGGTCATGTTCCTCTTCCTGAACTTTTGCTTCTGTCCCCAGAGAATCTGGGCTTGCACTCCCAGTCTGAATGGCTTCCGTGGTCACTCCAGCTGAAAGAAACAACCCAACACCCACAAGAAAGTCAGGGAATTTGGTAGAGAATATCCTTAGATCAGGAAAAAAAAAAAAAGAATAGTCATTATTTGATGTTCTGAACCATGAAATGTAACTCTGTGAAACAGACAAAGCCAAGAGCAACTAGTCTCTGGTTTTCCTCTGTCCTGCATACAGACTTTTCACAAACCTACCCTTGAAAAAAATATTTTCCACACTGTAAATCTCCTTTATATCTTCTTCTTTTTCTGCCATCTTCTAGCATCATTAAAAGCATTAGCTACACATACTGCACACTAATAATTTATTTAGCCCCAAAGCAGAGAGTTCAGCAGAACCTCTGGTACATCTCCTCTTGATACTCCACCTCTCTCACCCAAAAGTGCTGGTGTCCAGGCCACCTCCCAAGCACATTCATTCAGCTGACTCAATCCATGACATTTGGGTTGGGATGCATCTGACAGTTGCTACTAGGAACTGCACAATGAACCCCAAACTGTGCCACACAGCACCCTGTGAGGGAAGTTAACATCTCCTGTTTGTACTCTGCACAGGCACAATCTTTCATTATTCCTTGTAGCATTCTCCCCACAGGCATTATGAGAAGTGTTTTGCTAAGGGTGAAAAGAACAGCCTCACAAACAGTCTTCCCAAAGGCCTTTAGGAAAGCTGAAAAGCAGGCTGAAGGGATGCCCTGGTAAGATCTCTTTCCTCTTCTCTCCCAAGGCCTCCTCTCTGCCAGCCTGCCCTGTCAGAGATTGTTGCTTCACTGCTGGTGGCCCCGGGGCTGCAATCCACCTGGCACTTCAAGTCCCCGTTTCAGAAAGGGCCACAGCCCTTTGCCAGCACCACCCAAATCTCAACAAGAAATGAAGCCTCCATAAAGGACCCTGCCTCGGGGCAGGCAGCCAGCTCTGCTGACCCACACCAGCACTGATCAATGCCTTGGCACAGGGCAGCAGAGAGCTGCCCACTGTGCCTCCTGCTGCTCCACGCTGCTGCTAGAGCAGCTTGATGGAATCATCACCACAAGATACTGCAGTTCTCAGTAGCTTTCAGCTAATAACCTGCTAGTCTTCTCCAGGGCAGTGCTAGAGCCCCCCATCCCTGAAGGGATTTCAAAGCTGTGTAGATGTGGTGCTGAGGGACATGGGTCAGTGGTGGCCTTAGCAGTGCTGGGTTAATGGTTGGACTGGATGATCCTAAAGGTCTTTTCCAACCAAAGTGATTCTATGGTTCTATGTGATAGATAAATGAAAAGACAACAGTATCATAAGTCACAAGAAGGGAATCTCTGCAGTGTACCACAAGGTTTGTGAGTCCACACCTAAAAGTCATTTAACTTCACATTGTCTTTAAACCCGTTCAGAAACATTAACATTCTCCTGAGTATTCCAGACTTCACTTTTTTGAGTAGTTTTTAATTTTTAATTCTGTTTTAAAATACCAACTATTCACAGCAAAGTAAGTACTTAAACAGAGTGATTGTCTGACAGCAATTTCTAACCTTGTTCTGCCATAACCCCTTTATAAAGAAACCAGTACCTTTTAATGACTTTCTGAACATCCTTCCCCTTGTGTCAGCACTATAAAAAATGGTGATGACAAATCTACAACCAGAGAGGGTCACCCTGTGGAGTCAATGGCAGGTCACCTCCTCAGGTGTGCTGGCAGGGCTGCCCCCTGAGACCACACGTGCTGACAAACTCCACGTGAGCCTTATTCAGGACACCTCTGAACACAGGGAGCTGAGGGTGCTGCTGGTGCAGCCCCTGGGCACCACTCCATGAGCTCTTCACCAGCATCCACACACACACCAGGATTCCAGCACATCACCAGAAGACTTTTTGGTCTTCACCTTCAAGCACCAACTCCTCCTAACACTACCCTCTATTAGGGTGCACCGACTGGAGTGCCTCAGCATGTTGCAGAGGACAGAGGAGGGGTTTTTTAAGAACTGCTTTACTTTTTGCACTGCAGCTTGTACAAGAAGCTGCCCATCTCTGCAGGCACAGCAAGCATCTAGCAGCTCCCTAAACACCAGTTCCAGGGGCTAAAATTCTTGGATTTCTTTCCAAGCCCAGAGGAAGGTGAAGAGGTTGCATGTCTTCTGAAAACTGTAGTGTGAAGGTTCTGAGCTTTCATCTCAGAGTATTTTCTGTGGTTGAACACACAGTTGGAAGTCAAGAGTCTAGCAGTCCCTAAAGGGCAGGTTTAGGCTGGGCCACAATTCCAAGGCTTGGATTCATTCAGTTGTTACCTCACCTCTTTCCCTGCTTCTAGCTCGAAGTTGCTGAAAAGAGGGCAATTTTCCATATTAGATGTGCTACATCTTTCCAAAGAGATTAACAAGACTAGTTATAACCCAACAGAAGGAATTAGTGGTTTTGAAGGAGCTGAATCTAAGTACAGAGTATTAAAAAAAAGATACAAGTTTCTTACAATTTTATACCATTAAAATATAAATATTGGTAAAAATCTACTTAATCAGAATGATTAAACTGTCTCCCCAAAATACTGAATGGATAAGGCCAAAAGGGGGAGAAATACAGCAAACACACAATTAGATCAGGTAATAAATTATCACTTCCTCTCAATGAAAATCTAGTAAGAGGGAACATGTTCTCCTGGACACGAGTGTTTTCTACATAATTCACCAAAAATTTCTTAGAAACGTTTGACAAGTGAAAAGATCATAAAACTCTTAATGTATTAGCAATAAGGCAGCTGACATACTAGAAAATGTTGGAAAACTAAGTAAGATATACTTGACTTAGAAACCTACACCACTGTTACAATTTACTATTTGCTGCAGCATCCTAAACTTACTGTTCATTTAATACATTAAAATGTTGCAGTACAAAATTATTTGCCTCACCTCTTTGTGCTCTTTTTAGTCAAGCCCTGCACAAGTAAGATGATCAATCACATATATAAATAGCAAAGCCTTTGGGGTCCAATCAAGCTATCCTTACTCAATGAAAACTCCCATTTAAATCAATGGAATTTTAATTAAGTTTTACTCAATTAATGTGCCTTTAAATAAAACTTCCTAACAGAACTATGTCCACCAGAACTACATCCATAACAACTGACAACAGCACGTTCGTTACTAGAGACTTTCCATATTTGTTTTGCTTTCCAGTGATAACATGGATTATTATTTGGAGCAGTCTAGAGAGACACAATTTAAGGATATCTACTTAAATGGCTTTAATTTCGTGCCTCCCCATGTCAGATTTTCACTTGAAAAGGAGAAGTAATTTGATCCCAACAATTCCCTGACTGACTGGATGTTAGCAACGTGGGGTGGCAGGGAAGTGCCTGTGCAGAATGGCCCCAGCAGCCACTTCTGGATCTGCAGCAACAGCACAGATCAAAAACCAAACAAGCAGGTGGAGAAAGGCAGCAGGATTTTTCCCTGCCTGACCTTGCCCTGGACACACGTCCTGGTGGCAAACACCTCATGGACTCCACAGCATTCCAAAGACAATTGTCTGCTGTGCAGTGGGGAGCAGCCCAGGCCATGGCAAATATTCAGTCCCACGACATAGTCTGAGTAGCTCCAAGGTGAAGCTTTGGAAGCTTAACTGCTTTCCTCCTGGGGGGAGCCTGAAACCCACCCCCCAGCACCCCACCTGGGCATGATTCCCAACATCATTAAGACACCCATTCCCACCAGATGAGGGGCCAACAAGCCCACATGCCAGCGCTGGACTTGAAGGCCCAAAGCCAAGCCAGATGTATTGCTCCCCCTACAAGGTGTGGTGAAAGGAAGTCCCATGTGCCACCACCTGTCCTGAAGAGCAGTGACCCTGTGCAGGGCCCGCTGGAGGTGTCCCCACCACAGGAGCTGCTGTCAGCCCACCAGGCCCACCAAGGAGAAAATACCATCTGTGGGGCTCTCCCTCCGGCGATGGGGGGAGAATCACCTCTTGACCAGGGGGCAGAGGATGAACAGACCCTCCTGTGCCAGACAGGCCCGGGCTGGCTTCGTGCCTCTGAGGGAGGTTGTGTCCCCACATTCCTGTGGGATGCCAGCACCTGATGTACAAACAGGAAAGGCTGCATCTCTGCTGCTACTGCCACCCACTTGAGTCATTCGAGAGCCAATTAAATGCAGAGGACAATGTACCTTACCTCAGCAGCAAGCTCCTCTCAGCATGACCACTTGTTTTAATTGAAACAAGCCCATTAATGTGCAAGAGCAGCACTGCTCCTACACCAGGCATGTAAGGACCACTGCAGAGCAGTAATATACACTGGACACAAAAATATGCTGATAAAAATTTATGCCCCTGTATCAAGAGGCAAAACTGGGAGAAGCGGAGGATGAAGGAATCAAAACAGCATTTCTTTATCTTTCTTATTTCTTCCCCTTACCTTTCTAGGATAAAACTATACTTTTCAGAAGTCCATTGCATCCATTTTGGCCATCCTAAGTAACTCGTATCCCCTTCAATTCCTCCATGGGCCTTCAAAAACCACACTATTTTTGGAAGCATGTGTTAGTGTAACTAAAACAAGACACTTGTTACCCACAACAGCAACATTTGTAGCTCCCTAATTAATTTCTCCTCTGTTACAGAGTAATTATTCTTCCTCAGAACATCAGCACCTTTGTGGACATTCATACAGACAGGAACACTATTAAATGCCTCCTCAGCCCTGGCATTCAGGAGAACTCCAAACTCCATAACCTTAATTCACATATTTTTCAACAGTGTTAGTATAAAAAAAAAAATTGATTTCCACTGACCTGTTTGAAAGGTTCTGACTGTCAGTGCTCTCACAATATTAACATTTACATTCAGGCCATTCCCTCAGCCAGGCTCAGCTGAGTTCTCTGTCTTATATTTTCTTCCTGTGTTGTAAAACTTTCTTGTTCAGATAGACAAGCACATCCTAATACAATGTTAAAACAAACTCTATCTTTGATTTGCTAAGGATTAAAATAAGGGCCAAAATACAGCTTGTACCCAAACTTGAACTGAATGCTTATAAAACATGCACGTTTTTTCTTACACCAGTCAGTCCTGCTGCTACAAAACCAGATGCCACACTGCTAACCTGAGCACAAACAGAAGCACAAGAGGCAGAACAAAATGTTATGCTGCCAACTGATGCACATGTAAAACAGAACTGTAAACCCTTCCCTAAAACTTAAAAATTTAATTAAGTCACGAGGAGCACCTGAAATAGCAAATTATTGAAACTAATACAAATTACTGGTTGTTCTTGAGTGCATTAAAACAAAGTTCCTTTTTTGGAAGCAGTCAGCTGGCAAAAGCAGGCACTCAAGGGTGGTTTAGATACACTTCACCAACACAATTATGTCCATAACCTTCCACCCAAGGAGGTCAAGCAGCACCACTCCAGAGAAAAGAAATTCCTCATCAGCAACAGTTGCTATAGCAGCTACTCCAGAGCAGAAAGGGCAACTACAGCTGCATTCTACAATCTGCCTGCAACTGATCTCTGAAGATCAACTAAAAAATACATCTGACTACACAAAATGGCACAAACATCCACCACGTGAATCAGGGCTCTTTGGCATGTACACAAACCACACTTCCACTGCCTGCTGGCTGCTGGGCTGCACGTCTAACCGTGCCCCAACATCCCTGGGATAAGGCAACTGCTGCATGGCTGCAGGCTGCAATTAACAGCAGCTTAGTCTCACCAGCTAACTCCCAACATCCCTTTAAAGTACTGTGTTCCACGTAATTTATGCATTCAATTTACATTTAATAAGATTATTACACAGCTCTCAAAAATCAATTGGTATTTAATAGAGACCTTTCTCTGAACAGAAAGAACATCCTTCAGCAGAAAGGGAATCTCCTTTCAAGAGAGGTGAGCACCTATAACTCCTATAACTTCAAAGCAAACTTCTTCATTCATGGAAATATAATTTCTACTGGTTTGTTAGACAAGGCAGATGCGTTTGGATGTTATTCTCTCAAGGCAAGTTTCTAGATAGATAATTGAGTGAAGTGTCTTCTTCTGATGCTGACCAATCTTCCAAGAATACATTCTTAGAGCCTGTACAACCTCTGCTTTAATATCAATGAATAAAACAAAAATAGCTTTGGTTTTGGGAAAAAGACAACAGATAAACTGCTGTCAGTAGCTCCCGAATGATTTGGAGAAGGAACATTATCTCACATATCACCAAGCACTGCAGCAAGATGCAGGCACACGAGTACAGCCAGAAGGCAAATATTTTGGTAAACGTGTTTGGGCGAGTCAGCTCCAACCACACAAAGGACCCTGAGCCCAGCAGGGTTACATTCTGTTAAGCCCCTTGTCTGCACTTGAGCCAATGGTTCCAAACAAGGACCAGAGTGTAATTAAACCCCACCAAAATCAGAAAATATTCTGCAAGCAAAACATTTTAATAGCATTTCATCAAAAGGGACTGGCTTATATTTAAGATTAGACCCATAAGCAAACAAAACTGCAATTTGTTTCACCTCACAGCTTCACGATTTTTAAAACTTTGTAGTAGTTTAATGCTTTTGGTTTCTTCAGTTAGCACACCCCCCCTGATAAAAGAGACAGGGAAACAGAGAGATGGTACAGAACAACTATTACAAAACCCAACCCTCTTCCTTATAAGCACATTACATAATGGAAATATTATTGCAGAAGTGTATTTGTAGCAATACATTAAAATAACTTCTACCAAAGGCAACCTGATGAATAATAAGGTGACTGTGTTCACACAAATGGCATCAGCAGAAGGACAGGAACTGGACAGAGAAACCCAGAGAAGAGCAAATGGTTCAGAGGTGCTGGTAAGAGCACATACCATCTTGCATTTTAAAAGGCAAAGCTAAATGAGGTCATGAGTGTCAACAGCCAGTGACCAAAAAGAGACCGTGCAGAGGCCTGTATGAAGTGACTTACCAGAGAGATCCTGAGGGGGCAGCTCTCTCTCTGGGATGGCCTTCTGGCCCAGTTAAGGTGCAGTACATCTTGGTGCAACACCAAAAGAGACTTTCTCTGCTGTCCCTGCACTCTTCTTGCTCTTTGTAAAACCAGAGTAAGCTTCTAATGCCCTAAAACCCGTTAACCTTTAATTTTAGACTTCTACAAATCTGATGAGAGAGGAGGAGATGATGGAGGAGATGTTCTACCCTTTGGTATCAAGGGAAGCACTGTGACCTCCTGCTCATCTGATTACCCATCACCAGAAATGACTGCTTAACAAACCCCTGCTGAACTGTGCTCCCATATTTGCCCAGGATCTCCTTGCAGCACTTGGTATCCAACAGTTGGGAACACCCAAGCAGACAGGAGGAGCACCAAACGTTGATCAGAAATGATGCACATACCCTGCACGAGCCTGCATTAGCTCCTTTATAATCCTTTAGTACCCTGGAGATGCCACTGGATCCCTCTATGACAGTTTCTACAATCAAATTAGACAGTCTTTGATAAAGGATGTCAGTGTTTCATCACTACCACCCTGTCATTTGACCAGCCCTCTTCATAGCAGGTTTCTTCCCTGAAACCTCCAGCCCTCAGCAGCAGGAACAGCCTTTGCAAGACACCCCAGACCCCAGGAGATGCACTGAAGGGTTTGAATTACCTACCCAACATGAGTGACCAGGTGATTTCATGACTGTCAAATTACTTTGAGCAGTTCAAGAGGCTTTTCTCAGACTTCTCCCCTCGATTGGCAGCCCTGTTCCTAATTTTCTGCACAAAATGCCCTTTTTTCCCCCCATTTCTCTAGCAAGCCAGCTCTGTCCAGGTCTAACACAGCCTCACTTACGGGATATAACGCTGTCCATGTACTGGGGCAGGTAGGGAGCCCAGGCATCAATGGTTTCTTTCCGACCTGCCTGCTCAATTCTTCTCAGCTCTGCTAGCAACAAGGCCTGGGCAGCTTCTCTCACCTGCAAAACCAAGAGGAAATACCACCTCAGATACCAAACACTGACCAGCATGCCTTCCCTGGGATTGAGCAAGACCACAGGAAAACACTTGCACAGAAAACTAAGCTAAGCTTTTAGAAGATCTTCATTTTTCTCACCCCTCTCCACCTTCAACACAGAAGAAAAACAACCATGAGTGGGACATGCCTCAATGATGATGACTCTCAAGAGGACAATGCAAAGATGTGCAGCCCCACAGAAACACGGGGTGAAATGTCCCAGCTCAGTCCCCAGCACAAGTACAGGGCACAAACCAAGCAGCTGTCCCACCTCCTCTGGCCTCCTTCTCCACTCAGACCCCAAGGATGACCAAGGCCACCTCCCAGCCCACAAACTGACCAGAAAGAGGGGTTTCTCACTCAAGGAAATAATGCGTTGAGAGGCCACCAAAGTTCCAGTCCTCTAGGAGCAATCTGTGATCACCCTTCCTTACAGCATTTCTAAAGTTGGGCCCAGTACCTGAAAAGACTCCAGGAAAGCTGGGGAGGGGCTTTTCACCAGAGAGGGCAGTGAGAGGACAAGGGGTAATGGTATTAAACTGAAAGAGGGGGGATTTAGGTTGGACATCAGCAAGAAATTCTTCACCATGAGGGTAGCAAGGCACTGGAACAGGTTGCCCAAGGAGGTTGTGGCTGCCCCATCCCTGGAGGTGTTCAAGGGCAGGTTGGATGAGGCTTGTGCAGCCTGGTCTGGTGGGAGGTGTCCCTGCTCATAGCAGGAGGGTTAGAACCTGATGATCTTTAAGGTCCCTTCCAACCTTCACCATTCTATGATTCTATGGAAATTCTAAACGTGCAATGAGTAAAATTTTTCTGTCACAGATGTTGCAATATAAAAGTAAAACAAAAAAAAAAACCCTCAAATATTTTTTGACATGAGATTTACTCATGTCCTCCATATTACAAAGGCTGAACAATGAAAGCAAAAGAAAATACATTAAAATAGTTTCTCAAAGTTCTTAAAAAATAATCTGGGCTTTTACACCAAAAATACAAAACACTACCTTGTACTATTTGTCCCCCATTATTATCACTTGTTCTACCTGAAGAACTCATAAACACACATTCATAAATGCACAGGTCATTTTCCATCTACAAGATTTAATGCACATGGAAGTTAAGGGATTTGATCTAGGTGAAATAAAAAAAATGTGGACAAAGGCAATATAAACATGCAGAATTACCAGTCTGAATGAGTTTCAAAGTACTGACCCACTCAGGAAACCCCATCTCATGACAGAACAGGCACTCAGGCAGCACAAAACATTCCCAATTCAGTTCCAGGGCTGCTGAGGACCCACAGTCACCAACCCAGCTCTTTCCCACTGGGAAAGCTGCACAGTCAACACATTTTTTGCCACAACAGGACAGGTGTAGTGTGAAGGCCCTCTGGTCATTTATCAAACAGTTGGTTACAAACCCTTTACTGGCTGCTATACACATGCTCCAAAAGATACAGCAACTAAGCAGCCTCTTGGACAACTGCCCTCTACACCTGCCTGAAAGGAGGTTGTAGGGAGGTGGGTGTTGGCTTCTTCTCACAAGTGAATAAGGACAGGACTGGAGGAAATGGCCTGAAGTTGCACCAGGGAAGGTTCAGATTGGATATTAGGAAGAATTTCTATACTGCAAGAGTGGTGAGGATGGAACAGCCTCTGCCCAGGGAGCTGGTGGAATCACCATCCCTGGAGGCATTCAAGAAACGTGTAGATGTGGCACTTCAGGGCATGCTCTAGTGGCTGAGGTTGGGGTTTTGTGTGTGTGGTTCTTTGGGGTTTTTTTTTTGTGCTGATGGTTGGACTGTGTGACCTCAGAGGTCCTTTCCAACCATGATGATTCTGTGATTCTTAATGGAATTGAGACTTGTTAATCAAATAATTTCTTTTAAAAAGATGTACAGCAACCAGAAGGTAAAAAAAATAAAATACATATTTTAGACATGATCCCTTTTTCAACATTTTGACAGGTTAACTGGAAAATTAACTTACTGAATCTGAAATACAAACCACAGGAACTTGTGTCAGAAAAGAACTGTAATTTTTTGGTGTACTAAGGGAAAATGTGATCAGTAAAAGACAGGATCAACCCCCAGGAGCCTAGCAGCACAGAGTGCCTAAGGGAATCACCTCCAAGCATCGGTCCTGCCACCTGCGCGCCAGCATCTCCAGCAGAGGAGGTCTGAACTTGTCCAGCCCCAGCAGGTCGGGGAGCATCACACAGTGCATGGCAGCCAGCTGGCTCCACCCTGGCAAAACACAGCACAAGGGGATGAAAACCACCACCAACACTGCAGCAGTTTCAAGTTCAAAACACCATCAGGTACATTTACATTGGCCACCGGCCTGATACGCACCAGGTCTTCAGGAGAAGGTGGGAGAAAGAGGGAGAGGAATAAAATAAAATCAATTTTGCAGCAGGAAACCAGATTTGTTTCTTCTGCTGTGGGGGCCTGGGTGTCCCCTGGTCTTTACTGTGGCCAGCTGTCCTCTGGCCAGGCCGGGCAGTGCATGTGCTTTCTGCAGTGGGCAGGAATCACCTCTTCCAGGCAGAAATCCTGCCTCCTGACCCAGCTGGGCACAGCCCTTAAACACACGCAAAGGGTAAATGAGACATCAGTAGAAGGCTGCCTCAAATCAGCCCTCACTGGACACAAACATCCCTCCTCCTCCCCATCTCCTCTCAAAAAGACTCCAGTACCTACTTGCATGCTTGGATTTTAAACTTGCAGCCTTCAGAATGTACTCAACATCCACACGAGACACACAGAGAGCCCCTACAAGCGTTATGGCTGATTCTGTGCAAAAGCATAAGCTGTGGTTCTGAGTTCAAGATCTAGATGCCCTGCTCCAATGATAATTAGCATTACTTATTTAATGCCCTACAGGCAAGTGTGATAGAGTTCCATTACAGAAAACTTTGCATATGGATGAGCACTAGGAAGATTCCATAGCGTTTTTGTCCCATTTTCCAAGGTACCAGTCTGTGTAAACACGTTTGTCTGCCACCTACACCTTATTCCAGTGCACTTACCTCAGCTCATGCTACAGGCCTGTAACATGGTGTAGTTAAAACCAGCCCAAGCTCCAACAACAGAGCTTGTAAAAGGCTTGTCAAGTATCCTAAGAAAGGAATTTTTCTAACCTTATGCTGTATGTTGACTTGAGAAACTGGAGAAATGCTTCAGGTGGGCACATAGATCTATATTTTTAAGTTGTCAGCAATACTGAGCATAACAACCTAAACATAATAAAGCTCTTCATGATGCTACAAGAGAAGAAATCATTATGTCAATTTTCCTTAAAGACAAATGGATTAAAAAGAGGAATTTCCAATTTAAGGGAGCACTGTTTCTACTACCTGAGATGCACGAAGGCAGGAATTTATAGCTTACTAATAAGGGCATAAAAATTCTGATTTAAAGCCACCTGCTGACAGGGATATAAGAGGTGTTTGGTTGGTTGGTTGTTTTTTTGTGCCAATCTTTATTCATTAAGGTGCACCAAGGTTTATTAGGAAAAAAAAAAATCATCCCCCAGGCAAACCCCAAGTAGTTTAAATAAACCGTTTTCCTGAGCACCGAACAAAGGTTTCAATGGCATGAAACTGAGTTTGTTTGTTTCATTTTAAATGGGGCATTAAGATTTTAGACTTTCAGTGTGTATCGTGGACTAGGGCATTGGTGGTCATCCAGCAGGGGAGCAGCAGCCCCATCCCATGCCCCTCCAGCAGCTCTTCCACAGGCAGCAGCCAGGGCTGCCTGGACACTCGTCCCCACAGCCAGGAGACAGGACATGGCACCCGGGGCTCCTCTCCTTCAGGTACTGCCCATGGGTACTTTTGAAAGACAACAGCAATGCAAAATAACTCCCCAAATCCATTTCTGATGGACTAACTGAGAACTGAGTGTACAGACAGTACACACCACCTGCCTCTGCTCCCCCTCTCCCAGCATTCATAGCAAAGCAGACAAACCCCCTCCTTGCCTCTCCTTTTTGCAAAGAAAAATTCCTACGCAGATCAAATTAAACTCATGTCATAACAATGATAAGGGACATCAGTGAAAGTAAAAGACAAATAGATAGAAAAGTGAGGAAAGAATACCTTCATTGACTAAGAAACAGGTATGTAAAGTAGGAGCAGTGTCAGAGCCAGAGTGACCAGCTTCAGTGCTAGAAGAAACAGCAGGAGCAACTTGCAGAGGAAAGAAGAAGAAAGAGAGAAAAAAAAAAAAAGGAAAGTGAGGATAGCAGCTTCTGAAAAACAGATTAGTATCACTGAGGAATGAAAAACAAAACTGGAGGAAACTGTGATAATATTAAACTTAAAAAAAGTCTAGGTTTTACAGGAAGTGCAATGCTAGTGAGAGGAAGACATGCAACTGCAGAGAAACACAGATACAACAACAGACACCTGCAGCTTTTGGAAAGACAAAAGTACCCATCAACAGAGCAATTACAAATGTGTCTCTCAGTAGCTAGGGCTGGTTTGACAGCACGCTTGACTATGAATTTTCAAAACAGGAGTTTCCCTGCTTCTTGTGCTTTTCCCATAGTTAATTGACACCTCTTGTCTAAAGCTCTAGAAATAACCCCTTCAAACCCCAGGCTGCCCCATCTGTCCCTCTAAAACATCCCAGAACGTATTGCTGATGATGAGTTTTAATACAGGTTCATTTTAGATGTGCCCCCATTCAAAGAATTTTAAGACTATACCCAAGAAAGGACCAAGACTCCAAAGCAGAAGCACACAAGGCAGGCAGGTAAGACTCCAGGCCAGCACACACAGAAGAGCACAGCTCAAGCAAGTTCCTCAAAGCAGCGTCCATGACATTTAGCTGGGAAACAGCATCATTTCTTGCTGCAGATGCCATTTAAAAGCAGTTCTAAACATTATCCTTCCACTAATGCTTCACAACTTCATATTATCACATGAAAAGCTGTGCAGACCTTCTGGCATACACATGCCACAACCCAGGGTCAACGTGGAGATTTAGGGGTCACTATCTGACACTTCCTTCCTATAGAGAAATTACCATATGCCATGCACAAGCATCTTCAAATTAATCCCCCTCTTTTATTCCGTTGCAGAACAACAATGGGTTCAAGCTCCTGAACCGATTAAGCATTGTCTTCTGAATGGTCTGTTTGCTTTTCATGCAGTGAACTTCTTTTGTCACTGTGGGACATCTGCATCAGGACTACTTTTTGCACCCTCTGCACACAGATGCAGCACGGTGGCACGTGCACAGGGACAGCAGCACCAGGCCCTGAGGGACAGCAAAGCCTGGTTTGGGATGGGGGGGATAAAAAAAGCTCTTATTTTATGAAATATAGTTTGTGAAAACACAAACCCACACCACATTGAAAGTGAAGTCTTCCTCTGCAGTTTCTTTTTTGCATTGTTGGCTGCCTCCCAAGGGCAGGCACTGCAACAGCCACCATGTGGAGGCAGCTGGCCCCATAGCTGAGAGGCACGGAGCTGTGGCCATCTCAGGGCAGACCCCATCCAACTGGTGGACACCCAGCACCTCATGGCAGGCACTCATTGTACCTCTACTTGCTTTTGAAGAGCTAGAGCCCTAGTTCTTATTTCTAGTGCTGATGTTTTACCCGAGGAGCAAGCAGTGCCCAATGGAACGTGAAGGTAAGAAGGCACAGAGGAAAGGTGTGCCCCAAAAGTGCCCTGAGAAACCAGCCTGTCCCCCCAGAGCGTGCAGGACACAGCACCAGCCACAGAGCAGGATGACAACTTAGGGACTGGAGTGTTAATCTATATATTTCTGACAGCACACAGAATTTCATTTTCATCTGCTGTTTCACATGAAGTTATAAATATTTCCCCTGGGTAACCAAAGGATGCCCATCACCAAAACCAGCAAAGCTGTTTCAAAGAAAAATTACCTAACTCTCATTTGGGAAAGAAAAATCATAATGGAACAATATCTTTAAAAATAAAACACAGACAAGTAAGTTTTTTTCCTCGCACTGGGTTTGCTATAGAGACACCATCTCTCAGAAATCCTGGGGTTTCAAATAATCATCATTCAAATAGAAAAAGTAAATGGCTGAAAAAAACCACAAAACAAAACCCCCAAAAAAGAAAAAAAAAAACAGTCCCACATGTTGAGACAAGAGCCCTGATGCCTTTTTAGTTTCTGCTTGTTGCTGCTGACTGCTACTTCTCTATTGATGTAGCACCCATGACCATGAAGGAAGCTTGACACATCCCACTCCTGAAGCTGACTTGCCCTTTCCAACCAAAGATCACAGTCCATTAACATTTATATTTAGGTAACAGAATAAAAAGCACACAAATGTTGCTCATGTGCAAGTTTCCTCCTCAGATATAAACATCTCCCTTTTTTGCATGTGAGTGAAGCAAATCACACAGTTGATGTGTAAGTTACCTGTTGTGCTCACTGGCTCTGTAATGCAGGGGTAGCTCCACACTTCAAAGATATATTTAAAGATGTACATATATACCTTTACTGAGCATCTTTAAAGATTGTACATTGTGATAAATACAGCAATGCCAAAGTATTTGTATTCTGCAAAAAGCAATCATTTTACAAATGCAGGTTTCTCCATATTCACATAGCTTGAAAAGACAAAGTTTTAACAGTTAAAAAAAAGATAATTTCAGTTTTCAAAGGAAATTTCAAATAAGTCTTGAAGGAAGTCTGCTTTATAGATTTTAAATAAAATAAAAATCAATTATGTTATGGAAGAAAAGGAAAAACTTCCCTCTTCTGCCCCAGGGCATATACAGGATAGATGTTTACAGCTGGGCTCCCATCTACCAAAACCCCACAGAACCATGAAAAGAGTAGGGATGTGAACACTTAAAATATGGAAAAACTCATTGTCAGGGAATGACTTAATGACAGTTTCAGCATCTTACATTGATTATTAATAAGGTCTTAGTCATTAAAACTTTCATCTAGAATATTACACTATTTCCTCCCAGGTAGAAGACAGCAAGATTTTTATCACTTCATACTAAGGTGATAACTTCAGTGTTAAGAGCTGAAGTGACATATCAAGTTGTCCCAAAGTAAGTGATTTTTACCTTGCTTAATTTGTCCTTGGACTGCATGACTTGAAATTGAAGGGGATGCCTTCACTTTTGACATCTCAGGAGTGCCTGGTCTAGGTGGCCTAAACCCAAACCATTCATGAAGGGGGGAGGAGGAGGAGGATAGGGGAAAAAAGAGAAAGAAAAAGATATTATTTGTCAAAGATACTGTGACTAAAACTTCAAAAAGCAACTCTATAAATTTTTTTTCTGTCAAACTGACTGTTTTGTAACTCATTTACAGCTCCTAGGTAGCTTATTTGTTGGTGATAAGTTCATCTCTAAGTTCTCATTTATTCAGAATTTGACAAACTCATTCTAAAAACTCTTTAAAAACAGTAAGTGCTAAAAAGGAGGACAAAAATGGCCTCTCAGACCTACCAGCACATATGTGAATGCAAGTCCATGTTCTATTAACATGGTAAGTTGATGTAACTCCAGTCAAAGCAATATAGTTACCTGGGCACAAAACCAGACTGGGTTCGAGAGAGCAGAAACACACTGGGTTCCATGTGGTGCCAAAGGCCACTGATACATCAAACTCCACAGCAGAATTAAACCAAACAAAATGCTGTATTGAACAGAGACTCTGAAACAAAGTTACACAAGCTCCAGTGAGTATGTGCCCTACCTGGTGGGACCTTTCTTCATGTGGTCCCCGATGAAGGTCGCGTTGGTCATGCTCATCAGCGTGTTGGCCAGCGAGATGACTGACAGGAGGTGCTGGGTGGTGACAGCTCGTGACACACCATACGTCCCCTTTCCCAGGCCTTCTGTCAGGGACATTTTCCTTCCCAGCTCCTCACTGCCATAGGGGGGTTTGCCTACGGGCTGATTATAGCCAGGAAGCATCAGAGACATATGGCCTCCTCTGGACAGGAGGCCAAAGGACACGGAGCAGTGTGGCTTGAGCATCCCCAGGCGATCAAGGCAAAGCTCATCTAGAACAGAATTCAGGCCCCAGGCATGGAGACAGGACATGAAAAGCTTTGCTGTGTCCATGGTTAGATTATATTCTAATAAAGTTAATGGTTTGGATTTGCTAGAGCGATACTCTGGGTCACCATCTTCTCTTCTCTGTCTCATCGATTCTTCATCCTCGTCTTCATCATCCAGAAGATGCTCTTTTATGTTCTCTTTGATTGTTTCCTTGACCTGCTGGAAGAGCACGGCTGCTCGTTTCCCAGTCAAAAAGGAGCCTCCTTTGTCAGCCCCACCTGAGGCTTTCTGCAAATTCTCAGGAGAAATGAGAGCAGTGTTGGGTCTGGAGGCCTCCTCAGTCAGCAGCTGGATAATCAGGGCTTCCACGTCGAAGAAGAGCACGTGTATGTCTGGATCTGTCAAGTTAGTCTTTATAGCTTGAACCATCAAGGAATTGTGTGAATATTTAGGTAAATTCCCCTGAAAAAAAGAATAACTGAAATTTTAATTGGATTATTTTCTTAATGCTCTTGACAAAGTTAATTCACAAATTAAGGAAGCTGGGGATGACCAGAGTTTGAAAACTCACATGGATATAAAGCACACTAGGCCAAACATGATGAAAACAGTGAACAATTTTACAGCATTTTCCACTATGTCAGGAATGTCAGATTTGTGATCAAGTGCTACACCCCTAGAAGACAGAAATTTCACTTACAGAAGTTTATCAGATAACTAGAGCTCTCCAGCTGAGACAGAGGTTCGCATTTTTTCTCATGAATTCTAAAAGGTAAAATACTGAAATGTTCCTTGGAATATAACTATTGTTATTCAACTTAAAACACATGAGTATCCAAATGTGAACTATTTAAAGTATAGCATCAATGTATGCCATTAGAAAATAAGCTACTAATAAATTCACTCAGATGTGCAATTAGGGTATCACTTATTGTTTACTCCACAACTACTTCTTCCTCCTCCCCCTCCTTCCAAGGGGGAAAAAAAGTAATAAAAGCTGATAGGTCAGAAATAACTGAAGTTTTTAACTAGTGTAAAAATTTTACCAACACAAAATTATGCTCAAATTGTTAGTTTCCTCAAACAAGTGAAAAACAATCTTGTAACAGAAACAAACCCTGTCCAAATGTAAATAAAATATTATTTCTCCTCTTCTATAATGTAATTAACAGCCTGAAAGACACCAGGTTGAATATGCACATTTGATGCACAGAATCACAAAGCCAGAAAAACCTCCCAGAGCAGCAGTTCCGAGGGAAGCAGCAGCATTCCTGAGGCTGGGATCAGCCCTGCAGAAGTTAAACCTGTGCCCAGCTACAGCTGAGTCTGAGGGGCACAGCAAAACCATCACCCTACACGGCTCTGAGAAGGGCTGCAGGAGAACTGGTATTTTTTCCACAACTGATAGAAGGCTGACTGGTTTGACTGGAAAACATCAACCTTTACTGAAAGCAGAATTAACCCTAAAGTTCTTAATCTGTCCCTAATGAATGCACTACAGTCAAGGCTCCTGCATCTTCTCTCACTTGTGACTCAACAGTCTCAACATCAACAGAAACTCTTGCAGTTTGGTGGGCTCTCCAGTTTCCACCCTCTGGGTTCTTTTGGGAATCACTAAAGCCCATTTTACAGCAGGAGAGGTATTTAGAAATTAACCAGAAATTAATCAGGCTTACAGTTTTTTCCACATGCACCCTATGTATATTTTTACAACTAGGTATGTATATATACACACAGACACTGTCAATACCTGCAGACTATACAAACAACTAACAGCCTATGTATTATGTGGAAATGTGTACATTCTAATGTAGATATACACTAATTTGGGCTAGTTTCCCCTGTTCTATGTGCATCCTGAGATCTTGCTTCCTTTGTTCAGTGCCTGAAGCTCTGTGCACATCTTACACAGCCTCCGATACCCTGGGTCATGGGGTGGTCACCACTGAAAACCTGCTGAGCTGAAAACTGCATTATTTCTATCAACATCCATTATCTTGAATTTTTCAACCCTTTTCATTCTACTTCTAACACTAACAAATGTATTTATCACTATGAATCACAGAAAAGAAATCTATATTCTCTTTGACATCTTTAATTGGAAAACTGGGCATACATATGTGCTATTTATTTTCTCTCAAGGACTTTCTCTAAGACAGTGAGCATTTCTAGCTCTACAACACTTGGCTGCTTGAAGTTTGGTACAGATTTCACAGTGTAACCTCTCCCCTTGACCATTCCACAGCAAGAGGCCCAGGGGCAACAACAGAGGAAAAAACTGCTCCTTTAATTCTCCCTAAAAAGAACATGTATTTATGTAAAACAGAAAGCGTGTTCCTGTAACGCAACCCACCATGTTAGTCCTATTTGATATAGGACCAACTATCTTGTCATCTTCATTTTTCTACCACCCTAATATTTTATTTAATTTGCAGATTCTTAATTTCAGGCTGCTAGCATTTTGCTTGCTTAAAATGATCCCCTAACACATATTTTACTGGATGGTGCTGAAATGAAGAAGATCAAGTGCAACTATTGGTTTGCTTCCTGCACTCACTAGTTCTTGTTGACTTTTAGAGTGATTCACAAACACACAAATATTTTACATTATTCCAATGCACTTGTTTTGCAACAAACCAACCAAGCAACCAGATACCCAAACCACACACACACACAGAGGACAATACTCAAAAGCTATCCAAAGACTATAACAATGGAATGCAGACCTGGCAAAATCATCACACTGGAATAATATAATTTTTAATTTCTGTCTTTCCTCAAATTAAAATTCACTTATGTAACAAAGTTAAGGCACTACCAGAAGGAAAATTCACACTTGGAGACAGGGATTATGAAAGAAAAAAATAAACAGAGAGCATCTTCCTGGCTCCCTGTCCTTGCATCTCTCTGAGGAGCACCAGCATGGACTAGCTCACTGTGCCAGACCAACAGCCAGGGCATAACACAGGCAGGGCTCCAGCAAACAGCCCAGTCCTGCTCCTTTGCCACTGGTCAGCTCTGGGAGTGAATAAACTCTGCTTAGGAAATAAAATTGCCATGAGAAGCAAATAATGGATAACTGAAACCAGAATAGAAATAATTAAATGTCAATAAATAACACAGCTGCAAATTGTGTTTTACAATGCACTGATTTATTCATATATTCCTTATTTATTAGAAAAATCTGGTTATTTTCCCAGAATGTAATGTAGGAAACTTCCTATTAAATGGTCTCTGGTAATGGGCACAACGGTAAAATTCAAAGCAACCATAAAACCAAAATATTTTAGCTATGAATCATCCTTGACCTCAGGAACAGGCCAGGTTTTGCTGTGCTGTGTATCATGCCCTTTCATTCCATGTGAGGAACCTGCACCTAGAACACCCCCCTGTGCACAGCACCCAGCAACATTCCCAGCCAGGAAGGGGACCAGCAGGAGCAGCAGCATTCCATCTCAGCATACGTGGATTTGTGGGAAGACGATGGCGGTGTGTTCAGGAATGCTCTCTCTAACAGCGACGCATCTTTCCCAAGCAGGATGCAGCAGCAGCAAGCGAAACAAACCCCCGAAGCTGAAAGGCCGGGCAGCGGGCGCTGGGAGCAGGGCTGTGCTGCTCCCTCCTGGCCACAGCCCAGACTGCCTCAACAAGGATAACCAAAGCCAGCAGACAAACTCGGGGAACGTTTTGAATGGCATCCATACACTAAAGATTTGCTTTTATTAGGAAAAAAGCTGCGATGTGTGCAGGTGTCAGCAGGCCAGAGCACGGCTGTGTGTGGTGAGCCCCTAATCCAACCCTGCTCGGAGCAGCATCCATGAGAGCCAGCTGCTCCGGGCAAGGAAAGCCTCTCACATACTCCTCCAATACATGGCTCTAAGGATATTTTCCCCAGTTTCCTCAGGATTATTTTGCACTTGCTTCTGTAGATCGTTAACAGAAGGATAAACGTTTAAAAACCATGGGTCATACTCTTTCAGTGACCAAGGTCATAAAACCCTCACAAAGTCAGGACTTCCATTTTCTCTGAACCTGGGCAGCACACAAATGTGTGATGGGAAGCCCCAGAGAAAGCTCTCCTTGGAGCTCTCCTCTGACAGCCTGCCCTGACATGCCTTTGAGCCCACCAGCTAAACCACCAGCCACAACACAGCAGACAGCCAAAATTCCCTGTTTGCTTTTTCCTTCCAGCTCTGCACGGTGACACCATTAGCTGCCCGTTAGTGTCCAAACTGGCCAGTCCAAATCCAGCAGGCTGAATGATAATTAGGCACAGTAAAATTAACAGGATATTCACAACTAACTCTTGTACCATTCTATCCTCCACACTGAGGTTCCTTCGAATTGTTACTGAACCTGGAGAGCAAGGCAGTGAGCACAGTATGGAGTCATGGACAGTGAGGAGGAAGTTTAACAGCATCAGACTCCAGCAAGGAAAACCACTGCTGCTGGAAGTGCAGAAGAGAAAAACCTACATGACCTGTGTTTTCACAGTGTGACTCTCAATAGCACCACCTGCACTGCAGACTGCACAAGGACAGAAGAAGGCTGACACTTTTTGTTCAAGGCAAATGAACTCCTGGGACTGACCCCAGGCTAGGTACAGCTGGGTCAGGTCTTTCTGCTCAAGCTCCAGAGAGCTTTGGATCAGGCCTTCCAGTTACAACGACGAAGGCTTCCCAGATGTTCTTCAATTCCTTATGGAAATAAGTGTTCCGGGTAGGGCACTAGAAGCAGCTCACCTTGTCAGAGGCCTCAGAAGCCAGCAGGTTGGTGGCAAGAGTCTGCAGCTTCTGATGGGCCACGTTCTTGAGCGCAGCCAGGCTGCGCCGCGTCATGGCCTGCTTCAGGTTGACGGCGGGATGGCTCAGGGTGTCCACAGCAGCAGGCACCGCCTCGTCACAGGCGTTCAGGATCTCCACGGCTGTGATCCCCATCACACACCTGTCCAGGGCACCTGCAGGGAGCGTGACAAGCAGGACTGTACCCAGAAACAACTCACACTGCCCAAAATAGCACAAGAACAACAGGAGGGGGAATAACTGGCACCACAGGATGCTGTGCGTAACCTTCCCGTTGTGTTAACACTTTGAATTAATATTCCTAAAGGGATGGAATTTTCCTAAATTTCCATGAAGGTGAAGTGAGTAAGGAGAAACTAAAACGTTTAAAAACCCCACCACGTGATCTTGTAGTGACCAGAGTGACGACTGCAGTTGCCCCCCCCATTTCCAGTGGAAGGCTGTTCCCAATCCTTTTGAATTCCCTCTCCCACCCAACCACCTGTGTGGATTAAGTTTTCCACGATGGATCTAAGATTCCTCTTTGCTCCCTAGAGGTCCAATAAAAAAACCATTCTCATCTAGATTTTACAATAAGCTGAAAATAACATTCAGGCATTACTGGGTGTTTGTGTTTTTTCCTTAAGAGCGTTAAGGAATTAGAAAGTCAGCACATTGTGCATTTTTGTGCATTTTTTCCTCACCTTCTCCCTTTCAAATGCCAAAAAATTTTCTACAACAAAGCTGTTTTTATTGTGTGCCTTGTTGTCCATTCTGCTAAGGCTCATTTTTAGTTTCTTCTAAACTAAGCTTTAGTCCCTTTTAAAAAAGACAACAACCACCACCAAACAACCAACCAATGCAAAAAAAATAATACTTTTTTCACTCTGCAGATAAGGAAACTGTAACAGATTCGAGGTGCTGCACTTCTACAGCAAGCTTTCAAGAAGTTTGCTGAAGAAGCACTGTCACTAACAAACTGAGAGGACACTACATGTGCAGCCAACATTTTAACTGGTCTTTCTTCAGACAACCAGGAAAACACATCAGTGGATGATAGCCACAGCAGGCTAAACTTCTCCAAAACCACAGGAGTTATTCAAAATACTAAAATATGTATTTAACAAAAACTTAGATAACCTACACATATTGGGAATATGTGGAGTGCTAGATTTCTATAAACAACCGTGCAAAACAATTTTAACTCTTCTCTCAGACAAAACTTACACAGAACTATTCCCAAACATTTATATATAGAATTGTTTAATCAACATGCATGAACTTAACCTTACCAGTATCCATTTGCCAGACGTACACAGACCCATCTGAACATCCTACCACCAGATAGTCATCAGAAGGCCTCCACTTTATCACCTGAATAGGGAAGAGGTGCCGGGATGCCAACATGATGCATTTTTTCTCCCGCAGACTCAGAAGACCTACTGAGTGATCACTGGCCACAGAGCAAACACAGTGCTGGACTCTTGCCTAATACAAGAAAAAAAAAAGAAATCTTAATCAAAATGCAGACAGTTTGCATGTAATAATCTCTTCTTCACTGAACCAAGCATGGTGGATCAACTTAATTTATAGACAAAACCCATGCACTTAAGCCTGTGGCTAAAATGACTGAGGTCTCTAGAAACAGAATTGTACTTGCAGAAATCCTCTTAACTCCAACCTCCTGCATATTCAGGGTCAGGCTGGATGGGGCTCTGAGCAACCTGGTCTAGTGGGAGGTGTCCCTGTCCATGCAGGGGGTTGGAACTGGATGATCTTTAAGGTCCCTTCCAACCCAAACCAGTCTGGGATTCTATATCATAAAGCGCCAACAGGTATTGGAACCTGTTTTGTTGAGCAAAAGAAGAAAAACAATGATCTTCAAGTTAATCAGTGTTATTTTGTTTTTTAAATTCTACCTACTCATCCAAGCTCCAAAAGACACAATTGCCTTTAAAACCTGCGGGCTAACTGGTGGGGAATGCCTGCCCAGCATTCCCAAACACCAGCAGTGGAAAGGCAGCCTCCACATCACGGAAAACCTCTCCCACTCTTAATGCTGTGCATCACAAAATGCCAAGGATTAACAGAATAATTAAATTCATTTAAAGTACCTGTGATAGTTATACACTGGCTCAGCACCACATCTCCAGCATATCACATTAGGTTCACACTATCCTGAAGGATCTGAGGAGCTGCACCATTTCTGGGAAGTGTGGGATAGGTTATCAGAAGTATCATGTGAAACTTACACTACAGTTTTCTGGTGGAACCAGAAGCTGTGTGATCTCTCCACCATGCACACAGAAGATATGTTTCATCTCTCCCGAAAATATGTCCCATATGATGACTGAGAAATCCACACCACCTGAGATCAAATACCTCTGATCATAACGAGAGGAGACCTGATGAGGATACAGTAAACATGTGATTTTGTTTCGATGGCCTCGCAGCGTCCGGTGAGGTGGCCAGCCTGAGACATGGGAAGGGGGAAAAGAGAAACAGACACAGAGAGGGGAAAAAAAGAAGTAATTTAATAGAACAGTTAACAATCCAGAACACTGTTCTTGGTTAAAAATAACAAAACAGACACACTGCAATTTTGGACAGAAGTTCTTAAATAATAAGCCTTATATTTTTTTAAAAGGTTCATACTTTTTTTACTGGACATGGACTGATTTATTCCTTTTGTCTTGCTGTACAATCTCACTTCAACATAATTCAGCTGTCTTAAAGCAGCCTCTTCCCCCCCCAAAAAAAAAAATCCCACCTTAAAAAATTTAAAAAGCCACCAAGATGTGAAAAAAATAAAGTTCCTTCACCATCAAAGATGAATTTATCCACAGGTAAAAGCAAAATGAGCAGTACCAGGAAAACTGCATCATCTTGCTGTGCACTGGCCACAGCAGTGGCCTGCAAGCCTGCAGTGCTGTGCATGTGGTGCTTGTGCAGAGCAGGTTATTGACATCCAATTGAAATGTAAAAAAGGAAAATCATCTTTGTGAACACAGAGCAAGAGTGGTGAGCCTTGTGTTCCCTGCGATCAAATGTACCAGTTAAAACAATAGAATGAGAATGATTTAACAAACTGCAAAAGGTGCTTAGAAAAACTGTCGTTTAGGTGGCAAATTTCACCAAATGGAGCCAGTAAATGAAATACCAGAATTAAGTACTCTGCAACACCTGCAGGACACAGAACATTTTCTTCCCAAGGTGATTGTGCTTCCTAGGAAGCACAACAAACCTTACGTAGAATACACACAGGCACTTCTGTAATTTCATGAGGGTCAGAGTCACCTACACGTGTTTGTAGAACGATCTATCAGCTTCAGGGCAGCCCAAGTACACATTAAAAAAAATAATCTTTGTGTAAAGCTATATAAAGTAAATCACTTATACAAGGGCAACAGTAGAACCAGCAGCCTTGTATGTAACTGACACGCTCACACCTACAGCCACAGGAAAATATTTACATGTCTTTGTCATCCATCAGTGTTTGTAAATACCAACCCCCAAATGTTTGTTCTGCAACTATGATCACCAAACAATTCAAGTAACATTATCTGAAACCAAAACATACACTACCAGGCCAAGGCCTTGTGCTCAGCTAAGCAGACCACGCACCAGGAGGAAGATGGCTCTCCACCCTTTCCTGAGGCTCTCCACAGGTGCCTGGAGAGCCCTGCTGACATGTCACCTGCCAGATCTGTGCCACTGCAGCCAAACCCCCAGGAGCCAAGGCTGCCCTGGTAAGGGACACCAAACTGATCCAAGCTGCCACAGTTACCCTGTTTGGGTTTCTCATCACAGAACAGCACATCAGCACTGCTAAGGAAATGGTGACCTGATCGCTGACTGCGACAGGACTCGGCGCTCGCTAGTGGAGCCATTTCTCACACTTTGGTGCACCTGGAGCGCGACAGGCAGCCCAGCAGCCCCAACCTGCATACCCCCCAGCCTGCTGCATACCCCTCCTCAGCATGTGCTCCCCCTGCAGCAGCTGGACGATGGCAGTTTGTGTGGCTGGCACGATGACGATGCTGCCGTCCTCACGGCCGCACACCAGCCGCCCGTGGGCCGGGATGTACACGCTGGCCGTGACCTTCAGCGGGTCGCTCAGGTTTGGGATTAAGCTCAGCTGGTCTATAATCCCAGCAGGGCGAGGAGTGAGCTTATCAAAAGCTTCCTGGAGGGATACTGAAGTAGTTGTTTGCAGTCCTGTTGAGAAAGAAGAAAAAAAAAAAAAAAGAGGAAAGGGTGAGGTGGGAGGATCGGGAAAAAAAAAAAAGGTTTAAATACCCCCTGTTGTAACACTGAATGAAGCAAAAGGTACATAGTGGGGATTAATCTAGGTGAGTGGAGCTACAGCAACACACAGAAACAACATAAAAATTGAAAAAAAGTATATGATTTAGGCTCCAAGAGGAAGTTCCACAGGCAGACAGCAATGACCATAGCCAGTGTTTGAAAACAAGCGGCTAAAACTTAGTACCTGAAAAAACACTCAGGACAAATTAAGATTTGCATCGTATATGAAAAAAGGAAATTACTGTAACTATTACAAGGAGCTAACAATTAAAAAAAAAATCACTTCATGGACTCGTAGGAAAAGCAGCAATGCTTTATCCAGCAGCAGAACACAAAACAAAAAGCAGAGATGTCCATCAAAAGACTTGGCAACAGGACTGTAATTAGTTATACCTTTTGCACTATCATCTTGTTGAAGGGTATCAGGCACACTCCAAATACACAGCCTCCCTGAAGAGTCTCCCTGGACTAACAGTTTATAGGAGAATTCCCTGTGCCCATGGAAGAACCGAGTGACTGGAGGACATATTAGCAGCTGTTAAAAAACAGAAGAATTAACAACTTCAGAACTTATGCAAACCAGGTAATAACCTCAGAATCTACGTTCTCCATATAATTCCCTGTACCTTTTAAAAGCAGGACAAAAAGTAGGTACTTTATGCTTCATCTTTCTTACAGGAGAAAGAATAAATACAGCAGCACAGTCAGAAGGAACTGTGCTTAGCAACAAATCAAGCCAGGTTTAGGAGAAAGGAAAAAATATTTTTACATATATTTGGTTTTGTTCTAAATATATTCATATTCAGAATATATTTGACATGTGTGTATTTTAAAATTGTCAACATCCTAACTGCACCTGTGAGCTGAAGATAAACCCCTTGGTAATGAACATGGTTCACAATGGGAGGCAACAAAGTTTTAATGTTGATTGACAACATAAAGAAAAACATCCAACATATTCATTTCCATGTCCAAATGTGGCAACAGATTAAATTGCTAAGATAAAAATAGGATCCCTACAAGAGTCTTGTAATAACAACATCTGTAAATCAGAGTTACTTATACCTGATAGTACAGGTCCACTAGATCCATCATACAGCAGGCTGAGATATATCAGTTTGTAGCAGATACAGTTCATAGTGAAGGAGAAAAAAGAAGTGTAGCTCCAAGAGGACTCTGACCTACAAATTACCTTTTCTTTGCTTTGCAAGGATTTAAGCTTCTAAATTCAAAGCTGAGACTCTAAAAGCTCTTGCTCATTGACTGCCTAATCATCATGCACATCACAACTTGACTTCTAATTCTCCAGACACTGATGAATGATAAACTGTTAGTATATGGGAACTGAAGATTCACTTGACCAGAGACTAACCTCAGCATTTATTAGAAAACCAACCAGAACCAAACCAAACAGCAGGAAAACTTCATCAGTTATCCTCCTGTCTGCTTTCTCTAGGGGAGGAAGAAATCATAAAGCTCTGCTTTCAAAGAGAAGAACTGGTCATGTTGCATGCATGCTTCAGCCCTCTAGAAAGAGAAATGCAGTCCATAAAAGAAACCCCACAGAACTGTATGTTACCTGTTTATCTGCTCTGTCCAACACACTGTACAATAAAGGAGGAATTAAATTTTCCACTGCTTTCCCCACGTCTCTGCGAAACGAGTCACTAGCGGGTAGGCAGCTGGGTTTAAGGACAAAGAGAGAGGAATACAGTTCCTTATATTACTTGAGAGTGATTACTACATCACTAGCTAACTAAATAATACTAAGCAAAACCTGCCCCTCAGCCCTGCAACATTTCATTTTTCAATTGTTAATGCAGTGTACAGCAGGTCACGAATGGTCATGGACAGGGTGTGCTTGTCCATTAATAACTGTTCCAAACGTGTCCAGCTCAGGTCCCACACACATTCAGAGCTGCAGGAAAAAGAATGAAGGAAGCCTGGTTTTAGGTCTGCTTTGGACTTCAGCACATTTGGCCTCAGGCTCAGGACCAAAGCACACCAAACCCAAGGACTCCTCTGACAGATCTCTGGGCAGATCCACTCACATCCTTATGCTCTGATCACACCAGATGAGGAGACAGAATTTCTCACCTGATTTGTGTGAGAACATTCAAGGATCTGCAAAGATAAAACTGCATGTCTATCCAGAACAAAGAGACGTTTGCACGTCATGCAGATGTCAGAAGAAAAGGTTTTATTTTACTTCTGTCATTCTACATTTATTTAACATCTTTGATACTTAATTTTATATCTCATATTTACGTGCACAAACTCAGATGTTGGTGTTGGTCCCTTAGTGGGCTGAAAGAGCACCCTGCTACAATGACACAACCATTTACAGTCTGCTCCAGAAAGCAACATCCTATTTCTTCCTTAATTTGGACCTGATAAAGGAAATGTTTAAATTGTATTATTTTAATTTATGACACTGTTTAATAGCAAAATGCACCTTTTCCCATTCCATAGCTCCAGCAGGAAGTGAAAGAGAATTAGTGTCCTATCAGAAAACAGTGAAGCAACCTTGGCTGAGGAAATCTAAGTTACTGAGCATTGCTTCAACATGATGCTTTTAGGAGATCCACACTTTAAAATATGCTCATGGACTACTTGTTTCTGAAACATTCTTATGATTTGGTACCAAAATAGAGGCCAAAGATACTCAGTATTTCTCCAAAGCTGCTCATGGTTTTATCTCATAAAACTAATAAATAGAGTATTTAATTGTTGACTACCTGGCTGGTAATTTATAAATGAAACTTTGTCCATCTTCTGTCCATACAATCACTTTATCAGCTGACACAAAGTTGCCACCAGTCCAGGTCTGATCATTTTCACCCGGGACTGAACATAAGAGGGAATAATCTCCAGCATCAAACACCTGAAAAGCAACAGAAAAGCGTGCCATAATTAACCAATTAGAGATTAAAATGCCCATACAGCAGATAACTTCGGTTTCACTACAGCCACATGAGAAGCAGGGGGAGCATGTTGAGCTAAATGTGTTAGAGGCAATTCCAGGGAGGCAGGTTCCATGGAGAAAAGCAGCAGGAGATGCTCCCCAGCTCGTCTTACCCGCCAGTACTTGGAGCACACCACCAGCAGCGACCGCTGGGTGAAGGCACAGAAGGAAATGCTCTGGCAGTTCTGACAGTAAATGGGCTTGGACTCCTCCTCAAACACTGGAGCTGTATCCTAACAAACAGACAGACAAAACCATTTGCTGTGCTTCATTTAAAGTTAGAAACCTGAAGTTAAGTGGAGACAATCTTCTGTAAGAGTAACATCTTCATAAAAGGCATTTCTTGATAGCTCAAGTCATGAGCTTGTCAATGTTCCTGTAAATTTTAACAGACAGAAACACTGCTGGTTTATTTTGATACTCCTGTGGGTGAATCATATCTTGAACTTTCAGAGTCAAGCCTGCAGACCCTCAGACAAGAGCCAGCTGTGCAGAAAAGCAGAACTGAAGCAGTGGTAGGTGAGAGAGTGGCCTGCAGAGCCAGCCAAACGCGAGGCCCGGGAGGTTAGCGCTCCTGGAGAGCACAGGCACACAGCCAGCACCAGGGGCTGAGCTGCTGGCCACCCCAGCCCCTTCCCCTCCTCCTGGTGACTACCAGGGTCTCCTCTCAAAGTTTTCAGCTGCAGACTGACCCTTGGCCAGAGGTGAAGCTTCAGTCCTCGCTGACCGTGTTCTCTAGCACTATCACACAGCGTGGGACAATAACCACTTGGCTGAACACCCCTCTCAGTCTGAGCCCCAGCCTGGTGTATCACACCATTGCTGCACCCTGATTCATCTGGGTCCATCTCAAAGCCAAACTCTCTCTTCTGTTGTATTGAGGGTGGTCACTGCTAACATGTCCAGATCCAGAAGACACACAAAGTAGCTCCCAAGCTAACCCTTTGTAACTGACTGTCCATCCTCACTCTGCTGTGGGACACCTTGAAAGAAGGAGGGACAGCCATGCCATCCATCAGCTGAAGAGTTTGGTTTGTTGCTATAAAAACCTGTTGTTTCTGCCAGGAGGCTGCAGGTACCCTGCAGTGGGGACCAACAGGAGACTGACTGAAAAACCTGTCTGCAATACAGATTTTCACCCATTTCACCAGGCTCTTCCCTTATTTACTGAGACGCGGTAGAGAAAATCAGGATAACCAGGGAATTAAGGCAGAAGCAGGCATCAGGTGCCCTGGATCACAACTCCTCACTCTGTTCCAAATCTCTCTGGCAATATAGTCTCTTACTGAAATATTATTTCCTCATCTGAAGATGAGGAGCAAGGATTCTGTCCCACAGAGAATCCACTTCAGTGTTCAGAGAGTGCGACAGCAACCAGGGTCTGGAGCTGAGAGTCTCTACACAGAACAACATGCAGAGAGAAATCAGAGGACCAGAAATACCCAGCTGTTTGGTTTTTTTTTTTCTTGCAGAAATTGAACTTAGGAACATGACAGAGACCATGTGACAGAAAAGGGACCACGCTGTTTTCTAAGACACCAGATGGGCAACATCTATGGAAAAACCAAACATTTGCAGCAGTTCTTATTCTATTATTCCTCATAAGAAGATCTGGAAGAGCTTGTGGTATCCTCTTCTGTCAATTCTGTCTCAAAAATTCCCCAGCTGCACAGATTAGTGGTGCCTATTTAGTAGCATCTCTCCATGAAGTACCTTGCACCTGGAGAGTCATCTGAAACCAGGCAGGCTCTGCTCACATGGCATTCTTCCATGGTTCCCCATATCACAACTGGGCTAGACTGTGATAAGCTCCTCTTTAATTATGTCTTTGTGCTTCTTTTTTTCCTCACAGCCAATACCCCCCTCACTGCTCACAGCTGCTTTTTTTTTTTTTTAAGTGTAACCACTGAATGCAATGTTAGCTAAAGGATCACTACCTGCATGACAAGGGGTTCCAGAAAATGCTTGGAAGGCAAACAATTTCATTGAGCTTGAAACTATCAAACAAAACCCCAGGAATACCACCTCTGCCCCCTTAAGGGGCCAAAAGCAAGACATTCCATTATATAGGTCTTCCAGGCTAATGCAAAAAGAAGATGATAAACCAATAGCTCATTTATATATCATAAGGTTATTTTTCCACAGTTGCTAAACATCTATAGAAAAGTGTATCTTTTGTAAGAGGTTTCTGTGAATAGTGTCTGAGCTGTATAGCAAGTGTCCTTGAAGACTTCTATTCAGTAGTGCATGGGAAGGCAGAACTCCCAAAGAACAGGGAGAGCTGGAGATCATCCCTGCTACTGAATATTCCCAAAAACTGTATGTAGTGCCTGCCCAGCAAGCCCTTCAGGCATCTCCACGTCTCACTTACCTTTCCCAAAGAAAAGAATACATTTAATAAATAAAATCTAATACTGAATTTAATAATAATAGTAATATAGTATGATATCATAAAGCTATAATGATTGTTTTAAGAAAGTACAGATATCTTTACAAGCATAGGGAATGCAGCTGGAGAACTTGATTTTAAAAAAACCATGAAGCATGGTGATAAAATCACTTCTGTAATGCCACCACCACACTACAAGACACACACTTCCCATGCAGTACAGTGCCAGCTTTAACTCTGCAACTCATTTCTTCTATCTGAACTGTACAGAGTAAACATGTATTTATTAGCACCATCTCTCTCAGCTACCCAGTACTTCTGCTGCAAGTTCTTGCACATGAACCTTTTGCCCGTTCTACAGCACAGCATCTTGTGTCTGTTTGGGAAGCTAAACATTTCCATAGCCACCTTTGTTCCTGAATTCCCTTTGGAACTCAAAACTCCTGTGAAATGTAGCACAAGATGAGTTAACAGAAGAACAGGACTTCTAAAGAGAGAAAAATGAAAAGAAAAAATATTTGTATATTAACACAAATCATTACATAACATAGAATTGTTTTGGTTGGGAAAGACCTTTGAAGATCACCAAGTCCAACTATTAACACAACAATACCAAGACCACCAAATGGTACAAAATAAAAAAAAAAAAAAAAGGAAATTGGAGATTATCCTGAGCTTAATTTTGAAACAAGTTCCCTGAATCAAACATGAGGAAGGTTAGGAGCTCTGCTGGTAACTTGAAGAATCAGTATAACAAAATTAAGGGGGTTGATTTTTAAATGACAAATCCCTAGTACCACTAGGAAGCTGGGAGGAGACAGCAGTAATAGAAGTCCTCCCTTCATCACGACAGGAAACATCACTAATTGAGCAGCCTTTGTTTACCTGCATGCGACTGACTTCAGAGGTTATTATCCACACTTTCAGGATGCCAGTCACCGACACTGCTACAACTGTATCCTCTGGGGAGAAACAAACAGACAGCAGACTGATCAGGACAAGGACGTCTTCATTTTGTTGCACACTTGTGCATATCTGAGTACAAAACCACACTGAGAGTACCTCAGCATTAAAGTTCATCAAAACATTCCTGGAGTGTTTTCTGCAAAATCAAGCATTTCTTTGCAAAGTGGAGTTCCAGAAGCACACATCCATAAACACCAATTCCAGGGGGCTGTGTTTACAGACTCAGTCCCATCTCTGTTAATTAATACTAGGGCTCAAATTAAACAGGAGGAAGGGAAACCACAGTTGTTTCTAGCGTTGCTGTCAGGCCTTGTGGGCTGTCCCATCCCTCTGGGATGTATCTGGGATGTTGTGGGGACAGCGACTGAGCTTCCCCACTCCAGGACTTCGGGAGGACTCAGTTTACAACTCCTGTCAGCCTTCACCCAAGAGAAAAGCTTCTCTTTTTGCCAGGATCTTCTTCCTTAGTGTTCCCCAGACTCCTGAGGATTTACAGTCTCCACAACAAGAAAACCTGGAAGAGACCCCTCTGCCCCTCAGCTGCCAGAACAGAAAGCCTACTGAACTAACACAACCCAGCAGAGAACAGACAGACGTGTGGACAGGTATTGCTGCAACCACAGCCACTGATCCCCACCAAACACCAGCCTGCCCACACACCTCTCCCCTCAACAGACTCTCACTGCTTCCACAAGTTCTTTGCTCTGCAGTCTTCAGGTTTTTAATCCCATTGTGTACTTTAAACAGTGCCTTCCTGAAACACTTTTCCTACAATAATAGCTTTGAAAATGTCATGATGGTGCTTTTTATAGCACTGCTAATCACAAGAAATTCTCATGGTACATGTGTGTTTTGTCAAAAGTGACAACATACAGCTTGCCAGATGGTCCCCATGCACACCACACACCACGGTAGGAAGGCAGGTGACAGCCCTAGCATTTAGAGTGCCTGCACCCCTTCCTCCAGGCTTGTGCCAGTGCCTGTCTCTGTCAGAGTGCTCTCCAGAACTCTCTCTCAATTCTCAAACAAAAACAAGTTAGCACCCTAGTGGGATGTGCTTCTATTCAAAATAAAAATCACCCTTGCTGTAGGAAGGGTCCTTGTCCTTCAAGTTTCAGCACACACTCCCACTGAATAGGATGGGAGTGAATGCAGTCACTAGGTGAGCCTGGAACCTGCCAAGCACACACAAAGAAATCTGGGGAGGCTGAGCTTCTGGTCATGGGAAAGCAGTTAAATTGTGGCCAGAGCCAGAAGTCCCATTTGATGGAACAGCAACAGAGACAACACTGCATAGATACTAAATGGGGCTCTTTTTCAGGGACTAGATACAACTATGCACTCCTTGCTTTTCACAAAGCTTGCTGGGTGTTGCCAGAGAACACCAGGAACATTCTAGTCACCAGGAACATTCTAGTTCCTCGTCAGGTTCTTGGAAAAGTTGAAAATAATGTTTCTCTTCCTGGGAGGCAAAGCCAGGACAAAAGCAACAAAAATAATTACCTTGTGTTCTATTGGATCGAATGATAGCCATGGAGCTGATCCAGTCAGGAGATATCTTTGATTGTAAAGAATAAAGAACTTCAAGGCTGGTAGCATCCACAACAAGAATTTCTGGATAGTGTCCATGGCATAAGAGTCTCCCTTCATGCTGAGTCCCAACTGTAAACTGATAGAACTACATGGATATAGACAAAATACATTAGTTATAGTCCATGTGAGACATCGACTACATGATTTTTAATCAAAACCGATTTCATAAATATATTTTGATGTCCATATGTTTAAAAATTACTACTGAGCACTGTTGAGGGGAGCTATTTTGTGGAGGCCCCCTTCCCCTTATCTTCCCAGTGCAATCCTTGCCCTGCACACCCAGTTGGCAGAAGCTTGCCTCAGTGTTCCCTGCTAGGCTCATCCTCACACTCCCACCTCCCCTGCAGCACTCCTCCAAAAACGTTCCCCTTCTCCTCCTTTCTTTCCAGCCTCCCATATCCATTAGGATACAATTTTTGAAGTGCTGAAGCACAGCACATATTTCCAGCTCCAGGGCACGTGATGATACAGCATAAACTATGAGACACTGCTGTATGCACATAATGTCATTATTAAGCCAAAATGAACCAAACCAGCCTTGCTTGGGTACCTGATCTATAGTCACCCATGCACTGCAACAGAGACCAGGCCCTCTGGAACACACCCCAGGTACCAACCTGTATGCCAGTGTGTGTGCAGGCTAGTTTAGTAAACTCTATGCATCTCCCATCATTCACATCCCACAGACACATCTCCCTAAAATATAAAAGGCAGATTAAAATGACATGGAAAATATTTAAGTCTCTCAAGACTCTATAAATCATTTACACTGGGAGAAACTTCACCATTTGGACCACTGTTAGTGACTATACAAATTGCATTTAGATAAACTCAACATCAACTTGAATTTCCAGTCCTTCTGGTTCTAAATCCAAAGGGAAAGATTACTTAGGACTGAAGTCAGTACAAGGTGGAAATTTCAAGTTTTGACACATTCTACTCACAGTTTCCATGCTAAAATGTTATTTAGTCATATTGCTCCCCATCTTTTCCAGACAAAAAACTTCTTTATTTTATTGGGATACATAAGAGACCTATATCTGGCCAGCTACATTTATATGGGCAGAGGTTAAGAAGTTTCTTCCTCAACCAGAGTTGATCAAATCGGCCTCAGTCTGGAGGTCCACCTTTTAAATGGTCTTTTAAAAGCAAAGCAAATAACCAAACAAAAACCCCAGACTCCCTAACTTCTTTTTCCTTTTAAAAGCTTGTTTTGTACAGCAGAAAATTCTGTCATTCAAACAGTAAGTTTCGTACATGAAAGACAAAGCAACCCTCCAGAACAGACTGATGCTCTGGGAAGGAACATCTTCAGGTCAAGTATTTTTCCCAGTGAAGGACAACTGAGTTGAAATGCTCACTTTTCTAAGCAAACTTTGAAAAGGCAAAGTGGAAAGGTATACTTTAAAAACAAATTACAGGTGCATATCATGTTGAACCTGAGTGTTCAGTCTCCACTAGTTTAAAGAGGAATATGATGATGTGTAATTACAATTTCTTTGCAAAATGCTGTTATTCTAGAGAGAGCTAATCCATTTCAAACCTTTACCACACTTCAATAGGCAGTGTTCCCTGTGCTGTTAGGACTCAAGGAAGAGCCACTGAAAACCAGCAGCATCATGAGCTGGCCTGCCATGAGACAGGAGGGAAGGACAACTCCTCTTGTTCAAGGCAAGTCTGTGGAGGAGACCATTAATTTCCAGCTGAAGTGCTGGTACCTCCCCCCCCAGGGAAACTCAGAAGCTGGTTCAGACTCTTGATACCAACAGTAGTTACTCCAACTCCCTGAAGCAAAACTAGGCTGATATTTGGGGAGGAAAAAAAACAAAGCTCCTGCTTTCCAGAATGACTCTGAGAAGAACAAGACCACAGCCTGTTTCCTAAGAGCTGCTTGCTGGTGAGGAGGACTCCCTTTCCCAGAGCCAGAGTGCAGATACCAGGACAGGGGAATGCATCCTCCCTGCTTGGGGGCTGGCCTGGCCTCCCAGCCAGCTTTGGGAAGGGTGCTGTTTGGCCCTGAGGAGCTCTGGAGAAGGTACAGAGCAGGGACTAGCTGGCTCTGTGAGGCCCTGGAAGCTGGGCCCTCTGCCCTGTCCTGCCTGAGCTGGGCTGCCAGCTTGGTCATACCAACCCAGACCCAGCTCTGATGGCCACCAACATCCAGGGCCACCTGGGGAGATGGTCCCCATAGCAGGAGGGCACCTGAATGCAGACAGCAAGAGCTACAGGATGAAACCACAGCAGAACAAGAGCCCAAGCCAGCTGGAAGTGCCCTCCCAGCAGAGGACAGCTGGTTACTAAAGCTCCTGCTCTCAGCCTGGGGCAGGGTTTGGGGAGGAGAAGATGTGGGAGGGGAATAATGTGAGTTATGAATGAGAAAACTAGTTGGCCCCAAAGCTTTGACCTGTAATTCATCAAACTGTACCCTTTCAATAAACTAGCCCAAAATCTAGGCTAAAATGTGGGTGCATAAAATATATTTTATTTAAAAGTTACAGAGCATTCTTTTTTTTTTTTTTCCCCTTGAATTACCTGACTGCAATCCCCAGGAATGTCAACTGCAGGAGAAACCCCTCCCACTTCCACCTCCCAAACAGTCACTCTGATTAGTAAACAAAACCTCTTAAAAAAATAAAATGCATTTGCTGTATCTATCTTAAGGATATATATATATAAAAAATCAAACACTGCAACAGGAACATAGATCAACCATATGACAGGTTCACAAGTTTGAAAACATGTTAGGCCTACACAGGGCAGAGGCCCCATCATTTGGAATATCTGGGTAAAATACTGTGTACATAAACAACCTGCCCTCTCCTCTGCCCTCCAGTCCCACTACTGAGCAGCCCTGTGTACTAATAAACCCCAGGACACTCACCCACTTTCTGATGCACTCACTATGTACTGCTTTTCACTGGAAGCAGAGGCCTTTGATAAACAAGTAATTGAGGCTGTGTGACCAAACAACAGAGCTCTGGGATTAACCTAGAATCAGGGAAATAAAATGTCAAGTAAAAATAACATAGGCACTATTGCTTAACCAGAATATACATTGTCCAGACCTCCATGTATTACATAAATATATATGTGTTAATATATATACACACACATTTAATTAGCACAGCAGCAGATACATAATCTTCAAACAGTTTGCACAGAATGCTGCTATAGTAAAGGTAAAAAAAACCAAAGGGTTTCTACCTGAAATGAAGGCAAATTTGGGAAAAAAAGCATTTTGCAAACTCCCGCTAGCAATAATTTTAAATAATAGGCTGAATTTGGCCCAACTTGAATGAAAAAAATCGTGTTCCATTGCAACAATAGTTCCCCCCCAATCAAGTATGGTTCACAACCCTGTATATTGATAAATACATTTATGTACAGCCCATGCATAGATGAAAGATACAAAACAAAACTGCCCTTTATTTGTCCTTTCTAGGAAGAAGCAGTTGCTTTCAGCCTTTCTTTCTAAATATACCAGACAAACATAATTTATGGGGGTAACTCAAAGACAATGAGATATTTAGGTATTCAGTGGCAATGGTTCCTGAAGCATGCTGCTTTGCAACAAGAAGTGATTGGTTTGCTGTTCTATTGCAGAGTTTAAAACTCTTTGTACCAAGGCAAACTATGAGATTATATTCGAAATAGACATTTGCCAATTTCAACTCTAGGGCAACCACTGGCATCAAACAATTAATCATCAACCTTTAGCTCTGCTAATAGCCTTTTTTCTCTCAGTTTTCCCAGAAAAAAAAATATTGTTGAATAAAACAACAACCTTAAAAAGTTCTCTAAGTACAGTCCTCTAAGCACTGGAATCTGTTTTCACAAAACAACACTAAGGAGCCAAACTTGGAAGTAACGACTAGTTTAGAGCAGTTGAGAAAAGAGGAAGTACTTAAAAAATGACTGCAGGAGCAGCAACAAAGTTGAAGAGCAAAAACGTGTCTGTCTAACCTGAAATATTGACCACGGGAAGCACGTAGTGCCAATCCAGGCCTCAGGAGGAGGAGGAAGAAAGGATAAGGGAGCAGGGCAGAGAAAGAACTGAAGACCAGAGCAGACACTGTACTATTGAAGAATAAAATCACACTGACAACGATACACGCTTTGAACACACACATTTTAAGATCATGCAGACTTCAGTTTTACCTGTAAATCTGCAGACAGGTCCCAGAGACAGATCTGCCCGTCGTGGCAGCCGGTGACGATGACGGAGGCGTCCTCCATGAGCAGCAGGGTGGAGATGCAGTGCGTGGGCGCCCGGCGGCCCCACAGCACAATGGGCAGCACCAGGCTGTTCCCTGCCATCTTGCTCTCACCCCTGTCAAGTTCATCAGGATAATAAATATTAGGCCTCAGCAGGTATGCCAGTCCTGCACTTGCGTGTTCTTACCATCACAAAAGCTTCAAATACTGAAGTGACTTGATAAGCATTTTATACTGAAGAAACGGAGTCACAATCTATGCCCCTCTTCCAATGAAGTGCAGCGTACAACCCTGTCTCATCAGGGAACATGTCCCTTTCAAACAGGGATTAAATAACACACTTTAACAGCCACTTCAAAACCACAGTGAACTTCACTATTTTGGCTTCTTGCATATTTTGCAAAAGTAACTTTTCAGAGTCGTGTTAGAAACTTCTAACCTTCTTTAAGTTACAACTTCTATACCTTCTTTCAGGTATAGAAACTTCTACCAAAGAGCCTTTCCCTATGCACACAGGTACTTTTGCCAAAATAATTCATTTTATACTAATTTTGAAGTAATAAATGCTTTAAGTCCCAGGGCCTTGGCAGCTATTACATGCCCAACAGCAGAGTCCATCCCCATTTGCAATTGCAACCACCTTTAGTAAAAAATGGGCTCTGGAGCTTTCTACAGATCATAGAATGGTCAAGGTTGGAAGGGACCTTAAAGATTATCAGGTTCCAACCTCCCTGCTATGAGCAGGGACACCTCCCACCAGACCAGGCTGCACAAAGCCTCATCCAACCTGGCCTTGAACACCTCTAGGGATGGGGCAGCCACAACCTCCTTGGGCAACCTGTTCCAGCACCTTCCTGCCCTCACGGTGAAGAATTTCTTCCTGATGTCTAACCTAAATCTCCTCTCTTCCAGTTTTAATCCATTCCCTCTTGTCCTCTCACCCACTGCCCTTGTCTAAAGTCCCTCTCCAGCCTTCCTGGAGCCCCTTCACGCCCTGGAAGGTGCTCTAAGGTCTCCCTAGAGCCTCTCTTCTCCAGGCTGAACACCCCCAACTCCCTCAGCCTGTCTCCAGAGCAGAGCTGCTCCAACCCTTGGATCACCTTCATGGCCTCCTCTGGACTCGCTCCAGGAACTTCATGGTCTTCTTATGTTGGGGGCTCCAGTTTCTGAGCCTGAGTGGTGGATGAGGTTATTGAGGACCCATTCTGGTCAACTTTGACTCCATCAGCACTAGTTCTGCACTGGTGACAGCCTGCTCAGACCCTACCACCACCAGGGTTTGCTGCACAAGGAGATCCTGGCCACCAACCAGCCAGGCAGACACAACACTCATTTCATGGCAACTTTCTATCTCTTCTAAGTGTATTGACACAAATAACCTGAGGAAACCTGGAGCTGTCTCAAAGGCAAAATGGGAACTAGAGAGCAACAAAGGCGTGTGAATCACAACTTCAGAGAGAAAGCAAACATCATGAGCTGAAGCTGTAGCAATAAAAACCAGTTTGGAGGATTAGCACAAGATTTAAACACCAAAACAACCCACTGTTTTTGTTAGCAACATTCTGAGTTTGCCAACCACTTAAATGGTTTTATAATGTAGGATCCTTGACTCAGAGTTTGCTCCTCCTGAGCTCAGCAGTGCACTGTCAGCTCCTGGCCGGGCCAGGGCACGGACACGGGAACATCCACGTGCAGGAAAAGGAAGCAGGAAAGACAAGACTTCCTTCTGCTTTCCAGGTAGCTCACTGAGCTCACGACTGTTTGGGGTATATTCTGCAGTTCATAAATAAAAATGCTGGAATTTAAGTTTTACTTTGATCATATCAACAGTGAGTTTATATAAGACAGACATAAGATCCACTCATGTTGTTATTACTCTCTGAAACAACTGATAAATGGTACATGTAACCACCACGCAGCAAAATGATGACAAGCATGACTGACATTTTCCATCCATTTCTTATTCTGGATTCAAACAGATGTGTAGGAGTTACCCTACTATGCTGTGGTAAAAGTTTCAGCTATGGGAAGTTCCTGCTTGGAGCATTTTGTGGTACACGAGTGGACAAAAAGGTCACGCTTAATAATGAAAATAAATACTCCTCATGTACTATGTTGCAGAGTTTTATGTTCTGGACTTACCACAGCTCAAACCAGAGCAGAATTTCTGATTGAGAGGAGTATAAACACACCGAACACAGGCAGGATCCACTCAAGAAATACTGTTTTAAAAGTGTATTTTCCTCTCCTTCTATAGGCACATACACAGACTTCTATCTTGATTGATCCAGCAATATTAGCATTTGTTCACAGATATGTAAACCTACAGTTCAGCATTTGAAAAGAGGGGGGGAAACTCTGAATTATGACATAATTAAAAATTAAAGGTCATCCTGAATGTGAGCCAGGCTCACTACAACTCCCCAGCTGTGACACCCACAGCTCCCCTCCCTGTCACCAGGATTCTCCCACCAGGCCCGAGCCCCGGCGAGAGGGAACCAAGCAGGGAGGGAGCAGAGCAGTGCTGACCCACTGCCAACACCACCCCACCCAACAGTCCCCCCTGCCCTTTTTTTCCAAAGGAAGCTCAAAGACAAGGTTCAGATTTCCCTGGAAGCTGTGGGAATGAGTTTCATTACTCTTCAGCTCCCTGAAAACTCTCACACAAGGGTCAGCATCTCCCCCACGAGACAAACTTGATTTGATATTATCTGCGGAGATCTCCCTTGCACCAACCCCCAACTGGATCTTTTGATCTTGTACCACCCTGCCCAGCCCCAGAGTGACTCCCAAGCTTTCAAAAGTGCTTCCTGCAACAAAATTACCTACTATTTCAAAACACTGGGTTTTACTATACTTCCAACCTAAGTGATTCTATGGAGTTATATGCAAATTAATGCCTTCTCTCACCTATACAAAAATGACAAAATAAAAAAACCCCTACATTCTTGAAGAAAATGTTAATGTTGACAAATGCTGCCTGCACTCCTAGTGCCAAACACCTCTGCAGCCAGAGGAATCAAATATGATAATGTGCATGGAAAAATGGGGGAAGGGAAGAGGGCAAGAGCAGAATAATGCCCAGTGTTCCAAACTGTCACGTGGCTCATGGGGCTGGCTGGACCCGTCGAGACTCAAACTTCTGAGGAGTGAGAGATGCACTATGGTTTGTCAGAAAATCCATACCCCAGTAAGTGATATTCCTGTTTAGATGAAGTGCCACTTCATGCCAACTCATTTCTTGCATCCAACTGGGCTACCTTCATTAACAACTATTTATTTTATTAAGCATTATTATTTAATGAACAAGTATAAATAACGACCGACAATCAAACATTTAATCTACTGCAACATGCTACAAGATACCCTGGAATTAGGAGTTGTAAAACATGCCTGTAGATGTAGTGTTAATTGTTATGCAATGGTAGATCAATTGTTCTGTCTAGATCATCACAATACAGAACTGTAAAATAATTTAAAAAAAATTAATGAATGCAGTGACCTTACTATGGAGACACCAGTCTAAAAATACTTGATTTACAGTGAAATAATCAGAAAAATATCGTGAAAAACAGAAATAAAATGCCTAGATGTAATATAAAAAATGCAAATAAAAAAAATAATCAAAACAAAAGTACCTATTTAGTTTTTTCCTCATCCACTTCGTGTAGTGAAATAAAATGAAAGAAACAGTGGGAAAGGCAGGGAGAGAGGGAAATTTCTTCCCTTTATATATTAAAGCACCTGAATACCAATCAAGCTACAACTTTGCAAAGTGCTCGTCCTTTGCTACCCGCAAAACCTCCCTTCAGCAGCTCCGCTGCTCTGGAGCAGAACTTCCCAGGTGCCAGGATCCCTCGGGAAGGACGTCACAGCTCCAGCCCCCAGGAACGCACACCGGCTGTTCCTCCTGCCCCGCACCGGGAGACACCCCGGCTTAGCAGGGGCCCCAAAGCACCACGCATCCTCCACCCCAAGTCTGTAGCCATCACCAAGCAAGCCACTGACAAATCCAGGAGTAAAAATGCAACAAAAAAACCTCCTCCCATTCCTTTCATTTCCTACTGCTCCCAGTTCAGGGGCCAAGTCCAAGTATTCACCTGATCGTTTCCATGATGCAAACGGCTGCAATTTTTAATAAATACAGAAGCTCCCCTACCAGGGCACAAAATTGTTCCTTGAAATTTTGCAGCTTAATGCTCTTCCAAGCTAATTGTAAATAAAGATATACTTAACAAACTGAATTTCCCCAACGAATGCAAAGTGAATCACAACATGCAAATGCCCCAGCACATACAAGTAACCTAATGTATTTTATATTTCCATGCAGGAAAACGTGAGAGAAAGCACTGAAAATATTACCAGCAAAATACTTTCTAAAGGTCTACTGCTACTCATATTTCAAAACTTTTATCCAAGAGAAACAAAATTCTTAGTTATCAATCATTGGGGGGGGAGAGCAAAAAGAAAAGCTACCTCTTTCCTTCTAGTTTTTTCCCGTGGAGCCGCAGTGCCTTCATTAACAACTTCATTTTCAGAAAGTACCACAAGCTCATTTTGACAGCTGAAGAATTCAGCCTACAGAGAACAACCCTCCCCTACCATTGGAGAACACCAAATACATCCCCTGCAAAAACCAAAACTCACTTTTTGTCTGTAAACAATCAATATTTTTTTTTTTTACATCAGTGATGACAAAGTACAGGAGCAAATGAACACTGTACCATTGACAAATGGTCCAAAAGCACACAGTGAATCATTAGCAATGAAATCCCAGGGTCTAGCTGGTTATACCTCTCTAGCACAAACTGCTTTTGCAGAAAAGGGAACTGGAACTTTGAATGGGAAAATGGAGACATCAGACTGAGTTCCTCCTGATTAATATCCCCATTTGTCTTCACTGGGACTGTTAAATTTGTCTCTGTCACTTCCACAAGTACCAGAATCCCAGTTTCCTTCCTCTAAACATGCAATTAAAGAATGAGTTTGTTATTGCACATATGCAGGGGTGTGTGTGTATATGTGTTTATATACTTATAAGCAAACTTGTATTTATTTTGCTTCACTTTCAAATCACCTCTTTCAAAGAGACAATAAATCCAGGGATGAGGGAAAAGACCTTTCTAGAAAGACCTGGCAAAAGCAGAGGCTCTTTTTTGTTCTCTGCCCCACAACAAAGGATTGTTCCTCTCCCTCACGTTTGCTTTTTCATAAGGTGTGAGTTGCAATGTAAAACACAGCATCACTCTCATTTGCAAATGATAGTGGAAGCTATTTCCACTCACATCTTTGGAGTCTCAGATCCCTTGGCACAATCCTGCTGGGTGCTGCCACCCACAGAGAGCAGCCTCCCACCCACATCAGACACTCTCTGGTCCCATGGAATTTAATTTTCCCTGTAAAAACCAAGGCAAAAATGGTCTCCTTCAGGCTTTTGTTACGAGGCCCACTATATCATCAAAATACAATCCAGCTGGAGTGATGTACCCATGCAACTCAGTCATGTTTTTGTATTTGAGGAGAAAGTGATTCTTAAGATTAGCAGATGATCCAAAAAATTCAACACAACGTGTTAATCTGATCGAATAGTCAAGTGACTCTTTCAGCTGCACTGCTTAAGGCCAGCATTCAGGCAAATTTCATCATCTGGGATAAATTCTTATTTGAGTAGAGGTATTGAACTGATTTCTCAAGTACAACATATTAAATACTGAACCAAAGACTCACACAAACATCTTTATCAAGCCCTAGTTCTCTAAACACTAACTAGCACTTTCAGCACTAGTAAGCTACAGTAAACTATTCACAGCTAACTTACTGAAGTACAAGCAGAAAACAGAACAGCAATTCCAAATGGAAGCCTGATGGTGAAGGTACAAGGCAGATGCAGCACAAACGTTGAGGGCAACAGTAGGTTAGTGTTCAATACAGGCAGGGGACTGACCAGGAAGGATGGCACGGGTGCAAAGACAAAGGTCAGATGCACGGTCAGAGAGCTTCAGAACAATTGTTCCTCTAGCAGATTAAAGGCACAGGCACAGAATTTTTCTGATCCCCTGCCTCATCTATCAGAGAAAAATAAACCTAATATGCAGCAAATCAGAATATCACCTAAACAAAAACATTCTGAGTGCAAACCACAGCAGGAGTCAAGGTCTTTATCACATGGAGTATTATCTTCTGCCATAACTCGTGCTTGGAAACTAATTCCAGTATTTAAAAAAAATTAAATATTAGCATTTCTGTTGGTCTGGTTTTGGCATATACTTGTGTCTTTCCAAGTGGCACAAACAGGCAGAAAAATCCACAAACCTTCCTCCAGTTGTATACAAACTGTTCTTGAAAATTCACTTTATTCACAGCTTTCTCAAGTTTTCCCACAACCTCCAGTCATAATGAGAAGCCTTGAGTCCTTGCAGAACCTTGTAAGGCTCAAGCACTAAGTTCTTTACCCTGACACAGCATCCATAATGAGGATTTTTACAGCCAGAAAAAGCACCCAAACAAGATTAGTTTACAGAGGAAGCCCAGCAGCTAGTGAGTGAGAGTTTTCCCCTCTGCATGGCCCTGGGACAGTGACACCAGCTTCCTTTGGCACCTGGCTCTACCAAGGGGCCAGGACCCTCCCACTGGTGGCATCTCCATGCCCTAGCTGCATGGAAAGAGGAACACTTGTGGCCACTCCAGCATCTGGTGTGTATGTGGACTTCCTTGCCCTCAAATATCCCAGTGGGTAGAGCCATGAGGAAAGGTTTCAGCAACAGGGATAATGATGCTGCAGACAACCCAGGAAGAACACAAGGCTAAAGGCAAGGAAGGGAGAACAGAGCATAGGATTGGAGGCATCTCCAGAAGAGATCACCAGAAGGTGCAATTCCCATCACCCTGCAGCCCAACCCAAGGCACTGCCCAACTCCTCTGCTCTGCTGGTGACTTCCAAAGCACAGACCAGGCAGATTCATGGAACACTTCAGCACTTCCATGTCCCAGTACAGCCCTGCCCAGACCGAGCCCCGTGCTGCGCTCCAGCCCGTTTCCTGGAGGAGACAGACCCAGCTAGACCAGGCACACGGGAAGGATGCGAGGCAGGCCAGGAGAATGGAATGCTTCTTTGGGGAAAGAAGCTTGAAGATGAGTACTCCTCCCTTTGCCTTAACTACATCTATGAACTGGCTGTTTCTTTACCCTATATGCTCCCAGCATCTAACAGTAAAGGCTGCCAAACAAACAGCTGATTTAAATAAATGCAACTGTGACTGCGTTCAAACAAAGCAACCCAGAAAGGTTAAGAATAAATCATCCCTTTCCCTATCAATGTTTACCACATGTTAATGCCATTTTTCTGTCTTTTCAGCAGAATTTAATTATGTTATTATTCAGATTTACCAGCAATAAGTAGAGAGATGGCTGCCATCCGTGACATCAGGACAAACCTCCTCAGTGGATTGCATATTTTCAAGTGAACAGCAATTTTTATGCCTAATATTTTTCATGAATACAGAGTCTTTCCTTCAAGAAGACATGAGATGAGTCAAACCTTGCAACACTCCTCCTAAAACCATTTACATAAAGACAATAATACATTAATGGCAAAGTCTCATTTCTGTTACATCATGGCTGCCCTTTGAATAATCCAACACATTTCACAACAATCTGATTATTTCAAATTTAATTACAAATGACCTTTTCCACTTAAGACTTGGGGATGGAGAAAAAGGGTTAATGAGGTAGGGAGATGAAAATTAAGTACTTTACCTAGAGTTGCAGAAATCTTTCACTATCAGAACACACATTTTTAGACTACCACACCTTTCTTGAAATAGATGGTGAATAAACAAACAATTCTGTTACTAAATACAGCCAGCAAAGTTTACTATGCCAGTGACATTCCACTTGTTTCTGAAGGCCTGCTGGTAAATTTCAGTCTTTTGGACTCACTACAAAGGGACCAAATGCAAACCTATGCCAACTAATAAGTCTAGGAGAGCTTTGAAAAAGGTAATACTTTTTCAGCAAACAAATCCCTGGTATTTATTCTTTTAGCTAAAAGATATTTTAAGCCACATCTGCAGGACACAAAATACCATGAAACATCCTATCAGGTCAGGTCTTCAACACTTGCAGCAAATTGCTATCATTTCAGCTTGCACCTGATAAATACTGAGTACAAAACTTAGAGAAGGATAACTGTACCTTTATACTTTATCCAATTAACAGCTCACCTTTCTCATTTGGAACTACAAAAAGATTATTGCAACACTATGTGAAGAAACACTTATTAAAATAAGTATTTTTTTTAAATGCAATTTTCCACTAAGAGAGTAATATGAAGAAGCAGGTGAAAACACAATTGATTTCATTAGCTGTACAGTCAAGGAACAACACGTTCATGGTCACAGCAGCCAAGAAACTGACATAGCAAAAAGACAGTCACACCAGGAGTTTTGGTGCCACCCCTGTGGACATGGACATGCACATACACAAATGGGAGAGCAGCTGGGGAATTAAACTGGCAACTAAATAATCTTCATACTCAACAAAAAAGCCCCCAACAGCTACCAAGGAAAACGGGTGCATCCCTTCATAACCAAAAGGTGCAATGACTTTTCAAGGCCCCAGGCCCAAAAACACAGCACAGTTGCTGTTACTGCTATGAATATTCACACTGACCTTCCTAACTCTGCCCACAAACACATAACTAGGCAAACCCGCAGGAGGGAACTCACCTACTAGTTTGAACTTGGTCGGAACTGGTGGACTGCACTGAAGTTAATGTGAACAGGTGATTTCAATCCAGGTAATAACGACTAACAACCCAGCTCCTCATTATGCTGATCAAGGATTAAAGGATTACCAGCAGCTGGCCTTCTTCCTTCCCCATGTACTTTACTGACTCTAATTCATCACCACAAGTCATCTTTGCTTTTTCCCTGAATCAGGAGCTTCTCAGTAGCACCGAGCAGCCAGTAGCTCTACACCCCCCTCAGTCAAGGTATCTGTAGCAGCTCTCCCCAAACTGCAGCACTGCATCACAGAACACCCCTGTACTTCCAAGCACTCCCAGACAACCCCCCTTGAAGGGCTCTGTGTCTTGAATTGGTGATTAGGTACTACAGTAATCTAAACAAAAAGATCATGTTACTGTTACACCTTCCCAATACGCTCAGGATCAAAAGTAAATTTCAACAAACACAAACTTCTGTTCCAAAACAGAAACTGACAAGTCACTGAATAAGACACAAGCTCTTCCTTAATCCTTAGGTGGCAGTAACATCAGCAGCAATCAATCCAGTGACAGATCATGGCCTGCCCCTTGCCCCAGCTGACTGAATTAAAAAAAGCCTGATTTAACGGTATTAAACAATAGGACGATAAGATTGTTTATCCCCCCAAAAAAACCCAGAGGATAAAACAAGGCAGAAGATGAAATAATAACTAGGGACTCTAAATCCTTCACTGTATAGATACAGATACCTTTGAGAGCTGTTTGCAGGTTTTTCTGGCACTTAACTTGATGACACATGACACCCGCATGTATTTTCCCTGTTTAAAACTGTCACGATCCCATGAAGGACAGTTACCCAAAGCAGCAGCCAAATAAACCCTAAATCTTATCCCTAGTCACCAATAATATCATGGCTGTGACAGAAAAAGGACATAGATTAGCGAGAAAGGCTGCAAGGCAACAAAAAAAATGGCATTGAAAGAAATTCAAGTTCCTGCAAAGGATGAAGAGTTCCTCCTTATGTAACTTTCGGTTCAGAGAGAACGGGCTCCCCATCCCCGGACAACCGGTCGCTCATTCCTGACTCCCGTGACTCCCACATCCAAGGAACACACGCCCCGGCGCGCAGGGCAGGGTGCTGCATTCTGCCTTGGAACTTGAGGAAAGAACAAGCTCCGGGAATCCCGAGGCCCGTGGCGGCCGGGGGGAGTCGGGAGGAGGCAGCAGGTGGCGGCCTGCGGCCTCAACCTGTCTGCCCGCCCCCCCGGCCCCCACCCCGCCGCGGGCGGAGGCTGCTTTCGCCCGGCGGGGGAAGGTGCCCCTCTGCCCGGAGGGTGCCGGGCACTCACCTGTTCCCGGCGGGGCGGTGGGGAGGGTCCGCAGACGCCGCGCCCCCTCCCTCCCCGGTGAGCAGCTGACACGCCGCCGGCTGCCGTGACTCCTACCGCCGCTGTCGCAAAGCCCCCGGCCGCCGTGACTGACGGCAGGCAGAGGCGGCCCGCGTCGCCATGGAAACCGGGCGGTGCGGCGGCCCCGTTCGGCCGCGGGAGGGGGGGCGTTCCCGGGAGGGGGGCACCCGTAGGGGGTTCCCGGGAGGGGGGGAGGCCCGGAGCCGGGCGAGGGGCGCTGGCAGGCCTGTGCGGCACGGCCGGGTCGCGGTGCTGGAGCTGTAGAGTCCGGTCCCTGCCCGGTTCCCGCCCCGCTGCGGGGAAGGCCCGCCCTGCCGCGGCTGCTTGTGGGGGGAGCAGCCGCGTCCCCAGCCCCTCGGGGGAGGGACACCTGCGGGGAGAGCTGTGAGAAGCAACTTGTATTTGGCAATTGTTAAAGGGCTTTATACATGACAGAAGCGGTATCGTGGAAATAGTTCAGGTTTTGAGCGTGAAAAATCCTTGCCCTGCCGCCTGCTGGAAAATTCACGGAAAAGCCTGTGCGAGACGTGTGGGGAAGTTGTCAGGAATGACACTGCAAAACGGGTTGGAGAACGTTCTGGGTTTAATTCTATTTTTACTTAGTTTATCCTGAAACGTGGTTAATACAAACGTTTCACTAATCGCTGTTTTCCCCCTTTATTGCTTTTGCGCATTTATGCCTCCTAATTTTTCAGTTGTTATCACCCTCACTTTGCTTTATATATATATACATAAATAGCATGTAATTTCTGTCTGCGAAGGAGAGGTGTCGTCCCCGTAATGACCCCAAAATAGTGACAAAACTAGAACAATGTTTTAGTTGGCACATTTTGAGGAAATTCCTACCCTACACGTTTTCCAGTTTTTAGATGAAATAACGCAGAGCTGTGGGAGGTGGAAATTGACATGAGCTGAGTTTGTTCTCCGGGCCTTGTCAATGGACCGTGCTAAGAAGGTGCGGTAGGCTATTGACTTTATTTTCTTTGCAACTGACACAACACTTTTACTGTTAGCTTTTCGCATGTGTGAATGACAGGTTTTGGTTAAATACAGATCATCGGAGGTGCTGATCCTAGCGGCAATTCAGTGGTTTTCTTTTTCCTATCAGCCGTTTAACAGTGTGCATCAATACATCACAGCTGCTTAGGACAAAAAGGGAAAATCGTGTCTGCAGTTGAAACTAAAAGAAGTAATTAAAATACTGAGATCAGTTTACAACTTGCTTTACTAGCTGTGGGCACATAACACGTTAACTACACGGGGACTTGGTGTCAGAGACATCACCATCAGTTCCATACCATCAGTTCCCTAAAGACAAAGGGACTCCAAACTTTTATTGCTGCTAAATGAGTAAGCAATTGCAGTTCAACTGTGGAAAATAAAAGGATGGATAAACGTTTTTAGTACGTTGCTATATTTTTGATGATAAAAGCAATGCTGAGCTACATCAATATATGTGCATGGAGATATGCAAATTACATCCAGTCCCGTGACTCCTGGCAAGCGAGTCTGGATTCCCTGTCCTCCAAGAGCAGATGCCTGTCGGTAACAGCAGCCTATTTAGCATGTGAATTACTTGCAGCTGGGAGAATGGGGATTCTCCAGTTGTCCTATAATAATAAATTCCTGAAGCCAATGTTGGTCAAAGTCATGGAGCATTTTAACAGGAGCAGGTAATTTTTTTCTTCCTCTCATGTTTAGAGAGTTGTTTTTTTTTTTTTTTTTAACTAGCTGCCATAAAAGGGTCAAGGGTGTTTTTTGAGTTACGGAAAACATGAAGTTTTCTTAAAATAAGGTGCTAATAAAACAGTTAAACATTTTCATTGTGTTACTTTAAACATTAATTATGCTGTTTTAGCTGTCACCAAAGTACACATTAATTAGAAGGCTTAGGGAGACCTTATTTACAGAGCGGGACCTTCTTTACCTTGAGGGTGGTCAAACTGGGGCAAGTTTCCCAGCGAGGTCCTTGGGGGTGCTGGGAACCGCCGGGGCAGGAGCCACCCCCCCCCGGCTGCATTCCAGCTGCAGCAGCTCCTCGGTTCTTGTTGCCATAGCACACAACACACGTTAGTGTCTTCAGCTGCAGCAGACAGTGCCTGCCGGGGAGGTGGGAGGGGGTATTTTGACAACCTAGTGAGTTTCTTTGCTGATTCTGTACATCTGGCACTAGCAGCCTCGGCAGCTGCGTCGGGCAGAGTGCTTCTCCGCTCGTCCTCAAAAACACAGCGGAGCACTAAGACCTACTTTCCTCTATTTCATCTCTTGTTAACAGAAGACTCGCAGATTAAAACACAGCTTATTTTTAATTCCTATGTTTCTAGAAGCGGTTCTGGCCAAAGCATTGGTGTGAGTCCCTGAACCTCCAGAGTAGGGGACGGCGTCCAGCCCCTCGACAAGCCCAACCAGGCTCAGCAGCTGCTCGTAGCCGCTGCACCCGAGCCTCCTCCCACCAGCAGGATCTGCGACCGTGCTTCAGCCACCCTCGCCCTCCGCCGCCTCCGGCCTCATCCGCTTCAGCCCAAGATGGCACACCGCCCCTCCCACAGCTTTTCCTGCCTGCCCACAGCTAAAATGGCCGCCGCGCCCTCTGCCCTCTCCCAAAATGCCGGTGCGCGGGCACCCGCCCCGCCCTCAAGATGTCGGTCCGGCAGGCCTGGGACTGGCAGCTGCGTGGCGGCCGCGCCTGCGCCCTGAGCCGAGGGGTGCATGCCGGGAGGCTCCTTCCCGCCGTGACGCTGCAGATAGTACTGCCGGTACCGCCGCCACCGCCGCCCCTCAGTGCGGGCCTCGGCCGCCGTCGTCGTTCCCCCCGCCGAGGATGGTGGGCGTGAAGGTGATCGCGAACGACACGGAGTTCCAGCCCGAGCTCAGCGCTGCTGGTTCCCGCCTGGCCGTGGTGAAGTTCACCATGCGGGGGTGAGTGAGGGCGGGGTACGGGCTCCCGGGTCCCTTCCTGGTGGTCAGGGGCGGCGCGGAGAGAGCCCCGGGGGTCCTCTCCACGCCGCCCCTGCCCCCAGGTCCCTCGCTGCGGCGGCGGAGGCTCCGTTCTGGGGCTTGAGGAGGCTGTCTGGGACCGAGAGAACCGCTGGGGCCCTTAACGGGGTTTTGGTATTTATTTGGAAGCCAGGCAAGGTATAGCTACAGCTTCAGAGTGGGATTTCTGATGTTAAATTAATATTTTTTGCGGCTAAACCAATGTCCCCCTGCCCCATCAACCTGCCATTCTGCAGGTGCCCCGAGGAGACCTGGCACTACGCTGGCTGAACGCCTGGTTGGTGGTCAGGAAGGTGCTGTTAACAGAGGGCACAGATACCTCCATCCTGCTTGGTTTCTGTTAAAACATCTTCTGCTGTAATAAGACTTAACTGCGTCCTCATCCTTTTTGCCCAAGGCAAGCAAAAGTTCTTTTTCCCTACTCAACAGGGGCTTGAAGTACAACTGTGGGGTAATCTGGGTGAATTAGTGACCAGAAGAAACCTTGACCACCCAGTTATTCACAGTAATCTGTGGAATTAAAGAATAGTGATAGTGTTGGGGGGTTCTGGGCCCCAAAGCACACCTTGTTATTATCAGTCTGAGATTTTAGTGCTCATCTTTCCACCCCTTATTTAAATGTGCATTCAGTTTCTAGTGGCTGCTTGGAGCTTGAAAGAATTGAGGTCTCATGTTGTGCAAGATGGGTTTTTTTTTTTTGGATAGAAGAGCCCATGGGACTCTCTGAAAAAGCATCAATACCTAACGTTGGGTGTCCGAGTGGTGCTCCTTAGCTGTGGGGCTGGGGTGGGATTTCAAGGGAGTCAACCTCACCCAGAGCTGTAGAGGTGTTGGTGGGCTCAGTCATGGTGCCTACACGTGTGCCCAAGGACATGTTTTGGTTACAGACAACCCAGTACATTAGGTTCCAGTTAGATTAATGCCTCGATCTTTTAGCATAGAAATATCGATGAGTTTGGCTTGCTGTGCTGCTATGGATCTGTACCCTCACTGTCAAGAGAGGCTGGGAAAGGTGGAGCAGATCTTTGCTGCTTTACAGCTGTACCTGTTGGCAGGTTCACATTGACAGAACGCTCTGGTTTGGACATGACCTGTTGCAGGGAGTTTCCACTGGGGTTTTTCTTTCTGTTTTGTTTTTTAGTTGCCTCTTTCACAGCAAACAGAGTTGTGGGAATATTCCTCAGCAGGAGTGGTTGTGTCTATGCACTTAATCTAGGCTGGCAAAGGTACCACCATTAACAAACACAAATTTTCAACCAAGGTGTTTTACAAGTGAGTCAACACAAGTCAGGTCTTTTCTATCAGGGTCAAGTAAGTAATGGTAGTAACTGGTTACAGTTGTAGTAAGTGAGATTGAACACAGTAAGAATTCCTACTACAGGTTTGGTACATTGTTATTGTGACGTATTTCAAGAGACTTTACTGGGGATACTGTTTTTCACAGGCAGTAAAGTGGTGTCCTAGTACTAGTTGTCTGTTAAGAGTATTTTTTGCTGTTTCAGGAAAAGCAGGCAACTCTTTTGCCCTCCCTCATGTCACTTTAGTTAGCAGGACTTTGCCTTGTGGTGAAAGATGCTGGGCCTAAACACATTGGGTGGAAAATATGAAGTTAGTGTAAGTTAATAGGTGAAGCTAATCAGATGGCATTGAAACTGTCTGAGGAAGTGGGAATTAACACTTCATGATGTGTTTCTAAATGTCAGTCTTAATTGTATCACCAGGATTGCTCGCCATCTGTCAGCCAGGTAGGAAGGTTATTTTTACATGCACCCAGGATACCAGTAAGAAAACGAACGTGCTGCTTGTGTTTTGGGGCAGGCATTTTTTTCAGAGGAAGGTTGAATTAACTTAAACTGCATTTTGTTTTCGCAGATGTGGCCCTTGTTTAAGGATAGCTCCAGCTTTCAATGCTCTGAGTAACAAATATCCCCAGGCAACCTTTTTGGAAGTAGATGTACATCAGTGCCAGGTTGGTGTTCAACATCATCTTTTCAGTTGTAAGAGAAAGAGAGCAGATAATGTAGCAAATGGTAAATTTGAGTAAAAACTGTTCAAACAAGATACTGAGTGGTGTCCTGTGGCTGTTGAGATGTTTGGGGAGTCACAAGTAGCCATATTGTGAAATTCTTCAGAATTAGGATATGCACAAAGATGTGAACAAGCAACACTTTTATTTCAAAAAGTATTCTTGCAGTTACCACTGTCACATCCTCAATTTAAGCAGAGTACAGTTTTAAGAGTTCCTACTGCTTGTGCTAGTCAGATTTAGGTGTAGCAGGTAGCACCAGTGTGAGCTGAAAGGAGTAAGTCTTTCCACACAAATATTGGCATAATTATTGAGCAAAATGAAAAATGCAATAGACTGATATAATTAGTGGGAGTAGATTCCTCTCAAGTACTACTCCACTGTTTATAACAGACAACAGTGTTGCAGATGAGCTATTGATTGACTTAAGGGTCGTTAACAAAAATTAACAATGGTGTGTTGAAAGGAAGTGTCTTGAATTACTACAAATTATATTGAGAGAGACGAACATAAATGTGGTAACAGTTTGCAAATTACACTACATTATGGGAAGTTTTGGGAAAACTGCTATGGGTGCAAAACAGGTCTGAATACAGGGAGAAATCAGCTGGAATTCACCCTCTACAACAGCAGGCTGCTGTTCCTGGGTGGGTGGGAACGTGGCTTGGGAGGGGTGAGGAACGCAGGTGTAAAGACAGCTTGTAAAATGAAGTGTTAAATTAAGCCATACTCCACTTCTGAGAGCAAGGGAGCAGTATGATTTTTATGGTGTATCAACAAATCTACTGGCAATGGGAAGTCCATTCAAAGAATGCCCAAATCTGTAGAGGTTTCGTAGGACCTGAAGAATTTAAATGGCTTTAAAATTGTTGTCTGAGTTAAAGCTGTTTGTAAAATAGCAACTGTTGTTTGCAATGTTTGAGGTGGTGCAACTTGGCTAATCTCTAGTGTGTGCATTCTTACCTAGGTGAAACAAGGTAATGTCTTCTGTTGGAAGTGCTGTTAGATGACACTTGTAACTGATTTCTGTGTTCCAGGGAACAGCTGCTACCAATAATATATCAGCAACACCCACATTTCTGTTTTTCCGAAACAAAGTGCGAATTGACCAATACCAAGGAGCAGATGCTGTAGGGTTAGAAGAAAAAATTAAACAGCACCTGGAGAACGATCCTGGAAACAGTGAAGATACAGATATCCCCAAAGGATATGTATGCATCTCTTCTCTTAAGATTACTTTGTTAATGTTTACGTGACTTGAATGTTTAAAAACAATCTGTTGCTTTCCAAACATATGCCAAGTCAAGCAATAGTACTTGAAGCAAAGCTGCAAGTGTCCCGTGGCTTTGAGAAGAACACTTATCTGGGTTTCTTTTTTCAAGCAAACTTGAAAAATTAACTTGTACATATTTACTAAGTATGATTTTGGAATTGTAAATATTTTTTTTTTTAAATCTCCATGCGTAGCCCTTAGTTGTTAAAATAATGAAGTTCATGTTTTAGCATCAACTTTTTGCAGCTGCTTATTCTATTTCTTTCCTCTTCCCAGTCTGTCTTCCCAAAATGCCTTTTTTTTTTTTAATGTAGAAATGTCCATGGGAAAAGACATAGTGAGACATGACAGTCAGAAAAGTTGAAAAGTTGCTCTGGTTGTTCCTTAAAAAAAATCCCCTCAGTTATTTACGTGGTGGTAGATTCATTTGGTTTTTTACTTTTTTCTTCTTGCTTCCTGACCCTTTCTTTAATCCTCTTTATTTCATCTCTTTAAAAAAAAAAAAAGAGGGAGGGGGGGGAGAGATTCTGTTGCCAAAGGAATTAACCTTCAGACCAGTTCAGCTCCCTCTCTCTGTAGCAGCTTGCCCTGAAAATAGAATGCCTCGGGGAGGGCATTGTTAGATAAATGAGATCTCGTGATAGATTTTCTTTTGCCTCATTGCTAATGTTTGCCAAAGTGGATGGTCCTACAATGCATTCTCTGTAGATTTCTGCTTGCCTGTAAAAGAATGACAGGCATCTAAAAATATATAAAGGAAAAAACATGTCACAGGAATATTTGGAAAAGATTCCGTGCCTGGTCTGAGCAGCATACAAGAATGACTTCTTGCTGGCTTGGAATTTGCTTTCAATTTAAGGCTTAATGTGTCTCATTCTGCTTCTGATGGGGCACTGCATATCCCTCCAGTGATCACTGCTCAGGCAGTCACAGATCATGTAAACTAAGTAAATGGCTTGTAGCTTTCCGGGAATTTGTAAAAAGGAAAAGTATTCTGTTTTTCAATATACCTTCTCAAACCTTGCCTCAAAATCCCTCTGACTAAAGCTCGATTTTAATGTTGTTTTGAAGAATTAAAAAATGGGTATTCATGGAGAGGTTTTTTTAATCGTGGCATAATTTGCACATCTTCTGAGTAAATCAAAGCTTTGTAGGGATACGTGAGTTTTGGCCAAAATTGCAGTAAGGGAGCAATCCAGTTAGAAACACTTGTGCTCTCAGAAGGTTATTTTCAGCATGTTCTGTGTGTTTTTGTGTTCCCTGGAGGCAATTGAGCCTTGCAAATCACAAGCCTGTCTGACAGCTGCACTAACACACATGAAAATAAGACCTTTGATGTGACAAAATGCTGTCCTAGACCTGTTGTCTCAGGTGGTATTCTCCCAGAAATGCTTGGTGTACTGTTGTTCCTGAAACAAGATAGTCTGTTCTACCACAAGTATGGACATGGTTGGTTGTGTGGTGTGTTGCACTGCACCTAAATCCTGTCCCAATCCAGTGCTTAGCCAGTTGCTCTAGTGTGCACATTACTTTGTAGTAGCAAAGTTAAATTTAGCTGTTTATTTACCTGCAGAACCCAAGTTTATGTTCTGAAATGTGAATCAGGGGTTTTTTGGATACATATGTTAAATTCATAGCCAGTCATACCCATCAGGCCCCATCCCTGGAGGTGTTGGACAGGGCTTGGAGCAACCTGGTCTAGTGGGAGGTGTCCTTGCACACGCAGGGGGCTTGGAACCTAGTGATCTTCAAGGTCCCTTCCAACCCAAACCATTCTGTGATGCTATGATATGTAAGCAGGGTGCAGATCCAGCTGTGTCTCATTCAAGGGAGCTGCCAGGGCTCAGGTCTCTGGAATTTCTCACAGCCCAGCGACTTGCTCGCTGTTCCACGGCACACGTTGCACTTCACTTCGAACACTTGCATGTCTAATTAGTGTGAAATCCTCTGTGGAACTACGGCCATGTCGAAAGACAAGGGCTCAGCTTGTTTGCTTTGGAGCCCAAAACACTGAAAATTATTCAAGTAGTAAGTTCAGGTCTGCTTAGTTAGATTGGTCTTGATATGAACGCACCGGCTTTTAATCAAGTTAATCTTGTTGGAGGTGGTGTCTTACCCCTACAAATGAAGTCCTGAGCGTGTTTGGGGCTGTCTGAGCCAAGCAGGAATTCCACTTGACCTGTGAGCAGTAGCCTGAAATGCAGCTTCAGGATTTGCTGGACCCAAGCTGGGCCATGGTCAGCTCCAGGAAAGCATCCCCATCCTCTTGGCAGCTTCTGTGTTCCTTCCCTTCCCTTGGATCCACTGAGTGTGTGAGTTGCAAGGCAAGCCTGCACTTGGATGTTAGGAGGAGGGGAGTCTTTTTATGCTCAGAATAAGATAGTTTCAAGAGCTGAGGGAAGTGGGGTGCAGGCAATGAGCCCTGTTACCTCAGCAGCCTGTTTTGGTTCAGTTTGTGCCATGAAGCAACAGCCTGAGTTGCTGTTTGCAGAAGTTTTCAAGCTAGTGTGTGCTTTTTTCAAGGGTGGTGTATTATTCTTTGTGAGCTAATACATACCTCTCAGGAGATTTTTTTTTTTTTTGGGTTGTCATCCTAAAAGTTCCTGCAGCTTTTTATGTCTGGGCTGTTCACTGATCTCAGTTTGTACTGTAACAGGGTGAGATGCTGATACTCTGTCTTCAGGCTGTAAGAGAAATGCTTGACTTTTAGCCTGGCTTCTTGTGCTTCAGATCGACTTGGCTTACTTCAGTTGCTGGCAAAAAAATTCTGATTGTCTGGATATGAGTACAGATTATTCTGCCTTTGCAATAATACCACCTTTTAAATGTCAAAGCTCTGGGTTGGACCTTCTGCAGAAGAGCTGAGCAATGAACCAAACTGGTTCATGCTGAAGAGTGTAGGTTATTTTCTGTTGTTCTGTGATTTTACCCAAGTGTATGGAATAAGGAGTAGGAAGAGGGTTCATCAAGAGGTAAAATAAGACTGTCTTTGCAGATAAAGCCTGGCAAGAACTGTAGTGCTGGTCTTTCAATTTGTTCTGCAATGTGAAGTATATTTTTGGGGAGGCCCATTTCTATTATGCTGGTGTTAGGTCTAGTCTGCTGTCAGTTTGTGTCCTGGTGTGACTTACAACACTGCAGTCTGGCTTATAAAAAGTGTATCTGAAAGTTCTGCCCAATTTCTTATTCTCAGAATGGCAAGCATGTGTTCCAGGGCTGCAGGACTTGAAATGGAGGGGAAGGAGAATCCTGTCCAGTTATGAACAGGACACATCCGAGTACCTTAGCATTGTTTTGTTTGTCATGTCTTTTGATATAAACCCCTGAGGTTTTCTGTGTGTCTTGTTGTTTTAATCTGTTGAATGAAGAATTTAATTCATTCCAATGCTGCTAATCCCAGATGAGTTCATGGAGTGCTCCTGCTTTTACTTTTCAGATGGATTTAATGCCATTTATCAATAAAGCTGGCTGTGAATGTCTTAATGAGAGTGATGAGCATGGATTTGATAATTGTTTACGAAAAGACTCTACCTACTTGGAATCAGACTGTGATGAGCAGGTACAGTAGAGATTTTTCAGCGAGATATTTTCAATGATGGTCTGGTCTGCAAGCATTTTTTGAGAGTTCAGCTGCTTTATATTGTTATGGTAGTGTAAGTAAGATGGGGAGATGCAAGTAAAATTAGTACACAAAGGTGGCTGTAGCATTTCCAGCTTCACATCCCTTTTATGAAGGGAAAAAATTCCAAGTGGTGTAGCATTTGCTGATGCTTTAGTGACAGACGGGTGCGTGTGTGGAATATAGAGCTGGTAAGTGCTTCACTTTATTTCAAAGCTCAGGCTTATTTCTAGTTAATTATTATGCTGTGTTTGTTTTTAAGAATGAAGAAAACAGTGTTTAACAGCAAGTTTTTTTTTTCCACAGCTGCTTATTACTGTAGCTTTTAGTCAACCTGTGAAGCTTTATTCAATGAAACTTCAGGGGCCAGATAATGGTGAGTGAAGTGTCTGTTTCATCCTGTCTTGGAAACCAAAGCTTTGCCCACGTTTAGCTGAGTGTTCCAAAGATGACACTGTTGTCCCTGGAACCTCTTACCTTCTGAGAATCCCTCAGCAGCTCCAGTAAACTAATTGGAAACAAATTACCATTTTTCACTGACCTCGGGCATGGGTGTTTGGTGTGACACAAATCCAAGTATTTACTATAGCTTGATCTGCTGCAAAGAGAAATTGAAATGAATGTGAGAGCTTCTTAAAGGCTTAGCTTAGCTTTTATGGTGTCTCAGTTTCTATGATAACACCTGAACACTATGTCATTTTATATGACATAGCAAAACTATTCTTTAGACATCTTATTGGATTTGTTTTCCTCTGGAATTCGGTCTCTGACCTGTAGGCAAGTAGTGTGACTTTGGATGCCCTTCAGTATCCAGGGTGGTGATGTAGGATTGGCAGATAAGATACTAGAGCTCCAGAAGCTCATGTTTTTCTCCAGTGGTATCTAGAGACTGTGATAAGCAAGGTCTTCCCAGGCAACATTTTGAAAATCTGTTTAAACAACAGGATACCACTCCTGTTTTCAACACAGGGCAAGGTCCAAAGTACATCAAAATCTTCATCAACCTTCCTCGATCGATGGATTTTGAAGAAGCAGAAAGAAGTGAACCAACTCAAGCCCTGGAGCTGACACCAGATGATATTAAAGAAGATGGTATTGTCCAGCTTCGCTATGTAAAATTTCAGAATGTTAACAGTGTAACTGTAAGTAAAGGTTCTGTCCTGAGGTCTGTGCAGGCTGAAAACTCCACAGGCTTTAAAGCACTGTGCATGTTTGTTGGTTTCATTGCAAGTGTTCTTGGTTTTTCTCTGCCCATTGCACACTGTCTGTTTATGCTGAAGTATGTCAGGATTGAAGGTGAGACAAGGCCATGTGCATGCAGTGTCTCTCTTGACCTGGTGTGAGACTGAGGCTGGCTTGCACCTCCCCAGCAGCTAGGGTGCTGTTCACAGAGCTTGCCTTTTTACTAACACCTCCTTGAAAGGATCTTGGCTTCATTTGAGGAGTTGAGGGGACAAGTTCAGTTTCTGAGTAGTTTGATTGCAGAAATCACAATGTCTTGAAACTCAGTACCTGCTCTCTGTGAGGCTTCTTAGGTGCTGGAATCAAAGCTCCCTTGTCCTTTAATGAGCTCTCCAGCTCCTTTGTCCTTTAATGAGCTCTCCAGCTCCCTTGCTGTAAGAGGCTTTCCACAGAGTTTGGGACTCTGAGGTGCAGGTGTGGTTCCTGCCTTTCCACGTTAACAGGACTGGTTCTAGTGCAGCAGAGCAATGACTAGATCAGTGCTGGATTGCTTTGTGCTTGGCGTTATCCTGGTGCTGCACAGCCCTGCTTCCTGCACTGCTGTGTCCAACTGGTTTTCCAATAGGACCCTTGAATTCTTACCTACAGAAATGCTTTTCACAGCCTGAGTGATGCTTTTGCAAATATGTGCATTTAGAGCTGATTGAATTAACCTGTATTTTAGTGGCCACAGAAGTCACCAGCTTATTATGAGTTACAGGTAAATCCAAAACACTGGATCCACCCTCAATCTTTTCAGCATGCTTTTTCTTCTGTAAAAAGGTTTCTGGTAAATTTCTGGATTCCTGTTTTTGGACTGCATTTTAGATCAGTTGGCTAGTCTCAAGTTCAGCCATGTTTTACTACTAATTCTTTCAAATGTAATGAGAGGCAAACCTAAATAATTCCTTTTCACCTCTGTTGTTTCTGTGAAATTACTTTTGCCACCAACTTTATCCTCCCTCAAATGAAATTGAGATTGTTCACATGGGCTTGTCAGCACAGCTTGGTAGAATGTAAGCCTAAGTTATGTATTTGTTCTTTAATGAAATCCTGTGTCAGCTCCAGACAGGATGATGTGCAAACACCAGACAAGTGATAAGGTGATTAAATAGATGTTCTGCTTGTTTGCACCCTTTGCATGTGGGTGCTGCAGTAGCACTCCCCTGCTTTCCTGGCTTAACCTGGGTTCTGGATGCAAGACCCCCTCTGCTTCTGGTGCCACTACTTGCTTGCTTTCTCACACCTCCTTTCTCACAGTAAAGTGTGGGAAGATCCACAGACACCTCATTGCTCTTCTGATTTCCTTACTAATACTACTACATGCAAAAAATTTGTTCTTTCATTTGTCCACTTTAAAAGGTGTCGTGGTTCCAGCAAAAGATTCCTTAGTTCCTATTTCAGGAGAAGCTTGATACTTGAAGCCCTAAAATAAGTTCATAGCTTAGTATTCATGCTGTAAAGCACCATTGTGCAAGCTGTAGTAGTAAACTGCACATGAATAGTCTTAGGGACTTCAGCAAGCATAGTGAAATTGGTGTGTAAGTTCATTTCTAAGTCAGATTCCAGTCAATAGTGAATTGTGACTCCTTAGATCCTGTTTTTCCTTGCTGAATGTGGTTTCAGTTCATAAGTGTAGACAGGGAAGATAGAGGCTGTGTGGGTTTTTAGCAAACTACCAGGAAATTAGTATCATTCTATGTAATGATTATTTAAAATAAGAGGGCAGTGTCTCTGAAAGTTCCAGAGGCCTTTGTAACTGGAAAGAGTGTTAATTTGGTTAGTTCAAAAATCTTGGGCACCTAATGTTTTTATGTGCTAATTCAGGGATGGACAGTTTACCTTAACTCTTGTGTTTGGGGTTTTTTCTGTAGCTGTTTGTCCAGTCCAATCATGGTGATGAAGAGACAACAAGAATTACATACTTCACATTTATTGGAACTCCAGTCCAAGCAACAAACATGAATGACTTCAAGCGAGTGAGTCCTCTTTCTTTAAAGCACTTTTGTACATTTTAAACCTACTCAGAAATGGTTTGAGGGAACAAATACACTTGGTTGTTACTGCAGTTCCACAACTTCAGATAGTTTTGGCATCCAAAATGAAATGTGTAGCTTTATCTTACACATCTTTGGTCTTGCTTACAAGTTGTGGTTCATCAGCTTTGTAAGAATAACTGATAATAATGTATATATGGGAACTTGAGGGACTGTCAACTTATAGACACTCTAGACAATGTTTTTTTAACAGCTGTGAGATTTGTCTTGATTTGAAACTTGCTTTCTGATGGTTCTCAGGAAGTAGAGAAACAATTGCATGCACAGAATAAACAGATTCCTTGTGATTGACCTGACTTCTACTTTGAAGGATTTTATTTATGGGGGGCAACCTTAAGCTTGAGATCTGAAAAATATTTGGTTACAAGGTGTCTGTTACACTAAACATGCCTGCTTTTGAAAGAGGAAATGGGGAAGCAAACAAGCTGTTGCAGTATGACTGGGCTGGACAGTGAAGGCACTCTGAAATCTTTCATTTTTTGAGAGTGTGAAATGGGTTTGAAAGGATTGCAACTTTAAAGCTACTTACAACTGCTTCAAAATGTAGTAAGTATTTTTAAAATAAGCTGCTTTAAAACTTAGCCTTTCAAAAAGGGCAAATACCTGCCTACAAAATACTGTGTAGGTGACCAGTAACATTGAAAGCACCACAGAATTTATTGTACAAATAACCTATAACTTCAGAAGGTTAAAAACACTCAACACTCACCAACATGTCACATACTTGGAAGTTTTAACATCAAAACTTGATCTTAACTTCTACATGTAAAACCTAGTACCTTAGCAGGTAATAATTAAGTTAATAAACAGCAGTTTAACAGGCTTGGCTGCTTTTCAGTGAAACTTGAAGTAATTGAAAGAATGTTCTAATGTACTAAAATTAACTCAATACCAGTTTTAGACCCTCCCGATACAGTATTTCTAATTATCCCAGAACTAGAAAGATGTTAATTGATTTACAATCTACTTACATTTCTGTTTTATATGGGTTTTTGGGGTACATTTCTGTTTTATATGGGTTTTTGGGGGTACTTATGGTGTTAGAGCATCCCCTGCAGTGAGCTGTGCAAGCTGCAGTACAGTCTGGTGATGTTCTGAGGGGCTGGGACTGGCTCAGCATCTGACCTGTCTGATCTGTCTCACTTTTGCTTCCCTGTAAATTCTGTAGGTTGGTTTTGCTTTCAGAAGTGCTGAAGGCCTCTTTTCCACAAGTGCCCTCTTTAAAACCTGACCTTCTGATTGGGAAAGGAGGGATTCATTTTTTTTAATTGATAGTCCTGCTTGGGGTGCACTTGGTAAAGCAATTCAGGGTTGTTTGTTTTTTTTGCGTAGAACGTGACATGGGTTTGAGAGCAGTGTTGGGCCTGCACAGAGGGAGCTTCCTGCAGCATTTTAGGTTGCATGGACACAGTGTTAGTTTGGGGGATGCAGGCTGAGGGCTGTGACACTGAGCTGCAGCCCACGTTTGTGTGGGCAGGATTGTTCTCCACACCTGCCCTCAGGCCAGCACTCCCTTCAGGAGAGGAGCCAGGAGCAGGCCTTGGGAAGTGGCTCATCCTGTCCCAACTCAGAAACTCATGGACACTCTACATAACGTTCCTATTTTGCTTCCTGAACATGTTGTTTTAATATTAGGCTGTTAAAATATTTCTTCAGAACAAATGGGATGTGCAGCCTGGCAGAGTTGCAGTGCTCTTAGGAATTGTAACTTTCCTTTCCTCTCTTCCAGTGATCCTGTCAGCTATGAAACCTTAACATAGCGTTGGGCATTAATTATATTTAGGTTTGTAGATTAACTGGGAAACCTTATTTTTCTTTTTATCTTCCTGAGTAGTTACCCACACTACTCCTCACTGCTTTCATCTGTCTCACTCCCTCATCTCAGTCTGTCTCTGCTGTTCATATTTCCTTGCTAATTATAATAGAAATAGTGTAGGGGAATGCTTTTTTCCCCTGAGTTTTTGAGAAGCATGTGTAAAAAGTCTTAAGTATCTTGAAGGGCTTGAGTTACGATGTGGAGATGAATGTGATCCCAGTCCTGTCTCTGTGGTGGATCACTTGGCTGCCCAGTTGATGGTGTGCATGCTCAGGTTCAAAGTCAACGTTGGCTTGAATGACTTCTGCTGTGGGTCAGGCTAATGTGTTTTGCTTCCCTCGTGGGCTGGGATCTGAGTGCATGCTTGCTTACAGCAGCTTCCTGCTCAGCAGCTGATTATTGAGGTACATAATTGCAGCTCCCGTGTCCTTCAGACAGTCAGGAGAAACTCCTGTTTGCTTGTGTAGTGCTCTGCTAACACTGACCAGGCTGTGGGAAGAATCACCTCTTCTTCAGCTGGGAGTCAGTTCATGAAGTTGATATAAATGAGGCATCATTCCCATGAATTGTGCTATCCAATGCAAAGCTAAAATTCATCTACTCTGGGAAACAACAGCAATACCAAGCAGGTGTGGTGGAGGCAGCCCTTCATGAGTGATTTTGGCCTCAGGTTAGTTAGGACATACATAGAATCATGGAACAGCACAGCTTGGAAGGGACCTCAGAAGCTCCCTGGTCCAACCTTTCATGGGAAAGGGAGCCTAGATGAGATTATCCAGGTCCCTGCCCAGTTGCACCTTGGAAACCTCCAGCAGTGGGGACTCTGCTGGATTGTCTTCCTCTGCCAGGTTGTTCAGTGCTCTTGCTGTCAACAATTTCTTACATTTTGCTGCATGTCATTGGTCTTGCTGGATTGAGTGAGTGAAGTTCTAAGTTACAGAAGCTGCTTTGAAACTTGCAGTATGTTGTGTGTATCCTGCTTCTTGCACAACTTGATTTTTATCTCCTGGGGAGGGGAGAGGTCTTCAGAGTGACAGAAAAAGGGGGACAAGTGTTTCTTGGCCATACAAGGTCTGACTGAAGGTGTAACTGACCATGCAAACTGCTGTGGCAGGCTGCCTTTGAGTTTTGTAGGGGGTCACACTTGAGATTTGCTTCTGCTGCTGGAAGATGTTCAGCTGGCTCCTTGGGGCAGGCAGCTCCAAGTGTAGACAGAAGTGACAAGCTCTGTGGATTTTTACTGTCCATGAGCTTTGTGTTGGGTAGGTTCCAGTGAACCTTTTGGTGAACTTGGGAACATGCTTTTGGTTTTGGAAGAGCACTCAGCTGTTGATGTCCAGTGTAGCTCATGTTTATTTCTGGTATCAATGAATAAAACTTACAGCTGCTCAGGTCTGGGGTTGGAGCACAGTTGAGCATTGGCAGGTTGTGGTGGGTTTTGGTCCCCTCTTGAATGAAGGCTTTCCTTCTACTCAGAACTGCTTCTTTGCACTACATGCTGCTGCTATTTTTTCTTGTAACATTTTGTTTGTTTCTCAGCTTAACTTCCCATTCCTAAAGAACTAAAAAGGTAGAAGAAATGAAACAGTAACTCCCTCCCTTGCTCCCTCTGCTCATCCAGCACCTCTCACCCTTTCCACAATCTCAGCCCTGATGTAGGAGCTGCCTTCTCTGCACCTCCTACTGTCAGGAACAGCCTTCTCTACCTTCTGACTCTTCAGCTCCTCTTTCCTCTCCAACACTTCTCTTTACCTGGCAGTCTTACCAAATTTCTGCCCCACTGTTACCCTGAACTCAGTGTTGTAAGGTCACACCATGCAGTCCTCCCACCAGTTACTTTCTATAACTCACTTTTCAGCCCGTGTTGAATTTTGTACAGCTGTTTGGGGTGCAGGCTGTGAAATGCTCTACCAAGACTTGACTTTCTAAATGTTAGTGGAGCTTGGTGCCCTTCTTTGTGGTGACCTGTCAGTAAGAGTAGGCAAGCCAGAATGGGCTGCAAAGTCCTGCTCTTTATGGTCCCTCTAGTGGCACTGGGACTGCTCAGGGAGGGCACAGTCAGGAGTGGGTGAGTGTTTGTCCATGTGTGGCCTGATTGGGGTTCTCCAGCAGCATCTAACTAATTTGTAGTTGCTCAACCTTTTTATATATATTTAAAACAACCAAAGCCAACTCTGCTCCAGAAGGTTCAGTAATGAAGGTTCAGTAATAAGGGTTTCCAGTCCTACTCTTGGTACTGAACCATGGAGTTGGTTGTGATCTTTGTCACTGTCAGTCTCTGGACTGATGCTTGGGAAAAAGCCAAGGGATTGAAGGAAATCCAGCTCTGAAATAGTCATCTTCTGTGTGGGAATTGCAGGCTGTAACCACTACCTTAGAATGCACCAGATGGCAGCTGCTTTTGTTAAAGAATGGAAAATGGATCTACTTCTGAGGAATGAATAATGCCAGTTGTTTGGCTGAAGTTTAGGTAGCCTGCTTGCTTTTGGGAAGGTGGAGTGGGATGGTCAGAAAATGGGTTTCTTTGGCCTGTGATGATAAAATATCCAAATCAGTGTGATTGATTTCCACAGATAATACACATGGGCGAGTTGTCCATTTCTGCCTCAGACTGGTATAGCAATATTTGTCACTGATGTTCCACACTTGCTAACATCTAATCTTTAATATTTTAATTGTGTTTTTTCTTTTTTTCTTCTTAATCTGTGTGTGAACACAGTTTGGTGCTTTGGAAACACAAAGAATAAAGATTGCTTCTTGACAAGTTTAACTATTTTTTTTTAACTTGATTAATTGGAGATTGATGCAAATAATTTGGCTTCTTATTTTTTTTTCTTTCCTCATGTTGTCAAATTGGAATTTTCCTGACCTTAAGCATTACCAAGCACGAATTTCCAGCTTGCTGAATGTTCCTGGTCAGGAGTTCCTTGGAGGTGAAAATGGTCTTTAAAAGTACTTTTCATCAGTAGATCTCACTTTGTGACAGTGATAACTTAGCTGACCAGAGGCAGCTGGAGAGTGAAAAATTCTCCTTGAAGTCTAACAAGAAATTAAAAAAGGGGAAGGATCAGGAAGAATACTTCCAGTGGGTCCATGGGACTTCCCTAGTTCAGGACTATGGGTGTTTGGTTTTCCTTGTTTTGTTTTCCCCCTAGTTCTCTTATTTCCCTGTGGGATGTATGGCTCTGGTGTGTTGTCAGCTGCAGGGGTAGTTAATCCTTCACACATTTGCTGCAGGAGTCAGCTGGAATGTGAGAGGGTTTTACTCCTTTGTTTTCAGCACTATTACAAGCAGTAATGGGAATGTCTCTGCTCCACTGGTGTCACCTTCAAACCTCTGTTGATGTGAATTCTGCCTTCACCCTGTCAGAGCTGTAAGTGCTGCTCTCCAGTTGGGTGGAAATGGATTGGGAATCCATGCCTTGCCCCAGGTCCCTCCTGCAACTTGAAGTCTTAAACTTTTAAGGCCTATTTTCTTTTGGTTTGGCTTATAAATGGCTATTTTTTCCAAGGGTCTGCAAGAGCACTAAAATGGTGGTGGAATCTTTCCAGAGGGGTGACCAAAAGGCATGATTTTCTGCTCCTGGGATGCTGTGTTCAGTTACCTGAGCAGAGGGGACTGGGCAGCCTGTGGCAGTGAGCTGTGCTGGCTGCAGACCCACCCACCAGAGTCTGCTGGCACTGCTGGTCCTGTCAGGAAAGGGAAGCACTAAGCTGCCTGATTCCAGGTGGAGTTTGCAGAGCTGGAGATTGGAAGGAGGCTGGAAGGAATAGTGATTGGATAAGGATGTACCTGAAAATCAGGTGCCTTCCAGATTTTTGCATAGGTTTGAACTGCATGGTGAGGTGCATAGCAAGGGTGCCAAGGGAAAGGAACAGACTCATATTTGGGCACCCAATGGTTCTCTTCCCACTGTAATATTTTATATAGTGTATATTGAAGGTGAATGGCTGGTATGTAACATGTATTTTTAAGCGTGGTCTGTTGTGTTGCAGTTACTGTGCTCTAACTCTTCTCAAAGTGAGACTGAGGCTTTGCTGTCTGTGTGAGCACTAAAGATAAGGTTTCTGGAGTGTCTTGCATCCCTCTTAACCTTTTAGAGGGAATTACAGCTTCTGGAAGTGCTGCAACAGTGCATGCTTAAATGCATTAACTCAGTTGAAAATTCAGTTGCACTTCTTTATTTTAAGACTTGATTTAAAAATACTTGGCAGCTCTTTTTTGGTTAAACATTATTTCTCTTTTTCTTCTCTTATCAGGTAGTTGGCAAAAAAGGAGAGAGCCACTAGGACACAAGAGACACTGGAAGGCCTTACTGCAATCAAAGAGATCTTCACTTTTATCTACAACTCCTGGATAATTGCTTGACCATAACCAGAGACTGTCAATCTGTTTCATTTCATGCCATTACCAATAAATCATTGCTTTTGTTGAGATGGAGTTTCCCTAGTGTGTTTCTGTTGTAATCCTCATACATGTATTTGTAAATAAAATCCATTACTTTTGCCAAATTTAGTTTTGTTATTCTAGTAACTGTGGCTCTTCCTTTGTTCCCTTTACACTTCAAAACTGGACTGGCTTATCTTCAGAAACAGAAGACAAAATGTAGCCTGCATTTGTTCAGAGAGTTTAAAATGTCAGATGTGAGTAAGGCATAGAAGGCCCTCAGAGGCCATCTGGAAAGAACATCCAAGCTCCTTTGGTATAAGACCAAAAGAACTTCAGATGATTGTTCCTGCCAAATCCAGGTACTTCTCAGGTAGGAGTAACTTTGCCTGGCTTGGAAATTCCCATTTCCTTCCCAGCCTCCAAAAGCAGAGGAGGAGGAGGAGGAAGGATGTTTTGAGTTGCCACGTCACAAAGGATGTGCTGATGCAAGCTGTTTGGCACTGACAGCTCTTGGGTCTTTTGGAAGTGTTTTTTTTTAAACATTATTAGAAAATACTGACCAGCTCCAGCAAGCTGTGCAGTTCTGGGGTTTGAGATGTTGCTTTGCCTCACTTGAGCATTCATTCTTTATTTCTTGTACTGGATGGTTTTCCTCTCTCTGGATCTTGATAAGGAAATGTTTATTGCAAATAGTAATTTTGCATCTTAATTGGAATTCCTGTGCCACTTTGGTAAATTTTCTTGGAAGTGTGCCCTGAGTCATTTTAGTAAATCGGGCATTGATCAGCACCATATATGTGTAATACTGTGTAAATTCCCAGTAAAACTTGCAAAGTGTTTTAATTGGCATAATTAATTTCTTTGTAAAGTTAAATTTGTTACATTTCTAATTAACATAAATCCCCACTAAGGCTTAAATCCTGTCCTAATTGGCATTCCTTCCTTGAACACAGTAGGGTGGTTCTCTTCTGGCTTGGCAGATTTGTATGTTAATACCGAGTTCACTTGCTGTTAGCACAGATATTTTCTGGGCATTGTCTAGGAAAACATTCTTTGAGAGGCACTTTTTTCTCACTGTGTCCTCCAGGATCCTTCTCTGCCCATGTTGTGGTGGATGGTGTGTGATGACAACTTGGTTCTTTCCATACTTCATGTTCTGCTTCCATGGAGGGTGTAAAACATGTAACACTGTACATAGAATATAAATAATTTTTAAGTATAACTGAGGGCAATATGAATAACTGTTCCTGTTTACAGCTTTGTACACTAATTACCTTTTGGGTTATTGTTTAAGTGCCTCATCTTCAGTATTGCTTACCTCATATATTTATACCTGGAAGATTTGATAACCTAGTGATTCTCATCTTTGTAAGGGACTAGTCAAATTTATATTGTTCATGAGACTCTTCTGTGATGTCCTTGGTTGCACGATGCATACCCTCCTACTGATTCTGTGTACATAGGTCTGAATAAATGTTCAGAGGTAACTGGCACATGTTTCACTTACTGGGGTAGAATTGTGCACGAGGAGCTAAAAATCACAGCAGTGAAGTTGTGGTGCAGCAGTGTCTGGTGAGTGGCATTAACTACCCTGCAGGGTGTTCCTGAGTGCTGGAGGGTCTGGCAGGGTGGGTGTTGCTGTGCAGCTGCCTGGGGCTCCTGAGGTTTGTTCTTGGTGAGGAAAGTGACACTGAGGAGTTGGTCTGTTCTGTAGCTGAGGAGGGCAACTGAAGGGGAGCTGTGACACTGTTGTGTTGAGACAGCGCAGGGGCTGGGATGCTGGAAACTTGTTAGTCCCACCTAGGGATGACCACTCCCTGTCCTGAGGTTCCATGAGCTCCTCAGTTCCTTTCTCTGCACCCTCAGGCTGGTGCTAGTTTGGGGCAGGTGGGTGCAATGGACTGTTGCAGTGCTCAGAGCTCTTACTGGGCTCAGTGGTGCTTGGGTGCAAAGTAGTTTCTGTGCTTCGATGCCTAAGGAAGGTGTGACTGAGCTGTGACAGGAGCTCTGTCCCCTTCAGCCAGCCCAGCCCTTGTTGCTTTGGGTCTAGCCAAGGTTGATGTGCTGAACCTTCAGTGATAATGCTGACATGAAACATTTAACCTGGATCCTTACTTCAGGGTGGGAAAGCTGGGTGGGAGGTTTGCTTAGTGGCTTTAAGTGCCAGAAGGCTCTTCAGTTGTGGGGTTCCTGTGCTGGGGGGCCTTGGGGGTCCAAGTGCCAGCAGGGCCCGTGCTGGGGGGCCTTGGGGAGGCTTGTCTCATCTGCATCCTTTGGTACTTGTGTTTTGTGGTTAATAAGCATGGATTACCAAAGAGCTGCTAGGCTTGTTCTAAAGACTAAAGAGAGAGAGCAAACAGCACTAAGGACCTGGTCTATTTTTATGTTTATGATCCTCAATGTTTTTATTTCTGTTAAGAGTTTGAGATATTAGCAGAGTCACCTCTAAATATCAGTTGGCTTCTGAATTACTGGAGAAAGTATAAGAAGTCATAATGCTTAGAAGCTAAAGCCTGAGAAAGTGCTTGTGGTCAAGGAAGTACATCTTTAATCTGCCCAGGTCCTTCAAAATCTTGAGTTTCCAACTTCTCAGCCAAAGATTCTTGCTTCTAGGCAATAGGAGACCTAATGGGACACATCCTCTTAAAATGTGGTGAGGGGGAAATCGAGAGTATGGGCAGAGGTGATAAAGAAGCAGAAATGCATGGACTTATTTTTCTCAGGTCAGCTTTGCAGTGCTGGGAGAGATGAACAGGCTCAACATGGGAGGTGCGAGGTGGAGAACCCATGGCTGCTTCCCTGTAATGCTGCTGGATCAATGTCTGGAACAGGCTTGACCTGGGGGCAAATGTCCTGGGCTGGTTAAATCCAGTGTAGGGGGAAACACCTTGCTGGGACTGTTGTAGCTGCTTCTGTGGGTGTCTTGCTTGCTCAGGTACTGCCTTCAAAATACTTTGTTACATAGAAGGGATGTCAGAAGAAATAAAATGAGAGGAGCCTTCCAGTGCCCAAAAGGTTCACAGCTTAGCCTGCAGCAAGATCCACCTCTGAAAAAGTTATAGCTTGGCTTTTTTTAACAGAAAGAAAAAAGTTACAGGGTGTTTTTTTTTTCTTTCCCAGGGATGCCCCCAGGCTGAGCACTGAATTGCTCCTGGGAGCCCCATGCAGGGCCAGCTGCACCCCCTCTTTCCAGGAAGCTGCTCCCTGAACCCATGCAGGAGACTGTGAGACTATCCTGGCAACTCCTGCACTACCTCTTAAAGGTATTTAACTCCTGTCAGAATGCCAGTTTTTATCAGAAAGCTGAGCAGGATAGAAGAAATAAATACCTAAATTACTTTTCTGAGTATGGAATCCTGCCCAAATCGTGTATATAAATTAGTTTGTGGGATAAGGTCGTATTTTTTTATAAAGCTGCATTGACTGGCATTAACTGTTCTCCTGCCTCTTGATTATCTTTTGGTAATATTCAAACTCCTGTGGTTTGGTTTTGGTTTTTTTTGTTATTTATTTATTTATTTAGGTTAGGTTTTTTTTTTTGTTTTTTTTTTTTTTTTTGCATTAGGACTTATGTCAAAGCAATTCCTACTTAATTTGCCTCGAATATTGGCAGAATTTTGGAAGTTTGTCACTTCCTGATTTTCCTTCACTGAAATGCAGGTTATTCTTGAAACAAACCCGGGGAAGGTGGGCAGATGATGCACCACAGCCCTGTTTGACTTACGTGCTGAGGAAATGTAGCTTGGAACATGGGCACCTCATGTCTGTGTCTGCCTTAACTGAGATCTTATTTGTTCATGTGTAATTCTGGGTGAATGCTGTTTTTCTGAATGCAAGTGGCTACAGTTTTCTTATAGAAGCTGACCTTCTATAGGCATGAAAAGACAGTTTTTGGTTTTTCTTCTTGGAAATCTCTTGGTGGAACCAGACTCTCCCGAACAGCCAGTTTGCTGCTCTGCAGGAGTTGAGGGGCTGTGCTGCTGGTGGCCCTCTGCGTGTGGGCACGGCCTGGGGGTCCTGCCCAGCCGCCTGGCCCCACGGCGCTGTACTGGAGGGTCTCATCCAGTCCTGCCTGCCCTTCGGTGCTGCTCCCGGCAGCTCTGCTCAAGCCCGGGGGGCTCCGAGGGAGGCCCAGACCCGCGCCCGGCAGCGCGCTCCGGTGCGGAGCGGGGCCCTGGGGCACTGCCGCCCGTCGCCAGCAGAGGGCGCTGCCGGCCCGGCGGAACGCGCGGCGGGAGGGGCGGTGCGGGGCGCGGGAGGCGGTGCTGGGCGGGGAGGGAACCGGGGATGGAGGGTCCGGTCCCGGCGGTGCGGGCAGGCTGGTGCGGGCTGTGCTGGGCGGGGAGGGAACCGGGGATGGAGGGTCCGGTCCCGGCGGTGCGGGCAGGCTGGTGCGGGCTGTGCTGGGCGGGGAGGGAACCGGGGATGGAGGGTCCGGTCCCGGCGGTGCGGGCAGGCTGGTGCGGGCTGTGCTGCCTGCACGGGCTGTTGGCACACGGGACAGCTGTGGGCGAGAGCTGAGCATCCATCCCCGCGCCGCTTGTTAGTCGGTCGTATAAAACCGTCCAAGCACAAGGAAAACCAAATCTACATCCTTTCACAATCAAGTTACCGGGACAGCCGGCAGGACCTGTCTCTGTGCAGGAGAACAACTTCAAATGGAATTTAAATGGTACCCCCAAGGCTCGGCAGCAGGTGCAGGTCAGCTACACGGGGTCAGGGGGGACCCCAAAGCTATCAATCACCTCTTGCTTCCAGGTTCACTTAATTCTGTATTTGATGCTAAAAACGTTCAGATTCGAGAGGGGCCGATGCAGTGAGATGGGGGTAACACAGGACAGTACCTGACTTGTCCAGCTTCATGACAGTTCTCTCTGCATATATAATTAAAAATCAAACTTATGCATTATGGTAAACCATCGTAAGTCATTTATGCAAGCTGATTAAAAAAAAAAAAGGTTAAAACCACCCCAAATTAGCACCTAAGGTGGAAAAATACGTGCTGAGTAGTGCTTCCACCTCAAGCAGGGGCTGGGCTGGGTCAGGAGGGGCTCAGCATCCTGTTAGGCTTGTTCGTAGACCACGTTCCTCCTGCCTTGGTTGGAACAGCAGGGTGCTGCAAAGGTTTAGGTGATTAATTAAACTGCAATTAATGATAGTACCTTAAAATATATAATCTGAATCTTGTGTGTTCAGAAACTTTGGAAATGTGAAGTTTGCTGCACATTTTCTCCCTTGTGTTGCGTTTTGCGCCAGTTTGTCGGTTCCTTTCCCTGCCACCTCCTGTGGCTGGGTGTGAAAACTTAAAAAAAAAAAAAAAAAAAAAAAGAAAAAAAGAAGCCCCAGACCCATCCCATAAAGTGTCTGGATGTGAGGGAAGCTGCTGGAATTAGGAGCTGATGAGAAACAAACCTCTGAGACAAGTGCTCTTCTTCACCCCCTGCACTGTGCTGCTGACTGGTGCCCAGTGCTGGTAATTGGCATGCCCGTGTGCACAGAGAGGTTTTTCTTGCTGGTCACCTTACTGGAGGTACTGATCTTGTATTCTTATGCCTGAATCTGCACTGGGTGGTGTGCCAGCTATTTGCCAAAATTATTTTTCCCTGATAAAATGTATTCTGTCTTTTGTCATTGATTTTCAGAGTGCTGCAGAATGTAAAGGGCCAGACAATAATAACCTGAAGTCAGTAGCAGAGGGTTTGGGCCATATTTGATTTGGTAGAAACCTGAGTTTTAACCCGACAGAAGCAATCACAATTAATCCTTCCTGTGTAGTCTACTTGTGCAGCTTAAGGAACTCCCCCCGATGTTGAGCAGATGCCTCCTGCTGTGTTTGAAGCCCTCTGCCTGGATGGAAATGCAGGTGGAAGCTGGGAGCCACGGCTGCCATTCCCCATCAGCTACACCTCTTCTCAATGACAACAGGATTGTCAGTAAGGTTTGATCAGTGTTTTATCAGGACCTGATCAATTGAGATTAATATCTTAAGGATATTATTTGCCATGGGTGTGAGCAAGGTGAGCGTGGGCATATATTTATGGAAGGGTGAACACGTACACAACTGGCTCTACAAAAATTCCCTCAGTGAAGAAATGACACTAAGATTATATTCATAAAACTCGGTCTAGACAATGCACAATTAGAGAGGATGCACATTACAGGAGTTCTGAAATGTCGAGCATAGTCCTACATGGGATCCTAATGGTGCTGAGGAATCTGCAGCTGTCTGTATTGGATGTGAGTAGAGCCAGTCCTTGGAGAGTGGGAAATGGCAGGAACTGCCTCTAACTATTGTAATGGGCAAGATTATCCCATTAATCATCTTTGTCTCCAGGAGTACCTCAGTTCTAACTCTTAAGTGTTGTTTTTCCCTGGGTGCGTCACATGCAAAAAAAGCCTCTAATTGAAAACAAAGCCAAGACAAAATCCAAACGCTGGGAAGTGTGTGCTGGGTTCTGGCTGCTGATGAGAGAGGGATGGATGGCACACGTGGCCCCCGAGCAGTGGCATTGCCAGCCTCCTGCCACACCTGTGCCATGGAATTTTTCAGCCAGGGTCCTCAGTGTGCAGAGGGGCTGACACTGCTACTCTGGCAGAAAAGGGACCCAGCTCCAGAGGGGGACATGGCAGGGAGGATTCCTGCAGGGCCCATATTCTGTGCAGGGTGCAAACAGTGAGGGATGCAGGGAAATCTATGAAGTCCTCAAAAACACAGCACTGGGAGAGCCAGGATTGCCCTCAGTCTAGACACGGGGAAGAGTCCTAGCTCTGTACCATCATGTTTCCTCTCAGCTGTGCTGTAGCAGCTGCGTTTGACCCCAGAAATTTCCTCTCTATTTGGAGCTATGGAAAGGAAGGAACATGTGTCCAGCTAAAAGGTGGACTTGTGTGTCTGTGTTGTTTGCAATGAACTCACCCACATTTCAGAGGCATCTCTATCAGGAGCACTGGCAGATCATCTAATTGTTTTCTCTAATTTGGATCTGTAACTGCCCGAGTGAATCCACGTTTAGATGGATAATCCAAATCCTGGCAGTGGCTGCAGGACTTCGGGTGAGAGGTGGGGGAGAAATAACTTTCTTTTTGTGCCCGGATCTGCACAGGTAGCCACTGGGAGCAGCTCTCTCTGCTGATCCCCTCCAGCCTGGCTGCTGTCCTTGGTTTCCCAGGCTGCAGCTCCGACCGGAACAGACGCCCCCCCGGACTGACAGCTTCATCCCGGCGTGCTCCAGCGCTGGATGCCGGCGCATCCCAGGCTGTTGGGAGGGATGGATGCTGCTGGGGCTGGACTAATTGCATCGGAGACAGGAAAGTTGTTCCTTGTCTTGGCCAAGCAGGAGAACTCTCTGTTGCAGTATTGCTGCTCCCAGCATTCAAAGCTTGAGTTAGAGGTACTCCCTGGGTGCAATGGGTTGATAAATAAGAGGCAACAACTCGTCCTCTGTCGTATTTGGCCCTGTGTCTTAAGGTAGGACAAGCCTCTCTTTCTAAATATGTTCTCTTTGGGCTGTGAGCAGATATTAAAAGTGACTGTGGGGAGCTGGGGCTGTAAAAGGCCACCAAATAGGAGACTCTGCAGCTGTGAGTGGCTCACAGTGCCCCCTGTGCCTCCTGCAGCATAGCTTCTGTCATGCCAGGGTCGTCCAGATCCCCTCTGCAGCTCCTGTCCTCATACACTTTTAACCACAGTCAGAGGTGCCTCAGCAAAGAACAGATTTCATTAGAATACTCATAAACATCCTGAAAGGTGAAGAATAATTCCACAGGATGCAGCTTTCCCTCCTCCCTGCTCCCCATGAGCTGCCTGCATCCTCCACCCAGCCCTGGTTAGTGCCCTTTCCCGTGCAGTTTGCAGTGGGATTTCTCTCCCTGCAGCCCCTCTCATGCCTGAGCCAGCAGGAGGAAAGCAAACTCCCCTCCTTGTCAGCCCAGATACCTGCTGCACTGCAGCCTCTTCTCTGGTGGGATGATCTGCTTCTTGAGACATCTGGCCCTCTCTGGACGTGTCCCAGCAGCTGGTGCAGCCCAGTCACACTGCTAACAGTGAGTTGTTCATCCAGCTGGTCCCAGTGACCTGTCAGGCCACCTCTGAGCCCGATTCCAAACACAAAGTGTGCAGCAGGGCTGGGCAGGTACCCGTGTCACTGTGTTACCTCATCAGCTAAATCCAGCCAAAAAAACCCCCCTAGACTCTACAAATCCTTATCTCTGTCACTTTCCATTCCCAAGCCCAAGTTCTTTTAGCGTAAGTCCTCAAAATTAGCAAAATGAGAATTAACTGGGTATGTGTGTGTGTTTTTGTGAGGAGCTGAGTACGTGTGTCGTGCTGATGCAAGAGATAAAGCAGAGCACGTGCTGACAAGTGCCTCTGAGTGCAGTTCTGCTGAAACGAGGCCCCTGCAGCTGGTGGGGACCATGCAGGGACATTTGTGGGGGGTCAGGACCTTAGGTCACAACAAGGAACTGAACCAAGAGCTGACAGCAGTAGTGGTGCACCTCAACGTAGGTGTGAAAGTCCTGTGGGTGTGTATATAGATACATCACACGCATCCATAGCAATGTCTGTGCGTGTGGAATATATATACAAATAAAAAAATCACTGTGGTCAAATTACAAAATTATTTTAAATTTCGAAATAAGCCCTAGTATATTCAATATATCCTGTGGGCTGATAGCTGCTTTCAGACAATGATAGTGACAGGTAAGCATTATTTTTTGAAAGCTGTGGCTCTGGGCTGCATCAGTTCCACGTTCTGCCTGAGCAGGGGGTCTGCTTCAGATGGAGATTCTTGACAAAATACACCCTCGGGCAGGGAAAAACATGGGCTTTGGAGCTGAGGTGTGTCCTTTGGGTTTGGCTTGGAGGTGTGAATTTGGGTGCAGATGGAGTGATCCTGGTACCTTGTGTGTTTTCTTCCTCAGAACCACGTGTCCAGCTGCAAAGCATGCAGCCACTCAGGAGGTGGCCTTGGCCATAGCACCTTCAATGCCTGTTGAAGGGTGGGACATGGACCCATTTCCAGGTGTGGGTGCATCTGCCATACGTAGTTAAGGCTGTTGTGTGTCTTTTATCTTGGCATGTCAATGTGTCATCTTGTATTTTAACCTCTTTCCCTTCCCTCTAAGTTGTCCCTGTCCTTGGTTCTAGGAGCATTACGTGGCAATGGTGGCTTGCTGTAGGACATGGTGTGCTTCTCGCCTACCTGCAGAGCCAGCAGCAGTTCAGACCCTGCAGGTGAGCTCCTGGTAGCTCCAGTTTTAACCTAAGTGCTGATACACACAGGTACAGGGGCACTCCAAAGAATAACGGGGTTAATTTGGCCTCCTTCACAGAACCCCCTTTTTTCTCTCTTGCTCAAGGCTCTCTGGTTCCCCATGGACCTCATGGGAAGGCTGGACTGTGACAGCTCTGCAGCCCCTCCTTGCCTGAGTCCTGGGGTCTGCTTTAAAACACCTCCTTACTCAGAGGGATCTGAGAGGGTCTGCTGAGGCCCGGAAGCAGGACAACAGAAGAGGCCTTGGTCTCAGTTACCAAAACCTGCTCTGCTTCCCTCGTGCTTGCTGTTCAGCAGAGGTCTGGTGGGTTTGATGCTCAGGTAGAAGGACTGGCTGGAGTTCATCCTTTAGGTGTTGCTTGAGCTGTGGGTTGGTAGGTTTGGAAGGGGTGGGGCCAATGCATGGGTCATCTCTTTGGTCCAGCCCAACCAGCAGACCAGGCTGCCTGCAGTAACCAGGCTTTGGCAGCAGGAGTGTGGATTCCCTCAGCAGAGGAGAGAGTCATGGTCTTGGCTTGTTCTGCTAAGTGTTACCATATTTCTTCCAACTTCCATTTCCTCTGGGCTGAGTTTCAGCTCAGCTTTCTTCCTCCAGCTGCTCATATCTCACAGACATCTCCTTCCTTGTGACGAAGCTCGTGGAACCAGATGAGAAAATGGTGTGTATTCAAATACCCATGTCAACTTGGTGGCACTGGAGATTTAGTCCCAGCTCTTGAGAAGGAGGAGGAGCAGGGGACTGCAGCACTTCACACGTCTCTGGACAGCAAAAAATCACCTTCTGTTCCCTGCAGTCTGTCAAGAGGCAAGTGAACCAACAGCATACCATCCCCTTAATTCCCACAGAAGGTGTTTTATGTGGGAAGAAGTAATGTGCAGGGTATTGAAAAGCCCAGCTCAGGGCCCGTTGAGATCTAAGAAGTGCCTGAACTCAGCTGTGAACTGCTCACAGGACTCAGCAAAGGTGCCTGAAGGTCCCTCACCCTCGGTGTGAGCAGTGTGCTGTGCAGCCTGCTCCGGGCTGCTGCAGAGCCAGAGTGCTGGGAAACACTAGTGCCAAGCTCTGAACCCAGGTGCTGGGCTCAGCTCCACTAGACACTGCAATGCCCAGGTCATCCATTTACCCACTGAACTTGGCCAGAAGACCAGCTTTGGGCTCCCTCTGCCTGTTCCTCCTGGAATCTGAGCTGTTCCCTGGATTCACAATGCTTGAAAGCACGTGGGAAACTGGAAGAGCTCAGATGGATTCAAAGCCTTGGTCATGCAAATGGCCAATGTTTGCTATTCTGGACGTTAATGTCATAAAATTAATCTAACGCATCTTGAGGGAAATTAGTGCATGCAGATGCTGCCATTTATCACAATTATTTAAAAAGCCCTAATCTAGCACTTGATCAGATTCTGCACATCCACTGGCACCGAGAGTGGCTTTGTTCACAGAGCACAATCCTGGTCCCTCCACAGTGGGGGCAAAAACTGCCCGAATTTTCCAGGAATCTGAGGAAAAAAACACTGAAAGCCATCAGAATGTTCCTTTATTAGTCCTGTAGCACTCAATTTATGTTCTGTCTTTCTCTTTTAGGGGCAAAAAAATGTTTATGAGTAAATATGTCTTATAGAGCTGCTGGTTTCAAAAAGGCAAAAGCATCAAGTTAACCCTGAGAGGGAAAGAAAAATACAGACAGGAAAGGACTTCTGCTTGGTGAAGCTGTCATTTAAATGAATGAGTTTTTTGCAGTGATATGATTATTTGTTTTTTTAGCAAGCTTATGTCCACCTTGTACAGCTTTTGATGCTCGGGAGCAGTGATGTGCAAGTGAAATAATTGTGTGTGCTGCAGTCTGGAGGTGTTGGGTGGGCTCTGGGAGGCTGTGCCAGCAGCTACTGGTGGGGAGAGGGAAGGTAGAGGCTGGACACAGCTAGGGCTGGTGCTGGAGCAGCTGCTGGTGGGGAGAGGGAAGGTAGAGGCTGGACACAGCTAGGGCTGGTGCTGGAGCAGCTGCTGGTGGGGACAGGGAAGGTAGAGGCTGGACACAGCAAGGGCTGGTGCTGGAGCAGCCGCAGGGCTCCGTGGTCCGGCTGTCACGATAGTTTGCTGATTGTGATATCAGCCACACCTCGTGTGAATCTGTTGGCTTGTTTGTGCCTTCCAAGTCACAAAGCCCGTGGGTTGAGCCAATAAACAATGACCTGGCACATGATGCCTCCTCCATCCAGGCTGTCCATAGCTGGGTACAACAGCCCTTCAGTGCCGTGGAATGAAGCAGAGACCCGATCTCAGATGTCACGCTTTGGGTGTTCAATCAGCGCTTCCAGTATTGTGCACCCAAAAAATATTATCATATTGTGTAATTTAATATAGTTCTGCTGCCCGTACAGGAGGTAGAGGGGGAAAAAAAAAAAAGCTATATTCAGGAATTCAATCAAACAGCTTGATTTTGATTTTTTCAAAGGCACAAAGCACCTGAGAGTTCCCAGTGGCTCCTCATGTTAGCGGAGATTTTCCTCCAGATAAAGAACTCATGATAATGAGCTGTGAGGCTGAATGGTTAAAACAATTATTCCCAAGAAATTCCCAGAGCTTTTTTCAACAAGTCAGAGCAGTGAAGGCTGGCAGAAAAGAAATAATTTGAACAATTTCTCACTGGAAAATACACTTTTGATGAAACTGAAACTGTTTGTGGGAACATTGCATTTTTCATAAAATCTTAAGTGAAAAGATTCACCAAAAAAATGGAAAATTATGCCTCAGATTCATTTTTTGATTGGATTTTGTACTATCTAAAATAATGAATAATGGTCAAAATTCTTCATTTGCATTAGGTCATTTAGATATTTTCAAATGGAAACATTTGGCAGTTTCCGTCACACAAGTAGTTTTAGTGTTTGGGTTATTCTGATTCCACACAAAGCCAAACTTTGCCATGGAGGAGGCCAGAAGATCGATTCTGGTTATGCTCCAGGCTCTCCATCACTCCCCACTGCTCCTGCTGGATTGTAGGTTTCTGGTCCCTCTTGGTCTGGCTTGTGCCAAAGTGCTGTTTGCATTCCTGAGGTGTTAGAGGCAGGACTGAATGGTTGCCTTTGGCACGGGCACAAAGGTGCAGAGTCTAGAAGCAGGAGCACAGAAATGGAACTGAGCTGTAGGCTTCAGGCTGTGTGACTGCAGCACAAGGCTAATGCTCCTCAACAACGCTGCCTTTTGCCTAAATGACACGCTTTGTGGGAGTCCTTAATTGGTATTTAATTATTATCTTGCGAAGAAATGTTCAGAAGAAGGCGTATCTTCAGCACAAGTCTTTCAACTTTTTCCTTGAAGATAAATTTCTTCCTTAGACTCACACCATTTTATATTTGGTCCGATAACATCGACAGGAGACTCCTTAGCAAAAGTCACTGCTTGCAAGTTTTGCCTTTAAGGCTATCTCATAATTACGTATTTAACTAATCAACACTCCAGAACTTCCAGATGCAACAGATACAGGGTTTGTGAATGATTTCCCTATATACATCTTAATTTTCCAGCAGCAGCTGTAATTTATGGGATTCCACGTGGAACAGTCGGGCTAACGATGAGTGAATGTATTTTAAAAGTTGTATGGGATGTGAGGGCTGAGGTGTGGGGAAAGGGATGGAACCAGATGGCTTCTGGGTCTCAAAGCTCCCACCTCTTGTCCATGAATGCTGCCAAATCCCCGGTAGGCAAAGCAGAGTTGTTCCAGGTAAAACTCCTGGCCCTGTTTTGCCAGCAAGGGAAAGTCTCCCTAGTGGATTTTCACTCAGGAACCCCCAGATCCTCAAAAGAAATTATCTGGACTCCTGGGCTGTGCTGAGTTGCAGATGAGTGTCTGGGAGTTAGGGTCTCAATTTGCTACTGGGATGTGGTTTGTTTTCAGGTGGGACTTCTGCAGGAGTTTTATCTCTGAAATACCCATTGCCACAGTTTCCCAAGCCTCCCCCTCGGAGCAGCTATTCCTGGGATCTGTTCTGCAAATGCTCAGAGTTCAAACCAGCACTTGGTCTGTGTGAAGGCTCCTGTCATTCCAAGTGCTGACCAATATTGCAAATTCGGAGGGCTTTGTTTTTCTCCAAGATCTGGCTGCTGGAGAGCTCCAGGGCTGAGGGAGCCGAGTCCTGTTGGTTTAACTCCAGCAAAGCACTCATGAGTAACTAATACTGTGTTATTAACACTGGGGGAAACTTTCAACTTTCAGCATCTTGACAAAACGAGACAACAAAAATTGCTCACTGACTTTTTCTAACCTTTGCAACATGTATTTTACTCCCCAAGACCACTGCTTCTCCTCTCCACCATCTCAGGCAGTGAAACAGAGAGATTATAAGTATGTCATTTACTGGGAAAATGCCTTTTTTTTCTGAAGCAAACTTTAAGGAAATACTAATTTATTCATTCTAGGATTTTTAGTCTTTTGCTCTTTAATTTTTCTGAAGTCCTGTGTAGGGATGTAGGCATCCAAGTAAGCACAGACATGGGATGAGCATCTGATCATTGATCAGATCACCGAAACACAGACAGTATGAATTTGATCACTCCATTTTCCTGAAGAGTTAGGCCTTGCTGGCAACTGTAAGTCATCTGCATGACACCTCCCAGTGAAACACATTCCATGCATCATTTTATTTCACTGTGTAACTCCAGCTAGAGCCTTGTGCTAAGCTAAGTGCTTCACAAGCAGGTCAGACATTACTTACAGTCTAAACCAACGAGCCATAGCTTGGGGATACCCCTTCTCTGAACGTTCCCAAGGCAGGTTCCACACATATTTCCATGGTGAGTTGTACCTCACATAACACTGCTTCTTTCCCCAGTTCTTGCCACACAGCAGTAAGGAGCTTTTGACTTGATGCTGTTCCTGAAGGGCTTGAAGATGTGACCATGGCAATGGCCTGTGTCCACCTGTCTTGGGACAGTTGGCACCATGTGTCTTCAGTGAGAGCCCAGAAGGTAAAGAGGAGAAAATGAGCACTGGGATTGTGTTGAGAGGTACTACTTATGTCGGGGCCGAGGAGAGGGGCTGAGGGACAGAGGATGTTGTGTGGATGGGACAGTGTTTATCCTGGCCAAGGCCACAACCCCAGCAGAGGGTGGCTCCAGCTGTGGCCCAAGTGTGGGCTCAGCAGAACAAACCCAAGTTGTGAAATGTGGGAGTTGGATCTGGTGGCTGGGGACCTGCCATGGCCTGGGCAGGAGGAGTCAGCCAGGTCATCAACAAAGTTAAGGCACATGCAGGTCCCTCCACAGTGGAGGCACCAGCCATTTCATGCAGAACAGCCCTTGGGCTTCTCCCCTGCAGCAGGCTGGGACCTCGGTCCTGGCACTTCTGAACATGGTACTGGTTCAGCATCCAACACTTCATCTATGTTAATTCTTATTTTCTGTGGTTTTTGTTTCTGTTTTAATATGGAACTATTATTTTCAGGTTCGTCTTTCTCACGTGCATTATGTGCATGTGTTTGGGGCCAGTGGTATGTGCTGCACACAGGTATGCAGGTTGCTCAAAAATTTATTTGATCTCAAAATTATGTATTTTTTCCATCCGACAAGTCCTCCTGGCTCTGGTTTTCAGTGGTGGAAAAAGCCAGCTCTGGCCCTGGAGAGCTGGAAGAGTGAGACATCTCCGGGGCACTCCAAAATGGGAAGAAATCGAGACGTCATTTTCAGGCCATGCATCATTCCCTGAAAATAAGCCTGTGTATTTGACACAAGGATTGCATAATTACTGTCTACCTCTGCACCAGGCTAGTTCCTCTGCATCTCATAATACCAGGAGTTTTTAATAGACATCTTAGACTCGGTTATCTTTGGCAGCATCCTGGCAGCTTGGCACACAGCGCGAGCTGTGACAATGACACCAGCTCCCTTTCCCCCCCCTTCACCACCACGTTACCCAGAATACATGAAAACCTGGCAGAAGGCAGCGGTCTCCTCCTGGTGTCCCTCCATGTGTGGGGGCTGCTGGCTGGCCAGGGCCAGCCCTCCCACCCCGGGGGGAGGAATGGCATCATCTCAGGTACCTGGGGACCCTGGGGTGCCCCTGTCCCCCATTGTGGGCAAACAGAGGAGCGTTTACCTCAGGGACCTGAGCAATGTGCATTGGTCGGTGACAGCTCCAAGGCCACCTGGCTGGGTGTGCACAGGCCTGCCAAGCCCCCTGGGCTGGTCCTTTTGGGGTCCTGTCTGTGTTCTGTTGGCCTGGACTTTGCTTCTGTTCTTTCTTTCCAGCATTTTTTACACCATGTCATCCTGGTGCCACCCCTCGTCTCAGCTACAGCCACATAGCTTGCTTCTAAAGCAAAGTTCTCTTAAGGCAGCAGGGCAAAATATGGGGTTTCAAAATGGAGATTATGGGGAAAATCTTTCTTCTGATAATCCAGTGCATGTTTACAGGCCAGAAGGATGTGCTTGCTTAACTTTAGTCAGCTAAAAACCCCTCAATAAGTAATGGCGTGATCTGGTTGAGGAAGGTGATGGTCCTGCTGGGGCCCTCTCACTGAGGAGCTGTGCACTGCCCACAAACTTTTGGAGCACCTCCAGGGATGGTGATACCTCCACTTCCCTGGGCAGCCTGTGCCAGGGCCTGGCCAATCTTCCAGGCAAAAATTGTTCCTACTATGCAGTCTGAACCTCCCCTGGCACAACCTGAGGCCATTTCCCCTTGTCCCAACACCTGCTCCTGCCTGCTCCATGGCTACACCCACACTGAAGAAGAGCCCGTGGGCTGATGCAGGTTCAAAACCTCGGGTGCACCAGCAGGGCAGGCAAATTGGGTTGGATTTTTTTCCCACAAAAGTGATTCTTACCCATTGCCAGTATTTATTAATGGTTGCTTTTTTATTAACAATCGAGAATAGTTCCCTGAACAACTAAACACAAAAGAAACAAAGTTGGAGGTGGTGTCCCTTTCCAAATCTCTCTTCATCCCATTTTAACGTTGATGGAAAAAAGGAGAAAAATGTTGATGGCATTTTAGTGAAATTCCACCCGTTTATGACCGCATGAAACTGAAGCTTTTATACACTTATAAAGAAGCTCCAAAGGGAACAAATATGTTTTTCCTACTGAAGTCTGCTTAAAGCATATAACAAATACGATTGCACAGCTCAATATTTCATGGGAAACAATGTGCTCTACCACTTTAATTTTCCTGTACAAAATGGTTTTTATGTGAATTCATGTTGCATTATTTTCCTATTCCAACTAAATTAGAACTAGGTAGATAAATGATATACATTACATTTATTATACATAATCTGGGTAAGTATGAGCTAATTCATCAACCATACCTCAGCTTTTGTATAAATTATCTTTGTGGCATTTTTTGCTTTTATATGAGGTCTTACCGTGGAAGGATTATTTGACTATATGGGTAACTACTGCAACATTAATTTAGTTGTGCTTCTACATAGGGATTAATATTACTTTCTGATAAGGGGTATGGAAAGCAGGGAGGAAGGAGGCATGGCAGGTTATAATTTTAAGTCTTTTTGATTTTTTTTTAGGTGGCTGGATGCTGGGAACGCTGGTACTGGTGGAGATTCCCAGTTTGCAGACCCGTGGGGACAACTGAGCCCCCGGGGAGTGACCTCCCTGCTCCGAAGGCACTGGGGAAGGGTGCTGGGGGGGCTGTGGGGTGCTGAGCCCCCTCCCCTGCCCTGCCACGGGAGGTGACAGCATCTCATGGGCGAGCTGCCCAAGGCGGCTGGGGGGCCGGGTGCCGGGCTGTCATCTCCGTCACCAGGAAATTGGTCTTTTGGTGTAATTTTCTTCCAGTAATTAGTCTCTCTGTGATTTTTAGACTTTGTGTCATGTTGTGAATGCAACATGTTCGACAGCATACCTGCCGGGGAAAAGATCTTCTGTGATGGGTAAGGAAATAGCATTTTTCATGAAAGGCATCAGAAAAATTGGATGTGAAACTTGCGAACAGTTGGGGGCACGACGACTTTCAATGACAGGGAGGACTCTCTGAGCCAGTCAGCGTGTGACAAACCGTGTATCCTGCCTTTGCCTCGGCCATTTGGGCTTCAACACCCAGTCCTGGGTGCCAACGGGATAGCTCCAGGTGGGAGAGGTTTTCCTGCACAAAGCCCCTGTCGCCATGCCAGGCGCAGGGGAAAATGGGGCAGCTGAACACCAGAGGCAGCAGCAAAGTGCTGCTCAAATGAAGGCCTCCATCTCTCAAGGGGTTTATCACCTGTTTGGGGATGGGAGTAGATTAGTTGACTTCTGTGCGAATGATGGCAGTTAATTGAATGTAAGCTTGAGTATTGCATTGGGTCTTCATGTTGGAAGTGAGGTAAGTACGTATGAGTTGGGTTTTTTTTTTTATATTGAGCCAACCTTATTGAAAATGGTCACTTCCAATAGGTGGTGGAGCTGGGAAGGGATGGGGCAGACCCCACCGGAGCTGCTGCTGGAGGGGCTCCGTGAGGGAAGGTGGCTAAAAGCAGACCATGTTCTTCTCACTGAGGAGCAGACACAGAAGCTGCTGCTGGGACCATAGATGGGTCCACTCTGGAGTGGTGTCTGGGAGGCTTTGGCTGGCAGAGCCTGCAGTGGCTAGGCGGGTGCTGAGCCCCTTCCCAGGGCTGCCTGTGGCACGGCTGGAAATCAGCCTGGAACGCCACATCCATCATGCCCAAATTGTTCAGCAACCTCCAGGACAGCGTGAGCAGTGAGCAGCATCTGTTCCTCCCTGCCAGAGCCTCCGTGATGGACTGCCAAGGACGGAGCTCCCTCCTCCTCACTTCTCCCTGTCTGGAAGCCAAGGTGAGATGGAGTCAATGTAAAACCTGCAAAGATAATCAGAGCAGTAAGAAACTGTTAATTCCCCCACACAGTGGCTCTCTGCAGGGAGGAGGGTGCTGCAGGGCTCAGGGTGCAGGGTCCTGCTGAGCCACGGCCTCGGACTCCTCACCCGGGGCTAAGGCATCCCAGAGTAAGGGGCAATGCTGCTTTTATCAAGGGGTGCACAATTAGATGGTCTGGGATACTCCTACTTGATTTAGTGGAAGTTAAAATACCATATGTGTTTGGGCGTGCAGGATACTGTGTTATTTTTAACATCCGTGTGCTTGTAGGAATTGTAACTAAATATGTTTTCCAACAGGAATAAAAGTACAGGCTTAGGTATTTTATGAATGGCAGCTGTGTTAAGAGTGACTCAATACAAATATGTGCAGGGTGGTATTAATCCAGGAATTTTGCTGGCGCTGTGCAGGGCGTCTGGAGCAGAGCTGAAGTCCTCGGTGCTTGTGCTGCCCCAGCCTGTGTTTCAGAGTCATGGAAACCAGAGTGAGTGCAGCTGGGCCAGGCTCTCCCAACAGCACATGCCAGGGATCTGGGGGGATGTTTTCCCTGGGCATTAGCTGGTTGGTGTCCTTGCAGAAACCTCTGGGATCATCCAGCCTCCCACTGCTGAGAGGAGGGCTGAGAAAGCGTTTTCATTCCTCCTGGCTGAAAGCATGGGGAGACATTGGTCTCTGCCTGCGAGGCAGAAAAAAGATGCTCACACTTTTCTACCTTTAAATTGCATGTTTTAATTTTTTTTTTTTTTTTTTTAGGAATAATTGGAAGAAATTATTTTTACAGTTAGTTTATCTTGGAAATGACATGTCTGCACCACATGAAAGGGATGGGAATACAAATGGCAATAAATAAATCACGTGGGGCAAGTAGCAGGCAGTGATATTAAGGCTAATAGCAGCGTGGCTGTTGCACCTGCATGTGCTGCTCTCATTAGTCTAGTTAGGCACCAGCATAAAAGAAAATACTATTATTGTTATTGTGTTTGCTGTTATTATTGCCATGATGACTCCCATTTCCCACTGCATGGCTGTGCTTCCTGCCCGGGGGGGCCCTGCCAGCCTTGGGTGAGGTGGGCAATGCTGTGTGGCTGCTCCAGGGGTGCAGGCTCCTCTCCTGGCCAGGGTGGGCTGTGTGGGGGGGAACGGTGCAGCCCAGGGGAGGGGGGAAAACACCTCTCCTGGCCAGCTGCAGGGCAGGTGCCAGCACTGCCCAAAATCCAGCAGGGATGGGCTGATTCTGGGGTCTGCCTGGGAACTGCACCGGCTCCCAGAAACAGAGAGGCCAGGTGAGACCCCCTCATCTGGGCTTTTTCCCTGGATGGTGGCGGTGGCAGTGACACTGGTGGTGGCAGTGACCCTGGTGGCAGCGACCTTGGTGGCAGCAGCAGTTACACTGGTAGTGGCAGTGACACTGGTGGTGGTGATGTAGGGCCAGGACTGCCCTCTGGAAGCTGCTCCCTCCCGAGCATGGTGTGCGGGTGCTGGCAGAGCTGCTCTTGCATCTCTTCCCAGGTTAGGTGCAACTCCACAGCCTCAGTCCTCAGAACCTGCCCCGAGGGCACCAGGCACCCGTGAGGAGCAGTGGGATCCGTGTGCCACCCTTGTGTGGGGTGACAGTGCTGGCAGCACTGCCACCAGCGCATGGGCAGGGCCGGGGCTGGCAGTGCCTCAGTTTACCACGGAGGGCCACGCAGCCCCACTACAAGCCCTCCCCACTGGTGCTTGCCGGGGTCTGGGGTGCCCCACGCCTGCCCTCTCCGCCTGGCCACCCTGTCCCCCATGCCTGGCGCTGGCCCTGGCCCCCACTGTGGGAAATGCCAGCCTGCCCGCGCTTCCCATCGCTAAGCAACCACAGGGAAATAGATCCCGATTGCTGCTGCTCCCATTTGGCACCTCCCACCATGTTCTTTCATGTGCAGTTGCAGAGTGTAGAGGATAAAGAGCTCGATTTCTATCTTTGGGTGCCAGTGCACAAGGCAGCCATCCTCGGAAGGACAGGGACATCAAATGGCACGGACCAAGTGGCTGACACAGGACCCTGAGCTCCTGCTTGCACTGAGACGCTGCTATTCAGCTCAGGGCCAGGTGCTGCCAAGCAAAGTCCAAAAAGTTCTTTTTTTCCCATCAGAACTTCAAGCTGATCAAAGAAACAAACACTTTTAATGAAACATATGCAAGATACTTAGAAGGAGAAGATTCACAATGCATCTGCTGCGGGACCAGAAGGCTTATCAAAAGTGTGAAGTAGGAGGAGAAAAATTACTAGTGTATGATGCCAGAGAAGATTACAGCAATATTAAGCAGAAGGAATGTAAACATGTAGAGCTGGTGAGAGCTGGCGCCCGGCTCGCCCTGCACAAAGGGCCGCCCCTCTGCATGGGCTGGGGCTGCTCGTGCTGATGGGTGCAGGGGATGGGTGTGGGGGACAGGTGCAGGGGACAGGTGGACACACCACAGCCTGGCCAGGCACCCTGCAGGAACCCATGGACCTGTGCACCCAGGCACTCCTGCACCCAACCCTCCCCTCCCACCCCTTGCCCCGGGCAGGCAGCTGGGCCTGGGGACCCAGCAGGGCTGGCCATGGCCACGGCCACGTTTCTGAGGACAGTCCCTGCTGTTTGGCTCTCACTTGGGACCAGAACATCGCTGTCTAGTTCAACTGTCCTTAGAGCTGAGGAGCATTGCAATGGCAATTTATTTGCATTGTTCTTATGAAACAAAAACTTCAACGCAATATCAATTTTCTTGCAACGTGTTTTATTGAAAACATAAATACTGTGAAAACCGGTAATTTCTGGTGATAATATAATAGGTTTCTCATCAGCCGGGATATCACGTAATTATTTCTGCTCCACATTCAGGAGTGTGCAGACATATGGCTTATCTCTTTCAGCCACTGGCCAAATTCAGCTCTCCCTTAACCCTTGCAACCTCAGGGAATTCAGCAAGGCTGCACAACTATGGCTGGCAGCAGGATCTGCAGCTTTTACTTCATGTTAAATGAACATTTTTCATGTTCAAAGCTGCCTCCCTGTCACCCCCCATGCAGGCTGCTGGTCTTGCTGTGCATTATTGTTTTGCTTCTCCCTTCTCAGTGTTGGCACTCGTGTGCCACGGGCTTTCTCCAACAGCACGTGCCACCACTGGCTCCATTGCAGGGCAGATCTGGGGTGTCCCAGGAGGGTTTCTGCTCCCTCTTCAGGCTGCTGGTGCTTTCTGGGGGGGGTCCAGTGTGGACAGGGCATGGTGTGATCCTGACCATGGTGCTTGCCAGGTATGGGGGGATAGGTGCTGTGGGACAGCATCATTGCTAAGGGCATAGAGACTCCAGCACCAGGATGAAACAGTTAAAACCAAATCCTCTGCCAAAGGCTGTTCACATGGTGTGGGTCAGCTCTGCTTCCCATCTCCTGGCCCCCCCATCCAGGGCAGCCATGCCCAGGCTGTGGTGGCTCCCTGTGTTGGCAGGTCCTGCCCCAAGCTGCTGACCAGGGGGCTGAGCTGCAGCGTGGTGCTTCTTGCCCTTCACCCACAACAACCCTCTCTGTAAACGGGAACTCAAGTGAGTCTTTCCCTTGAGTGTTTACTTGCTGACCTAGCAGCTTGACAGCTCTCATGGGCCACATCCTATCTGGGGATGATTATTGAATAATCAACCATCACTGTCAGTCAGGACCGACTCCTGTCTCTGTCACTGTTGTTTCCCATCTCTTTTCTGAACACCCCCTCGGGGAAATACCTGGTTTTCCCCCTTGGCATCGCTCCACATGTGGGTGGGGGATGAGTGGAGGGGCTGCAGCAGGTCCCTGCTGCCAGGTCAGTTTTGCCTGAGGTTACCAGACACAGCAGACCCACTGGCACCTGTCGAGGTGGCCAGGAGGCAGGTTTGATGTCTGGTCCTGACCTTTCCCATCGTTCTTCCAAGCTCTGCAGCTGCCAGGCTGCTTGCTCGCCCAAGAGGGACTGCTGGCCTCACTTTGCCCTGGTCAGGGGATGAAGTCCCCACCTCCCACAGCTCCTCAACTGGAGAAGGAGAAGAAGAAGGAGCAGCCTCTGAAACATGTAGCAGTGTGGGCAGCACAGCCACTGTCACCTCCTTCTGAAACTTCTGGGAGATGTGCCCTTGCCTTTTGTGGACACGGCCACCAACAGGAATAGAGTGGAGTAGAACAGAATAGAATATAATTTCAGCTGGAAGGGCCCTACAATGATCATCCAGTCCCACTGACCCCTTGAGGGCTGACCAAAAGTTACTGCGTGTTGTTAAGGGCATTGTCCAAATGCCTCCTAAACGTGGCCAGGCCTGAGGCACCCACCACCTCCCCAGGAAGCCTGTTCCAGTATTGACCACCCTCTCAGTAAAGAAATGCTTCCTCATGTCCAGTCTGGAAGGTTGAAGTCTTCAAGGAAAGTTGCCATGCTGCTGTCCATGGATGACAACCAGTGGTCCAAGGAGCTGAAGCTGAGGACCCACTGGGAGCTGGTGGGCAGGTGTCCTTGGTTCCTTACTCCAGATGTGACCGAAATGAGCCAGGCCACTGTCCCACAGGGACTGGCTAGTGGAGATCCTGCTGTGGGGGGAGGCTACCAGGGCCATGAGACCATGCTTTCCAGCTGGCTGGGTGGCTGGTAAGACAAGGGCCATCAGACCTCGCTCCGTCCCCGTTATCTCACAGGGGCTGCTGGTATGTCCCAGCAGAGGTTCTAGGTTTGCAACATGGTTATGAAGAAGCACTTCCAAACTCTGCATCCAGGTAAAACACTTGCCTGCTTTGGAAAAGCCCAAGCACTTTCTATAAAAGCAGTTTATGGTGATATTTATAAATAGGTCTGGAGGTGACATGTAAAGCCTGAAGTGAGACGCAGTGCTCAGCACAGTCCTGCTGGCTGGAGAAGGAGCCCCAGCAATGTCAGACTGCTCTGGGGCTTCCAGCATTTGTAAAAGCAAGCTGGAGATGGAAATAAAGGAAGGCAAACAAAATTTCTTCCAAAACACCCCTGCTTGAGTGGGGTGTTTCCTGCCACTGTTTTTAAAAAAGCATCTGGCAAGTCTTTCTTCCAATGTATTTCAGCTAGATGCAAACAAACAGCAACTCTAATCAGCACAGTGGCATATTCGTTAGCAGCTCTGGCTACAGCTTTTGAAAGGAAGGTGAGGAAAAGGTAAGTTTACTTGTGGAAATGTATACATTCACCATGAAAGGGATTTCGATCTTAATGAGAAGTATAAATGAATATAAAGCCTTGTGAGCACAGACTTCCTGCTTCTCCTCGTGCAGGTGGAGCGGTGGGAAGAGTCCCAGCCTTGTGGAGTGGGCATTGTGTTTGCACGGCACTTTGGCTCTGCTTGGGCATCGGGATGGGCACTGGGGCTCCTCCTGGTCTGAAGCCAAAGAATGGAAGGAAGACATCCCCCCGAAACAACCAACCTTTTCCAGCCTCGGCCACTCTCCTGCCAGCAAAATGCCCGTGGTTTTTGCTTCTTAATGGATCTGTGATCGATGTGGAGCTGTTGAACTGCTCCAAAGGGTTCAGTTGGTGTGGCTTTCTGCTGGAAAGCCCTGGGGGAAGGGCTGGTTGGGTCCCTGCCACGTGGCACTGCCCTGTCCCAGTCCTCACCCAGCGTGATGCTCAGGTGGGGATTTCCCAGTTTCCAGTGGCATGTCTGTGGCACCTGGGGACACCTAGGGACTCAGCAGCTGGCTGAGGTTTTCCTTATTTCAGACCGTTCTGGCCTAGGAATTCAGACTAGCAGGAGCTTGTGTTTATTGTTTCAATATTCACCAAGGAATTCCCCCTTAAGCGCCCAGCAGAAACACGGTTCCTTTTTTACAGTGTTTTCTGTATGCAACAAATGTCTCAATTACACCAGGACTGTGCTCAGATCCTCGGTCTTAAACTGTTCCATTTGCATGTGCTGGGTTTGCTGTATAGAAGTTAGCTTCCAGAAATCCATCAACTTGAAAAGGGCTGTTTGGCATAGAAATCACTTGATCATTTCTCAGTGGGGCTTCTGACACCTCCAGTCTCAACACTCCAAAGGGCCTGGCAGCCCCACTAAAGCCAGGGGAGAATGGACCCCTTCTTCAGGGTCACCCCAAGGTGGAGGAGGAGATACCAGTGACAGAGGAACACGGGCACAGGACCAGCATGAGGGGGAATGCTGCAATCGTTGGGAAAGCCATGGATCCTGTTGCCTTTGAAGGAGAGGAGCTGACAACAGCAGACTCCTGCTGTGAAGGAATAATCCATTGAACGTTACAGTTGTGCTTTTCAAAGCTCACTCTCTAGATTGGCTTCACTGAGTTTTACACAAGAAAAGCTAAGAGCGACCAACCTGTCAGCATGATCCTTAATGAAATCTGTTGTCACATGGAAATGGGTGTTTTACCCTGCCTTTGCATACGCCAGACCCAGCACGGCCACCCTTTCTGCACGGCTGAAGCTCCAGGCTCCCCTCCTGACTCCCTTCCCAGCTGCCCATCACACAGCCCCACCTGGTGCGTGCCTAGGAGTTTCTCAGCCCCACTAAAGCTGCTGCACGTACTCCAGAATCACAGAGAAATAATGAGGAAAATATGTTTGCAACTGTATAAATGAGACTCATTAGAAAGCAAGTGGAAAAGATGGGGCTGATCTGAGGCATCAGGACTAAGAGGTTCCCAGATTCCTTTAATATTCATCGTGTGTCTTTTCAAAGAAGTCATTGCATCTTCACAAACATTTCACCACACACCTGCATATCACGATGGTCGTGAGGCCTCTATCACACGATGCCTTCCCCAGCCATTGATAATCACGTCAGGGTACTCAGGAGGAGCCAATGTTTTTGCACAAAGCTCAGCTCGGAGCAGGTAATGAGTATTCCCAGCTCAGCAGATTTCTAATGCAAACTCATACAGAGAAATATTACACATTTAGAGGAAGCTCATTAAAATAGGAGTGTTTGCACTCCCACTGCTGGATGAAGATGTTACATTTTTCAAATTTGATTCCTAAACCAATTAGTTTTCCAGACTATAAATGCCTTTCTTTATACAGTACACATTACAAGGCAGGGTTGTCCTTTCTTTAATGGGAATCATTATTTGAGCTGAAATGGTTGGTCTGGTGAGTCAAGCTGGTTGCCATTGCATGAAGTCCAAACGTAGCTGTCATTTCCCTGCTGCTGCTCGCTGCTGTGGCCTCTGGATGCTCCAGCATCCACAGGGTGCCCAGCCCTGCATCCTTGGGATCTCTCTGGGCAGCAGCACGCCTGGGCAGGCAGTGGGCACAGCTGCCTCCTGCTGCCATCCCTGGGGGATCCTGCCCGTGTGCTCCCACGTTGTCTGACATGAACCCAAGTTCATTGCTGCTGGAAAATGTCCTTGGCCGCGAGGCACGTGCCACGAGGCTGAATGAACACACAGTTTCTTTCCTGTCTCTGCAGCCGTGGAGAGATGCTAAAAGCTGGCAGCTGTGCTGCCCTTTTTCACCACCCCAAATGTCCATCCCTTGCTGGGGGACCTGTGTGGGGTCCCTGTCATCACTCCCATCCCTGGAGCTGGGAATTGTTTTGCCCAGGCAGGGATGCCCGTGCAGCAGTGGTGGGAAGGAGGCTGCAAGGATCCACCCCATCCCTGAGAAGTATGTGAGTACAGGGGGGTAAATAATACATTTTTACTGTACATTTCAACCCCATCTTTCAGGTATTGAGCTAGCAGAAAATCCTATTCCTTTTCAGATGGATGCGTTGCAAGAAGCTGGAGAAATTTTGAAGACATACACACGGAATCTGTTAAATTACATTTGCATTAAATTAACTTGGGTGGTCCACGCCTTATCAAACATCTAAAGGAGTGGAGAACATGTCTAGCTTAGCAACTGTATTACCCCATCCAGTATGGCAGTGACCTGCTTAGTGGATGTCAGGATGTTTTCTTTGAGGAGGATTCCTTCATTTTGCTCCCGGTGGAACTATCCAGCCTCCCTGAAACATCTAGATGGGTGGTTCTGGGTGTTCTGCAGCGTGTGTGGGGTGATGGCAGCTCTCTGTGGTGGTTACTGAGGTGGTGACTAAGAGCCATCAGACACGTACAGCACCAGCCCTGCCTTTGGGAGACAACAATGGAAAATTCTCCTCATTTCTGCAGCAAAACAGAGCTCTGGCCGCATGATTGCTCATTAGCAGCAAACAATAATTCTCTTTATATTTGTCCACGTTTAGTGCAGCTTTGTAAAAAGTCAGTGCCTGATAGACTAAATCATTGAAATGAAGACAGTGAGCCAAATTTAGCTTTCATTTACTGCCCTCAGGAGAGATGACCAGAATGTCATTAATAAAGTAAACAGCAGTAGGTGGCTTACGAGTAAAAGACATTAATTCCTGAAAGCAGGACACACATGGCATCATGTACGTTAGCCAATAGTTTAAAAATAATTACGTCTGAGTCATTTATACAAACGTGGCTAGATTTTGGTTTTATCTGAACTGATCAGCTCTGTCTTGAAAACCAATCTCCATTCTGATTTCTATCTGGTCTAATGGTTCCCTGACCTATATCTCCCGCTTACAGTAAGGATGGAAAAAAGGCTATTGCCTGCCTGCACGTGGTCAGGGCAGAATGCAGCTCAGACACTGATGTGCTTTTGTTGGTAGTGATGAAATACAGCGTTGGGTGGAGGTGATGGTCAGCACTGAGGTGGCAGGGAGGCTTTGGGGCTCAGTCACTTCCCCAGGCTTTGGTCCGTGGCAGGGCTGGTCACGGCCAGCTCCCTGCCGTGGGGGAACTTGTTCCTCTCATGAGAACACTAATGGCTATAATAGACAAGGTTTTGCTCAAGCTGAGGATCAACTCCTGCCTTTTGAGCAAGTCCAGACGTTGAAGAACCCTACAGAAAATCCCCCCCGCCACAGGGCCATGTTTGCTGCAGCAAGTGTATCCTGGAGCAGTTGCTGAAAGAGGGGAAGTTTACATTGGATATTAGGAAGAAATTCTTCACTATGAGGGTGGTCAGACACTGGCCAAGGTTGCCGAGAGAAGCTGTGGCTGTTCCATCCCTGGAAGTGTTCAAGGGCAGGTTGCTATGAGCAACCTGGTGTAGTGGGAGGTGTCCATGGCAGGGGCTCCTTCCAGCCCAAACCAGTCTGTATGTGCCATACCTGCTGTACCTTTGTTTCAAAGGGCTGCTGGCATTACTAACCATGTTAACGTGCTACACCCTCACCCACCAAGGGCTTCATCCCAGCAGCAAGGCTTCCCTTTTGCCAGCTGTGGAGGAACACCAGTCCAATGCACACTTCCAGCGGGTTGGGAAGCTGTACCTGGTGGCAGCCTCATGTTGCATCGCTCAGGGTGCAGAAGGGAAACTGCTCTGCATCACCTGGGCATCTCCTGCACCAGAAATGGTCTCTGGGGAGGTGTTTCATAGGCATGAAATAGCCTCTCCATGCCTTTGGTAGAACTGTACGTGATGGTCTGACCACAGTGTCACTGGGCTCTGTCAGCTGGGGCCCTGACATCCTTGTTGGTAGATCTGTACAAATATTTTGCTCTGTTTCCCCCACGGGGAGAAACAGCAGACACCTCGAAGGTCAAGTCCTGGGGCATGGGACAATGCATTGACCCATGAATTCAGCGTGCACAGACATGTTGTTTGCACAATTCCCCCTCATTTGTGGGCAGCCCGTAATGACAGAGAGGTTTCCTTGGTGCTCTGGGAAGCCACCACAGGAGGTTTCCAGCCATCCCATCAATCTCTCATGCTCCTTTTCCCCTTGGCTTTCTGCAAGACCCCAAAATTCACCAGTCATTCTACTCGCTTAAGTGAATGCTTGATACAAAGTGTAATAAACTTGGAGACTAGGTGTAAATAAAATAGAGGTTATTAAAGTCCTATAATATGATGGTAAAGAGCTTATAGTTCTTGTAATTGGATGGGCTACATGTAACCAACGGTGCTGGCAGCTTAACTGTCTTCAGCAGCCACCAAGGAGGAGATTTCTTGGGTGAGCCAGGAGGAGGGCCCACTGCATTATTATCTGTCTTATCTATTAACTCCCAAATACACAATAAACTTGCACAAGGCATTAGTTTGCAATCAGTAGCACTCTTTGGGAATGAGGCTTTACGTCTTCTTCTGTGCCATCTGAACTAGGAAGCCAAACTGGGTGTGATGGCAAGCTCCACCGCTGAGTTAGGCAAGTCATTTTTCATTGCAGGAGAAGTCCTCTCCAATGATGGGAATGCTGAAGGTTATTACAATAATAAATGAGTTGGCAGAGCGATTTATATAAGGAACTAATGTACTTCCTTACGGAGCACTGTTTAATTCCTTGTAAATCTTGCACTTACCGGACAAGATCTGACTCCCGAGCGTCTCTGCGGAGAGCCTGCAGAACGGGGAGTTCGTCTGCCTCATTTCTTGTTGTCCAAACAGCTGTTCATGATCGTCCTCCCTGCAGGTATCTGTTTGGGGATTAGTAATGCTTCGCGTGCTCGTACATCACAAGAAGTGGATGTGTAATTACATTAAACATACTTCATCTCCTAGGACTCACTTATCCCGAATCGCTGATACTGGCTCAACTCAATGAATTTTCTTCACAGACTCTTTCATCTTTTCCTGTAACGTACCATTAGCAGACAGGGACCCCCATGCCAGGCAGCACCTTTCAGCTTTCCCACCAGCTGCCCCAGTTTTCAGCCCAATGGTTCCTCTTACGTGGGCAAACCCACTTGGTTTTTGAGTGTCCGTGTCCTGGCTCAGTCTGGCCAATATTGTCCCCAGTGGAGATGGTGGCCTCTTCAGCTATCCCTGGGGAGGCTGCAGGAGCAGCAGCCTGGGCCTGGACCAGAGCGGTCCCCATGGTGGTGCTGGAGGGCAGCCATGGGGGACCTGTGTCCAGCATGAAGCTCTTGGCAAAGCAGTGCAGGGAAGCCTGATGACCCACCATCAGCAAATCTCAAAGTGTCTCGTTGCAAGGGTATCGCGGAGGACATCGCTGGACACATCTCAAGGGGCTCAACCCTCCTGAGAGGGTGAGCCTGCCCCGTCCCACCTCGAAGGGGTTGCTGTCACCCAGCCAGGCTTGGAGAATGTCCGGGAACAAGGTACAACACACATCATTTGGCTGGTAGAGCACTGTGCTCCTGTCCCCTCATCTGAATGGCACAGGAAATGCTTTGGAACCCAAGGGGGAGGAAGAACACTGTCCTGCACCATGCAGAAATTAAGGAAATCTTACAGATTCTCCCCTCTCCTACCAGCCAGCTAATGTGCAACTGTGCTGCTTCTCTCCTTAATAGCATTTCCTGTTTTAATTCAAAGGTCTGAGTGCTGGGGACAAGTAAGAAATCACAAACCAGTAACCCTTTGCAAAAAGGGAGAGTTAGTACCTCTCACTGCTCTGGTCAGGGGCTCTCTGGCCCCTATACTGCATTATAGCTTCTCCACTACCATCAAAGGCATGATTTGTTGGGGTTTTTTTAAGGTAATAATCTGTATTATTTTATATTCAGTATTCTATGTAGTACTGTGTCCAAACTTGGAGCTGTTCCCTGCTGGACAGTGTCACGGGCAGCCCCTCTGGCTTCAGAGGTGCTGCCCTGTGTCAGCAAGGACTGTCCTGGCACCACACACTTGATAAGGGCTTCTGAAGTGATGGGCATTGTCCTGGAGGAGAAACAGATACCCCTCCTGATATCTACAAATAAGAAATATGCAAAGAAAGTTATGAAGAAATCAGTCATAACTGTTAAAAAAAGAGTTTTTTGGAGTGTCTGCAGCAGCTACTTCATTGCTTATCCAATGTACTTTTCTACTCAAACTTACCAGGAATATCAGGTTAAAAGGAACCTTAAAACTTCCCAGGAAAGGCCTGTAAAGGATGGGCACCCTTGTAGCCAGATGGCAGAAGCATTTTTCCAGACTACACTGATTTCTTACAGAGTATCTGCTGAACACACACGTCTGCAGCACTCTGATGAAGGAAACAGGAATCACACTGAGATGCCCAATGCATTTTTCATTTTCCTTGGGGGTCTAATCAGAAAAATCTACGATTGAAATAGATGAAGACACTCACTCCAGTCTTTATTGCAGAAAAAAAAAAAAATTAAAAGGGAAAGATGACAAGCATGAAAATTTTAAATGAGAACCTCATGCCCCTGGAGCGATTCACATCCCTGCCTGTTTTGGTCCCCCTGTAGCTGCACAGCAAAATCCATAAAGATTTAGTGTACTCCCAAACACGACCCCCCTTGCACTCATCTTTCATGACTGAGTCTCCTTGATTAAATCCTGTTTATTTTAGTTTATCTCGATCTTAGGAAACCACAGATTTGCCTACATCAGAGTCCTAACAAGACAGAAAAAAAATGAAGTCACAGACCTGGGAAGTTGCCCCAAGACTCTGTGAAGTTTTTCCCAGGGAAGGGGTTGGATCCCAAGCACTGGAATGGTTCACTGGGCAGGGAGAGATGCTTGGAAGCCAGGACTGCCCCGTGTCTGTGGGTTCTGCTCTGGGCAGCCCCGTGGGAAGATCGAGTAAGCCCTTTACCCCCGACAAGTGCGTTGGCCTCTGTGCTGTGCAGCTCCTCACTCCCCTTGCGCTGACTTTCAACTAAATCGGGGAAAAAAGGAATTTTCTTTTTTATAGCCTGATGTGCCTGTTTGTTAGGAACCTGATGGCCCGGGAAAATGAGCACCTTCCTTTCGGAGCATGCACAACGTCAACCACCCCCTCCAGCTCCCATGGCTGCGTTTCAGTGATTGCTAAATCCCCCCCCCCCTCGCTCTCCAGCGCCGCGTTTCCTCCCTTTTCCCCTGGAAGCACTCGCTCCATTCCTCTCGCACGTTTCCCCGGCACGGCGGAGCTGCTCCCGGGCCAGCCGGGGAAGGACGGGCTTCCTGCGGGCTCCCCCGCATCCTGACCCGCCCGCGGGACGCCCCGAGGAGACCGCGCCAGCAAAGCTGTTTTTCTCATGCCGGGGGGATGAATTCCTATCGCATGTGCTGTAGCCGGGAGCTCTCGGGGCTGATTTCCTTCGGAGAGCCCGTGTGTTCCTGGGGGCTGGTGCTCCGAGAGTGGCCGCAGCCCCCCCCCCAGCAGCCCCCCCAGAGCAAACCCGGGCAGGCACTGGGCTTTCTCACCAAGCCTCTCTGGTTCCCACACAGTGTTGCTCAAAAAACAAAGCCTCGTGAGTTTGTGAGCCTCTTGGATTCCTCTTTGCTTTCCACGGTGCTCAGGTCCACCCCTTGACATTGGGGATTTTTTTTCTGCTCAGCTCCACGCTGCAGAAGTAAGAATTAAAAAATAACCTCCTTCAACCCCACAATGAAAATACAAAATGCATGTTCTTAGTCTCTCACTGGTTGTGTTTAGCTGTGAGGTTTGTTATCCTTCTTTTTCTCTATGAGAACAGTTGGGCGTTGGAATAATCTCCCCAGGGAAGTGGTGGGTTCCCCAACACCAGAAGCTTTGAAGACTCAGCTTGACAAGGTGCTGTGCCATCTCACCTAAACCGTGTTCCTGCCTAGAGAGGTTGGACCAGACGATCCTTGAGGTCCCTTCTGATCTGGCATCCTGTGATTCTAGGTTTCCCATAAAAAGTGAATCCTTCACAGCTGACCACGTCGGATCCTCGCTTCCCCAGGGACATGTTCCAGTGCATTTTTCCTTCCCTTTACCCCTCTTTTCAGGTGATTTCCTGCCCCCCCCCGTGTGTGATTGTGGTGGGTTCCAGGCAGGAGAGGTCAGCAGTGGTGGTGTGAGGACTGGAGGGTGGGAAGCTGGAGCTCTGGGGTGGTGCTGCAGGATGCCCTGGCCTGGGCAGCACTCTGGGCATGGAGCCCCCTCCCCCCCCGGCCGGCAGCGCTGCCCCCTGGGAAGGGGCTGAGGAGCTGGAGGCAGCTCACAGCTCGTGGCTTAGGAGACTCACAGGCCTTGGATCTCCACCTCGGTGGGATTAGAGCACGTTGCTCCTCCAGATTTGCACCAGAAGAAGGGAACTTCTTTAATCTCCTCCAGGGCCTTGTTATCCCCTTTTCTGAGACTCATCCCATGGAATGGGAAGCATCTCCAGAGGTTTCCTAGAGATCCCCAAGGCGGGGGTTAACTGCCAGGGAGGTGCCAGCAGCTCCCCTCGGAGGGATCTGTCCCCTGAGGACATGCAGCTGGGTCCCCCCAAAGGGGGTGGGTGCAGGTGGGTGCTGCTGGGAAGGTGGCCACCATCCATGGGCAGAAAACCCATGGGCTGAGACCTTGTCTTCAACTCTGGTTCTGTTGTTTGCAGTGAGACTGAATCCGAAGTTAGGGTAAGGTGTCTACTATTGCCACATAGCTTTTATTGATGAGTGTTTTAACATGAATATTCTTTGTTCAGAAGCTGTTATAGATAAGTTGACCCTTGGCCATGACTGGGTTGGGTGGGCAGGCTGGAAGACCTCATCATAACTCAAGATCTGCTTTGATGGAAACTGTTTGAGGCCATACACCAACCCACTCTTGAGGACACAAATTCCTTGTGAAAGCTGGAGTATTTTGGAGCAGTTTTCCAACATCAGGACACTTCAACAATTAGTCCCCAAGTTCCAGAAAACATGGAAAATCTGCTCTGGGTGAGGGCAGTGTGAAGAAACTCACCTCAGTTCTTTCTACTTTAGTTCTTAAAAACTAGCAAGCATTTTATATCAAATTCTCGTTCTTCTTAAGAAGCATCTTCTGAACTGGAAAATGCTTGTTGCACTGAGGTCCAATCACTGCGTGGCAGCTGCCAGTGGTTCTGGTGAATTTCATATGAATTTCATGTGAATTGCCAATCAACCCAGTAAGTACTGGTGTGAAGTGGCAGCTCCAGCACGGCTCAGGCTCCAATGCAGCCCATGAAGAAAAGGGCTGGAAATCTTAAAACTGAAAATTAACTAAATTTTCAACTTTGGTTGTCCTTCACATTTAGGTGATGGAGTGGCAGCTTGTCTTCTCCAGCCTGTACATGAAGATGACATCTTTGAGCTCAAAGAGAAGGGATGTTGCGTTGCTGGGCAGCTGCCTGCAGTCTGTGATAGGAGGGTATCTTCTCACCCTCAGGTAGGTGATCTTATTAATTTTTGCAGTGATCTCACACTCCCTATGGATAACGGATGAGGTAGACTGTGAATTCCTCTCCTCTTTTCTTTTCTTTTCTTTTCTTTTCTTTTCTTTTCTTTTCTTTTCTTTTCTTTTCTTTTCTTTTCTTTTCTTTTCTTTTCTTTTCTTTTCTTTTCTTTTCTTTTCTTTTCTTTTCTTTTCTTTTCTTTTCTTTCTTTTCTTTTCTTTTCCTTTCTTTTCTTTTCCTTTCTTTTCCTTTCTTTATCTCTTCTCTTCTCTTCTCTTCTCTTCTCTTCTCTTCTCTTCTCTTCTCTTCTCTTCTCTTCTCTTCTCTTCTCTTCTCTTCTCTTCTCTTCTCTTCTCTTCTCTTCTCTTCTCTTCTCTTCTCTTCTCTTCTCTTCTCCTCTCCTCTCCTCTCCTCTCCTCTCCTCTCCTCTCCTCTCCTCTCCTCTCCTCTCCTCTCCTCTCCTCTCCTCTCCTCTCCTCTCCTCTCCTCTCCTCTCCTCTCCTCTCCTCTCCTCTCCTCTCCTCTCCTCTCCTCTCCTCTCCTCTCCTCTCCTCTCCTCTCCTCTCCTCTCCCTCCTCTCCTCTCCTCTCCTCTCCTTCTTTTTCAATGGAAGAACAGAGAAAAAGAGAAAAGTGGGGAAGAAAGGCAAGATGTAATAAGACATACTTTCATGTATTTGTATTTAAAGAATCCCAGAATAATTTTCTACCATCCCCTGCAAAGCTGCTGAGCATTTCAAAAGCACCCACACATTCCAGTGGATGGGAATACTGTGGTCCATACCTGCCTGCCATTGATCTCTAATTCTACCATTATGCAATGAAAAATACCAATAGCAATAAACCAGAGAACTAGATGTGCCACAGACAGTCTTCAAACGGATGGCTTGGCGAGGGAGAGGAGGAAATGAAGCACTTAAATCTCTCATCAGATGTTCTGAAAATTATTTCAGCTGCTAAAAATGCTAAACAATTTTTTATTTCAAAGGGTATGTTCCAAAAATCTTCCCCTTTGATAATTGCTTTTTTTTTTTTATAAACCATCTGTCATATATTCCATTCCAGTCTCTGAGGGCCAATGCTCCCCTCCCCTGAGCCCAGCCCCCCCAGGTAAGGCTCTGGGTCCCAGCCCTTGTCCCAGCCTCCCACTACCAAATTATTGTTACCATGTGGCAGGAGTTGGGTGTAGAGGCTCAGTGGGCACAGGTCTTGCTGCTTTGGTTATCTTGCTCTGCATTTCTGCAGTTTGAAACCTTTTTTCCAGCTTTTTTTTTTTTTTTTTAAACAATTCTTAATATTTATCATGATTTAAACCTGCCCCCCAACATTTCTCAGTCCCTTGAAGCTGCATCCTTGGCCCTTTAACTATTTTCACATCCTGGTAACCTCAGTCAAAATGCTGGGATTTTCTTCTAATTCCTTCTTTTCTTGGAGGTTCCTTCAGTCACAAAACAGATTAAAAAAAAAAAAAAAAGAGCCAGTCTGCCTGGCGGGTTTGGCAAGGCAGAACTGACTGCTTTCTGCCTTGCTTTCTGCTTCTCCTTGCCTTTGTCTGCTGGAAGAAAACCTCTCCCAGAGCCCATGGCAGGGACACGGCCTCAGGGACTGCATTAGCCCCAGTAAACAGCAAAGGGGTGAAGATGTTTCTCCAGCAGGACTGGAGAGCATCTGGGGGCCAGGTGGGACCTGCTTTGGGAGGTGTGGTGGTGGCCCAAAGGATGCCAGCCCACAAGTTGGATGTCTAGGGGGTACCACCAGTGCAGAGGTTGTGTCCTTGCTGTGGTCACAACAGACTGGTGCCTCTGACTTTTGTATTTCTACAGTCCATTTTCAGCAGTGGCTTTGCCTGTGGTTTTCAGTGTTTTTTTCAGCCTTGGAGTACTGTGTCCAGTCCCCAACACAGGAAGGACATGGAGATGTTGGAGTGAGTCCAGAGGAGGCCATGGATATGCTTGGAGGGTCGGAGCAGCTCTGCTCTGAAAACAGGTTGAGAGAGTTCAGGGTGTTCAGCCTGGAGAAGAGAAGACTCCGGGGAGACCTTAGAGCACCTTCCAGTGCCTGAAGGGGCTCCAGGAAAGCTGGGGAGGGACTTTGGACAAGGGTAGGGAGAGACAGCATGAGAGGGGATGGATTAAAACTGGAAGAGGGCAGATTTAGGTTAGACATTAGGAATAAATTCTTTGCTGTGAGGGTAGTGAGACACTGGCCCAGGTTGCCCAGGGAAGTTGTGGCTGCCCCATCCCTGGAAGTGTTGAAGGGCAGGTTGGATGGGGCTTGGAGCAACCTGGGCTAGTGGGAGGTGTCCCTGCCCATGCAGGGGGGTTGGAACTAGGTGATCTTTAAGGTCCCTTCCAACCCAAACCAGTCTGTGATTCTGTGAATTCAGCTTTGCATTTCTAACACTCTGCACCGCCCCAGTACATCAATCCAACACAGCTATAACCTGGGCGGCAGCGAGTGTGGCCCCAGGACCGCGCCCGGGCACCGCTGCCGCGGGGGAGGAGGAGGAGGAGGAAGGCGCTTTGCTGCGCCTGGCCAGCAGCGCCGGCTTCCAGCCTTGGCGAAGGGAAAAGGCGCCGGCAGAGTGCCACCTCGTGGGGATGCCTTTTCCGGATTTCAGCCCAAAAAAGCCGAGCGAGAGGCACAGGGGTGCGGGGGGGAGGCGGTCCCAGGGGGGCGACAGTGCGGCAGCGGATGGGATGGATGGGATGGATGGGATGGGATGGATGGGATGGATTAGATGGCACAGGACACGATAGGAAGGGACGGAATGGGACAGTAAAGTTTGGGTGAGATTGAACGGGACAGGACTGGACGGGACGGGATGGGATGGGACGGGGCTGTTGGAGGCTCTTCCCGGGGTGTTTGGATCTGGCCCCTCCTGGGATGAGGCCGGGGCAGTGTTCCCCTATCCCAGCCCAGGTCCCGGAGGATTCTGGCCCCCCCGGGCTGTGCGGGATGGCAGCGCGGTGTGACACGGGATTAGCACTTCCCAGGCGAATTGTCAGAGGTGGCTCCTGGCACTGACAGATCAACGCTTGCTCAGGCGGGTTGTTTTTTTTTTCTCCAAAACAATGTTGTGAGAAGGTTTCAGATTTGCAAAATTGCTTTTCAATTTGGTGATGTTGTTGGAAAAATATTTGCTTCCAAATCAGTGTGCAGTGTAAAACAGAAGGGCTTAATGCTCGGTGCTTTGCATTACATGCTTTGCTAAGGAATGAGGAGTGCAGCTCCAGCAGCCTTTTCCCACTGCTAGGGAAGCTGAGCGCTCTCTGCAGAAAACAGGATGTTATTGCCTGACTTAATTTTCTTATGGGGTTAGGATCTCAGATATCACTCGAAAATACCAAAGCTTGTGCCATTCATTGACAGATTGATAGCCCACACTGTGATTTGTAATACTTTGGTGAACATCTTGAAATACTTATGTCCTGACTGAGGTAAGGTTTGAAAAAAACCCCCTCACATTTGCGTATTTTGTTACACTTTTTTAAGTGTTCTGGTTGATACTAATAGAAGGCCTTTGCTCACCCAAACAGTGCTGTGCCCAGCTGTGCTCTCCCCCGTGCTGCTCGGGGAGCTGGCACCTCTCCTTCCCACGAGAGAGCTGGGATCCAGGGCTGGGCAGGTGACAGGGGCAGAGAGTTTTGGCTGGACACAGCTCTACGACTGCAAACCCCGGGATGATGCTCCCTGGGGGTGCTCAGCCCCACCGTCCTCCCCAGCCTGGCAGCACTGGGATGCTCCTAGCTGGGTGCTCACACCCTGGAGCAGCTGGTGGAAATGGTGCTGGAGCTGTGCAACAGAGCTGACTTATCCTTATTGCCAGCTCTAAGACATGTTGCTTGGATAGATATGTTGAGGTCCTTGGGATTTTTATTTATTTTTTTTTTAAGTAAGACCTGTGAAATCTGATGATCCTAAAGGTCTCTTTTGACATTCTAGCAGCATTTTAAATGAATTTGTAGGGGGATACACAGTGGAGATAAAAAGCCAGGTTGCCTTTGGACATGCTGCAGCCATCTGACTGTGCTCAGTGAGGTTTTGTGGTGCCAGGGGACACCCAGGCTGAGCCAGCTGGGGGGCTGGGGGCTGGTACCTGTTATTAACTCACCCACAGGATCAGGAGAGCAAGCCCTGTGCCCTGGTGAGAAAGGGCTGAGTGGTGAGGCAGGACATGGCCATCCTGCCAGGGGAAAGCTGTCATGGTCCTTGTTTCTTCCCAACCTGACACGAGGTGCACAGCCTGGATACAGGCAGGGAAAGGCAAAGGCTTGGGGCATCCCTGTGCCTCCCCCTCTCCCTGGTGCAGTGGCTCTCTGGAGCTGCCCCAGGCACCCCAAGGTCCCTCACTCCTCTGTAGACTCAGCCTGGTCCTCAGCAGAGATGTCTGCCGATTCACCGTGGTCCTCTGAGGTCCCCATGGGCCCTGCCGAAGGTGCTGAGGGTCCCTGTGTCCTCCCACCCCAGTGAGCTTCTGCACATCCTCCTGCACGTGTCACAGCAAAGCAACACCAGCAGTTGCTTCCCACCCTGAGCTACTCCTGGCTGGAATTACTGGGCAGGTTTGATCCCTTGGGACATCACTTAGCAAAGCCATGCTCCCCAGCATGGGTGTGAGGTAGGTGTTTGTGTCACCTCTGGTCACACTGGGCTGACCTGAGCAGAGGGTGAGGAGCCACATCTGCTTCCACAAGGCTCCAAACATGCGTGCAAGCCATGACAGGTAACTTCCCCACTCCCCAGCAGAGGTTGGGGTCTGGAGCAGGAAGCCATTGCTTCCTGCTGGGAGTTTCTGAAGGAAAAGAGTTCCTCCTTCTCTGAGGGGAGACCTTCTCGCCCTCTACAAGTGCCTGAGAAAAGGTTGGAGTGAGGAGGGATTTATCTCTTCTTCCAAGAAACAAGCGACAGGACAAGAGGAAATGGCCTCAAGTTGTGCCAGGAGGGGTTTAGAATGGATCTTGGGAACAATTTATTCCCCAAAAGGGTTGTCAGCCCCTGGCCCAGGGGCAGTGGTGGAGTCCCCATCCCTGGAGGGATTTCCAAGCCGTGTAGATGTGGTGCTGAGGGACATGGGTTAGTGGTGGCCTTGGCAGTGCTGGGGGAATGGTTGGACCCAATCATCATAAAGGTTTTTTCCAACCAAAACAATTCTATGTTTCTATGATGATTCTGTGATTCTACAAACAAGTAATGGTTTGTAAACATTTCTGTTTGTGTAAGAAATGTAATGATGACAATTTCTGCTCCAGAGCAGCCCGGGCAGCACACCCACCTCAGTGCTCCCAGTCTCTGCCCATGGGTGCTGGTGACAGCAGCCAGCCCAGTCTCACCCGGGCTCAGCCAGGGCACAGGGACACTGCCATGGGCATGTAACCCCCAAAACAACCCCCCAACCCTATACCACACTGGACAGAGCAGCCCCTTCCATTCTGGGGCTGAATCTGGTGTTTAAAGTGGAAACAAACATGCCCCGTGCAGGCAGGTGTGTTGGGTTGGGGTGGTGCAGGGCCAGGACCTGGTGGTCTGTGGCAGAGCCCCGTTGAGCTGGCATGGGAGGGGGTGCCTGCCCAGCCCCCTGCATGGGAAGGGTTCCCTGTTTCCCTGGTGCCAGCAGCTGCAACTCCTCTGTTGGCAGCCAGCAACGTGCTGAGAAAATGGATCTATTGGTTTAAAAAAAAAAAGGCTATGGGGTGGCCAGATGTTCTGGGCACTAAACCAAAGCAGTTTAAGGGAGGGGGAGTTTGATGACTCCTCTGAAATCACATCAAGTTCTGGGGTTGTCTCTGCTCTGTGCAAGGAGCTCAGCCCTTCAGGGCATGCTGAGCAGCCTGGGGGCTGCAGAAGGCAGCTGCTGCAAGGAGGGGATGTCTGTGGATCTTCCTCTCCATCTGACCTGTGGCAATAAGCTGCACCTGCAGTAAATCTGCTTTTGCACTGGACCTCGACCTCTGCTCAGGGGACAGGGTCACTCTGGACAGCCTGGAAAGCCCTGGGAGCCGTGCAGGGCAGGTTGGCAGCAGTGCTGGCCGACCACTTCATGGAGCCACTCACTAAGAGTGTTATGTGAGTGCCTGATACTGGTGGGGGACACTGAACCCACCCTTCTGGGGTCCCAGGCCATCACACGGAGCTGTTTTGCCCAGTTTCCCTCCTGCCCTCATTGAAGATGCCCTTGGGGACAGGAACATCTCCTCTCAGTTACCAAGTCCTCTTGCACCTCTAATTCCTGGGCATTTTGCTGTATGTGACAAGAGCCAGGTCTGAGCTGGGCTTTATCCTCATGCAGGACTTAACCTCATTAGCTGGTTGCTCAGATTAAACCTCAGCACATTATGTGGCTTTTGGGGGAGTGCAGCCTGGTGGCTCCTGGAGATCAAAACCAGGAGGAGAGCAATTGTTGTGGGGGACCAGCTGTGCTTGCAGAGAGACCCTGGGCTATTACAGGGGGAGGTGAGAAAACCCGTCCCCTGGAAACATTGCTGGAAATATGGGGGAAAATATGGAAGTTTCCTTACACTTTCCTCTCCCTTCAGGTGCTGCACAAAGGGCAGGGTGAGAGACAGTGGGACAAATCCTCACCAGTTTCTCCAGGTTGTTCTTGGCCCAGCTCTTATTCTTTCCATCTCTCTCCTTCCTTCTCTCCCATTCCCAAATCATCTGGAGTTTTGCTGCTTGGTCCCTCCTATTCCCATTTCCAGCCATTCTTCTCAAACCACATGTATGGGTCTGTTTGCAAGAAGGGAGCCTTGCGTGACTCCTGGAAGAGCTGTACCCAATCAGCAGAAGAAAATTCAGCTTGAAAATGAATAGTTCCCCCTTAAGAAGAATGCAAATCAGGGAGCCTGAAGAATAGTGGGAAATCAAGTGTAAGTTAAGTCCTGGAAACTATTACCTCCTGCTGGTAGTTTAGGACTGTACAAGAGCCAAGTCCACAGACATCAAAGTATTTAAAAATTAAAATAAATTCAGCTCTCATGGGGCTGTAGGAAATGGGATGAGCTGGTGGAGACCCAACGTGGGTTTCTTCTAAAATGAGAAAAATAATATGTGAAGGAATTTTATCACATGAAATTGTTATACGCAGCCAACGCTCAATTTCAATGGTGGTTATAAAAATGACCCTCTGAACAACTATCACCATGGTAGCACCTTCACTTGGCTTGCTTTCCTGTGGACATGAGCAGCTGAAGAGCTACAGCAGCAACTTCTGTCCTGTGGGGCAGCTCGTGGCTCTGCACGACATCTCCACCACTGCCCAGGGTGCACGTCCAGGGCAGGAGGGGTACAGCAGCCTTGGAGTAGCCAGGGAGAAGCATCCTTGGAGCAGCCAGGTCTTTCTGAGGACTGCAAAAGCAGCCCAAGTCACCAGGCTAAACCAGAGACCACGATGGAGAAAATTAAGTCAGATGAAAACTTCTTTTGTCCTTTTCTTTATTGGTATCAAACAAGCAACTTAAAAGTGAAAAGCTTTTACATTATAAATAACTCAGCTGTTCAACAGGTGATTTTCTCTCATGAAAAAAATCTATTTATATGATTTTCTCTTTTTACCAGCTTTTTGAAATTGCTTTTTAAAATTCATTTTTCTTTTTGTGGGAAAACGTATTCTTAAAACATTATCCCCTTCCCTGCTTTTGGTTACCTGCAACCTGAGCAAAGTAGTGACTTGAGAGGATGATGGGACACTGGAAAACAGATCTAAGTAACCTGGACATAGTTATATGGAAGTGGTGATCAGGAAGTGGGATTAAATCCTCCATCCATTAATTCCCACCCTGAAGCAGAGCAAGTCACCACACATGTTCCTCCTGCCAGGAGCTGCTGCAGGCTGGGGTGGGGGGACATGGCCATATTCCTCATTTCTGGACATCATGGTTTGCAAGGCCAAAGGGAAGTTCATGGTTAAAGGCTTTCAAAAGCCATTTTACCAACATCTTGAAATACTGATACTCCAAAATTCCTAAATGCTGCACTGCACAAAGTGCAGTGGTAGGAATAACAGAGAGAGAACACTTGATAATTTAAATGGGTGACCCTAGAAATGAGCAATTGTTTTCTTGAACTCCCATTAAGGAGACATGCCTCCTACCACAAAAAGAAAGGGATATGTAGACACAAATGGATCTATGCAGATGTTAAGACACCCACCAAGTCCCAGATAAAATCCCCGTCCCTTAGACCAAACTGAGAGGGAAAATCTGGTCACCCTGATGAGCGTCCCCAGCAGCTCTGTGGAGAGATGGCAGAGCAGGTTACAAGCCCCAGCACTGCTCATGACAGGGACATTATCCATAAAGCATGTAATCCTATCCAGCCCTCCCGACAACAGTTGCACAGTACGCCAGAATTTTTTTAGGATATTTTCTATTTTCATCCGTGATCCCATGTAATACATAGTCTTGGCATTTCTTATCACTTCCAACCATGCATTTCTCAATTTTTTTTATGTTTGTTCCAAATTTCAGTGCTGTGCATCCTTTTTGCCTTAGACCAAAAGCATATCGCACATTCTCATCATTTTAATTAAACTAGGGCCAATCCAGGGCAAATGTTTGATTTTGACTCAAAAGGTGCATGCAAATCACAAATTCCATTTGACTGGCGGTGGGAAAGGCTCCCTGCTACATCCTTGCTGTGGCTGGAGTTGAGCAGTCTGCCAAATCCAGGGCTGCACATCACTTTAAAAGGTGTCTGTGCTTTAGAAATGAAAACCTGGATCCCTGCATGCGGGGCAGGCATTGTTTTTAAGATCCACAGGGAATTCCATGGTCTGAAGCTCAGATCTTCTCACTCGAGGCATCAACTCTCAACGAGCAAAGACTTCAGCATGGAAACCCGGTGGGATGTGTGTTAATTGTCTACTGAAACAAACTTTCCTAGCACAAAACCCTCCCTGGCTCTGTCTGATGTGACACCCCATTGCTGGGTCTGCTGAGGAGCTGCAGTGCCCCACACAGGCAGTGCCACCGTTGTCACCAGCATTGGCTGTTGCCATGGATGGTGCTTGTGAAGCATCTCAGTGTGTAGGACAGGCAGCTCCAGCCCAAAAGGCTCTGCATGAGCTGCCTGGAGTGTTCTTGGTGCCTGGTTGTGATGTTAGGCCACCCTGCAGCCGAAGGGTTGTCCCTCTTCCCCCGGTCACAGAGGCCATGGAAAGCCCTATGGTAGCACCACTTCCCCTGGTCACACTTGCAAAGGGCACAGATAGCACAGGCTGGGCTCAAACCTTCAAGAGAACCATGAACCAACCCATTATTTGCTTCTTTCTTACCTGTGAAACCCACAGGGATAGGCACTGCCCATAGTCAGGTCCTTGGGAGTCTGGTGACACCCTGACTGGAACAAAGCAGCACATCTCATTCCTTTGGTCCCAACAGGTCTTTTTGGACTCGGGGTTCATGTGGGTGGAGACATTTCAGTAGGTGTTTAAGCATTCAACCCAACATCAGCAGGAGAGGAATCAGCTGGAGCTGAGGGGAAGGTTCAGTGGGAAAACCTGGGGGGTGCAAAGGGGCCTGGGTGGGGGTCCCCACTGCAGTGTGCATCTCCATGGGGGGCTGCTGAGGGCTGGCGCTTCAGCCTTCACAGCCAAATTCCCAGGAAGCAAAGAAAAGTGGGAAAGTGATCAGGATGCACTGGCAGTGGTACCTAGTGCTGGCACAGTCCTCTCTCTGGTGGGTTTTCAGGCCCTCGGCGCCATCATTTTCCTTCCCTGAGTGTTTTCCTCGGGATCTAAATGTTTTTTTCAGACAAACTGTATTTGAGTTATTTATTGATAGTGTATTTTCACATGAAAAAAAATCTACAGGGTTGTAATTTGGATGTAATGTTCCCCAAAAGCCATTCAGGCAAAATTTCTTTTTAACTGTGGCTAATTACATATACTCGATTGCTCAATACCAAAAATAAGAGCATCCAATGTAATGTTTATTATTTCTCTCACAAAGGGGAAAAATCATAAATTCTTTCTAATGGGATCTTTAATAATAAAAAAGAACATAATCATTACTATCAAAAGATGTATGGCTTCCATGGGGTTTACTTACCAGCATTTTGTCTGATTACATCTCTGTTACACTCACAGCATTAATTATTGGAGACTAATTAGGCGAAATTGCAATGTAAACCCTAATGAAAACTGGTCTCACCAAAGCCCCGACTCTCTTTGCTGCCTCCTTGCAGCGAGGAGAACCTCGTGCTTGCAGCAAAGAGCAGATCTCACCTGGCCATTCCTTTGTCCCTCCCAGCCTTCTCCCAGGGCTGGGGGGGCTGGTGCTGCTCACCCACCCACCAGCCCTTTGGTGGCCCCAATTTGCCTTTGGTGAAACGGGGCGGGTCTATTGGTGGTATGAGGTGTTTGCCAGCTTTGCAGGAGCCATGCAGGGCTCTCCTCTCCCTTTGGTGAGCACTCCTGAGTGTTTTCATTCCCTCGGGCTCCTCCTGGACCCCCCTGGTCAGGGCGAGCCCCCCACATGGCAGGTAGCCCGCCTGCAATGTGACCTCCTCCTTCCCAGCTGGGCTGGGAGTGCTTGCAGCATCCCTGATGTGCTTGCTCAGCTAAACAGGGTCACAAATTTCTTCCTTCCCAAGGGGCAGCTGTCCTGGGATACAACCTTTTGCAGGATAGCTGAAATGCAGGGAATTTCTGCTCATTTGCACAGTTTGTGAGAAGTAGGGAAGCATGGAGGAGAGATTAGCCACCTCCGTGCTGAACTTCAGCTCAATATGTTCTGCTGGCTCTCTGGCTCTGCTGTGGGGATAAATGAAAGGAAAAAAACCCAGGAAACTGCATTGCTTCTTTTTTTTTTTGGGCAATAGATCCTTGTAATTAATTTGCAGTATCTCTAATTTTAGCTTGGCAGTGACATGAACATACATCTCAAAGGATCTCGAGGCTTCTTACAAGCTAAGCAGAGATGACTGCAGTGCAGACCAGAGCACAGAGCAGAAAAGCTCTTTTATGTGCAGCAGTTTCTCTTCCTCTCTTGACATAAATGAAGGGGACAACGTTCACCTGAACACCACCTTTTCCCCTCACAGAGCTGTGTGATACACCAAGGCTGTACCTCCTCAGGAGATCTGCCTTGCCCAGTGGTCCTGTCAATGGTCAGACCACGTGGAGAAGGGAGCAGAGATGGATGTGTGGTGAGGATCAGAGGAGTTCCCTGGTGATGGTGGCTTGGCCAGTGCAGATTGACCTGCTCATGTCTTGCCCTGCATTTGGTGGGCACCGAGGGGAGCCCCTCACCTTCCCCTCCAACAAGTTTGCAGGGATTTTGCTCACTTTCCTTCACCCACCTCTCCCCTAGACTAAACAAGGCAAACTCTTCCAATCTTCCCTCTGAGGTCTTTTTGTCTGGCCACAGCTGGTTCTGGCTGCCCCCAGGGGTGCCACCAGCAGGTCCCCAGTCCCCAGGCATGGTGCAGGGCCAGAGCCTGCTGCTGGTGGGACCTCCTGGGGCCTCTTGCAGCTCAGGGCTCCTTCATGTGCCCACACGTGACGTTCCTGTTTGTACAGCCCGGGACAGGGGCTGCTTTTTCTGCAACAGGATGACATTGTGTACTCAGCCCAGACACAACCCAGATTGCTTTCCTTGGAAAGCCTCCCTTGTATAATGTTTTCCCAAATAAAAATAATCATCACTTGAAGCTGTGTCCTTTCTACTTTCCCAGGGAGGCACATCTGAAGGGTTTTTTCCCTTCTTTCTTTTTTTTTTCCCCCAGAGCTTAACATTTTTCCCCATCATCCATAGCCATTAATATTGCCCAGAGATGATCTTCAATACATCCCTCTCCACCAGAGTGATGGCTTCTTCTTCCTATGCATTTCACTGGGCTTTTCGTATCAATCCCATCTCATCTGGCTAAAAATAAATGTGGAAACTGGGATTTCTGTGCCTAGCTGGGGCTGACACAGCTGCCATGCAGATGTAGCTGCTTTGCAGTTTTCCTGTTTGGAAAATGGGTGCAGCTGAATCTGTCTGGAGCACAATTATTAGCACAAATGGCTGCTGCAGGGGCTGCAGCACCTATGGCTCCTCTGGCATTTTCACACACTGTTCCTTGATGCACAGGCTCCTATTTTTGCAGGTTGAAGGCCAAAAGTTACTTTTCACAGGAAATAAGTTACAGGAGTGTAAAGGACAACCCCTTTTTATGTTTGCTAGAGATCCAGCCTTGTGTGTTGCTTATGTTTTCCCATTCTTTTCAGGCAGTCACGTTCATTAGCATCTCAAATTACTTGTTATTTGGGTAATGATAATTCATTTTGAAAGGTTTTCTGAATTTCCAGGTTTTAGACAGAAAGGAATTACTGTGTATCAGGAGAAGTCCTTGTTCCAGGCAGGAATGCAATTCCAGTGCTGATAGATCTTTACAATACCTCTTTATGCACCCAATAATAAATACTTGGTGGGAAGACAGGGCTTTGAGCCCAACCTATGACAGTTGTACCTGGGCCTGTACCTGGATCCTGGACACTGTTGGAGCACATTAGAGCACAGTCTACTTCATTAGCTGCTTAATTCCTCAGGTAACCAGAATAAGAAGAATTTCACCTCATTCTTAATACCTACAAACATGGTGGGCACCTAGGCTTGATTTCTAATCCGTGGAGAAGAAATAAGTACTTCTGAGGCACATTTTATCTGCCATGGTTTGGTACCTACTTCAGGATAAGATCAGCTGGGGAGCTGTTGGCTGCTAAATGCCATCCCTGAAGTCTGCTGGCAGCTTGGCTTTCGGCAGAAAAGTTCTCAGAGTTCATAAAAGTGTGTTTTAACTGTGTTTGTGCAAAGACATAGCACTTGGAGCAGGACTTTTTGCAAGGGCAGAGAGTGATAGGACAAGGGGGAACAGTTTTAAACTGAAAGAGGGGAGATTTAGATGAGATCTAGATTAGGAAGAAATTCTTTCCCGTGAGGAAATTACCAAGTTGCCCAGAGAAGCTGTGGCTGCCGCATCCCTGGAAGTGTTCAAAGGCAGGCTGGATGGCACTTGGAGCAACCTGGTCTGGTGGGAGGTGTCCCTGCCCATGCAGAGGGGTTGGGACCAGGTGATCTTTAAGGTCCCTTCCAGCCCAAACCAGTCTGGGATTCCATGATTGTATGATTTTTGGGTTTTGCTGGTTTTGTCATGCAGAAACCAAGGGAAGCTGTCACATCCCCAACTTGGCAAAGCTTTGGTTGACATGAGATCCTGACAAGCATCTGGGTTCTCCTTGAAATCCCCACCAGAAGATGGAATAAGGAGGTCACCAACAGTAATAATAACACCAGCTATCACTAGTTACCATGCAACATGTATGGTAGGGACTGAGGGCCACTGATAATTACTGCACAGCTTTATTGGTAGTTCATTAAAAATAGATCCAAAGATGCCATGTAACCATTACTTCTGTTTGTAACCAGGATTTTACTCTGGTGGACTCTCTGTACCTCTGGTCACACAGCCAAGCAATTTATTCTCCTGTAGTCCTGCTCTGTCCCTGTAGGCCAATTAAGCAGCAATACCACCTGATGAAAGGAGCACATGATGAAGCCACATGTCTTTGCTGCAATCAAGGCAAGTCATCACTTCTGCTGTTTATTTCTGATCTTCCCCATGGATTTCCTGGGAGGGTTTTGCCCTGTGAATTATAGTTTGAACCTTTTAATTTATGCAGAGAAGATGATTCTGTGAAAGATAATATCGTGCAATTATCTACAGTTATTACTATAATAGTGAAATGGTGATCTTAATAATTATACTACTAAAGCTAGCATTTCATTAGAGGAGGACAGCTCTGCCTCTAACGACGCTCTTGGAGACACTGGTGCTGTGATTTGTTAATTGCACTCGGAATCAAGTACAGATTCAGTGACCATAAACTCTGCTTCCTGGAACATTGTTAGATCATAAACTCCCTAATAGCAGGAAGTTTTAATTATGAAGTGCCTTCTCTTTACAATAAAGATTTCTTGGTGTGACTGGCAGTGTGCAAGCACCAGAAGTCCAAGGGTGAGCTGGTGAGCTCCAGTGGGAGCTGCCCCATCTCCCACTCAGGTGTAGCAGCATCAAAGCCTTCAGCCTTGGCTGCTGCTTCTAGGCTCAAGAGCATGGCACTGCCCTGTAATGCATCCAGCAAATTAATAAAACAGCCATGGAGGCTGGGAGATGATGGTGCTGGCAGCTTCTGCCAAAAGAAAAGCTATGCATGCTTATTCTGAAATTGTTCTGCTTAGAAAGTAGGTTGGAGGCTGCAGCTGGCGGCCAAGGGTGTCTGTGAAATTAGTGTCATTCCCATGAGGAATGCTGTGTGCTCCTCCTCTTGCTGGGGACCTCACGTCCCTTTTCTATGTGTGAGAATTGGAAAAAAAAAATTAAAAAAAAAAATTGAAATGTATGGTATCATCCTGAGGGAATCTGAGGTTTCTCAGGAGGTTCTGTGGGCAAACGGGTGGAAAGGAATATCCAGGCCAACATGATGGGTCCAAGGCACAGGGGCAGGCTGGTGGCCTGTGCCCACTGGCTGCCCACCCATGCAGTTTGGCTCTACTCCCCTGGGACTGGTTTGTGCCCAAGACCAGCCCCTGGGAAACAGTGACCACTCTGCACCCAGAGCCAGGCAGAATCCCAACCGGAACTTACACACCCCACCTGCTGCCCTGTCCGGTAGTCCCAAGGTTTTCTTCTCTTCCCCTCTCTTTGTGGAATTAAATAAAAGACAAAAAGGGAAGGAAGAGGCATTCCCTGTGGCTGGTGTGAGCTGCTTTTCTCTTTTCAGCACTGAAAAGGCTGTTTACAGGGGTGTATATTTGGGAACAGTAATTAAGTGAAGAATGGGATAAACAGAAGAGCAAGCAGCCGTTTTCCTCCAGCGTCCATTCACTAGAGCTCCTTGTTCCCCCTTGGCGAGTTACATCATCATCTCTGCTGCATTTTTTCATCATTACCTAAGAAGATTAACAGCTCTTGGATGCCAGCATGATTTTAAAAGTCCGGTCTCTCCATAGTGTGTGTTCTGATTGTGTAATTCCCTATTCAGTTTCTCTCAGGCTTCCAGGGGGGAAGAGATCTCTTAGAGAAGTGCAGGCAGGAGTGAGATTTCCTGCCAGATATCCTTGTTGGAGGGTGTGTGGCAGAACTCTTCACCCTCATGAGATTTGCATGAAAGCCATTGCTGAAGTCCTCTGGTCCCCAGGCTGTTAGGATCATACATATTAAGTGCAGAGAAAATAATAAGGAATAAAGACAGGAAGTTTATTTGCAGCAGGTGACTTTGTGGGTGCCTTCACAATTTATTGTGGAAATACCGTCCTAAAACATACTTTAAGTGTGAACAAGACTTAGTTTCATGGAAAAGAGCAGTGGTCCTCAAAGGTCTGTGCCAGGGAAGCTCCTGTCCCTGCATCAGTGTCTCTGGGATCACTGGCACCCAGTAGACCTTCCCACACACTTCCTGGAACACCCTGATCTTACTGAAAACCTCTTTTTGTTCTGAGAATTTTTATATTCAAATTCAAGGGCAGGTTGGATGGGGCTTGGAGCAACCTGGTCTAGTGGGAGCTGTTCCTGCCCATACAGGGGGGTTGGAACTAGATGAGCTTAAAGGCCCCTTCCAACCCAAACTGTTCTGGGATTCTATGATATTTCCATGGCACAGAATTTCTGTAAATCCAGACGAGATGAAAGTCTAATTGTCCGTAAGGCCAGTGCCTCAGGCAGCCTGTGCAGCCCCCCAGCATCACCAGACATGAGGCCCTGACAGAAGCTCCCCTCCCCAGGGCTATTAGAACTAGGATTTGTGCCCTCGAGTTTCAGAGATGTGGAGGAAACTCCTCCTGCAAGTCTCTTCCGTAATTCCTTCAACTCTAGCTAAGAAAGATTGTCCCAGTATTGCATATTCCCAAGACAAAAAATTCCCCATACTGTGGTTTTGAAAACCCCTTGAGCAGGCAAGAGAAATTACTAGGCCCATGGAGCGTTTTTACAGAATCATCACTTCTTGCCAGCTCCCAGCCAGGCAATAAAACACAAACAAAACCCCTTGTGTCACCAACACCCTGGGGTGTCTCAGAGGTACAGAACAGTACCTGGGGTATCAAAGGGCAGAGAGCCTTCAGAGGAGAAGGCAACCCAGCAAAGGGGCTGCATCTCAACCTGCTGGCTTTGTTGTTTCTTGGTGCTTTCTAACCAACTGCTACACGGGTGGTGTGGCTGTTACACACCTGTTATATACAGACTGTGTACTATGGATTCTGTGTGTGCACAGAGGGAGAGGATCTGCTACGGTTAAGGTGATTATTTTAACGTTGTCATCCTGCTCGCCTCGTTGATATGTATATTTTAAGATGACTGTTGATATTATTGGTTTCCTCTTATGATCTTTGAGCCTTTTTCTGCTGATAACAGAGTGTAGGACCAAGCCACAGGGAATTATTGGAGTGATTTTCCTGTGTGTGTCACTCATTGGAGTGACCATCCTGTTCTTTCCGTGGTAAGGTATAAATGAGGATTTATACATATTGTCAGCAATGTATAATCCTCCTTCCCTAACCTGGCTGGCAGCTCCTATCAGCACGTGCTGCCAACAGGGAGAAGTGTGTGGAGTCAGCAGGAACGGCCAATGTGCAATATGTAAAAATAAATCAGTAATAGGGAAAGGAAAGAGGTTTAAAACTTGATGATGTGGCTCCAGAAGAATAGTCCTCAGCTAGGTAAACCCCCCCCTCCATCTTGCCCACGCAGGCTGCGGGCGGAGGCAGTGGCTGTGCCCTCGGGGGGTGGCAGCAGCCCCGTGCCCGGGAGGGCTTGATGGGGAGGCTGATGGCTGTGGAGAGACTTGTTTTTGAGCAGCTTTATTCCCTGACCCGGACTTGCTGTGGGTGGAGCAGAGAACAGGACAGTCCCTGCCCTGACACAGGCTTTGGTTGGTGCCTCGATGCCTCTGCAGCTTCTCCCTCCTCCTGGGCAGAGAAGCAGCCCTGAGCGCTGCGGCCCCTCGGCGCCGCGTGTAGGTACGTTGCTGCTGCGCACGCAGGCAGATTGTCCACCAGATGGTACAGCCTACTCTTTGAGAAATATTTGAAAGGGCAACAAAATACAGCAGGAGCCATTTGACAGTCCACATGGTTAGTGCAAAATCAGCCAAAAAATCGACTCCACTGGAAGCACAGCCAGTGCCGGGCAAAGCTGGAGGTGCAGGACCCAAACCTTCAGAGATTCATGGAGTCATGGAATGGTTTAGGTTGGAAAGGACCATAAAGATCATCTAGTCCAACCCCTCCCACTAGACCAGATGGCTTAGTACAAGCGTTGCTCTCTTCTCCCATTCCTGGTCCTCTTTCCTACCTGGGATCTCTCTCCTGCAGCACCCTGGGTGTTTGGGATGCCTTTAACTCAAAGCACTCGAGTTGCACTGATCACATCTGGACCATGCAAACCCACCAGGTACCAAAATTCCCCCGGACTTCTGCTCCAGTCTCTACCAAGGCTGATGGAGCTGGAAAAGGGAAAGGAAACAGCAGCCACAAAGGGATTCCTCCCCTGGGCTCTGCTGCCTCCCATCCACCAAAAGCGATTTACTCATCACACCATTTGTGCAAGAGGAGCCCTTTCACTTCTCAGCCACTGTGTTTCCTCACCCCCCGGCCCCCCATGCTGAGCCTGGAGCTCTCTCACCCTGGAATTATGCATCTCACCCCAAAGAAACATGTACCCTGGCACCATGGCTTTCACCAAGGAAACCCTGGGTGTAACACAAAGCATCCCACACAGTTTCCTTTCCCACTTTCCAAGCACATGCAATGGAAAAGGAGGGAACAGCCATAGTGGTGAAAAGGAGCTGCCTGCTGAGGTAAAGCCACCTCCTGTGGTTCCTCTGGAGCAGGGAGGAGCAAACAGGGCCATCACCCATCCCAACAGCAGCATTGCTGTCCCCTTTCACAGCCAGTGGGGCTGGTGGCACATCCTGTGTCCATAGGGGCAAGGAGATGGCAGGGGAGGACACATGCCCACCTCCCCAGCCTGGACACAGGCGTGTCCTCATACAGAACAAAGGGCCAAGACATGGCATGTAGGGCCATGGTTTAGTGGTGGCCTTGGCAGAGCTGGGTTAACAGTTAGACTTGATAATCTTAAGGGTCTTTTCCAACCAGAACAATGCTGTAATTCCAAGAAAGGGGTGACCAGGTGTCTGAACTGGACCCTGGCAAGAGCTGCTGCACTGCCACTGACAGAGGCACAATCTCTGCTGCTCCAAAGCTGACATCTTCAGGTGGCTCATAGCAAAAATTCACACTGCTGCTAACTGTGCCTCCTAGCCGTGCTGTAAAGTAAATTAATTACTGCAACAGAACTAATAATAACAGCTCGGGCAGAATAGGAGCAATATTCTGGTTTACCATCAGAGCCTGTGCTGAGACTTTTGCCTCTCTGCTGCCCATGAGTGCAACCCGGCAATTGCTGACTGTAACATTTCTATTGTATAGTTTATGCTAAATATGCATATCTTAATTGCATTAGTCAAAATAATTAGCTAATATATTTTTGCATAATGACGAGGTAAGCAAATATCACCGTAGCTCAGTGCTTCTTGCATGAGTAAATTTGGAAAATTAATAGACTCCCAATTTCCTAATTATCTGTCTCCTATTCCAAACTCAAACAATGAAATGCTATTGCACACTCCTGGGCATCTTGTAATTTAGTTTGCACCTTGAAAATTTTAAAGCACCTGTTTTTCTTTTCTCTTTTTTTCCCCCTTTTGAAAAGGAAACATGAACAATCCTTCCTTCCCATCCCTGGCTTAGGGAATGAGGCTGCTGTGCTCAAAGTGGAGGATCACCAAGCTCCTGAGCTTCCTAATTTCCAGACAGAGCAGGAGGAGGAATTAGTATAGAAGCATCTTAGACTTAAAAATATATGTTGAATTGGAAAAGTATTAGATGTTAATTTTTTAGAAAGGGAAAATGGACAGTAATATCTATTGGGCATTTCATAGAATTGTAGAATAATTTTAGGTGGAAAAGACCTTTAAGATCATCAGGTCCAACCCACTGGCTACTTCTGGGGGTGGATTGTTTCTGCCTGTGTGCTTTCAGAAGTGCTGGTCTGGAGTGTTCCTAAACCACTTAGAAACCCCACAAAATCCTGAGGTTGTGCTAAAAAAGAAGTATTTTCCCAGTAAGAATTTTTGTGCCCCTCTAATTTGCCAATTTTTATTTCTCTTGATGTAACATTTAGCTGTTTCTTTTTCCCTGGGGAAAAAGGCAGTGGCTGAGATGGTGGCTACACAGCCACGGTGCCCTGGGAGGGGTCACCAGGCTGGGGAATGTGGTTGCCCCCAGTGTGGCATCTACCACCCACCTGCAGCCCATTCCAGCCTCATGGATGCCAAAGGCAGCCAGAACCGGCCAGCAACCTGGACTGCCAGCATGCCAGAAGGGCTCCCAGCACCCAGCTGGAGCTTGAGCAGAGCTGATCCAGGCTGGGAGATGGATGCAGGATGGGAGAAGGATCTGGGCTGGGAGACGGGTCGAGGCTGGGAGATGGATGCGGAATGGGAGATGGGTCTGGGCTGGGAGAAAGATCTGGGCTGGGAGATGGGTCCAGGCTGGGAGATGGATGCAGGCTGGGATACAGGTCCAATCTCAGTCAGCACGGGGGAAGGTGCCTGGGCACGGCACCTGGCAAACACAGGTGGGTGGATGGATGGATGGATGGATGGTCCTCTCCCGGCCCCGACCGGCGTTGGCACAGAGCCATTAGTCCATGGATGGACCCGCGGGGTCTCCGCGGCGTGGCCAGCACCGCTGGGACTCCAGGGAAGGCGATGAGGAAGCGACGAGGAGAGCTCCCTGCTGTCCCCTCCCTTCCGCAGCCCCTCCCGCCCGCTCGGTGGCCCCGTGCGGTGTTTCCCCGCGGCGGGGAATGCCGCAGCCGCGACGTGTCCCAGGTCTGGGTGCTCAGCCTCAACCGGGGCTCACGGGCTGTCCCAGCCTCTGCATTAACGTGCAAATTGCGCGGGTCGGAGCGGGCCAGGCTGCGCAGCTGGGGAGTTAATAAACACGGGTCGTTACAGGAGCAAGGCCGCTGGAACGGCGGGGCGTCCCTCCCGCAGACCGCAGGGAAGGGGAGACCCGGGAGCATCCCCCAGTCGGACCCACAGCTGCAAACTGGATTTTCCTGGAACTTTTTCCTCGCTTTGTCGGGAAGGGGCTGCAGACACAGGCTCTGCGCTCGGCAGGGACCCCTCCGCAGCCGCGGGAGCTGCGCCGACTCAAAGGCAGGTTATTCCTTCCCTTCCCAACCAGGAAGAGAATTTTTTTTCCCCACTTTTCTTTTAGCAACAGGAGGTTTTTTTTTTTTTTTTTTCCATTAACCTGTTCATTCTCTGCCCAGCTCCCTTGCTGCCCCGTGCCTGGGCTTGGTTTGTTCACAAAACACAACACTGCATTTTCTTTAAACTGCCCCTGTTGGTGGCCATCTTTGGGCTGGGTTTGCCTGGATGTTAGAGGTTGGAAATCCAGGTAGGAATGGAACTGGCAAAGGAGAGACAGAGGGGCTGAGAGCCCCGCCGTGCCAGCACAGTGCCACCACCACGTTGCTCACAGGAAGCTGCAAGTCCCGGCCAGCTTGTGAGATGGCAGAGACCTGCAGGACCTCTGGAGTCCAGGGGCTGCTCCATGACTCTTTAAGTGCCCCTCTGGCTTCAGAACCCAGTCACGTCCTGGAAATTTGAGCAAAATGGCTGGAAAGATGCGTCTGGGCCCTGGAGCAGAAATCCCTGGCGCTTCCACAGGGGGTTGGTGGCCCCTGGCCAGGGGCCCCACAAATGGGGTTTCCAGGGTGGCATGAGGAACCCGGTGCCTTTCTTGTCACTTTATGCAAATGTCAGCACTTCCTCGGGCACACAGCGGCAGCGATGGCGGCGGGTTTAACCTGTGTTTGGTGTATCACTGTCAGTAACTGTCTCGTGAAACTTCTGCAATATAAATGAACCAGCTGGTATTAGGAAAAGTGTGAAGATCTTTTTTTTTTCCCTCTCCCTCGGCTGGGGGAAGGGAAGGGGAGTGGGTGTGTTGCAAGGTTTGTCACATAAAGCCGAGAGATTTGGTGGCTGTGAATATGGTTTTAGTAGAGTTCAGGCTATTATTATTTTTCTCTACCATGTTTCAGGAAACCTGCAGATCTGGTGGCACCTATTTGCTCAGCAGCTGTTCTTAACCCTTGGGGCCCATTTGCATTTTGCAAACCCTCTCTTCAGGGGGCATCAGTGGGGAGTGGGGCCACACCACCCAGCCTGGCTCCTTCTCCCCCTTCCCTTCATTCCACCATCTCCCATGGCTGCCCCTGCACCCCTGCCTCCAACATCCACCCCCAGGTTGAGTCTGGGGCTAAACCAAGGTGTGCCTCGTGCTTTGAAACCAATGGTGAGAAAAGGTTCTGATTTACTCATCCTTCTCAGTGAGATGGAGGTGGATTGAATCCTTGTAAAAACATCTGTCATGCACTTATTTATCTGTTGACATGATCACCAGAAGAATTCAAAGCCTGAGGAATAGCTGTGCAACAGGAATGGTGCATTGTGGGGGTTGTCTACAGGAGGTCATTGTCGCTCCTTGATGTCAGGCAGTTCCTGTGAGATCCTCCTTCCACCTTCTCCCTCCCACTGCTTGGAGTTCTCACAAGTTTTTCTGGGGGGAGTGTGCAATGGGGGAGATGGGATGTGACATTTGCAGCCTTTTGTTTGCAATCTCAGCCAGATTGGAAGCAATCAAAAGCCATTTCCATCTGACTCTCGCCCCTGGCCTGCTGGGAGCCAGCCGGGGGTCAGGCAGCAGCTCCTGCTGCACTCTCTGCCTGCCAGTCCAGGAGGGCAGAGGAGAAGAAGCAGATGCCATCTTGCATGTCCACCTGGTCCTTCAGAGGGCAGGGCTGACTTCAGGCATCCCCTGGCGGTGGGGATGGAAGGGTTAGAGCCCTTTGTCCTGGGAGAAATGACATTATATATTTCTCAAGGGACAACTGGAGGTTGTCCCTGATCCAACTCCTGCTCTCACATCCTCATCATAGCAGGTTCCTCAGGTGGGACAGGGTGGCTTCACCAGTTGCTTGGTCGGATACCACCATGCAGAGCTTCTCGTGTCCCACCACCCCTCAGCAGGGGGTTGCAGCAGTGCAGGGCAATGAGCATCATCTCCAGCTCTGCCCTCCAGAACCCAGTGGGTTCAGGTGGAACCAAGCTCACCAGGACCTTGCCTGCAAAACCAGTTCATGCCACAGCCCCCCAGTGCCCAGCTGCCCCTGGCTCTGCTACGAGGAGCACATTCCTCCTGCTGCCACAGTGAATCCCAGCAGTGCTGTCCCTGATTTAGAGCCAGCTGCTCTGTTTTCTCAGAGTTGAAAATTGTACTGTCAGCAATATCACAAAAGTGATTTCTTTATCAAAGGTCATTACCAATTATTTTGTAAAGAACTGACGCTTCAGTAATTACCCGATTTTATCTTTTTTTTATGTAGGTCATTTATATTTCATTATTGTCATGTTATGGCCTATCTGCTTGCAAAGAGGCATATATTAAAACCAGCAACTTCGCCTTAGTGTCAGAATTATTGCCATATATTTCATTTGCCATTTTATCTACTGTTCTGGAGAAGATCATAGCTTGTTAGTTAAACTGTTATATAAACTAACACACAGACACACACATATGCATCCTCCTCTCCCAAGAGTTGCCCTCTGGATTCCCACCCTCTTCCCCACAGAGAGAGCAGTAAAGAGTTTCCTGCCTTGTTATTTTTAAATGCATCTTGTGGCTGGTACCTGGCTGGTTTTCCATCATATCCCCATGAGAGGAACCCCACTGCCACCTGCAAGGGGGTGCTGGAGCTGGCAGCTTGTCATTCCCTGTGGGATGGTGATCCCAGAGGGTCCCTGAGGCTGGGTGGCACACAGGGGTTGGAGGAGGCAAGTCACTGGGCAGGAGCCAGCACCAACCCTGGCTCCCCAGCCTCCTGGTCCTGCCCAGACCTCCTCTGTTCTGCCCATGGTGCCTGCACCACTCTGATGGGAGCAGGTCAGGCCGATGGGATGTTTATTACCAGTGCTGAGGGAATCATTTGGAGCAAAAATTGATATGATTAATTATGTCTTATATAACTCACAGGATAACCACAGGGAGACCCTGGCTCCCCTGAACTTGTGTGCTCCATTTTTGGGGTTGCTCAAACCTGTGTCTCCAGCCCTGTGCATGGACTGCTGGAGCTCTGCAGGAGCCTGTCACCCTTGCTGCAGCTGGAAGGAGGGAGTTTTTGTTGGTGAAATACATCACGAGGTCTTACCTCCATGCCCTTTGGATGGGAGGCATCCATGGACATCTCTGGAACATGACCCACCTCAGACACACAGAAGGGTGTCTCTCCAGAGATACCTGTCCACCAGCTCCACTGGGAGTTAAGTAGACCCAAGCTTTAGGTGCTGGATAACCAGTGATGAGAGACAAGTCCTGCTTCATGTGTCACTTCCCTCATGGAGAAACTGTCCTTAACATACAGGCAGGATATCAACAAAGTTTCTTCCCAGGACTTTACGTGTGCCTGCACTTGACAGTGGAAGCCTTTCAGTTTCCTGATGGAGCATCCCATGGGTGTGCAGACAAATAGGGAAACAGCTCCACACGCAGATGAATTTATAGGCCCAGCTGGGAAATATCAGCTAAAAACACCACCAGCAAACCCAAGAAAGCCAGCCCCAAACCCCCAGATAGAGGGGAAGGCAGGGATATCAAGTGCAATCTGTTCTTTCCATGCTGCTTGCTCTATTATTAACCACCATTACTTTTATTTCTTTTCTCATCTCATGGATTAGCAATTCCTTGAAGAAATTCCTGGGTTTGTGAAATACGGATTTGTTAGATGGAAAGAAAACCAGGCCAAGTTCAAGACTTGGGAGCCATGTGAGCATCACTTGAAGACGTCCAAGCCCTGCTGAGGTGCCTGATCTCCCTGTGAAAAGCCCCTGGCTCCCACTGGCACTTGGTTCTGGTCAGCTGTTGTACAACAGACTCTGAGCAGGAGAAGGATCCGTTGGTGACTTGGTCAGCTAGAACAGGTGACAAGTGGCTCAGTGGTTGGTGACCTGTGATACCACGGGGCTCTTTGGGCTCTTTCCCTCCTGCAGAAGCTCAGCTACTGGCCAGAAATGGAGTGAGAGGCAGGAGCAGGGACATAGTCACACACCTGGGGACCAGGGCTCCAGCTTGAATCCACTACCCAAGGATGTGGCATTCCAGGGGTTCAGGACAGACATTGCAGAACTCTGTTCAATGTATTCAATTCATCCTCATTAAATCCTGGAGGGCTTAGAGACCGTTCTGTTGTTTATCAGCTGGTTTTACTGTTTGTCACGACTGTCTCCTCCACATATGTAGGAATGAATAAGAAAGGGAAAATAATTTTGAAAACTCATAGCTTATTCGGTCCATATACATAATTGCTGGGTTTCTTCAGATAAGAACATAGAACAAAATGTAGGTTTTTCTCAGGCTAAAAAGCAAGCAAGGGAATCCCCGTCCTGCCTCCCTTCCCTTTTTGCAGCATCTTCCCTGTTAGTGAAGGCAGATGGATTCATCTCAGGATCAGGGGCTTGGGATGGGGGTTTCTCCCTGTCCCTGCAGACAAGGCTCACCCAACGGGGTCCACATGGATTTTGGACACCCAGGGGAAGCACTGAAATCCATGTTTGCTGCTGGAAGATGCTCAGTGTTGGGATGTCGGTGGCTGGAGGGAGAGGAGGGGAGAGCTGGAGAGAGGGCAGTTTCTGCAGCTAATGACAAATCAAAGCCAAACTCTGGCAGTAAGCTAATTCTGTAATGGGGCTGTCTTGTGGCATCATTTATGTTTCCCCATTGCCATAAGAGTACTTTAATAATCTGCATAGCATTTAATTATAATTCAGTTACCTGACATAAGTAATTCCAGTGCCCTTTAATATAACAAATCTCCGGTGTGAAATATCTGGTTAATAAGACCTGACAGGTGGTTGTTATTATTCTGCAAACCTGGCTGGCTTCAACTGCGCCCGTGCTGGTGAGGGGAGAGCTGGGGCTGCCAAAGGGGGTGGAATGGGGCCTGCTCCAGGATCCCCAGTGCCCTTGGAGCCACCAGCCTGCCCTGGAGCATCACTGAGGAGCACCAGCCCCACCCAGGGGCAGTGGGTGGTCCAGACCCTGCCACCCAGAGCTGGAAAGCTGTGTCCGGGCTCACAGCACCCCTGTGCTCTGGTTGCCGTGCCTGGCTGAGCAGAGTAAGCTTAGGCTGTAGGATGAACATGCCAGTGAGTTAATTAGTAGCAATAATGATTTATTTTCTTAAGTGTCAGAGCACGCCGAAGAGGAGGATGCCTGAGACCAGCACCTCTGTGCATAGAGCCATCAAGGAGCTGTCAGAGAGCAATATTCCTGTGTGACCTCACCCTTCCTCTGCCTGGATGCAAGGCAGGAACATTTCAGAGAGCTGGAAAATATATGTAATGGCTGTCTTTTGCCAGATGTGTGAATAAAACCAGATGTGACAGACAAGCTAAGAACAACTGCATGTCAGCTCACCCAAGGGCTGGGGAAAGCAGCCCCTGCTCGGCTGCGGGGAGGCAGGGCCAGCTCCAGCATCCCTTCCTGCCCTGCTCAGAAAAATAGCTCCGAGAGGGTGCTGGGGGTGAATAAACCAGCAGTACCGATCGCAGCATGTGGGATGTTCTGCTAAAGAAAAAATAAAATGTAGAAATAAACGGTGACCTGACATATGCCAAAAGAAGTTATGGCAGCAGGGCTGCAGATGATGGATGCTGCGAGTGTGAACAGAAGATGTGAGACACGAGACCGTCTCCGGGAAAGGTGGCAACAGCTCCGGCGTCAGATGAGACAGGGAGAGACCGGCGGAAAGGAAGGGAAAATGTGAAAGCCCAAGTTTGGCTGTCAATGTATGAAGCCCACGGGCCGGGAGCCTCTCCACCTCCCCCCCCAGCCCCGGGTGCAGAGGGGCCGGTGCCGCAGGGTGCGGGGGCAGCGGGCGCTGCGGGGGCGCGGCGGGAGGCTCAGCCCAGGCAGAGGTAACTCTGCCAGACACGTCTCGTGCTCTACTTAGCATTTAGCCTCCCCTGCCACCCCTGCCTGTGTGCTCGCAGATGTTGCATTTATCTTTCATTTCCTTTCCAACCGGCAGGTAAGCTCTGGCTGACCCTCCCGCACCCCCTGCCCCACGCCTCGGCCCCGCGCGGGGGTCCCGCAGGCACCCTGCGGAAGGGCTTGTTAATGAATAATATTTTTTCAATGAATAAGTAATTCCCGTTTTTTCCATTTCCTGGGTGCAGCTGTGGGCTTGGAGGGGGAGGAAGGAGGGGAGTGCAGCTCAAGGGTGCAGGAACACTCGTCAGCTAATGACCGAATAAACGAAATCTCTAATGGTGTTTTTAGACTCCCTGTCCCTCCCCTCATGCCACGCCTGTGTGTGCCTCCCGAGGCAGCCCATAAATCAAGTCCAAAGAGCATGAATTTGCTGGTGCACAGCCAGTGGGGCTGGGGTTTACGTCCCAGTTGGGAGCTTATCATCCCAGGCGAGGGCTCAGGTAGGACAGAAGTGGTCTTGTGGAAATGCTTCTCATTTTGGGTGCGTGGATGAACTCCAGCTCCAGGGAGCAGTACTCTTGCAGTCTTGCTCTTTGCTGTGCCTACTTAGTGACAAGGTTTGACAGGTTAGCAGGGATAGCTTTTAAAAAAAATATTTTTAATTAAATGAACTGATGACAAGTAATGTATTAATGTTGCTTATCAGTGTCTATTGTGAAAACTTGAGTACATATTTTTCTCAGACCTTCCTGATGGGAGATGCTCCTGAACTAAAGTAGAGCTTTTTTGTGACCCAGCCCATGTTTGACACTCCTTATGACTTATTACCCACCAGTATAGATGTTTGTAAGTACATATGTATAGATATGCATATGAACATGTATATATGGATTTAATGTGTATGTATGTACACATATGCATCAGATGTAACAGGATTTACATAAGACAGACATAAAATACAAAGACACTTTGGTAACTACACACACACATCCCCAGTTAAGTTCAGGCAGGACTGTAATTATATCAGCTTGCAAACTTTAAATAAAAAAGTAATTTCCTTACAAATGGAAGCCTTGTTAGATAACTTCATGAAGGAATTTACACAGTTTAATTAAGGCAGCAGCTCTGCCTTGTCCTCCATGTACAAAGAAATAAGGCAAATAGTTTTAAAATATTACACTCAATTATACTTATAAATCTTGCACAGGTAATGAACATATTCTTTAGATTGCAGAAAGAGCTGGACACTTATCTTACTCTTTAAGATAAAATACCACATCCATATAATGCATTGCTAAGCTTTCCTCTTACCATACACGGTGCCCAGAATCCCATTTTCTATTAAATAATAATCATTGTAATTAATAGACTAGTTATTTTATCTCCCTAATCTGGTTACCGTAATTTATCAAAGGTATGTAAATGAATGAGGGAAAAAAAAAAGGCAGTTCATTATTATTTTCCAAAGGGTACATGTCTCTTGCTGAAGCATGTAAAATGTAATTCTCTTGAACTTAATAAGATACTTGACTTGGTGTGATTCTGGGAAAGAAAGCCCATTCAATGCTTTACTTTCTTATGTCACACTCAATTTGTTTTACTTCCAATTCCCTGGCAGTTAAGGCTCACTAATGGGCTGTTTGCTTCTCCTGCCCATCAAAGATGTCACTGATGGAGGGGTGGGATGGGATCCCTCCCTGCCTGGGGGACCAGGGCTGGGACATCACAGGCCTGCAGCTCCTTGGGGTTTGTTTTTTTTTTTGGCTGGACAGGGACCCAGCCCTGGGTGAACATTGTGTGTGGCTGATTTCTGAGCTGTTCATTCAAAACCAGGTAAAAAAAAAAAAAAGCAAAGGAAAGCATCCAAAGGGGATGAGGTGGCTGCTAATGGAGGCAGCGTGGGCACCCAGATGAAAGGGATCTGATTAATGATGGCACCTGAGATAAGTGGCACTTTAACCAACTTTAACTGTTGATGTATGATGACATAATGTCCCCTCCAATTAATGACAAGGATATAAAACACCTGTATTTAGTGGAGCAGATGTTGCTTTTATGGTTAAATGCACACAGAAATTGACTTTTAAAGGACCAACATTAACTTCTCCATTATTTGTTTCTCTATTTGTTGCACCGTAGGACGAGCCAGAGTGAAATGTAACCCCACATGTGAGGAAGGCAAAACACGTGCTCCTCACTAATAGCAATTCTGAGGTCATCTCAGAGCAGCTGATGGAACATAGGGTTATCTGTGCTACTACAGCTCTCCAGAGGCATCTCTCCCAAAGGATCTCAAAGCAACTTCCCAACTGAAGAAGAGTTTTAAAGGTATGTACAGGAGGGATGTTACCCACATGTTAACCAGAAGAAAAGTGTTCTTCAGCCTTTGTATCAGATTTTCTCCTCATTCCTTGTCCACAAGGGGATAGCTGAATCCAGCTGGGATCTCTGCTGCAGCTCTGTGACAGTTATGTATGCTTTGACCCTAAGGGAGCCAACTTGCACTGTCAGTCAGTCACATGCTCACCTCCATGTTATGCAACTCACTGTTTCCTGAGGAAAAAAAACAGTTAAGAAAATTCCCATTAAGGGCATACAAGGTTAAGGGACAATTTATGTCTGGGAGATCAAAGAATCCTACCTTTCTCCTTTGGCTTTGCAAAGCATTTTGGAGTGTTTCCTTCCCGTTAACAACACAAATCAGGGAGAAGGTGTTGCATTTCTCCCTTGCTTTCCATCTGGGGAGCTGCCACCACTGTCTGCTGTCACCCGTGTCACCCTGGGGGCTGGTGAGGAGCACGGGGTGGGAGAGGAGAGGCTGGGTCAGGGTGAATGGAGGTGGCTCAGCAGGGAGGGGACACAGAAATCATCCTTCCCCTCCTCGCTTCCCAGGGCTGCTTTCCCTAGCTCTCCTGGGTTTCCAACACAGGAGCTGTGTATGGGCTCCATGGAGGATTTATTTATAGAGTGTTTCCAACTCTTCTAAGTTGATTGTAAGTCTCACAATATTAGGCACTGTTCTTAAAGTCCCAGCTTCTGTATTCCAGGTGTTTCAGGAGAATTCCAGTGGGTACATGAGAACTGCCTGAGCCTCGTGGGAGTGGAGAAATACTACAAAATGTTTCCTAGAAATAAAAACCTGCCAACAGCCCTTCCCTCCTTCCCCTCCTCACAGACCAGAGAGAGAGCTGCTGGCTAAAGAAGTCACCCTTGTTTTTTATGTCAGCTGTGAGTTGTGGATGTGTTTTTAAATTCCTGTAAATTTCGGGGGCTGCAGGGTATGCAGGGATTACTTTGTGTGAGGGCTCAGAGTTGAAGTCAACAGAGTGACTTGTATCTTTCTGCTTACCATACATATTTATTTCACTTCCATCTCCCTAAATCTGCTTTGATTCTGACAACAATTTCTTCAAATAGCATTTTCAGATGTTAAAATATGGCTCAGCAAGTGACTGTGTCTCAAATACGGTGAATGAACTTTCCTCCTACAGAAAAAAAAAAAGCCCTATAGCTTGAAATCTGTACTAGGGAACATCTCACTGTGAGGGATGTGGAAACTGCTGGTGTTATTTCATCTAAAATATCAGGATTACTTGGGCTCTTTTGTTGGCATGTGCTCTTTTTGAATTTGTTTTTGTCATTTTTTATACTGTCTGATGGCAGGGCCTAGGGACAGACCTGAAGTTCAAGAAGAGAAAGAGGTAATGTGGCATTTCAGGGGTGACTTGCCACGTGGCCCATGTTCAGCAACAGTACAGGGAAAAGGAGTTTTTTCTTGTTATTAAAGACATGAAGTCTGAACGCTGCATTCACACACCCCAAACATTTCTGTAGATATTTATTGGCCAAATAAAGCCTTTGGAATTGCTTGCATTTCCTTGGGGAACTCTGAGGACACATTTCTCTTCTTCACATTTTTCCCCATTAGAGAATCCCTCCACTTAACACCCAATATCCTGGTATTACCTGGCACTGGGTTTGCTCCTTCAGCCTTCTTGTGGACCTAAAAAACAAACAGCAGAAGTAAAGTTTCTTTTCCTTTACTCCCTCCCTGGCATGCAATAAGGAATTGTTCATCTTGCTTTTCCCACCTTTCTGCTGGGCTGACCCCCTGGCTGAGCCTGGAGCTGCTCTGCAGGGTTGGGTGGCTGCCTTTGGCCCTTGGAGGGCAGGCACCCACCATCTGCCATCCCACGACATCTCACGGAGAACGAGAAGGCACAAAAGCAAAGAAACATTCAAGCTCACACACAAGGAACACAAAATCACGTCCAATCATCACAGCGTTCCTAAAGATCCTAAAATATTGCTTCCATAAGTCAGTCTGAGACAGAGAATCACATTCACTTCATCCTCCTGAGATTCGAGAAGAAGTTCAAGTCTCTGTTCTAGATAAATAAGATTTCCTTAAAGCAGTTTAACAGCTGCAACAAAAAAAAAAAGAAGGCTGAGCAGAGCAGACATCCATTTTCTGCAATCAGCAGCACGGTGGCAGGTGCACGTCAAGGGGCATGGCCTTTAGCAGGACCCCGGGCTTGGCCGCAGCGCTGCCAATTAATCACCCGGGAAAATGCACTTGACAGCTTGGAGAAGTCTCCAATTCTTTTTCTCATGATTGCATTGCTAATTTGGTCTTTCAACTTAGTAAGAGCAGGCAAGACTTAAAGAAAAGCTGTCAAGTTTTGGAATGTAATTTTTTTTTTTTTTTTTTTTTTTTTCAGGGGAAGATTTGCTGGGTTGGTTCAGTCAGTCCTGGCTCCTGAGCAGAGAATATATCTTGGTAAGGAAGTGTTTGAAAAGGATGTCACCAGTGATGGGTGCTCTCCAGTGTGTTCATCTGCATGGGCTGATGCATGTTTGCTTTTAGGCATGACACCAACCCTTCTTTTGTTTCAACCACCTGTTTTGTTTTAGGCAAGGCTGGCGAGAAATTGTGCCTGAAGGCACCGTTGAGGTGCCAAAGCCCATGTGGAAAGGGCACACAGGCATGCCTTGATGGTTCAGAGAGATGCTCAGATATTCCCACTTGCTTCACTGGATCCAAAGCACCATTAGGGGCCTCAAAATACCACTGGCTTTCACAGGAGTATCTGTACTTATAAGCCATGGTGTCCTTCATTTGTCCAGGACCACATAAACCCATAGGCAGGTGGACAGACCCATGGTGACGTGCCTGGGAAGACCTGGTTCAGCATCAGAGGGTGACTGAGAAAGCACAGAGAGAGGGTGAAACTGGGATGAAATTACAATACCGGAGTAGGAGAGGGACTGGAGTTACGGTGGTGGGCTCCATGGGCTGGTGCCCACCACTCCTGGCTGACCAAGGTTCAGTCCATGCTCAGGCAACGGGTGGTCTGGGTCTCCATTTGGGCAAATGAAGAAGGCTTAAAGGAGGAGCAAAGATGTCTGAGATCCATTGCACTGTCCGCACAGGACCTGGATGCTTTTTGTCTCTTGAAGTTGGCTGGTCATCACCAACAAGAGGACACTGGGACATGGCATGTGTATGCATGTGTGCACATACATGTGCATGTATTTGTGCATGTGTGTGTGTATGTGCACACAATGCCCCCACACCCCTCACGTATCCAAAGTCCTACCCTACCTTGTGGGAAAAACACATAAAGGCAAGTGGTGACCTTGTGCTCCCAGGGCTCAGAGAAAAGCTCCAGCGTGGCTTTATGCTCCCTGTTCCCATTTTCTCAAAATAGTCAACTTGTTTGTTTGATGCCAACATCTCATAGACCGAAACAGCTCACTGGGGGATTTGGCCATGAGTTGGCACGTGTAACTTCTAGTTTATGTAAGGTCTTACTGCAGTTTCTATTTTTAACCACGTTAATAAAAAGGATTGTTCATCATTATACCAGCTTAGCAGCCACAAATCACATGCCTAGGCAAATCTTAAGGGGAAGTAAGGTGATTCATTCCATTAATCCTCTGCTGCACACAGTCACAGTAAATCCTGGGTCTAATAAGTGGGTTGAAGGCTAAGACCCCTGGGTTCCTCTGCCTAGTGCTTGGCTTTCCTTGCTTTGGGGATCTCAGATTGCCATTTCCAATAGACACTCTTTTTTCTCTGGATAAAAAAACCCCACAACCCAGAAATGGAGCCGTTTATCAAGCCATAAGTGAATAATAGTAAAATACAAACATTAGTAAGTTGCAGTCTAAATAAACATTGCAAAGTTTGAGAGCTCTTTTTATTATCCTTTTTTTTTTAAATATAAAAATAAACATGAGAAATGTTTTGTCCTAGAAACAGAGCCAGCAGAGTGTTATCTCGGCAGGCTGCAGCTGGACAGCAAATGACAGGAGGTTGTATTTTGGTTCCTCTACTTCAAGTGGAAGCTGAGGGAGCCAAGTGCAAGGCTGTGCTGGCAGAGGGAGGAGAGGAAATGCAAGTGTAGGTGAAGTGAAGGGGCTTCTCTGGTGCAGGGGGGGAGTCAGACACTGCCCTGTAAGCAGGGAATTCCTTCCAATGGACACAGCTACTGTCAAAGATGGAGATATTTTAAATCTGAATTAATTAAGAAAGGTATTCTCTTTTCCATAGGCACCCACTCTCAATCTTCATATCTTTGTAGGGCTTTCTTTACAAAAAAAAAAAAAAGGTGAGCTCTTCAGTGCAAAAGGCAGAATGAACGTTCTTGGAATTTTCAGAGCATGTCAAGCCCAGGGGGACCTGGTAATATTTACTTTGGCATCAATGCAGATCAGTGATGAGATTAAGTGTTGTCTCAAAGACTGCACATGTTAATGATCCCCAAGTTGTCCCCTCACCTTTCAGCTTCCCAGCAAAGCTGTCCTCTCCTTGCCAGCTCTGAGCAGGACCTACCTCCATGCTGGCTGACAGGCAAGGACCGTGGCTACAGCCACAATTGCCTTCCAGCCACGGCTGCTCCTGTGCCAGCACACAGAAACAGGCCAAGAGGAATAAAAGCTTCTGGTGGCAGGTACCTTAGTGCTAGTGAGAAAGGGACCTGGTCTGTTTGTGGGCGTGGACCAGGTTCTTGTGGACACAACACAAGTGAATTCAAAACCTACACACAGAGGGTGTGAAGAGATTTCAGCAATATCTGCAGCACAGCACAAGGACTCGAAGCCCTGTCACAAGTGCTCAAGAGCCATTTAAGACGTGGCATTTTTCTCCTGAACTCTTACTAATTCCCCTTCTCATTCCCTCACTTAAAATTTACCAAAAAATAATAATAATCACCCGGACTTATACCCTTCCGACTGCGTCTGTCACAGTAAACTTAAGTACCTCACATTCCCAAGTAATCCAACAGAGCAGGGACACTCCGAGTGAGGCTGACAGCCTGTCCTGCACTCCCACTTGCACTAATAACAGGGTACAATGGTGTCAGCTGAGACCGGGGTGTCAGTCTGGATTTTCTCTGGTTTTTTTCCTCTCTTGTTATTTTAGGGGTGTGAACACAGGCACTGAGCTGCAGCAGGACCTTGCCCCTTGCCCCCCCCCAGCTTTTGGGGGACTAAACCCAGCAGTGCCAGCCCCCCAAAGCCCCCCCCTGGCACACAACCACAGGGCTGTGGGGCCACTGACTTCAGCAAACACGAGGGGAATTTCTGGGAAAAGCCTTTTGTAATAAAAGCAGGGGCAGTGCTGTTGTGAGGTGGAGAGTTTCCCATTTCTGACTCTGTCCCTCCACGGCTCTCCTCAGCTTCCAGAAGCAGGGTTAAATTAGGATTACATTTCTCAACCTCTTAAACAAAAACCAAACCAGAAAAACAAAGCAAAAAAAAAAAAAAAAACAGGAAAGGATGAAATGTGGGATTAACAGCTCTGGGCAACGATCTAGGGAAATCTGTTGGTTGCTCAAAGATCTTGAACGGGTAATACGGAGATTTTGTGAAATTAGGAGTTTGAAGTGCTGCTTGTGGCAGTCTGCCCTGGGCATATGGCTAAACCAGTCCTAATCTCCCAGAGATCCAGGGCCATGGGAAGAGCTGGAAGATGCTGCAAGATTCTCCCTTTTTTCCCCACAGAAATGTATTTTTGGATGATGACAAATTCTATAAGATAGAGAAAAAGAATAGTAACATAGCTAAGGATAGTAATAGATGACAATGCAGGCAGCACCCCCCTCTGCCTCTCTGATAGAGAGGGTGACTTATTGCAGGACTCAATGCAATGATAGTGCAAGAATAATTGTAAATAATACAACTACTTACAAGAATTTACAAAAACCTGTTTTCTTACTACTGAGGTTTGATGACAAGGGAAATTTTGCCAATATTTTTGGCTGGGAAATGGCAGGATGGTTTGGGTTAGCAGGGACCCTGAAGATCACTCAGTCCCACCCCTGCCACGAGACCAGGTTGCTCCAAGCCCCATCCAACCAGCCCTTGAAAACAAAGCAGAAAGTGTTAATAGCAGAATAGTCTGGGTATTAACAGGGAAGCAACTAGCCCTGTGTGACAATGCAGCAGGAACTCAAGGCAACTGAGGCTGTGGGTGAAGGTCTGGTTGGTTTTGGAGGACCTGCAGCCTCCCAACAGCAAGCAGGCTGTGTGGCAGGTGCAGCACATCCCTGCTCTGGGAAGCCAGAGGGATGACACTAAAGCCATGCATCTTTATTAGCAGCTCCTGGGCAGCAGCTGGAAGCAGAATGGGAAGGACTGAGCAATTATTTTGCTGTACCTGTCCCAGGGACTGGTGTGTTGGGCCAGGATGGTTCTGTGGCTTGTGCAAAGCTTCCTGAGATGGATGGAAATCATTATCAGTTTGTGTAGTCAGCAGTCTGACAGTGGTGCCATATCATCTGGCTGGTCTTTTCTCCCGGGGAAATATGGACCAGAAACTTGGTGGAAAATCAAGGCTATTGCTTTCTAAGTCTGTTACTTAAAGATTTGAGGAGGGGGTGGTGACAGCTTTCTATATTTGATGACGATTCTTAAGACTTTCTATACCTGGTCATGTAGGAAAGTTAATAGGAATTAGTAAAAGGTGTGAATTTATAATCAGTTAGTTCAGTTAAACCATTGTAGAAATGTGTGTGTTTGGATTTAATGTGACCTTACTCTGATGCAGCTTGATTTTCTGCAGTGTGAGGTGGGTTGAACTGAATTAAGGCCATTTTAATTCTAAGCAGGGCTGTGGTCAGGAATTCTTCAGAGGTCCCTTCCAACCCCTACAATTCTCTGATTTCCTCTAGGAAACACTGTGGCTGAAGGCATTATCCCTTAACACAAACACATTCCCACGTGGATTTGCAGGGTCTAGCAGCCCAGAGGATTTATTTTCCTGGGCTAGTAAATGTGTCTCTATTTTCAAACTGAGCTAGCAAGGAAAAGGCAAATTATCTCTCTTAAGAAGTTCCTGTCAGGCACTGGTGGGTCTCCCAGGATCCCCACAGATGGCCCAGAGGAGGGGGAACAGCAGACTTTGCAGGAAGAGGTGAGGAAAAACATGAAATCAGGTGCAGAGTTTGATCTGTAGCTTTTACTTGGATTTTGTGCAACAATTGCTCAGCGGATGCTGCTGCTTCCAGGAGGGTGCTGGGGACTTCATCAGCTTGTTTTGAAAATCAGTTGTGTGTATACACACAGACATGTGTGTTTGTCATACTGTTCTGCTTCTGCTTATACGGGTGTATCTGACTGTTTTTCTCTCCTGCGCTTCAATATTAAAGACAAAATTATCAAATATGTATTAATACTCCCAACCATGAACTATCACTAGCAATTACTGTTATATATTGATTTGTAAATACTGAGTTATCCCTAAATGACCACTGGTGCTATTCATATATGTCAAACAAACTTTCAAACCAAGCCAGAATGATTTTTTTCAGTGAAGTTTAGAAGCACCAAGAGGACAGATGACTGAACAGGTAGGAAAACCTGATACCTGGTTGTGTCAGTGTTACCCACACATCCTCCTGTGGGGTCAGCTCTTGCCTTTCATACAATCATGGAATCACAGAGTGGTTTGGGCTGGGAGGGACCTGAAAGACCATCTAGTTCCAACTCCCTGCATGGGCAGGGGCACCTCCCACTAGCCCAGGTTGCTCCAAACCCCATCCAACCTGCCCTTCAACACTTCCAGGGATGGGGCAGCCACGGTAGGGATGAGGCATTCCCTGTGCCTCATACAGATGATAGTCCAGCTTGGGCAGTGGTGCAGGGGAGACCCAGGAAGCAGGTCCATCACGCCAGGGTGAGATGCTGGAGAGCAGCTCCTCCAAGCCCTGTGAGCTTGTTATCCTTAAAGTACCATTTACTGGGGAACAAAGCTGGGGGAACCCCACAGAAGCCAAGGGGCAGGGATGGGCAGGGTGCTGTGTCCCTGGCACGTTTGGGCAGAGCAGGGTGTCTGCCTCTGTTTTTTGCCTTCGGTCCTTAATGAAAACATATTGCTGCAGTCATGAGGCTTTGGCAGCGTGAGCAGAGGGAGGGCTAATAAGGGCATTATTGGGGAAAACCTAGATAAGGCAGGTGGGCACGCTGCTTTCCCAACATCTAAAGATGCTGGGATGATGGAGATGTCTGCCATCCCCCAATAACTACAGGCTGTGCATCAAAAGCACTGACCTGGACAGCAATGCCATCCCCATGACTAATGCCCCAGGAATATCTAATAGAATCAGGTCCCAAATATCTCTTTTTTACCTGCATTTTTTTGGGCCTCATATTTCTATCCTGTCATTCCAATATTCATTTTTCCTAATATAATTTAAAAACTTCCTGATATGATTATATTATTCATTGCATCCTATTAGTGAAAACAAAATTACTCAAGCGAACCTATTAGGACGTGACAGAAAACTGCTGACGTGATGGAAAGTTTCTGGGGTTCTCCTCTTTGGGTTTGTGTAGCCATTCTTCTTTGTTACTGCTGGCTCTGCCCATCACCCTGTATGGGAGTAGGGACATGCCAGGGGCTGCCAGGGTGCAGGGGGTAAGTGCTGGGGGAGGTAGGTGCTGCCAGGTGTGCAGGAGCTCCTCAGAACATGGCATGATGGATCTGTGGAGCAAGAGACCAGCCCAGCCAGGCTAGGGCTGCTCATGGTCCTTAAAGGGTAACAGTTCTTCCAATTATCATGCTATGGTTTGGGTTGGAAGGGACCTTAAAGATCATCCAGCCCCAATCCCCTGACCCAAAAAAGCTTCTGGAAAGAGCTGGTTGGCCTGAAAAGCACCTGAGAGAAAAAGGCATGGGCTGTAAATGCTTGTGACCCCTTCATCTGCAGTGATAACGGGGCAAACATTTCTCCTCACTTTTTGTAGCATTTCAAAGGCTGAAATCAGTATTTTATTCTGCAGCTAAAAGGGAAAGGACTGTGAGTACAATATTACAGAAGGGCGTATTGCAGTTACAGAAAATATCAGCCATTGTGCTTTCCTTGAAAGTTGCCTTAAAAGATTTAATTTATATTTTTGATGATGAGTGAAAGTTTCTACTTAAAAAAAAAAAAAAATTAATCAGCTGTCAGTGTTGGAAATTTTAATTCTCTATTCACTAATGTTTAATAATGCCATTATATAATAATACATTAAGGAGCAAAATAAGACAACCCACTCCATTTTGCTTTGGTCTGCCTTGAGGCCTGGCACTTGAATCCCCCAGATGAAAGGCTAATACTTTTATCCCTTAAACTACTCAGTCAGCCCCTGAAACTAAAGGACTTAGAGGAGAATAATTGGCTCTTTACAGGAGAAGAACAGAACAATGTGCTCTCTGCCTCTCAAGTTCTGTTTTGCATCTGTCTCCACATTCGTTTCTTTGTATAAATAAATTAAATAATGTTACCTAAAGAATTAGATCACAAAAATATTCTCTCTTTACACTTTGTTCAAAATTAATTTCCAGATGGCGGTTCTCTTCTGTTCTGGCCAGGGAGAAGGAGAAGATCTTGGCCTGTGTGAGCCATGGCTGAGGGTGGAGGGGGCAACTGTCACTTCAGTTTTGTGTGTAGGAAATGTTCAGACACGGCAAGCTGATGTCCATGGGAAATACTGGCAGGATGGGAGCATTTCCTTTCAAATATTCTAAGTTTGCAGTGCCAATTTTTATTCATGTCCTGAAGTGTCTGAAGGACACCTTGGCCTGGCAGAGAGCGCTGGTGCTCTCCGTTTGGCTGCAGCCAGGGCAGGCTCAGGCTCCTCACTGCTGGCTGCAACCAGTGTGCACTGGCCAAACCTTGGTCGAGGCTCAATGCCAAGAGGATTTCATCTAGTTGGAGCAAGAATTCAATGTTCACTTGAGCTGAAAACATCCTTGTGCTCTGGCCAGCACAAGGTTATGAACACTTATGTCCTACTTAAGCGCTATTTTGAGATTGTAAATGTGACTTAAATGTTCTGCAGGCTGAATAACAATCCTCACGGCAAAGGTAAGCTTCAGCTCAGGTCTTTAGGCACGTCATATCTATTTTTTAAAACTCCTTTTTTCGGGCTCTGCATGTACTGGTTCTGCATTTGTTCTGTTTACAAGGCTGGCTCTCCTCCCCTTGGAGCCGTTTCCATCACTTCTGTGTCCACAGGCGTTGCAGCTCCCCCCTTACTCACCTGATGCACCTAACAAGCACCATTGCCTTTGCCAACCAACCTTGCAAGTCCCTTTTTTTTCCACAGCTATTTGCAAATCCATCGTGTAGATCTTGCATGCTTGGGTTGTAACTTGGCCATCGGAGCTTGTAAAATCTTCCAGCCAACAAACACGCACACATGTGCAGTAACCTTGATTTAGGATTTTAATCTGAGGGATGTTTATGTAAGCAAAGACACATTTGCACATTGTTTGCCAGTGAACTTGAAACATATGTGAGAGTATAAGGGCATGTGTAGCTCCAAGTGTGTGAGTAGGTTGCTGAAACTAATCTCCTTAGGGAGTTTCTACCCGAGCTCCATTATGGCAGCACTGGGTGGATGAGATCCATCTTCACAAGTCATACCTGATCGAGGGGCAGCCAGGGAAAAGCTGGTGTTCTTGCAGGCTATGTCTGGCTGGAGCAAGGGAGTTGAGGGTGGGAAGTCATCCCTGCTCCAGTGCAGACAGACAGGGAGGAAAAGGTGACTATTGTCAGTGCCCACAGCCCAGAGTTGGTCCTGGTGGTAATTAAACAGAGGGGTTGCTTCTTTCAGTGCACAGCTGAAAAGGTGCTGCCTGTCTGTCTTAACAGGACATCCCCTGGGAAAATGGAGTCTTGGGTTCAAACACCATTCCTGTGTTAAGAGATAGGAACACAACTCCAAATCCTTGGGAAATAATGCAAAGATGCAGGTTCCTTTCAGCCCAAACCAGTCTGTGGTTGTCTGCCTGTTCAGTACACATCTGTTCAACAACAGCTTCGGGGATCCCATCAAGGTGGAGGCACTATCCAAGCCCCACCAAGGCTTTGGTAGCTCTCCAGCAGATGCACCATCAGGGGGAACCTAGCCCTCGGAAGGCTCCAGTGCTGCCAAGGCCAGGAGGCAGCTGGACAGGGCTGTGTAAATCTGGGTGATGGAGCCGGGCAAGTCCAGCTCCAAGTCATGCCTAAGTCCCTGGTGTGAACCAGCTTGTAACACAAATTATTTTGCAAGTGCAGAGCTGACCAAATCACTGTCATACACCTCAGACATGTGAGGCAGCAAGCTGGCTGATGGGGCTGCTGGATTTCCTTTAGAAGTGACCACTCAAAACCTTCAGGAACTGTAGGCTCTGCACCTTATTGTCTATCTGCAGGCAATCAGGCATGTGAACCCCTGGGCCTCTGGCCACAGTCAATGTGTGAAAGTGATTTATATCAGCAGAAGGGCTCTTTATGTCACCCAAAGAAGATAATTAAATGGGGCAGAATTTCAAAACAGTCTCAACTGATTTTTGCTGCTTTTCCTCCTGCTCACACCAGTTTAGCCCTCAGCTAATTAAAGGCAATTGCTTGCTCTTTTTAAGGTTAGAAATGACCGAGGCTGCAGAGGCAAGGGAGCACACTTCCCTTTTGACACCAAGAGGTCTCGGGGTTTTTGTGTGTCTGGTTTTGCTTCATAGCTGGATGTGAAACGTAGCTGCTCTTTCTGGCAAAAGCTCCCCAAACAGGATGCTGGGATAATCCAAAGAGGATGCTCCCCCTCACGAAGGAGGGGAAACAGAGAACAGGCCGTGTATGGGTGAGGAATCTTAATGGCTCCCAAATGTCCTGACACCCAGAGCCCTTCACACCTGGGGAGTAGACACCCAAGGGCTGGTGGGCACCCACACCCACACCCCAGGGGCTGCCTCCAGGAGAGCTGCAGTGCCCACCGAGCCGGGATGCTCTTTCGTGGAGTTTCACAACATCTGTTGCAGATTTAACTAAGTAAAAACCTGTTTGTACAATAAAATATTGAGCCTCCATTCCCTTATTATTCACAGGGAATTCATAAATATTCATAGAAATCTTCTACCACTCCTTTTGGGATTTCTTTATGTTCACCTTCTCCCATTTTCTCTGATCATCCAGGGCTGTTGTGTTTTCTCTCCCTCCCGTTGGGCTTTTTACACCTCTCAGGTGGTTTAACAGCCCCTGTGGGCACCGTGAGGAGCACAGGTCCCATCCAACGTGTGTCTCAAGATGGGATGTGCAGGTGGCTCCTGCTGAAGAAATGGAAGTTGCCTAGAAATAAAAGCAGATCAGGGCCTGTCACTTTTCTGGGAGCATGTATCTTTAAATTCAGCCTGTGATGAATGCAAGGAATCTTTTGGTATTAAAAAGGAGTAGAAATTCAGTTCTGAAGCCCAGATTTCTAGAGGTCTAAATCTGAATTCCCTCTGCTCAAATGCTTCTAGAATATTACTCAAGTTCTCCACAGCAATCTGACGGCATGTGAAAGTTATTCTTATTTTTACCCTCCTTACCCATATGAAAAAGGAAACACAGTCCATTTGCTGCAAGCCCCTAAGCATCTGCTGATTTGTCAGTTTTATTTAGTTAAAATGCGTTCACTTTTGCTGCATAGGGGACCATTTAGACAAGCTAGCTGGAGAAAATTAGCTCTACTTTACCAGCATTAACTACCCTGATTGTGCATTAATTAAGATATGCCTTGTGACATACGATATGTCCTAGTATAAATATTTTGGGAGTCTGGCAGTTTTGATAATTTCTAATTAGTGTGAAAGGGGTAAAAACAGCATTTGGTGGCAAAAATATTTCTGCACCTTTGAGAACGTAGGTGCTGGGGGTAGTTTGTGTATGAGTGGATGTTTAGTGTCATTTCATTGCTTATAGTTTTGGCTCCATAATTAAAAATTCAGTCCAACAGAAGTTATGTGTGAAGTAACCCTATGGTCTCTGAGAGTGGCAGAACACAACTTTAGAACCCATCTTGCTTTTCCAGGTCTTTCCTGAACACACAGAGCTGCTCCTAATTTGCTGGCTCTCCAATCTGGGAATATTTCCCATGAAAGTGCCTTGGAGAAAGGCTTCCATCCAGGCAGAGCTGCTCTGCAGGAGCACAGACCAACCTGCTGACATGATCCCAACCTCCCAGAGGAGACCCTGGTGAGACAGGGTGGATGAGGAGGGGCATGCTTGGGAAAACCCAGTCCCTATCACATGGGGACACAGGGGTAGGAGATTTATTTATACAAGCTGCACCATCTTTCCAAAGTCTCCTCCTCCTCAGCTGCACATCCCTCCCTCACCCCAGCTGCAAGCCAAGGGCCGTATTTTCGGGGTGCTCACCAAATATTCGTTCATCAAAATACCCATAATCTTTGATGTGATTTTCCCCTTCCTTGTGGTGTCTGGGAAGTACAGCTGCACTGAGGGCAGCGTGGCCTGAGGTTTCTAGTGATCAGCACTGTCCAGGTCCTGCTGATCAGGTCCTGCTGGGTGGAGATGAGGACATGAACTCAGCTTCTGGAGGCTTGGCTGGGCTGGATTGACATGGTCTTCCTCTTAAAGATGTGGCCAGAGGAATGTGGGCTGCTCATGCACTGTGACATGGGCAGCGTGGTGCTTGAGGTCCCTCCAGCCTCTTCACCTTGGCAGAAGTATTTACATCACCACCTTGTCCTGTTAGCAGGAGCTACTGGCGGGCCAGAGGAAGCTCCGGCCACCAGCGTGGGGTGAGCTGAGCTCCTGGTGGACCAGCCCAGCAGAGAGCACTCCACCAGCATGTTCTTCTGATGCAGGTGGAACCTGTCCCTGCAGCTGTCTCCACGTGGGGACCTGGATCAAAAGGTGCTTGTTGTAATGAACTGTGGACAGGCATGGAGCAAAGGGAACCACTGTCTGCAGCTACAGCCTGTGCAAGGAGCTTTTACAGTGATTCAAGGTGTATTTATATTTGTTATAACCCCCTCTTTCTTGCCTGTAGTGGAACTGGTGCATCTTTCTGTCCATGCTTTGAAATGTAGAGGTGCAACCACACTAGCTTCTGCCCAAATGCTCTTATTTGAGAAATAAGAGTTTGGAGCCTCACAAAACATTTGATCCACTATTTTTCTAACATTAAGGAATTGAAAAGTGATTGTCCCACAGCAAATATTTAACCTTTGCAGTGAGGGAGACCCCTGTGCAACTGGCTGAGAAAATGTCAGCATCCATTGGCAATAATTCTGGGGACCTGGCAGCTCGGGTCTGGAGATCACCTCCCACAGATCCTTCTCCCACCCTTTCAGCCCTTTTCTTCAGCAGTGCCTGACTGTGAACAAAGGGCTTCAAGGGTCTGGTGAGCCATGAGTTATTTGCAAGCCATATAAAAGTAGTGATAAACCTTTAGAAGCAGCTGTAGAGCATTTACCACATAAACCAAATAGATATAAAACATTTAGGGATTTTTTTTTTTCCTTATATGCATGCTTTTTAAAGCAGAAAAAGCCTGTCTAGGTAGCTGGCCTTTAAGCCTTCAATTAATTGAACAAAGATTTAAAAATTGTTCAATTGGTTTCATTAGGAAGTGTATAATAGAATAATAAAGTAAAACAAATGATATAAAGCAGACCCACTAATTAGCTCTACATGATTGATACAGCTTTGGACTAGGCATTTGATCTCAAACAAAATGCAGCTCCTTGTTAAGAGGATTTTTAATTGATGTGCAGAGAGGTATTAGATGATGTTGGAAAATAATTACTCAAAAGCTATTCATGCATTTGGCTGAACATAACAAATGAAGTTTGGGCTCTGGATCTGGCGGAGTGGACACATGCTAATTAATAATGAGAGGAACAAGCATCTTCCAGTAGTTTTTAACCCAGTGTTTACTAGGAGATTGCTTTGCAATTATGCACCATAATGAGGTTGTCATCTAAACAAAATCAACATTACTCAGATGTCATTTGCGATTGCTAAACGTTGCAGCCCATATATACGTTAGGCTCCTTTTGCAGATGGCAATATGTAATTAATGGCAATATGTTATTAATGGCAATATGTTATTAATCAAGAGGAGCTGTTGCTGGCGATCCAGCTGCCATGGGCATTCTGCTACCACGGGACACTCACACACCTCTGGAACAATACTGCTGGAAATTGGAAAATACACTCTAAAATCCAAAATCTAGGTGTCTGTTCAGCAGGGAAGTGAGAGGCATTTATGTATTTTCACTCTTCAGAAACTGGACGGGGGAAGTTGGAGCTGCCCTTCCTGGGGAGCCCTGGATGGGTGCTCTGCTGGGCTCCTCGGGCCCTTCCTGCAGCCTCCACTGGTGCCAGGGGCAGGGAGAGGGCCAGGGAGGGGCTGAGGGCCAGGCAGCACCAAGCTTCTCCCAGATGCCCATGGGCAGTGCCTCCAGGTTTGGTTTGAGGTCTGTTGGCAAGGGCAGTGGGAACTGGAGAGGCCATGCAGTGCCAGTCCCCTAGTGGGCTGGGGTCTCCAGGGCCACCAGCCTGCCACTGCCACCACCACTGGAGCCATCACAGTTAAAAAAGGAAATAATAAACCTCTTAAGAACCAGTTGCTGAGGATTCATAGTCTGTTTCTTCCTCTCTGCCACTTTTTGCTTTCTGCCTTTGCAGACAGGACACAGTGGTGGTCCTGAAGAGGAGTTTCTTCTTGCACAGAGGGCCAAGGGCCAGTAGTTGGCTGCTCCTGCCTTGGGTGCTTCTTGCCATGCATTGGTGGAAAGGCTGGGTGGAGCAGGTAGGTCTTTCATCTCATGCTGAGTGTCTGATTCAGACTCCTGCAGGTGTTCTGATTTCTTAACTGGAGACTCAATGGCTCAGGGGGGACAGGAGTTTTAGGGCTTGGCATTTGCCTTTTCTCTTTTCATGGGAGTATCTTTCATCTTCTGGCTATTTAGGCAAAGGGCTTAATTGAAATCAGGATGTCTTCCTTCACAATGAGGTGTTGGTGTTGACTGGGGCTTTCACAGGATGCCAGGCAGGCTGTGACTTCCTCTTATTTCATTTGCTTTTGTTCCTTGGTTATGCAAACTCTTTACCATCTTTTCCCTGATGAATAAATAAATAAACTGATAAATAAATCAGCAGTGTCTGATTTGAACTGCAATCAGTAGGAGTGTGTGGAAATATTTTCTTTCTCAGTTTTTCATTAGGAATGTCAACAACATTAAAAGAAGCAAAAAGATGACTATTTCAGCTGAGGTTTTCTCCTTCATTTTTTTATTCCACAGTTGCAGCAGCACCAATATGTACCTTTACCTCTGGAAACACTGGGAGCTGAGTCCTCTGGGTCCTGCTAATCATTAGAAAGCAAAGTGAGCCTTAAAACTCTTTGTGGCTACTCTTTATAGACAAAAGTCAACTTACCTTTTAAAAATTCAGGTTTTGATTTAGGAATATTGAATGAGGAATTAAAAAAAAAAAACAAACATTCATTAGTGTGAGGGTGGTGAGACACTGGCCCAGGCTGCCCAGGGAATCTGTGGCTGCCTCATCCCTAGAAGTGTTCAAGCCAGGTTGGATGGGGCTTGGAGCAACCTGGTCTAGTGGGAGGTGTCCCTGCACATTCAGGGGGGTGGAACTAGATGGTCTTTCAGGTCCCTTCCAACTCAAAGCATTCTATGATGCTGTGAAAATTAGACCTTTTCGAAAAATCACTTCTGGTTTGGATGCTCCATTTCTGGTTGTCCCATGTGTAACAGCTTAAATTGGCTGGACTTCCAGGCTGGTAAATTGGTAAATGGCCTTTTATTCTGGTACCTGACTCCAGCCACCCCAGCTCCTGGGCTGGCTTTGGAAAAACAGTCTGTTGGGCATTATTGAGACCTAAACTCCAAGTGGATTTTTCCTGGGGCCAGGTTTTGATTTCAGAGGCCAGGCAACTAGCAATCGTCAGGCAGCACGCTAAACGAAATGTCTTCCTTGCTAGTTTTTTAATTGCTTTCCAGCCTCTACACTCACCCCCAGCCAAGCACAGGCACATATGCACTTATGTGCACTTGCCCAAATGAACCAGCCCTGCCAGAAAAACCAGAACCCCTCACCCACCGCTGCCACGGGCTGACTGGCTGGGAAGCAGAACCTGCCTTATAACCAGGAGCCCGTTGTTCACAGGCCTGATTATTTCAGATGACTGTTGTTCCTGCATGCAATCCTGTATGTGCTGTGCAAATTCCATGACTCATTTACTAGCTGGCCAAATGTCACCCTTCTCTAATGTGCTGCATTCCCCGTGGCTCCAGACAAGCCACTCAGCAGCATCCCTCTTTGGGAGACAGAACTACCCGCCTGATTTCAAGAGTGATGCCAAAAGTCTCACTTTCCTTCTTCAAATAAATTACTCTGACACTTCGCAGCCACGGCTTTATATTTTTTACTTAAATGTGTGTTTTGTGGGGGAGAGTGCGGCGTGGTTTGAACAGTTGTCAGAAGTTTTATTTTTGGAAAAAGACAGATAGTATTTTGTGAGATAATTAAGAGTTTGTGAAGTTTCCCTGAGAAATTAAAAAGGCCCAAACCATCATCTTCTGCTCATACAGGCATTTTACACTCAATTCCTCATTTGCCACCTCCTCCTCCACTAGTTTATAAATCTGTTAATTAATGGTGTTTGTTCTCCTCTCAGCCCTGCCGGAGAAATGACTTTGTGATTATATTATTAGGAAGCAATGATAACATATGTGGGAAAAGGTATTTTTTTGTACGTGGGCTCACTGATCGCTATGGAAACAAGCAAATATTTGCAGACCTCAACTACTGATTAATACCTACTGGTTATTTTGGCTTTCTTAAGTTACTGTCTGGATGTGAAGAATTTCTCGGGATCGGGTTCCTATAGCAATTTATTTACATGTGTAATAGTTTCATCAGAAATTACTCTGGTAATTTAAGGCTCCATCACCTCGTAGCAGATTCTGAAACAGCCATTTTATCAGGGTGCCATTGCAGCACAAGCGCCAGGCATGACTCTTCAACCCTTTGGTTTGAATTCCACTGAAAGCAATATTTCTTCCCCAAATATTTCTCCCCAAAGGGAGGGATGCGGATCCGGGCGCTGACTCCTGCGGTTATTGAAGCGGTATTGACGGGGCTGCAGCTGCCAGGAGCACTGCTGGAACAGCAGGACTCCAGCAGATCACTCCAGGGGGACTCTGCCAGTGAGCCATGCCATGGGCCTGGCCCCCATCTAAACGACATGGTGCTACAACCAGCCCTGAAGTAAAAAAGATCAAGGATACGTTGAGGAAGGGAGGTGACATGAGAGAGGAGGGATAGGCTTGTCTCCACGTGTGAAAGTCTTCACAGAAATGTTGCAGAGCTTCCAAGGAAAGAAATATTCTTCTGCATGAGCTGTTGGACTTCACTACAAGGAGAACATCTTTATGACCTGGTTTTGCAGGTCATAAACCCACCTCAGAATTCTCTCAATAGCTAGAAAGTATAAAAAAATGAAACTTTGGTTAGCAAATTCTTTACTCTCCACACATTCTGGTCTTTCTAGAGAATCCTAAATGCTCACCTCTGCAGTCTCCCAGAAGAAACAGAAAATAAAGAAACAGACTTGGTTTTAATTTAGAATTATTTTGATTCCCAGGGTGTTTTTGAAAATGGGATATGAGCTCTTTAATTCCAAATATCTTTAATCATACAGGTATTGGAAATGCTGTGGTACATGGACAAAATGTGGTACCAAGTGTCCCTCTGGCTGAACTATTAACTTGGCCAATACAGACCTGCTCACCTAGTTTATGTTCCTGCTTGTCACAGCTCCACACTGACTCATGTCTTCATGCATTATGTTATCAGGCTGACATGCAACTACTTCCACCAATGCCCACTGATGGTTTCTGTGGATTCTTACTGGCCAGAAACTGGGATTCATCAGCAGCTTCTGTGCACTAACAGTCTCATTATAGCTTTGATATGAAAGCTGCCTTCAGATTTCTTGCAGCCTGGCCACAGCTCAAGAGCCAGAGGTTGGCCACCCATGAGCTGTTTCTTCAAGGCAGTTGGGGCTGGGAGACACACAGGCTGCAGCAGAGGGCAGCGAGGCAGAAGGAAATGCAAAAGGTAGTATGGGAAGCCATGGTGATCTACAGGGCCTTGGGGCATCTCTCTGAACATCTGCAGTCACCTCGGGCAAAATGCTGTCCCTACTGAATTACATGGAAAAATTGCTGCTGACCTTGAAATGTCCAGAGTTCTGTCCGAGTGCTGAGTAGCACAGTGTCCTGGGTGTGTACTGTGTCCCAGGATGTGCATGGTGTCCCAGGGTGTGCATGCTGCAACAGGACCAGGCTTTGTCCTACCATGGGCACCTTGCTGGGGCCTCTCCACCCTGGGCAGCTCACAAAGGTTGGGCTCAGGGGTGTAGGCAGGAGGGAGAAGGGAGCAGGAACACTGGTGAGAAGAAGGGCCAGAGGTCTGCAGTTTTTCCTGCTCTGAAATCTTTCTTCAGGGAAAACTGTATTTTTAATCCAGTTGGGTTTCACAAGTGAACGCTTTAATGGTTGTGCCCAAGGTCCTCAGTCAGTCTAAATCTGTGTTAGAAAATCAGCAAATGTGGCTGTTTACCTGAGGTGTGTCTGAGGGAGACGGGCAGCTGGATTACCGAGGGGCAGCACATCGGCACTGAGCTGGGACGGGCCACATGTGTTGGTAGCCCCCAACATGGTATCATCCTGCTAGGGGGGCTACCAGCCCAGCAACCCAGGTATGGCTCCCCGAGGTCAAATGTATGGAACACATACATGCCTGGGCATGGTTTCCATCCCTGTCTAGTCCTGGCTTCTCTCTCTTTGCAGAGTTCATGGGCAGCTCATGTAGTCACTGAGGTGGTGGTCTGAGAGCAGGTCCTTGAGATCTTGGGCTTATCTCAGTCTGTGGGTAATACAGTGATGCTGTGCTTCTTCATCTCTTTGTCTGGATCTTAAACTGCTTTCTAAGTAATAAATTGGGTCTTCAAGTAGCCCTGTGAAGAAGTAGATCCCCTCCCCTCTGTGCAGAGAAAAAAACCACAACAAGGGAAAGATAAAACCTAAGCTAGAGCATCCTGGATATTTCTGCAGCTGAACTGCAGGTTTGGAAACCAAAGAAAGCAGTTAAATGTACAAATCTAAATCATGTTCCTAAGTACAGAATGAATAACTTTTAGTCATACAGATATTTGTTGTGTAACTTATACTGTAACCATATATCTGATGATTTATCCCTTCCTGCTGACAAATTACCCATAAATGACTTGCCTGAAGACACTCATGAAGTCCATCTGCCAGGGAAGAGCACAGCCTGGGTCTCCTGAGTCCTGGTCCCCTGGATTGACTGCAAGACTCTCTTCTTCCAATCAACAGCTTCATCAATCATCATTTAAGTCAACTCACTGGTTGGCTTTCTAAGGCCATCCCTGGTGATTTATTCCTGCCCTTCTCTTCAAGAGCTTGCAGCTACAACTCTTCAGATGTGTGCAGACACAGACACTTCCCTAACTCACACCCCACCAGCAGCCCCACGCTTGGCCAGAGCCCTCCTGCAGTGACCTGTGCTCAAGTGTGTCCCTACCCATTTGTCCTCAGATGATGGCAGTAAGTGGAGCTCCTGCCACGAGGCAGGTGATGGGGCAGGGCTGGGGGAGGTCTCGGGAGAGACAGTGGAGCAGAGGATGCTGCTGAGGGCAGGGGACAGGACTGTCCCCACTGAGGGGATCTCAGCTCCCAGCTCCAGTGGTATGCAAGCCCCCTGACACTCACATGAAGATGGGTGCTGTGGTAAAGGAGGGCTTGCCACAAGCTCCTCCAGTGGATATTGGGACAATCGATGCCAGTTCTCTATTTCTATCTTCAGTCCCACTGGTTTATCCCTTTTCCCTCCGTGTGATCTGCTGTCAGTCTGGTATTCTGCTTGTCAAGTATGTGCTTCTCATGTGGCATCTTCTGCCACACCAACTCTCTGAATTCATCACTATTCTCCAGTTTTCTATCTCCTATCTTGTCCTTTCTACTCAGGATTGCTTTTTATGTGATAATTCTATTTATTTCCACACTTAGGCTTTCTTTTATTTCTTAGTCGTCTATTAAAAATCACTCGTGTTATTTTTTTCCACACTAGTGCTTTTAAAATAAGACATCTCTGGGCATGCCCTTGTAAAAAAAGTAATACCAAGCTGAAGTCAAAGCATTCATGGTAGGATTTTCTCAGCATTGATCTCATTCTGCTCCTTCTACCTGCCATGTCCCACCTGCCTCTGCCACGGGAAGCTGTGTGGCTGCATCCCAGCGTTGGAATCACATCAGCTCCATGTTTGGCTCAGCCATGGTCTGGTCCCCTTAATGAAGCAGTCCCCAGCTTCTTCATTTCCTCTTCTTACCAACCCGATTATTGACTTGTAATTTGTCACAGTGATATAGCTGGGTTACTAAATGGGACATGTTTAAATCAAGCAGCAATTAATGCATTGTAAAGCACTTCAGGTAATTGTGTAATAAGCAGCACATTACCTAGAGTAGTAACACATTTTACAGCTAAACCAGCAGGAAAAAGAATGGGTTTTGCCAGGTTATTTTAGGGTGTGAAGCCTGCTGTTGTGGAAAGGCAGTGTGAATCCATATTATGCAGAAATCAATGGATACCCATCCTTCCAGACTACAGTAGGAGCTGTGTGACAAGGGCGCAGCATTTTTCCTAATCAAGCAGGTTATGTGAAAGCAAAGAGTCAAGCTGAGCTTGCTATATCCAGCTGTACTTTGTTTGCTACTTAATGGAGCAGGTCATAGTTCTAACACCCCAAAGAAATCAGCTCGTCTCAGCCTGAGGAGCACAGAGGAAGTGTTGGAACTCCAGCAGCTCAGCATTCAGTCACTCCGATAGGTCATCTGCAGAGAGAGGGCTGGGGGAAATAATAAACCAGCATCGTTCTGCTGCCAGCACTTCAGGCTGCTCCCCGGGGGAGGCAGGAGCTGGGTTTGGGCTGGGAACAGTGAGACGGCTGAGGAAACTGTCAGTGATGTGTTATCCAGGCCTTGGCAAAGCCTCAGCCCCCGGCCTGGTGGCTCCCCTCCTCCAGACAGAAGGAAGAGGAGCTTGCAGAGCAGGTTGACATGGCTGAAGGACCATGGAGGGTGAGAGGACATGGGGCCTTGGCCCTGGTGGGCTCCGCAGAGCTGCATGTGCTGGCAGTGGGGACAAGTTCACCATCGCAGGGCAGGGTCTGACCCCCATCTTCCAGGAGCTGGTAAAGCAACTGCAACCAGGTGCCCCAAGCTTCACCTCTGTGTGGGATGCTCCACACAGCCCACTTCTTCTCGCTGGCTTCCAAGTGCTCCTTCAGATGGAAGATGGACCCAGGTCCATATGGAGAGAAAATCCTTAGCTCCTTCCCAACAGTAAATGTCATTGTGGGTAGGTAAAGCACAAGCTGATCCTTTGGCTTTCAAAGAAAATATGTCCTTTTTTTAAAAAAAAAAAAACCAAAACAACAAATTGGATTTCAAAGAAATGCTCCTGCAATGTATTATATTGGGCCTTCCTGGCAAGTCATTCCAGTTCTGGGGACTTTGAGAGGGAAAAAATGAGAAGTCCATCGTGTTCGCTCCTTTTCATGGTGCCCCGGGGAGCGGCTGACCAAAGAAAGTGCTAACCATCATGTTTTCACCTTCAACTTTGAAACATGCTGATCACATTTTCTCCTTCAGCCTTTTTCTCTCAGCTGCTTGTGTGTGTAGTTTATTCAATTCATGGCGGCCTACAATAAAAATCAATAAAAAGCATTTATTATAAAGTACCAGAGATTAAAATAACCGCCTTGGCTGTGCTATTAAAACATGGGTCGCTCAAAGCGAGGATGCACACTTCCCACAAAATATGATTTATGCTCTGCAGAGGGGAAAAAATCCAGTAAGCAAAAAAGGAAGTTTGATTGTCTTGCTGATGAATCACTGTCCTGCTTTAAAAAAAAAAAAAAGAAGCTAACAGACGTGAAAATATTATTGAATAAAACTAATTTAGCATTTTATTATAAATATAACTGTTGGAAATAATGACTGTTTTCCTCTGCCAGCAATAGTACCTTCAGAACTTCAACCAAGTCAGCAAAGTAGCTGCCTTGGTTTCCCGAATTTACATCAAAGGAACCTCATTTCTGGGGACAGGCAGGTTGTGCACCAGCATTTCTGCACACAGAAATCACCAGCTCCTGGCTGGGCAGCACAGCCCCTCTTTCCAGCACAGGCAGAGTTTCCCACCCTCACCCATAGCAACGAAGAGAGGAGGAAAAGCCACCGCAGTTTCGTCGCAAACTGAAATTAATTTAATTTGTTACTTGCCGTTTTGTCCTATAAACTCCAATACTTATTAACACTGTAAATATGCCTTTTTACTGGCTGGCTGACAGCTCACATGCTTTCCGGGCTGTCTCCTTAAACATTTATGAGTGCTCATGAATATGCAAATTCACCATCTAATGTCTGCAAAATGGTTGCAAGTACAAATGCTGTGTTAATATTTCATACAATGATGGGAGCAAATCAACAATCATAAATTTTGAACAAATATGTTGCTTCATTAATAACTAATGAGGCGATGCACGGAGCTCTAGATTTGGCATTTAATAGTAAAAGTGGTGTTTAAAAAGAGCTTATCAGGCACTACTCTCATTTGGAAGCGGGTTAGTTAGCAGCCTCTGTGGCTTACAAGAAGGTTCCAGGATGGGAAATGTTGGAGATGCACCCACAGAAACAGAGTTGTGGATGCACTTCCAAGAGCGACTGCGCCTTCCCAAGTCTGTGCTGGTTTTGGAAGACCAAGAGAATTGTCAAACTCTACAGCACTCACCTCAAGGCCCTGAAGGTCTGCCTGTCTTTGTGAAATGTTGTTCATAGCCTGAGTTGTGTTTGAAGACTCCCAGGTGAGATTTCAGCAAACCTCTGGCAGAGGACCTAATTTTCCTGTGCTGTGGTGGGGCTGGTGCCCCACATTGGAAGCCCTTCCCTGAGGACCTGATGCATGCTGCTTTGGCCAGCCTGGCCCACGTGGCTGCAGTGGATCTTGCAGGACAGGACCAAGTCCTACAGGACTACCAGAAGAGCTGCTCTCTGCCTGAGGCTGTGGCAGCTCCCATGGGAAAACACAAGCTGTTGGTCTTGATGACTCTTGGAAAGTCACCATCTGTGTGGCACATGTGGCTGACACCCATGTGTGAAGGGCTCAGCAGGCTCCACATTTACTCTGCCACTCATTGAGGGTGAGTGCTGGGCGCACCTTCTTCTGTTGGCACCTTCTGACAGCCCAGAAGAGAAACTGATCATCTACAAGGGGAAAAATAACCAGCCTTTAAGATGCTGCATCCAAATCGTGGTATTAAGAATACTGTCAGTATCTGAAGGTGTTGGTCCCGTCCTGGGGACCATGCTGTTTGGAGCCCATCCCTGAGCTGTGGGATCTCCCAAGGTCACAAAGCTGCAGCTCCTTGTCCTCCCTCTTGGGAATGCTGCAAGGTGGAAATACCCACAGTACTTTCCCTGGAGATCATGGGATACTTCATGTTTCTTCTGCAGTGCACAACATCTACCACTTTTTCTCCTTTATTTGACTCAATTCATGTGGGCAATCAACACCAGCTTCTGCAGAGCTGCTGGGTGAGCAGAACACACCCGTGAGTCATCTGTTCATTTTTTCTCATCTCTTCCCTCCCAGTTCAGCTCCTGAGGCTTGGCTGGTGGGGTGAGTGCTGGAGATCAGGCTCGTTCCTGCAGGGCAACGGCCACAAACCCACCTCCTGAAACAGCCACCTTGGTTCTTTCCGTGCCCTTTCTCCAAAAGGTTGTGTAAACCATTTGACAGCAAAGCGAATCGGGGCAGTAAATGTCGAGGGAAATGGATGGGGGTCAGGAAGATGACTTTTTTTGGGACCTGTTGCTTTGGTTTATGTTGACCAAAGCACAAGCAGCCCCGCTGTTTATCTTGGGGAGGGAAGGGCCGCCGAGCTGAGCAGTAAGAACTTGTTAAAAGTCTCCAGATCCTGTCAAAATGCCTCCGTTTTATGGCTTTCAGTTGAAGGCTGAAGTTTTTGATGAGGTGCATGAGCAGTGACCTCATAAATTGCTCTATAAAGTGTAAACATGATTTCTAAAAATTCTTTTTGAAATCCAACTTTATTAATAAGCCAAACTTGCTGGAACTGCCTTCAATATTTATGTGTGTGGCATGCTCTCTGCACAGCTTGTAATTATAGAATATTATTTCTCTTTTCTGTACGTTTTTAGGCTCTGCTGCCACTAGCTTTTGACATTTTAATTTAAGCATAGTTAAAAAAAAAAAAAGGATAATTTCTTTTTCCACCTTAGTATAAAGATAAACCAGCAAAATCATTCCTGCATTTGCTGGTACAATTTCAGTTTTTAGCTATGTTGATAATTTACTTTTGATGCTAATTAATTACAAGTAATCATAAAAACAAATTAAAAGCACTATACTTGCAGCAGGTTTTTTTTATGCTTATGAAATAATGCATCTTTATGCATCTGTTTACTTGCTATGTAAAAAAATGTAATCTATATTCATAGGAAAACAACTTTAGCACTTAGTGCTGTAAACCATTACCACTCACATGTTTTGAGCTATCTTTGCTTTTTTTTTTTCCTAGCAAGAGGGCAGTCCAGTGACAAACCCCAAAGTCCATTGGTTTTGAAAGGAGTGTTGGAGGGAAAAGCCTGGGATTGAGTGATCTATTTATAGACAGGCTTGGAAATGGGGATTTAAAAGGAAGCACCATTTATTTATAGAGAAATAAGCATCCAAAATGACTTTAAATCAATTAGTAGTTTAAAAGTAGCTCATGCTTAAAATAAATTATTAGGCACTGACGCTCAAGGCTGGGCTTGGCAGGGCAGGGAGGCCTGGGTGCAGGGTTCTGTTGGCAGCAGAAGGTGGGACCAGACCCCGGGGTCCTTTCCTACCTGGGCTTCTTTCTGCTGTGAAGTTTTTCAGCTGTGGAGAGGGAAGGCTTATATTTGTGTGCAGGACTTTCTGCTTGGTTTTGCCCCTCACCTGTTTTGCACATATGTGAACAATCCAGCTGGCACCCTGGCAGTCCCTCATCTGGGTGGTCCCCATCAGAGGCAGTTTGGGGTCCTTGCACAGAACCAAAATGCTCTCAGAGGTGGGTGAGCACACAGAGCCAGTCCCCTTTGGCAGCTTTAGATTGGATATTAGGAACAATTTCTTTCCCAAAAGGGTTGTCATGCCCTGGCCCAGGCTGCCCAGGGCAGTGGTGGAGTCCCCATCCCTGGAGGAATTTCCAAGCTGTGTTGATGTGGTGCTGAGGGCCATGGGTTAGTGGTGGCCTTGGCAGTGCTGGTTGGGCTTGATGATCTGAAAGGTCTTTTCCTACCAAAACAATTCTATGATTCTACAGCCTGCAGGAGACATCTCCCAGAGAAATGTATTAGGGCTTCAGGATGGACCATGCATTGAGCTGGTGCTGCTCAGTAAGGGGAAACATGAGCTAGTATCAAGACACAGTGCTACTTCATTCATCAAAACATTCTGTTTGCCATGAAACCATCTCTATCTTTAAGGTTTTATGACAGAATGGCCCCATTTTTCATCTGGGCTCTCTTGGATAACCACGGAGTCTGCTTTGAGGTGGAGCTGTTTGTGTGTGTCAGGAAGATGGAGACGTGGATGTCATCTGGGTCCTGATGGCACTCGGCTCCGTGATGGCTCCTGATCTTCTCATGGGTTTTCCCTCTGTGTGAAATAGTTTATGGGAGAAGACAGGGACTCGCAGATAACCCGCAGGTCTGGGGTCGATGCAGCTGGTCTTGAAGACCCTCTGGGATCACACAAGGAGGAAGGATCAGAGCCAGGTCAGAAAACTTCCTCCCACCCCTGCCAAGTCTCAGAGCTGAGTCACCAACAACTCATTATCAAGACTGTGTATTGACCTAATTTCTGGAAGCAGGCCTTGAATTCCTTGGCAACTTCCAATACTAAGAAACAGAAGCTTTTCTGGGATTAGATGTGAAAATGAATAAAACAATGCCACACAGTCATCTCTGCAGTACAGAACTAAACAAAATATTTTTGTTATGCTTTTCCATATTTTTTTTTTACTTCTCAACTTGGTGCAAAATTTTGGTGTTCAAAGTTTTGTAAGGAAAAGCATGGAAAGGTCTGGAGGGGGTGTCCTATGTTACAGTATGTGGGAAATCCATTGTCTTCACCAAACCCAGCCAGGCTGGAGCACTTTCCCAGCAGAAAGGAAGTTCTTGTTCCACAACAGAACTGGTGACACCATCACACTGGGGGTCTGGTCTCCTGCTGGCTATGGAGTGGGGAGATGCTCATGTCAGGCTATCCTCTGTCATTGGCAAATCTCAAATTCTCTGCATGGACAGAAGATCATCCCCCAGCTTGAATGGTGGCAAAAGTTCCAAGCTGCTGGAGCTGCTGGACTTCATCCTTGGGCATTTAAACCTGGCCATGGAAGCTAGGAGTTGTTGCCTGTCACTTTCTGGGACTGGGAGGAGCAGCAAAGCCAGGCTGTGCTGGTGGCAGTCCTGGTCTGGGCCTGCAGAGCTCAGGCCCAGTGGTGAACACACACCTTCAGCAGGATGGGGCAGGGCAGGGCTGCACCCCAAATCGGTTTGACAGGTGAGAAATGGCACCAAAGAAATGTGTGAAACCAGATGGGAATGAGTTCAGCAGAGACACATAGGCAAGAACAACTGTGCAAAGTCAGGGTGAGCAGCACCTGCTTGGGGAGAAGTTGCCTGGGTGTACAGGGATAGAAAAGGTGGGTGGGATGCAGCCATCAAGGTGTCTCAGTGAGACAATCAGTTTTCCAGGCTCAGAGCAGGTCCTTGGAAAGGATGGGCTTGAAGTGCAGCGAGAGTTTTGGTGGCCACCAGAGCTGCAATGACCACGGGGAGCATGAAGTGAGACCCAGATTTACATATGCAGGACTCCAACTTGTTCTGTGGCTGCTGGACAGCCTTTGCTTTCCATAATCACCTGCTGTAAAATAAATACCCAACGTCTGTCTGAACTGATCCAGAATGGAGCATTTACATGCATGGTTATTGTATGTTCATTATCAGCACCAGGTGTTCCAGAGAGGTTTAACCAGGCAATAGGTGGAGATCTAACTAAATGCCATAGGTGTTGAAGCTCATGCAACACGTTTTTGTTAATCAAATGATACTGAATTAACATACTGTACAATAATTGCCTTGTTAAATTAAAATTAAAACCTTATTTGAGACACATAATCTGGAGTGTGACTCACTGTTCTAACCACATTTAGATTGTTGTCAGTGCAATTAGGATTTTGAATTTACAAGTTGTTCGTTTTGTTGGGTTTTTTTAATTTAATCAATCACTATAGCAACCGCAAAATTAAACAGGAGATGTTCCCCCTTCCAAGTCCAGTTTGTTGCACGTGCTCCTCTTGCTGGTGGAAAAGAAAACTTGAGAACTTTCTGAAACCAAACCACTTCAGTGGCTTATCCAAGGCTCTGAGCCCAGCCTCCTGAAAGCCAGGTCTGGGAGACACAAGGACCTGGCAAATCCATTGCTCACCTGCCAGGAAAAACCCTCCTGTGTGGATCCTGCCCTTGCTCAAGCTGTTGCTGATGCTGGGACTTCTTGAAACTGTGGGTGCTGCCAGTTCAATCCCCTTTCTCTTCCCTCTGTTGGTCAATGGAACAAACAATAAAGGCATCCTTGACTTTCCCAACACAGGGCAACCTCAGAATCATAGAACCACGGAATGGTTTGGGTGGGAAGGGAGCTTCAAAGGACATCTAGTCATGACCAGGGACATATTCTACCAGAACAGGTTGCTCAGAGCCCTGTCCAACCTGGCCTTGAACTTCCATCTCAGGAGAGTTTCCCTGATAATTATGGGAAATTTCTCTCTGTTTGAGTTTGGATTGGATTTCAGGTGGGCAGGGAGAGGGTGAAGCTTCTGAAGAAGGTGACAGGCTGAAGTGTCCAAGTCTCTGGCTTTGAGCAGCATGGCCACACGTGCTCTGCCAGGCTCTCAAACCCAAGACACAGGTAAGGTGCCATCCTCAAACGGGCACAGGCATGAGGGGAGCTGCTGGCAACAGCTCTGGAGGGAAGGAAATGTAGTAATTCTGCCTATGAGCATAGGAGAAAAGGTAAAATTAACAAAGGAAGTGATTTCCAGAAACAGTTTTCTTAAAGAAGCAAACAAATTCAGAAAAATAACAAACCCCCTCAGTGCTGTAATTCCCAGCTGGGGAAAACCACTTGGTCCCCTTCAGAGGGAGCTGTAGAGGCTGGGAGAGGTGAGACAGCATGTGAAGATACGCCTGCAAAGCTGGCCTCTAGATAACCCTCTCCCAAATGTTGATAATGGTTTCTTCTTTTTTCAGCAATTCAGCTCCCTTGTCTGCTTTTGTCCTTACACCGTAGATGCACCCTCTGGGCTGGCTCTAAAACCCTCTGTGTGTTGGTGCTTGTGACCCTTGACTTTTCACCTGGCAGTATGTCCTGCATTGCTTTCCAGCTTGGGTTGGAAAAGCTGGGAGAAAGTCATTCAAAAGAGAGGAAAATTCCCCTCCTTGCTGGTGCTGGAGGGCTGGGAAGGCTCCCACACCAGCACTTGCTCTTTGCTCAGCTGCATTATGTGTTTACTCAGTTTGGCCAAGAGCAGAACATGCCAAAGGGGGGGGGGGGAAAAAAGCAAGGGAATTTTTATCCAGAATAAAAAGTATTTGGGCTGGCTTTGAACCTTAACCAAACATTCAAGCTGGTTTATACAACGCACAGCTCAGTTTGCTCGTGTGAAGAAAGTTAAACATTCTAGAGTTACATGCAGTTCAGTGTTTTACCCAAGTGCAGCTGGAGAAAGCATTTTACAGGCTGCAGAGAGAACACGTTTGGTAGACCCCAGCCATTAATGCTGGTCCTGCTTCCTGATACCTCACCCTGGTGCTGCTGCAGCCGTGGCCATCCCCGCTGCCATTCCCCAGTGCCATGCCCAGGCTGGAGCAGACCCGGCACCTGGCATCTTTAATAACCCTACTCCTTGAACTCTTTCTTTGTACCCTTCCAGGTTTGGCCGTGGCCCTCAGATTTACAGGTGTCACTTCACAAGGCACAGGTTGCAGCCAGATGTCCTGCAAACAGACACCACATCTATAACCGGGCACCCGAGTGGTCCTGAAATATTCATTACGAGGCGCGCTCCTGAGATCTGCCTTGTTATTAGAGTCTTGCACGTCAGCTGGAACAGATGGAAAAAAACTGGAAAATGCATTTAACATTCCTGCTAGTTTCTTAAAAATAATTATCTGATTAAAAGTGCCAAATGTGATTTTCATTTCTCCTTATTCATCGTGCTGGTAGAAGTGTAGTTAAATTGGCAGTGCTGCAACGCTGCAGAGTTAGGGCAGGAATCATAAAAGGAGCAGGCCAGCAAGTGAATTTTAACTCCAGAATACAGAATTTCAGGACCATCCAACCTCATTAATTTACAACTGGGGCTTTGTGCAATAATCATAACATATAAATTATACATTAGGCACCTTTCAATCATAAGAAATGTGCTGAAGGCATTCTGTGAGGAACAGCTAGAGAAACAAACTGGTGCAGGGTGTGGAAATGGCCCATGAGGACTTCTGCAGCGCATGGTCTGGAGGCTCATGAGGGCCTCATTGGGGCTGGCTGGGAGCTTGCCAGGGGATTGCTGGGGGCTCACCAGGAGCTCATCAACCCCGGGAAGGGTCAGTGACTTCAGGAAGCAGCCACCACAGTGGATGGTCTGGGATGGGGAGACTGGGACCCTCTCCTGGGCAGGGGGGCTCTGTGTGGTGTCTGCTGCCCTGGATGTTTAACTGTTCATCAACTTACTGAAAACTTTATTCTCTTCCTACTAGTCAGGGGTTGGTGGTGCCCGTTGGTATGTCAGAAAGCCCTGAAGACAGGAAAATATACACCTTAATTGCAATAAAAAGACTTGAGAAGCCTGATTTGAAGTGCACGCCGCTGTGGTGGGATTAGTTTCACTACAGAGTAGGTGAGTTCTACACCTGAATCTGCTGTGGTCACTCCATGTCTCTGGCAGCCAGTGGAGTGAATCCAGTCCTTTGGCATGGGGTTTGGGTGGTCTCTCTTCAGCACCTGCCCTGGGCTGAAGGGAAGGGTCTCCAAGGACAGCAGGGGGCTGGGAGGGATGGAAACCCACCAACTGGGTAAATCCCATCCTTGCTCTCAAAGGGCAGAGAATCCCCAGGTGAACATTTCAGTTCTCACGTGTGGGTGAGGGATGTGGCTGAATGAGATTTGATCTTAATTTGGCAGAGCAACGGCCAAGTTGGGACTCAGGACCCCGTGTTATGCAGGCTGCCTTTTGCCTTTGCCTTCAACTTAGGTTTAACCCAACGAAGATCATTCTCTTACTCAATAAACACCTGTTTAGAGTTTTTTAAATGTCTGGTTCCCAAGAGTTGTGTTATAATAAGGCATGGGTTTAATTGCATTGAAAGGAGAAAAAAAAAGGTATGATTTCTAAAAGGACAGAATACTTATGATATTTATGGACCCATTTAACACACTGCTTTGGTTTAAAGAGGTAGGGATTTACATGTGTTAAGTGCTCCTACAAATCTCCTTTACCCTTTCTTGGAAAAGGGCAACACAATAATAATTGTTAAATTTATGTGTTAAGACGTCTGTACTGTAGAGCTCTGCACATCAGTAAGCTAAGCACAATAGACTCTGCCTCTACTTTTTATCCTTGCACTGTCTTGGTTGAAATGCCTGATCATCCCATTCCCTGCCTAACACAGTGGCTGCTGGTGGGAGCTGCCTCCCATGGCTCCAGCTCTGCCCCGTGTACCTGGCAAGAGGCTGCCAGGAAGTCCAGGAACCTGGTGTGTGTAACTGTTGTTTTCATAACAACATTTAACTATATTGCCAGCATTTAGAGGAGAAGCAACAGAAGAGAATAGAATCCCAGGTTGGAAGGGACCTCAAGGATCATCTGGTCCAACCTCTCTTGGCAAAGGCATGGTCTAGACAAGATGGCTCCACACCCTGTCCAGCTGAATCCTAAAAGTGTCCAAAGTTGGAGAACCCACCACTTCCGTGGGGAGATTATTCCAGCGGCTGATTGTTTCCACGGTGAAACATTTTCCTCTTGTGTCCAATCAGAATCTCCCCAGGAGTAATTTGCACCCATCGCCCCTCTCCTGTCCCCTGTGAGTCCTTGCTTTGATCTGTCAGACCACAGATCAGGAGCAGCCACTAGGACCGACGATGGAGACTCCAGGCTGGGCCGGGCCAGCTCCTTCCAGCCGCAGCACCAAAAGTGTGGGTTTTGTCCTCAAATGGCCTATGGAGGTCCATTAACTCTGGCTCAAGCTGCTCCAAACCCAGTAGGGGTGCTGAGCCCATGCTGTCGCATCTCTGCCTACAGGTGACACAGGCTGGTGCTGCAGAAGGTGCCATCTCAGCAAGTTTCTCCAGGCAGATGCACAACATTGCACTGAAGTGCAGCGAGTCACTGGAGCAGATCTTCCTCTACCAGGGAGAGAAACAGGCTGCACAAAATGTCAGGGATGTTAGAGATGGTGCTAATTGCTATTTGTTTATTCTTCTCCTTAAAAACCTTCCACCCAACTGCAATGAACCCTCAATGAACTTTTATCACTGATAACACCCTCTCTTAATTTAGATGCCTGCAGATGAGCGGGCTGGGAAAAGGCCCTCGTGTTTGTCCTACCCTGTGCTCAGTGCAGAGCCCTGGAGAAAGCGTCGCTCCAAAGGCACTGATAGTCAGACAGTCTCCTCCAGGAGAATGGTGTGCTCCCAAAAAAAGCTTGTTGTGCTGCTATTTATCACAGCTTGAGTTTTAGAACTCCTGAATATGTCTGCTGTTCAGATTTTCCATCCTCCGCTGACTCCAGGGCTACACAGAGCCATGTTTCTCTGCAGAATGCAGGTGGGGGCCAGAACATGCCATGCACATCCCTGGGCATGTCAGGAAGCAGGGCAGTGGGGCTGCTCGTTGTCCTGCTTTGCAAGGACCAGGATACAAATTGCCTGTGGTTATGCTGCCCTCAGACTGCCCAGGACACCACCAGCAACCACCAGCCTGGGGCTGTAGCACCTACCATGGTGGGACCTGTGCTGATGAGGAGGAGACGATGGGTCAGGTGACCCCAATGGACCAATCACAGTGCTCCTGCCCATGGGGCTCAGTATAAAATGCCTCCTCAGAGAACCACCTGCTCTTCACTCTGGCTGGTGTGCTGCCTGGGTTGGGGTCTGTTTGTTTGTCATCAGGCCCTCACTGGAGAAGAACGTTGTTCATCAGAACGGGTTGACTTCTCCTGACTTCATGAGTAGGACTGGCTTGGCTGCTCCAAGGCTGTTGCAGACTGTCACTGGGACCTTGGACCATCTGCTGCAGAGTCCAGTTTGGGACTTTTCTGCTCAGGAAGTAAGTACCAGCTGAGGAGTGTGAGTTCCATATTTACATATTTATTTATATGTTTGTAATTAACCATTTTTACTGCTTTGTTAGACTGTTCCTAGTTTTTTTCCAACCTTAAGGTCTCTCTCCCTTATTCCCCTTTTTATCTTCTCCTAGGAGGGTAGTGAGGTAATGACAGAGTCATGTAGTTATTGGCTAAAACCATGACACTGATCCCTGTGGGATACTGGGGCTTCATCCCAACTCCTGGATTGCAGCTGAGGAGGGATGGGGCAGCTGCTGTGATGTGGTCTGGGCTGGCAGAGGGTGCATGGCCAAGAGAAGAGCTGAGCTGCCCAGTGCCAAGATTGCTCCTTCCTAAACCCAGCTTTGCTGTGGGATGGATTTATTGTGACCTGGAGTCCTTGAGTCTTGATGAGTGAGGGATCTCATCAGGATGTTTCACTGGGCTTTTGTATCTACATCATCTACATACATATCCATCTATAAACTCTGTATCTACACACAACACATATATACACACACATATATATATTTCTGTGTGTTTATGTAAACTTGTATAAAATATATATATGGGTTAGATGAAGTTAGCATTGAGCTTGACAATATTGCTTAAGCTGTTTTAGTGCAGAAGCTTGGCTGGCCAGGGGGCATGAGGGATCAGGCAGTGCTGTTAAGGGCCCCACCTAATGCCCATAGGATTGTCTAGAATCCCAACCAATCCATTTGGAATCACGGTACTGTCAGGACCGTAATGCAGTATATGGCCTATTCCCACACAAGGAATGCCCTTCCATATCTGCTCTCTGGTTTCCTTTGGACCATGTGGCTGTTACTGGGGTTTTCATGGGGCTGTGGGCACCAGTGGGAACATGAAACAGAGGGAGGTGTGTCCCCACTTTTAGTGGAAATCATCAACATGAAGAATTGGAGTGCAACCCAGCTCCCTGGCTGTGGGCACAGGTTTTGGTGTGGAGGGTACAGCCATTTGCATAAGAGGACAGTAGTGTTACAGATTTGAACTCAAATGACTGTAAACTAGCTGGGAGTCAGGAAAATCCAGTGAATTATTATTAATTCTGTCTCCTAGGCAGCCTCCAGGTCTCACACCAGCTGTGGACCTGTGTGTGTAACCTCTGATTCCCTCCCAAGCCTGGCAGCCGTCGATGGGAAGCTGGGAGATACCCAACTTGTGTTCCCTCCTTCACCTGGGACTGCTCCCAGCTGAGCCAGGCAGCCCAGCGAGGGCCAGTTACTGGCACACACCTTTAAAGCAAAGGAATGATGAGTATTTAATCCTGTGTCAGATGCTAGGTTAAATTAATATAACAAAATGATTGTTATCCCTTCTCTGTAGGCCCTTCCAGCTCTTATTAGAAAAGACATGCTCAGTAAACCAAACATTGTCTGATGTTTAACTTCTTCCACTGTGTTTGTATGTAGGACTAATGTGCTTATCCAGGCAGGCTGGTAGCCCAATTGCCTGTGCATGTGCTGCTCTGCTGGGCTGTGTCCCTCAGAGCTGAGCAACCCCCCTTCTGCAGTTCTTTTGGCACTTGTTTCCACGGGATCCTATTTCCCCAAGCTCAGAGCAGTGCTTTCCAGCGCTGAGCTCACACAGGGGTTGTTTACCTGTTGTTGAGGACAGCAAGGCATGCTTTCCAGCCTCTCCCTGCAAGCCAAGGGCTGGAAACTTCCTTCAGAAATAAGGGCGGAAATTCCCATTTAATCCCAGGGCTCCAGAAGCTGTGTTGCTGAGAAAATGCAAAGACCTGTGAGAAAGCTTCAGAAAAGAGGCCATGCTGCCCTTGCTGCTGAGGAGAGGGGCACCACTGTGTCCTCTGCCTCCTCAAGAGCTCTGGTGCTTGGAAAAGGACCAGAGAGGGGCAGGAAGCAAAGCCCAGCTGGGATGGGCAGAGAAGGGGAAATCCTCTCGTCTGAGAGAAAAATGTGGTGAGGGAATATGCCTGTTAATGTGGCAGGGATAAAGGCTGTGCAAGGAAAACCATGGTTAAATGAAAGGAAAATGTTGGCACAACAATAAGTCATAGAACCATAGAATCATAGAATTGTTCAGGTTGGAAAAGACCTTTAAGATCATGGAATCCAACCTTATCCTAACCCTATCACCCTATTTCTGATGACCCACTGCTAACCCATGTCCCCAGGCACCACATCCAGATGACTTTCAAACACATTCAGGGATGGTGACTCAACCACCTCCCTGGGGAGCCTGTTCCAGTGCCCAACAACCCTTTCTGTAAAGAAGTTTGTTCTCACATCCAACCTAAATCTCCCCTGACACAACTTGAGCCTATTTCCTCTTGTCCTGGCATCAGTCACCAGTGAGAAGAGACCAACCCCACTCTCACTACAACCTCCTTTCAGGTATTTGTAAAGAGTGAGAAGGTCTCCCCTCAGCCTCCTCTTCCCCAGACCAAACAGCCCCAACTCCCTAAGTTGTTCCTCAAAGGGGATGTTTTCCAAACCCCTCACTAGCTTTATTGCCCTTCTTTGGACCTGCTCCATCACCATAAATGGTTTGGGTTGAAAAGGACCTTAAAGCTCATCTAGTTCCAACCTTGCTGCATGGGCAGGGACACCTCCCACTAGACCAGGTTGCTCCAAGCCCCATGACTCCAAATAAACTTAGCCTGAAAACTGGAATGAATGTCCTAAGCATTCCACTGGTTGGGTCTTTGCAAATGCCTGTGGAAAACAGCAACAGGGAAAGTCTGTAGACTTTTAGATGCCTCTTGATAAGCATTTTATGGGGACATATGTTGACTTAATTTCTGGGGCCAGGACTGAAAGGCTGTGGGAGCATGTCTCAGGTTTTATTTATTTAACCTCTCAAACTTCTTGCAGTATTTTCTGTTCCCAATTCATGCACTGGAAGCTGCTTCAGTCTCTCCTAGGGCAAAATGCTGAAGGATGGTCCCCATCCATCAGGAATACACACAGGATGGTGAAGGAGGGCAGGCCCAGGATGACCCTGCAGGGATGTAACCCGTGTGCAGGCAGCACCCATGGGAGTGGGTGAGGTTTGAGGGACCAGCAGGGGCTGGGGGTATGTCCACGGGACCCATTCCTTGTGCTGCCCCTGGCCAGGCTGCTCCAGCTGGGCACATCCCTGTGGATCCTAAGGGCTCGATGGGCTTCCCAGGTGCCTTTGTGGTTTATCAGTTCCCATTCCCACTCTCTGCTTTTTGGTTTGCCTGTTTATCTACAATCTGTCTATTTAAATTCCTTCTAAACAAGATGGGAATATCTTTATGCCTGTTTGTAAGAATATTCTGCATCCATCTGTTATTTACATCATTCATTTTCCTGAGGTGTCTCCAACAAATCCTGGCTGGATGCTCTGTATGTGTTATTAATAAAACAGCTGTAAAAATATTAACTGTATGGCCTAATTGTCAGCCCTGATTAAGAGCCAAATTTATCCCTGAACGGATGTTGAGACTTGGAATGTGGCAGTGGTCCAGATCTGACCCTTGCAGCTTGCTCCTTGCTTTACTCCTCAAACACTGGGATTGAGGAGCTGCACCAAGAACACTTGCCCGTGGTTCTGTGTGCGGAGTCACCCGCCCTCATTTTATTCCTTTAATTTGCCCCCTCTGCCTTGCTGTACCACATGATTACTGGAGATGTTTGCCCAGGTTGTTCCATCTGAGGTGTTTTCTCCCTGTGTGGAGGGATGAAACTGCATTTGGATAATCTGACTCCTGAAGTTCAAACCCCTCCTGAAAGGCCTCTGCGGGGAAAACTGGGAGGTGCTGCCTGGAAAGCAAATTTTGCTGCTTTTTTGGGGAGCACCTCAAGTGCACCTGGGCCATCAGGACCAACACCTCGAACTTTTTTGCTCTAGGCTTTTCCCCAGCAGATTTGCAGTGCCAAAGGGTGCTTCCTCCTGCCTCTCCCTGCCCTGGCTGTGGGTTCAACCCCTTGCTTTGGGGCCACTCGCTCCAGGATCAAACCCAAAAGCAGCTTCCAGGTTGGGTCCAGCGCTGGATAATGCAGGTTCACATAATAATTTGTAGGATTTCAGTGAGAAGAGCCCAGAGGAGTCTTCCCTGCCTCAGAAACAGTTGGCCACTGATGGTTTAAATGCACAGAAAGTTCTCTGAGCTCTGTAGAAATGTGCTCGCTCTCAAAATCTGCACACATTTGGTGCGTATCAGGATTTAGCTCAGAATAGCTATATTAATCAATTTTTAGGTTGAGTCCTATTTCAACAGGTGTCTTTTGATTTCATCCTGTGGTCAAAACTTGGGCTCTGTTGTTGCAGGTTCCCCTGCTTTTAAAGGGTGACCTGTGGTATGAGTTGAATAGCTCCAGGATCTTATCTTTTTGCAGAGACATGAGGAGATGGAGGGAAAATGTGAGTGCCATGCCAAAGCCAGGGCAATAACTTGAGCTCTTTTGCAACAGGGGGGTTGTGCAAACCCTATGGGGGGCACCACGGGCCCACCCGAGGACAACACTGGTTCCTCACCAGGGAAAGAAGCATCCCTATTGAAAAGCTGGTTTCAGACCAGAAATATTTTCTAAATCCACGTGCTCATTAGGATTTTGTATAGAAAATAGTCTTTTTTTTATTATTATTCTGAGAGTACTGTGGAGATTCAAGATACTCTGCTTGATTTGAGAGCATTGCCTTTTCCTGAGAGCAATTTGAAGGGCAACCAAAATTCCACTGAATTTAGTCCTGCCGAGATGAAGAGCCAGCCCTGCCTTTTACTCCCAGTTGTGCTCTCCCAGGAACTGCAGTCTGAAGATGAGTGTTTGTGGCATTTTTGTTACCATGGGGATTGCTATAGTAACAATTCTCCTAACCCTTCATTTATTAATTTGTTATGAAACTAAAGGTAAACCAAATATCCAAAGAAACAATAGATGTAAAGAGATTTCACTGTCCTCGTGACCCGTGCTTAATGTTCTAGTGAAAGGGCCTTGAGTTGGTGTTGAAAGGGCAACATTTGCAGATAATTAAATACAGTCAAAGGAATGAGATTCCACAAGGTTTCCTTTGAGACTGGAAAACAACAGCTGATCTATGTCATAACACATTACAGTGCGTGGCAGTTTAGCAGCCCTGGTGCAGAGCATCCTGTGGCAGGAGGGAGCTCAGCCCCCTGCCCAGGGGAAGGGAATTGCCAAATAACCATCAAATCATGGAATCCCAGACTGGTTTGAGTTGGAAGGGGCTTTTAAAGGCCCTCTAGTTCCAACCCTCTGCCATGGGCAGGGACACCTCCCACTACCTCAGGCTGCTCCATCCAACCTGGCCTTGAACATTGCCAGGAATGGGGCAGCTGCAGCTTATCTGGGCAACCTGGGCCAGTGTCTCATCACCTTCATAGTAAAGAATTTCTTCCTAATGTCTCATCTAATCTCCCCTCTTTCAGTCTGAAACCCTTCCCCCTCATCCCATCCCTTGCTGCTCCTGTAAGAAGTCCCTCTGCAGCTCTTCTGGAGCCCCTTCAGGCAGTGGAAGGTGCTCTAAGGTCTCCCTGGAGCCTTCTCTTCTCCAGGCTGAACACCCCCAACGCTCTCAGCCTGTCTCCAGAGCAGAGCTGCTCCAGCCCTCTCATCATCTCCATGGTCTCCTCTGGACTTGCTCCAACAGCTCCGTGCTCTTCTTGTGCCAAGGACTCCAGAGCTGGGCACAGTGCTCCAGGTGGGGGTTTTCTGCTGCTGTAGAGCCAGGGGATGCTGAGGATCAGTGTTACAGTGAGGTGGTATCATTGGAGTTACAGCCAGGTGGTACCATCAGCTTTACAGCGAGGTGGTAGCATCTCTAGGCAGCAGCTTAGACCAGGAGCAGGGTGAGATGCCAGCCCTGGGGCGACCAGCTCTCCCCACCACTCAGCCTTGACCCGGGGGCCTGGAGCAAGGCAAGAACGCTGCATTGTGGGGAAAACTCAAGCAGAGAAACAAAGGGAAGGCAGAAAGTATTAAATATTTTTAAATGGCTGTTTTATTTTACAAGGTGCAAATATTACGCTTTGCAGTTACATAGTAAATACCAGATTACTGGGTAATTATGCTTAAACATTACCAAGTGCTGTACCTGCAAAAATAATTGCTATATTAAGGGCAGTTATTTGGTCCCTTGATAACCCTATAGTTTAACGGTTAGAAACAAGTATATCATTTATTCTCTTCACATAAAAGCTACCGACCATTCAGGTATTGCATGTGATCAATAGAGGTTTTTAATGGAAGTGCTGCTGATCTAACCTAATAACCAGAGTATCATAAAAGGCAATAAGCAGCTTAAACCAACATGTGAAGCACAGTCTATATAGCAAGAGTGGGAGCTGTTCCAGGGCCCCAAAGGGTCTTCAAATCACTTTATTTTTATGGGGTAAACGTAACCACGTCAAAAACCAAACTTGACATTTTCAAGTGGTTTAAAACTCGCTGTAAAACCCTACTCTGGGCACAAGCTTTCTTTACAAGGTCTCAGCCCTGCAGCTATTGTTGCATCTCTGCAGTTCAGCTTTTTTCCGGGTTTATTTTCCGTGAGTGGGTTGTCATGTTATTTTTTTTTTAAAGTAAGAATATTATTTAAGTGCATTTTAAAAGCAAAAAAAAACCCACCCCATTTTCCTCTTTTTATTCCATGCTGTGTAGTAGGTGTCTTTGAAAGCTAGCTTTGGGTTCTATCTCCATCCCATTGGTACCTTTCCAAACCACCCTGCCCAGGCTCCAGGAGAGGCTCTGCCAGCCCAGCTGGCTCCCGATGGTGGGTGTTCAGGCAACATCCAGGAGCTCCCAGGGGTGACCCAGCAGCAGGACCCCCCCTTGACCTGCTCTTCCCTTCCCTGCATGTGGGTGCTGTTGCTAAGTGCATGTAGCTGCCTTCGAAGGTGGGCTAAAAAAAGAAGGAAAAAAAAAAAAAGGAACACGTCTCCTAGAATGTGAACTTTACATTTCTGCTGGTGCAGCAAAGGAGTCCTCCCTGCTCAATCTGTGAGAGCACACTGCATCTGTCCCTGAAACAGGGGTCTGTGCCAGCCAGGGAAAGCCCCAAAGAAATTTGGTTCCCTGTTGTATAAAACTAAGGTGCTTAAAAACTCTGCGATGAAAACTAAGCGAGAACAGAACTCTCAGCAGGGTATTGGGAATCCATGTGGGTTTTAATTGTGCCAATCAAGGTGACCAGTTTCTATAGGCAGAAGTGGGAAGGAAAAAGTGACAGGACTTCCCAGAGTCTGGAACTTTCTTTTGGAAAAGCTCCTTTCCTAACTGGGGATGAAGTTACCCCTCATGCCTGCTAACAAGCAATAGGACAAGAGGAAATGGGCTCAAATTGTGTCAGGGGAGGTTTAGATTGGATCTTGGGAACTATTTCTTCCCCAAAAGGGTTGTCAGGCCCTGGCCCAGGCTGCCCAGGGCAGTGGTGGAGTCCCCATCCCTGGAGGGATTTCAAAGCCATGTAGATGTGGTGCTGAGGGACATGGGTCGGTGGTGGGCTGGACAGTGCTGGGGTAACGGTTGAACTTGATGATCTTAAAGGTCTGTTCCAACCAAAACAATTCTATGGTGCTGTGATTCTGTGACCATGTGGGGGGCTGGGAGAAGCAGGACCCACAGGTGCCAGCACCCGTTTTGGCCGTGCTGAACCCTCCCCACTGCTCAGCGCCAGTGACGCGATGTGGAGAGAGTTATGTGTGAAGCGAGCACAAGGAAATCTGCCTCTTTGTGAGGGAGAAAATGTCATTCTCTACTTAGTGCTGCTTTGCATATTCTTTTGTAAACACAGAACTGTTGTTGGCAGCAAAAATGGCTTTTCAGTGAAAGTTACAGGGTCATGGCGCAGGTGGAACAACTCAGAAGGGACAAACAAGGTCAGCTGGGCTCCTCTGCAATGTCAGGCTGGATTCTTCTTGGTCTGTACATCACCCAGGTATCCAACACGTTGTCCAAAATGGTGGCTGGTGCTGTGCCAAAGTGAAAGTAAAGATAATGCTAAAAATTGATAAAAATCAATACAAATTGTCCTGCAGTGCTGGAGGCAGCAGAGTGGGTGTGCGGGGCTGCAGCAAGCAAGGAGAGACCCAGGGCTGGCCCCTGTGGTGGGGTGGCCAGAGGAGATGACCAAGGAACCAGCTGCCTGTCACCCACTGCCTCCCACCCAGCCAAAACGCTGTGGCTTGGAGCAGAAGTGGCCAACAAATCTCCATATGGCAGCCAGCTTGTGTTGGGTGGCCCCAAATCCAGTCAGGATGAGTAAGTGGAATTACATTTCATTGTTATTTTTAATATTTGCAATTTAGCCTATGTTGGAGGTTTGTGCAGTTTACATAAAATAGCAGCTAGTGACATGATCTCCATTTCAGAGGAACTCAGGGAAGTGTCACAGGAGAAGCACCTTCCAGGTTGGTTTGGGTTTATTTGAGTTTTCAGTGACTCTAATACTGATTGAAATATTGTAAATCCAAAGTAGAAAATTCCATTATTATCTCATTTACAAACTTCTTACCTGTGAAGAAAAAATGGGATTATTTTGAAGGGAAGTGAAAGGTTTATGTGCTGTAGATATAACTTTGAGGGAAACCCAAGGGTCCCAATGCAAACACTTCCACAGCCCTGGCACTGGGAATCTCATTCTGCATTGAGCAGGATTCATTATGGAATCACAGAATGGTTTGGGCTAGAAGAGACCTTTCAAGGCCATCTAGTCCAATCCCTCTAGACTGGAGCAGGGTGGATCTTCAACTGGATCAGGTTCCTGCTAAAGAGTATGTCCCCATCCTTCTGAAATTTCCCCCATAAATTATTAAAAGGTGACTTAGGTGCTTCATCACCTTTGGGCTGATCTCTGCTGGCAATCATTCCCAGACCAGACTCCTCTGATGTTTGCAGGGTGGTTTGGATGTGCAGTCCATGGCACTGCTGCCCCATGCCCAAGGTTTCTCTGTGGGATCCATGGCTGGTGCCAGAGAAGAGCCCAATGGTGCAGCAGTGGTCAGTGGTGAGCATGGACAACCCACAGGGAAAGCCCACATGTGATGCTGGGATCCAAGCCCCAGCCTTGTTTCAATAGGACTGAGGAATATGAATCATATGGTGCCTTTGGAAACTTTACTCCTTGTCTAGAGAAATTATTTACAGCTCTTTCCAATTATAAGACATTTTCTGCCCTACTTAGAATTGGGGCAGATTTCCAAAAATGTTTGGGTATTAAAAGACACTGTGAAGCTCTCACCAGGTCCTTCAGAAGCAGCCAAGCATTGACACCTGTGACAGTGAGCAGTCTGGTTCCCAGCCGTGCATCAGGTGCCTGTCTTGAAGATGTGCTTTTAAAGGAGTGATCCCCAGGTGTCGCAGTGCCAAGCAGAGCAGCCCCAGGTCCTCAGAAGGGATTCGGGCACCTCTGAAGCTGATAGTTTTGGCCACGGGTGTTTGCACAGCCTGAACATGGCTGGAGCAGGTGCCGGGGGAGGAGAACCTGGAGCACCCACCTTGCGTAGAGGCTCAGTGGCTGAGACCCAGCTCTGCAGGGCTTCTGGGTGCTGGCAAGGAGACCATGTCCCGTGGGTATTGTCAAGCCTTCTGGGGGGGGGGGTACTTCGGAGAAATCCTCCTGGAAAATCACCTCTCCCTTGGTGAGATGCTGGGCAACCTTCCATGGCGGTCCATGCTGGGAAAGAAAAGGGTCTGTTGGATCTACTGCACCTGCAGTGTGCAGCAAAACTTCCCCTGGAGCAAGGCTGAGTGCACTGAAGTCGTGTTGGCTTAGTTCATGCAAACAGGGGCAAGGGAAAAACTTGGGAACAAAAAGGTAAAGGAAAAAAGCATGTGGGAAAGGCTACAGCACCGGGGCGGTCCGGGCGGAGGGCACCTCCTGGCACAAGGTTTCCTCAGAACTTTTGAAAAGCTCCATCAGCTCTCCCTACTTGAAGGTGACATTTATTTTGAATTCTCCCCACAGTGTGATGATGAAATTACATGAACTTTAAATCAAAGTTTAGTAGGACAGGGTAAAGAAGCCTCACAGCTGACTGCACTGCGCTGGCATCAGAGTGACCACGCTGGGGCTGCAGTCTTATCTTAACAAATGTTTGTTTTCCATTTGCATTTGACAATGGAATTAATAAACTATTCTGCCAGTTTAAGTTTTATGAAAAGCGGATCCCACAGCTCTGCTCCTGACCCCACTTATCTCATTTATAGAATTTGTTGCCTTTACAGAGCAGTAAATGAGGGACTCTCATCGTGTTGCTCCAAACACCCTCGCTTCCAATTTTCCTGGTAATAGTAAAGGCACAGAGCAACAATGGCCCGTTGATCTGGTTCGTCTCTTACCTGCCCTGCAGCCACCAAGCAATTGTTAAATGCAAAAGCCCCAAAAGCAGATAACGAAGTAGACAATTAGTGTACAGGCTTTGGCCACAATGGTTTCAATAATAATTAATATGCAGGATAGCTGGCCGTGTCACACACCATTTCAGACTGGGATTGCATCTGTCAGCCCAAATTCTGACTGCATGCAAGGCATCCAGCACCGAATCTAGTTAGACAGCTAACTGAATTAAAACAAAAATCTACAGATGCATGATAAATGCACAGGATGCTCTGTCACACATGAATGACTTCTGTGCAGGCCAAATGACAGATGTATTTCCTCGACTCCAGGCCAGGCTCCAGCACAAACCACTCTTCATTTATCAATAATTGGGCCTTAATTTCATTTGGCAGTGCTAGAGCAGCATGCTCAGCTTCCTCTCCAATAGACTAACACTAATTAGACTTTTTTTTGGGCATCAATCTTTTATTTTATCCTCTAATAATCAACCATAAGCATAGCTATATCTTGCCTTTTTCAAGGGACATGGGAGGCTTTACCCATAACTCATTATTAGTGATAATGGAATGGGAATGGGAACCCTTCTATTATTTATGTCTGAGAGAGAGCGCGGCACCAAGGCAGGAGCAGGGGATCATATTCTGCCTATTCACATCGAATCAATGTCTTGATTCCTTTGCCACCTCTTTTGAATAACAAATGCCATGTTCTATTAGTCCTTATATACCAAAAAGGGGATTTTAGTTAAATAGAATCTCTTTGCCAGTGAGATTTTTGGGGTAGAGGTAAATGCAGGCACAGCAATTGGGATGTAAATGTGGCACATGGTATCCAGGCACTGGAACCATTATGGTTCAATGCTGGAGACTGCTGAGTACTTCTGGGTGATGCTGGGTCTCTTTCCATCATCTCCATGGGAATTATGGGCACCAGGCAGGACTGGGTTGTTGAACTTCCCAGGTGAGTGATGACAAATCCAAAAGAAATTGATCGTATGTAAAACGTTTCCCTATCTGCTATCAGATATGGGTACATGTGTGTGGGGGGGTGTGTGCACATGCATGTAGTTACAGGGCAATGAAAGCGTGTCTATGAGAGCAGGTGAGTGCATGAAGGCAGAGGTCAGATAACCCTGTAGCCACTTTACCCCCCACCTTGTGCCATCAAAGGTTTTATCCCTGCAGAGCTTCACTTTGCAGCTCAGATCCCTGCGCTTTGAGCCACGGTGGTTGAGCAGACCTACGTTCTGATCTTATCCCCTGCTTTCCCTGGGAGCTCAGAGGAAAGCATGATCTTCCCAAAGCCTTTTTCTGCCTTCGAGTAACAGCCTGAAAAAGCTGTTCCCATCTGCAGAGGTGCCCAGCTTTAGGGGGGTGCTAAACCCTACTGATCAGTTCCAGGGACCGGCGCTGCCCGGCCCCGCTCTGTCCCCTCGCTGGTTTCACACCCAGTGCTGGGTTTATTGGCACAGAGTAACTCCGTGATGTGCTCCTGAGGGCTGATTGCTATGCCCAGATGATCTGCTGGAGTTTGCTGCCTGATCCAATCTATGGCATAATTGAAGAGGATGAGGAACAAAATTCATCCTTGTTTCACCCCAGTAACGACGCCAAATTCAACAGAGAGCTCTCCATATGGTCCAACACAAGTTAGGTAATGTGTGTATTATGCCATAATAAATGAAGTCTCCTAGGTCTTAGTGGCTAGTTATTATCAAAGATCTTCCCTAGCAGTTCATTGTGATTGGAACAGAAAGCAGCCACTGGAAAAACGATAAATAGAGCTGCCGTGCCGTTCTGAGAGTGATGGAAAAATCTGGGCTTGCAGTCTTGCTAAATAACAACGTGCCCATGTGTGCTTGCTCTCCACTTTTGGAAAAGTCTCACCCTTCCCAATTCAAATTCGGTTATTTCCAGGATGAATGCAGATGTATTTTAAGGGCCTCTTCCCAAATAAGCTGTGTAAGTCCTGGGGGACATCTTATCGCAGAAGGTAAGAAATCTGGGAGCGTTCATTAGGTCTAGTGTTCCAGCAAGTCAGCAAAGGAGCCTGGGAGTTTCCTTTAACTCGGTGCCACCCAACTAAATGCAGTATTTGGACATTTCTTTAAGACTTCTAGCAGTTCAAAACAACTCTTTTCCAGTTGGGAATGCGCTCAGATTCACATCCCTCTCCTTCTTTGTTTTCTCGTTATTACTATAATTAAACTTTTACTATAATAATTAAATTTGCTCTAAAGAAAGTTCAGATGGGAATATCAGATCATGGAACAATAACCATCAGGGGTAGCAGAAGTGCCACTGAGGACTGACTTAAATACGTGGCTGGAGAAAGCACCAGTAAAACATTGGTTTTCTCTCCAGCTCCATTTCAATGATTTCCACGACCCTTAGTGCATTAAGTAGCCATCCATTATATTGCAATTCTGATAAATCACACAATTATTTGTCACTGCCACCCTCTACAGCAGAGAACTTTATTGGCAGTCTGATGCTTGCCTTACTTATTTCCCTTGATGGGAACAATAGGGAGACTCCTTCCTCCTGGTCCAGGAGCTCCTGGCTGTTGCTCACACGTCTGCAAACAAAGAAGATCCAATATCCAGGTGGACATGCAGCTTGAATTCTTCATGGAACCACTTATTCGGAGTCTCTTACCCCAAAAGCACCTTTTTCTCTTTCTCATTATTTTATTACATGTGGTTTTCAAAATAGGGTTTTTGCTGTCTAAAGTAATCCTGGAGAACAAAACATATAATTATTATTTTTTTTTAGTTCTGGGCTAAAAAGCAAGAAAGAACAAGTCTTCCCAGATGTCTACCCCAACTCAATAGATGGATTACAGAATTCAAGTCCTGCTTATTTGAAGATGTACAACTCCTTCTTCTGTCCGTTCACTCAAGCTGCAAGTCTGCCACTTAAAAAAGATTTGTTAATAGGGCATCAGTGCCACTTGGCTCTTAACATTTCTTTTTGCCTATAAACTAATTTTATTGTATTACTGTAGTGAGGAAAATTGCTGCATCCGTCTTGGAAGGAAAAGTATTAGTCTGTTAAAGATAAATAGCTGATTAACAAAATAAGGTTTTTCAAAAAGTTTGGAGTAAATAAGAAGCTGCTAAACTTAGGGAGCTTTTTACTTTCCTCTTGCTTCTTCATGTCCAGCTTCTCATCCTAAATCTCTGGGAAAAGGCTCAGCAGGGATGTGTGAGCTGTAGGGCCCAGCAGCTGGCAGGGTCCTGGGCTGGGAAGATCACAGACTCACAGAATAGTTTGGGCTTCAAGGGACTTCTCAAGGCCCTCAAGGCAGGGCAGGGACAACTGGATCAGGTTGCTCAGAGTCCCATCCAATCTGATGTGGAATATTTCCAGGGATGTGGCAGAGAGCTCAAGCCCCTCTCAGAGCAGGGGGGGCAGAGCCTGCCGGCTCAGGGCAATGGACCCTGCTGCAGAAATGCCATTTTTCTGGGGTGGTCAGAGAGCAGAAGACATCAAACACACTCTGCAAGCAGCTCCCAAGTTTCACCTGCAGGCTGAGAGCCAGGGATGACACTCCTATGTGCTTAGGCTAAGAATCATAGAATCCCAGACTGGTTTGAGTTGGAAGAGACCTTAGAGATCATCCAGTCCCACCACCCTGCCATTGGCAGGGACACCTCCCACTAGACCAGGTAGGTTGCTGCAAGCCCCGTTGAACCTGGCCTTCAACACTTCCAGGGAAGGGGCATGAAGCCAAACACTGGGACCAATGGTGTCGCTTGGGGGAGCAGGTGGGAGGCACTCTGGGACAGAGCCCATGGCCTCTCCAGCTCTGCTCTGGAGGGACCTGCTCCACCAGAGCATCCCCAGAGCGCCCACTGCACCTTCCCCCTGCTGCCCCCGCTGATCCATACCTTCCTCCTTCCTAGGCTTTTCTGGTCGGTTACCATGGCAATCCCTTGCCTCAACAGGGTCCTTGTGAACTTGTTTACCATCCCAATTCTAACATTTTCAAATCCAGGCTGATGATGACAGCTCTGTGTGGCCCATCTGTGCCTGATCCGATCAGCACTTCCAAGGCAAGACACCAGTGTCAGCACGAGGGGACCATGACTGTCACAGAGGAGATGGGTCTGATCCTGTGCTGCCCTGAGCAGGGCAAGACACTGGGGTAGTTATGTCAAGGATATATTTGGCCAGAGGGTTGAACATAAAAAAAAAAAAAAAGGATACAGGCATTGAGAAAAAAAACCCCCAAAATGTATTCCTTTGCTTCTTTTTATGACTAATGTTCAAAAAACTGGTGTGGTTCACACCCTTTGGAAAGAAACCACCTTTTTCTAATAAAAAGGCAATTTGACATCACATAACCAAGGAAAGGTTGAAGGGATAGGTAGTGTTGATGTCAGTGGACAAAAACCAGACGAGCTTTGAGGCACACAAGCTCTTCTTCAGACCCTGCATCTCCACAGCTAAATTTCCTAAGGAAAAACCTGTTAATTTAACAAAGGGGACAGGAAAAAGCAGGAGAAAGCAGAGGCTTTAACACACTGCCAAAGAATAGATTGGGATGGATCTCAGTCCTGCAGGCAGGAAGGTACTGGGCTCCGTGGTGGGAATTACAGCCAAATCATGTCAGGCTAGAGATAAGCAGGTTTTGGTACAAATTTTCAAGAGGGATGAAAATGTAGCCATTGGAAGCATCTAGCAAGAGCTATAATAGAAAGCCTGTCCCCTCAAGTCTCCAAATCAAGACAGATAAGGTTCTGAATGGGTGGCTCTAGCTCAGCAGCAGGACTGGGCTGGATGCAGCTATTCTGGGGCTCCGATTGAATTAGAGGATGATAATGGTCCCTTGTCTCTGGATCTGTAAAAGAAGAGTACACTAAAAAAACCCACAAAACCCTGCTGGTGTCACTCGTGCCAACTTGTGACTCAACGGCAACGTGCGCATATTTCTCACAGTTCGGGATTTTTCCAAATAACTCCGTGTTCTCAAAGGGTTCATTATGAGCCCCTGAAAGAGCATTGTTGGCATCAGCCCGGGGTCCAGCCTCCTCTCCCTCCGCTTCCGTCCCCCCCAGCCCTGGCCATCCCGGGAATGCTGCTTCCACTGGGTTTTCCCCGTGAAGATAGAGCAAGTCGGGCTGTCAGCACGTGCCTGATGAAGTATTTCCTTACTGTGCTTAAAAAAATACCAAGGCTTTTTTGGTGGATAACTGGGAAAGTGCAGTGGTGCAGATGTCCAAAAGCAGTTCCGCATCAAAACAGTATTTCTCTGGATAAGAGCAAAACAAAACACAGCACAAGAGGAATTCGTGGTCCCTCAATGAAAACATGATAACCTACCACAAGTGTCACATGAACTGTGTGAACTCTTTCTCCACGGCTATGGATGCCTCTAATGGCATCGTTTCTCCATGTACAGAGGAAGCATTTTCTGGGTAGTTTGGTTTTCATCCTCTGCCTTTTCCCAAGCACAGTTTATGAATCATAGAATTAATTTAGATTGGAAAAGTCCTTGAAGATCTTTGAGTCCAACCATTAACCCGGCCCTGCCAAGGCCACCACTAAACCATGTCCCTCAGCACCACATCTACATGGCTTTGAAATCCCTCCAGGGATGGGGACTCCACCACTGCCCTGGGCAGCCTGGGCCAGGGCCTGACAACAACTTCTGGTGGGTTGGGAAGTGGGGGTGGAAGGGCAGAGCCCTGCTGCCCCTCCTTGCCCACAGCCCTGTGCTCCTCTGCCAGATGTTTTGCCATCGCATGGCAAAGGATTTCAGTTTTCCAGCAATGCACAATATTTGTCTAATTTTAATCAACAAAAGGAACTTTGGTTTAAGAATGAATACTAAATTACGGTCTATTCTTTTTTTTCCCCTCTGGCAATTATTGACAGCCAGTTTCCAGGATCTGATCTAGCTTTCTGGGCAAGTACAGATGGGTTTACACCAGGCAGTTGCTGCTGACTGGTCTGGGAAGGAAGGGTCCTGCTCCCACCCACCAGCCATCCCAGGAAGTAGCATCTCTGCCTTTCCCTGAGGATCTCATCTCTGTGCTCATCCTGCCTGGCTGGGCACTGCTACCATCCCAGCACAGGACATTGTGGCTCCAGGCACCATGTGCCACCAGATCCAGAGCAGGGCAGGGATATCTCCCCAAGCCTGGAATGCAGCATGGATTTATTCTCTCAGTACAAACATCACAGGAGATTATAGGCTGGAACAGGCTTCCAAAGCACCATTTCTCTTTCTGTGTTTTTTTTTTTTTTTTTTTTTTTTTTTCTCATCCAATTTTCATCCCATTTCTGTTTCTCTGGTTCCAAGTTCCAATTCTGGAACAGCAATTGAGAGACTTTTGCTTACGAGCAGCAGCACAGGCTCCTGGTAAGTCCCTTCACAGGCAGGGCTGGTGTGCCAAGAGCTCAGCAGCAGCTTTGGAGCCGTGGGTTCCATCCTCCTCCTGCCCACTCTGACTGGGGGACATGGGAATGCTGTGGCCATGTCCCCCACGTGGCCTAGGGGACCTGCTTCTCGTTCCATCCGTTTGCAGCACCAGGAAAATGATGGGTTTTGGGGTGGGTTGTTTTTTCTTCGGGTTTTGTTTGCCATCCCACCCTAACTTCACTTCAGACGTGCCGGTGGCAGACAATCTCAGCTGAACACTGCCTTGACTGCCAGAATGCATCTACTGTACTTTGTTTTTTAATCCCACTGAGCTGAGAACATCTTCAGCTTAGTTTGGAGAGACACAGCTGAAAAAAAAAAAAAGAGCACAGAAGGCCTGTTTTTAAAAATGGGATGTGTCTGTGCACTAGGGAGGGGGCTCTGGTTCTCCTCCTTGTGTTGGTAGCATCCAGGACTGCTGTGAGCCACTGTGGGGTTTTTTAAAAGCACAGTTCTTTATTCGTTTTGTATTTTAATAAACATTTATGGTGCTTTTATTACGTACTGAGCTGCTGTGTGATGCTAATATTGGAAGTTCCTGGCAAAAAAAAAAAAAAAAATTTCAATTCCTCCTTGTCCCAAGCTTGGAAAACTGAAGAAGCCCCAGGTTTGGTGTCCCTCCTCAGGGTTTCTGTGCCAAAGTCCAGCCCTGCTGACATCTTGTTTCTGCCTCAGTGGGATGAGAAACAGGAGCCAAGAGCAGCTCTGCAGCAAGATGAGGTTTGTGGGTACCCAGGTGGGCTCCCCATGGCAGGGGTTTGGGGAAACACAAGCCTCAGGCAGGCTGAAGGGCTGAAGGGTTACAGCCTCATTTAGTGATCAGATGATTCATCCTCCTTGTTGGTTTAGATCCAATTGCCAGGGCATTGGAAAAACAAAACAGAATCAGTTCAGTTACTGAAATTGATTACTGTGTTTGTTATTTAAAACAGAAAACTTCTATTAACACAGGACAGACAAACACCTCTGCTCCTTCCAAGGGACACAGCTGTGTCCTCCAGCTCAACCCAAGCCCCTGCTCTGCTCCTTCACTTGCTTTGCTCCTCCCTGAGCATGGCTTTGCCTTCCAGCAGAGCATCTCCCCGACACACCACATCACCCTGAGCATCTCCCTGGCCCACCACATCACCCTGAGCATCTCCCCGACACACCACATCACCCTGAGCATCTCCCCAACCCACCACATCACCCTGAGCATCTCCCTGTGGCTCCAGGGCTCCTGCTGACATCTGGCAAGTGCAATGAATTCCCCCCAGCTCCTCCTGGGGAGATGGACCCATTGCTCACTGAAACACAGCCCGGGCTGTTGGGTTACCTCATGCCCTGTCCACCTCTGGCCAGTGCTGCTGCCTCTCCAGTAACCTCTTCATTCTCCTGGCTCTCTGGGAAGATGCTGCCGCTGGATTTCAGGCACATCTCTCTGCTCAGGGCTTTGTGCACCAGTGACTTGCTGCAGGTTTGGCTTTAGACCCAGGGCTGGATTTAGTTGCAGAGTGTTAATTTTAAATTCTTAAAAAAACTGAGGGTGAAGTGGGGAGAGTGGCTGGAGAGCTCTGCTTTATTTGTGTCGGGGAGACAGATCAATTAGAGGGAGGGATGGAAAGGGGAAGCGCTGACACACGCTCGCTGTGCAAAGTTCTCTGTGGGTTTCTGCCAGTTGCTTTTGGGCAGTCCTTGCAAACTGCAACCACCCCAGCCCACAGACACCTCTCCTAGGGAAGCTCAAAGAGCTTCACGTTGTCAGGAAGTATCACTAGAGATGCCAGGATAGAATGGGAAAGCAGGGCTGTATTTCATTTGATTTTTTCCATGGAAGAGGGCTCAGATTGCTCGCTGCAGCCCTGCCCCTGTGCCCGCTGTGCACAGGCAGAGAAGAAGAGTGCTCCCCTCAGCTCTCTGCACACCAGATTGTTCTTTTGAAGGAGGTTTTTATTCCAATAGAGAAACTGGAGTCAAGTCCCTCTGCTGGGTGCCTGAGCCCAAAGCCACACCACGGCTGCAGCTACCAGCAGGTTGTCTCCACCTCATGTCCCCAGACCTGGGGGACTGGCCCCTGCCCCACTGCTTGTCCCAGGCAAATAACCAACCTCTTAGTTTCATTATGAATAATTAGCTTTTTTACTACAGAAACTTTCTGTTGGGTAGGAAGACCCTTTTGGGGATGATTGGAAGACAAATGAGCAATAACAGCAAGGACAGTCTCTCCATGAACCTTGAAATGATTTGTGTTAAACTTTGGCTCCCTGGAAACAGAGATGATGTGTTCACTGGAGATAACATATGATTAAGATTGGTACTTTTTTTATACCTCCTTTTCAAAGCACACACACCAGAGTGAGCAATGTTTGGGTCTTCATAAAAGGTGCTTCAGGAAAAAATATCAAGGGCTGCATCTCACCTTTGGTAAACTGATATAAATGGTATGTTATAAATTACGTGACATGAACTCCGCCATGAGAGGAGTTAAAACATCCAAAATGTTTTAATTTGCTTGTTTATTTGTTTTTAGCCTGGTTGTGTCTCTGGCAAAGCTGGTGGCATCAGGGCTGAAGGGTAGAGGCAGTGCCTGCCTCGGGCTGGTGGGACACTTCTGTCCTGTCCACTGGTCTCTCTTTCTGCCTCCCACTTAATTTATGCTAATTTTCAATTATTATACATTTGGCTTCAAAATATCACTGCTTCTAGTTCCTGCATTTCTCAGGAGAGGGTGAAAAAAGGTGATTTGCTAAAATGGGGACTTAATATTCAACTTTCTGTGTCATTCACCTATTTTTGATGGTTTATTATGATCGAAGGTACAACTCCATTGAGAGATCAGTGCCTGCTGAAATTTTAACAAGAATGGGGAAAATTGTGTACAGTTATAGACTATTTGATATGCATGTTAGTTTTTAATCTGAGCAACATTATCATAATTTAACAGAGGAGATGTGAAACATTCAGATACAATAGCTGATGTAATTAAATGTAGAAGGGAGTTGCAGGGAAATGACAGGTTTCCATTTTCAGTACAAACACTCTTCCAAAAATTACGGGTGCTCAGCAACAAATATGACACCTATCTAAATTCAGGAAGTACAAAATGTTCATATTCATATTAAAAGAGAGTGTGGAATCAGAAACCAGACTGAACAGTGGAGATGATGCAGTGGCAAAGACTATGTCAGAAGAGAGGGAGGCCTGCCTGACCTCAAGAGCTCTGGGCAGCGCCTCTTGGAATTATTAAAATACTTATATAGAATATATGTAATATTGTGTAGAATATTTATATAGTTGTTGTTTTTTTTTTTTCCTGTGGAAAGATAAAAGTGGTACAATTGTGCCTTACATCCAACTCACACTTTGCAACCTGGTTTTGTTTCCTGAGCGGTACTGAACCCGCATTGCTCCCTGGAGCTCCTGCCCAAGCTCTGAGCTCTTCCTCCTCCTCCTCTTCCTGCTCACTCCCTGCAGCCCAGCACAAGGGTCTGGCAGCCTGGGACTGTGGAAGGATGCTGTGTTTTTGGGAATGTCACAGGGATGGAAGTGGTACTGCACAGGGAGGGGAGCAGAGGGAGGCTCTGTGCGGTAGATGGGGAGGAGGCCCATCAGTGGGTGTTGGCTGGTTGTATTTGCTTCGTGGCACTGCAACAATTGCCTCCGTTCAGCAGATGAAGACATGAGTCACAGAGCAGTTGAGGGTTTGCACGTAGCTGTGGAGGACATCTGTGCCATGTCCTGGCCTCCCTGCTGGTTGGCCCTCCCCAGCCTCCGCCTTCCTCCTCCCCTCCAGCTCCTTCACCACCTCCTTCTCCCCTGATCAGGTCAAACACGAGGGGGTTTTGCTGAGGCTCTGCAGTCACAGGAGGGACTTGCTTTAATGTCAACTATTCCACTACTGAAAACTAGGGGGAAGAATGACACCGGGCTGGGAGCGTGGATAGCCAGGCAGCCAGCACAGGGAGGGGAATTTCTTCCTTCCATCACCTTCTGCTCCTGCAGGTCACCACTTTCTCAGGCAGTGCCTGGCTGCAGGAGTTGAAACTCAACAACAGCCTCCCTGTCCTTCCCCGTCTGCTCCTGTTCCAGCCAGCCACACACCACCAGGCCAGCTGCTCGGCAGGGAGGGTCTTCCAAGTCCCCTTCCAAGGGGGAATTGCATCCTTCATCCTGGCTGCCCACCTCCTCTGGTGACGGATAGGGAAACCAGGAGAGGGAACAGCAGAGGGATTCACCTTTCCCTGGAAATCCTTCAAGCAGGACAGGGGGCATTGACTATGAACTAGAACTGCCTGAGGTTCAAACCAAAGTGAAACAGCAGGAAGTCCTGTCTCCAGCTGAGGAGCTTGTGGAGATACAGGGCATGAGGCTGGAGCAAGGTCAGAGCCATGGTGGTGTGAACCGATGCCACAGCCCCCAGGAAAGAGCCCAGCAGGCACAGCCTAGCTATGGAGGGGAGGTTAATTAGTGTTTGCTGGTGTGATTAAAGCAAGCCAAGGGTGGGCCAAGGTGGGCTGCTTTGGGGCTTGCAGCTCCACAGCTCTGGTTTCCCAGTCTGGGGAGAGGAGGGAAACCCTTCCCATCTCCTCCGGCCCACCGCCGCACTTCTGCTGCTGGATGGGACTCACTGGCTGGGAGGGGCTGCCAAAGCCCAGTGTTACCCAGCTCTCCTGTGGGAAACCTGGAAGCAGAATGGGAATCCCTGAGCAGGGCCAATGTGGGGACAATGCTGGACAGCACTCAAGCCCACCAGAGCACAGGGGATTGGGGTGCTGCAGAGAGACAGGGCTGGAAGGACAGGTGCCCGCTTCCAGTTTGCACAAACCCTCTAGAAATCCAGCAAATTAACCTCTTTGCACTGAGCAGGATGCAAATCCAGGCATCCCTGAATATCTTCACACAGGGAGTTTGCCAGCAAAGGACACAGCTGCATGGCAGCAAAACCCTCTCGCATGACTGGTTAGAAAACCAGGAGATTTGGTGCTGCTTGTAAGACTTCCTCCTCCTCCTCCCATGCAGAGCTCGGTTGCTTGGTAGACAGTTCTCCTGATCCTTCCAAGCAGAAGGTAGTGATGGCGACTTGGCAAGGCCCCCTCTGCAAATCCCTATTTGGATCATGAATCAGTCCCATAATTTCTGTGTAAAGGAACATTTCAGGAGGATTTACAGCATAGCATGCTAACATCGGATCTGCTTGTCACCGATCCTGTTAGAGGCTACAGATAAAAGGTTTGCAGTTTACAGCCCTGGAAAATGAGAATGAATTCCCTGCTGTGAGCACGGAGCAATGACTAGCAGAAATCGTTCCTGAAACACTGAGTTGGACCAAGAGCCTCTGCTGACTGGTGGCAAAAACAACTCCAAGAAAATGATTCTGTACCTGGACGCTGTGAAACTCAACCCCTGGGGCACAGCTTTGCTGCCCTGGCTGCAAGGTGCTTAACCCTGGCCAGAGTTGAGGAGCACCATGAGAGAGCTGGAAAAGAAGTGCATGGATATGGAGGGGACAGGTTTTCTGTACACTCTTTTCTTTGCTGAAAAGCCTCTCTGATTTTTAATTCAGGACCTGTAATGCAAATAATTTCCTAGTTAGTTATTCTTTTTCTTAATTAAAGTTAAAATCTTACAAAATCCACAGGCTTCTGCTGTGCCACAAGTCTGGGATAAAGTGATGCTGATGTGAACCCATCCTGTCCCAGCTCCCCAGCCAGGTACCAGCTGAATTCAGGGAAGTTCAGACCAAACCCAACTTCCACCTGCCAATGCCTAAATGGCTGAGACCCCATTTCTAAACACGCCAGAATATTAGAGCTTCATCCAACTGGACCTCAAAATTATCCAAAATTAGAGTTTCACTGAACACTATGCCCCTCTGAGCAGAACCAATCACAGGCCAGGCAAGCACACAGAAGACAGAGCTCTGCTTTCACCACACAATTAGGAAAGGCTGGGTGGACTCACTCACATTTCTCCTGTGAAATTGTAGGGTGTTCCAGCTCAAAACACCAAGCGAAAATTCTAAAACGTTGACGCTAATAGGTGGAAAAAAATTAAGAAGTTTGCCTAAAAAGCTTCTAAAATGAGAGCACAGAATTTTTCACATACAAAAGCTCCAGGAACATGTTTTCTTTTTTCAAAAGCTGTTTTCTAAATGTCAGTTTTATCGCCTTTTTTTCAAACCATTTATGACCATATGTGTTTTTATGATATTCCCAACATGCTTGTGCCACACAAGATGCAAATGTAATTTCCTGTTATAATGGCACAATATGCATAGCAACAAATGAGAAATGAGTGACACAAAATAATGAAGAGTGGCTCTGTGTGTGTGCCTGGAAGGGGACTGGGGATTTTTCCCCCTCCCCCAAGAAGGGAATTACCCAGGGCACTGACATGGGGTTCAGGCCCCTGTTCCTGCACAGCCAGTGCCCACATGTGGGGTTTGCCCAAAACTCATTCCAAGGTGTCTTTCAATTAGCAATTAGAAGACCCTTTTGGTCACAGATGCCATCTCTCTGTAGGACCAGGAGCTGGGTTGTCCACTAATTGCCCTATTTGGACTAATTGCCAGTCCTTTCTCCAGGTGGTTCCCTTTTCCATCCCATCTGGATGAGGGCAAAGGACTTGAGCATGAAGGCAGAGGAGCAGGCATGTCCCTGGGGTGGCAACCTGGGGCTGGTGGGAGCAGCCAGCCTTGGAGGAAGATGAATCATGCTGGGTTTGTGCATCCCGGGAGGGGGCCTGAACTCTTGCAGCATTTGCAGGACTTGAACACACACTCAGGAACGAAAAAAAAGGTGGAAGGAGTAGACAAAAATGGTGGGAAAGACATGCAATGGCATGATTGAGTGATCTGGTCTAGTGGAAGGTGTCCCTGCCCATGCAGGGAGTTGAAACTAGGTGATCTTTAAGGTCCATTCCAACCCAAACCTTTCTATGATTCCATGATTCTATAGCTCCACCCCCCCCTGTGTGGGTAGGGACACCCCCCAATAGCCCAGGTCACTCCCCCTGGGGAGGCAAAAGATGTTTAGGGGCTGGGGTGGGGCAGTTTTGGTTCGGGGAGGGGGGCAGCCAGGAGCACTGGGGCTGTGCGGAGGGGCTTGACCCCTCCTTGACCACTCAGTACCCCAGAAGTGAACAAAAAGGGGCTTCCAGGAAGTGCAGCTGATGGGGACTAACATTACACCACAGAAATGGAGTTTTAAACCAGCTGCCAGCTTCAAAAGCCACAAGTGAATGATTTTATTTCCTATTTTAAGTAAGCTCTGAGTGCACGACACGTCAGGGCTGGGGCTGGTTGGGAAAATGTTGAGGGAACCAGTTCCTCACAGGGAAAAACTGTTTGAAAACACCAGTTTTGTGGAGAGACCACATCCCTAAAGAAATTACACAGAAAAAGAGTTTGGAAACGAAAAGGTGCATCCAAAGTTTTCAGTAGCTATTTTAAAGTTTAGGTGTTTTAAAGATTTTTTCTGTTTTCTGTTCCTATGACCTCAAGTAGGACATATTGCCACTTACTATCTCAGACCAGGATAAAGTGTAGTGCTGAAATCCTTTGTTAGTGCTTATTAATCATTAGGGAAATTTGCAATTAAGCATCAACTGAAACATATTATCCTCTCAAGAACAAGGTACTCTGTGTTGTTGCAAAATGATTGGTAAGCCTGATTTAGGACTTTATTTGAGACTCCACAGTTGATTACACCAGCTCGTGGAGCTTTATTTGCTCTTCACAAAATGTCAAACCCCCCAAAAAACCTCATAGTTTGTTTTGCAGGTTCATGGATGGAGAGGAAGGGGTTACACACGTCCCAGATCAGTAATCCAGGGCCAGCCCCACATGAATCTGCACGGAGGGTTTAAAACACCTGAGATGAAATTTTGAAAACCACACCAGAAAGTCCAAAAATAGGCAGAGGCTGGGAAATCCCATTTCTGGAGAAATTCGGAGCACGTTCAGACAGTTTTTTTCCAGCCGGGAGCAAGTGTTGAGGTGTTTTCCTTTCCCACAAAGTGTAAATCGAGAGTTGGGGCTAGTTCTGGCCCCGACCTTGGGTGACACACTGAGTCTGTGAAAAAGGGAAAGAAAAGTCGTTGTGCTTAAAATATTCATACCTCGGCTTGCAGCCTGACACGTGTAGCAGTTCGCAGGAGAACACTCCTCGGGGCTTCAGCCGCCGGATTTTAGCTTTTGTGGGAATTACTCATTGAATAATGAACTGCTATGAATTATTTATGGGTTTTTTCGTGTAATACACTGGAAGACAATTCCCACCTTGATGTGCATTTTTAAGCACACAACTTCCCCACGACTCGGGAAGGGATCCGGCCCCTCGCGCGGCAGCCGCCGAGCGCTGACATCTTCTCCTCGCACCTCGCCGGGGTCACGGGTTGAAATCCCGGTGGAGACCAGGTGTGGGTTTCCTTCACCATCTGTGAATCCGGGATGAAATATCCCTGCCGAGCTGGAAAAACACAGGCACCTTGTGCTGGCTGCCTGGCTGCACCCTGTCCAGCTGGGGATGCTCCAGGAGGCTGGGAGGGAGTCGGGGAACCCCGCTCCTGGTCCTGCTCGTAGGCAGCTGCCCAGGAGTGGCACTTCTGTGCAACAGAGCACAGGGAGTTTCCTGCAAGTGCTGCAAAAGCTGTTGATGGAATTAATCACATAAAATCATGGAATAATCGAATCATTTTGGTTGGAAAAGATCTTTAAGATCACAAAGTCCAACCGTTCACCCAGCACTGCCAAGACCACCACTAAACCATGGACCTCAGCACCACATCTACACAGCTTCGAAATCCCTCTAGGGATGGGGACTCCACCACTGTCCTGGGCAGCCTGACAACCCTTCCAAGAAATAATACAAAGTATGATTCAAATTGATAATCTTTTCCCATTTATAAATTATGTCTCCCAAATTATTTGATCCAGTGCAGGTACCCTTGACTCACCTTGCCCACCTGGGTGCCTCGGTACCTGCAGTGCTTCCTTAGTCACTGCTGGGCTTTCCTCTGTCACTGGCAGGGCACAAGGCACCAACTGTCACCTGTGAGCAGCTTTATAGGGGCTGGGAAGGCCCTGGAGAGCTGCAGGCCCAATAGGGGCAGCAGGATACTTGGAGGACCCTTGGTCATGCCAGTGTTTGCACACTCAGGAAAGTTCATGAAGATGTGCATGAACAGCATCTTCATGGCCATGTTACCCACCTGGTCACCAGTCTGGATCAGTGACCAGTGTGCCACCAGCCTGGAATGGCACTGGGGGATGGAGTGGGACAATCAGTGATGTGGAGGAGCCATTTCAGGGGGTGGTGAGGGGGTGCAACACCCTGGGCAGGGGCTTCCCTGCTCCCCCAGGGCTGGAGTCGGGCCCACATCTCCCTGAAGGGCTGATAACTGAGGGATTTTTGTTTCCAAGTGTGTGAAATATCATGTTGTCCTAATTTAGGAGCTTTTGTATCTCATCATAAAGAGCCCTAGAACAAGAGGATTAAGGGAAAACTCTTTGAAAATCAGAGCCCATGTTATTGCTTCTTGATGGACTAACAATTCAGATCTAATTGATCACGGCATTAATTATACATAATCTCTATGTACTCGGGTAGCCTTGTGGGATATTTCTAATCAAATTAAAACTAATTCAAAGCAATCTGACATTACAGAATGTTTTGTCTCTATTTTAGGACAGGGAGTCAGGGGATATGAAATGCATATTACATCTTGATCTGAGTGCATGCACTGTAAAAAGGCCTCTAATATAATCACTTCCACACAGCGCTGATTATGAGTACGGTAGTCGTGTGGCTCACAGAAAGGATTACAAATAAATAAATAAAATTAAACTGGCAACATGGAAAAGCTGCTAAGTTGAAATGTCAGGGTGAGTAGGTGGGTTGATGCTTAAATGGGAGGTAGGGAGGAGGGTGGTGGCTCTGCTACCCTGGACACAACACACCTTGGGTCAGCAAGACTGCCAGGGAGCTGATTAATAATAATAAAAAAAAATTTTAAAAAAGTCCATTTGCAGATTAGAGGGCTTCTCATCATTGTTCACTGAAAGCCCGGGTAGATATGTTTTTATTCCTTTTTATGCAGACGCTCTGAGGAGTTGGGAGGATGCATTTAAGTTAAAAATAGTGGTTTTAATTGAAAGTAAAAAAGGCAGCATGCTTACCTCACAGCTTGAATGGAGCCCATCCAAAAACACACAGCGAGAAAAAAGGAGAGGGGATGGGATGCTCATCTGGTGGGAATCAGCTCAGCTTTATGGGCTTCATCCCGCCCAGGCTCTGGCCCCACTTACAGCCTCCCCCCCCACCCAGGGGATCAGCCCAGGGCTGAGGCAGCAGCAGGGTGGCTGAGCCTGTCAGGGTGCTGGTGGATGCCAGGGTGATACTTGGGGTGCCAGGGTTAAACTGGGGTGCTGGGGGGATGCCAGGGTGCTGGGGGTAAGCCAGGGTACTGTTGGGATGCTGGGGGAATGCTGGGGTGCCAGGGGTAAACCGGGGTGCTGGGGGGATGCTGGGTGCTTGGGGGATGCCAAGGGCATGCTGGGGTGCTGGGGGGATGTCAGGGTGATGTTGGGGTGCTGAGGGGATGCTGGATGGATGCTGAGTGCTGGAGAGATGCCAAGGGCATGCTGGGGTGCTGGGGGGATGTCAGGGTGATGTCGGGGTGCTGAGGGGATGCTGGATGGATGCTGAGTGCTGGGGGGATGCCAAGGGCACGCTGGGGTGCTGGGGGGATGTCAGGGTGATGTTGGGGTGCTGAGGGGATGCTGGATGGATGCTGAGTGCTGGAGAGATGCCAAGGGCATGCTGGGGTGCTGGGGGGATGTCAGGGTGATGTCGGGGTGCTGAGGGGATGCTGGATGGATGCTGAGTGCTGGGGGGATGCCAAGGGCACGCTGGGGTGCTGGGGGGATGTCAGGGGGATGTTGGGGCTCCGGGGATGCTGGGGTGCTGGGGGCTGCCAGGGGCTCCTGGTCCAGGTGCTGCTGCTCAGAGCTCCCCTTTGACCCAAACCTGTTAAAATCTTTGAAGGTTTCAGGTTAGCAGCTCTCTGTATGTTTAGAATAACAGAACATGTTGGAAACTTCAATAAAAAGTGGTTTATTGATTCTAATTAAATCTTTTCTTTTTTTTTCTAAAAAAGGTATAGCAGACACCGATCCTAGTTAACTTTAATTTAGGACTGGCATTTACATGCTGCCTAAGATGTGGGAATTCAGAGTGGACAATTCATTTTAATTTTGGTGAAAAATATCATTTAAATGCCAGAAAACTGCGTATTTAACATTTGCAGTAATTAAGTGACTTTAATTTAATAATAAATCTCTCTTGTCTCTATCTATTTACACTCATTCCTCCATCCTGGCCCAGCACATTCCAAAGTGATTGAACTACTACTAATTGCTTCTTTTCAAGAGTAAATATGTTTTAATACTTTTTTCTAGCCAGGTAGCACGTTCACTATTTAGCTGATACTAACTTTTTGTAATGAAATCCTTAATTTAGGGGCTGCTTTCATACAAGTTTTTGTGTCTATCCTGCACCAGAAACAAGTCCAGACTAACCAGCCTGCATCTGGCCTGGGTGTAAATTCCTCTAAACCACCATCTGGAACAGTTTTCATATAAACACAAAGAAAATTCTACCAGAAACCTCCTCCCCCCCCCTCCTTAGACATCCTCAAACTGTTGTGAAAAAATTAACTTTTTCTGTTTCCCTCCTCAGTAGCACTTCGTTTTACAGGGCACAGCATGCAAATAAAGAGCCCTGATTTTAAATTTTCCAGTCATAGATGGGGATCAAAGTCTTCTTCTCAGGATAGCACCACGTTTCCCCTCTTCCCCCTGCCTGGTTCACTTCCCCAAGTGCAGAAGGAGAGAAACGTGGTTTCCCACAGCAATTTCTCCTTGGTGTAACCACCCCTCAGGGGCTTATACTGCAGGAGGAGCTAAACCTTTACAGTTTGGTCTGGATTTCATGCTGGAATGCTAAAGGAAAACCACCCTCCCTGTCTTCTGATGTAAAATGTGATGTCAAAATTTTAAAATACTTCTGAGGCGTGGTGGGACTCCACGTAGAAGTGAGCACATTTGGGGAGAAACTGCAGGGAAGGGGAAAGTCAGCAAGCACTGTTGTTTGGGCTCCCTGGCAGCCCCCACCTTGCTCCTGGTGCCCATTGCTGTCTTGTGCCAAACCTGCCCGTGTGGACCAAGTCTTCTGCTTCATGCAGATCCGTATGAGCCCATGGCAGCTGATCTTCAGAAGGACTCAACAGCTCAACCCTCCGCCTCCCCCTAAGTGGCCGTTGCCCTTCCAGTGTCCTTATAAACTGCACAAGCAGCAAGCACCTGAGGTTCTGTGCTCTGCAGGATGCCCTTCACCTTGGTTCACTCTGCTCTCCTGCATCCATACATCTTCAAGTGCTTTGATGTCCAACTGGAAGCTGCTGTTGTTCCTCTTTGCTGACGGCAGAGGATTTTGCTCCATCTGTTATCGCTAGCAATGTCCATGTGTCAAACCCCTTTTTGAGCAGAGTTAGCTTAATAATACCTATTATTTAGGAACTGTAAATCAGTTTAATATTCTAATTAAGCCATTCGGTATCTTCAGAGTGTGTTGGAGTCCTCAGGACCATATGGGGATGTGGTGGGAACGGTGCTGCTCGGCACACCGGGATTTAGCCACGTGACTCCTGTTAATAAATAGGAGGTAGAGAAATGCACCCCTGCTCCCCGCTCTGCCACCCTGCAGACCCAGAGAATGGAGGGATTTGGGCACCTGAGAGGGCTGAGTGTCAGACCTAAGGCCATCAGAAACTGCTGGGGTCCTGGGAAGCCACCCTGCACCCCGACCTGAGGAGGGGCCAGTGGGGAGAAGCTGCCGGAGCAATGTGAAGGGGACTGGGGGCTCCCAGACCAGCCCCAGCTTCGCTGCTCCACAGAGTTCCCACAGAGCTCCCTTGCTTAGCAGGTAAATCCCGAGGGGTTCCCAGTGCTGCACTGGTCCAGAACCCCAGCGGGGACAGCAGGGACCCTCCCTCCCTCTTGGCACATTTCTGCATCGTTGTTCTGGTCACTTGACAGCAAAAAGGCTCGAAGTCGGGTTTATCCACCTACCAACAGATTCATTGTGGGGGAGCTACTCTGTTAAATTATTCCAATTATTTATAATGTAGCAACTAGTCCTAATGAATATTTCAAAGGAGGTGGAGCCCAGAATCCAGCAGGAAGGTTGTGATTGCAGGATGCAGCCCGGACAGCAGGGTGTTGTTGGATTGCCCACAGCCCAGGCTCACCAGGAACAGAAACACCCACTGCCTTTTGCTGCACCTGACTGAGAGATGGCAAAGTGAAGGATTTCAGTGGTTTTCTTTTTGGTTTTTTTGGGTTGTTTTTTTTTTTTAAGAAGGCAAGTGGGATGTGGTGGTTTGCCCCCCAGCATCTGGTCTCTTCTCCCGAGGGTCTGCAGCATCCCCCAGCCAGGAATGTCCCACCTCACCCTTGGAGGCTCCATGTGCTGCCGAGGTGTCCAGGCAAGTCCTTTTAAAATACCAACTGGTGTGAAGAGCTGAGTGAGGAGGAGAGCAGCCACCTGCTCTGCCCAACTCCAGTACAATCAGGTGGGGAGAAAACCCCTCCACTTGCACCTCTCTGTGAGGGGCTGCAGCCCCTCGAGGGGCAGAGCGTGGGGCTGGGCTCACTGAAGGAGCTTGTGCTTCACAACAGATGTTTCTAACTGCTTGGATTTATTTTTTACAAAGGTTGTACAAGAATCAATTCCAGTTTATAAGGCTTTTTTTTTTTTTTTTTCTTTTTTCCTCTTTTCCTGAGGACAGGAGAGGATTTGGAAAGCACTTTCTTCTGTTCTGGTTGAAGTTTTAGTTATTGCTTTTGAAACTCCCCGGTTTGATGTGAGCTGCAGCCTCCAGAGGCAGAGCTGTGATCCTGTTTCACAAATCACTACCTCCTGGACTGCCCAACACGTGGGACACTGGAGCTGCCAGCCTGGGAGCTGAGAGATTTACTGGGCACAAGATGCAGAAGGAGAAATTAGCTTCATGTACAGCACTGGGAAAAACATCTGTGGCTGAAGGACATGGCAAAGCTGAGGCTGGGCAGAGCCCTCCCTGTCCTGCCTGGCACTGCCAACCCCAAAATCCCATTTTTCAGCTGTTTCTGAGGTGGCCACATCTCTTACTGTCTGGCAATCTCCAGGTGACTTTTGGGTTTGGGTTGTGTTTTTTTTCCCCTGCAAAAGTAAATTCAGCTCTTCCTGAGGATGTGACTATGGAAAAATACATTCTTCCTGTATTAAAATATTATGTCAGGCTTTTGTTTTAGAGTAATTCATGTCCCACAGCTTGTGCTCATCTACAGCCCCTCACACAGCAGCTCTGGTGCACTAGGACCTGTATATATTTATAGGGAGAGAAGGTAAATACCATTCACAAGCAAAGGTCTAGCTGAGATATTTGCTGAACAATCTTCTGAAGGTGACTAGAAATTGATTTTTCTAGTCATGTCGAAGTCTGTCGACAGAAGGAGACAAAAGTACAAAATATTTATGACAAAAACAGCCCTGAATTTAAGCAGAGACCTGCTGCCACTCCCCAGCCCCTCTCTCCTGTGGTAGTTTGTAAGAGCAAAGAGAGAGTGAGGGGCCCTGACCAGGGAACACCAACGTGTAACACCCAGGGAGACACCCAGACCAGACACCCCAGGAGTGGGCCCTAGCTCTGAATGGGGGTACTCACCCCCAGAGCATCCCCTGGGGCATCACACTAAGGGATTTGGAGCACCCCCTTGGGCATCACCCCAGGGACCTTGGAGCATCCCCTTGGATGTCACCCCAGGCACCCCAGAGCATTCCCTCGGGCACCACCCCAGGGAACCTGGAGCATCCCTTTGGACATCACCCCAGGGTCCCCAGAGCATCCCCCTGGGCATCACCCCAGGACCCCCAGCCTCCCCTGTGCCAGATCCCACCTTCTCGAGAAGTTTTCAACCCTCAATCAAGTTTCCCAGCATTTGGTATTACACTTGATTTAGCTTTGCTAGACTAAGCACATTATTAATTGGTTTTTATTTACAATACTATTGCTTGAAATATATACTACACTGGGTAATTGAATTTTTGGAATACAGTAATTAAAAAAGTCAAAAGAGCAATAAACAGAAGCGTTAGTAAATAATTGCATCTGAGAACGAGCATAAATCATCCAGATTAAATGATTTTATATCATATCTGAACTCTTTAATTTTAATTTATGGTTTCCAGACAATTTACAACCACTGCTGACTTTGTTTTCCTCTGCCTGCCTTGTATCCTTAGTGCTGATGAAAGGCTTCACAAGAATTCTAAGATACTTTTTAAATATTGTTTTCTCAGGTTATATTTTCCACGCTGGGCAGGGTTGAGCTGGGTTCCAATCCCCGGGGGCAGCTCAAGGGAAATCCCAGGAGGCTGGGGCTGGCCAGGGCAGCAGCAGGGGGAGCTGGGGCTGGGGGGGGAGGCAGAGGAGCTCAGGGGGCTTCAGGGGGGCTCAGAAATTTCCAGGTCAGGCCCTGGGGATGTGATGTTCCCAGCAGCACCGTAGGACACACACACGCCGATGCTCACCGGTAGTTTATCTCCCGCTGGTGGTGCCAGAAGGTGTTGCCAGGGGCGGGGGTGATGCTCGGTGCCCTCGCTGACCCCAGCAGGGTCCCAGCCCTGTGCCACGGTGAGGGGCACCCGACAGGCTGATTTCCAGCAGCCCGGGCAGGGGCTGCAGCTCCGAGGCAGGAGCGGGGGTTATTCCTGCCCCTTGGTGTGATTCCTGCCCCACCTGGGGCATCCATCCACTCAGCCATTTCTGGCTCAACTTTAAGCTCTGTGATGAGCTGGGTCCCAGGTAATTCTCAGCACCTTGATCCCCAGGGAAAGGGGATGAAACTGTCAGGGGCGGGAGCCAGTGGGGCAGGATTAACTCTGTTCTCCCAGACCTTGAGAGCTGCAGAAGATCTCCTGGTGCTGGGTGCTGCTCAGGTTGCCTCTCCAAGGACACGTGGTGTGGCATGCTGGGGGGAGTGTGGCTTTCCTTGGGGCATGAAGTCATGGATTTAGCCAGAGAGGTGTGTTTTAAAAGAATGATTTTCCAACCCAACCATGGAATAGGGAATTTAGCCATTGGCAGAGCGGGGCAGGGCAGCAGGCGGGCAGGGGCCACCCTCTCCTGGGGCAGCACAACGGGACAGAGTTTATAAAATATTTATCAAATACTTAACTTGGCATTTTCTCTTTGAAATGATATGTTATTCAGCTTTTATGGCCTGAATTTCATTTAAAATCCCTGCAAGTCAGACTAAGAGACGAGGACCGTGGCTTAGCACAGTATTAGAAGGAAATTCATGGGCTGGGAATGCTACTTCTGTTTGAAGTTTGTTTACTTTTTTTTCAGCTGAGCTGAACTTTAGTCACTGTCACTTTTGAAATGTGCCATCTTTCTGGATTACACTTGATAAGCACTTGCTGAGGATATAAGCTATCAGTTTTGGAGTTTTGATCTCCCAGAATTCAATTTTTTCTGGCTTAAGATCAAAAGATGACAAATATCTTGAAAGAAGACAGAAGCTTTATTGTTGCTATTTGAGGATATCAGCATGTCAAAAGTAGAGACGGGTTGTAAACTATCCTGTTATTTGGGACAAGTATTTCCAACCTGCACATTAGCTTGGGCTTGATGATTTTGCACATCTTTATTGGGAATAAAAGATGTTCTGTTGTGCTGCTGATGCCGTCCACTCACTGCAATCTGACAGTCAGCACGGTTACTCTTCCTGAGGCATTTGAAAATGTCACTGGGGAAGTGCTGCTGCCAGAGGCACGTTTTAACTGGCACTGGGAGGAATCAGCCTATATCGAAGCATCTCTTGGAGAAAGAAAATTAAAAAGAAAGAAAAAATAAGAGACTCGTAGTGCCGGCGTCCACAAAAGCCTTCAACAGGCAGTGAAGGAGGCAGAGGAATTATTTGAAAGTGCTGAGTGTGATGGGAGGGCAACACTGCACACAGGCTTTGTGCTCTGTGGGCTGCCAGCCTGCCCCGGGGGCACGGGCACAGCATCTTCCCTGGGAGCAGCAGGATGGGCCCTTCCTGGACCCTCACTGCCTTGGGGCCAGGGCACAGGGGGCTGCATGGGACAGTGGGAGTCTGGGATGCTGTGTGGGATGCTGTGTGGGATGCTGGGAGAGATGCTAGGTGAGATGGTGTCTGGAATGCTGGGAGGGATGCTGTATGGAATGCTGGGAGGGATGATGTATGGAATGCTGGGTGGGATGGTGTATGGGATGCTGAACGAGTTGCTGGGCGTGCAGGGGAGGGATTGGGGTGGCAGGGGTGGCATTGGGGTGCCACTGGCATGGCAGCAATTTCCCTGGTAGTTTCCTCTTTTTCACCTTTCTGGGTGGCTTTCTGGCAGCCAGCAGCAGGGAGGATGCTGTGTGCTGGGCATTGATACCCACCTGAGGTCACCAGGATGCTGATCCAAGCAGTGGGACCATGTGGATCCTGCTCAGATCCCCATTTTCCATGGGGGAAAGCAGGTGGCTTTGAGGGTACAGGTCAGCTGGGCTCCAGCCCTGCAGGGGAATCCCAAGCCACAGACCTGGTGTGGAGCTGCATCCCCCTGGATAGCTACAGTGCTGCACACAGCACAAGTGCTTTTAACTGCCACAGCAGTTAATTATTCTGCAGCATTAATTATTAATATTCTTCATAGCAGCTTGGTGCCTGGGGAATCACCTGTTTTTCTGGCTACTGTACAGTGGCAAACAAACTTCCCTTCGAGTGCTCACAGTCCCACCCCACCTCTCCTCATTCCTCTGCTGCAAACAATGACAAAATAATATTCCCAAAGGTAATTTTGAGTAAGGTGGGACCTCTAGTCCATGTCTCACAAAAAGCAGAGCAAGACAAAATGCTTTGCATCAACAGCTGATTCTCTCTAAGTGCCTTGATGCGTTTCTCTGCCTGATGCATCTCTGAATTCCACAGAGTGCAGCTTCAGTCCAGCTCTATTCATATTTCTGGAGCAGCATGGAAGGAAAAAGCAACTTGGTGTGGCAGCAGCATCACATCGGGTGGGCAAGAGGAGGAGCAGGAAGGATTTGTAACCTGCCTGTCTTGGATAGAGGTGCTGGAGCATCGCTTTAGCACAGCCCCTCCAGGCACTGTCCTTATCTGTGGGCACCTGCTTTTTGCAGGATTGGGTCTTTAAGCCCTTGCCAATATTACTTGTGTTGGATTTTTTATCTGTGGCCATCAGAAAGGTCTTTAGGAGTCCTAAACTCATGTCAAGTTACTCTTTCATGACATATTCCGTGGCTTTCATAATATGCATTAGGACCCGGTGGAGCAGGGGCTATTTTGCAGTAGTTCTGTCTTATGAGGCAAGGTTTGAGTCACCCCTCTGTATTTATACAGACAAGAAATCATGTGATTCATCAAGAAAAATAAATGAGAAAGATGTGGACTGAATACATCTTTAGATTTCCTCTCGCCAGAGAAGAGGCATTGTCATATTAGTGTGCTGCTGTATTAAACAGGGATGCTAATTAAAGATGGATCAGATTACTCGAAGGTAATTCAATTTTTTAGCCCAAAAGACAGTGGCAAAACACATGCTGAAGCACTGCACCCACTGCACACATTGCTTAGAAATGCCTTGGAGATGTACTCTGAATGTTAAAAGCCAACATCTACCCAGCCCTTCCAACATTCCTCTCCCTATGAAAGGAAATCCCAAGACATAGAAGTCATTTTGACTAAGGAAAAAAAAAAGGGTGTTATTTCAGGTGGGCAGGGGGTCAGGGCTGCAGGCCCTCGTGTAGCCCACATCCAGGCTCATCCCCCAAAGCTCCCAACAGCCTGTGCTGCTTCATGCCAGACAGATATATTTGCCAACCTCTTCCCGAAAAAATTCCATGAAAGGAACACCTTGCTCAGTCAGAGAAAATGGGCACATTGCAAAATAGCTGGGAAGAAAAAAAAACAACCATTGGCCAAGAAATTCTGGTGGGGAAATAGTTGTTGAGTTGTGAGAGCAGGATATGCTGGAGGACACCAGGTCAACCATGAAGGTAAACAAAAGGAGAATCAGCTTTTTAAACATATATTCTAGATATCTATATACCTTGGAAAAAAAACCCCATAAAATAGCCTAAGAATCTGGTATTGCTAAGAGAAAGAACAAGCAGAGGTGGGCTTCCTGAGGGGAGTTGGTGTCCATTTTTTAATCCAAATAAATTATTCTCAAATCCACACAAGGAGCATCATTCCAGTTCTGTGAGAGCCAAGGCTCAGATGTCAGCTCTTCCTTTTGCTCCTGAACATTTTTAGTCTTGCAGTGATCAAGGATGTAAACCTGAGCTCAAAGGCTGAGCACCCTGGGGAGTGCAGGCAGGGCAGGGGTGAGGGCAGCATCCTGCCTTGGATTTGGGCAAGGAGCAGGCAGTGTGGGTCGCCTGTGGGTGCTGGGTGGTCTGGGCAGGTGAAGGTGGGTTGGGCAGAGGACACAGGCACCCTCCCAGCTCCTGGCTGCAGGGGGATCCTGCCAGAGCTCACACAAAGGGGGCTTTTGTGCTGGGTGCCTGCAACACAGGGTGCTATTAAAAGCAAAAAAAAAAAAAAAAAAAAAAAAAGAGCCTATTGTTTGGAGTGCTATTATGATCTCATTGTGAGGTGGTGGATTGGAGAGGGATGGTGCTGGGCTTCTGCAAAGCTGGCAGCTACCAGCGAGGGGGAGAGCTGGGTCTGCAACCAGGCACTGCAAACCATGGGAATGCTGGCTCTGCAAAGGAGCAAGATTCTGATAGTGCCAGAAGGCCCTGACCCGAAACCTGCCCGGTGCCCAGTGGCACCAGAACCCTCTGGTGCTGATGCTGCCATGGCCAGATTGTCCATGCTGTGCCCTGCTCTCCCTGTTGGGCATGTCCCCACGGGGGGACAGCACTTTGGGTACCATGGGCTTCTTCTCCTTACAATGGAGTTTGGTGAAGCACAAGTGCAGAAATAGACTCTAAAGCCCATATTAAGACTTTTAAAAAAGATACAGTGGAAACGAGGGCTAGGAACAGCCTCCTGTCCCCAGAAGGTGAGGAACCATGAGGAACCATGCCCTCACATGTCCTCGTACCTCAGCTAAGGGTTTGCACAGTGTTTTGTGACGCTGCGTTTCACAGAAATGGAGATTATTTGGGCAGGCCTAGAAGGGCTGGAGGAGTGGCCAAGGGACACTCAGGGGTGTCACTTGCTGGGCTGGAGGATGCAGCTCAGCACCTGAGCACGGACCTGGCTCGTTTGCTGCTCTCATCAGCATGAGGCACCCAGGGGAGGTTCAACCATGGGGAGGGTGTGGGGGCAGGAAGCAGTTCAGTATTAGACGTGGCTTTGCAGCCTGAGGTGGGTGCAACAAAGAGAGTTACTAAGATTTTGAGCTCCATACACAGATCCATCACTCTTTATAAAGAGGGATCACACTTGCCCTGAAGAAATGAAGTTTTGCCTGATTTTTTCCCCCTACTTTTGTCTTCCTGCTGACAGGCCCCACTCTCCATTTCCCAGTTCTTATTTCAGGAATGCAGAGAGGTCACTGATTTTAAAAGGGACCAACGCAAAGGTCAGAAGTAAAACAACACAGAGGCTGAGGCAAATTAGAATCCCCCGGGTCGTGTGCTGTAGGGACCGGAGGCTGAAAAATCCAGCAGCATTTCAGATGTCCTGAAGGTAGAGGCAGGGGTGGATTGAAGCTCCTCCAAGTCTCCTAATTTTTCCACTTCCTAGAGCACATACACGTGACAGCTCCGTGCACCCAGACCAGGAGGCGCTCTCCCCGGCTCCCGGGGACACAGACTCTTCCCATTTTCCGGAGGCTCAGAGCTGTTGGAAGCGGCTGAGCCGGGAGCTGCCAGCTCGGGGTACAGCCTGTGATCCTTCTGCGTGAGACCCATTGGGTTTAATGGCTCAGATGCAGGAACAAGCTGATGCACTCTGCTTTGGAGCTTGGCATTGTGATGTGCCTGACAGTTACATATGAATATTAGCCATCTGCAGGATATGAAGATACAGCCATGAGTTCTCTCTTTCTCTGTCTCCTCCTTTTTCATCCTCTTTTTTAATTTATGGTGGAGCAAATAATTGCAGAACCGTGTTTACCCAGCGGTCCCTTCAGTCCTGGGTTGAAATGAACACTTCTGAGCACTGTTTGGCAAAGTCTACTGAGAGTAAGATAGTAATTTCAAAAAGAAAAGAAAAGAAAAGAAAAGCTATGTTGAGAGAAATGGGCTGTAGATAACTGCAGTTCTGAAAGGAAGAGTTTATCTGAACTTTGGATTATCCAGCATTTGAATGGGAGTTTGAGACTTGTGTTGAAACAGTCATTTGTCTGGGTAGTCTGGAGAACTAAATGTACCTGCAGAACAAGCCTAACTCACAGGGCATAAGTCATGTCATTTTAGGTTACTAATATTAATTACTTTTGTGCAGATAAAACTCCCAGTACCTGCAGCTGCTCTTCAGCCCTCTCTGCAGCACGACTGCCAGTCTGCATGCAAGAGCCCGAGCTGAAGGACTCTCCTGGTGCAGTGGTCCCTCGAGGAGCAAGCCAGGGGCATTCCCAGTGCCTGTCCCCTTCCCAGGGGAGCAGGGACCAGAAGGGGGATGCTTTTACTTGTCAGAACTGAGCCAAAAGCTGTGTTCCTTAGACACAGCTAAACCCAAGGTTTTAAAACAGCTTTTCATCCAACACTTGACTTTCTCAGCTGCTCGGTTTGCCTGTGGCCCATCGCCACAGGGGGAGCATCACATGGCTGGAAGCTGCCTCCCCAAACTGTGACCAACCAGCAGCATCACGTCAGCCCCTTGAAATGATAACTGGCATTTGGAAAGGCCCTACAAAGGGGGAAAAAATCCCTTTTACTTTGACCCCAGCAAAGCAGAGGGCATCCCATGGCTTAACCCTTCCCTGGCTACCATCAGCAGGAGCTGCTGGCTCAGGTGTCTCACGCCCAAAGGTGGGGACATCCCCAGCAGGCTTGCCAGTGACAGAAGAGAGGGAATGTAATTGCTTTCAAGAGCACAATTAAAAAATCACTTACTTGGGCTTTGTGTGATTTTGCCACAAATCATTTTAGCATGATGGGATGTGTATTTTGTGCCTTGGAAACATATGCTGGGGCATGCTGGCATGTGGAGAAATTTAATCCAGTGCATTGATGTGCATCTAAATATGGGAATAGAAAACATCTTGATTGCCCATGGAAGGAATAACCTTCTCTGGGCAAAAATCGTACTCAAAGGAAATGGTTCTCCCTGTAATTCTGTTGACTTCATGAGGATATAGAGGGAGAGGAGAAAAGCTGGTCACTGGTTATGCCTCCACGATGGAGAAGATCACAAATGTTAGGACAAGGAATTTAGGAGAACTCCTGAGAAAGTTGGGATGGATGAACCGGTCACAGTGAGGGGAAACGATGGCTCATCCAGACCCAGCAGTGGGGCAGAGATCCCCTGGCAGGGCTATCCTGGGACAGGGGTGTGGGACAGCACAGGCACCTCTTGGCTGGGGTAAAATACAAAGAGAAACACCACAAAAATAGTAACCAAAGCCTTGTGATCACACCAACATAGCCTATCGGGGGGCTTTTGTCCTCCTCCAGCTCTTGGAGGGACCTAGATGGAGTTAGAAGGCAGGTTAGAAAGCCCAGCAGGTCATGGCCAACAGTGAGGGTCCCCTAACGAGCCAGGCTTCCTCTTGCCATGCCTGTGCCAAACTCAACTGACCTAATGGAACACCCAGGGGATCCCTTGAGGAAGTGAAGTGCTTTGCATACAAGAAACAAAAAAAGCCCTAAACCGACCCCAGAAGCCCCAGCGACCCATGTGAGGTGAGGTGATCCCTGCCTGGCCTCTCCACTAAGGGATCCGTGTCCTCATACCATGCCCTCAGGAAAACACGAAGCTTTGGGTCAAACGACCCAATTTTTGGGCTTGTCACAGAGGCCAGGACCCTGGCTCCAGCTCCTGCCACCCTCAGATTCCCAGGGCTCTCCTGATGCTCAGCCATCAGCATCAGCCCTTCCAGCAGGGAAGAGCTGCTTCCCTGGCACTTCCCACCCTGGGAATGGGCTCCCCAGTAACTTTGCAACTTCATCATGAACAAAGGTTGTGCTTAAGATTCCTGTGTCTACCACTTAATAACACCCAAATTAGTCTCGATGGAATTAGCTGTAATTAAGGACATTGTGAAATATGGTGGGGGCAAACAGAATTACACTGTATTACTTTATTAATAATATTCTTTAACTACACTGTAAATTGCTATTAGGCCTGCATATTACTGCCTGGATATGGAAATAGTCTTTTGCTATGCTAATCTAACACAATTTTCTTTTAAATGTAAACAAATTATACTCTATTAATATGCTGTTCTACTTGCATAGTTAATTATTGTAACAGTAAGGAATAAAATTGTTCTGCTTTCTCTGTTTCTGATGGAAAAAGGGCTACATAAATAGTTTAATAGGGAACTAATTATGCAAAAAATTTAGATGCCTAAAATGTGTTTGTAATTGCATTAAAATGGTCTTCTGTTCAAATATTGGAAAGCCTGCTAATTGGAGGCTAGCTGGAAATTTAAATATTGTGAATCAATGATTTTAATACAGTACATGTTTGGTTGTGTTTCTGTTCATATTTGTCTTTGGAAATGAAGGGCATATTTAACGGTGTTTAATAAGAGGAGTTCTGGGTTTCATACCAATGAGCTGAGTAAGTGGAAGATGGGGATTTTCACCGTGCATGTCCCAGCCTGAACTGGGGTGGGGGGAAGGGGGAAAACGCCATCCTGGATGTCCCTGTCGGGGACGATGCTGCACGGCCACTTAAGAAGCTGGGGTGGCCATGAGTTCCTTACTCACCGTGGCGATGGAGGGCCACGCCAGGCCGTGCCCCGGCCATCCTGCAGGGTGCTCAGCTCCCTTTGGAGCTGTCCCACCTGCAGCAGGCAGGCTTGGCTGGGCACGAGGCGCCGGCACCGCTCGGCACCAGCACCCAAGTACAGCGATTTGGAGTGGAAACACGCAAACAGCTTGTGGTACAAAGAAAGGGAGAGATTTCCAAGTGGCTAATCTCCAGCCACCCACACAAGTTTTGTCTCTCTTTAGCACCTTTCTCTGTTGCTAAGTCTCGCATCCAAAAAAAAAAAAAAAAAAAGAAAGATGAGGAGACACTCCAAATTATGCAGCAATATTGTGTCGAGCAGCTGAAAACAGGCTCGGAGAATTTCTCAGGAAGGCAGGGAAATCATCATTATCTTTAGCAAAAGGGCAAGGGGACCAACAGCAGGATGTCCCGAAGGGCCATGCGTGCACCAGGCAGCAGGTCTGCTGTCCCTCAGTGCCATCCTAGCCACCGGGGAGCACCTGCAGGGATGCCGGCGGGTCTGTGTCACAGGGAAAGGGACCATCCTGTCCCTTGGTCCTGGCCGGGAGCTGTGCTGCCTGCCCTGCCAGGACTGAGCTCCCCGCTGTGGGGGGACTCCGCATCCACGCGAGGTTTGCTCCCACCTGCTGCTAATCGCTTCCCCGCCTGTGATTTAATTGCTTTAATTGCAGCGCACCCGAAGCGCGGTCGGCTCCGTGGCCGTCAGAGGGGGCTGAGAGGGGCCGCTCGGCATCGCAGCAACGGTGGCAAAACAGGAGTTATTTACGGGAGGTATTATTTGGTGAAAGGACACACGGCGGGGAGAAGGGACGCGATCCAAGCCGGGGCTCGCCCTCCTCCCGGGGACAGGGATGCTTTTGTGTGCCCCGCAGGAGGGGAACGCAGCGGGAACAAAAGTCCCCCGGCAGCGGCCGATCCCTCCCAGCTTCCCCCGCTCCCGCACAGCTCCAAACCAGCCCCCGCGGAAGGGACGGCACCGCAGCCCGTGAGGCCGCTCTGGGAAGCAGAAGGCCGGCAGCAGCCGCCTCCGGCCAGGCTTGGCTTCCAGGTGGAGCTGAAGCCGCTGGGGAAGGGCTGGAAAGGGAGCTGGGGACCAGCTGGGCACCGCATCGCCTGCCAGTAGCGGCTGCGGGTGCGTTTTCAAGCCTGCCTTGAAAGAAAGGAAGCAAAGGGCCAGTGCTCCAGGAGGAACATGCACCTGCAGAAGGGCAAAGGGCTGCCTTTAAGCCTTGGCCCCAGCCACACGTGAGGCAGCGGCTGCCCCAGCAAGGCCCAGCACACGGGGCTGCGGCGTGTGCCCCAAAAGCCGCTGCTCCCTCAGCATCCGAGGCGCGGCTCTTTGGAGGGTCGGGGACAGCTGGGGTGTGGAAAGAGGCTGTGGAAAGGCAGTTTTGTCCTACACTTGGTTATACCGCTATTTGCCCATCAGGACGCGTTCCATGAAACGGAAACACTTAAATCTGTTGTGTGTTGTTTGATGTGACTGACCCGTGCTGTGCTCTTTCTGCATTTAAGTGAAAGGGGGAAGAGAAATCCTTAAAATACACCTGAAGTAGGCACGGCCAGAGGGGAGCCCTCAGAGTGAAAATGCCTGACAAATTAGATCGGTCTGTGAGTTATCACTTCAATTTTCATAGTAAATACCCTATCAAACAGAATTTCTTAAGCTTGCTTGTAAGAAGCTGAAGAAATCATTTGCTATGGGGGGGGGGGAGGAAAAATGGAGGAAAAAAAAGAAGAAAAAAAGGACATGTCATATCCCAGTTATCCTGCCAAAATCCCCAAACAGCTTCCTTGCTGTTTAAGAGAAGAGCATTTTAAATATCTTTGCAGAGTCTTGTCTGTTTGTCTGACAGATGTCTGCAATGTACTGGGAACTGTATTCATGCTTTGAATGTAAATAAGATTATAGGTCTTTAAATATTCCCATTACATTGTATTTACCTAGATGCTGATGAAAATAAATAGGGAGCATTTCTGTTGGGTTTTTCCTAGTAGGTTTTCTCTCTGCATCCCACAAGCAGGCTTAACATTTTTTGCTTTGTCAGTTAAATGCACAGGTTTCCACGCTAATCCCGTGGTTAGTCCAAAGCATGCATCTGTTTAACTGAAAGGGCAATTTCTGGCTCAAAATATAAATTGCTCGTTTGGAAGCATCATTCATACCACCTTTTTTTTTTTTTTTTTTTTTCTTTCCCCCCCCCAGAACAAATAATCAAACTCTTGTCACCGAGTTTGCTCAGGCTCCTGCTCCACTGGCCTGGGGACCACAGTGCTGTGCAGGGAGCAGAGCCAGCTCCCCCGTCATTCCCACTATCCGACCACAGGAGAGCTCAGCAAATCAGCGGGGTAAGCTGACAGGGGAGATTAAAGGGGCTCTTTGCATTTACCAGCTCTGACATAATTAAACACCAGGACCCACATGGGAGTGCTGGGAGCTCCGGGGCTGAAACTGGGGCAGCTCGGGGTGTCCCAGCAAACTGGCCTGCAGAGCGACCAGGTGCCCCGGGGTGGGGGCCCCAGGATGTCCTCAGCCCCCAGCACTGCCATCAGGGAGGGCAGGGTCTCTAGGGGGGAGTTGGGCTTCCGGGGGGGGGGGGGGGACGGGGTGTAAATGGCTGTTTTGGGGTGCAGGGGGTAGCACAGAGCCATTCCCTGCAGTTCTGCTGGGGCAGTTGGAAGGAGCAGCTCTGGGCACCAGGGGTGGCAGAGGAGGGGTGGCCATGGCAGGAATTAGTCATTCTGCTGTTTCCATCCACCGCAAAGCCTTAATTCCAGAAATTAATTCAACGAAATCTACTTTCATAAAACAAAGCCTTTCTTCAAAGCTCGAAACCAGCTGAAACAGCCCCACTGATTCACCCTTCCCCTGCCCCCTCCCAGGCCTTGAAATAGGTTGAGTGGTTTTGCTAAATACCCAGCGATCCCCAGCTTAGATCTTGGATGCCAAGAGTCAACCCAATGTTATGGCTGAGTAATAAATCCCTTAAAAGCAGTGTTTGAATTTGTAATGGAAATGTTGACAGACCCTCGACTAGAGCAGCCCAAGCTCTGCAAAGCCAATCTTGTAATTGATCCTGACTCCGACACGGAGCCACGTGCGCAGGGCTTTGTGCGCTGGGCAGCGGTTGTTAATATCGCTGCTTTCACCTGAAACAAATGAGGTCTAATTAGATTAATCTGTAAATCAGCGCTCACCAGTTGTATGATTAATGAGCACTTTGCATTTCTCCAAGATCAGATGAATGGATTATTTGAAGGGATTTAATAGGAAATAATAGATTTCCTCGTCTGTGACAGGGCGAGCTGGGATCCCGCGTCTTCTGCACGAGCCTTCCAAGGTGGAAGGAGGACGCGTAGAGGAAAAAATTGGAGGCTCAATCTGTCCTTTTTTTCTTTTTTTGTTTTTGAGGAGCTGAACTTCTGATTGTGCGGGTGTCAGATGGACACTCTACAGCTGTTCTGGAATCATGTGTCAACATTATTTACCAAACTAATGTGATGATAATTATGGCATAAAGTATGGGGAGAAAGCATGCGGGCAGAATGGACATACATACTTAATGATTTTACTCTCCTGCATTCACAATCAGAAGGAGCTGAGCTTGTCGCTGGAGACATGTTGAAGCAGCAGTGCAAGCTGTCTGTGCAGGATCCAGCCATGACTGGATGCTGCAGCGTGCATTCAAAGTAAAAAATTAATTTACAAATGGTTTTCAGGGTTCCCACCAGATGGAAGAGCACTGAAGTCACGAGCGGCCCTCCCTGCCGCTTAACCCTTGCGCGGCCGCGCTGCGGCGGGAACGGGGCCAGCTATAAAAAATAATCATCTGAGGCCCCTTTCAGAGTTTATTTTTAAAATGGTAACTTTAAAACTGAAACACCTGTACTTTTACTGCTGGCTACGATGAACTGCAAACATCACATGCAGAAGGCAGATGTGTAACCGGAGCCTTCATAACTGGTTTGAATTATAAAAACACTGCTCTAAAAGAAAGGGGGGGGGGGGGCTTGGGAATGCACTTTTAAGCAAGGCTTTTATTTCAAGATCAAACCTGAATCTTTAAAGAGTTTCTTCGTATCACCTTTTGCTCCTGCTGAGCACTGGCTCTCTCTACAGCGAGTCCCACTGACGCTGGCAGACCTACCAATTAATTTCTGAAAGCTGGTGGAAGCCCACAAGGTCACGCAGCCATTGGTGGGTCAGGCCACACTTATTTCTCCTAAACCACCCACTGATGGGGCAGTGCTGAGCCCAAACACCACAGTGGTCCTGCCCAGTGGGCAGCGTGGGGCAGGGATCCCAAAAGCATTCCCTGCCCAGATAGCTCCAAGGCTCCCTTTTCTATGAGTGGTTTGGGTAAAACCTCCTGCTGCCCAAGGAACACTTCTATGCAAACTGCAGTACCACCCCTCTGCCCTGGGGGCCATCAGAAGGTGCTTGGGACACGGTGTGGGGTGGCAGGGCAGGTGCTGTGGGCTGGGCAACTGTGCCCCAAGCTCCAGCTTCCCAAAATGGCTGGACATAGGGAAGGAAAGGCAGGAGATGGTGGAGCAGTGGTGGCCAGGTCCATGCCTGGGGGACGCTGTGGACAGAGGATGCAGGCAGGGCTGTGCTCAGCCTCGCTGCAGTGTCGAGCCTCTCCCGGGATGTGCAGCTTCCCAGAAAATCTTTATCTCTTCATGAATTGACTTTTTCAGGCAGGCTGTGAGAGGCAGGAGGGCTGAGCTTGGCCGGGCTCGGCGCCTTTGCGCAACGCTGTTATAAAACACTCATTGTGGTGGAGGACAAGGTTCAGATGTGTTCCTAGAGCGAGCCATTGCATCCCTCCCACTAGTTTTTCACAGGGGGGATATAAAATCCATGGATGCACACCAATTTTTATCAGAGGAAGAGCAATGTGTCCTTGGGGAGATGAGCAGCCCTTTCTCTCCAGCCTCCTAGAGTCCCTCAGCTGCCTAGTTGGAGCTATGGGAGAGGGAGCAAGGCAGAGGTCCAGGCTGCATTCTGGGGACAAAGCCTGCACATGGCTCTTCTTCTTGGCTTTGTCTCAGCTCCAGGCAGCCACAACATGCCCTCTGAAATTAGGGTTTTGGAGCTTCATGTCGGAGTTGAAAGGCCATCGTGGTGCACGTGCAGTGCTGCTGCAGGAATGAGGAAAGTTCTCACAGGCCATCCTGGGCATGCTCACGGGCAGCTCCAGTAAATGGCCCTACAGACTGCTCTAAGCAGATTTGGATTTCCCTCCTCCCCGCCCCCCCCTTTTGTCTAGTAATATTGCAAAGACCATAATAGAAAAAAGAATTTAGTTTTCATCCCAGCCCTTTCAATACCTTTTGAGATTATCCCGTGGCTCTGCAAAGTGACCTGACCTTCAGTGCACCGTGCCCCCTATTTTTTTTCTTCTTTCTTTTTTTTTTTCCCCCCCTCTTTTTTCTTTAACTCTGAGCTCATTTGAAAATTCCAATTTCTATAATAATTTGATGCAGCTGCTAAGATGTTCTTTTTCTTTTGATCACTGTTATTAATGATGTGCTGTAACATATGCAACGCTAGCAATCCCAGCTACTATTTCTTACAAAGATCATTTTGTACTTCCCCCTCGTTCTCTCCCCCCCCTTCCTCCCCCCACTCTGATGAAGCTCATATGTTCTAGGAAGTTCATCGCAGAGTTATTAGTCTAAGAATTAGGAAATGTGTGGGCAGCTCCTCTGTGGTATAAAAGAAATTGGAAAAAGAAACCATTCCCCTTTATTCCCAAAAGAAGGATATTGGCTTTATTTTTGGTCTTGAGTTTACTGTTAAATATTTTATGGCTCATTCTTAATGTAATCTTTTGTAACTCTTATTTGTGTCAATGTTTTGATAAAGCTGAGGTTTCTAGCTTTTTTTTTTTTTTAATTTCTTAAATGCTACCAGACCAAATTATGATCTCAGTTATGTGAATGCAAATGCCAGGTAACTCCACAGGAGTCTGTGGATTTGCCCTAGGTTTATAAGATGACAAGTGCAACCAGAAATTGAAAACCAGGGGTCTGACGTTGCTCCTGCTCCAAGGTGTTCAAAACAAGTTCAACTAAAAGCAGCATATTTGCACCTGTATGAGGCCAGGGACAGACATAATTTGGCCTTAAAAATGTGTTTAGAAGCTGTAATGGTCCATGCTGTCTCCATCCCACTGCTCAGGAGCAAGCCCATGAAGTGGATGTCGTTGTGGTGCTCACTCCAGAATGCAGGGAGTGTCCCTTCCATGGGGTCATCCCAACAGGCACCCTGTGTTCACACTGCCATTTGCAAGTGAGTTTGCTTGGGGGACATTCAGGGTGGCTTTTGTCATTGTGTGCACGTGTGTGTGTGTGCCTGCACCAACTGGCCACGTCTACTGACAAGAACACAGTTGGAAACAATAAATTTTGGATGGTTTGTGCAATTTTTAACTGGCTTTTGTGGCCATCAAATATGGCTAAACATATACAAGGATCTACATCCTGTAGGAAGATCTGCATCCTAATCTCTAAGGTCCCTTCCAAAGTAAACCATTCTGTGATTCTATGATCATTTAGAGATTGGACACTTTTTTTTTTTTTTAAATTTTTTTAAATTTACCTCCTCTCGTTCCTAATAATTTCTATATAAAAATACATGGAATAGAAATTGTTCACCCCAGAAGGCCATGCTGGAGGTGGGTCCCTCCTACGAAGCAGGAGGTGTGAGGTGACCCTGGTGCAGGGTTGGGTGCTGCTGTCCTGCTGCACCTGCTTGCTTGGGGGCACCCGAGACACTCAGGGGGAAAGAGGGCACAGGAGAGGCAGCTCAGGGGCAGGTTCTGGGTGGAATTTAGATGTTCTTCTGCTGTGTCTCTTCAGCTCACATCCCCCTGTCCTCGACCCCATTTTGGGGCAGCAGAGAAACGCTGCTCCTGTTACCCTGCATCCCCAGCCTCGTGCTGCAGTGCCAGGCACAGAGGGGACCCTCAGGCACAGAGGGGTCCCTCAGGCAGAGGGGTCCCACAGGCACAGAGGGGTCCCCGAGGCAAACCCCATCCCTCAGTGGCTCCCTCTACGCTGCAGCACGCTCAGCGCCCTGTGCCAGCTGCCTGGGGATTGTCTCCTGCCTGCACACAAATGCACATGCGTGTGCACAGGCACATGCACACGTACTCACACACGTGCACATGCAGCCACACAAGTGAGGGGTGCAGTGGGGGGGCAGGAGCAGTGCAGATCCACGGGGCTGTTAGCAGGAGCTGACCTGCTTGCTTCCCAAATGGCAGTGACTGCAGAAGGCACCACTCGAGGGTAGCGAGAGGTTGGGGGGAACGGGAGGCTGATGCGCCTGGAGCTGTTAAAGCAGAAGAAATGCCCTGCTTTGAGGCTGGTGCTGGTGGGAAGGGAGAAGGGGAGGAAGAGATGAACAAAGCCCCATATTCAGGCACTGTGAGGTGGCATCATTTGGCAGGCATAGGACACCCCCAGCCAGGACCGTGGGTGACCGGGTTGCCAGACCACTTGCCACTTGGCTCACCGTTACTTGAATGCCGCAAACTCAATTATTTTCAGTCTTCAAGCAGCAGAATAAAGGGAAACAGGAGCCATGATGGAGGGTGCATGCACTGACAAGCACTGCTAAATGGCTCTTTATTCACAAGCCTGCCCGCAGAAGTTTTCCTGCCTTCCATTTCTCCCCTCCTCCCCACCCTGCACCCCCAGAAGTCGGAATGAAACAACCATGAAAAAATAAACCAGGCTGCGATTATTTTTTGTCTCCCCCCTTCTTTTTTTTTTTCTTTTTCTTTTTTTTTTTTTTTTTTCTTTTTTTAATTGCTTCGCTGTACGGGTGAAACAGGTGCTGAAATGTGAAACCCTACTGAGGGATTTCCTCTGCAGAACAGCTTGGTGCTAGCACGGACCTCAAGTTAGACGTGCTCCCAGTGCTGCATGCTAAGGCGGCTGCCTCTCGGCTGGAGAGGGGCTCCATACCACTGACTGTCAACAAAATAGCACACTGTCACTTTAAGAAAAAATAAACTAAAATATGAACTACCAAAAACCCTGCCATTTCCAGCCTGGGCTTGATTAATGATTTTTCTATCTAATAAAAGGTTCACAAACCATCTGTTTTTCTCCCTAATGCCTTGCCCAAAGGTTTTTCGTTCCTATTTCAGGCTTGGGGCCAACTGACATTCCCCTCTTTTTTTTTTCCCAGCCTTGTAAACAAACCCTTCTCTCTTTTTAATCTTCCAGTGCTGTTTCCTACCCATCGTTATGCATATTCATTGCGAGTAAACATTTTTAGTGTCTACACTTAATCTCTTCCACTGGCAATTACTGTTCTATGCTGTTTTGTAATGCAGAAGGGCCAACGCTTTCCCTTCTAATAACAGCTGGGTCGCAGATGGGGCCTGCAGTCATTGTAGAAAATAAAAATTTACAAGATGCCAGTGGAATTTATTTCAGTTTTATGGAGTCACAGGAGGAACCTTTCTGTTATCCGCCTTCAGTGAAATCTGCAGGCACAAGGCAAGCTTTTGACATTTAATCAAAGGGGGGTTCAGGTAGGGTCTGGAACAACACGAGGAAGAAAGCAGGTGGATCGTATTAGGCAATGCCATGGTTAATTTATTTAGAAGTGATTGGCTTAGATGTGTGCAGCCAATATTTGACATGGTGTATATATCTTGTTTAGCATCCCGCTCCCCACTGCAGCGCTGCGCACCCGCCCAGCTGCTGGGGCGCCCGGGCAGGGGTGGTGCTGGTGGGGACAGTGGCAGGCACTGTCCCCGTCCCCCCTGTGCCCCCCGCCACCCCCACAGCTCCTCTGGCACAGCCCAGCCCCTGCTCCTGCAGGCATAGCCCTTCGGTTAGCAAAGGAGGTCCGGGAGACATTTCCTGTCATTTGATGATATGAAAAAGACTTTCCTTGGAATGTTTTTAAAATCGCGTGTCCAGGTGACAGCTGAGATCTCACGTGGGATTGGTGTCATTCTGCAGTGCTCAAGAATCATAGAATCATAGAATGGTTTGGGTTGGAAGAGACCTGAAAGATCATCAGATTCCAACCCCCTTGCTATAAGCAGGGACACCTCCCACTAGACCAGGTTGCTCCAAGCCCCATCCAACCTGCCTTTGAACACCTCCAGGGAGGGGGCATCCACAGCCTTCCTGGACAACCTGTTCCAGAGCTACATGCAAATAAATAAATGAAAAATGAGCATCTGTAAACTTGCCAGGCCATGTTCTGCTTGCACCAGCCCTGCAAAGCTGGGGGAAATTGTGACCCCAGCATACTCCCCTGGGATTTACACTTGGTAAACGACAGTCAGGGCAGCTGCGTGCCACATGAGGAGATGTGTAAGATGGAGGGGCTGGCAGCTGCCCACACTGCTCAGGTCTGCCTGCCTGGGCAGAGGAATGGCTCGGTGGGTACTGCTGGTCCCAGCAGGAGAAACCATCTCAGGAAGAAATGTGGGACAGCAAGAGACTGTAGCACGGGGGTACTTGAGACACTGGCAGCTCTGCATGGGGGTCCCCTGTGGGCACAGCCACAGCACGTCATGGCACAGTCATGGCATGGCCATGGCACCTGGTGGAAATACCATGTCCATGGCATGGCTGTGGCACAGCCATGGCACAGCACGGCCACAGCAGAGGCAGGGGATGGCCATGGGCATGGCCATGTGTGGAGACCGTGACACCATGGCATGATGTTGGCATGGTGTGGCCATGGCACAGCCAAGGCACAGCCATGGCATGGCCACAGCATGGCCACAGCACAGCCACAGCACGGCATGGCCATGGCATGGCCACTGTTTGGCACAGCAGTGGCTCAGCTGTGGCACAAGGTAGCACAGCACAGCTTACTTGCTCCTGCCCCACATCCCCCATCCTGCTGCCACCTCTGCTGGCATTTCTCTGTGTCCACAAGCCTGGACCCATGGCAGAAGGTTTCCCCCTGGGAAGCCAGAGCTGGGGCTGCCAGAGGCCACCGGGGCCGCCGGCTGCCTTCCACAACCAGAGCAGTGCCTGAAATTTGCTGGTGGGCAAATATGTGGATGCACATAATGAGATTAGGAGCTGAAATAGGTTAGAGGAAACTCACTATAAATAAAGGACATATTTCTATTTATCATGCATTGTGTAGACAATTTTTCCAGATTTTTTTAAGTAGTTCAATGAGAAGAAGAAGAATGGGAAGTCTCACATCCCGCACTTTTTTTCCCCCTCCTCCTCTGTTACCAGCATCCAGAAACAGAAACTTATCGACTCACTCAAATTAATTAGATTTTGGGTGGTGTGTTTTTTATTATTCATGCGTTTTCTTCATTTATAAACCCAGGGCTTTCAAGGCTGTGTCTTTCTCTCTACCAAGGGCAACAGATCTTTTCCTAAAGATACATAATTTTTGCTTCTCAGGGCATTCTGCTTTGTGTAGAAGGCAAACACAACTTTCATGGGGAGAAAAACCTTTAGTTATTGCAAAGAGTTTATTCTTGCCTGCCAAATATTTCCCAGAGCTTGGATTAATGGGGAAAAAAAAGCTATTAAAGTGTGTGGCTTGGTTAAAACTTTCCCTCCCCTTTTCCATTTTAAAAAATATGATATTGCTGGTTTTATATGCAAACTATGTCCAGAATATTGAATTTGGTACATTAAATAACAGAGATTAAGATTGCAGTAGCTTTTAATGAAGAGGATAAATTCTCATAACTAGATTTCTCTGTATATCATCCCCAGCCCTCTTTTCCCAACCCTTTCCTTCATTTATGAATTCAAAAACTGCAAATAAGCCACTGTGAAGTTTGCTAATCGCAGCAAAATGTGGTTCCTACTGCAAATATTAGTAAAGATTACTAGTACTAAGTCACGGACTGGTAGATGGCTCAGCAGGAACCTCAGGGGTTAGCCAGTTTGCAGATCCCAGCCGTTCAAAATGGATCTGGGTAATCCCAGCACAAGCGAGGCTTCCCTGTGGATACAGGGTACCTGGGAATGGTGCTCCAACAGAAGATGGGAATGGGGGAAGGAAGCATTTTCAAAAGCTCACCGACCCCGGAAAAACTTAGAAGCCAGAAGGGAAAATAAAGTGGGAAATTGCAAGTGCTGGAGAGGAGCCTGGGGTGCAAACATCGCCCGTGCTGGCCCCGGGCTGCAGCTGGTGGGACAGCCCCGGGTCCCCGCTGACACTGGGTGTTCCCAGGCAGATGGGACTCTGAGCACCCCGAAATCCCACACCCCCATCCCATCCCGACCCTAGGGCCACCCACAACTCTGCAGTGAGAGGAGGTGCCCTCCCAGGCTGGTTCTGCAGACACGCGTGGCTGCCTTGCACCAACGCCGGAGTCCTGCCCCTACCCTGAAAGCAGAACCATTTTTGTCCTTAATGGTGCCATACAGAGAGAAAGCCATAAAAAAATAAACAACAGGCAGTCTCAATACATAACCTGAAATTATTTTTGCTCTGTTACTGCAGAAACAGCCAGAAGAGGGACCACAGATTAATTAGCATACTCTGAGCTGACATCACTGACGTTGTTGCCGAGGATGCTTATAAACCCAAGCACTGGTCTGGGCATTGCAGCTCTGTTATTAACAGAAAGGAAGGGCAATCATTCCTGACAAATGAAAAGCAGCATTGATGGGAGAGGAGAGGAGAGCAGGCTTCGGGAAGGAGCTGTGGAAAATGGAGCACTGCAGATGACTCTACTCCAGCCAGCTTGTGCGAGCCATGAAATATTCAGGAGCTGATATGGGCTGCTTGGGGCGCCAGCTCTCTGCATCCCTGTGCTTTATGGTGCAGTCTCCAGCTCTCTCTCTGCCCTGCTGATCAGTGCTTTGCAGTGTTGTTTGTGATGATGAGAGGCTCCTCAGCTCCCCAACTTCTCCCTTGCTCTTTACGGTAGGACTAACAGGTGGCTGCCTGCAGGAGTCGGCTCCCTGCCTGTGGGGAGGGCTGGGCTGGAAGAGGTTCTGCAGCAGAGGACATCAGTCCTCTCCCAGCAAAAGCACCCTGTGGGCTCACAGCCACCACTCCTGGTCCTGAATTTCAGTGTAGATTTGTGGTGGAGGATGGCCCAAGTCGTTGCTGTAGAAGGGCTGTAGGTAGGAAGAAGAGGCAGTGATGGTCCTGGGGTGGCCAAAGAAATGTTGGGGTCTCTGGGGTTGCAGCAGGGCACAGGCAGCAGTAGCTACAGCAGGATGACCCTGCGTGAAATCCTCTCAACCACCTCTCCCAGCTTGTCTTACTGGGCTGTGCCCTTGGCAAAGAGGAGACCCTGGCAGTTTCTCCCTATCTTGGACTTTGGACACTGACAAGATGGGTGATGTACTGAAGAATGGTGGGAGCAGCCGTGCTGGGCTGCCTGCACTGCCCAAAGCTCTGCCTGCCCTGCCCTGCCTGCACTGCCCAAAGCTCTGCCTGCCCTGCCCTGCCTGCACTGCCCAGAGATCTGCCTGACCAAGAGCCAGGGGAAAGGACCTCAGAGCAGGCTGCAAAATCCATCACTAAACACAGACCAGATGGGGACACCCCTTGATTGTGCTCGAGGAAACAACTTACCATTAGTTACAAAGGAATGGGGTTGGACCAAAGAGGTACTTGACATGAGTAATTAGCTTTTTTTCCTGATAAAAAAAGAATCTACAAATGGAAAGGTAGTTCAGGCAGAGCTTCAGACCACTGCTTTATTGAAGCCACTTTCTACCATGTGATATGATGGACTTAGGGCCATGCCTGACCATCCTTCAGTAGCGTACAGCTGGGTCCTCTTCTCCCCATCCAGAGGGAAAGGGGCCATGGGCTCCCTTATCAGCCTGCTCCTGCTTTCAGGCTTCAGGGCAAAACAGCCCAAAAAGGCAGGAGGGGATGATGGTGCAGACAAAAACGACCCAAAAGTGGAGAGGCACAACCTAGCAGGACTTCTGGAGTTGTTCAACTAGTATTGAGGATCTGGGACTCTTGAGTTTCTGAGTGTAAAAGGGGAGACTGAGGAGGGAGGGAGACTAATCTTTTTTAGCAGGAAAATAATCAGTGACTGGGTACCAAAATGAACGAGTTTCCTGAGATCTGGGGTTGCACCATCTTGCTAACCAAATTGTACATCTCAACCTTTCTTGAAACCTTACATTTCCTTCCACAAGATATATTAAAGCTCTCTTAACAAAATGCGTAGCATTAAAATCTGTGGGATATGTTTCCTGTATCAAAAAGAATAAGAAGTCCCAGCATGGCAGGACAACCCAGAGGTGCACAGGTAGATTAACACACTGCTCTCTGCCGAGGGACTTTACCCAGGATACAACAAGGCAGTTTGTTAGTCTGCAAAGAAAATAATTAATAGCAAACTATTTGCTCAAAATAAGTTTCCTGGGGAAAAGGGATGATTTCTCACCCACAATATCTACTTCTGAGAACGGGGAAGTGTACTGTGCTTCATACTGGGCACGTAGGAAGGGAAGAAGCCTCTCCAGGAAGAATTCTTTCAGCTTCCTTTGATGCTATTTTCTCCCAGACAGTGCTGCTGCTGCACTGGGGGCTCTGCAGGACATGAGGGTGGGTGATTGTGAAGATAGATGCTGCTCCTACCCCGTGGAAAGAGATGTTTGCAGGGAGCAGAGCTGGCTGCACCACGGCTCCCAGGCCAGCAGGCTGCTGTAAACTCCCTGGAAGAGCAACAGAAACACTTGGACAGGTGGGTTAGCTCTCTTTTAGCTCAGGCTTTGTGTTCCCATCTCAGGCAATGGTGCAAATATAGTTTATGCTATAAAAGATAAGAGGCACATGCATATAGAGTATCTGCATTACGGCTGGCACAGCGTTTGCAGTTGTTTGTCATGGGCCACTTGCCTGTTAAAAGTGACACTGGAAATACCAAAGGGGGAGCACATAAACCCCACAGCTCGTTTGGGCAGTTTGTCAAAGCTGGAAACATCTTAACAGAGCAGCAGTGAGGCAACAACTTCCAAAATATCAGCTGAAGCAGCTGGAGTTACTTATTCAGAGGAAATAATCTGATAACAGTACATATATATTAACATTTTCTCAAACCCAAATGGTAATTAGCAACTGCAAACCAAAGTCAAGCCCAACATGTGTATGCAAAACATGCAGCTCTGTTATCTTCATCCTTATTATTTACAACATGGAGGACAGTTTCAGTGACGTATATTTGAGATAAGTACAAGCCACGGGGTTCAGTTTTGGTCCAAATCCCAAGCACTGCGAAAAATCATTTTCTTAGAGGACTTATTTTTTCCATTTTAGTGTGATAAGGATCATTTTTGAGTTGGTTCATCGAATGGTACTTACCCATTTCTAAGATATTGGAGACTGCCTTTATTTTTACACTCCCTTTTCATAGTAACCCTGCTAGTCTAAATTTTCTGGGGAAGCACCAGGCAGCTGACAGTGGTAGACAGCTAAGGGCTATGCTGCCTAAAATCAGGCTTCCAAAAATTATACTCATGCACTGCTGAAAAATAGGCAAGAAGCATACAGAAAGTGTCAGAAAAGGAGATGCAGAAGAGAGCTAATAACGTGGTCCTGATGGTTCCCCAGAATTAAAGGGCTGTCAGGGAGTGTACTGATCTATGCATTGCATCATTCCTTCCCAGAGTGATGATTACAGAGGTTTTTACCTTCTGACCACCAGCAGAAAACTGTTTGAGAATAGTGAAGATGAAAATTGTCGTCACACAAAGATTTTCCATAGCTCCTGTCAGAGAAGACATTCATACCAGGTGCCTTTTGGAGAAGTCCCAGAAAAGGGTGTAGAGCCTGGGCTGGACTTTGAAAGGATCTGTCTCCCCTCCAGAGGTCCCTGGTTTAACCTCATCACAGGCCAGTGGTCCCATGGAGGATGCTACTGGGTGTAGCTACACAAATCAAACATACACCACTAACCCCTCTTTGATATGTAAACCCAACTGGGACTGCTCCCCATGTTTGCCATATATTCATCAATACAACCAGAAGTTTAAGAAAGTATATTTCATTAAATACCAATCCAGGTACCAATACTAGACTCACGGGCCATGCTGGTTGTACAGCACAGCCTGACACAAGTGGAACTGCCAATTAAGGCAGTAAAACTTCACATGCTATTTCCTTACACACAGCAGAACCACAAGTCAACTGTTCTTATTCCAGGATGAGCTCCCAAATGGATCTTGGCACTGTCCTTTCATGGCATCTTGTGAGGCAGCCCTTCTAAAGCTATCATCTGAGAGCACATCTCTTCAAAATGGTGATAATTTATTATTTTTACAACGTTTACAAGTGCTCCACATCCTTTTCCATTACACATGAAACACCTGCAATGTCCCCAGTTGCTTTACAGCACAACTTAGGCAAGAATCAATGCTGTGCTGGGGACGAGGGTGTAGTTGGTGACCTCTCCAGGTCCTTTCAGACTACTTTTTATGATCTGGGCAGAGCAGAGGCCGAGTTTGGCAAGGTGAGAGTCTGGAGGGAACCGCAGACCATCATGGTAGGTGGCTGCTCTCTGAACTGTGATCATTGCAGAGTACACATCGTTTTCTTCTATCCATTTCGATTCTGCATTTCCCCATCAAAAAATGCATTTTCCAAAGAGCTGCAGAGAATGGTCAAGGCAGTAAAACAACTCATATGGTGGATGATAGGAATTTTTTTCCCCATTTTGACACATTCAAATGTTTGTTCTGCATTGGCCTGCCCATTAAAGCAGCCAGTGTCTCTTGACATCTGCACTATATAGCCAGCCTTATGCTACGAACCGTCCCCACCACCCCAGCCGCTGCTGCAGCGCCCCCGCTCTCAGCCACGCAGTCAGACAGATCTCGCCTTTTTCCCTGGCACAACCTGTCCTTTTAAAAGTAGCAGCAGTTCTCTGAGCAGCACCGAAGCCTGCGAAGAGCTGGCATGGGGTGGAACGGGGCCCCGGAGCCCCCTTGCCTCAGCAGCCCCGCACACATGCCCGGCCCCTCGCCCCCGGCGCTGGCTGCCGCGGGCCCCGCAAGCTGCCGGCCCTGGTGGTGATGTTTTCTTTAAATATTATTTTGTGCTTTTGGCAGGGGGACGGCGGCGTAGTAACCAGCTGGCACGGCCTCTTGCCTCTGATTGCAGCATTGATTGTGCACCACATGCCCTTCGCCGCCTCCTCCTCCTCGGTTCGCTCCATCACTGGAGCTGATTGCCGGGGCCACTCGGAGAGAGGCTTTGGCAGCTGCAGGACCCAGATGCCAACTTCTTTCGGCAGTGGCCTGTGGGTGTCAGCTTGTCTCCCTGTTTGGCATTTCCTCTGGCAATGAAACCTGCTCTGTGTCAGTGTGGAGTCTGCAGAATGAGAAAGTTAGCGCTGAAATGCAGCCGGAAGAGCCACGGAGAGGGAGGGTAGAAGGAAAACTCTTTGGAAATTTTGCAGGGGAGAAGGAAGATACGAGTCTATCTTTGACCTAGGACTCATCCAAGCTGGCTCTACCATGGTAGCAGCAGGCAGGAGTCAAGGTGGGTCAAACAGCACGTCTAGGAGAGGTGGCCAGGCCAGCAGGCTCAGCCTGCCCTCACTCCTTGGCTGGAATCTTTCCAGTGTGGGTCTGGCTTGGGAACATGGAGAGAGGCTGGGTCCTGACATTGCCCTACAGCCCCCCACACAGCACCATGCACTCCCTGGGACAATGTTCCTGGAGGATACAGCTATCCAGCTGCTTTTTGTGTTCTTGGCCTACACCTGGGACCAGGGACCATCTCTCGTCTGTGCACAAGCACTCTTGAGCACAACACAAGGCTGAAAAGCTTCTGGCACTCAAAGAAGTAATAGCAAGGCATCCCAGGACTCCAGCAGAGGGACACAACTCACTCCTCTCATACTGGAACGGCAGTCCCACCTGCACCGAGGACAGCAGGACATCAGGAGGCAGGAAAGAGAAGGACTTCCCCATTGCTCAGTGGTCCAAAGTGAACGTGGATTGGACAGAGAATTCATCACTGCCAAACACAAACAGGAAAGAAAAAACCCATAAATAAATAATGTCATTAATCTGCTTTTGGTAAAAAGAGGAGAGCAATAAATGCTCCAGGAGCTACGACAGTACAGAACACCTGAACACCAGGAAGGAAAAAGACATCACTTAAAGACTATAAAGATGTTCTTGAGCAATACCAGATGAATAGATCCTGCTACAAGTTGTGACCTAGCTCTTTGGAAAGCTGCCTTTCCACAAAGCTAATGACTGAGAACCCTCCCACATCCTTCACAGATGTGAATCCTCCACTTCATCAAAAGGAGGTTTATGGGGAGCAGCCTCAGAAAACCTCAGGGAGACCTGTCCTCCTCCCCAGTCAGGCTGCCCTGTTCTAGTCCCATCCTGCCAGGTCTGGGAATGCTGTGGTGAATCCCCTAGCACTGGGGTCCAGGGGCTGGGCACTGGTTGCTACTGCAGGAAGAGGAAAACCAAGTCCCATTACTTGGTGAGGAGCCTCAGAAGGGCTGGAGAAGGACTTATCTCCTACAGCCACACATTTCCTCCCTTCCTCTCTCCTCAAGTGCACAGATATGTACAAATGCCCATATTTAGTACTTTGAAATCTATGCAGATACACAAGTGTGCTGTGATTGTTGTAATGTTTGATATAGATTGTTGAGTGTAACAGCTCCCAACTAGAAATATTTGACCTGTGGTGAAATAGTATAAACTTAGTTTAAATTGCCATTTTCCTAAATCACCACATGGCTTTAAAATATAATTTAATTAAGCTTGGAGTGCTCAGGGAAAGAACAGAATTCCTTCATTTCTTCTCTCCTCTGGCTGGGATGTTGCCTGGGAACACAAGCCTGGCCACCAGTTTCAGCCCAGGCGCAGGCAGCTCCTTGCTGGGGAAATGTCAGGGTGACCACAGAGAAGACAGGGAGGAGTTGTCAGTGAGCCTGCAAAAGGCAGGAGAGAGATTTCCCAGGCTGCCTGTGTCTCTGTCTTGTCACTCCAGCCCACAGCTCTGGAAGGCAGCGTGGTGTCAAGCACAATGCCAGAGGCTGGGAACCATCCAGCACCCAGTGCCTCCCAGAGCCACATGCTGCTGGACCCAATGCCAGCCCCGAGGTGCCAGGGTGGGGTGGAACAGGGCCAGCATCCCCACCTTTCACAGCCTCTGCTCTGCAGGCTGCTCTGCAGAGGGACCCACTGCTCAGGGGGGGAAATGTGGGAAATCAGGAGCATGGGGTGGGGAGCATCACTGCCTGCACCAAGGCTGGTCCATTCTCCCAGCCAATAGCATAGAATCATAGAATGATTTGAGTTGGAAGAGACCTTAGAGATCATCCAGTCCCACCACCCTGCCAATGGCAGGGACACCTCCCACTAGACCAGCTTGCTCCAAGCCCCATCCAACCTGCCCTTCAACACTTCCAGGGATGGGGCAGCCACAAGTGTCCAAACCAGTCTGGGGTTCCATGGTTCTATGGAAGCAGAGCCATCAAGTCAGCCACGGGGAAAACTACAGTGAGACTTCTCCATGGCTGGGGCAGGACTCCAGAAAAGGAGCATTTTGCAGGGTCAGAGATTTGTGTTATCCCTGAGAAATAAAGCATTCAGCTGTGTTTCAGGCTTAAATTCCCAATGGTCACTTGGAAGTGAATCTCAGTGCCTCAATAGGCTTTTAGGAATTTCCAAGGATTAGGTTTAATCAGTGATCTGAAGTAATTTAATATATTTCCAGTGCTCTTTTCTTTAATACTTAATGACTGATGATTAGGTTTGTGTATCAGATCTGAAATCTGCAAGTTATGTGGCAATTACTGTTTGAAGTACTCTGTAACTTCAAATATAATGATCATATTTGCAAAGTAATTACGGAATATATGTGCCTAATAAATAATAACACTCAGCACTTAGGCAGCACTATTCACCTGAGGAGCTCGAAATGAAAAAATTCCAAAAATAATAGGAGCAATTGAAGTACAAACCAGGTTTTCAGCGACGCCTCAGGAGAAATGCTGTGAGTTTCTGGGCAGCCCAGGCACCCTGCGTGTCCTGGTGCTAGGTCAGTGCCACAAGGTGCACCTAACACTGGCACAGGCTGCCCAGGGAGGTGGTTGAATCTCCATCCCTGGAGATGTTGAAGAGATGTGTAGAAGTGGTGCTGAGGGACATGGTTTAAGCACTGGGCTTGGTAGACTTGGGTTAATGGTTGGTAGGGTTGGGTGATGGTTGGACTCGATGATCTTAGAAGACTTTTCCAAGTAGAAGGATCCAGTGATTCTGTCAAGTGGGTGGCCACACTCTCTCTAACTCTGCTTTAGCAGGGAAATGGAGAGTGCAGCTCCAAGAGCAATTTTTAGGCAGCACAGGGAGCTGCTGCCCGTGCCCCGTGTGCCCACCGCTCTGCTACAGCCCATCGCCCTCCCAGCTACCCTCAGACACACCATCAGCAAGGTTTAAATAAAACAACTCTGCAAAAAAATAAAACCAGACAACTTCTTAAACATTCAGACCAAGTCCCCCATCAGCCAAGACACCCTCTGTATCAAGGCTTTGGTGCAGCACCTTCCAGCAGATCCAGCTCTGGCTGTGGCATCCCTGCCAGCCACGTGCCAGCAGAGCAGGGCTGCTCCAGGGCTGGCCCAGCAATTCCTGCCCTCCTCCCCTGGCTCTGCAGGAGGATTCGGGTCCCTCCCTCTCCTGTCTTTACCAGCAGAGGAGTTAGTCTGCAGAAAGTGAGCAATACAACACAGCAGGGTCCAGCCTCACTCGTTTCCATTACACCAACTTCCTCTCTGCTTAATTCCTGGTTGACCTTGAAGTTTAATTACAGGCTAAAAAGAACAGTTACATAAGGGAGGCAGCAAACCTAAATAAAACAAAAACAGAAGGGCCATATGCCACATAGCCCAGAAAAATCTAGAATCAAATTACACTCTTTGAATTATTTACAATATTTCTTCTTGCCAAATCTAAGCAAATATTCCACTTGCTTCAACTTCACTTTAAGAGCTTTAACTGTTTACTGTAAACCCAAGCATACAATAGCTCTTTCATCAAACACTTAATTGCACATTTCACATTAATAAATATTACGAGGATATTATAGTATAAAAAACCTACTAGATGTAGTTTTCAGGAGTCCTCCAGCTGCTCTACTGAACATGAGTCTGAACAAGGCATTTCCTCTCAGGCTGTGTAGTCTAGAAGTGTTTCAGCTACTGAGTGAATATAGCAAAGCTATTATTATTATTATTATTATTATTATTATTATTGCTATTGCTATTTCCCATCACATATTGAAATGGGAAAACGATCAAGGAAACATTCCATAATAGTGAATTGTGTTTGCTCAGATTTATTGATTGGAACATGATGATAAAATACTCTGTACTCCTCGATGTGACTGTTCAGTCCATCACATTAGGCAACTGCTTAATGAGCCCATCCTGATGTTCAGCAGGGAGCAGCTCATGCCTTGTGCAATAGGAAAACTTCCTCCACCATGGGCCATCCCACCTCTAGGAATTTAAACTAACTATTTGGGTGACAGGACATGGATTTAGTAACTATATTTGGAAAACAGTGACCACTGCCTTAGCTTCCTTACCAGGAAAAACAGGATAATACTTGATTGCCTGCACCATAGGAACCTCCTGAGGGTTGTTGACATTTGAATGGCACTGTGAAGAAGTAAAGAAGTGATGTGATTAATCACTGTGTAAGCTCCATGCTTTACAGCTAGGTGAGATGAGAACATCCCTGCCTTGACAAGTTGTGTTCTTGAAAGACAGAGTGAAAATAAATAATGAGGACGTTGCAAGGATAAAAAGGAAAGAGGAAGAAGATTCAACTAGTGGCTTCCAGCTCCATATTCCCACCCCTACCCATTGCTTCCTCAGTTGGTTTTGCATTCCTTTTGATTGCAATACAATGGAAGTGACACACAGAACCAGATTAAAAAAAAAAAGTAAATAAACAAAAAAAATCCCCAACCCAGATTAACATTTTTGAAGTTCAACTCATTTCTCTGGGCCCCTTTACAGAAAGAATTCAAGTACCCAAAGGGCTTTGTGCCTGCAAAATCTTTGACCTGCAAAATGACTTTGTTCCTTCAAAAATATTTTGTTCCCTAAGTGCAAAACCAAGGCTGCTCCAACAGGCTGGGGCACCAAAGCACCAACCCCAGAATCTGCCACGTGCTAAATGTCCCTTCCCGCACACCTGAGGGAGACTCAGCCCCTCCTTGCAGCCCAGGCAGGTGCCCTGCTGCAGGTTGGGGAGCTGTTCCACGGTGGGCTGGGGAAGGAATGTCCTCACACTCATGTTGAAGCTCTTTTGCTCTACCAGGAACACACAGACCTGCCTGGACTAGAGGAAAAGAGCCAGAGTGAGCCTATGCTCACTCAGCATAGTGGGCTTCTGCTCAGCCTCACCACAGAGGGTGTCCCAGCTCCTAGCCCAAAGACATGCACATATTTTCCATAAGTACCTGGTATTTTATTTCTTATGTATTTGACACAAGCATCGTTTCAGAATAAAGACACGAGATACTATTGCAGCAGGACCTGGATCATCTTCTCCTAGGTCAGTTTCTGGTCACTAGCTTAGACCATCCTGCAGGCTCTTGCTTTTTCTCTCTCCCCAGCACCAATTCCCCCCTGTATCTTCCTGTGAATACCTGAGTATCTGTCCCATGCAGAGAGGAACAGCTCTTCCAGTGAGAGACTGCAATCACCTCTGAGTCTATTTGGAATATGCCTTTTCAAGAGAAGAATTATGACCATCCACCAACCTGAGGATCAGTTAACTGTGGAGAGGCAGAGCTCTCACAGGACGTGTTTGGTTCACATCACAACCTCTGTGTGTAGAGAACACAGTTACACACACAGGCTGTTCAACGTGGAGCAGAAATCCATCTGTTTGATGGCTGACCACCACTTTGGTTCTCCAGTGACGTGAAACCCAGACTTTTACTGTTTTTGCAGTTGGCAGAATCCTCTTTTCTCCTGCACCTCCATACTCCTGGTAGGTATGCATCCACTGCTCCCAAAATAAACTCAGCTCCAATCTAGCTGGAGACAGGAATTGACAGCATGAATCATACTGGTGCAAACGTCACCGCAGTAATTGGAACATGGATTTATGCCTGTGGAAATTATAAAAGTGGCAATTAACTGCATTACAGAACTAAGGAAAGGAAACCTGGCTCTGCCAACTCCCAGAAAGCTTTCCTTGGCCTTTAGTCATGTCAGGAGCCAGTCTCATTGCCACTCAATCCAGCTGACAGTGTCCTCTGCTCACTGCACCTGTCTGCAGATGTGAGCCCTTGCAAACCTACCTTCAGTGACACAGGAGGTGGCACCTGGGCTGAGACACCCTGCTCAGCTCCTCTTGCTGGAAGTGGAAGAGGTGAGTGCCTCAGGAAGGGGGGGGATTCAACACATCTATTTTCAGGAGCAGTCCTGGGTCAGGACTGATCACCTCTCAGGACTCCAGTCTCTCTCCATTAATTATAGAGGCAACCCTGATTTTCTTAGACTCAGCCAACTAATTTTCACATAGCCAATGACAGCTGGGATAAATGTGACCATGTGGGATTGTACAAAGATTTTCACTTTTACCCCTATTTCAGTTAGCTCAAAGTATCTGTCATTCTTTTTAAACTGTGATCAACCACTCTGTGGCAAGAAATATTACTGAACTGGTGGATCTTTCTTTTATAGGCAGGTTATGAGAGAGAGGCCTTTGCTACAATCCTCTGGAGCACCTCACAAAATACTCCCCTAAATACAGAATGAGTCGAATTATCCATCTTGTGTCCACATTTCTCTTCATGATGACATGCCAAATTCATCTCCCCTCTTGGATCACAGTTCAGGTAAGTAGAAGCAAGCCAGGAAGATGGTTGTTTCATTTTTAATGACTCCAAGATGTCTTGAGGTCCTTCTGGTTATTTGAGAGACAGTATTTCTCAACTGCTTTATTTTATTCATTAAGTTAAGCTACTTGACTTCCTTCTGTGCTCCTTGAAGTGCTCAAGAGAGTCAGGAGAATTAAAAGCTGAGATTCCCTCCAGACAGTATGTCTTCATATATATTTTTACAATCTGAAAAAAACCAAAAACCCCACTGAGTTTGCAGAACCACGTTAGGAAGTGAAGCAACCTTAATTGAGGTTCCTCATGCTTATGGGACACCAGTACTCCTTGTTCTGTACTTTTTGTCATCCCAGAGCTCTTCCTCAGCTGTTTTGAGCAGGCAGACCCCATCACCACTATCATCATCTTTTGCCTGACCACTGCAGGTTGGGTTTGTCTCATTGCCAGCTGGGGCTGTTCTGCACCTGAGCCCATCAGTGGCCCTTGCTGGGACTTTCTCACTTTCACTGGCTCAAGACTGGAGATGAAAGAGGAGACTTTGGCTGATCCCATGCATTTTGATCTCAGCTGACTTTTCGTGCCCAGGAAGAGAGCACACAACTCATCTTCTATCCTATTTCAGAACAGGAAGATCAGCAAGGAAATCCTTCTTCCATTTCATGCCTTCAGCTTCCTCCAGCTGAGGTTCTTCATACCAGAGAGTCTCACCTTGAGTCTCAGCTCTCTCTTTCAAGGCAAGCCAGTGCTGCCCATACAACAAGCTAGTCAGCAGGATTTACTCAGATTTGCAAGATAATTTGGGTAATGGCTTATCCTTGACAGCACATCCTGAAGTAGAAGTGTTTTAAAGATGAAGCTGAGGTTTAGGCTTGTGATTGGTGAGAAGGAACTAGGGGAAAGGGTTCTTCATTTCCATATGAAAACTGGACATGGGAGAGTATCAGAAAAAACAAGACGATGTATCTTTTTTTTCCCCTCAGTAAGCTCAGTCTAAGTCTGCATGTGAACCACATGGAAGAGAAAGCCACAGATGAAGCCTCTATTTGGTGAGGAACAGTTTCCCCCAGGAAAGCTGATACAACCTCTATAGACACCCTTTGGTACAAATAGAGATAAACCAGGAAGACACTTGACAGAGGAGCAGCTTGTGGCTTATGAAAGCAGCCAAGCTGGCTGAGATGAGCCAGATCCAGAACACAGATGAAATATGCTTAAGTAGATCTTTATGAAAATGATAACTTCACAATCTTGGGAAAATTCCCAGAGAACGGGGAACGCTGCCTGCATGGACACAATGTCAGCTCGTTCAGGTATCAGCAAGGCAGGAATAGACACCTCCTCCTGACCAAACCCTCTTACACATCTCAGGAAAGTGTAAACAAAAAAAATGCTGATGGCTACTGGGATGGGTTTAGCTCCAGCCTGCAACATCTGAAGGCAGGGCTAGCTCTCCCCTTCCCCCTTCTGGAGTCTTTCACCTACATGGCCATGTACCAGAAAGAGCCTGAACAAAAGTGAGAGACCTTGAAGCTTGAAGCCACTCTATAGTTAGAAGCAGCACTAAGATTAGAGAGCGAGAAGTGTGAGGTAGCTGAAAGCCTGTGAATTGTGCTAAGGATAGAAAGTTAGAAGCAGGAGGCAGCCAAAGTCGATACTGAGAAATCAGAAGTTGAGCACTGAAGTTGGATGAGATTTACAGGGAGAGAACATAGCCTCTTGCTGCACTGGAGACAAGGTAGTGCCTAGCAGCCAAGGATGTTCTTCAGAGCCACGCTGCTGGGATCTGATAGCCTGCTTCCCAAAATAGGGATTATATCCCATCTTTTGATAGAACGCGAAACTCACGTAAAGTAGCAGAGGAGCAGCAAATATGTTTCCCTTGCCCAGAGCTCCCAGGGGAAGTCCTGTCTCCCCACAGTGCTCTAGACAGTGTGGGCAGGCAGCCAGGCCCCCGTGCCTTCAGAGATGCTCTGCCTTGCTGCTGGGCTTCCACAGCCAAGGGATCTGCATTGCACAGCTCTGCCTCTGGACTCTAGAAACAGGCTAAGTCAGGAACAGATGCAAAGGACGGGGTGAATGATAGTACTTCTATTGCTGGCACCTCTCCTGGAGCAAGGAGTGAACTCCAGGAGTTGGTCTTATCCTCTAAACCCCCTTAAAATATGTCACTAGCCAGCACAAGTCCTCCAACCTGTTCCAGGCTACATCCCCAGAGCATCCGAAGCCCAGTGCATCACACCCTTGGAAAATGAATCCAAAGGCCTTCCTAATCACATTAAACACAAGCACCTTTGCATGGAAAATGACAGATTGCCTGTGATGAAAATCCAGAGGTCTCCTGGATCCCACTAAATCTGGGGGAATGGTTGCTCAGTCCATTGAACTGTTTGTAACCATTTAAAACCCACCACAAATTTCAGTCACAGGAAGTGGGATAGAACGAAGAGCTCGAAAATTAATTCTTACCAAAAAAAAAGCTGGAGAGGTGGGAGATTCTCTGCTGCCTGCTAAAAATCCAAGTGCCAGTCAAGCAGGCAGGTCAGAGATCAGCAAGGAGAGGAGAGGCACATTGGAGCTGGCACCCTGTGCACACCTAGCAACCTCCACTGGTTACCATCATTAAGACAGACAGACAGGTGGGAGAGAAGCTCCGAGGGGACAAGAGAAGGCTCCACACCACAGCCGTGCTCAGCTCCTACCTCCTGGACACCTTAAGGAGGCAAAACATCTGCTTGCCTTGGCTGTCTCCATGGGGAACTGGCACACCCCTGCTGGAAGGGCCTCCACAGCAGCAATCTGCACTCAGAGCAGCTCGTAGTGAGGCCACACTTTTTAAACTGAACAATGCAGCAGCTTTTCAGATCATGGTCAATTAAGTGTTGGCAAGATTGCATAACTTCATCCAAGCTGTGGATGGCCATGATCAGTAGCAGCTGAAAAGTAGCCAAGAAACATGTGGATTTGCATTGTAAAGCCTAGAAGAGGCAATTTTAACCATTAAAGTGCAAAAATGTAAAGCTAGAGCAACCAGGATTAATTACAGAAGCCATGAAAGTGCAGGAGTGTGTGGTAACAGGAAAAGGAAAAGGAAAATACCCTGCAGATCTTTAAAGATGAAGACCCTTTCTTGCCCAGAGGTCTTTTCACAGCTCATAAGACAGGCTTGGCTATGAAAAGATCCACAAATTATTATGTGAGTTGTAGAGAAAATTCCAGTGTGTTGCTCCTCTTTTTATTGGGCTCCATCAAAGGTGTAAACGCACCAAGTAATTTTGTTAAAGGCCTGTGAATCAGTTTGGAGCTGGGAAGAGAAACCTCGTTGGCAAGTTCTGTCCTTGCTAGATGAAATTTTAACAAGATGTTTAAACTGTTGACTGAGGCTCCAGACACTGGATTAGGAAGTGTGCTTTGGCAGGTGGGAGAAAGCAAGGGAAAACTGCCTTTGCTTTTTCAAAATGAAAAATCTGAACTTTGTGTGAACAACTGCATTCAAGTGAGTCACATCATTGTGTGGACAGTCAAGTGAAATATTAGTCCTGAAAACTCTTTCCTCCCTCAACTGGCCTCATGGGGTGACCAGGGCACACCACAAGGACTCCAGGGCTTTAACACACACTCAAGGAGCACAGAGAAGAAGATTCATTGCATATTGTGACAGTTCTGTGCTTTTTCCTCCAGAAGAGGACATCAGCCAGTCTTTGATGCCACCTTCCTTAGGCAGAACATACCCCACGGTGTCCCAAAGAGTAGTCTGGGAGTCAATCATCCCAAACCATTATCATGGCAAAGCGATTACCATCCCAGCTGGCTCCCAGCAGAGCCACTAATGATCCTCTGGCATCAGCATCATTTCTGTCAGTGCATGACACACGGCTGCCAAGTTATGTACTCTATAGAAACAGAAGGTTCTGTGTATGAAGAAGCTTCACCCAGAACTTGAGCATAGATCTCCCAAAGTTTATAATAAATTAACAGGCTGGAAGCAGCTAAGCACCTCAGTAGTCAGTGTGCAATGGGAAGAGCTTTCAGTCTTCCTTCTACTGATATTGGGAAAGAAGGTAACCTCAGGTAAAAGACATGTGAAGAAACTTTGTACCTTAGTGAAGCTGGAGGGAACCCCAGAAAAGAACCTGGGTGTACAAGCACACAGGGGACCTCAGCCCAGCTTCTTTTGTCTGAGGGCAGCTGGAGGAGGTGACAGGTGGGATCCCAACCACACACCTGGGTAACTGTCTGAACAGGCTGCCCCCTGGATCACGGGAGACACACCTGTGGTCTGTTCTGTTGCTCCTCAGGTGCTTTTATAACAAGTGTGACTGTGTTGTTTGGGTTTTGGAAATACACCATTTTCGTTAACAACTTCTATCTCGTGATAAGGGTGATGTTGAAATAACTAGAAAAGACCAAAGCAGAGCAGTTCCTTAAACCGGAAAACTGGCTCATTCCTGCAGCAGCTCACACCCCAAATGGTGTTTGGGTGTTTTCCAGAATAACCAAATAGGATACCTCTACTTAGCTGCTGAGCTAATTCATGAGTTAATGAGGCAGAAACTCTGTGGAAGGAGCACTTGCTGATGAAGAGCATTACCCTTGGCAAGCCTGAGCACAGTGGAGCGTCCGAGCCCTGTCTGGGGGTACGTGTTGCACCTGCCATCTTCTGCAGCACACGCCTGGGGCTGCACAGACACCTTCAGCACACAATCTGGACAACTCTGCCCTGCTCCAAAGTCATCACAAGTGTCATCCCACGTGCAGATGCCCCAGTGGAGGACCAAGGCCATGTTTTGTTTCCTGGAGCACTTTGCACGTCCCCAGCCAAGACCCCATTAACGTGAGTCCCATGTGAACTCTCAGCACTTCAGATGTGGCTTCTCACATCAATTAGTATCACAGATGCTTCTTCAAAAAACAGAGAGAAAGAAAGAGATTGAAGACCAGCTTTGAAAGACATTAATGACCAGCTTTGGAAACCTCCTTTTAAGTGAATTACCAGCTTCCTACTCTCTGCCCCTGTCATTATTTTTCAACCTTTGCAACAAAGGGGACGGTGTCCCAAGGCAGCAGTTTCCTTCACTGTGCAGCTCTGAGCTCTGAACAATGTACCTGCACGGGGCAGAGTCTGTGGCAAAAGAAAACAACACTTCTTGTGTGCCACCAGGGGTATCTCTGCCTTGCATTTCTTTAGCTAATTCTGCATTTATTTATTTTTTTTATGATGATTGAACTCGGTGATCTCAGAGGTCCTTTCCAACCGTGACTGTTCTGTGATCCTGTGATTCTGTATGTGAATCTATGGGGGTGTGTATGGATGGGTGCATGCATGCTCAGGAAAAGCCAGCTCTCTGAACTCCTCCATGCCTCTGCAGATTTGAAGTGCCCTCCTAACAGCTCAGAGGTATTGGAACGGGAGCAAAGGAGCAAAGACAGTCTGAAGACTTTGATTTAATTTTGCAAAAATCAAATTTCCAGTTGCACTAAGAGGAAAACTAAGTACCTTGGATCTCGCAAAAGCCCATGAATCAGACTTGGGTTTTGTAAAGCTGTAGCCAAAACCAGAAGTATTTTGAATATAAATTCCAAAGTTTGGAGTAGGATTAGATAAAATATTCTAATGTAAGCCCATGTCTAGTTAATGGATAGAGCTCTCCTTCAGTATTTATCTTTCTGCTGCTCTTTCTTTATCACTACTTGATCCCCAGCTAATCTCTACTTCATAACCGAATGTTTTCTGTGCATATCTTAATCAGCTCTGCCTTTCAGGTCAAAGATCAGGGCATATATTTTAAAAGGGTATTTCAGACTAGAGCAGACACTCAATTGTTATGGTTGCAGTATAAATCATTTATGGAGAGAGAAGCTTTCTGGCTAATTCTCAGAGATATGCAAATGATAACTTCTGCTTGCTGCATGTTTACAATGCAATAACCATAAATGGAGATAAAGCACGGAAAGTCCATGTCCCACAGAGGGAGGGGTGGGCTGATCTCAAATCAAGGATGGGTTGAAAAAGACCAGATAGTTGGCAATAAATATCTAAACTTTTAGGGCAGGTTTTTTTGGTGTTTTTCTTTTTTCCTCTTTCGTTCTTTCCACAGCAAAACAATACAAGGAAACCACACAGGAACAGCTGGATCCCAAACATCCCTGTTTTCAGAATATATGCACCAAGATACGCAGACAGTGCTGCTCGGGGGGCTGCTGGTGGCTTTTCAGGCACAGAGCAGAGTGAGCACCGTGGGAGGGCTCACAAGAGCTTCAAAGGGAATCTGGGCTCTTCCTGCCGGGGCGGTTTGAAACGGTGCAACTCGGCTCCCATTGGAGCCAATGGGAGTTTTACTTCAATGGAGCAGAGTTAGGTTAATGCTGAATGTTTTGGAAAACACCATTCCCACTTGCCAGCCTGAATCCTCTGAGATCTTCCCATCATTAGTTTAATTCAACCATAAATGTTTGGAACAGCAGCCAAGGGATTAAAATGATCAACAAAGTCAATTGCTTTGTTTGTAAATGTTCTTTTGCTTAGTTTTCTGCAATGTAAAAGTTGTTCTATGAACCTTGTTTTGACTCATTTAAACCCCATTTAGTAATCCTGCAGGAAAGACAGTATTTGGGATGTTAGTGTGATAATCTTCTGCCTCAAAAACATCCTCTGCCCTTAGGAACTTCGAGTGGCTTCTCCCAGACTGGGCTGGTCAAGGCACTTCTGTTTTACAGGAGTGTGAACTGCTCGTCTTTCAATAAAGAGGCTAAAAAGAATGGTGCTAGAATTCTGTTCTTTTTCCAGAGTTTCTGAAGATGAAGACATCGAAGCTTTTAGAAATGCCTGGCATGATGTTTTTTGGAAAGGTACATCAGCCTGCTTTTGAATTCCAGGATTGACTTAGTCTAGAAACCACTCATATATTTTCATACGCTGAGGCCTATGGAGAAATAATGAGCAGGTGGAAATGCCAAAATTATCTGAAATGAAAAAAGACTAATTTTAACTGCTATTCAGAAGTCTGCGACGACCTGCACGATCTGTCCAGGTGAGATTGTTCTTGGTTTGGCTGTGCAATTGAAATGATCAGCTCTGTCTTGTTGGAAACTGCCACATCTTCATTCTGGGGGTGACTTTGCTGGAAAACACTCTCCACTTCCCAGTTGGCTGCCACCCCCTCCCTGCCCTCCATTCCTCTGTCACCAGCAGCCCCTCACTCAGGCCACACTGGCTAAAGGTGTTTCTGGCCATGCAAAGCAGCTCGGGGCTGTGAGCTGTGGAGCAGGGGGTTTGCTCCTTCTCCTTCTTGTTCTTCCCACAGGAGGGACGAGCTGCAGGATCCAGCTGTCAGAGTTACAGTAGTCTCTGGATGGACAACTGCACCCTGATGCCTGGGGATGTATCTCCCCCTCCATTCCCTGGCCATAACCACATCCCCTGTTCCACAGAGGGATGTCAGATCCTTTCTTCTTCATCCTCACCTTTCACTGGGATAATTAAACTGCAAATTTGGCTCTCAACTGGGCCAAAAAAGCTTTGAAAGCCTGAGAATGTGCCTCTACCCATTTTCCTTCCCACTGGGTGTGAAGGCTTCCCAGCCAACTGATATTCCCCACTCTCTTTGTGATTGATAAATGTGCACTGGTGCACAGGTGATTTTTCCACCTCTCTAGTCACACCAGCTACTATACCTCCCATTGAGGTAATGGAAAGCATCCACTGCTTATCTCCAAGCAGCACATTAAACAAAGCAACATAATGAGCTGCATTTTGTTGAGGGCTCTCCAGGTCCCCCAAATCCTTCTCAAATGTTATTGTTTATAAAATGTTTGATAAAAAATAAATGATGCTTTCAATTTAAACAAAACCTCACACTGTTACCGGTTTTAATAACAGTTTTGACAGATGAGATTTTCATCATCTGTTTTTTCTTTGTAAAGGCTTCTTCAATAAACTAAAAATGCTTTAAGCTAACAGATGTGACTATAAAGTAAGGCTGAGCGTGAGACATCAGGAGCTGAGGTTTGTCAAATGCTACAATATATAAATTAATTCCTAGTTTAAGCTTCCACTGAGCATTGGAACATCTATTTTCCCCTGTTGCTGGTTACTGAGTGGTTAGCTGACCTTGCACAGGTTCCACACATGGAGAAAAAAAGGAGCTGGAGAAATCTGTACTTGTACAATTAAAATTACATGTGTTTGGGCACTAAATAATGCAACAATTTACTGATGGCAAGTAAGAAGCTTGAAGCCAGAGCTAGACACCTGATGATGGTCTGGTATCCATCAAAGGGGAGTGTTTTTCAGTTCCCTTGAATTCTCAGCACTTTTAAAATTCAGGCTAATTGTCTGAATGCCAAAGTAGGAGCCCGGAAGCTGTTTTTTAGGCAAGAATTTCCAAACCTTCAGACTGAGTTCCTCCCTAACATTCCTCCACCATTTCTTTAGGCCTGATCTATTGAGTTTCTCTTACGTTACAAACCCGGGAGCCAATGTAGGGTAATGCTGATGCTTGGATAACTGATAAACTCTGCATTTTTTTAATCTGTGAAAAGTTCGGAAATTACAATTTCCAGTGATATTCTGTTTGCTGTAAACAACTTCTATTTAGAGAGAAGTTTTGCTTTGCTTAATGGGCTTTAAGCAACACAATTTTTAAATTTTTAATTTTTGTAAACCCTAATACTGCTTGGTTTTAAATTTCTGATGTTCTTATCCTTTGCACAGGGAGGTGTGGGGAACCTGGCCCTTTTCTGTAAGGAAAGCTTCTAAAGGAAACTTGGTGTGACCTCCCCATTACATCATTCCTCAGCTCTGGTTTCAGTCCCTGGGGGATTTCCACACCAAACTCCTGCTGGGAGGCCAAGAAGGAGCAGAGAAAGGAGAGCATCCTGGGTCACAGGGCTCCTCTGGACAGGGGAAAACTCCTCCAGCACCTCTGAAATCCCCAGAAGTTGCAGTTCTTTTATTTCTCAAGTTATTTTCTCCTCCGATATCGATGTGTTAAGGGGGTCAGGTTTCCATAGGTGTAGATGATCTATCTGGTATGGCCATTCCTTCAGCTGTGTCTCCAGACTTCACTGCAAGACAAAAGACATTGGAATAGACTTCCCAGGGAAGTGGTGGAGGCACCATCCCTGGATGTGTTCAAGGCAAGGCTGGATGTGGCACTTAGTGCCATGGTCTAGATGGTGTGGTGGTGTTGGTCATAGGCTGGACTTGATGATCTTAAAGGTCTTTTCCAGCCTTGGTGATTCTGTGATTCTGTAAAAAATGAGAAATAAGACATAATGGGGTCTTGCCTCTACGACTCTTAGGTGCTGCTGCAATACACAGGCTTGCATAAATGAATTAATAATAGCCACAAGGGTGATGGGATGTAAAGATATTAGCTGAGGAGAGGAAAGAAAGGTGGATGAAACAAAGGGACTGATGTCATAAAAATTCCAAAAGAAAATTATCTGAGTGTATGGATTTGATAAGTGAAAACTTAAATAAGACTTTGGAAGAGAAATTTTCCGGAAGCCACGACTCCCCCGAGATCTCCACTGTCAGAGGCAGGCAAGGTGCACCAAGGACAAATTCTCCATCCGAGGAGTCTTGGATATTTATGTAGGTTCCTGAAAAGGCACATTCTACTCTGTTTTGTTTGATGTTTCCTTGCGGAGTCCCAGAGACTCCCCTGAAATAACTCCTCATTGTTGGGGTTTTTATACCCTGCTACGGCTCCATCTCAGATCCTCTTTTCAAACCCAGAGTGCTGTTCATTAAGTTCCTTCTTCTATGGAGCCATAAATGCAGTAATCTAGATCCTGATAAAGGCTTTAAAGCTATCCCATAGGATACTTGCGGTTGGAACTGATGGAACATTAGTGTCAAGGAAGCATATTATTTGAGTCTCAATATAATTAATAAACCCTTTCTCTCCCCCACAGGAATGTGCTAAATCTCCGAGTCTTGTTTGTGTTAGGCAAAAGATTTAGTTACCTCTAAAAGAAAAGAAGGGAGGGGGGGGGAAAGATGAAAAAGGCTTTAAATATTTAACAGTTTAAACCCTACATAAATTGGAGATTTGAATAAAAAATCAGCCCAAGTATATTTGTATGAAACTGGTGAACAGAAGGAATATACATGCTCAGAGGAATAGATTTTATGCCAAACATCAATCAATCCCAGCTCCGAAGCCTATTTATAATACTGTGGGGGTTCTGGACGGTTGCACTTCACACTGTGAGGACCAATCCATGACATTATCTGTTGAACAATTGAAGTCTTTACAAATAATTAAAACTCTGTTTGAAAATGGAGATATTTTCCACGGCTTTTGTGTCCATGCACCGGATCATAGATATTTGAGTGTGTAAATAATGACTAGTTAATGTTGAGAGCCTGTAGCAGGTTTGCCTTGCAGTCCTGCTTTCTGCTGTGTCTCTGTCTATTCATCCCTTGCCACAAATATGTCCTTATTTCCACCTTTTGCTTCCCTCTTCCCTCACCTCCATCCAGGGCAGCTGAGTGCTGTTCCAGACCCTGAAGCAAAAGAAAAAAACCCCTTTGTCCCTGCCTTTGCAACCTCCTGTCCTCCTCCCAGACTCCTCTCTCTTTTGCTTTCTTGCTGTAGCACAATGTTTTCCAATCATTTCTGTGTCCTCTGGGGCTGTTGGGAATGCCAGGCCTGGCCCCACTGGGCTGCCCTACTTACACCCAGGGAAAGCAGGGCTAACACTGCCCCTGTGCACGCAGGGTGCTGCTGGAGCTGTGAGACTGACTCATCAGGCCCTCCCTGCAGCACAGAGATAGGATGAGAATTGCACAGATTGAGCAACAATCAATTTCCAAATGATGGAGGAGTTGGTTGGCCTTGCCTGGATGTTTCATAGTGCCTCATACCCTAAGAAACTTACCCTGATTTGCTGAATTTCACCAGGGATCTTTGGTCACAGTCCTGATGAGGGAAAGCCACAGAGGCTGGGCCAGGGCTTTGCCCATTGGCACCAAGCTAAAAAAAATATAAAAAAGAAATAGCAGAACTTGCCACTTGGCTGGTGCTAATAGTGATAATTCTGCAGAGCTCCGTGGTGCTGTGCTGCTCTGACATGCCAGGCTGGTCCTTTCAGCAAGGGACCTGTGGAAGGGCTGCCAAGATTCATGGCAGGGTAAGGTTGCCATGACTCTGCTTTAGCATTTAAAGACTAGAGCTACACAGTCTGTGGGAACAGGAATGTAACACAGGCTCAGATCCACAGACCAAAAAAAATAGTGCTGGGGATCCTATATCTGTGCATCCTACATCTATGTAAATGATTGTCTTTGTGTATATACTCCACCTATCCCTGTTAGCTCTGATACAGGAGCATGGACCAAATGCCCCGGGGTGACAGGACGTGCATTAGCACTGCTCTTGGATCCCATCTTTTATTGAAGGCCTGGGCATGGTGTTTCCATGCTCCCAGGCCACTGAGCAGTGCTAACCACAGTGCACCACATGTGCAGTACAGTCAGGAGGTTCACCTCAAAAGCATGTTCCTGGTGACAACCCCAAGGCCAGTGTCCCTGCATCCATCTCCCCACTGACCTGCACTGTCCTGTGCTGTGTGACACCACGACAGCCCAAGCAGGGCCAGTGTGGTGAGTGACACCACCCACCCCTGAGCCTGCTGGTCTGGGGCAGCCCTGATCAGGACACATCTTCCTTGCAGGGGAGGTGAATTCCAAGGTAAGGGCACGGGGGGGAGGTGGCAGGGAACAACACTGTGCTCTGGATGCTGCTCAGCACAAAGAGCCCGCATTTCTCAGACCTGCTCAAGGATGTGCTTATTCTAAATATGAAATTCATTCCCTAAGAATTAATGAAACCTTTCACTGCTTGCAGTAAGTCAAGTGCTCATATACCTTTGACTGGACCAGGGCCTGAGTAAACAATAAAAAGAAAAATAAACTACCTGTCAAATCAAACACGTGTGAATTTCTCAAGGCTACCTTTAGTAATAGGGTAATAGGACTCACATTTCAAATTAAACCTTCTAGAACTTATTTAAAATTTGAAAATAGTTTAAATTATTTGAATATTTTTCTTGCTAGTGTTTTTTGCATTAAAAGCAGGGCCCATCCACACTAAAAACATCCAGCTGTTTTAAGTAAAGTTAAACTATGAAACAGAACAAAAATAAAAATCCATGAAACACTTGCCAGATAGCTCAAGCACATCTGTTCAGAAAAAACACAATACTAGTTCAAAATAATAACAGCAACTATCATTTTCCAGTATGCACAGGATTAAAATAAAAACAAACATGGTTTTGTGCCAAGGATGAAGAACTGGAAAGCTGAGATTCTGCCCGGGAAATATGATATAATTTGACCCCCTTTCAACTAGGGTAACATAAGCATATAAAATAAAACTGGTAGTGGCCAGCATCCTGGGTGCATAAGGTGGGTCAGGGTGCTGCTTGCATCCCAGATCACAATAACGACCTTGGCTGACCTTGGCCATCCAGGGAAGCCCCAACTGCACCACTGCACACATACAGGACAAGGAAGAGGTGGAAGTCTCCCCACTTTGAGTTTTAGAGACCCCCATAAGGGGTGATTTGGGCCCCTAAGAGCCAAAATGAGAAGGTTGCCACCTTTTTTGCGTTTGGGCCAGAAAGACAAAGTTCTGCTCATTGCTGTCTTGCTTTGAGGCACCTCCATGCAAGTTCAGCACATTTTCCTGCTCTCAGGACAGCGCCGTTAGTAACCCAGCTGAAGGCCATCTGCAGGAGCTCTTTGTTGGGTGGTGTGAGGCTTCACCCTGCTGGGGCTGCACCCACAGGAGCTCTGCAGCCCCGAGATGTGCCCACTGGGGAGCCAGTTCCTCCACTGCTGGAGCAGCAGCTTTCCAAGCAGCCTCGCGCACGCACCTGAACTAAAAGGTCGCACCTGCATCTCTCCCCTACCCGAGTCGTGGCTTCCCAGCCCTCCCGGAAAAGCAGCTAAACCCACCCTGGTTCTCCTCCACCAAGCAAAGAGCTCGTTCTTTGCATCCCGGTGCTCCCGGCCCCGGCGAGCCGGTGGCAGGGCTCTGGGTGCCGGCGCGGCGGCGAGGCCAACCGTGCTGCAGAGCAGCAGGGGGAGCTCAGACATCCCATTTGGCTCTCTCCAAATGTCAGTCCCTCAGACCTTCTGAGCAATTAAACAAAATCTAGCACGAATCAATCATACCGACATGAGGGTGTAAAATAATGAAGATAGATGTTGTTTAAATCCTTATAAGAGTTCCTGCCTGAGCTAGATATCATCCTGAGTAGCAGTAGATTATCCAAGTGACCTTAGAAGCGTTCAAGTGTCCACATTAGCAAGTCGAGATAGGAGGGTGCAGGCGGCGATGTGGAGCCCTGTTGGTTCATTTGCCTCCTGGTTTTGGTCCTTCCTTTTTCAAGGGAACTCCTTCCCGTGTGCTGCTGGCAGGGTCTGGATGCCTGGCACCGAGCGCCACAGCCAGCAGCACCGGAGCCCTGCAGCAGCCACTGCCACAGCAAGAGGAACATTCCCTGCTCTGGGCTCCTTCTAGGAGCAAAATACATCTTTTGCTTTGAGAGTGAAAACCCTGCTTAAAAAAAAACCAAACCCTTCCCAGATGTGGGGCCAATATATTTAGTTTCACTTAAAGTTCCTGAATCCAAAGGTCTGTGCCGAGCTGGCTGCTCGTGCCTGTTTCCTCATCTGGGCTTTACAGAGGAAACAGGTGGGTTTAAAGCTCTCTAAAGACACCAAAGTGGCTCTTTACAAAGTGACTTGCAAAGCAAAAATGAAAAAAAGATTATTTTTTTTTTTTCCCCAGGAATTTCTGAGCATACGAAGCACAAAAATAATCACATAAATGGGGCAAAGAAAAACGGTTTTAGTCTAAGTCAGCAATCCAGACACAGGCTCCATGCTCCCTGCTGAGTCCCCCCCTGTCACAGGGACACAACACCTAAGTTTGGATTTCAAGGGGCTCTTTTGCTTCATGGTGGCCAAAGCCAAAACCTTAAATCCCTACAAACTGTGGGAAGTTGGGATGTAAACCTTGAGATGCAGACAGGTGATGCCACTCAGAAAGAACAAAATATGCAATGTGTTTTCTCCTTCGTTAAGGACAAAACCAGGCCCTGTTGGAGGATACAGGTGGCAGCAGTCTGCCAGGGCACCGAGGGCACTAATGGGCCTCACTGCACCTGCCCATGGGTCACCCCATCCCCAGCACTGTCCCCTGGAGGGATCTGGCTCCCCCACCGTGCCCGGGGCTGATGCTGTGGATGTCCCCACCACTGTCCCACCCACCTGGAGCTGGGGCTGTGTCCTGCTGGTGAGGGCACAGTGTGCTGGGTTCCCCCATGGCTCCTGCTCAGCCTGCCCCCTGGAGCAGCCCCCTCTCCCTCCTCCCGGACACACACAGGCTTGGAATGCTGCAAATCTTCCAGACCAGCCAGCCAGGTCTCCTGGAACAGGGAGAAGTCCCTGTCGTTTACAGCTGCTTCTCTCTTTGCTGGACCTTAAATAAAATAAATAAGTCATGAAGTAAGAAAATCTTGGCTCTTCTAAAATAATCGAGATTTGTGTCTTCCACCTCTAGGAAGATGCATGGAGCATCAGGTAGAAAATACACTGGCACCTTACTTTCTTCCTGACCTACACCAAGTCTTTAACTTGGGTTTTGCTCCCAGAGTGCTCTATAATTTTCACTGAGGAATATTTGCATTAGAAAAAGAAATGCCCCTGGGAGCAGCAACCAGGACTCAAGTCAGGGTCTGTAACCCGATCTGAGCTCAGGACTTCTTTGTCCTTGTGCTTTCCTGACCCTCCAGCTCTCTGCACCCTGCTGCCAACAACTGGGATCAGCTCTGGGTGCTCAGGCTGGCTGGAGCGAACCGGGGAGAAAGCCTGGATTTTAGAGCCTGCTCCTCTGCACAGCTACAGCCCTTTCTACACAGAGTTTTGCAGAGGGCTTGCCTTCAGGTGCACATTGCACATTTCACTGGGGATTTGTTTGTTTTGTCTTGAGCTGAAACAAAAGTGGCATGAAGTCAGCTTAATTTCTGTGATTTCACTAATGTGGTGGGAAAAGAGGAAACTGGCTCCTTCCTTGGAAGAAATGCTGCTGCTCTTTCATAATTTCTATAATGACATTTGATATTATGGTGATGAGTGCCTTAGAAATACATATGATAATCATTATAATCAAGCACATGTGTCTGGAGAGTGTAATAGGTACATTCTATAAATTGGAAAATAAACATGTGTTAAGGAATGACTTCTAATACTAATTTCCATTTTTAGAAAGCAAGGTCCTAGATCCAACTGGAGATTAAAGAGCCAAAACAGGACTTTGAACGGGACAGATGCCTAAATCCCAAACCAGAACCCACAGCCCTTCCACCCAGTTGCTGTTACACACGAAGGTAGCTAAGCTCAGCACCCTGCCCCCTGCACCAGCCCACACCAGGCTGGTGTTTGGGATACACTGCTCCAGCACTTCCCCATGTTTGGAACATTGCTTTGCTTGGTCCCCTTCTCTCTGAAGCTCCAATTCCTCTCTCTAGTAGCCAGAACATCTAAAATGGGGTTCAGGGTAAGGGTGCCTCTCTGCTCTGCTGGGTGTCACCTCCTGGCTTTTCTCAGCGCCTCTCGAAGCCCAGCCTGACTTCCCACACAGTTTTGCTCCTAGAGTTAAATGCAGACATACAAATACGGCTTCACCAACGCAATTTAGCAGTGAGTAATTGGAGGGCACTTGTAAAACCCAGTTAATAATTCTAAGGAACAGCCCTGCCTCACCTCCACGCTCCCACAGCTTCGCACTGCTGCAATGGCACAGACAGTAGCAGAATGACTCCGGGACAAAAGTAGGGCAGTGCTCTGCTGAATGAGGCACATCACATTCTTTCTGAATGGAATAAAAACAAAATACCGCTTTCTGGACCTCTCAGGCAAGTCCAACAGCTGTTGTAAATCAGAGTAACCCCACTGGCTTCAGTGGATCTACTGCAATTTCTAGCAGCTGGGAATCTGGCCTGGCGTTCCCCAGATAGGTACTGGATTTTACCATTAGCAGTTTAATCCTGTAAGCAGGGATTTATTACAGAAAGGAAAACATGAATAACCGTGAACAGAATGAGCGATGTTATATTTTGAAATGAGCAGAAGAACAACACTGGAAGGTGCCTGGCAGCTCTGGAGCACCAAAATGAAGAGGGCGAAGCCTGAGAGCAGCCAGGCACTGGGGTCGCTTGGCCTCTTGAACCGTGGAATTCAACTCTACCAAAACCCTTGGCCCTCCACTGGAGTGCTGCTAAGATGAAAGACACGGTGCCTCCACCACACTGCACAGCCTATTGATTTTATAAGTCATCAATGTATATTGTCTGTCTATACTATTACCAGGACAAGCAGGAGGTGTGCAGAGTCATTTGACTGCATAAGCCAGTTGTCCCATGCTGTGCCCTATGGGAAGCCACTGATTCTTACACTTGGAGCAGGGACAATGCAACTTAATCAGACTGACAGGAAACAGGCAGCAATTACAGTGTGCAGCTACATCTGCTGGGTTCCACTTCACTGAAGGAAGAGTTATCTCAATTTTAATGTACATCCCTTTTTCATGTTTCATTTAACCTCTGCTGTATTATTAAACACATCAAAATATAATGACAGTCGTTAAAAAAGAAAAAGAGAACAATTTGGAAATTTTGGACTCTCCCCCTTTATCTGTAATTTAACGGTATTGGTTTTACTTGCCTGCAACATTCCACAGCAGTGGAAGTCTAATTTAATATATAGTTTTGTTTATTTTAAATAGCAAGTACGGAGCCAATCCTACTCCTTGCAAAGTCAATGGCAACAGAACCACCGACTCACGGAAAGCAAGATGTGACCTGCTGATAAGGAGCCTTATTAATTTAGACAGTGGAGTGAAGCCTTCCCAATAGTTTGCTCATTTTCACAAATTGTGTTGCTAACCTTGGAAGGCTCTTATTGTTAGTGTTTCACTGGCAGAGGAATTATTCTGAGTTCTTAAAAGTGTCTCTGTGAAACCTGTCTCTTGGAAGATAACGGGAGCAGTAGCACAGACTGAGAGGACCAGAGCCTTGTTCCTTGTGGCTGAAGAGATAAACGAGGTGCCCACAGCCAGGACAGGAGCCCACCCTGCTCTGGGACTCCAAGCTATCAACCCCCTCCAGCTCCTGGGCAGCAGGGCTGTGCTCACACCAGCTTCCACGTCGCACGGAGAGCGTTCATGAACTCAGGTCAGATACCTCCATCCACACAAAGGATAAGCCAGCAATGTCCTGGCTCAGCAGGGGACACCAGCGTGACTCAAGAATCTCTGGGCTGGAAATGGGACCAAAAGGTTTGAGTCTCAGGTCTGTGAGAAATGCCAAAATTCTTGGCTGCAGGGGTTGGTGCAGACAAACCTAGGTCTATCAACATGGCATCAGCCTGGAAGTGTTTTCTCACATCTCCCAGCCAAGACCTGGGGGGACTGGTAAAAATTCTGCATTCAACCATGTGCCTAAGTTACATCTTCAGGGAGTACAGGAGATTCATCTCACCAGCCCACCTGGCTAGGGGGAAAAAGGTGAGACTGGGGTCTTCCTCACATCCCTGCAGTTCAGGAGAAGAACCTGGGCAGGAGCCCAATGGTGGAGAACAGCTCCTTCATTGTCCCCACCCCACTTTCGCTCACCCATAGAATTTGGTCACAGCATGGTCTTAAGTAACTAGCATTATTCAGTGTTTTAATTAAAGTGCCTCTGTGTGTTTTGGTATCTGCTAAGAACTTTCTTGCCATTAATGATTTATTATTGTCACTGAAATAGGTTTGAGGCTTACCTGCCTCAAACTCCCAGAAATATATTTTTTCTGGTTAGATATTTCTTTCTTCTTTTTATACAATACTTCAATTAGATGTTAAATTCTTAATATAGCTCTACAACATACAGAATCATAGAATGCCAGGTTGGGAGGGACCTCAAGGATCATCTGGTCCAACCTTTCCAGGTACTACTATAGTTTCTAGGAGATGATACCTGCATAACATCTCTACTGTGCTTTTACTCTGATTTACTACTGGAGAGCAGCTATCAAGATCTGGTGCTTTTTCCTCTCCAGCTTGTCATTAACTGCCCCAATCATAACGTTTCAGTTGCACCCAGGAGAATGTCTCCAGATTTTGACACAGCCCGTGCCCCAAGCTGGCTGGGCAGGAGCCCTGTCTGAAATCCTCCCTGCCCTTCCTTCTGCAGCCCACCAAGCAAGGCTGCCCTGTGTCTGCTCCACCAGACTGCAATTTGTAAAGGCAACAAAACCAGTAAGTCAGCACTCCCTCCTGAGTTTCCCAGTGTCATCTTTTATCACTCTGTATCTGCCAGATCCAGCCTGTAATCACTCCTGTGCTTGTGAGAAATCTTGCTAACCCAACTTCTCCGGGTCAGCAGGGGCATTTACACACCTCCAAGGCTGTGCCCTGCTCTTTGTAGAAGCAAAGCCTCCTGTGGTAAGCTGTTCCTGACCAAGGCTGAGTTTATTTGTGTAGGAAAGAAGGAACAAAACCCATCAGTATGATGATGCCATTGCACTAATTATTACTTCTCGGTAATCATCCTAGAATTGGATGCAGAATAATCCTACAGGAATATATTGTTATAATTTATTTATCTAATATTTTGCTCACTGAGGGAGTCATATGAGTTGTGCATCTTAAGTCAGATTCTCGACTGCTTCAATCTACACTGAATTGAAAGGAAAGCCAGGGATTTACAGCACTGAAGGCTCTCACCCTCTGTTCTGCACACACCCCTAGCAAGTCTTTCCACTACAGAGACCACACAGTTCTTCAAGACCACCACATCGCACACAAATGTTTAAATTACCATGCTGGTAGCAACAAGATCAGTTCATTTCATCCTGATGAGCTTTCCCACCACAGAGGAGGGAAGTCTTCTGCTGGATACCAGCGCAGCAGTCAGCAGGGCTGTGAGTGAAGCTCCAGCAGAAGCTGCAGCCAAGAATGCAGTGGCTTAAAGCACTCCAACTCCATGGCTACAGCTCTGGCTGGCTGCAGCACGACTGAGCCTGGAGGTAGGTATGAAGCAGGGGAACTTGGGAACAAAGGGAGCTCCCTGGACTCCTGGCCACCCTTGGACCAGTGAACCCATCAGTCCCGTTTCTGAAGCGTTTGCAACACAGCCCTTGTGCAAGGGAGTGGCCCAATGGTGCAGTTGACTTGAAGGTCTTGGGAGGCTGGTCTACATCTTGATGGTGAGCAAGCTGGCTTCTTAATGAGGCTCCACACACTGCCAAGGACTGAATTTTGATTTCTCTGTAGAGGACTTTCTAGAACTGGATTGATCCGAGCTCATGACTACCTAGTCCTAGTGTTCTTGGTACAACTGTAGTCCTGCTGTGCTGTTACGATGATCAGAGGTTGACTGCCACCCTGGCTGCAGGAAAGCTGCACCCTCCCTGGTGGACAGACAGACAGACAGATACACAACAATGCAGTGGCAGCATGAGCAGAGCAGTCAATGTATGTCCTGCTGTGCCTCATCCCAAGGAGCCTGTGGAGAGACTTTCTGTGGATGGGGACATGGCAGCAGATGGGCAAGGCTCAAGTGCAAGGGGACAGGAGCTATGCCTAAACATCTGCTGGGACTGGTACCCCCTCATCAAGGTGCTTCACCAGGCAGAGTTTTCATGGCCAGGGCACCCACCACAGCCAGGAGGATGCCCATGATTACAGGATGTGTTCCAGACTTCCTCCCTGCGTGCAGCACCTGGGGGCACCTCAAAGCACTTTTGGGGTTAGACAGTGTGGACAATGGATGGATTTGGCACCGAGGACACTATTGCAGGGTAGGTCACACACAAACATTGTGTGTAATTTGCAGAGGGAACTGCTACAAAAGGCAAGTGTTTACGTGGGGCATTGCGTTCTAAAGTGTCGTTTTGCAGTTGTGGCAAATGCACGAGCACTTCTAGGCCTGGGAGTGTGCTCCACACCTCCCAGCTCTCACACGCTGTGCAGAGCTCTGGTGTTGGAACCCCTCTCTGTCACGGTGATGACTTTCCTCCATTTGCTGCTCTAACTACCAGGCAAGGCTTCTGAAGTGCACACGGGAAGCAGCTCAGCAGCAGGTGAAGCGCTGCAGCTGCACGGATGGAAATGTTCCCCTTTGTTGTGGAACCAGAACGTGCCAGAACTCATCCTGCAGGGTGGCAGGTTTCCTCGGGCTGGAAACCAGCTTTGCTAACGCTCACTTTATGCCTGAGCTTCCAGTTCATTTTCTCCCTCAGTCTTCCACTGTTGCATTTAGTGTGGGGCTTGGATGTGGCCTTTTCAAGAGGGCAGGGAATCACCAAAGTTTTCTCAGTGCTTTTTATTTCTAGTTTTGGAGGCAGGATTCTGCCCCTCTTCTGGAAGATCCTTGCATGCACAGTGAAGCTTCAATGATCTAGCCCCTAAGCCTCCAGGTTTATTACTGCTTACTTGGAGATGATTACAGCTCCCAAAAGTCTTACCTGGGTTACTAATAATGTCTGACCATTAAAAATCAGATCTGTTCTACCACTTTAAATTAAAGGCATGAAATTTGAGAAGAAGAGATAATAATCCATTCTGATTTGTTCTCTGTGTGCACACAAAGTCCTGCCTGCTGCCAAATTCTCCTTCCCTGAGAGGCACAGGACAGCCTCCACCATGATTCTCACCTACTGTGTGACTATCTACATTTTTTGCCTGCAGCCTAGTTATGCATCTAATTAAGAACCACTGGTTTCCGTGTGACAATCTAAAACCAGCTTGTCTAACATAAATTGAAAGTGTTAAACCCAGATGATACTTTTAAGCTGTAACCTGAACCAAATATACAAAAGCAACTGCTCTGTCTGGAAAACAATGAAGATACCAACCGGAGGGGGTAATCAGCATTTGAGGAGTTTTTAATCTAACAAGGACATCTTAAGTGAAGTTGCCTGCAAAAAAGGTTAGGTGCAATTGCCAAACACCTCCCCATACTCAGAGGAGTCCTCTGAAGCACCACATGTTAATTGGAAGGAAGCTGGAAAGCTTTCTATCAGGATCCTGTAATAAGCTTCATTAATATGGGGTACAGTGGTGTATTGCATATTAATAAAAAGGCAGCTTAAGATAATTGAAGGGTGAATACATTGAGAACTATATTGTCTATATGTGGTAAGGAAGCCTAACCTGGCACTGTCTGATATCCCTGTGCTTATAAATACATACAGATAAGCAAGTGTGCACAAAAAAGAGATGCAAAGCAGCAGGGGTAACTGAGGGAAGAGTGGCTCAGCTGGCAGGGCTGTGATGAAAGCAAACATCCTGCAGGACTGGATGGAAGCTGTCCCATTCTCTGAAGACTTCATGAGGGCAGGGCTGAAAGATGCTGTTGGTCTGGGACAAATGACCCCTAACTTGCAGTAGGTACAGCTGCCCAACTCTAGGAGCATAACTAAAAGAATCATTCTGTTGAGCAAGAGCTTTGATTAGATATGAACTATTCCATTTTCATTTCATTTAGTTTGATTTTCTCTCTATTTCCTATTTTCTAAATTAAATAAACCTTGCTTGATTTAAGATAATTTGCCTTTACTGGCTATTACTTAAGGAGAAGCATTGCAAACATTGCAAAGCCATCCTGTGAGACAAGGAGAACAAACCACCAAAATTTAGGGTTTAGCTAAACAAAAGTAAAGCAGATATCCAAGTGAAACACATGATAAAAGGTGGGTCATCTACACCTCACTGCTCTAAGAGCTGTTGTGAATCCAGGGAGATTCTGGGTAAAAAGGAAATAGGGGAAAATCTTGAAAGGAAGGTGCTGGGTACGTGTGTCTGCAACTGACCGTGCTCACCCGGTATGCAAGAGATCTTGTTTCAATATTTCTTCTCTTTCTCCAGGAGCAACATCACTGCCACACTGCACCACTCTACATACCCACACTGCCAGCAAATAAATACCAGCATTATTTCCTATTTCCATCCCCTGCCCTGAAGAGACACTTGTGATTGCTGTGAGGGGGGGGGTCTAAAGAACGTCAGAGGTTGTAAGCACAGCATGTAGATGGTTGCTGGTGTGGAAGACCAAAGGGAATAATGGAGAAAAAAATGGTCTTCTGTGTGGGAACTGCAGGCTCACTGGCTGCCAGAGGAGAGGTTTCAGACTCAACGTGCTGTACATCTTTAAGAAATAAGCTGGCTTTGACCAATGCCACAAGCTTTTCCAGTGGCTCTACAGATGCTGTCGAGCTTCCTTTGTGTATCCTATGCTTAAAAATTTCATAAGCTGAGCTACTCTTGTATTTACAGACAGTACAGCAACAGGGACCCATAACGGGTAAATAGAGTTGGATGATACACCCTTTTTCTTAGGGGTTATGTGGAGAGATTATGGGCTTCGACAACTTAACTGCCTTGTTTTATTTCTACTTTATATTGCAGTTGCATCTGGAGATCAGAAAATTCAGTTTTAAAACTAAGAGAGGGAAAGATAGGAGAGCAGAGGAGAGAGGAGGAAAGCAAGGAAGAAAGAGGAGAAATGGAGCAAGTTGAGCCTGGACGTGTTCAGTTGCTTATTTGGCTTGACCCAATCACAGAGATTTCCCAAAAATTATTAATACCTGAAAGCTGAATGTGATTTTACTGCTCATGCTCTCATTCCATTTTCCTGTTTCCAGAGAGATGGGCAGCAAAGCATCTCTCTGACATTGCACCCTCGACCCCGTGGAAATCTTTACCAGATTAATGTCCATAGTCTCGTATCTCTTCAGTAGCTGCTAATCTATGCAGAGCAAATTGTTTTGGATTTACCTAGAACATCATTGCCCACCCTGTAATTTGTAACTGCTGTTTGCAGTGACAGAAACTCTTAATCACCCTACACGCTAGAGATAGACCTTAAACTCATTAAAAGCATCAAACTTTTTAAGGGCAAAACACCAGGAGCAGCTAACCACCTTGGCAGCTCAATTCTGAACAAAATTTTCCCCTTGGACAATGCTCACCACAGATTATCACCCCTTGCACCGTGCTTCCTCCCTGGAAGAACAGGCGTTGGTTGGCTTGGATCCACCAGCTGCACCCACTTCCGTGGCATCCCACCACACCACTGGAGTGGGGCAGAGAGGAGCCATGCCGTGGGGCAGCAACCCCAGCACCAACTGCCCTCCTCCCACCCCACAACAACTCACCGACCCCGGGAGGACAGGTCTCCTGGCCTCGGATCTGTCCCCAGATCTCCCACCGTCACCATCGCTGAGCAGCCTCAGCCCCTTCTTGATGGAAATCAGGGTGTTCCACCTAGTGCAGAGACATACCCGTTTGGATCAACATGGATCCGGGAGCACATGAAGATGTTCCTTCATTCCCATCTGTGCATATCACAGCTTTAAATACTGCTTGCACTTTCCAAACTCTTGCTTCACCAGGAAAAAAATTGCCAGAGCAAACTACAAGACATAAACAAAACAAAACAAAAAAACAAACCCCAACAAAAAACGAACAAAGAAGAATAACGAAGAAAAAAACTAAAGAAACAAGGAAATGCTGAAGCAATCACTCCTCCTTGTCCATTTGTTTTGCTCTCTGACATACACAATAAATTGTTAACCATTCAAGTTCAAATGATGTACACACATCTATAATCTTAGTGAGCTGCTTGCTGGCATACTTCAGGAATGCCACTGTGTCCTCCAGTGTAATTCTGTATCAATGACTTTTCCAAATAAATCTAGTTGCTGGTTTATATTAATGAACTGTCACAGCTCCCATTGTTTTCCCATGGTCTTGCAGCTGCATTCTTTCACAGGTGCTTGGCAAATTAAAATGATGCTGGTTTGGGGTTTCAAGCTGATACAAAATCACTCCTTCAGCAGATTGTTAGGGGGTTATTCATGCAAGAAACACATCTTTACTTTAGACATTCTGCTTTTCTCCTCATGCTCCTCTTCCTCCACTGACCCTTCACATTTCTGATGCTTCCTGGCGATGAAACAAAAAGCAAGATTGCTTCTTGTTTCCACTTAGAGAATAACTGGTTTGACAGTAATAAGCTTGGAGTGGAAAGCATGGCTCAAGCCTGCTCTGTTATCCTGATGCAAACCAAAAGCACTCCCAGTGAAGCCAGCATGCAGGGCCTTGTGATGGTGTAAACTGGTGCAGCTCCATTGTTTGAGTGGGGCTGGAATAGCTCACAGACCAGCCAAAGATCTGGCACAGCTTAAACGGGTAGGGCTGGTAGGATAATCAGGCCAGTGATTTTGTTAATCTACTAAAAAAACAGAGCAATAACAGTAATTATGAGGGTTTTATTTCTAAAGTGCAATTCAAAGTGAAATCTTGAAGCCCTGAGTATTGCTGGGAGAAGCCTCTGCCCCTGATCCTGGGGACCAGCAAAGCCCAGCAGCTTTCCGGGCAGGCAGCGGGAGGTGTGGGTGCCACCGCGCCGCAGCCTCAATGCTCTGCTGCTCTGAGACAAACAGGCTTCAACCACCACGTACAAAGTTAGAGGCATCTGACATTTCAGGCTGTCTCCAGTTTTGGGTGCCAAAGCTGTAACATTCTGGGAAGGACCTCATCTGATGGCAGGCATCTCCACTGATTTGCAGGATCTTTGTGTACTCAGCAGGGAGATGCTTTCTCGTGGTGGGTGACTGCAAGCAAGAACCAGCCTTGGGTGCTTTGAATTGCCAGCTGGAGGCATCTTGGCTTTTGCTATTGACTCACATTAGGAATATCAGATGTTTCATCTCTGTCTTCAGACCAGACCTGTAAAGTCACAACCTGTCAATCTCTGCTGTTGCACCTTTCTCAGTGCAGAGCTTGTTGACAGGCACGTGTCCGAGCCCCCCCGAGCAAGAGCAAAGCTTTAGGTCAACTGCACCTTCAGCTGGTGTAAATCCCTGCAGCTTTCCCTGGCTCAACAGGTACCACGCTGCATTCTCACCCCTCAGAGAAGGCTGAGCTGAAGGACGTGCAGAAAGGGTCCTGGAGGAGCCTGCAGCCTGCACAAAGCTCCCGGGAGCCATAGGAAATGTGCACGCCAGCTGTGCCTCTGTAACTCCCCACACGACCCCAAGGCTCAACAGTAAAGTCTTGGGGGAGGATGAGGTACCAAATATTTGCCATGAGGTTAAAGAGTTGTTGAAATGATCCAGTAGGGCACCATTGCTTTTCTTGAAAATATTTCACCTGTGACTCAATATTAACAATGATGAGAACATTTAATATGCAAGAATCTATTCATTTACTCCAGTCAGATGCATTTTTACTTGGTATTTCCTCCCTCTAGTGCTTTTTTTCCCCTAATCCCTCATTTCTTTTCAACCTTTGAAGCTCTCTTTCTAGTTTTACAGAGAACACAAATCAATGTATCTGAATAAGGCCCTACAGTTCCTGCTGGGGAACAGAAGGTTATTATATTTTAGGGATAACTTCATGCATTTCCATTACTCCTTCTAAACCAATTTTAAGATATTTATTTACATTTAGTGTATATTAAGCAGCAAAAGAACATTGCACTGGAAATGATGCACAGGCCACAACCAGGAGGTTCTGAGGTGGCAATATTCAGATCTTCTGAAGGAGCACAGGGTGGAGGGAGGTCTTGTGTCAATGCCCGTTTTACTGCCTCGTGTAGGAGGTGGCCCAGCAAGTGCAGAAACATGGCTGTGTCTCTGACACCCTAGCTGGGCTCTCTGGAAGCTCTGAGCACAACTCTGCTGTGGGGTTGTCCCACCAGAGAACAGCAGCTCTGGGACAGTGTGCTCAGACTACATCCTGCTCCACCTCTTTCCTATTCTGATCTCTCTTCACTTTCTGCTGCTTAAGCTTTCTGGTTTCCTGCAGATCACCTGAGGGACTTCATCCAACAGAAGGACCTCCCTGCCACCTTACTGACCATGCTGCTGAGCAACCTTTGAGATACTGTGGCAAGAGACATGGAGCTGTTTCAGGGTAAAAGGCAGCTTGCTCCTCCTGCCACAAACCTGTAGAGCCTCAGAAGTGCACAGAGGAAATGACTAGAAAAGCTGGCCAGATTTGATTCTACTGCTCCCAGTATTCAGGTGAAAGTTGTCAGGGCCAGAGAGAGGTGAGTGGCCAGACCTGGCCAAAACAAAGTCTGTGGAAGATTTATTTCCTGGCAGAAAGCTGACCGGGTGGGAAGCAGCAGCTGCCAGCTGGCAAAGAGATCTGTGGCCTGACAAGACCTCCCTGGAGCTATCACCCATCAAGTGGACTACAACCTCCAAGGTTATGAATGATACAGGTTCCTAATGAAAATGACAACTTAAGGTAAGCTACATGGATCCACATGCTTCTGACTTGATAATTTGTTTCTGCTGCAGGGCCCACTGTTCAATATATAGGTGCCATCCATAAAATGTACTTTCTTCCAGACTTCAGCTTCTGGGTTTGGTCCCAAAAGCTCTGGGAGGCACATGGGAACAGGTCAAAGCTTGATTATCTTGATGGAGTTATGGGAGAAAAGTGAAATACTTTTTTTTTTTTCTTCCCAGGAAGGACAGCTTACACAAAGAAAATCTTGATCCTACTGGTTCTGATACCAACCTAGAACTTCTAAGGAATGTAAAACATGTCTCAGATCATACAGTGCCCAGAACTGGAGCACGATGCACAGCTGCTCAGGCAGGGGTTTTGTGATCCAGGTTCACCTGATGCTGCAGGTTTGCCTGCTTTGCAAAACAACACAGGGGTGCAGCAGTGAAGGCTACAGGAAAACAAACTTACAGGGTTATAATATGTAAGAAGAAAGCAGTGCAAGCACAGAGCTGGCAGAAAAGCAGCAGATGTTACAGGATTGCATCTCAGGATCCCTACCCTGCTACACGGAGTGCAGTGAAGGTGTAGAGTGGCACTCAGACACTGCACGTGGTGACAGACAAGCAAGCCTACAAGGAGGAGTGTTACCATCAGCATGGGGATTTTGCTGGTAGCAGAGAGATTATCTGCCACGGATCATGGCTGGAGAAACAGGAGACCCACTGGAGACCCACAGTGCAAGAACCCACTTGGAAAAGCAGCGGGCAAGAGAATTAGAGAGCACAGAACCTGCCCCAGCCCTGGCAACGGCACCGTGCTGTACACCAGAGAAAGATGGGAAGCAGAAGGCTGGAAGCATTCCTGAGGGCAACATCCCAGGCAGTTCCACTTCTCCGGAGCCACACACGCCCAGTGAAACCTTACAGGTTGCATGACTTGGGTTCAAACCCAGATCTCATCCCCCATTTTGCTTTTTCAAAAGCCAGCATTCCAAAGTGCAGTGCTGGCTGCTTCCCTCTGCCTTAAGAACGGATTCCTTTCTCATGGATCAACAGCACTGGTTTTTCTTACAGACCTCACCTCTAGCAAATTCAAGCTAGACGTGGCTTGCAGCTACCAAAACCACACCAGCTGGTGGGGACAGGCTGTTCCCCTGCCCCCAGCTCACACAATGCTACTGAGTTGGTGTTTATTCTTCCTCTGAAAATTATTGTTCCTGAGCATGAGAACGTTCAGCCCATTGTGTGGGGCCGATTGTATCTGTAAAAAATGGCATCTAAGAACCCTGTTTCTTGCAAAAATGAAGAGGAGGTTTCAACCTCAAATGTGATGACTCTTTTTTAAGATTGCAGAGGGCTGCATTAGCCATACCACATCAGCTATCAATGCAGAGCTCTTAAAACACATTAAAAAATATGTCTCACTTGTTTTTTTAAAATAATGAGAGAATCTTTGTTAAAAAAAATCCTAAACATGCAATATTACTGCAACTCCATCATGTATCAGGTAGTTGAGCTCAAAATTTAAGTTTTCATCCAAATCAAAACATCCTACAACAGCCAAACCCAAGTTCACTCTCTATTTGTGGCAGTCTTTTCTTGCTGTCTTCCCCCTAAACCTTGGAAAATTTGCCCAGCTAAGGACAAGAAAAGGATTTTGATCTAATTTTTAATACAAATGCCTTCATGCTTTTTAGGAAGCAATGCTTAGGATCACGTTTACATCAGATTTAAACACTGCCCTGCAATGCACTATTAGCCCACAGAGGGCTTGCTACTGGTTTCTGCAGGCAGGACAAGTTGCTGGGTGTTTCACTTCTTTGTTGCCAGCTGCTAATTGCATCAAAAGATGCCAACTTTAAGCATATGAACGTCTTACTTCCAGCCTCCAAGCAGAAAGGAAAGTCCAGAGAGGTGCTGGACACCTGCAGCTCCTCCACCATTTGCTCTAATCAGGTTATTCTCCCTCCCCTGGGTGCAGCCTGGTATCTTAGCAGTCGGGTATTCCAGTTTAAATCCTCATGCTCCCTGGGACTGCAGTCCAGTAGCTCCATCCCCACTGGCAGGGCGTGCTGAAGCTCAGGTACTCACCCAAGACCACAGTAGATGCTAGTGAGGGAGCACGGGTTTAACTCCAGACATGCCAGAGCTTAACCAGTGTCCACCCTTTGCCCCTCTCTAGAAGCCCACGAGATCCTGTTGGTGGCTGAATTACAACCATGTTACCAAAACACACAAGCCAACCCCTGGACTTTTTCCAGATAAGAAAATCCAGCCAACACAGCAGTGACATGCTTGGGCTTGATTTCATGCCACTTGTAAGAAGTACTTCTTCCTGATCTGCTGGCCTATTACTGTCTCATACTATCCTGTCTTTTCCCTTCATCCCAGGGTGAGGTGCTGGGTCCACTCTGGGGTTTTTGCTGGGATGTCTTTGATGTGTTTTATGATTCCTCCTAGCCTGAGGGAGCTTCTCTCTCACACTTCCTGGGGCTGGACACTTGGGTGGAAAGGCACAGCACTCAGGATTTGGTTGTGAGTGAGGTGCAAAAAGTAAACAGATGTTCTAAGCAAAGAAAACTAAATCAGATCATGGAGTTTGTTTCATTTGGAGTCACAGCTGGGAATTTATTAGGAACAGAAATAAGGACAAGTATTTTCTTTCACCATCTTATTTTCAACCTGAGAAACCTTGCCTGAGCTCATCTTTAAATGGTGCAGCTACACAGTCACCTCTCAGCCACCTTCTCACTCACCTATTCTGAGATTGTCTGACCTGTGAAACCCTGTCACTACAAGGTGAAGAACACCTCTACTGTGCGTGGAGAGATGTGGGTGTAGGATGGCCAAACAGAGGTGTCTACACCAGGGTGAGCAGAGACACAGACCTCGCATGCAAACATCTCGAGTGCAGACAGCCTAAATTTAGAGAGCTGAGTCAAGAGCAAATCTTTCCTGTAGTGATAAGGAGCACTTCATCAGGATCCAAGACCAGCAGAGGTTTGATGCTAGAACACTCACGCCGCAATGGTTTTTCTGCTCTTTGTGTCACTGTTTCCTTTCCAAATTCATGAAGATGAAAGTTAAGCTGTTCCTAGGTCTGTGCAGCAATTGCACAGTGGAATATAAACCAGCTGCCCTTAAAACTTGTGAATAAAAATAACAACAGAGCTGGAGAATCCAGATCCTACAGTTCAGCAGGAGCCTATCCACTAACCCTGCTACAACTCTACTCTCTCTGCAGAAATGTCATGGTCTGTGAGTTGACTTGCACAAAGATTGTTCCTGATCACTCGTACAATGATGCCAGGTTGATAAATTACATTCAGACATAATCTGTAACTGAGTGGCTCTTCCTGAGCAGGACATGTCTCCAGAGAAGCCACACCATCAGTTTTCACTGTTAGATGCTACACCTCGAAACTTCAGAAGTAGGTTGGAGAAAGTGGATGAAAAAAATATTTTTGTAAATATAAAGCAGAAGGTACCAGACTGACTGTTTCTTGGCACAGGAGATGCAGACTGACTGCCTGTGCCCACACAAGAGGCTGGAAACCAGTAACAGGGCTGGCTTCAAATGAGAGCAATCCATATTCTCACTTGGTTAGAGGAACTTATACTTTCACCGGCTGGGGAGCCCCAAATCAGTGCGATGATCTGGACTGAGATCAGAGCAGGTTATTCTAGATAAGCTAAACAATAATTTCTGGGATGATATTGACCAAAAAGATGATGCCAGCTCCTTTGCCAGAAGCCCAACATAATTCTGAGCTCTGCTGTTCCCTGCTAAACAGTTTCCAGGCTCTTTGTGTTAAGGGTTCATGCATCAATCACTCCCTTACTGCCCCTTCCTAGCTGCCATCAGCATCCTGCATTCCTTTGTAACTCCATTGATTACAGAAGATCTGTAGGGAGCAAAGGCTGCTGCTTCCTTCTCTAATCTTTCTACACTGGTACTGCTAAAAATCCAGAAATCTCCATGGGAACGTGCCTTTGGTTTGGATGCTGGGTTCCTGTTCCTCACCATTACCAAGGGGAGCAGGTGGCCCTGCACCCAGGCACACACCCTGCCAAGCACTTTGCAATGAGAATGTTCACACCCAGGGTAGGGATCACCAGGTCCTTGGGGCCAGGCTCCTGCAGGGGCAGAGCAGTGCTCTTCCCACCCCTGTTCACATGGATGCACGGCCCAAAGCTGGAATGGAGATCCTCAGCAGAAACCTGGGTGGAGTCCATAAAACGTGCTGTGCAGAACACATGACTAACTTTTCTTGCAATGTAGAGTGACCCGAGATGAGCCCTCCAGAACCTACCATTCAGTAACTTCAGCACTGTCATCTAGATGTTTGCTATGCAAAATATTAAAAATAATTGTCCTTGGGAATCATGCAGCTCTAGGCATTTCAAGCCTTGAGTGACTTCCTTTCTCTTCTGCCAAAAGACACACAGTTAAACAACAGGACGTCAAAAAGAGTCAGATGTCCTGGATCTCCTCATTTTTCTCCCTCAACTGGAATGCTGAAGGTGCAAGTGTACAAGCTCTTCCCACAGCCATGAATGCAAGAACTCTGCTTTCCTTCCATGCAATCATCCCAGGCAATAATGCCCCCCAGTCCCTATAGCTTCTTGGGACATGAGATAGACAGAATCTCTCTTGATTAATAACAGTTTTGTCAATATTCATCATCTGCAAACATTCACAGAGGAAGTGGTCAGGAGAAGGCAAAGCACCAGCCCTTCCTCTCCGTTGTTAATATACTTGGAATTCAATAACAGTAAAAGAAACAATTATAAGGACAATTATTTCAGTGTTTCCTTTTCCAACAATATAAGAGGTACAAAATGGACATTTTTGTATGATATACTATATTCACTCTGGTAGTATTCTGATCTTTTCAGTTACTCTTGTTTCCAAGCTGACATTGCACAGATAAAATAGTCATCTTCAAAAACATTAAAAACAAACCAAAACATGATTCTCCATTTATGTAAATTTTATTCTTGACAATTACAACGAAGGCCACATAGAGAAGTTGGTGCATTTACAACATCATTCTATTCATGCCTTCTTTTTTTTAGGCTTGATTGTTCAAAACTCCACTGAATAATTGAATGAAGAGATGATACCACACAAGAATATTTTCTTTGAAATAAGACATTTAATTATTATGTTTTATATGATGTGGAACATTAAAGTCAGTTAGAAACAGCTTAAAAAAAAAAAAAAAGGCTTTTTAAAAAATGTGGGGTTTGTTCAAGATTATTTCTTTTGGGGGAATGAGTTTTGTAAAAGTGCCCAAATGGTTTAGGAGCTTAAATCCAGGAATAAGCCAACGCAAGCAGAGCTGCTTAGATACCTGAGTATCTTTGTACAATGTATTATAAATAATGTTGAACAAGTAGGTTGAGAGAGAGACAGATTTGTCTAGAAAGGAAATAATTTGTCCTTTAAGTTATTCTATGTGGAAAGTGAGTGAACTTATGTGCACATTTATCTGTATGTCTCACATATGTATCTGAATTTTTTACATGTCATGTATATTACAGTTCTTATGATGCCTGAATTCATGTGCAGAACTCAAAGAGGATGTTAAGACAAGAATGTTTTTGTAAGAAGCAGAAAAAGACATAGAAGCAGCCAAATTAAGGCTCACCGAGGAAACAGAAAAGAAGATGTTACTTTGTGGCCTCAGCTAAGGCAGCAATGTTGGCACTGGCAAGATCTAAACCTAGGATGAGGGGAATACCACAGTGCACATTCCTGTGTTGAGAAGGCAGCAGCAGCAGAAGGGACACTGCCAGGGACAGGCAGAGGAGCATCCTACAGAGGTGTCTTTTATTGCTCTGTGCACACACAAGGTAGTTGGGCTGAGTGGAATTGATCAAAATTTGCCAAAAAGGGGGACAGCCAGTCAGTCCCCTGAGCTTCCTCACTCTTTCTGCATGGAATTTTCATGAACAAGGACAGTTTTTTTCTCCAAGAAGTTGCTCTTCAGCCATTTGATGGACTCAGAAAGGTCGAGGCCCCATGCATCAAATGCTGCTCTGGTACCAAAAGCAGAGGGGATGCCAGGGAGAGACCCTCTGGAAGCAGAGAGCAGGGACAGAAGCTGTGCCCGGGATACTCCACGTGGTGACAGAAGGGAGGGACACAGGAGCCAAGTGGTGGAAGGTGCAGTGTGGCCCTCATGCCCACCCCTCCTGCCACCTCTGCCTGCCAGGCATGGTCCTACCACGTTCTGCTCCACGGGAAGCCAGCAACTACTGCCCAGGACACAGCCAGCTTCATGTCCAGCCTGCCTCTCCACTTCAGGGAACTTACAGTGGAGATTAATTTAACTCTACATCTTTTGGTCTATTATTTCAGTAGTTGTTAGGTTTCACCAAGTGATCTGGCACTCAGATTTGTATTCTCCTCAGCTTGCATGGCTCCTGCTCAGCAATAGCCAGACTTAGTGCTCTGTTTGTGTCCTATCTCTTTTTTTCAGAAGAGCTACTTTTAAAACCTGGTGCTGACTGAATTTCTAATCCTTAAAACATTTGCAGAAATAGAGATTTCATCCCACACAATGGATTACCCAAAAGAAAAAGAAATGTTGGCACAAATAATGCTCTGGCTGGGGTTTATTCTACAGCAAAGCAACTAATCTGAAAGAACAGAAGAAGTCTGGTGGCCTGGCTCCCATGTGTAGGTAGCGTTGATGAGTAACTCCAAATTTCTATCTGCAATACTTAACTGCAACTTCAGCTAGTCACCTCGTACCCTAAATAGACCAGAATGGGTTTTTGTTACAGCATGAAGACAGTTCAGCTTTTGAAAGCTGAGTCTCTTTCAGGAAACTGGAAGTAAATTTTACAGCCTTTAACCCCACTATTGTCTGACAAGATCTGAACATTTTCATGTATCTCTTGTGTGTTTTGTACTCCTTCACCCTTTCCGTGAAGCGTTGGCACTCAGGTCTCTCATGCTCAAACATCATTTCTTGTGCTCACAGCCACAGCACCAGGTGCTCAGGATCCTTCCATGCCTTGGAAGTTGCTATGGGCTACCACCATGTGTTCCATCTAGGACAACCACAGACCTGAGGGTCAGCTTATGTGCCACATGGTCTTTGGGCTCTGACGAAGAGGCAGGAGGGCAGGTTCAGCTGAAGGCACAGTGGCCAGAGGTTGTCCTGGCTGCAAACACAAGGACTTCATTATGCTGCCAGAGGCAGGAAGCTCTGACAGACAGCAGATTGGGATCCAGTGTGAAAGTCAGGTTTTAAAGCACAGACCTGCTCTTGAGCCAAAGAACTAGGGATATCTGAACAAAACAAGTCTTTAGAACATCCATCCTCATGTGAATAAAAGGGGAGTACACCCGACCGGTATTGCCTCTTCTTAGAGTACTTTACAGAGCCAGAATAAACCCAGACTTTGGGGCTCAGAGCATTTGTACCACTCTGAAACAAAGTGGGAAAGGTCTGGGTAAGAACAGGTGGAACACTGGTGCAGAGTTCTGCTTAAAGTGTGCTTCAATTAGCCAGTCGAAGAGAAAAATGTAATTGGCGTCTGCTGAACACAAAAGATTGTTAGCAAAGAAAGAGGTGGGAAGAGCCTGTGGGATAGGATACACTTAAGGATTGGAAGTTTGGAATCTGTGGTTTATCAAAAATACTCAAGTGCTCAGAATAGTAAAATAAATGATGCCTAATCTTCTAAAACAGAGGGGCAAAAGAGCATTAGTTATGTCAGTCATTGTCACAGTCACTTTGAGAAGAATTTGAGACTTCCATTCTAAAGGTGAAGTATAAGTTCTAAAATTAAATTAATTTTAGAAATAGCAATAGTGAAGTTTAATTTCTAAGCGTTTCCTCAGTTGACAATGTCAGGGCTAGAGGCTGATGAAAATCATGCAGATTTCAAAGGCAGGTCTCCTAGCTCAAGTGCTGTGCTCTAAAATTTTGCATTTCATCTCCCCAGGTAGCCCAGTCTGAGCAGTCGTGTCAGTTTACCAGTGGGCTACACCTTAGGAGCAGGGATTTTCCAAGCCACCTAGATATCAGGGAAAACTGACAATTAAGGAGCAATTAACCTCTTTTTCATGCTTTCAGTCATTCACCAGAGAAAACCAGTCTTGTTACTGCAACAACATTGTACTGTTATCAATTTAAAAATTGAGAAAAAAACAAACAAACAAACCCCCTTGTTTGGGAAATCACTAAATCAAGCTCAGAACCTTCCTCTCCTTTCCATCACTTTACACAGAGCAAAATAACCTGAGTGTTTGGAAGCTTCAAACACCAGCAGATCCCTGACCTTCTAAAGGTAACATGAGGACATGTCAATGCAAGATAATTGCACGTTTCACTGCATCTCACAGAGAAAATGATCTAGAATGATCTGATGCCCCATGTGCTGGGTATAATCTGATCCATGCCACCAGTGCTGGACCCCTTGGCATGTGGCTCACACACCCAGAACTTGTTGTTCCCTAACAGCCATCCTTCAGTCTTCCTTGTCTTAAACATTTCAGACTTCTAATTTTTACCAGTGCTGCCAAAATCTCTTTGCCCTTGCAGGTCTGGGAAAGGCAAGGTGACAAGGGAATGTTTTTATGCATGTGTTTTTAATTCAGACAATGGAGGGAGTTGATAAAACAACGTATTTTTGAACAAAACTTCTTTGTCACGTCCCTTCCTTACAGATACATACTTATTCCTAAAGCAGGGAAGAAAGTGAAACACCAGAGCTGGTGAAAGGACTGTGACTGAAAACTTGACAACTTTTCCCAGTTCTCTGTCGGCCTAATAAAAGACACCGGGGTCTGCAGCCCCTCCCCAGTCCTGCTTCTCCTTCTCCCTGCCACAGCCAGGGCTGCAGCCCTGCTGGGAAAGGGCATTACTCCCCTGATAAGTGGTATTTTGGCATCTCACTGTTTGTTGTCTTTTTATACCTGTCGGGAAAAAAAAAAAAATGTGATGGGAGGGTACTGAAAAGCAGGTTTTCTATGCTGACTCATGGCTGGGGTAAGCTTTGACAGGCTGCTGTCTGCTGTGGGCTGCCCAGAGCCAGGAACAGTCCAACACAGTGAGCTTCCTGCTACTCATCTATCCAGGTGTGCAAGCTTCAACTTTGTAGAGACTTTGGGGGTTTTCCTTCAGACCACAGCTGAAGTTACTGCTACCCAAGAGCATGTCTGCAACCCAAATGGAGATAAAGAAATACACACTTTCTCAGAGGAGGCTTTTTCAATACTGAAGTCATAGGAAGGGAAGAGGGCACAGCTCCTGAGGCAGAGCCTAAAAATAGCAATTTTGGTTTTGCCTCCAAAAGAGCACTAAATACATGTTTAATTTTAACCACATGTGTGTTCCCATCTTGATTCAACACAATGTTTAAGCATGAAGCACACGCTTAACTGGCATTTAAAAATACACCCTTAGAGTTAAGCACATACTCGTGTGCTTAGAACCACAGAGATGAAACTGCTCCTGTTCCTACTTCTGAGCACATACTGAAGTGTCTCCTTGTCATTGTGCATAAGAAAATGGAGAGCTTTGTTACAGGAAAGGCAGCTCCACTGCCATGGAAAGCACTGCAGTGGTCCAAAGACATCTGCTGAGAGTGCTTGTTTCATTGCAATCCTCTGAGTAAAGCCTGGGGTGTGGAAAATAGATGGAAGGAAGGAAGCATCTGGTTTCATACTGAATGTGTTCTTGCAAGAAGATAGATCGTTTCCCAACTTCAAATCCTGAAAAGGAGGCATAGGAAAGAAAGAAACTCAGTACAAAAGCCAAAGGGTTCAAAAAAGCAGAGGAGACACTTTGTTAGGAAAAGGGAAGGAGGTAGGATGTCCACCCAGAACAAAGTATCTCCTTGTTTGATGAGATCTCTGAAGATTTGGGGTGACATTTTGCAGTGACAGTGGATACTATGCAAAGCATGAGACATAAAACTCAGCAAAGACCCCCAGAATCACTGTGCTGTTGGGAGGGATGGTGATACTGGTAACTGGGGGTGAGCATGTTGAATTTGACCGTCCTAAGCTCCTGAGTAGACGAGAAATTTAAACAGAAGAGTTTGCAGAGTGAGGCTGCAGAGTGTATTCTCACTCTGTAGAGGGAGAATATAATCCCCCTGTCTTGCAGATTCGTCCACATGACACAATAGTGGGAGAGCTTCCAAGGTACTTATTAGCCAAAAGTGTGAATGTTGGCCAGATGGTTTCTTTGGATTCTGAATAGTCAAGTGGATCAGACCTGTGATTTATTGTGGGTTCGGTGAGATATGCAGCTACAATGGGCTTTGCTGCTCTTGTTTGGTCAGCTACGGCTGCACGTTCCTGCTGCTCGTGCTTCACTGAACCCAGATGCCTTGGGTGGAATGGTGGACTTCCCAGAAGCCAAACCAGCAGTAGCCAAAGACAGCTGAACAGGTTGTCCTGCCGTCCTTTGAACTGTCTCACTGGTCATTTAAATACCTACTGCCAAATTTGGCACAGCATCTTCCTTTCTGTCATCAACAAGAAGAGGTAGTTTAAGTTAAGAATCCAGAAAATACCCCTCAATGTATTTCCTGAAAGCTGAGGGGTGGGCTCTGGGTAGTTCTTCCCCAAACACCCTGGCACCCATGAGAAGACTGCTTGAGGATTTTATTTTCTCTTTACATGAAGTTTTTAATTAACTGCACCAGAATGGAAAAGCCTACTTTGGTAGCATATATTGCTAGTTTACATCTATGTTTAATACTTTACAATGGCCTGTTCATACTTTGAAAAAACAGATAAAACTGACCGACGGAGACCTTTTTTTGTTCTCAGTTCACTTCACTAATTGAGTCCCCACTACCTGCTTTTGCTGACCAAACTCTCTGAAATGTAGAAGTCACTACAGTTTTCTGACCAGCTCTGTAGCAGGAAACACACTGATGTTCACAGCGTTCTGTGAAACACTCCAGTTCTCCATCGAGTGCTGAAAGATATTTTATTGCTCTGATAACATTCGAAATCTGAAGGGAAAGATGCAGATATATTTACTCTTTTAATGTAAATATTTCCTTTTCTGTATTTACTCAGGAAACAACGTACAAACCCAGCTAAATGCCACGAAGGTAAGAGTGAATGTGGTGCCTTGCAGCAAGTGTTCCAAACTCTCCCCCCACGGTTACAGACATTTCCCAGATGAGCTCAGCCCCCCAACAATGAGAAACTCTTCTGTTAACACCAACAAGCTCCATGTAAACTTTTTGCTTGGTTGCAGAATCTTTACAACAGCCTGTTGGGATAGTGCTGCTCTTTTTTTCATCTCTGAAATGAATCTTAACAGGCTTTCTCTCACAACTCCATGAGAAGTGGCTGAATTTTTTTCCATAACCATCTTTAATTTCCAGTGGTAATCTCGTGGCAAACTGCTAATCTGTCACTGTAATGACCTCCCAGAAGTCTTCCATTGCTTTCAACTATATTCTAAAATTCTTAGGGAGAATCCATTTATGATGAAAGAAAGCATGTTCCAGATAAATTCTTCTGTTTTATTGGATAGTTTTTTTGCACTACACAAAAACCTGGCAGCCTGATCACTGGAATTCATTCTGTGAACTGGCAAAAACGCACAATTCATGCAGTGGGCTCCCTGCTCCCTCCATCCCCTGACCCCTGCAAGGATATTCTTCTGACAACTCTCCCGGGTTTGAAAGGCAAAATAAAGGTTGTGATTGTTGATGTAATATTCATTATAAAAACCTTTTCATCGAGTTCACCTGTGAACGAGTGTCTCGCACAAGCCACCTGCAACTTCAGGTGTGTTACTAATTCTGCCAGGTTACAGATATCAACATACACATAACATACATGTTTCAAGATGTGTATAATATGTTCACATATATCCATATCTCCATAAATATATGATTACATGTATCCAATGTCACCTTTCCTTTTCCTGAGTGGATGGACAAAGACCTCCTCCCAACATTAGTTTTATATAGAATCTGGTTCCCTCCAAAACATTGAAACTAGTTCGCCATGAAAATTAATTCTAATAGAATTTCCCTCCAGGCTCATCCCAAATAATCAACTTAATTTTTACCAAATGCTGATAGATTTTTTGGGCAGTTTTCACACAGCTATCCCCTTTGTTTTCCCCTGTGGATAGGGCACTCCATCCAGACAGATCAATACCATCAAACGTCTGCTGCCCATGCCAGAGGAAACACTGGTAAAAGGATGGCCAAGCAGACCTTCCCTGAGATGTACCTGTGTTGCCAGTCACACTATCTAAATAAAGCCTAAGATTTTAATTCAATCTCTTTATTAAGCACAAGTACACTTATTTTTATTTTTTTTTTAAAGTTAGATTATGTCCTAGGCTGTTCCCAGAAAACTGTTGCACTTGAAACAAAGGTTGGAATTTACATCGTACACTGCGTGGTTTAATAAAAGGGGCTTAATATGGAAATGAAACAAATCTAGCATTAGAAAAATAAGCAGAATCAAAATCCATTTAACTGAAACCTGAAGCTCTTTATATTTAAATCATAATACATTTACAGTAGCAGCTCCACTACAAACTGTCCTTGTCAGAGATAGCCCTTTATTCTTTCTTCTATATTGCTTGTCAAGTAGCTAATTCAAGTAGCTAATTGTGAAAATAACTAATCCAACCACCATGCATTCCTTCAATTATTCTCATCTTCATCCCTTTTCTATTCTTACTCCCATGTATTTTTAACACCATTTTTTAATTGGATTATAAGGACAAGCAATGTCTGTCAGTGCACAGTACCCAAACCCAAGGATCTCTGATGATCTTCTGTGCATCTGGGCTCAATAATAAAAACAGTATGTTCTTAATATATATAATATGTAATAGAATATATATTACAGTACTAGCAACAATTTTCTGCCATCAATGTAGAGATGTCAAAGAACACTCAATATGTTCAATCATACCCCTTGGGTGAGTAGCCTGTTCAATCCCATCATCTTGCTAAAAGGGTCTCTCCACATGACACACGAGCCAAGGCACTGCCACATAACTTGGCATTTTTGAAGCAGACTCTGTCAAATACTGTGAACTTTCCCCTTGGCCTTAGAGAGTTTAAAATAATTTTTGGTGCACTAGGAGGGTGGAGATTCATGTATAAAAAGGAATACTAGCCAGAAGACAGTTCTGGTTGTCAGAGCCCCATTTTAGCTGGGCAAAACTCTTGGAGACCTACTCAAAATGATGTGGTGGATTACTTGACATGAAGGAAAAGAAAACTAGGCAGCTATTTTAATGATCCTTGTCCCTGAGTGTAAACATACCACCTCCAAGAAATTAGCCATCACTAAGATTTTAATCACACAGCAGCTGCAGGCTTGTATTCTTTCAGGAAGTGCCACTTGGAAAGAAGTTTCCTATTTTTGCAAGTGAAGAACAAGCGTGTTTGACTTCAACAAAAACAAGTAACTAAGTTCTTCTTGTTTGATTAAATTCTAGGAAGAAAGAAACCATAGAACTCTCCAATCGGATGCATTTCCTTTAGCATTCTTGCATTATTATTTCAGCAAATTTGTTCTTGTGTGAGTTGTGACACTTGTCCCCTCTCTCAGAAGACATGAGCTGCAGCACCTCAGCACTGCCCAGTAACGGTGTGTTCAGACCTGCTGGTGGCTCCAGCCCAGGCTCCACCTGCTCACTCTTCTGCTACTGTTTCTTTATTTTTTTTTCTCAAACGAAACTGTTCAGAAGATGGCGATAGGTACCTGCTCTCCAGGTACCTAGGAAAATGTTAACTTTTTGAAATACTAAAATCAATTCCTATTTTAAGTCCCATGATCTTTGGGAAGTGGCTGTAGATAATCTCAGTGACTATTGGCACAAGATGCTGAAACCTTCCATGAAGCTCTTCCTTAACACAAAGGGCAACAAGATGCAAGTTCCCAGTGCCTGCTAGAAAAAGGTCCATAATATCTAACTCAGTATCTGCTAGAATTAACTAAAAGACTTCAAATCTGAAGTCTTTATTCAATTGCCACCATTTACATGAAAAAGATGTTTGAAACAACAGCAACATGACTCGTAAAAATGTGCAAGCTTTGTCCTACCTTTGCACAGAAAAAAGTGCTTGTTCAGTGCCAAACGTGCAGACAAGACTGCTGATGAGAATCAAGCCCCAGAAATGAAATGATGGCATCTGAGACAGAAGCAGCTCTCAAAGGCTTGAGTGTGCTCAGCCTGGTGAGGATCTCCAGCCCAGATGACTTGAGGAGCTGGCACAGTAAATCAGCAGTCTATCAAACGAGTGGCACGAACATATTCTTGAAGCGTGGCAAACATGGACATCTTTTAAGAAAAGCTGAGCAGCCACGGAACCACTAGCTAGACTTTAATATAGAAAGTTTAAGGAAAGGTTTGAAGAAAACAACAATTATGCACATGGACATAAGTGGGAGAATGACTTAGGAAAGGCAGATGATGTCAGACAAATCTTGTGTTTTCCTCTGAGACAAAACCTTGTGGTTTAAGCAATCTAGATGATTGGACTTGGAAGTGCCTGATAATCTAACACAGAAAAAGTGTTAGCTAGCTTGCAAAAACATGGTATTTAACTAACAAAAGAGGAGCTGACAGTAAGTTTTCTGAATGTACTGGCTGAATTTAGCAGACAATATTCATCAAGGATCATTGCTGGAACTGATCTTACTGCTCTGTTCAACAATGATCTCTGCAGTAAGGGGAGGAGTAACTAATGAAATGTTCCAGTGACAAATTAAGGAGGTAATGGCAATGACAGGAGCACCACACTGGAAGATCTGCACAGTGAAGACTGAAGCAATAGAAAGAAGATTAGGTTTAATAATATATCATGAAAAATACACTTGGTGAGTGATTAACCTCATCTAACATCTCATTCAGAAGACAATCTCTAGTCAAGGAAGCTAGACAGAGAACCCTCCAGGACAGATACACCACAGCTCCTGCTAACACCTCTTTTAGAGCTAAGGATCCTCACCTGGCCTGCAAACACTGGGGAAGGTGAGGCCACAGGCTTGACAGTAGTGACAAAAAGGCAATAACCTGACAGACCCCCAGCAGAAACAATGCAGGAGAATGGTCTGGACATGCTGATCAACTGGAAGATAAATATCAGTTATCACTTTGATATGGTTGTAAGAAATCAAACTGATCTTAGGATATGATCCAGGTTATTCCTAGCAGACGTAGGCAACCATGAAGTGCATTGTAGGAGATGCCACAAGGGCCATACGTGGGGCTCTGTGTGCAGTTCCAGGCAACCTGTGGGGACATGATGGGCTCAAGATGACACAAGGCAGAGCAGAGAATCTGCCATGTAAGGAACCTAATGTTTCTACTAACATGATTAACATTGTTATTCCTCAACAAATTCAAGAAGCAAACACCAGAGAGAAAGCACTAGTGAAGTTACAGGATGATAATAATAACAAAATGTTGTCATGCTTATGTTTACATGAGGAAGTAAAAGGCTGTTTTGGTGTTTTTTAATCAAAAGCCTGAGTTTCTGAAGCAGATTTCCAAAGAGAGCAATAGGGTAGAATTCCAGGTATTCTACAGATGATTCTCACCTTATGGAAGAAACTACATGGTGTGTTTTTCTGGCATAGTATGGGGTGAGCAAGAACTTTTACCTTCCTTATTTGAAATAAGAATTTAAATTAGAATTTAAAAATCAGTTGAAATTTTGACAGAAGAAAAATAAGGCCATTGAATGTTTCCCAAAACACATGCAGAGCTCAACTTTTTAAACACCTCTTTCATGAGAAGTTGTTCTGATGTTACCTCACAGCTCAAAGCTTCTTACTTTACTTGGAAAATAAGATTTCTCTTCCAACACTACAATGGGGTTGTGTTGGAACTGCTACTTGGGATATCCATGCAGTTATATTTATGACTCCTCCCACATTCCAAATTAGAAGAAAGAACAGAAAAGAAATAAAACACAAAGGAAGAAAAGAACAGTTTGTTTCATCCACTTACAGTGTTGATTCAATTCAAAATCTAAAGAGAAATAACCTCTGTCACCCTAAGGTTTTTAGGTGCCATGTCTCATTCCAAACATCTCCTACCTTCATTTGTCATTTTTCTGAGGGAAATCATAAATTATATTATTATAAGTAGAATGTTTTGCTGTGCTTTAGTCAGCAACTAGATGACAAGCAGTAGACAAACAATAACAATAATGTTTGTTTTACTGGCTTTTTGCTAAGTAAACCAGCCATGACACACCTCCCAATAATATTCCCCTATCATGTAAGGAAAAATAAAAAGATGAAAATGTTTTCCGGGGAAAAACATTTTTTCCAGATGCTGGTTCTTTAGGAAATATTAAAGATACCCGCTGAAATCTTTATAAGAAATTGCTTTATTGCAGATTTTGTATTGTTAGCCAAGCTGTCATCAGAACCCATGCATTTCCATAACTGCCCACAGATGCCTGTTTGCTGGACTGAAGTGAACGTGCAGAACTAACTCCATTGTAGTCTGACTCAAAAGGAATTCCACATGACAAACCTAATTGGTGAAAAAAACTAAATACATGGAAAACCTCTTGAATTGAAAAAAATGGTGTAGGGTGAGGCTTTGAGCGGAATACTTTCTTTTTTAAAAACATTTTTGTATGTTAAAATGGACTTGTGTGGAGTTTCCTCACTTGCAGAACACACTGTACAGCCCTGCAGAGAAGAAACCATCACCAGCAGCCGCTGCTGCCACGGAACACGGGGGATCACAATCACAATCACAATCACAATCACAATCACAATCACAATCACAATCACCAAGGCTGGAAAAGACCTTTAAGATCATCAAGTCCAGCCTATGACCAACACCACCACACCATCTAGACCATGGCACTGAGTGCCACATCCAGCCTTGCCTTGAACACCTCCAGGGATGGTGCCTCCACCACTTCCCTGGGAAGTCCATTCCAATGTCTAACCATCCTCTCCATGAGGAAGTGCTTCCTAATATCCAACCTAAACTTTGTTTTAATTGAAATCAAACATGGCCTTCCACTAGGGAATAAGGAAGTGAACCCAATTTTAATAAGAACTCACAGAAGTACAGATGAATATTTTTCTCCCTCCTCTCTTATCTTTCCATGTAAATCTGAGAGCAAATACTTTTGAGGTAAGAGATGAAACCGACTCGTAGTTCAACTGTACTGGAATTAGTGAAGTTATGGTAAGTATTCTTTTGGTTCCTTTGTTTCTGTGGAAATGAGACTGTACTGGCTATATATTCACTAACCCACACTACTTACCATAAACTTCACAATATGGACCAATAGATTTAGGCTCTAAAATAAAGTTTATTGATAACAGGAGTCTACTCTAAGTCTGCTCTAGAATAACTTTGTGTTTATTACTATTCTGGAAGAAACATAGAATCCCAGACTGGTTTGGGTTGGAAGGGACCTTAAAGAGCATCCAACCCCCTGCATGGGCAGGGACACCCCCCACTAGACCAGCTTGCTCCAAGCCCCATCCAACCTGCCCTTGAACAAAAGGAGAGTAATATTTTCTAAATTTGCTTTATAAACTGGTTCAGATAAACCAGAAAGAGACATCTCTTTTCTGTAAAGAAGCATCCCTGCACAAAGTCATTCTGGCACAACATTACCTCTTTAGGATCACATTCTGGTTTACTCTGAACAACATTTCCAACCTACATAAATCCTAAGATGCTCTCTCGGAATCTCCCTCCAAACTCTCAAGCTGTCTGTTCCAAACTCAGTCATATCTGAGAAGGGAAGAAAGGTGAAAGCACAATTCTTTTTTTTCCTGTGGTCAGGCTGCCCATAATGAGACCGCCCAGGAGCTGCAAAAGCTGAGACTTGCACCAGCAGAGAGGCTGTAGCTAGTGGGTGCTGGTATCGTAGCAATCATGATCTCTCAATTTTCTGAGCTTCAAAGAAATGCTGTGGACACTGTTGAATGCTGGTACTAGGTGCACACGACAGTGGCAGAGAACCCATGGGTCAAACAACTTCCAGTCCTGCAAACAGGGAATGACACCTCTCTAAACCACCTACCTAAAGCAGGCAAGGCAACACACACTGACTGCTCCCTAGACTGGTTACATCAAGAGAGCGTCCCTCTCAACCACTTCTTGGGAAGATGAAACTGTTTTGCAGAAAGAAAAGGTTCCGAGCCAATTAAAAGCTCCTTGGCTACTTTTTGGATGCCAGAAAAGAGATAATCCAGCTCCCAGCCATAATTCTGACCTTACACTTGGAACTTAGTTAGCAAGGTTAACTAAAAAATAAGTTTGGGTTTTTTTCCATCCCTATACCTTCCTCTCTGGAAAACACAAATCCTGATATTCCTACTGAACTCGGCCAGTCCAGGACATCCACATTTTACACTGTGCTCCTGTCATGCCCATTTCCCAGTCCCCTGAGCTCACATTGCAGTGCAGATCTCTGGTGACAGAAGATGTGAGCACAGAATGTGACAGTCATGATGAATCTGTAGGGACAGTGCTCTCCCAAACTGCTGACAGTGCAGCACTGACTTGCACAACCTCCTCTGACCAGGGTGTGCTGGACTCTTACACACCCTGTTGGACTTGAGGAAGAGGTATAAAATCCTCAGCTTAAAAGATGTAAGGGCCAGACCTTGACTAGTGTTTTATTCTTTGTTATTAAAGAAACAGATAATTTTTGTGTGATAAATACACAAGGAAAATTTCAACTGAAAAAAAAAAAAAAAGAAAAGAAAAAAAAAAAGAGCAGAATAATGTTAAGGGGAAAAGCTGACAAAGAAATGTCAACTGTAGAGTGCTGAAGTGTCACAAAGCTCAAAATGAAGTCCCAGAGGTCCAGGTGATTGACGTGGCATGTCCTCACTCTCCCAAGAACCGTGTGCTTTTCTCACTGGCTCACAGACTTTTCAGCTGAGATCCAGGGGAGATTTTAGTTGTTTCAAGACCTCTTTAATCCCACCAAAGTCAGCAGTAAAAATTGACAATGATTTAACCAGACGTCTCACAGGACTTGGACACTTCCCTCAGGATGTATCCTGCAGTGCCACCCTCACTTCTGGGAAAGCCTTGTTGCTGTCAGTGTTTTCTGTCGGAAGGGGCATTTGTGAAGCAGGCAGCTGTTGTGACCACAGGACAGGGGACAGGACACTGCAAACACTCCTGGACACCTCAGCAAGAGCTTTCTGATCTGGGTAGGCCAACTTTCTTCCTCCAGTTCATCCCCTCAGACTTCTGCCACTGACATTTGCTGCAAGGATTTTGAGGCTCTTCTTAGGAAACTTCTTGGTTCCTCCTTTGTCCCCAGCAGTTTGACCACGGTGCAAGACACCAGTCCTTCCTTCAACCTCCCATGTGCTCCACTGGGACTTTGGTTCCAGGGAGAATATTGACCCAATGAGTATGGAATTTAACTACTAAAAATATTTGCCATTTACACAAAGTACCACAGATTTAAGGCTCCTTGCAAATGGGAATTAACCCATACATACTTGTGAAGCACAAGACTTTAAAATGTCTATAATTATAAAGTAAATACAAGCTATAGACAATACATATATTTAATGATATAATTCAGCTGCAAAAATAGTTACTGGTGTCACAAAGTCAAGTACTTCAACCATAGTTCTGTCCCCTTGTTTTTTTGGCTGGTCTCCTGAATGAAGCAGACTATAACAAGGAAGCACAAAGGGGATGTATTTGAAGTTGCAGGGAAATGTAAGGGTCTTTGTGCTCCCTTTTTCCACTTTTTTAATATTTTTTTTTTTTGGAGGGGGGTGGAGAAGCAAACAGTTTAAGGGCCTGGGGGTTTACTCCATACAACTGATTAAGGTCAACTTTGTTCCACCACGGCTCCATCACAAAATCTGACATGGCAGCTCTGGATCACCTCTCCTTAATCGCCAAGATTAGCAGGAGGGAAAACAATTCAACTATCTTGGCCCCCCTAGTCATGTCAGTGGTGTCCACCCCCTCTCACAGGTGGGCTGTCACAGATGGGAGGGTTCATACTGGTGCCCTTGGGTAGGTCTGAAAGCCCTTCATGAGTGCTTTTTTTTCATTCCCACCCCCAGTTTGGTGCTGAGCAAGTTCCGACCTCATGGGATGCCAGCAGGGTTTGGATGGTGTGGCTGAGGCATGGCTGAGGAGACAAGCTTGGTCTCCACGATGCTCCATTGACTCTCTGTGGTCTCCAAGCTGTCTCTCCACTCCCTGGCCCTGAGGGCACCACAGCCCAAGGCACAGAGAATATTATAGTGTATTTAAGCAGCTGCAAGTGGAAGAAGAGAAGTAACAATTTTTTATCAGTTTATAATTCACCCAACCTGAATCCTGACACATCTCAAACATTGAGGGTGTTGGACTTTCTCCTAAAAAAAGACCAGTAGTAATTTTTTTCACAGACATGTGTAATGTAGCCTTAAAATACAAGCCACTATCATCTCTGTGTGGAACAAACACTCCTAAGGTTTTTTCTTAGGACTGCTCTGCAATACCTGGACTTCACTTTGGTGAAGGGTCCCAAAATTTATTACCACTAGCTTGCTGACATTTCCATGGACTACCAGCAGTGTCCCACACAAGTGGTGAGTTCATCATGGTGCAGCTTCCCAGAGCACAGGCTCTAATGCATCCTGGCATTAGATTATTTTTTAAAAAAACAACAAACTCCTCAGGTCTTGTCTTCTCATTTCTGACCTTGTGAAAACTATTGGCTTGCTTTTCTCTTCTGGTGGTTTAACACTCACTAGGTGAAACCCCATTATGAATAAAGTGAAGTGTAGCAGTTTATGGATGTGTGTGGCCTACAGTTCTCTGCCCATTTTCAGTCTTAAATAGAAAATCACAGAATGGTTTGGGTTGGAAGGGACCTTAAAGATCATCTAGAAGGGAGGGAAACAACTGCAAGGTGCTATCTCTGGCAAAACACCAAAACGCTCTTGATTTGGTGTCAAAACCACCAGTTTTTGAAAATTACCTCTCACTACACGTTACTTAAAGCCTACCAAGCAAAGATAGGCAACACCCATAGAAGGAGTCATCAGCAATAATATTGTGGTTTCAGCCTCATTCCTTTAAAAATGACTCACCAGAAAAAAAGCTCAGAAAAGACCTCTGTCTTAATTATTGTTTTGGCCCCAACACGGCTCTTTTTGTCTGCTTGTGCAGAGCTGTGGTCATGCGAGGAACTTGCTGAGCCCTCTCCCCTGCTCCTGGACAGCCACTGCCTTGTCAGGAGGGAAAAACTCCTGGTGTAGGGAGAGATGTGGGAAGGAGGGCCTGCTGAGGAAAGCCCTGGGAGAAGCAGCCTTCCATAGACACGCCAACAGGGAGCCAGGCAGCAGTAGCTGCTCCATCAGCACCACTTGTGTTGGACGGGAGAGCACGAACACTGTGGCTGCAGCCAGGTTCTGCAGCAGACATTTTTGACACAGGCATTAATTACTTCATCCCATGCCATTTTTTTCCAGAGGGCCCTTGCCTGGTGCTGATCATGCTCCCTGAGCAAACTGCCATGCAGGTTTGGTGTGTGGCCCTGGGAGCTGCTAATGGCACCGTGTGCAGGCTGTGTGTGACACCCTGCCAGGATCAGCAGCCCCCACACAGGCCCCTCCATGGCAGCAGTCATGGCAGCAGCACAGGGCTTCATAACACCAGTCCATTTATTTTCAGAATGGTCTGATAACACTTCCAAAGAGTTTATCTGCAAATCCATAAAGAGTATCCACTGAACATGTGCACGCTCCACTTTTTTTTCATGGGTTTATGATAAGGCCACATTTCGATGGGTTTTTACAGGAATGGACAAAGGCACAATCACAGCTCCAAGCTGGAAGAAAATGCAGTGGAGCGCTTTGCTGTCCTGCTATTGAAGTCTACTGACAGGGTGAACAAACTTCTTTGGAGACATAAAATTAATGGACACATTCAGGAACCTCAAGATGTGAATTTTTGTTTAATGCTTGTACTTGTAACACCACTTTCAGAGCATCACAGAATCACCCAGGTTGGAAAAGACCTTCAAGATCATCGAGTCCAACCATTAACCCTACTCCACCAAGTCCAGCTCTGAGCCATTTTCCCATAAGCCACATCTAGATGACTTTAAAACACACCCAGGGATGGAGACTCAACCAACTCCCTGGGCAGCATGTTCCAATGTCTGACAACCCTTTCTGTGAAGAAGTTCTTTCTAATGTCTAGTCTAAACCTCCCCTGGTGCAGCTTGAGGCCATTTCCTCTTGTTCTAAATGCCTCTTGCTGCTCTTGCTTTCCACGTTATCAGAACACTTGGGCTAACATTGCAGGGTTCCAAATTCCTTCTTGTGTCTTCTGTGGTGGCAAATGGCCCAACTGCCAGCAGCCCCTCTCAGTCTGCAGCCACATCTGCCCTTGTGAAATGTCCATACAAAATTCTGTGGCACGCTGAAAACTGAGCATATGGGGAGAGTATAAAATACAGAGGATTAAAATGACAAAATAAATAATACTGGGGCCACTATGGCAGTTGTGTTATTCCTTTTCCTATTTAATTTAAAAACAAAACCTGAAAGTCCATTATTAACCATGGTTTCTGCATTAATTTTCAGTCTGCCAACCTAGTGTACTGCAGAAAGACAAGGTCTTGCTACAGAAACCAGCTTCACTTGTGTTACTATGTGTGAAGTCTTATGTGTCACTGTAAATTTACATTTTGTGATTTATGAATATTTCACTGTTGTGAGGTGAATAATTATATTTACCTCTATTTTCCCTGAAAGTAGTGCATTTTTATATTACTTTAATACCACCAATGCTTCAGTCATTGCTAATATTAAAAATGGATTTAATTATTACTTGATTAATCCAGAACTAAAACACGGTTGATATCCGAACAGGCCAGGCACAAATCAGGTGTAATTTACATCCTTAATTATTATATTAACAATTTCTTTCTTCTGAAAGGCTGAAACGACACGCCTGGTATAATCAAGATGAAGAGCAGCAGCAGGCCAGGAAATGTAGTAAGCTTAAACCAGGTGCACGTGGCACTGAAATAGCCAAGCACAACGGACAGAAATGATACCAATGAGGGACTTAGAAATGAGGAAATGGGGCTGGGATTTCTGAGATCCCTCGATCCTCAGGGGGAAACCCTCTGGTGGGAGGGTGGGCGAGCCCCTCACTGTGAAGGAATCAGGGCATCAGCCCCCGTTCTCCTCCTCCTCTCCATACGTGAGGAATGAACAGCATCCAAACTGGGACTCACGGGGCCCCATTTTTCCCAGTCTAATCCCTACTAATGCTTCATTTTTTTAGTGGTATCTGGAGATCCTGGACGCATTACTGGGTTAAATAACTAAAGAAAGCCTTGTCTCTCCTCTGTGGGCTCATACTATTTTATTTTTTGTTACTCCAGTTTTCTCTGTATTGATTCACTTTGAGGGGAAAAAGAAAACAAATCTGCATTTTAAACAATAAGCAACTTGGCACTGGCCCTGTCTTTTCTTTGTACCATGTATAGCGCTAAGACCACTGTTAGTGCCAAGGGAATAATAACTCACAGATAAAAAAACTTCAGTAATAGAGGGAAATTGCTGCGCTTCGAGCCCTCTCAGCCTGCCAAGTCCCCTGACATCCAGCTCTAGGGTATGAGGAGCCCTGGCCATGAGGAGAATCTTCCCTGTCCCCTCGCTCTGTGCCCCACCATGCCCCACAGGCCTTGAGGAGAGCCATCCCGCCCCAGGGTGGGAAATGGGCCTTGAGGGGCCATCATCTGAGGGTTGGGGCAGGCCTACCCAACACCTGAGGGGAGGACAGGCCACCCCTTTCCCCTGAGGGGAGGACAGGCCACCCCTTTCCCCTGAGGGGAAGGCAGGCTCTCCCCTCACAGGGCCTGCTGGGTCCAGTCAGCCCTGAGGCGCCCCTGGGCCCTGCCTGTGGCACGGGAGCTCCATTTAGGCCCAGGCCTTCTGGGGGTACAGCAGAGGCAGAGGGTGTCCTGTTCCCCACAGCTCCCAGGCCCTGGCAAGGGTTCCTCAGGCCTCACTTGTGAGGCACTGATCTTTGTCTGAGGAGAGCTGCACAGCTGGTGGAGCTGTGGCTGTCACCACCCTGCTCTGGGGCTGTGAGACTGCACCCCAACATCAGCATAGGGGGCCACTGGGCTTTGGGCTGCCATCTGCCTCAGGGCTGTTGGACTACACCCCACCAGTGGCTGCCCACAGCTCCCTGCTCGCCTTCCCTAATGCTCTTACTGCTTTCCCACTTTGACCCTTCATCTACAAAGTGTTCAGGGAAACATCTACGGTAGGGAATGCGATGAAACACGCAGCCAGGTCCCAGCAGCTATCATCAGTTTTGTTCAGGAACAGCTCCAGACTCAAAGCCTCGCTGAACTTGGGACTCTGGCCATCGAGGCAGTTGTTGAAGACACCTGGAAGCTGAAACGCTCCTCCTGAAGGACGAGTCTATTGGAGTGAGTCTACAGGGGGACAGTGGTGATTCCAGAAACAAAACCAGCCTCCAGCTGCAGAGAGCATCCACCTCTGGCCTGGTGACATTTTCACAGTGAAGAGTGATCAGGTATTTTCATACCACACAGTCTGTCCTCACTCCGTGCCCTTTGGACAGTCCCTTTTAAGTCCTTTCTGTTTTTCTCTCACCACTTCACAGTGAGGTACAAATGACCACATGCTCTTATCCCAGAGTGTGTCTGCAGTGTGTGCATGGCCTGCCATGGAAAGAACACTTTCCAGTCCCAGAAAGGATCAGGGGAAGACACCGATCAGTAAAAATGAGGCCTGGGATCTAGAAAGCTGAAAGTCTTACAGGGATGTGTGTGTGGCTGGTCTCCCCGGCACAGGCCGCTGGGTGGGCAGCCTTCCCCATGCAGCATGGTACCCCCCCTTGCTGGCCCTCCTCAGTGCTGAGAGAGTTGGGGGTGTTCAGCCTGGAGAAGAGAAGGCTCCAGGGAGACCTTAGAGCACCTCCCAGTGCCTGAAGGGGCTCCAGGAAAGCTGGGGAGGGACTTTGGACAGGGCCATAGAGAGACAGGATGAGGGGGAACGGATTTAGGTGAGACATTAGGAAGAAACTGTTTGCTGTGAGGGTGGTGAGACCCTAGCCCAGGTTGCCCAGAGAAGCTGTGGCTGCCCCATTCCTGGCAGTACTGAAGGGCAGGTTGGATGGGGCTTGGAGCAACCTGGGCTAGTGGGAGGTGTCCCTGCACATTCAGGGGGTGGGACTGGATGATCTTTAAGGTCCCTTCCAACCCAAACCAGGCTGGGATTCCGTGATTCTCCCTCTCAAATCCCTCCTCCTTTCTGCTCTTTACTCTTCCCCATTCACTCCTGCATTTTCACATGCAGGAACTGTGTGTGCACCAGCACAACCGTGCGCCCTGCTCCCATTTTAATAAAAAATAAGCAAAACAAAAACCCCCTCTCCTAAGCCCCCGAGCCTCCCGCCTTGCGGCCTGCAGACCGCCCCCCCCCCGCAGCCTCCTGCGCGAGGCGGGGGTGGGAAGCAGCGGAGGGGGTGCCTGCGCTCCCGTGGGCCACAGGGCGCGGAGCTCCGCGGGCGCGGAAGGGGCGGCGGGCCCCTCCATCTTGGTGGCCCCGCCGTGCCGCGCCGTGTCCCGCCCGCCTCCCTCCCTCCCTCGTCATTGTCTGCGAGCGGCGGCGGCGGCGGCGGCGCTTATAAGGCGTCGGGCATTGCCCGGATGTGAGCGGCTGGCGATGTGTCTTCCAGGGAAAGATGCTATTATCCGCGTCTCCGCGGGGGAGGCCGTGGTGGTGAGGAGGAGGAGGAGGAGAGCGCTGTAAACTTGGAACAAGTTTGGGACGGGCGGCTCCGCGCTCGCTCGGGGGGTTTTGCCTTTTTTTTTTCTTTTTTTTTTAAATTATTTTTTTATTTTTTTATTTTTTTTTAAGGAAGGACAGAGGGGAAAGTCCCCGAGCCGCCACGGCGCTCGCAGTTTGTCAGTCACCATGTGTTTGTAAAAACAATAGAGGGAAAAGTTGTCGGACCTTCTTTTTTTTTTTTTTTTTCTCCTTTCTTTTTGCCTTTTTTTTCTGTTGTTGTTTGGGGTTTTTTTGTTGTGTTTTTTTTTTTTTTGTTTTGTTTTGTTGTTTTGTTTTGTTTTTTTTTTTTTTGGCTGGCTGGCGTCTCGGCTGTCTGGGTGGGGGAGCTGGTGGCGGGCGTTTGGTGGTCGGGAACCCCAAATCCCAACAAAGCCAGGTGTAGGGTGCCTGTAAAGCTGTGGAGTACCCCGGAGCAGGACTGACACAGTACTTTTTCGTGGTTTTGGAGGGTCACACACGTGTGAGATAATAAAGCACTTTGGCAGAAGATTCCTCTCTTCTTTTTTTATTTTTTGTTTTTGTTCCTTTTTCCCCCCCTTGGAATATTGTGAACATATTTGTGGCCATTTAAGGTAAAGTTACAATTTGCTGTTAGAGTAACTTGTCTGTTGTTTTTTTTTTTCTTTTTCTTTTTTTTTAAATTGTCGATCCCAGTGTGTTGTTTAAAAAGAGGTGCAAGCTAATCGATGTGTAAATGCAAAATAGAAAGTACACCGCGTGTGTGCACGCAGAATTGCTTGTGTGTAGAAATAATATCCGTTCTGTATCCACGGTGTAATTACATGTGTGAAACACACACTAAGGTGCAAACGCTGAGCGAGAGAACTCGGTGCTTTATTTCCTACCGGAAAATGAAGTCGAACTAGTTTTGTTTTTTGTGGAGTGTGTCAGGCCTGCAATAGCAAAATGTAAAATAAAAAGTATAACGTGCTGAGGGGGGGAGGGGGCCGCTGGCATCGTCCCCAGAAACTTGAGTGTAAAGCGAATCAAAGGGCTGAATTTTGCGAAGTTTGCAGCAATGCTCTCTGAAAATGGAAAGCCTCGGGTTGGAAATTTAGCTGTAGGCACGGGTGGGGGGGGAATCACAGACCAAAACAAAGCAGAATAATAATAATAATAATAACAACAAAATGGACTGGATAATACAAGGGGAAAAATATTGTTCCTCTTGGCAAAGTCTCCGCATCACGTGTATTTGCAGCCTCGTATAAACTCGCTTTGCCATGTGTATGTGCGCGAGCTGGGGAAATTTAAAGTCTAATCCCTGGAAAAGTGCGGCGCGGGCGGGAGCCGGCGGCTGGCCGGGATCTGCAGCTCCATCCATGATCGGCGGGTAGGGAGGCGGCCCGGCCCGGCCCCGCTCCCCTCCGCACCCCGCGGGGGCCCGGCCCGACGGTGGGTGGCGGGGCTCGGCTCAGCCGCTGCGCCGGGCTCCGCTCCGCGCCCCTTTTCCCTTCCCTTCCGCTCCCTTCCTTTTCCCTTCCCTCCCCTCCCCCCGGGCGCTCCGAGGGAACCGATGACTCCGCACAGGCCCGAGCCGCTCCTGGGTTGTTGTTATTAACCCCCCCCCTCCTCTCCGCAAATTAGAAATTGGGGCTAATTGTCAAAGGCTGCTCTCTGCTTCCCTGCCGGCCCCGCCACCCCCGCCCCGCGTCCCTCCGCACCGGCGCCTCCGTAGCCTGCCACTTTGCATCTCTGTTTTTTTTTTTTTTTTTTCATTGCTGTTATCGCTATTTGCCGTTTCTGCCTCTAAACGCTACTTTGCGTGGAAGAAGGAGAAGGGAAAAAGTTGGGAGCGGATGGCTGTAGTTTCCTCTCTGGGATCCTCATTCATTCCTCGCTGAACCTCCTGTTGCATAAATGATGCTCCGGGAGCGAGGCTTTTTCTTTTTTTTTCTCCTCCGGATTTGGGTTTAGAGTGGATGTTACCGGGTTTCGATCGTCTCTTTGGAAATACAATATCGCTCTTTTTTTTGTTGTTGTTGTTGGTTTTGCTGCCCCTCCATCTTTTTTCCCTCCCTTCTTCTCAACTACCCACCCCTCGACCCCCACCCCCCTGAAAAATCCGACTGTGTTTCCTGCAAGGCTCGGGACTGGGTTTCTGATTGCGGTTATTTCCATGTTTCTAGGTTTGTGTGATTTTGCTAAAATGCATCACCAACAGCGAATGGCTGCCTTAGGGACGGACAAAGAACTGAGTGATTTACTGGATTTCAGTGCGGTAAGAAACAACGGTGGAAATTAACAACAGCTGTAAAAAAATATCTTCTAGCTGATCTGTTAAACTAAAAAAAAAAAACAACAAAAACAAACCAAAACCAAACAAAAACTAAACCAACAAAACCAAAACAAAACTGTGATCTAAGTACATTGGGCAATTTTAATCAGCAGCTAGAACCATGGTAAATATCTTTTTGCTTAAAAAAAACAAACCCAAAAATTAGAGTCTTTTTATTATTTCTTATTGTATGTGATGGGAGATGCAATCGTGTTCACAGCTTATTTTAATGTCTTGGATGTCTGAAATAATTAATAAAAAAAGAGACGCCCCTAAAACCGAACATTTCTCATCATTAGTAAATAACAATATCCAGCACTTTTATTGTGCTTTACATTTTATAGCGTTGTTGGCAGATGAACTAATTAATTGCTAATTAGTTGCTTATATTCTATTTCAGTTCTTCCCTTGTTTCGTTTTTTGGCACATGGGAGTGCAAAGAAATCCATGACTGTCTCAGTTTAAACTTTTCACTGAAATCTCATATGGCTTCTGCTGTCATTAAAACTGCTCCAATCTTTTCCGAAGGCCCCCCCAGCTCAACGGTGCTTTTTTCTTTCTTTCTTTCTTTCTTTTTTTTTTTTTTTCCCCTTAAAAAAAAAAAAAGAAAAAAGAAAAAAAAAATTACTTTTTTGTCTCTTTGGGCTGCTGCTGGCCGGGCTGGTTTGGAGGCCAAACGTTAATCCGGACGTGTGCACTTGTTTAGTTTTGTCAGGCTCCCCCTCCCCCTCCCAGCCCCTTCCTTCCTCTCCCTATCCCCTCCCTTCCCCCCAATATGTCAGGAGTATCTCTCTAGCCCATTATTTATTTATCTAAGGGGAGATTCGGTTTGCTGGGAGATGCATGGATGTTCCTAAAGACCAGCAACACCCCGCAAAACCCCCGAACCCCCCCCCACCCCGTGTAAATGAGGCTGCTTCAGGCTGGTGCTGCTGCTGCTGCTCCAGCCTCTGCTTGGGAGGAATGGCTTGGGGAAGTTTGGCCAGGAAACGTAGCCTGAGGCAGCTTTGCAGCCCCCTCTTTGCTTATTGCACTTTTTTCCATTTGTTCCTTCGCTTTTTGCAGGCTCTGACTCAGGGAAGGTGCGTATTATCCACTAGACACGTCGAAGAAGAGAGAAACCAATTAGGGTCGAAATAAATGCTAGGGAGAGAGAGAGGGAGCGAGAGAGAGGGAGCGAGAGGGGGAGAGGGAGAGAGCCTTGCTTCAAATTGCTCTCGTGTTAGAGATGAAATGAGAATTTAGGGCAGGTGGCACTTTGCATTGTTATTATTTGGGTTCACATATGACAGGCAACCCCTAAAGCGGGATGGAAATGGACATTGCTACATTTATGGCCAAGGTTTCAACCAAAAAAAAACTTTTTTTGCCTTTGTCAGCGTGAGACTTGGAGAGGGGAGCGAGCCCTGCTTCCCAGCCTGGATAACGCTGCTGGGGACTGGGATGGCTTCAACTCTTCGGGAAGCGAATCTTGTTTGGGGAGCTAATGAGCCTAATAAACCCGTGGTGGTGGTGGTGAGGGGCTGGTGGGGGCTGTGAGGAATATTGACTCGTTTTCAGGTCTGTGGGGGATGATGGTTCGTGCTAGACAAACTATTAATGTAGTTCACAGCGAATGTGGAAGGAACTTTTGACTAACAGTGGACTCGTGAATCTCTTGTTTTCCAGTAGTAATGCCTCTTTGTTTTTTTTAGATGTTTTCACCTCCTGTGAGCAGTGGGAAAAATGGACCAACTTCCTTGGCAAGTGGACATTTTACTGGCTCAAGTATGTAAAATTTTTGTTTCGTATGTAGTTAGAATATTGTTAGTTATTTATCAATAGGTATTACCTTTGTTGTGGTTGTGTTAATCTCTTATAGGGAGCAGATTCATTCAGGACTGAGTGGAATTATTCCTAAGCACTGGCTGTTATTATTATTCTTATTTCCTTAAGACTGGGACATTTTAACAGTATTTCCATATATTTATGATTTTTTTTTTTAAACCTAAACTACTCCTCTATTTGTTCAAGGTGAACTAGTTTAAATCTTTTTCTTTTGTAAGTCGAGCATTGGGTGTTTTTATTTACAATTTCAGGTCCTAGCTTTTGTACGTCAGAAAAGATAATCAAAACATCGTGTGTGAGAATTAGTTTTGTGAATAAGAATTGAAGGCTGCTTAAATTAAATAAATAAATGAGCAAGTATCTGAGTATAAACACCAGGCTCTTCTGGGAAAAGAGCTCTATGGTATTAGGGATCCCTCCTCGCTGATGGAGCCTTTTTTTGTGAATTAAAATCTTCAGGCTACTTTATTTTCCTGGTGGGTGACGGAGCGTTTTATTTCTAAATGTTTGACTGCTTTTGAAGAGTCCCTGCAGTTTCACTGGAGGATTTGTTTGTATGTTTGTTTGTTTATTTGGCTGTAGCAGGACTATATGGGCAACTTCTGCGTTCTGTAAAAACAGGAGTCCTGTTTGATGACAAAGGAAATATCAGAGCTTTTTGCGGTAGAACACGAGTACAATAATTGTCTGGCAACTGGAGTTTTATATAGAGGCTTTTATATGCCTGACAAATTAGAAGGAGAGCCTAGCCCAGACACTGAGGCACTGGAAATTTCCTTGCTCTTCCGTGAAGTTGGTTGAAGAGGGTTCCCTGCCTTGCAGCTGTGGTGTTTGGGACAGGACACGCAGACATCTCGGAGTAGAGCCGTGGTTTAGGAGCCCAGGCAGCCCCACATACCAGCACACTGGCTGTAGGATTGGTGGACACAGAGGGCTGCTCTAAATCAGATGGGAAATTTGGACAAGTCCTCACTGCAAACTGCCAGTGGATATCTAGATATAAACACGTCACTGCCTATAGTTTCATGCTTGGTATTTGCAGTTTGGACTCAATTAAAGGAACCTCTCCTGTGTATTCAGTATAGCTGTTTTTATTAAATGCACTGGTACGTCAGTTGACTCTTTAATTCCAAAGAAGGACTTCCTAATTTGAAGGTAGTCAGTAATTTAAATTTTTTAAGATACAAGATCAAATGTCGCCTACAATTATGAAGCGCTCAATTAGTGAATGTTATTCTAGTCAGACTTGGAGAAGGATAACGGGTTTTATCTTCACAAATGTGGTTCTATTATGAATATAGTGACTTGGGGAATTTTACTGTCAGGTTTGCATAACTTTCTAAAGGTAATTTGCTTCATATCTCAAAAGCTAAAGATTTTAACCCTGTTTTTTGTCATTTTCTGAATTACAAAATTTTAGTAACTGATTTAACTGAATACATAATATTCACTGTATTTGTTTTCACTAGAGAGGAGCAAAGAGTGTTTGTGCCAGACAAATCAATTTGTCATGCTTATATACCAGTCAATGCAGCAACTAACACTTGGTCTAACAGCAATTGACTAGATAGTTATATTCAATAAGTGCATCGTAAACCTCATCTATGGAGTCGTTTTGATCAGAAATACCACAGGGCAGCAAATCTGAGCAGTGAGTGAAGTCGAGAGGTTATATTGCTCTTTAGGGTGTCTCAATCTGAAAGCATTAAAATAACCTGGACACATCATTTTGGACAGACGAATTTAATGAGCTGAAGTTAGTAATGTTTAAGATGTAGACGATTTAAAATAACCCCTGAACTCTCCCACTCTGGGCCAACATGTGAATGCTTGAGCAGCCCAGTCTGCTGGTGGAGGATGAAGTGCCCTGCTCGATGAAGGAGGGTGTGCTGTGTTGGGAGCTTTCCTGCACGGGGCATGCAGCACAGGGTGTGCTCTTCTACGGGAGACTCCTTTTGAATGTCCGATGTCAGTAGCTCTTGCTTGGTTATTAGAGAGTTTTGCAGTGAGCCATCAGTGATTTCAAAAAGTTGCCAGAATGTAGGTCCCAGGGAATTGCCCCTGGCTCTGCTGGGCGTGAGGTGGCTGCGTGGCCTGAGGACAGAGCTGCGAGCAGGAGAAGCGTGGCTATTGTTTCCCCGGGCTCTTGCTGGCCAGCGAGCTGTGTGCCAGAGTCTGCCTGCTGCCGAGGGGCTGGGGTGCCTGGGGAATGGGCCAGGGCTGGGGAAACTCACATTTGATATGAGAGCGCCTGGACAACTGCTGCAAAGAGATGTTGTTTTTTTTTTTTCTATAACTGTGGAAGGATTGAAGATAGCTCCATTAATAACGTGTGAACACAGTTTATTATTCTAATGATACATATTGATAATGCGGATTAACCATCCGAACGCACCCTGTTCTTCCTCCTGGACAGACACCCGCTGAAGTTTGAGCTGGACTCTTAATGGTCCTCTTTTAAAAAGTATATTTACCGAGGTGAGAAACCACAGATGTCATTCTTCTGCATTAACCCAAAACTTCTCTTATAGGGGTAGAAAAAAAAAAAAAGACCCCAAAGAAAAGTAATCCGAAGGAGTGAAGTGAAACTAACTGTACTTTAGGTAGTGTGGTAATATTACGTGCTTAAAGTCATCTTAATAGCTTTTTACTCATCTAATATATGATGCTCTATTGTGATTTGTAATGTGTGAATGAAAATAAAGCCACATTTCCTTTTAATCTTTAATTTCACAAACATGGCTTCTTACCATGTTAAGAAATGGTGAGGGCTGCAAAGGAGAAAGGAATGTAACCTGAGCCACAGCCGTGACATTCCCATGGAGCATTTTTCACATGAAAGGCTTTTGTCAACCCAGTAAAGGACCAGGAGTTTTTGTTTGATGTTTGCAGGTGTTCAGCAGAGAGCACTAAAACAATTCAGCCATGCTGGTGTAGAGACTCTGACCTTAACAGGGGGGAATTGGGGAGGACTGAATTTATTTTTAAGAAAACTCCCCTGGAGTTACCTCAAATTTATATTGTATTTGTAAAGTGATTTAATACCTGTTACTTAAATTGAATGATACACATCCACTAGAATGAAGTGGGGTTTGGCTTTTTTTTTTCCTGCCTTTTTTTTTTTTTCCCTTTTCTTAGGATACTTGCCAGAATAAAATTAATTTTCCCAGATCTTCTACAATTTTCTGAGTAATTTAGCTTAGCTTCTGCAGTCAGAGCATTTGTCATAATTTAGGTGCAGGTCATTGCAAAATAAGGGGAAGGTGATGACCACAGGGGCTTGGTTCTGGGCATGGATTTTGAGGCAGCTTTTTGACCAACGTGGTGCTAAAGAATTTGCAAGGTCTGTCACATGTGGCATGTTTCAGTTTTTGAACTGTTAATCACAGCCCACATCTTCCTGATTCTGTTCAATTTCTGCTTCTTCTATTTTAAGTATTTCATTTTACCAAAGTTTCCAAGAATCTGTTACAGGTTGCCCACCGTGTATGTGTTTGAATATTGTGTGGGTGTGGGAGCAGTAGAATAACTGAAGTCTTGCAACTGGCCGTTCCAGTTGCACACAAAAAATTAATAATCTATAGTCTTTGCTAGCACAGACATCACTGAATAAAGCTAAGTCAGTTTAAAGGATTTAAATACTCGCTTTTAATTTTGCCATTAGTTTGATTAGGGCTTGTCCTGCATTAGAGTAACAGTGATTACAAATTAATACATTTTTAACTAGAGAGTCACAAATTCAGCTTGGCTTTGAAGTCCGGTCTTTTAATTTATGTTGGATGTGTCTGTGAGTAAATTATAACCAAGTACAGGTTTTTTTTTTAAGTTCAGTTCATTTTTTAGAGTGTGGCCTTCTGGGAAAGGTGCATAATTTTGCAGTTATTGGTGGATGATCAAAAAAACTGGAGTTAAATGCAGTCTCTGTTTGGAAGAGCTTTCGGTAGCCGCTCAGGTCAGGCACCGCTCTGGATGCGTGCACAGGTCCTGTTAGTGTCAACATTAATAACACCTGTGTGGGCTAGGGAGGAATACACCCTTTAGCAGGAAGGATTTGGGAAGAATGTGGTTTGTTTTGGGGGTTATAATGCAGAAGTGCTATCCAAAAGGAAAAAAACCCACGAAACCAACCATGAGAAATTTAAGTCTACGGATCGGAAAAGTACTTTTAATAATGAAGGACAAGAAATGGAGCAGGTACCCAGCTGGTGCAGGTCCACGGGTGGCTCTGAAAGGCAGTGCAGATCTGCAATGGTACATGTCAGCAAAGAGAAAATTCCCCCTGAGTGTGGGTGTTGGCTCTGCCTGCGTGTTGCACCACGCTCCCCGTTTGCCAGGCGCCATTCCAGGTCTCCAGCACTGGGCACCGGGCACAGCACCGCCGAGCCCCGGCCCCTCCGGCCCCTGCCCAGTCCGGCCCTGCTGCTGCTGGCCTGGGGCTGTGCTTTGAAATCCTCCTCCTCTCTCGTTTTGCCTGTTGAAAAATACTTGAGGCTTTAGCTACGTAGATACACAAAGGCAACTGCTTCCATATTTTTCATCCCCAACGTTTCGTAATTATGATTAAGAAGAAGAAGAATGCTCGTTACCTCCCATCCTTCCAGCTATGTTTACTTGAGGAGCGTTCGATCCTCCTCCTCTCCGAGTCCCATTAAAGAGAGGACTGTGGGGGCAGAGAGAGACCCACGCTCTGGTATTTGAATTGGCCCGAGACACCGTAGTGCATACTTGGAGGAGTTAAATATTTAGTTACAAAGAGGAGAGGTTACTTCTGAGTTTGTGTCTTGCTCGCAGTGGCAAACTGCGTGTATCCTGCAGAGGACGTTCCAGAGACACAGCCACCTACAATCCCTCACCTATATTTAAATCAGGAAGCTAGGGTCCTGTCTTGCTAATTAAAAAAAGAAAGGGAAAAAAACCCAACAACAGGCAAATCCCTTTGATTTGTGATGTTGAGAGAAAACAAGCCTGATGAAACCTAAACGGAAGAGGGTCTAAACAGATACCCTGCAGAAAGGTTGTGTTGGATCCCTTGGAAGTGAATTGCATCTGGAACAGTTCACTTCTGCCTGTTGGATACTGCAGCTTCCTTTTAAAATACTTTTTGTCATAATCGTTATGTGTCTACCTTGTCAAGATTCCTGAATATATTTAATAATTCAAAAATGTACACGTTAGCTGTCTGAGAGACTGAAGTGCTCGGGGGCCAGATCCAGCCAAATGTCACTTGGAGGAGGCGTTTGTGCTGCCATTGCCAAATGCAGCAGTAGCAGAAATAAGGTTTTAGGTTGTTCAATGGGTACAATGAATTTGTGAGCAAAGTGTACCTGTTAAACCAGTGAATTTAGGGCTGCCTTGGAATTAAGTAGGAGTATAAAGCTTGCCTAACATGTTCAGTAAAGGATGCAGGAGAAAAAGGCATTTGGGAGCTTATGAGGTACAATTTGTCTTCTTCCCATTAGATTTGTACTCGTGCCACTCCCAAATTCATATTGATTTTTGTCATAGGCATATGCAGCTTCCATTGACTGAATTCCCAAGAAATACTAAACAGGCACAAAGGATTGTGCATCTCATGAACACCGGGTCGCACAAATTTCAATCTTTCATCACTTACACTTAGAACGCTTTTGTTAATTTTTTACTTTTAATTTTTTTTCCCCCATGATTGAAACCATTACTGAATTTTGGAATTGTTTTGCTATTTCACTTACCTAGCAAGTAAAAGGATTTAAGCACACACACTGGGATCCCAGGAATGTTGCAAATGAACTGCCTGACATTTTTTGACAAGATCAGCAAATATCTTTACCATACTATTGTAACGAGGAAATCACTTAAATAACAGATGAACAACCAAGTCACATAAACATATATAATAGAACTATGTAATGAAAGTTTATGCTGTTAATTGCTTGAATCTCTCTTAAATGCACAGAATCATGAAGCACTAAAAGCTGTCATATAAACAGTTTTGGTTTGAGTTTGAAATTATTCCTGTTTTGTTTTTTTTATCTGCTATGATAAACAAAGTCATTTTGTAAGCTTTACAGATCAAACATTTACTTCTAATGGTAAACTACATTTTGTATCTGGAAATTTGTGTCTTTGCAAGGCCCAGAAGAAGAGTAGAGCCCCGGTGGCCCCAGGCCTGTGGTTTTTTAGTGTTTGATATCATGGTGTTATTTAGATCCGTTCCCATAAGCCAAGATAACAGATCTGCAATTGTTTAATAAGGAACAGGGGATGTGCTTGTAATGGTTTAAAGATCTTTTACCAAAATTTCCCAGGTCAGCGATGGCAGGATGGTGGATATAATCAGCGTAGAACTCAAAAGGGATAGAAATTACATTTCAAGAAGTGGAAATGATTGGTCTGTGTCCTGAAAGGGAGGCAGGCTATTGTTTCGGAGCTTGTGAAATGCAGCCTTACGAAAGTCAGGTGCCTCCATCTCCTCGGGGCTCCTCGGAGCTGGCAGAGGAGAGGCTGCCCCGGGGTGGCTCAGCTTGCTGGGAATCATGTGTTGGCCGTGCCTGTCCTCCACCCAAGGAGCCAGTGGTGTGCCGAGCTCGCTGTGTCCCGGCTGTCGAGGGTCCCCCAGCCAGATCTCGCTGTCACTGCTCACACCAATTTCTAGCTCGAGTGAGCTCACTTGGGCAGTCATCAGAGAGAAAAGCTGGCATAGCCTGGGAATGTTTTACATGTCCTGCTGAAGATGTAGACATATAAAATTAATATACATGTAAGAGTATGTACCATCTGCCAGTGCCTGTAGATAGGCTGTGGAGTTCCTCTTGCACCTCAGAAGACAGGAGGAATAACAGCAGTTAAAACAAGTCCCTTGAATAATTTCATTTGGTGTTATTTATTCTGTGCTGTTAACCGCTAAGTAAAAGTCAGTACCAAATTTCCTCTCCTGCCTTTGTGCAGCTGATGCTGCCCATCAGTCTGAGGCAAAGAGATGTTGAGGGGCCTCTACTTTCTGTTTTGTTTTGTTATCTGGGAGGTTTTGTGCGCCTCACGGGATTGAGCTCAAATGCCAAAATCTGCCTCTTACCATTTGTGCTCTTCAAAGGTTTTCAAACCTGTGGCTTTGGGGTTTGTGCCTGGGCAGAAATCTGTGGTCTTGTAACACCAGCCTGCTGAATTTTCATCTTCAGCCTGTTTGCAGGGAATGCTTTCTGCCTGGTGCTTCTTGGCCAAGCAGAGGGGTGGCAATGACCAAATTCATAGATAATTTCTCTAATGTTTTCAAGAGGTGTTGTGTAATTTCTTTTCCTAGCAAACGTACAGAAACAGGAAAAGTGTTGAGAAAGGTTGGCATATTTACACTTTCTGCTAAGGTAAACACTAGAGCAGTTGATCTGCATAGCAAACAACCAGGTGTATTTAAAAATGGGTTTATCTTGGTGGATTTCAGAGCCATGAGAAAGTATTTCAGGTGAAGGTGCAGGAGCAGCATTGTTTGTGTGAGAGCTATTGTGACAGGCACCGTTTAACAACGTCTTTCAAGACTGCAGTTTGTAGCAGTGACAATACGTAGCTGCAATCCATTGTTGTCTGTGCTGGGTATTGATCTATTTTGGAAACAGCGCTTCACACGCGCTGCTGTATTTGCAGAGTACTCTTGTGGAATTTGTCTAATCCCTGAAGACTTGATTTGTTGAACATAATGATTTTCTTTTCACCTGGTGAAAAGGCTTCCGAGGTTCAGCTGATGTATCTGCCACTCGGCGGTGCCTCCTGCCCGTCCGGCCCAGCAGGGCACCGGGGGGAGATGCCGGACGCTGCACTGGCGTGTTGGGCCGCTCGGTCCTCTCCTGCCTGGGACTGGCTGGTGTTCCCAGCTGGCTGCAGTGGGGCTGGCAGCTGGGCTCCTTCCCTTCACTTGGGGTTTTGCTCACAGTCTGTGTCTGCGCTGTCACCGCTATGGATGCGGGCACCGAGGGCCCTGGCGTGGGCACCCGTGTCGGGCAGGGCCAGAGGAGCCCAGGCTTCCGTGCTGCCTGGCTGCTCTGGGGGTGAAGTCATGCTGGTTTGAGGCTCTGAGAGCAGTGGCAGGCTGTCCCTGCTGTCACCACTGCCTGCCAGCCCACACTGCTGTAGCCTGCCCAGCAGCTCCAGCCCTGCCTGCCCTTCTACATGCTTCCCATTGCCAGTGCCAGCCTTGGCACCTTGCTTTGTCGTGTGTGTGGCACCCTGCTTTGTCATCTGTGTGTCCTGTGAGCTGCAGAAGATGATGATCTCTGGCCTGATGCAGAAGTGGTCCTTCCCTGGACTTCATTCACAAGACTGCAGAACCAGGGAGGCTTCAAGAAGGAGATTTTGCCTTTGGGTTCCTACTATTACAGCAGATCCTTTCGGCCTGTTGGCTACTTCTGTGGGTTCCAGCAAAGTTTATTTAAAAAAAACCCACAAAAACCTATTGCATGCTCCATTCACTATGCAGCAATCAATACCTCTGCCAGGTTAATTTTAAGGGTCCAAAATGGAAAAACAAATTGAAACCACTGAATTAATTCTTAAGCATGCATGTAATCCCTAAGAAAATAGGGATGCCTTTCTTTTTGTTCTGCAGTATATAAAAATTAGACTCTCTCCTGGTGCTGTTTATCTTTAATAAAAGCCTGTCTTGTTCCTAAAAATTTGGGATTGTCAGGTTAACATGGCAGGATGCACTCTTTCCTCTGACTGTACATTTAAATACAATCGACCCATTTGATAAATAACTGGTACAAAGGTTTTGTTATATTAAAAACGGCCAAGTATGACTCCTGATCGAATATCAAGACTGTAATTGAATCTCAGGGGTTCTGGTGCTGTTCATAAAGCATTTGAGTTGTTTTGTGCTTCGTGACGTCAGGCAAAGCTTGATTGAATTATGTTCTTGTATTGTGGGAGCACCTGCCAGTGCCAGTAGACTGAAGGGTCTGTCAGCATTTCCATTACAAACCTTTCTGATAAGTTTGTGACTTGGTTCTGAGTGTTTCAGCCGGGCTGAAGGCTGACATAGAGACTTTGAGGCCTGAAAGCAAGTTGTTCTGCAAGAACAATCCACCCAAATGAGCTCTCCAAGCCCTGGTGCCATGTACAGTGCTCCTCCTGGGACTCCTCCCTTGCCCGGCTCGCTGTGAAGACCCCAGCCCGTTCCCTGGGCACAGTTCCTGTTTGAAATGACCGTGAGATCTGGCAGAGGAGAGGCTGAAACCTCCGTGTCTAATGAAACTGCACAAAAGAGGGTTTCTTCAGTATTTTGGAAACAAAGACGTGCAGGGCTGGGGCTGTGGCAGGCTGGCTGGGTGAGTGCTGTAGCACAGGGCAGTTTGGGTGGACTCATGTGAGAACGTGGTGTGGGAGCACCTGGAGCACAGTCCACCTCTGCCAGCAGTTCTGGGTAGCACAGGCTTCCTTGTTTTGGAAGGGATTGCCATTCAAGGAAGAAGTGACATCAATGGAGCTTGTTTGTAGGGCTAAAATACAGAAATAACCTATTATTTCTAGCTCTTTTGTAGATCTGCATTCTTAATTACAGAGGCTGCACGTAGCAGCTGATCCTGAAATGCAGCGTGTTTAGTGCTGTGCTGCTCGAGGTGAGTTGCATCAGGAATAAATGCTCCTTATCCTGAGATGACTGCTGTCCATTAGGCCTTGTAACTGTTTAAATGCTGCAGATATTTTGAGAGAAGGGCAGGGATAAGACTGCTGCGCTCGTGATAAGGCAGATTCACCATCAGACCTCCTAAAAGGAAAGAAAGTAGCATAATAGCTTGATTAAGTCCTGCAGCCATGAGGCCGTTGCAGCAGGCCCTGGGATGCTTCTTCAGTAGTATCTGAGTGTTTGTGGCAGAGGGTTGAAGGAGAAATGGAAGCAAAGATTTGGAAAATACTTTTTCCTGATGCTATAACATAAATAAATTGCATGTCCTGGGATTCCTGATGTGACCTGCAGGGCAGCTTTCATTTTTCTCCTGTACCATTGCTGCAGCTTTTCTAGTCAGACCTTCCAAACTGATCTTCCCATGCTGGGACTAACTAGCATGAGCTCCTAGTTACTGTCTGTTGCCAGAGCACTTGGTTTTGGTTTGCCTTAAACTCATTTTGTTCGGGACCACTTGTGTTCTTTGTGCTAATCTGGGCTTCTAAGTCAACTTTATTCAACAATATTTTTTCCTTTACGGTCCTTTGGGAAAAATGATGTGTTAAGTCCTGATTAGAGTCTAGATAATACTTTATTCTGCAGGATCAGAGTTGTTAGCAAATGCGTTGCTTAACTTTTGTTTTCTGTGTCTAATCACTTTGTTGATTTTATACTCTTTGGAAAGATTTACTTACTTAGGAAATACTGTGTCTTGTATAAACAGAGGAAAATTCACGTTCCTAAAATTAGATATTTTGTAAACACCACAAATTAGAGCATTTAATTTATGAACTAGCTTATTAACTAATGGACATTGTCTTTTTCCCCTCTCCTAATTTTCTCATCTATATTCCGTTTTTATTTTTTTCCTTTTATCTCTGTTGTTTAAAACTGAAGTTAATTTGCCCTGGTGGCACCGTAGTGGTGAGAGTGCTTCAGGTTCATGCTCATGTCAAGATTTGATTAAGTGGTTTGGTCAGTGTGAAATACTGATGCTTCTTCACATCTCCCTGCCTGTGGCTGAAGGGTACAACAGATACTGAAAATGTGTTGATATCCAATTAGGAAGTTAACAAGGCAGAGTTACCAGTTCTCAAAGTGAGCACGCAGCTCAGGACAGCTTTCAGCAGCTCCCAGGCTCTTTTGGGGTGCCTGGTTCCAGAGATGTCCCCTTTCCCAGGGAGTATTCCTTCCCTGGCTGGGGCAAAAATCCTTAGCTGTGAAAGTATTGGCAGTAAACTGTCATTTTCTTTTTAACCACAAACCTAATTTAGTTGAAGTACAAGAGCTCTGTCATATTCAAAAAAATATGTACCAACCCACGCTTTACTTTTGTGTCTCCTGAGCATTCAGTTGAATCCAGGGTGTTTCAGCAGTGTTGGATCAGCAGCACGGTCACTTCTTACCTTTTCGTGGGTCCCAGCTTCTCCAGATGTTTGTCATCTCACTTCCTCTATTTCTCCCCCTTTTCTGACTTGTTTTTATTCTCTCCTCGGACGTGTGAATGCGAGCTCTGTAGGACAGGAATAACACTGCAGTTCATTAAACCTTCATTATCTGAGCACTGTAGGGCAGGACTTAGTCTTTTTGCCATGCAGATCTGGGTTAGAGAGCTCTGTGTGGTGTGGGGCAGTGGAGAAACACCTTCCAACAATGAGGATTCCCCTCTGGCCAGAAAATAAACCTCTGCTGGGCCACAGGGCTGGCTGGATCTCACCAGTACAGTAACTCAAGCCCTTCATTCAAAATTTATTCCAGTGTTTCCTTGTTTAGGGTGAAGTAAAGGTTTTCTAAAATCTGGAAGTGAAGGAATGGGAATGGAGGAAGGAACTGAAAACACTGTAATCCAAAACTTGACCAGAAGACAGATACAGTGATTATTTTTTGCATTTCTGTGTACACTTCTGGAGTATCACTGCCTGTGAATGCCCAAGTGTTTTATGTGGCCATAGGATCCCTAGGATCTGGCCACAAGAAGGAGATGAGATTTATTATACTAAAAGCATGATACTCTAAAGTTTAAAAAAAATGTGTATCTGTTTTCTATCACATTCTTACGTGTAAAAAAAAAAAAAAAAAAAAGAATCTTCTGGCTCTATTGGGTAAAATTGTGATGTGTTTGTAAACAGGGCAGTGCCTGATGGAGAATTGTTATTTTCTTAATCCGAAATAGAAAGAGCTTAAATAGAAAGTGCAGGATTATGAAAGAAGCAGCTTTATTCTTTTTAATATAAAGTTCTTCCCTCTTATTCAGCTCAGTCCTATCCCTACTGCTGGAAAAAATGAACTTCTGGTGGCCTCTGCAGGGGTGGGGTGAAACCCCTGGCAGTGCCCAGCCCTTTGCAGTGGGGTCACAAGCACTGTGCCTCTCTGGAGTCACTTTGCCATTTTGGTAATATTTGTACAATCATATTTTTCTACTTAAGCCTCTTCCCTGTCCGTTGCTGTCTAAAAGACCTAGTTCAACAGGAAATTAGAGCAAAAATGAGAATGGATAATCTGTGGAACGTTTTCAGATTTGGCTGTCGTGTTTATCAGAAGTCAGTTTGAAAAAACAACAATGCTGAATAAATAGAGAAGTGAATTAAAAAGAAAAATAAATAAAAATCACAGACCTAATAGTAAAAAATATATGTGAGCAAGAGCACTCTTGGTGGGCTCTCCTCTGTGCTGATGGGAGGGTTCCTGAGGGCAGTGGGGAGAGGGCAGGACAGGCTGCTCGTGCCCTCACAGATGGCACCCATCTTGGTGCTGTGTCTCTTGTCACACACTGGCATCTTAATCAGACAGAACCATGGGGGTGCTGCTGGTGTGGTGGAGAGGGCTGGTGTCTGCACAGAGACAGGGAGGCTTGCCCACTGGAAGAGAAGGGTCTAAGAGGGCTTTTTCAGGGTGCCCAGCTCATCTCACTGATTGTGAAGGCAGCTCGGTGACAAGATGCCTGCTTTTTACATGGCTACAGTTAAATGAGATGAGTCCCATCTTAAAGGTCTACCCAAATCTGTATTTTTTTCTTTATTTTTTTGCAACACAAAAGCCTTCATTCCTACATCTCTGAAGAATCAAGAGCCCCCATCGTATAGACTGGAAAAGTGTTTTCTCACTGCAGTGTTTTATATTGTTATTTATGTATTTATTACGTTTATTAAAGACTGCCACTGTGTTTGGCATTGTGCTTTTGAGAGAGTTAATTGGTTCCAGTTGCAGAGTTAATTGATTTCAGTTGGCTCCCAAGGAGGAGATGTGAAATGGAGTTTTTTTCTGAGGGTGCCACTTCCCAGGAGCTGGAAACACCTCCTCTCCCTTCCCACGAGGCACAGGTCTCCGTTGTGCCTTAAGAGGGGACATTGTCTCTGCGTGTCCATTTCATCTCATTCTCACCAGTGCATCCCAGCAAATGCCTCCTTCCCAGTGGCAGGGTGTCTGTGCAGGCATGAGCACACGTCTCCATTATTAGCATCTTTTGATTTTATTCCAACTCGGTGACTAATAGCAACAGATTCCAAATAGTTATTCTGAGACTTTTGACTCAGTCCAAATTTTGCCTTAAAATGGGTTTGCTTACATACAAGAGCTATTTTGCTCTCCTGCATTCATTATAGCATTTTCAAATTATTTTCAACTTGAAAAGGGTTTTGCTCTCTTCTAATTTAATCAGACTTTCCTGAGAGGACTTCAAGGAAGAACATCTCATTTACTGAGCGGGGAAACTGGAAAAGTTCCTGATAGAGAATCATAAAAAATTCTGGCTGTTTTCTGTCTAATCCTGTCTTTCTGAACTGTGCTCAGTTTTTCTGGTGGGTATTCACACTTGTGTCTGGCTCACTCAGAAGTACTGCAAATATCGCACTTCTCTTTCTCATTAGAGGCAGCTAATTAATAAATATGAGAAAGTTAACTGATGGGAAAATGTTATCTGTGCACTGCAACTTGGTAACCTTGACTTTCTTTTGAGTAATAAAAAAATACCAGAGAACACGCAGAAGGATGTGTGGTGGTGGATTTATATAATCTATCAGATCCACAACTGGAATAAATCAGCATAACTCTACGAACACCCACTGAGTTGGGCCATTTGATGCTATCTGAGAATCTTGTGTTCTGCTGGGAAATGAATAGGATAAAGCCTGAAATACCTTTATTTTAGTGAGGGCAGTGAGGAGAACCCTTGCCTTCTGGGAAGAAGACATGCTGCAACTCCATAGGTACTTGTGAAGGTACTGGCCTTCTACCCTTCCTTCTTCTCTTTCATTGTGAAGTTAAAGTACATGTTTCCTGGTGGCTTGTTTGGCTGAAGCCTCCTTCAAGCACACATTCAATAATTTGTCTTACTTGTCTCCTCATCGTGCTCATGGTTAGGTTACATTCACCTCTAGTAAGGATTCAGTGATAGAGGAAGAATGAATATGGATGAATCAATGACACAAGTGCTGTAAGTGATTTTTAGAGCTTCTCGTATTCAATTTGACTGTCTCAGATGGAAGACTGTCAAGATCAGCCCCATGTTTTGAATCAAGTGCACTTTATGTGCACTTCCCTCCTGAGTTGGAACCTGGTCTTTTGGATATTGAAAGCAATGGGAATTTTCCTGCCGACTTCCCTGTCAGAAGGTTTGGGCTCTTTGTCTGCCCAAATTCTGCAGATTTACACATTTCATTGCCCTACATACTCATGCTAATGAGGGAGATAGGTACAGGCATGGGAAGGCGTGATACAAATAGGTGGGCTTGGAAAAGGAAGGCTCTGTTTGTTTATTCATTCTTCTAGGCTTGCCCAGAGAATCATTTTCTCATATTCTCTGCTTGAGGTTTTGCTGGGAGAAGGTATTTGCAGGGATTGGAACAGCCTGTTGGAAAGGTGTTTCCTTCCAGCCTTCTGAAGTGATTTAAAAATTATTTTTCTCTACCAGCTTCACATTGATTTGTAGTGAAAACTTCCCTTTAAAAATTCCCTGTCATCCTTGTAACTAGTGTATGCTTTGTATTTCCTTGTCCTACTGTTTGGGTTATAAACATATTTAAAAAAATATATTCACACACACAACATTATCATGATTCGGCTTAAGCATCTGTGGTTATAAGTGCACTTCATTTCACCTAATTAAGTTATTTAGTCATTTACACATTAGCAATGTACTACATATTCCACTTTTACAGGAACTTATTTTAATTATACCCACAGTTCTGTTCTGCTCCATTATAGCCATAGATCAAGCTGAATAATAACCATTCTAAAAGCCATATGCTAAAAGAGATTATAGGTCATTAAGGCCAAATTAAGGTAACATTTCTGATGGTCACAAACAGAAGTCTAACCAACAATTATCTTCTTTCAGGTCTGTAGAGACAGTCCTCTGAGCTTTTAAGATGACAACCAAAGGACAATCTCTGATTCCTAATTGTTGGCATTGGTTTCAGAGGTTGTGATTTCTGAAATTAATAAGGTTTGCTAAGACATAACGATATGTGTTTGTTTTTCACTCTCCAGTGCTGGTGTTTGCCAGAGGGCCCCAGTGTAAACTTGGTCTTCCAAACATCCAGCTCTGGCAGAGTACCTGCTCCAGGGAAGCATCCATTCCTCAGCTTCCTGGAGTTGCACTGACCATCAGAGCTTATGGGCATCAGGGTTGGGTGCTACAGCTTTGGCTCAGCTCTCTGCTGCTGAACAGAGTTGGATCCAGTTGTCTCAAGATTAATTTTGGCTCGGAGCTTGCACCTAAGAAGCTTAGCAGTAATTCCCTCATGAGTGAGCCTCTGTGGTATTTTCCTCAGGAAAGAGCTGATCTATAGACAAAGTTCCTGCTGGAGGAGACCTGGGTGTCATGTCTTTGGTATGTGCTGCTGAGCAAATAAGAACCTTCAACTAGTCTCTAGCATTTAAAGTATCATGGTTTTTCTTGTCCAAACACATTCACAAAAAATAAAGCCTCGTTAGCAAATGTCATGTTATGAACAGAATTATTTTCCCCATCAAACGGAAAAAATATTCCCATTGCACTCAAGAATTCAGAAAAATCTGGAGGAAGTGGCTTAAACTGGCCAGTGCTCCTTGCCTCCACGGCCAGCAGCCTGGGAGGGTGAGGAGGGCAGTGTGAAGGCTCCTGGGTGAGCTCAGGCAGGAACATCACAGTGACCCCTCCTTGCCTTGAAGTCTTCTAGGCTGTGGGCAAGGGCAGAGCCCTTCCTGGAGTGCTGCAGGTTGGCCTGTCTTAGCCAGGAGAAGGGGTTTATTTTCTTTAGAAAGAAATGCAAATGTTAACCTCTGGAGATTTCTTGGTTTAGACATAACACTTTGCAACAAAGTAAGCTGGAAGCCATTCCTAGTCTATGGATCCTTAGTTTCCCATTTTTTCTTTAAGAAAAATATTTACAATGTCTGTACTGGATAAAAACAACAGTTCTTAAAATAAATAAATAAATATGGAACCAAACAAGAGTGGTCGTACTTGCAACATTTAGTTGGGGTTTGGTTCAAACCAAGCTCTAGTAGGAAAACAAAATGAATTGCCCAGTTTTTTCTGCCCAGTGCCATGCTGGTGAGTGCTGTAATGGCTGGTGTGGCCCTTGGTGTGCCAGAGTAAATCCCATGAGCTGTGAGATACTGTAGGACAAGATCCCATGAACCAGCTGGGATTCCTGTTGTATGTCACAAGTAACAGAACAAAAAAAACCCCAATCTCTTATCTAATGGATTTGTTAAAAACAGGTAATCCCACATTCCTGAGCAGCTTCTCTCCATCCACAGATAGCTGGCTGGCCACGCAGTTAATCATTCCCATGTCTGTGTCTTCAGTTGCCAGCTGTGGGACTGCATAAGGAAAGACCTGTCCTGCAAAGTATTCCCTGCTTGTTTATAGACATGGGGATGTAGAGCAATGTTGTTTATTAGAGTATTGGAGAAGGAAGTAGGGGTTGGAAGGGAGGTTTTAGATTAGCAGGTCCAGGTGCCTGGTATTGCTTAGATTGTCATGCTCTGCCTTCAAATTGTTAAGGTTTTTTGATCCAAAAACCATCTTACAAGAGTGTTCCAGCATCTCAGTCCTGATGGCCAGAAGTCTTATTGTAATGTTTTGACAAAATTTAAATATGGCCGGTTTATATTCACTTGTTCTTGTTCCAGCACTTAAATAGCATGTTTCCCTTCTCCATCTGTCCCCCTCCCCCAACGTGTGGCATGTCTCTACAGGAACGTGCCTTTTTTGATAGGAAGTCAACCAGACATTTGTGTCTCCCAGATGCATGCAAGCACGTGCCCCAGTTGGGTTTGCTCTGTCCTCTTTCCCAGGAGGGAGTGGAATGCCCTGGTAGCAGGTGCCATCTCAGCAGAAGGGAGGCCTGTCCCATCATTGCTTGCAGCTGAAGCCTCCTCATGATGTCTTCTGAGCTACCGGTGGGGGTGGAGACCCTGCAGGTGTTGGGTGGGCTGCCTAAGTGGGCTCATTTAAGTGGAGCTACCAAGGAGCTGCAGGAGCTCATTAGGGCAGGGGTGTGGATGGGGGTGGAGGTGGCTGGTTGTGTCTGTAGGGGTTCTGTGTGGGCCCAGATGGTGGGAGTCCTGCTTCTTCCCTAAGGTAAGGAGTGGGGAGTAGGAAACTTCCCCTGGGAATGCTTTGAAAGGGACTATATGGGGGTTGGTGTACCTTGCCTTTCCTGCTCTTACCTGGTGGACTTTTCCTTGAGAAGTCTGTGTTTTTATGTTGTTTTTTCCTTGGGAAATTTTCCCTTGGAGCTGCTGAATTGGATATTTGTGCTTTATTTTAGACTGCAGTAAGTGGCAGTTCAGAGTTTGTGTATGCGAGCATGTCTGTGTAGCAGGTTTTTGCCAGTTGTTTGTAAAATCTTCCTTAACTAAGGGAACCTGCCTGCCTTAGCCATGGATTGATGGGGTTTTGAGAGAGCTTTATTAGCAGGTGTAGAATCTGTTTTGTTGTTGTCTTCTGTGATTCTCTTAGGGCTGAAATACTTACATCCCATCTCCTGGGATAGGATAGTCTGAAACAAAAATACCAGCCCAAAGCACAGACCCACTGTCTAGTTGGACTTGATGGTAGGGGGGCTTTTCTGTTTGAGTTGAGGATCCTGGTGCACCTCATCTCTGCTCTTGGCTCTCTAGGATGTGGAGGTAGATCCTTGCAGTGTGTCACCCACCGTGGTGGAGGTTAAAGTGATAAGGAAGCTTGCTTGGATATCAGTGAGGAGATAACTACCTTAAGTGTATGTGAGTTGGGTTTTTCCCTCCCAATATTTATAGTTTTATTATAACTTCTGTGCTCTCCCAGTTTTGCAGAGCAGTGTAGCCCTCTTGCTTGCCATGGGGCTGAGAGCAAACACTTCCATTGTGACTTCCCCTTGCTTCTAATGAGCTCCTGGGTGCTAAGCATAGTTTGTGTTTCTGCAGTTCTGTGTGAGTCAGAGCACACAGCTTCTCTGCTGGTAAACCTCCTCTGTTGGACAGAGCTCAAACCATAACTTAGATGTAATTTTCTGAAACTCTGGTCCCAACCCCTAAGGGTTTCTGTGCAAGGAAGGGTCCTGCTAGCAGAAGGGCTCCCACCTGGTAGCCATGTGCTGAATTCCCCCCGTGTGCAATGGCATGAACTGGGTGGAACTCCCCTGAGTTTGGTGGGTTCATGCCTGACCTGTGCAACTGAAAAACTTCCTTGCTCTTCATCACAGAACCTGCTAAGCAGTGCCAGGGAATCCAAGTGCACACAATGTGCAAAGTCAAACTATATTTAAAGTGCCTTATTCACAGAGGAACATCTCTAACCTTTCAATATGTGAATGTCAACCTAGTTCTGGAGCTCCACCAGGTTTTGACATGAGAAGGCATTTGCAGTCACTCACATGCTTGCATTGGTGAAGTGCAATAACTTGCTTGTGTTTATTTAAATAGTGCAAACTTTGAACATTCTCACCTTTTTATTTAAGAGGAAAGAGACTACAAAGATGACATCATGGGAGCATCATGCATAGACAGTTCCATTTGGAAGGGACAAGGATTTTTAAGGTGCTCCCTGCTTCTTTGTCTCTCCTTTTTGGAACTGAATTGTGAGATCCCTGGGATGAAGACCACATTTTCTTCCTTAAACTGAAATGTCTGTATCAGTGTTTACAACAGCAGTTCTAGCTTTCCTTGCTGTAGAATTAATCATCCAAGTGAGGGATCTGAATTCCACATTCTGTTATGGGGGAGTTGGAGGAAGACATTCAGTTCTGGAAACCTGGCTATTGATTGAGCTGTTCAAAAATAAAGGTGTGGAAAACTGGCTTTAAATCTGCCACTTGAAATAACGAGGGGTTTTGGTCACTGGGACAAGCATAAAAATTGGTATTGAGTGGTGTACATTTTAATTTGAAATTTTGGGAAGACTCCATGGCAACTGTAAATATGAAAGGAGGAGGGTCTTTCATGAATCCTTTGGTCTTTAGATTGTCAGGCTTTGTTTCCTCGCTTATTCGTTTTGGGTTTTTTTTGGGAAAAGAGGCTGTTGGAGTGCCAATTTCTGTGCAGTGGTCCTTCTTCAGCATGTGACTTGTTTTGAAACAAATTTTGTTCTGAGGCAGTCTGTAAAACTTCATAAACACCTTTGCACTCTTTAATGATCATGTGGAATGTCCATTGTGCTGGGAATGGCTTTGTGAAGGGAAATATTAAAAGGAGGGAATCGTAGTAAATTCTAAATGTGACAGTAATTAATGGTGAAAATGGTAAGAAGAGGGAAGACAGCTACATGAATGTATTTTCTGTACTGGATCAAAAATAACTAAAGGGATATGAAAATAATGTGAAGAGCAACAGAGCTAAATCTGGTGGTTATTAGAGATGTTGCTTTTACTTCAGCCCTTGTAGCACAGTTATTGATGTTTATTGGATGCATGAACGCAAGGAGCAACTTGGAGCAACTTTACCAGTTTGCTTGTCACACAAGTTGATATCTAGAGGGAAATATCACTGATGGAAAACCAGAGAGACTAAATAGATATATTTGGTCTCACAGGCAGTCCATTAATTTGCTCAAATTAAATATTATCTTTAAATATTGAAAGGTTAAATGTACACTGATAATGGATTTAGACAGCCATTAAGTCATAATTGCTCTCTAATGTAGTTAGCAAAAGACATTATTTGATATAACTTATTGAAAAGGGACTAAAAGCACCAGGATTTTTTTTTCCACTTGCCCTTTTTCATATAAATGTACAAGATTAAATTCCATTTTCATTTCACACTGTGGGACCTACAAAAGCCTGGGAGCTCTGGTGGCTGTAGGTGAGGGGCAGGAGGTGGGCTGTACCCTGGGCTGGGCTCTGCCTTGTTGGGGGCTTCTGTTGAGTCCTCTGTGGATGTGGAAGGTGTGATGCCAGGTGGAAGGAAAACTCCCTGCCTTTTATAAATGAGATCTGAACCCCACAAAAGGGGGAAAAAAATGTGTTGCTACTGTGGTCAGGAGAGCAGTGTGAAGGTCAGTGAGCTCTGGCAGTGCCCTTCATCAGGAGCAGTGTCCTGGGTTTGTGTGGCCACGCTGGGGGCTCTCCTTGGAGCTGGGAAATATGAGCCAGGGCTGAAGGAACAAAGTCCGGGTTACAGGTGTGTTATGGTCACCAAGGCTTTATTTTGGTTGAACTTAAAAATATTTTTAAGCTTTCATAATATTTATCTGCAAATGTCTGTTGATGCAGCTCTCAGGGCTGAGCTCCTTCTGCAGGCCAGGATCACTGACCCCTTCAATTTATTTTAAGGCCACTAGTGTTGCAAGTCCCTTTCTATTAAGGTTTTCCAGAGGCCCACAGAGGTTAGATCATTAGTGGGTGTAAGTCATTGTGGGCACACTGAAACCCCCAGACCCAGGAGAGCCTCGGGGAGGTGGCTGGAAAAGTGATTGTTCTCCACTGGGGTGGCAGATGGGCTGCAGGAGCTTCTTTGGGGGATTGGTTTGGGGTAAGTCAGCTGGGGCAATGAGAGAGAGGGTTCAGGTGTGGGGCTTGACCTTTCTGGTTTGATTATTTAATTAATTTGTTTCTCAAAGCTGAGAAATCACCTTTGCAGCTTAGGTCACCTTGCACATGACCTGTTGGTGTTCCTTCTGGGCAGTGGCAATCCACAGATGAAGGGCTCAGGGTACAGGTGGGAATTTCCAGAGCTGATCTGGTTTGATTCAGAGCAGAATTTCAGCCTGTGAATTCTGTGTTCAGAGATCTTGCTTTTATGTCAAGAAGAAAAAGATAAATATCAATATTTTCTTGGATAAATATCAATATTTTCTTTTGTTTAAAGCCTGGAAGGGACTTAATCATAAGTAGATGTTATCCTGTAAATGGGATGTTTTTCTTCTTTGGCAATATTTATTCAGATAATATCAAATAGAAGACATGTAAAATGAAGGAAAATGCTGTTCTCATCTATTACAGTATTAGAAGTCAAAAAAATCTCTAGAACATTGTACTGCTTATTTTTGCCTTTTTTTATGCAATTCATGTCATGTAGGTAATGAATCTATGAATTTTTCCTCATTTTCTTGTTCTGAATATTAAGACATTAAAAAACCCTATGAAATCGCTGCAGAATGATTCACAGTGAAAAACTAAGACCTAAATTAATTACAAATCACAAGAAGATGGCTTTGCAAGAGAGAGGTTTTATTTCTATCTTTTTTTTTTAATTTTTTGCTCTCATTTTTCCCCTCTCCACATCGTGGTGTAGGTGAAGCTGTGATGGGGACACTGTGGCCCTGCCTCCTGTGGCTGGTCGCAGCAATAAGTGCCTGGTGACACACTGACCAGGGAGGACATTTTTAGGGAGTTAGGGGATGCCTATAATAAGAAACTTAATTGAGTTGTCAGTCTTTTGCTCTGGGAGCTAAATCATAGATTTGAAGCCCTGAGAAGTGCCTTGATTAGATACCTTTGAACATATCTTGCACTCTGGCATGTGCAGGGAAATAGTTGACATTTCTTACAAATGAAATGACTGAGGCATCTTCATCTTAATGAATCAGATACCTCCTTAAAAATACGTTCTGCGTTTTTGAGGTCCTGATGCTTTATCCTTGGGCCAGGTTTCATTTTGGGCTCAGTTTTTTAGAATGTAGCCTTTGGCTCAGTGTGCTTTTTTTTTTTTTAAAGGAGAGAGCTGTTTTTGATAGATTTTTGTCAACCACAAATTTGTGAAGAGAGCAAGACCACAGTGGGATAACAGACTGCATGAGTAGGGCCTTTTTGTTCTGCTGCTTCCCCAGAGCATTTAAACGAAGTACTAGAAGTATGGGGGAAAAGTCCATATGCAGGAGGCTTAGAAAAGTGCCTAGCCTTTGGTGTCTCTTGGTTAAGCTAGTGTCACCTTGCATGGACCTTGAGCCAGAAAACCTGTGTGGTAGCACCAAGAATGTGAGAAGTGACTTGGTTTGCTTACCCTCTGGGCTCTGTCCAGGAAGGTGTAGGAGATTACCTCTTCCTTTGGATATAAAGCTCTTTTGTTGAAACAGAAGAATACATGAAACTCATTTTGAAAACCAATTAACAATATGTATGGGGAGTTCTCCCCTGTGCATTGGTTCTTGCCACGTTTAATGGCTTTACCATACTGATGGTGGGCTATTTTTGTTATTTAAAGCTGGCTTAATTAGGAAAGGAAGGGAAGTAAACTGGCCTCTGTGTAAAATGGAAAAAACAGCAAACCCCAAACACTGCAAAACCAATACACCTCCAAAAAGGTTAGGATTCTAGAGAGAGCACTAGCCCCTGAGGGCTAGCCTGTCCCTTGCTCTGGGGCACTGCTTCTTCAGCTTTTCCTGCACCTTTTATCCCATAAGGTGCATTCCTGAAGGGAGATTTCCCACCACACAGGGAGAGAGCAGATCTGAAGCTGTGGCAGTGCCTGTCCTCTGCTCCCACCCAACTCTGCTCCCGTCGCTCGGGGCTGGCTGGTCTCACCGGCCAACCCTGCTCATCCGGAGGGCAGTGGAGATCAGAAGTGGGACAAGGAGCAAATAGCAAATCCTTTTCTTCCTCAACAAAAAAGTGTTGACAAATGCAATTTTGTCTTCATTACACTTTTCTTTAAAAGTTTTGGAGAAAAGGCAAACTGGGAAGCAAAATATTGTTTTCCGTCTTTGTCCAAGACAAGTCGTCTCGTTTGCTACCTTTTGTAATTGTTTGCTTTCCTCTGACTCTTTTTCAGACAGAATTTCCCAGGAATCAAAGCTGGTTCATTTTTAGAGTATGCTGAGGGAAAAATTGCTGAGAAGATAACTGCTCTGATTAAAGAGAGTTGATACTGTTAAAAAGCAAGGTTTTAACAAGTTGGATCCAAGCAAAATCTGGGTTTTATTTATTTGAAAAATCGTGACACTGAGGTGGTCTACTCCTGAACTGTAACCTTATTGTGACTGAGCAAGCCCAAAACAAAGAGGAGGATCCTTCCCCAGGAGCTTAAAATTGTAGTATGAAACAAGGGAGAACAGATGGATAGCCAGATTGGGGAGCAGGAGAAAACAAAGAGCTGGTATTGTTCGGCATAAATAGCTGTGGTCGGCTCTTCCCGGCAGCTGAACCAAGGGGAGGGCTGGTGAATAATGGATGGCTGATGGGATGGGGAGACCACGAGAAGGATGCAAAGGGGGAGTGCAGTCAAGAGGGGGTTTGGGTACTTCTGAGTTGTGAGAGGGTAAAGGTGGAGGTAGAGAGGAGAGAAAACGAAGTTTAGCATCAGAGCAGAGGAGGAGGTGGCGAGGCAGGCAATGAGGAGACAGCGTGGACTGGGACGCTGGAGAAAAACAGTGATGGGCTTAGGAGAGAGAACTGAGAAGAACCTTCTGTTCTGAAGAGAGGATGAAGGAGAAGGCTGTAGGAGGGAGAGGGGAAGAACAGGGAGGATGTCATGTTTTATTTGATAAGTTATTCTTTGGAAGGAATTGGCAAAGCACTATGCTGAGGGAGAGCTAGAGCCAGGAGAATGAACAGGATTGAAGATGAGGAAAAGGCAGAGAAAAGGCAGCTGGGGTTGTGGGTGTGTGGTTCTATGAAGTTGGAGTAGCAGAGCTGTTCAGGAGGAAGGGCACAGAATTTCAGAAGCAGAGCAGAGGTCTGTGGTGAAGGACATCTACCTGGGATTTCCACCCAGCCCACTCACATTACAGGAGGAGGGGTGAAGCAAGTGATTGCTGGTACTGCTGGCCTGGGCAGAATCAGCAGGAGCTCCTTTGTAATAGGAGAGAGGGACAAAGAGCTCAAAGGTGGAGAAGACCTGTGGTGAGAACCATCAGCCATATCTACAGGGAAAAAGGAAAGAATGGATAGAAAGAAGAGGACCGAGAACGGGTCAGTCATCCCCTGTGGGACTGAAAATAATGGAAAAAGGGTGTGGAAGGAAACCAGAGGATGGCAGAGAGGTGGGAGAGGTAATATGTCTGCTCTGAAGTTGTGGTCTGACTGTTTTGGAGACTGAATTGTGAAAGATGGCACCTTAGTTTATGTGGAAAGGGATTGAACAGGGAAGTTGGTGAACAGAAACTCTAATAACTCTCTGATACATGGGAGTGAGTAGGCATTGCTCATCAAATACCTATTTATTGCTTGGTCAAATTGGAGCCAAAGGGCAAAGGCCTGACTTCATGGAATGTATTGGTAAGAAAAAAACACCCATGAAGTCCCCAAAAGAGAGAGTAGAAATGCAGAGAAGGGAAGAAGAAAAATAGGAAAAGGAAAAAAAGTCAGGTGAAGAGATGTGGAGACTCGGTGATCTTCAAAGTCCCTTCCAACCCAAACCATCATATGATTCTATGAAATAACAAGGCAGAGTATTTATGCAATACTGTTGAAATAGTAAGAGCAAGGAGGGGTTAATAATAGTAGATTTGGAAGGGGCAAACATGGGAGAGGAAAAATGTACCATCTGGATTGCAGAGTGTTGGATAGTGATTTTTTTTTTAGGTGTTTGGCATAGCTGGGAGCAGTACGGTATGGAAAGGCTGTGAACCATTGAGATGTTTCTGTACCTGTCTGAAGAGCACCCTCTCCCTGGGTAACAGTGCCTTTGGAAGCACAGTGCAGCACCCTGGGATGGGGCCTTTTGCAGAGACCCTTGTGGCAGGAATGGTGGGAGTGCTGCGAGTTCAGAGGGCTGGTGTTCAGACAGCAGAACTGCAGCAGTCGGTACCTCATTCTTGGAATATAGCTCTTCCTCTGGGTTTCAAGGGGATGGCTTTGGAAAAGGATGAGTGCCTCTCCCTTGGTGAGTTCACTTCATGCTCAGCTGGTGTAAAGCTGGTTGTTCTCTGGAGCCAGAGTAGCTGGACACGGGCTGGTGTCAATCCGGGCCTCATCCGGCAGGGACCTGCTCGCCATGAAGGTGCCACACGTGGCATTCCAAACAGGAGCCACAAAGGAGATGATAGCCATGAAGTGTAGTGCTCTGTGTTAGGTGTGCTGTGATTGCCTCTCTCGCTGCTGTATGCCATTCATTTCAGATTTAAATATCTAATGGCTCTCATCAAACAACATTTAAACTTTCTATGAAATCCTGCAAATGCTCCTTTCGATCATGTTCTAAGTAACAATGGGTGAAATGAGCTTGAATGGGAGGGCTGTGTTTCAGGCTCGGGGGTTCTGCAGCTGCTGGTGATGACAGTGGAGCACTTAAATGGAGCTGCAGCCTGGCATTCAGCAGCACTCTGCCCACTAAACCACGTATCCAAACACTACAAATGGTCCAGCACATTTCCTTTTCCACACTATTTTCATCTTAGTCACTGGAGTGTTTCTGTAGAAAATAATTTATTTACTGGGAAGCTAACAAGGAATGTTTTGGTCACTGTGAGCACCAGATGTGGTGTTCGGGTTGGAGCATGAACCAACTTAATTCAACAAGGAAGTCTTTATGCAGTGAAAAGGATTTCACGTGACCGTGCTGGTTGCTGCTGGAACAGACCTGTCCTGGCAAGGGAAGCAGGAACGTGCCCAAGATGTCTCAGATGGTGAAATGAAGCCACAAGCTCTGGAGGTCTTGAGTGCCTTAACAGCTATTGATTAGTGTTTGTTTGGAGAGTGCCATGTTTGTGTTAGGAATTTTATAGACTCCTAAGGAGGCATGTTCACTCGCCCAAGGATATTGCAATCTAGTGTGGACAGATGTCACATGGAGGAAAGAAATGAAGCTGTGGGGGTTGGAGGGTAGTGATGTGATAACACAGGGGGAGTTGAAGTGTTGCTGGGAAAAATAGGTTTATTATTAAGAGTCCTATTATGTAGAAGCTGAGTTTTGAGTATAGTTGAAACCCTACTGTGAAGGGTATTTTAGTCAAGAGCAAGCACATCCTTGGCCATAGGTAGTTTCTCTTCCCCCAGCCCCCTTTGCTGTTCAGCTGACTTTTAGGGTTGCTTTCCCCCCCCCCAGAAATTCACACCCACTAAAGCCAGTAGCATAAAACAGGAAAACAAAGGAAAGGGATGCAAGGCAGTACCCTACATAATAATAAGAGAGATTCAGATATCAAGAGCCAGCAACAAGCCAAATGTCCTTGTACTTGTTGTGCCCTGGTGCTCTGGCCAGCCTCGCTCTATTGAGGCAGGAAGGAGGGCCAGGCTGAGGAGCTTGGCAGGGTGTCTGGAGCTGAACTCATGCTGTCTGGCAGGGGCTGGGGTCAGCAGGGATGGAGGCATTGCAAGAAGGTGCTGAGCCAAGGGTGGAAATGCAGTAGCTGTCCCTCCTCTTGCTTTGCAGTGCATAAAGGAGAATTTTTTTAAAAATACATTTTCTTCTTTTTCTACTGCTTATGAAGCATCCAGCCAAATTTTCTTAAACCTGTGACTTCGGCATGATGAGCTGTACAGAAATAACCCATCTCCTCAAACTCTACATTTTCTTTCTTCCAAGAGTTTTCAGGAGGGCTTATACAGTGACATGACAACTTGAGACACCTTTAGCTCATTGCAGTGAACTGTAATGGAAATGTAATCCAAATCAGTGAAAAGGAGTTGGTGTGTGTTTCAACTTTAAAGGTGGATGTAAAAGCAATTGGTAGCTTAACTGCTCTTAAAACTATTAAGTGGGGTCTTTGGAGCCATTTATAGTCTTGGTCTTTTGCCACCACCTTTGGCAAATAGGGGTGACTGTTCCCCATGTTTCTAGAAGGAAGTGGTCAGTGGGAAGCTGACCCAAGCAGTCCTGAAGCTGTGGGGGCCTGGGTGGGTGCTGGGGTGAGGGGGTCCCTCTGGCAGCTGAGAGGCAGGTCCTCCTGCTGGGCATGGGCTTGCCTTGCCTTTTCCTTTACTTTCTGCCCCCTCCTTCTTGACTTTGATTGATGGAAATACTCACTGGGAGTTGTTTCTTGACATCCCTTAAAAAAAAACCTGAAAGCATGAAATGTTATGATAGTGTTATGTCTATTTTTGAAAGTAAGGCTGTTAATGTAAAAATGGTGCTGATATGCTGGAGTGAATGATAAAGGCAAGGTTATTAAATCCCTGAAAATTGCTAATTTATTATTTTTCTCACCTAATTTGATTTATGGTGCATGATTATAGTGACACACATCTTCAAAAACAAGTGAATTGCTGAGAAATTATTTGCATATTGCAAAAATTTGGTACTTTGCTTTTAACATTTGCCAAAAAAAAATATAATCCACCCCTCTTGTTCTCTGCTTCCATTTAGAAACCTGAGCTCGAGGAAGATTGTAAGAGTTTTAACTTTTCATAGCTTCCCCATAGAAGCCAAATGTGGCCTTTATGCATAGGAAGGGTTCTTACCTGGATTGGCTATTCATGGAACTCCATGGGAAGCATATTTGGGTTCCCATTTCTGCACGCTGCACATGGGAAGCTCCAGTGCTTTCCTTTATGGAATGGTTTAACTAGAAATGAACTATTGCAAACATGCATTTGAAAGAGCAAGTCCTGGCTGGTGCAGTGGCAGCCCCTGAAGCTACAGAGCTTTTTTTGACCAGTTTTTAGGAGGAAGTGGTGGGAATCATCCTGGTACAGTATGGCTGAGGCCAGGCAGGTGCCTGGCTGTTTGAGAGTACAGTGTGTTCATGCTGTGTAATATATACACACACAAATCATCTCTTACATGCTGAAGGTATATTTGTGTTGGTTGGACGTGCTTTTGGACAGTGTTTGGGGACAAACAGCTGTCTGCCCTTTGCACTTGGCCCTGGGTGTGTTGAATGAACTGAAGATGAGGCAGGAGGAGATACACAGTGTAGTAAGGAATCACCAAATGCTGGATGCTCCAGCAAGGAGCAGATTAAGGCTTGCTGGTTGGGGAGAAGCAAACTTGGCACCTTGTGATGTGAAGGTGAGATGCCATCAAGGCTGAAGGCAGTGCTTCATGCAGGTGGCTCTGCTGTGCATGCAAGGGGAGGAGCATGGTGTGATGGGGTCAGGTGAGGTGACACGACTGTCCCTATCCCGCTGGGCAGGGGAGGTCGGGATTGTGCTCACTGTACCAGGACTCACTCAGGAGCTCCTTGCTGGAGCCAGCTGGTATCCTGCAGAGGGGATCCACAGCCTTGGCACAGCCATCCCTGTGTTGTACTCTGCTTCCTTGGGTTCACATTCTGCTCCTACTCCTACTGGCATTAGCTGCAGGAATGTAAGCCTTGCTGGAGCTGCTCCAGATGTAAGCAGATGTGAATAAGAGCCTGGATTAGTAACGTGGTTTTCTTTTTTCTTTTGTGTGTAGTTTTTTTTTGTTCTTTTTTGTTGTTGTTAACACCCACCTAAGTGCACCTTGCTCTTTGTGTGCAAGAGATAATTTAATCAAAGCGTTCATTTAGGGCTGGTGCCATCCTGCTCAAGTTGTAGGAAAGCTCCCACTAACTGTAAGAGTGCAGGATCACACTCCAGCAGCCAGATTTGTGCAGGCAATTGGTGCCTGGATTTGCAGACAGGGATCTAATGGGATTTTGAGGAGTACAGAGCCATTTAACAGTCACTGGGGAGTCAGGTATTGAGCTGCTTGTGGAAATCTTGCTAAGCACCTGCCTGCAACTTAAATGCCCTTTAGAAGTCTTGCTTTGAAAGTCAAATCCAGAAAAAAACCAAATGAAATCAGTGGCAAAACTGACCTTAGTGTGCAAGCAATAAAGCAGCTGAGGATAGAGGAAACTACGATCACTTGGATTTTTATTCCTATATGAAACAAGCTTGAGACTCGTTAATTTTGCTGAAGTGCCATGGCAACATACATAGCTGTTTTGCCGCTTATGAAAATGTATTTTTGGAACTACTGACTCACACACTTGAATATTTCTGCTGTACTAAGAGAATGTATTTCCTTTTGCTTTCGTGCAGCTATTCAGCATGAAAATAAAAGCAGTTCCCTTCTGGCTTGTGTCACGCTGCAGCTCGGGGCTGGTTTGTGGAGCAGTCACACCTGGGCTGAGCGTGCCTGGTGGGGTGGCTGTGGGAGCTGCTGGCCCAGGCACCCTGCTGCTCTGTGGGCATAGAGCTGTGGTCTTCAAACCCAGTATGGGCTGGAGGGTGGGTAACTGAGGCTGGCAGTGAAGAATGTTCAAGTCTCATGGTTTTTGTCACAGCAAGTGCCTTGTATTTGAGTCCATACAAGTTAGCAGGTTTTCGGGTGCTCTGGAGACTGTAGTGCAGTGGGGTTGATCTCCAGGGTGGACTGCAAATCCCTGGAATGTCACTGCCATAACCTCAGACCAACACAGCAGGGTTGGCAGCATTGCAGGTTTGAAAAACAAAACAAGACAAAACCCAGCAACAACTTGGCTTTGTGGAGGGTTCTGGTGGGTGTCCCACCTTGGAGGGGCTGTGGAGGAAGGCAGGCAGTCCCTGTGGAGCAGCACTGGTGCAGACACATCTGGTGCTCTGAGGGAAGGCAGCGAGGGATGAGCTGGTGTTCTCCACCTGGGCTCCCCCAGTGGCACTTCAGGAGAAGTTCCAATAACACAGTTGAGAGTTTTTCCTGCGTGCTCTGTGGTTCTTGTTGCTCTCTGTTAATCTCCTGTTGATCGAGGCACTTGGCTGCTCTTGGCTGGCAGGAGGAAAGGCCTCCTAGCAAACCGGCGAGGTCAGGACGTGCTGTGTTCACGCAAGAGCCTCTCTCATTGGGAGCTTGTGACAATGAAAAAATAATTCTAACTTGCCAGTAGAGAGCAAGTGGCATACCCTGCTGCTCTGAGTAGTTGGTGACATCCCTGGTGTGACCTTCCTCCCCAGTCAGGTTGGTGGCACGGGTGTGACGTGCTGTGTCTGCCCCCCCAAAGCCAGCTGTGCCACGGGAGGGCTCGTGGCAGCCACACCAGAGTGGGAAGAGGATGTTCCCCTGGTGGAAGGCTTCTTTTTTGGCTCCCTTTGAGACTGCATGGGCAGAGTTTCCAAAGACCCATCTATGAGAAGCCTCAGTGCCAGCCTGCAAGAAGGGCTTGTTCCCACAGGATGGTGGGCTGGGGGGGGATGCTGCAGCCCTCGTTGTGCTGCTCTGGGCCAGCGTGGCTCTCTGGGTACCCACCTGCCAGGCCTCCTGCTTGGAGTCTGGTTTTGTTTGCACAGTGGTGCTGTGATCCTAATGGAGTGATTTATGGCTACTTGGAATAAAAAGCCAGGTCTGTCATTATCCACAAAACTGAAGAAATATAATTTGTGGGTCAAGATAGACTAGTATCTACTTACCATACGGGCTGGTGGTGGGGCTTTAATATTAAAGTGTACACAGAGTAACATACTATGCAAATTAATTGTTAGTATTTCACTTCTAAACAGCAAGTACATGAATGCCTTGTCGTGTAGAGAACATTAAAACCAAATTACTTAAAATATCTGCCTAGCAATTCTAGTGAGCTTATTGTACTATGTTTAAATAAAAAACACAAAATCTGAACCATAGCAGTAGGAAAAAAAATATTTAAAATAGGAGCTAGTTCTCTATACTAATGTTTAAGGTACTAAAAAGGCCCTAGAGGTGAGACTACACTGTAACATGACAGTTTCCAACCAGGGATGTTAAGGAAAAACCAAGTCCTGCACCCAGGAGGTTGGCAGCAGAGAGGAGGGCTCCTGCCTGCTCAGCAGGCTTTGCTGTTTGTGACACTGTGGGATAGGTTGGAGCCTCAACTCTTGGCTTGAACTGGCTGAGCCCTCAAAGGGCAGAAGTGTCTTTGCCCTTGGTGAAACTGCACTGGCCTGTCCTTGTAATTTGCCTCATTTGAAGCTCCAGAGCTTCATGGATCATGGAGTCATGATCATTCAAGTCATGGATCATTCAAGGGATCATGGAGTGTAACCAGGGCACAGGGCTGGTGGTGGCACATCGTGCAGAGATGTCCTAGACAAATGAATGCAAGGTATAGCCTAGGGAAGCTCTGTGTATTAGAGGAAAGAAGAATGGGGTTCCATCAAAGAGCTGAAGTGCTTATAGCTGGCTTGGTAGAAGGCTGTCCTGGAATACAGATGGAATACATGACCCACCAGGGCTTTGTACATATTTATGTTCAGTTACATTTGTTGCTGGACTATGTCTAAAGGTTTTAAAATATTACTAGAATATGTTCTGGATTGTGCTATCAAGACCAGGTGGCAGCTGTTTTACAGCATGTATTTTCTCCTCCAATTTTCAACATTGGGACTTGTAGAACATCTTTAACTGATAATTTAACTCCCTACCTACTAATTGGACGAAGATATAACTTTGTAGCTTTATCTCTTATTCCTCATTTTATTCTGTTTCAATTAGTGAGCGTGCCTTTAGCAAGAGACTAAGATTGTTTTTCTATCCGTAGTAAGATTTGCCTGCAAGAGAAATGCATTTTATTGCCTGTCTTCTCAAATATCATTCCCCCCTTCACAATCAATGAAAAGCCCAACGAGCTCATTTGCCTTAGGTCTGGCCTCCCTGTGCAGGGCTGAGTCCCTCCTGCTGGAGCTGAGGAGGAGCTTTACCTGCATCAACACTTTCAGTGCAACAAAAACCTCCTTCAACCTCTGTCTGGTGTCACGTTGTAAAATTCAAAAGAATAAGCATGGAAACCTGAGACACCAAAACACCAGCAAAGGCTGATGTCCCTCAGAAGGTTCTGAGGGCAGCAGCACCTATGCTTGTGGAGCAGGGGACAGAGTGGCAGCACAACCCCACATCAGACTGCCACTGGTTGGAATTGCAAAGTGAGGACACGAGATGTTTTATGGGAAGTGGACAGGTTGGCAGCTGCTCCATCCTCAGTGTGATCCTCGGTAGTGAAGTCTCTGGCTTCGATTCAGTGGGGTTAGTTGAGGTGCAGAAAGGCTTGGGAGCTACTGGCAGAGTAGTCTGGGGCTCAGCTGGGTTCAAGGTGATACAAAAGGCGTTGCAAACGCTTGAGGCTTGACCAAAATATTTTAAATTTTCCTACGCAGAAAAATCTCCCTTCCCTGATTTGACTGTGATACTGAATTTGGTGGAGAAAATGCAAAGCCAGGAGGTAACACAGCACACAGCCACCCCAGCCATGGGTCGTGCTCTGCTGTCACCAGCACAGAGTGGGCAGTGGTCTATCTCTTGGAGACATCAAATGTGTCCTGACAGCTTCCTGCACAGCTTCCCGGTTGCTAGAAAATGTAGATTTTAGCTGCCAACCACAGTTAATTGGTTATTACTCATTATTTAATTTAATCCTCTGGTTAATTATGCACTCAACTTCTCCAAAGTTCTTTTAAGAAGTAGTTTGTCTCGTTTGCTTCAGAGATATTAACAAGCAAAACAGAGACCCTAAAGTTGGAAACTTAAGCTTTATTCCAGAGCTGGTGTAAAATAACTCGGTGGACACAGGCTTGTGTTTACAGCTTTTAAAAACCTGAAGACTTTTAATTAAAAAGTGCTGCAGTCTGTGTGTAGTGGGCCTGGCTGGGCAGTCTTGTGGGCATGCAAAGAAATACTCCTGACTGGTTGGCTTCTTGGGATTTCTGCTTGTGGTCACTTGATCAGTGCTGGTTGGACAGTGCTCATCTTTGTCCAGCTCCTTGGCCTCGTCTGCAGTGTCAATTATTTCTGCTCCCAGATGCCATTGCTTGTGGCCTTTTCAAAGATAAATGTTCCTAAATGTGAGAATGTTCCCAAAAAGTACTCTTCAACTGCAAACACATTACATTTCCTTCTGCTGTACCTTATTTTCCTGAGCAACAATTATCCAAAAGAATTAAAACAGTTTGTTCTAAGATGGTTTCCAAATTACTTCCTTGCTGTTTTTCACACCTCTTCAGTGGTTGTGCTTGATCTGTAGAAGGTCAGTTGCTGAGCTCAGTGCCTTTGTGTTGCTCTGTCATCTGTGGGTCCTTCTGGACTCTTGCACCTACCCTGACAGCAGTTACATTTTGGGGAGGAATTGCTAATTTTGTCTCTTGGAAACTCAGTCTCTTAACTCTCTTGTTCTTTGTTTTTTTCATAACTTATTCTAAATTGCCATTCCATTTCAAACAGATATTTCAACTTGCAGGATCTTTGTTAATCTTGGCTTTTGCAAAAAATAGTCAGCTATTCCCTTCACCTAGGCTTTAGTGTCTGCAAGTTAAATAACCAACTTCCTCCAAGTAACTTCCTAATCTGCTAATTTCTCTTGATTTTCTTCTCTTGTCTTCTCCACCCTCCTCTTCCTGGCTTGATGATCCATGTTTATCACTGCATAATGTGATTTCCTTCCAGCCCGGCATCTGTCCGGGTGAGCACATCTTCCTGTGGCCAGCTGGCTGTGCCCCTGCTGCCACCATCAATCCAGCACAGCCTTGCCCACACCACAGCACTCACCTCGAGCTTATTAAAACTCTCTCCTTCTCTCTGGTCTCCAAAAGGACATAATTGATTAGAGAAACTGCACATTTCTGTAGTCAAGGTTGGTGGTAGCTTATTTATAGCCTTTGGTTGGGCTCGTTCCCTCCCTTCCACAATGCCCTTCTCTGCAAAAAAACAACCAAACCACAACCAAATGTCTCCCTTCCCCTTTTCTGAGGCTCCTGAGGAATGGTGAACTTGTGACATTTTCCATAGGATAAAAGATCCCCAGATATTGCAAATCTGTGCCCAAAATTCACATGTAACCAAATGTTTTTTGCTAGTTGGTGGAAGAATGTTCTGATAGGGTTTTTTATCCCAGCATTTTGCTCTTGAGTACGCCTCTGCACTTCCTGGGGTTGGCCAGGACCAGAAGTGGAAGTGCTGAAATACCATGAGACAGACTGTTCGTCTGAGCTTTCCCACTCACTTCTCCAGACCCAAGCAGTCTAGACACTTTGGATAAACATCTGAAAATTCTGGATACTGATTTAAACCAAACCTCTGTTCTCCTCATTCTGGGTTGCTCAGTGATGCCCTTTGTCCTGAGGGGCTGTTGGTCCTCCTTGAGAGCACAGGATTCTCCATCTCCTTCACAGCTACACAGGCCTGTCCAAAGGAACTTCCTTCTGCACAGTTCACTGGCTAATCCTGTTCACCTCCTGTTGTCCCTCTACATGTTGTCCACCAGCCCTGCCTTAGGCTGGCTCCACCTGGGTGTTGCTTCTCTTGGATGGCCCTTGGAGCCTTGTCTCTGCAGAGCACAAAAAGGACAAAGCTTTCCTCCAGGTGGAGGGCTTTGATGGAGAGGGAGTTAAAGCACTGGTTGTGCTCAGTCCCTACGAGATCTTCATAACTTACTGGTATTTTCTAGGAAGCAGAGTGATTCTGTATGTATCCCTTGCATTTTAGCAATTATGGTGTTAATTCAGATAACTTATCCTTGTGAGACATTGAAATGAAACTCTTGTTAGTTATTGGGTCGTGATTTTAAATGGGGGTTTCCAGCAAGTTTTGCATTTGGATGACATTTACAATGTAATTCTAATGGGCCAAACGCAAGGGTTTACATAGTTTTTAGTAGCTTGATTTCAAGCTGGCCACATTTTTTGGCATTGAAATGAACAGTGGCACTAAAATATGAGCTGTTAGTGATTTGTATTAGCTGCTGCTGTGCCTTGCTTGGTTTGGGGTGGTGTCCTTCCGTGGTTCAGAACTAGTAAATCTCATGCTATCACTTTTTTTTTATTGATAGAGTGGAAGAAAAAGATTAGCTATCATTTATTTTTCAACACCAGCCTTGAACACGTTAGCCATTGGGCTGGGAGAGCAAATGGAAATGAAGGAGGTGTTGTGTGTGTCTTCAGAGAAGATGCTGGTGATGTGAAAAAGCACTGTTGTGTTTCTGCACACCAGGGTGCCAGGAGTTTCACTCGTTATTGTCACTTCCTTGAAATATGAACACCAAATTTGAATATTAACTCTTAGTTTATTTATAATAATTACTGCAAGTTTAGGTCTTGAAAGGAGCCAAAGTTTTAAATTTACATTGACTACTTAAAAAAAAAAATATTGAATTAAAAATGTTTGAAGCTTGATTTCTGACTGATAAAAGTAATTGTTTTTCTTATTCTGGTATTAGTTTTCCCTTAGAGTCCTTAGTTTTCACTTTTGTGGCACAGCCAAGGGAGTTGGGAGAGGCAATGGCAGGGAAAAATCCTTTAAGATGTTGAATGTTGAAAGATGAAATTAAAAAAAAAAAACCCAAACACCAGATAGACTGGAAAACTTCCCCCCCAAATTGTCTGATGCTAATATAATTTCTTTCAGAGCACACAACAATACGTTGCAGCTGAGGAAAGAGTGAAGGTCACCAAATTCAGCCCTGTTAAAGCTCACAATTTGAAGCTTTGTGTCCTAGAAATCTCATGTGTATGTAAATATAGGTAGTAAAAATATAAATACATGCATGTGCACACACGTGTGTTGTGGCAAAATTAATCTGGAAAATTAGACCCTGAATATTTTTCTATACATAGGGCTCAATTTTTCATCCAGCAAAGTTACTTGCATGTATTTCAAACACACAAGTAGTTGTAGAACTTCTAGAAGCTGGGTGAAATATGCACAGTTTCCCCAAATGGCAAGAGATCTTATAAAGAAAATTATTATTTAAAACCAGATTAATCTGTATCTTTAGTCTGACATCTTAAAAATTCTGACCTGGGGAGTTTTTTTCCCCATGGTCCTAGTAAATGCAGTCACAAGCTTCTCAGTGGGAAGAGCTGCTTATTTTGTGCTCCCTTTTTGTTGCTTTTTTGTTCTGCAAAGTTTTCCCTCCTGGTTGAAACGTCTTTAGTGAAAAAGCATCTTGGGGAACGATGCATTTGGATTCGAGACAGACAAGTGAGAAGCACTCACTGCTTTTTTCTGAAGCAGCAATGAAAAGGAGGTATTAAGCACAGGCAACATGATTTTATAGTGGCTTACAGTTTGGTTTATGAAACAGGGTATTTAAATATGTTAAGTCCAGCACAGCCTTTGGGACAGCACAGGCTGCAAACTTGACACTGAGCACAGAACCTGGGGCTGCCTCAAGACACTTTTGCCAACTCTTCTTATTAGTTTCGTATAAAATCATGATGGGCAAAGGTCAGAAAAATTGTAAATATCAAATGGGTTTATTTTGTACATTTGAGATTATTTCCTGTATTTATTTTCAGTGTCCCTGGCTTCCCTGCATGCCTTGCTTGTACAGAGCAGTCGAAAAATATTGGAAACAGGAAAACTTAATCAGAAAGAGAGAGCAGCTGGTCAGTGGTCAGGTGCCTTACCTATCACTGCACTGAGTTTACTTTCTGAAATGAATTGGACTGTTGAAGAAGAACACTTGTGTTGTCATAGCATAGGAATGTATCATTATTGTGGTAGACTCTGACAAACCATGTGCCTCAGCCGGTGACTTGTCCAAGAGTCGTGTTTGTGCTGAAACTCAGAAGATGTTACAGCTCAAAAGAACACTTTTTGGATGCAAATGCTGTATTTTGCTGGGGGTGGAATGGCTCTTTCAGCATATGGCACTTCTAAAATTATTTGTTCATTTTGTTAGACTGGAAGGCAAGCTGTCAAGGCAGTGAGTGGAAGCCCAGGTGAGGGAAGGGACCAACTCTGTGGTCACCCTAAATCAGCACGACCAGCTTCCCCTTGGCTTGGGTAGTTTGTGCCAGCCTTCCTTTTGGAATAATGAATTTGATGCATTATTCTTTTTTTTTTTTTTTTGAACCAAGTGTAATTTTCCTCTGTTCTCATCTTCTGGAAGTCAGGAGAGGTAACAGGATCACTGTGTGAAAATACCACGGGTGGAGTGAAAGGCTCTGTTTGAAGGCAGTATTTGCCACAGGGTAGAAATCACAAGTCCATTGCTGGAAAATGAAAATGAAGGTTGGTTTGTTCTCCTCATCCTTCTTGTCCCCAGCATGCCGGGAAGGGGCTATGACAGAAGGATTGCATTAGAAGGAAATGAAAAACACTAGTGGGGTTTGTTCTCTGCAAAACACATTTCAAGCATCAAAACCTGTAGTCAGGATAAATCCTAAATGGGAAGGAACAGAGTATATTAGAACTGTGAAGAGATGAATAAAGGGTTGATTTAACTAGTCATGTTGCAGCCCATAACCCGTATCTAAATCTCTGGAGCAAGCTTAAAAGCCTGCACTGAGGTCAGTCTTGAGAATACCTGGGTTTGAGAAAACTGAAAACAAATTTCCATGCAGAGGAGCTCAGATTCAGGAGTCTCTGGTTCCTTCTGCAGGATGACCTCCTTTTCCTAATGTTAGGAGGGCTGAGTGCCCCAGCCAAAGGTTGATGCTGATGTGAGCAAAAGGGCTGACTCATTAATTCTGCTTTGTTTGCTTGGGCAACCAGAGAGAAACAAGTGTCCTTCATCCCCTTGCACATAGGAGAGGTGCCTCTGCACGGTGCTGCTCCAGTGTCTCCTCTGTGACCTTCCTGTGTCTAGCAGCATCCCTGGTCAAGTCTCTGGGTGCAGGTAGCATCATCACAGTTCTTCACCTGGGTTGGTGCAACCCCAAGCACAAATCCAGGCTGGGGGGAGAATGAGAATGGCTAGAGAGCTGTCCTGAGGAGAAGGACCTTGGGGTGGTAGTAGATGGGAAGCTTGACATGAGCCACCAGTATGTGCTGGAGCCCAGAGGGCCAGTTGTGTCCTGGGCTGCATCAAAAGAAATGTGGCCAGCAGGGCCAGGGAGGGGATTCTGTCCCACTACTGAACTCTGGTGAGACCCCACCTAGAGTAGTGTGTCCAGCTCTGGAGCCTTCAGCACAGGAGAGACATGGAGCTGTTGGAGAGGGTCTAGAGAAGGGCCACAAAGATGATTGGAGGGCTAGAGCAGCTCTGGTCTGGAGACAGGCTGAGAGAGTTGGGGATGTTCAACCTGGAGAAGAAGGCGGCTTCAGGGAGACAGACCTTAGAGCACCTTCCAGTGCCTGAAGGGGGCCTACAGGAAGGGTGAGGATAAACTTTTCACCGGACAGGGCAATGACAAGACAAGGGGTAATAGTTTTAAACTGAAAGATGGGAGATTTAGGTGAGACATCAGAAAGAAATTCTTCACCGTGAGGGCAGTGAGGCATTGAACAGGTTGCCCAGGGAGGCTGTGGCTGCCCCCTCCCTGGAGGTGTTCCAGGCCAGGTTGGATGAGGCTTGTGCAGCCTGGTCTGGTGGGAGGTGTCCCTGCTCAGAGCAGGGGGGTCGGAACCTGATGAGCTTTAAGGTCCCTTCCAACCTGAACTGTTCCATGACTCTGTGATCACCACCACGGTGACATCCTGCGCCAGCTGAGCCCAGCGCTGCCAGGGCTGTGCTCCCAGCACGTGGCTCCTGCTCCCACAGCCCTCCCGGCCCACCAGCAGGCAGATAAGGGTAGATTTGGTCACTTGCCTGAAGTCACAGAAGAAGTCAGCAGCAGAGCTCTGGATTTGATAGCTAATATAAATATTTATTGCTGGTTTTACTCTGGCAGCACCAGATATCTGGGCTGTGCTGCACCTTGCGCAGAGTTTCTGCCTCAGGAAGTGTGGGAGCCCTGCAGCTGCCTTTGCTTTTTCTCTTTTTAACATTTATTTCATTTTTTTAAAATGACAATTAAATGTCTACGTTTCCTTTAATTTTATTGCAGATGTTTTTTACCAGCCCAGTTTCTCTTTCAGTCTCTTCCTGTGCTGAAGTCACACTCCTGTGAATGACATCATCTCTCTTCCCAGGAAACTCCTCTGATGCAGTTTGTGTAATTCCAGCAGACACTGAGTTAATTCTGAATTAAAGGAGTTATTACAAATACATTTTCGGTGCAGGATCAGAGGATGGTTGGGAAGAGTTCTCCTTTATAGAAGGGGTAAGCTCACTAATTAGTTAACTGTAAGGGAAATACATGGAACAAGAAGAAGGACAAGAGGAAGTATATTTGTACTCTGATCAATTTGCAAAAAGTGTCTCCATGTGAAAAGTACTTTATTAGACTCTCTGCAGAAAATCTGTAATGATTTGCCAATGTAAGTAGTGTGCCCAGACTTGTTACCCAATTATTTTATGTGGGCAATTAAGAGCTCAGAGGAGCTCCTGGAAGCAGTTTGTCTGTGTTGGAGGTGAATCCTTGCCTGTGTGCTGGCTCTGTGGTGCTGGTGGACCCGAGCTGGGCACACCAAATGCAGTTCCATCTTGTCTCTGTGTATGGGAGCATGTCGTGCATATCTTGTTTGTTTATGCACACAGCAAACTCTTAGTATAATACTCACATAAATCCCTGACTCAGAGACCCTGCTTTGGTCAGATTTCATGTCTTTGCCCATTCCAGCAGTGCTTGCCATTGACTTTCACGTCACCCAAACAATGTGTATTTCCCTGGACTTGTTCTCAAGAAGGGCCAGAAGTATTTGGTTTCCTATGGGTTGGTTTGTTTGTTTTTTCCCCTCTAATCTGCTGTGGAAGATGTTGGCCTCACGGCCAGAACTTGTCATTGCTGTAGGTTACTGCAAAGAGGATTTAGCAGGAGTGGCGGGCAGCCTGCCCATGGAGGGGTGCCAGGGCCCTGCATGAGGGTGCTGCAGCCACAGCTCCTGTCCAAGGCAGCAGGAGCTGCTGGGACTGGTGGCCTCTCAGGTCACACCCAAGACTGGGTGTCCTCAGCCTCTGCCGTGGTACAAATGGGGTGCTTGGACCTGCAGCCATGTCCTGCAGTGCTCAAATGCTCAAGGACACTGTCAGTACCTGGGCTTCTTGCCCAGGTTTACTCAGGTGCTGTCCCAGCCATGCCAAGGTGTTTGGAGGAGGGAAGGTGCTTGGACCAGGTGGGCTGGTGCTGCCAGGCTCTGCCCTGTGGTGGACGGGGTGGGATGGAGGAACACACCTCTGGACACCAGGAGATGCCCCAGGCTCCCTGCTGAGGCTCCCACAACAGGGCAGCAGGAAATTAGGACTTCATAGTGAAACTTGGGAAGTGAGAGTGTGCAGAAGGGAGAGCATGTGAGGGTAAAGGCTCAGGGTGAGGTCTTCCTGTCTCTGCCCGCAGGCTGTGGTTTGGAATGTCTGGCAGAACAGCCACATTTGGCATTTTACTTGGAATTGCCATTTGTGTGCCTGTGCAGATGTATCTGGAAAATGGATAAATGCACTAACTGGGAAGGTATGTACAGCAAGTCCATTAGTAAGTGCCTAGATTAGATCTTTTCTTAGTGTATCTCCAATCCTGGTGTCTAGCACCAGCCGTGTACTTGCCAGCCCCACACTTACATGCAGTTGAGGGAGGAGTTAAGGGCACCACAAACTGCATTTCACACACTATTAATGTCTTTTTGAATAGGTAGAAATTTACACCCGTTCCAGTAAGCCTGACCCAGGGGTGTAAATGTTATCTCTTCAGCCCTGATCTCTAAACCAACGTGCAGAGCAAATCACTTGGACAAGGAATGTAGTGAGCACCCATCATTTGCTGAGATGTGATGTTCCCAGAGCTCAGGGGTGGTGTGGGCACACTGCAGCCAAATGGGTGCCAGACCCCTCCTCTGTGGGTGCCAGGCATTTATTCCAGCCCTGTAGTTTCTGTTGGACAGACCTATTTTTGCAACTTCAGGATATTGTGGCAGCACCTTCAGCTAAGGGAACAGGAGGGTACCTGAACCTTTAAAAATTGATTTAAAATACTTTGAGTATGCAACATCTATCACCTTCTCTACTGGTCTATGCAACATCTGTAAAATGAGCTGGCAAGGGGAATTAAGGGGTAGGTTGGTCTGCAATATCATCAGCGTAGAGAAGGCAGCAGTTAATTTTATTTTTTTATCAAACCTACATGGTATAAGGTTTACAAATTCCCAGCATCTGTGTGAGATTGGATTTGGCTTGCAAATTATACTCAGAAGTGACTCTCAGTTTTTGGAGGCTACAATGAGCTGACTCTACTGAGCAAAAGCTTTTACCTGGAATTCCTGGAGTGCATCTAGTGCTGGGAGTACTTGGGATTCCCCGTTTCTGATCCTTCTTCTCCAAGCTTTTTGGATCCTGTGAGTTACAGAAGGTGGCACTGGTAGTAAAGTGAAGGTAAATTGATTGCTTGTGCATATTTATTACAGGTCAGTGAAGCTGACCTTGGGAACTCACCTTCCACATGAAATCCCTCCAAAATACCTGAGTTAATAGCTTATTTATGGCAATAGAAGCAAATTTCATAGCTTATTTTACAAAGTACAGAGAGGACCTGGGAAAGGACCAAGTCCAGCTTTGAGAGACACTGCTGAGAACTGGGGAAGGAATTACTAGGGAGTGGTGCCTGATTGCTTCATCTTAAATAACAGCAACAATGCTTTGTGCTTCCTGGTTAGAGCTGCTGCCATCCGAGAGGATGAAACAGAAAGGAACAATAGCCCCATATATGATGGGATGTTTCTGCTATCTCTCCAGATATCCTAGAGAAAGGTCTCTCCAGATATCCTAGAGAAAGGTCTCTCCAGATATCCTAGAGAAAGGTCTCTCCAGATATCCTAGAGAAAGGTCTCTCCAGATATCCTAGAGAAAGGTCTCTCCAGATATCCTAGAGAAAGGTCTCTCCAGATATCCTAGAGAAAGGTCTCTCCAGATATCCTAGAGAAAGGTCTCTCCAGATATCCTAGAGAAAGGTCTCTCCAGATATCCTAGAGAAAGGTCTCTCCAGATATCCTAGAGAAAGGTCTCTCCAGATATCCTAGAGAAAGGTCTCTCCAGATATCCTAGAGAAAGGTCTCTCCAGATATCCTAGAGAAAGGTCTCTCCAGATATCCTAGAGAAAGGTCTCTCCAGATATCCTAGAGAAAGGTCTCTCCAGATATCCTAGAGAAAGGTCTCTCCAGATATCCTAGAGAAAGGTCTCTCCAGATATCCTAGAGAAAGGTCGAGATGTAATAAGCAGATGTGAATAAGCAGAATATTGTTCACGGTCAAGAGACAGAAGTGTGAAGACCAAGGTTTGTGAGAGGGGTTTCTGGGCATTGTAGCTGGTACCAACGTGAGCGTAAAGGGGAGAAATCTGGGAAGGATTTCTGTGAATCACTGGTGTTACTGGTGTGGACATTCAGAAGTGTACCTGTGAACACACCCTGCTCTGCACTTGTGGATAGTTTGTGTTGGAGCAGAGGAGGATTCTGCTCGCAGGAGTAAGGCAGGAAGGCTGAGAGGACTGTGTTTTCACTCGTGCATCTATGGATTTACTTTCATCAATAATGAAAATACGATACCTGTTTGAATCCCCTTAGATGAGGCTGGAATCAAGTTTACTTTAATGATGGTAAAATAAAATAACGTGAAATCCCCGGGGAAAATTGCAAATGCAGCTCTGGCTACTGAGGAAGTGTTGTGTGAAAAGGCAGGGACTAGTTATGGATGGAAAGAAAAGACTTTCTACTTAATCCTGGAAAGTAAGTTGAGACACACATTAGGAGCAGAGCAATTATGAAACGTTAGAGAAGAGACAGTGATTATTGGACTTTATGACAGGAAGTCATTGAGAATTTCCTGAAAGAAGTAAAAGAGGAGTGTATTTGCATTCTGCTCAGTGATTTGGGAGTACTTAGATATTTATAGGAAAATTCCAAGAGGTTGTGTGTGTTCTCCATTATACAGATTTCCTATAAAAAATAAATAAATGTTGCCACAGCAAACTAATGGCTGCCTTTTCTGCTCTCTGCTGCAGAGCTTGCTGCTGGTAGATTATATTGGGCTTAATTTTTTGCCTAATTGTTGATTTACTTTGCACAACTGCAAATTTTTTTTTTTCACAATACAAAATAGGAAAGAGCTATACTAATGAAAAATGAATAGCTTGAGAGAAAGAAATATCACTGAACCTTTTAAATGAGGACAAAACCCAAATGACCACAACCCCAGACAGTCTGTATCTTTAGATGTGGAGTCCATACTGCTTTCCATGTCTTGTTTGTTACTCTTTTGTACAAAACCTCTTGTTGCATAAGGGTAACTTGGATAAAAGTTGGAAGGTCTGTGTGATCTTAAAGCTGATGTAGCATTCAGCCTGGTGGATATGCTGGGCTGGCTTGTTTGGGGAGGTTGTGCAGGGGGGCAGGTTTGGTCCATACCCCTCCCAGGGCTGTTGGAGGGCTGGGGATGCTCTTGTCCAGTGCTGAGGGTCTCTTTCTAACCAGTTCCTCCTCTTCCCCTCAGTAATTCAGCTCTCCTTGTCTCTTGATAAGCCTTCTGAATACAACTTATTCATCCCAGAAATGATGAACGATATACTGGAGGAGGAAGGGGGGGTATAAACCAGGAGGAATATGCATATGAACATGCAGAACTTTACACCCCACACTGTTCCATTGCTCTCTACATGTCTGGTTATTTCTTCTCTCTCCACTTTATATTTGAATGAATTTGAACTGCAAAATCTTCCTTTTTCTTTTGTGTCTGCAGGATTAATAGGTAAATGTTCTTAAGGCTTTTGTGTTGGTGAGTAGGTGACACCTGCATGTGAAAGTTTAATGAGGGTGAGCAGCATCCAGGGGGAGAAGGTGGTGAGGGCTCGTGCTCCCCTGGGCCTCATCCCATAGGGTCTGGGGCAGCCCCTTCCTCCAGGGTGGCCATCCCAGGTGGCAGAGCTAGGACACCTTAGGCAGAGCAGCATTTGGACCCATGGACAGTTATTTTGGGGTGTGTGTTTGGTGGTGGTCTCCAGGCATTGCTGGGAGCATTGGCTGTGTGGGCTCTCATGTGCCTCAGCTTCAGGCAGGTCCAATGTGAGTCCTTTATTCCAAAGGATTTCCACTCATCCACTGGAGAAACTGAGATCCAAGGGCCATTATGATTTAGGATCTGAACTGCTCTGTTGAAACTTGGCATGGGAGCCCTGGAAAGCCTCAGGTCTGATCCTAGCGTGTACATCTGTTTATTATGGGGCTGTAGACAAGTCATTTAGCATAAAGATGCTGACATTTATGGGGATGCCTAATTCCACAAATAAGCCCTGCAATGTGTAGTTTTCAGAGATTGAGCAAGCAGGGCCACATTGTTCTTTGTGAAGCCACTCTTGATTAATTCCTGTATAAATAAAATCAGAATCACACCCAATTTCCCAAAGGCAAGAGAATGAGAATAAATTGTTGTTTGCTATGTGGAGGTGGGGTGGAGAGATCATAATTCCCCAAAATTGAGGGGAAATCTGATCCTATCAATTCAATTTTTCAGTAAATGTTTGCTTTGTTGTTCCCCCCCCCATCCAAATCCTTCAAGTTCTGTCTCAAGAATGTTTTAACAATTAATCTGAATCATATTAATTCTCATTAATGCTTCTCTCCACACAATGGCTTTTGTTTGGCTTCAAGTTATGGTGTGTGTGAACTTCCTTCCAAGCTTGTAATCCAAGCCTAGATTCATCTGAAGCTGTAAAACCCAGCATTGCCTCTGGGGAGCTGGAGCCTGTTTCTGTCCCAGAGGAATTACTCTGGAACCACATATCCTGAGCTCCTGAAGGTTGCTGATACAAGACACAGTGTGAGACCAGGCAAAACAGTTGGTCAGTGTTCTTTCCTCTTACAGTCCAGGTTTGTGTTAGGACTGAACTGATTTATTTAGGAGCTTGATTTATTCTTTGTCATGAAATTCCAAGCCCCCCATTATTTTTGGCTCCCTGGCTTTGTCTGGGCTCAATCCTGGGGTACATTACGTGGGGCTGTTGCTGGGTTGTTCTTTTGAGCTGATCTGCGTGTGCACAAAGGCACATAGATGATTATTTTTTTTAAAGAAGTTGATCTGCAGACATCAACAGGATATTATTAGTCCCCAGAACTGACGACAGTTTGACAGCCTGATGCGTAGAGGAAGGAAGTTTACAAACATCTCGGAGAGAGCCATGTTGAGCAGTTGAAGGAAATGAGGCATGTCCTGCTGTTATTGTGCTTATAGCACTGGGATTCCCAAGGGGCAGAACAAGCCCATCTTGAGACCTCAGTCTGGCAAAGAACAAGTTGACTCATGTTTTATTTTTGTTGGTTTTGTTACTAGTCAGTTATTGTTCCAATTGTGATGTTGCTTGTAAACAAACTGCTATAATTTTATTTGCTGCTATTGAGTGATAGCTTAGGCACATACAGCAAAGCAGGCATGGAAAGCCAGGCATTATTTTGATACGTTTTTTGGTGGTGCAAGACATCAGTTTTGGTGTCTCCCAGATGAATAGGTGCAGACACTGAGTCTGTGCACAGAGCCCTGTGGATGCTGGACAAGGAGCTTGGTGTGAAACATGGTACCCTGAAAGCTCCTGACTGACAGCCCCTTGGCTTCCCCCTGGGGTCACCAGTGAAGGTGAAGCTTGTCCTGGCCCTTTGGGGCCTGACTCTGTTGCTAAGTTTGATTAACCACAGCCTGGGACATCCGGTGAAATAAAAACTAGGAAGCTTGTGACACATTCTCTGTAAACAAAGTGTTTAAGTGAGACAAAATCACCAGGGCTGAAAGTCTGAATCTGTTGGTGCTGAATGGGAGGAGCACTGGCACCAGAGTTGTGAAAGCTGGAGCAATAAAACTTACATGTCCCATGTGCAGAACAGGCTGGTGTGCCCTTAGAGACATCCCTAACATCTGTGCACACATCCACTCAAAGACCATGATGCAAACTCTGTCCCTGAGTTTTCCATGGCTGTCTGGAGGTGTTTACCTAAACTTCTTCCTGCATTCAGAGGTGATGGGAGTCCTCACACTGAACTTGTGCCACAGCAACTCCTTTCTAAGTTACATTTGGTCAGCTGAAGTGCTGACAGGGGCTGGTCTAACTCCTTTCTGCAGCCCTCAGGGCATGCCAGGTCCTTCACCCTTTGGAAAGAAGAGATGCAAAATTTGAATAAAAGCTTTATTAAAGGGCACCAGCTGCAACTCTTTAGTGAGTAGTTGCAGAGAGGGTGACACCACAGTCTCCCAGTAATGTCAGGTGCCATAATCGGGGTGTCAGCATCAAGCTGAGGGGTTCAGACTGGGTGTGAAGCCAAGTGCTGGTGGTGGCTGTCAGGGCATGGTGGGAGCTTGGGCTGCAGAGGTTTCTGCAGCTGGGATGCAGAGTGCTGTGCCTGACCTGATCTGGCCTTGGAGGTGGTCCTGCTTCTGGTGGGAGGTTGCATGAGACCCCTCTGGAGCCTCTTCTGACTGAGGGTGCCACAGCTGTCCCTTCCCAGGCTCCAGCTCAGCCAGGAGGGTGGCTGCCATCACCTCAGCCAGCCTGGGAGAGGGGGAACACTGCACAGAGCAGATGCTCCATTAAGACTTTCCCTTGGTGTTTGTGAAGAAAACTTTCCCTTTAGGTTCTGTTTATTGTTTTGAAGTATTTCCTTACTTGACATTTTAACCTTAATTTCTCCTATTTTACTTCCTCCCTACTTGTACTGTATGGTTGTTTTGCTGTTCTCTTCCCACTTCAGCATGACCCATGTTCAGAGCAAGTTCTCAGGCTGTAACAGCACATAACATCTTCAGGACTGTGTGTTGTTTTCAAGCTCTCACTAGATCTGGAGGTGGATTTCAGGCAATGCTTCCACGTCATGGTGGCTAGTCCAGCTGGACAGCCAGGGCAGAGCTGCTCCCAAACCCAGTCCCAGAGCCACCAGCTGTGGTGACAGCATCTCCTTGCCTCCCAGGGAGGGTGGGAGGGTAAGGGAAGGACCACTCTCTGCAGCCAGGTACCATGGCCCAGGGCCAGAGGAGTCCCTAGATTGGTTAGATTGGGATTAGAACTCCTCAGATAGGTCCCACAGCCAGGAATCACTCAGAACACTGAGTCAGCTGTGACCCTTTCCAACATTGTTTTGGTGGTTTTTTATTTCAGTAGCTCAAGTGATTAAAGAATTAAATAGTCATTTGTGAGAGGGAAATAAACTAGACTTTTAAAATATATATACACTAAATAAAGGGCTTCATGTTGGCATGTTGATGAATATCTACAGGGGTTTTTAAAGCCAGTAGATCATCACTTGTGTTATGAAGAACACTGAAAAAAAAAGCCTAAAGTGTATCCGAACTCTCTTGCTCATGTTTATAGTGCAGTTTTATTGCTGAAGGTAAGACAGATAACTGGGCATTACTCCAAATTCCTGGCAGTTTTCCCTTTCCAAGGCACTAATATTGGGATTAGCATGTTGTTTTAAAGCCATTACCTTTCTTCACCTTCGTAATTGTGTGTTCTTAGGGGAGAATACTGAAAACTCAGTGCTCATAAAGTAGACTTGTTATGCAACGTATGCAAAGATATATGTTGTTATCGGTGGGATTTACTTCCATCTCTGTACATTTTTGTGTGGTCATATATCAATTTGTAGGTTCTTTGCTTATTTAAGTGTGTACGTGGTTCACGGGTAGCAGACCAAAACCAAAACTCAAGATCCCAGTGCTTTTGAGCTTCAAAAATTTGGTATGTCAGCTTGTGGTAATTTACCACTCATGTGAACACTGCTGGCCTTGTGCTGGCAGGGCCTGCTCTAGATACTGGGGAGGTGTATGAAAGGGGGGTACCTTCTGTATGTGCATGTGGAGAAGACACTGTTCTTCAAGTGGCTGAGGGCTGTTCCCTCTCTAGGCTCAGAACTGGGCTCAGAAACAATTGCATTTCATCTCTGAATGCTTGCTCCCCAGAAGACCCAGAGTGAAAGCATCAAGACTGCAGTCAGGGAATTGTTTTCCCTGGTTAGCTGGGAAACAGAGATAATGCATGTCAACTGACAGTGCTGCTGCTGTCTGGGGGGAAAAACCACCTCTGACCAGCAATGAAGCTGTGGTGTGACTGGGAACAGAAGAGCAGGGTCTCAGAACCAGAAGATGACAGGTAGTCAGTGGAGCAGCAGCAACCTTTGCTGACTTGCAGCCAGGAGGATCTGAAATGGGCTGACAGAGACAGACAGCAGGAGAGAGCATTTACTGCTAACAATTGACTAGATCCCATGCCCTTGGGGAAGCTTTTGTTCTTTTCTTGGTAGGGGAAATAGCTTGGATGAAAGATATGAGGATATGAAATAAGTTTAACAGCAGGAAGTTGTGTAAACATGATTAATTCCATTAATGGAAACTTTCAAATGGAAGGTTGTCAGTCCTTGTGTATATACCTCTGGTTTTCTTGGGAAACGTCACGCAGAGTATTGAAAAACTATCATAAGGCAAAGCATTAAAAAAAGAAAAATGCTTGGTTAGTTGCCTGGAAAGAATAAGAAAATGCTGCTGCCTTGCCCAAGATTATAGTCGATTTGGAAGGTTTTGTCATATTTTCCTGCCATGTTTTGCTTGTCCTGTATGAATAAGTTGATTTGCAAAGCTTGCCTGGGAAGGAGGCATGTCTGAGGACAGCAGGGAGGCAGCTGTGCCATGGCTGCTGCTGGGAAGGTGACCTGAAGCAGCACAAGCAACAAATCCTAAGATCAAGGAGCCGGTGGCATCGCTCAGCAGAAGGACAGCTTGCAATTTGGAGTTACAAAGCTGCTGTTGGGAAAACACCCAGTGGTGCTGAGTCTGAGTTTGGAGGTGCTAAGGGGCTCGTTTGCACCCCCAGACTGGCACGGGAGAAGTAACACCAGGTGACTTCCTAGCAATGCTGAGACTGCAGAGCACAGGGTGCTGTTCCTGGGGCTTGGGGGAGATCAGGAACCTGCACTCATTTTCATTTTCCCTGTTATTTTACCTATTGTTTTTTAAAGACTGTAAATCCATGTTGGGGTGTGCATATGTGTATATATATACGTGTGAGTTCACACACTGGGCTGAGGATGGTGTTGCTGCAGCCCACGGAGCATCTCCCTGCCCCATCCTGTGCAGTTGGAAGAAGCTGCAGCTGCCATGGGTCTCTTTGCCTTTTCATGGTACAGAGATGTGGTGGTATCAAAGCAGGCAGGATGAAAGCACAAGAGCTTCCTGTTTCCAGCTGTTTTCCTCAGCAAAGGTTGTTTTTTTTTTCCAAAGATGATGCTTCCTTTTAAGGGGTTTTTAATCTGCAAACTGTTTCCTCAGTTTATTTCACTACAGTAAAATGTGTTCCCTTTAGGTCATATCTGTCTCTTTTAAAATCCAACCTGCCCTTTTCAGTAGTTTTATTTGCTACTCAAAAGAACAAACATGACTTTATAAAAAATCTTTAATGAAGTACAAAGACCAATAAACCTTTTGGCACTAGAGCTGAGAATTTATGGTGATTTTTTTAAAGAGAAACCTTGAATAAATTAAGTGGGGAAAATATACTGCCTTCATAACACTTCAGAGGTTTTAATGCTGAGATTCTTGCATTGGTACCTGTGCTTAGTGTACAAAAATAGGTTTAAATGTATCTCATATGTAAGAAGTGCTTTGTTTGGGGACAGAAGTTACTTTAAATAATGGAAGAAGTAGCGATTGGGATACAAAAAAATAATCTCCCAGCTGCTTCCATTATGTCAGTCCCTTTTCATTAAACTGATCTCTCTTTGTTTACTTTCTTGTAAAGTAAACTTGTATAATGAAAATATTGTGTCTCTCTCCACGGCTCTGATTCTGGGTTCGTCAGAATCAGAAACACCCTAAAACATTGCCAGCACCTCAGCAGGAGAGGGGCCCAGCATTTTCTGAAGGTGAAATGTTCATGGGGAACCAGGTGGTGGATTTAAGCTCTTGTCCAGGTGGAGTCTGGCAGCTGTGGTGTCCTGGAGGTGTCCAGCACCGCATCTTCACACACTTGGCCACCCCAGTGGAAACCCTGGGGTGGGTTCCTGCCTGCTCCCTTTGCATGGTGGGTGGGGGCAAGAGGAGATCAACCAGCAGTGGTTGAATGGCAGGTCCTCAAACCACAACGAAACCGAAAGCAGAAGGGAGAGAAGCACCTCGTGCTGTTGGAGCTGAGAAGCTTTCTCTGACATATGTTTTGAATGGAGATGGTGTCCCAAATGCCAAGATGTGTTGAAGGATAGCTGGTTGGTTTTGGATGATTGTCCTATATTTACTGCTTACAAGTTTCATTGTTGTTGAAAGTCTGCTGTGGTCTGTAAATATGTTCTGGAGCTGTATAAAAATATCACAATTAACATATTCAGAAGGACAACAATTGTCATGGTTGAATGGCTTAGAAAGTAGCACAGGCTGTAAACAGGATGTGCTGAAATGAACCAGCTCACAGTTCTGCTGCAGTGGTCTCTTCAGCAAGTGGCTGCTTGTTATCAGCACTTCTGAAAATAATCTTTGGATCCTCTGAAGGACATAATGCTCTGGTTTTTAAATCATTTCTTCTAAGACAAGAAGCTTAGCTGGCATTGCTACCCTTAAAGATATCCAGGTTTGGTCTGGGAATGATGTCTGGATTCTTGCTGTCTTGCTTATCAAAATGCTGTAAAGGGAAAGAAGGGAGGGAGGAGGAGGAGGAAGGATGAACGATCTCCCCCAAATTCTGCTGGAAAACCCTTCTATTAATAAATTCAATAGCTAAGAGGGAGGCAGGATGTCCTGAGAGGAGCTTGTATCTAGATGTGGTGGGTGTAAAATTTCCATCTCTTGAGCTTGTGGTGGTTTTTCCCTCAGTGGTGTTAAGGCATGTAACAGGAAAAAAACCATTTCATTGGAGTGGCAGAACATTCAGCAGTGTCTTGCTGGAGAATGGCCTTGCTTGCAGGGATATCACTCAGCTTCACATCTCAGCAGCTTTAAGTGCTGGAACTTTATTTCAAAGGGTACCTCTAAGGATGCTTTCTTCCTTAATGACCCATCAGATAAGAAAGTACAGAATTTGCTGAAAACACCTTTCAGAAAGCCACGGACTCATTCCTGGGTTTAATCCTCAGCAGCATTCTCCAAAGCCTTAAAATTTAGCAAGGTGACTGGAATGATGATCTAAGACAGGATCTCTACTGAGGCACCGAAACATCTCCTTTAGGTGTCCCTACAGCAGCTTCTGCTTTCCCTGATGCCCTAGGAGTGATTTCCCTTAGGGTGGACAACTGGGCCTGGAGTTCAGCAAGGAGGATGGGGCACTGGAAGTGTTCCTTCTTTCCCTTACAGGTGGCTTTTAAATTATTATTTTTGGTGAGTTTCTTGCTAAGGAATTGTGGCCTTCTCAGGAACAGCAAGAGACTCACAGCCCTGTAAGTTTCTTTGGAGCATATGGGCAGGCTGAAAGAGCAGCTGCTGCACAAGCAAAGGGCAGAGCCTCAGAAGGTTGGAGATAAAGAAGGCTTCAAGAGCCCCTTGCTCAGTGATCTTCCAGTTCAAAATGAAATGCTCCATTATGTAAGTTACCCCTGGCAAAAGCTTCAGGGTTTGCAGTCGTGCCTCAGCTGTTTGTGGAAGAGTGAAAGTCTTCCAAAAGTGACCAATAATTGCCCAAACTTTTGGTTTTATCAAATGCAGTTGAGTTACGGTGCCTCAGAGTCCAGTTGAAAGGGCCTAACAGACTGAATGTGTTTGAAAGAAGAAGCTACACTGGGAAGTTATTGAAGACTGAAGAAGTTCTGCAGATTAGGTATTCATGATTATCCTGTAAGAAGAACAGGGAGCCTTGAGAAAACTAATGAAAGCATTCAGCTTGAAGACAGGAGGTGTCATTAGTGGGGAAGGAGTGGGTGCTGTGTGTGGAGGGTAGCCCTGTTCCTCAGGCTGAGCAGTGCTCAGAGTCTGTATTTAAAACCAGCACCGTGTGCCTGGATGGATGGACAGTGTTGAAGACAGGGTTCATGGCAAGTGGGTGACCTTAGAGCTGCTCAGGATGGGCATCCCATTACTTTTCATCAGTAAGGACTATGAGTGGGTAGTGCTTTGTGTATTGGGCAGTGATGAATTAATTTGGTGTTCATTGTGGTAGCACGGATCATCATGAATTCATTTGGCATTCATGGGGATGTCGTGCTCTTTTTTTTAAGCTGTTCTCTTACAATGCAGAATTGGTTGGTGGATGTTTGCAGGGTTACACGTGCGATTTGGTTGTCACCATAACCTGGTTGTGCTGTTCCCTTCTCTGGCTGCTGCAAGTGCATTTTCTGGAGCCAGGCACCGGGTGTGTGGAGGCAGCCATGGCACAGCAGCAACACGGTGTTTAAAAGTTGCTCTTCCCCTTCTGCCAGCCTACTTTGAAGTAGGAGCAAACCTGGAGGGTTTAATACGTGGTTACCTGGAGCAAACTCCAAGGGTTTAATACGTGGTTGGTTTCAGAGTTTGGAATAAGAAAGAGGCATTTCTTTTTGCTACCGAGTGCCCAAATCTGGATGCATTGTCAATAAATTGTGGCATCGTTGAAGACAAATAGACTCTTCCTTGTGTAAATATCAATAGTGAAAAAGCCATGAAATGTAGTCCTTTGCTGCCTCATTTTTTTTCTCCCCAAACAGTCAGTTGCTAAGTATCTATACCTATATTATTTATCCCTTCTTTTGAAGGCATACTATTTATCCCTTCTTTATGCCCTCTTTTGAAGAAGGCATATGGTGGCACATGCATTTTCTTTTCCGTTGGTCAATATTCCAGTATGTCACTCTTGCATCAAGGGAGGGTTTTTTTAAAACCTTTAACAGGTTTTTTAATTTGTGGATGTTCTCAGATGTATTTCTTCCTATGTGTAATGTATATTAACATCTTGGACAAAACATGTAATTCTCTCTGGAGATGTTCTGTGATGCCTTCTAGACCCAGGGCACTTGCCTGGACTTTCTTCTTCATGGAGTGCCTCACTATTAGTGTGATCTGGACCTGAGAAGGTAAAAACAGTGGAAAGGGAGTGACAGGGGGTTTTTAAGTCAACAGGGAGCATTATCATCCTGTTGGCAGTGTTACCAATTTGACCTTGCACCAGGAGACTCAATATTTGGTGTTTAATTTGGCCAGAAGAAAACCAATGCCATTATCTTGGCATTTGGGTTTTGTTTCTTCTTAACCAAAAGGGAATCTCCTAACTTTTCCTTGTAGTGAAAAGCAAAAAATATAGGAGCTGAGCTCGATGCACCATAAAAACACAAAGAAAATTGAGAAGGTAAAGAAAACAAGCTGTTTTTAACCAGTCATGGGTCAAGCTGTTTGGTTTCAGTCGTGTGTAAAGTGGCCCAACTCCTGCACTAACTTCTGGTTGAGCTTGTGCACGTATTTTAGAAAGGAGGAGCTTCAACCCAAGTAAAACCTAGCCCATCAGAGTGTAATAATAAAAGACAAAAGGTGATTCTTGACTGGTGATGGAATGCTTTTGTTTGATCTTTTTCAAGTCAGGTGCTTGAAACCCAGTTTATTAATATATATATAAAACTGGATCTCTGTGGCTTTTCGTAAGGGCCATGTGGGCAGTTTCAAAACAGGTACACGAGGAGGGGTAGGAGTCATTTCCTCAGATCAAGGGAAGCCTAAAAAGCTTTCATGGAGTCTTTGAAAACACTCAATTTGGGAAGAAAAATATATCTATGTTTTAGTAGTATTGTAACATTACAAATCATGACAAAGCTCAGAAAGTGTTAAGTGCAAACATGTTGGGTTTTGGCACATGTAGAACGTGGATGTGATGGGGAAATGTAAAGGGTTTATCTGATGGCTTCTAACAGAGCTGGCTCCTCAGGACCCCCAGCTTCCTTCCACACATGGCAAAGCTCTGCATGTGTTCATCCCTCCCTCTCAGCTTTATTAGTGTCCAAAGCCACAGCACAGTGTGTGTGTGTGAGCATGGGGACAGAATCACAGAATCCTTCTGGTTGGAAAAGGGAGAGTTGGTCTCTTCTCCCAAGGAACAAATGACAGAACAAGAGGAAATGGGCTCAAGTTGTGCCAGGGGAGGTTTAGATTGGGTATGAGGAAAAATTTATTTACTGAAAGGGGTAATTAAATGCTGAACACACTGCCTGGAGAGGTGGTTGAGTCTCCATCCCTGGGGGTGTTTGAGGTGTGTAGCTGTGGTGCTGAGGGACATGGTTTAAGCATTGGATTTGGTAGAGTTGGGTTATGGTTGGGCTTTATCTCAAAGGTCTTTTCCAACCAGAACAATTTTGTGATTCTGTGAAAAGACCTTTAAGATGATTGAGTTCCATCATAACCAGAGCAGGGAAGAGCAAAAAGTGGGCTGGAAAGGTTGGGATGGATCTGCAGAGGGGGAGCCATTGTCACCAGTTGGCCGGGTCCCCCGCAGAGCAAAGGAAACTTTCTTGAATTCCCAAGTTTAAGAACAAGTAGTTCTTTTTCATACGAAGTATATCTGCATCCAGTGCAGCAAGGAGCTCTTCCAGCCAGGACACTGAAATAATTGGGGATGTGGGTAATCAGCTTTGGAGGTTTGTGTTTTCCAGCTGTGAGGGTTGTGGAGAAGTGCAGAATGGAAAGTTCAGTGGGAGATCTTGCATGCTGGTGGCCATCGGAGAGAGGATGCACCTGGGGCTGACCCTCTCCATCCTTTCTCTCTCCTTGTGAATTCATGTCTGGCAGTGAAAGAATGGGAAGAAAATGTACCCATGTTTAGAGAGTTTGTGGAGTTAACCACAAATCTTGAGCCCCTTCTTGGCCAACGAATTAATCGTATTCAAATTTATAGCTTTGAGAAACTGATGTCAAATGAAATCTAAAAGGCTTGGGGGGGGATGGTGGTGGTTGTTACAAGCCCAAAACCATTCCAGGGCCAAGTGTAGGACTGAAGCCAGCAGTTGGCCATCACTAACGTTCTACCCATGGTTTATCACCAAAGCCTGCCTTAAATTAAGGTGGGTTAAGCCGGGTGAAATCGCAGCGTGTCCTTGCAAACACAACAAACTCACTTGGCTTTAAAACTCCTCTTGCACTAGGGTGAAACAGATCACTTGCAGCTTCTGCAGAGCTGGTTTCTGGTAGGTTGTTCCCTGTCTGGTAGACAGTTGGTTGATATTCTTTGCCCAGAAACATGTGGATTGTCTTAGTGTAGCAAGTGTCCAGTAAATAGGAAGTGTTTGCTAAGGGCTGGCATAGCACACTTTAAATGCAAACATATCCAGGGCAGTTTTAGTGGAATTTTCATGTAGATTAAGTAATTTTAAAGTAGGCTGAAATGAAAGGGCTCTTCTCCAGAGACTACAAGGTTAGCAGAAAATGCCCTTTAGTTTCATTAGGTATTTTTCTTCTGTTTGTTTGATTTCCCTTTCATCAGGTTCTGCAGGCTTTGCAGTCAGGACAGTGTCTTCTACTCCCTGCAGTTGGTGTAATTTGTGACTTTGCAGCAGCCAGTTGGAGGATGAGCTGGACTGAGCGAGGGGGGCTGCTTTTTGGTTGGTTGTTTTGTTTTTTTTACCTCAACTTTTTCCAGTTACACATTCCTTGCTAATCTTTCTGTTTCCAAGAAACATAAATATTGGGAATTAACTGGTCATGTACTGGCCAGAGAGGTACAAAACCCAGCTGCTGGTGTGGTCTGTGAAAAATCTGGTGTAGATAACAGCATCATATTGAAGTGTGTGCAGAAACAGCCCCAGCAGATGCACTCCTGACTCCAAGCTATCTGTTCAAAAGGAATGAGCTGGTCACTCAATTTATTCCCCACCAGTAAGAAAAAAAGTTTGTGTTTTTTTTAATGCTTGATTTTTTTTTTCCTCTTTCTTTTCCATACTGAAGGAGGCAGCCAGCCTTCACCCCTGAGTCACACAGCAGCAGGGAAGTTCACAGGCTCTGGTTGGTGGGTTTGGTGCCACCACCACCGTGCACTGAGGATTTGTCCAGCTCTGGCTGGGTCCCGTGAGGGTGACAACACGGGGGTGGCATGGTGACAGCTCCTGTCCCCCAGCCCCAGGGCACTGCAGCTGGCAAGATACTCCAGCCTTGCAATGGGCAGAAGGGGGATGCTCCTGTGGCTTCTCAACCAGCATGGGGGGGAAATGAACCCTTTTCCCTAGGACTTTGATGTGGTATTCAGAGCTAAATTCTGTGTTGAGGCTTTGCAGGAGAGGAGTTAAGCCCACTGGATTGCTTCCATTAATTAGGAGTTTCATTTAGTTGCTTTTACTACCTCAAAGCCAGTAGTCAACTTTAACAGTTTGTAGTTATGGACACTTAAAGCAAAACTGCTCGAGTGAAACCAAATATTTTTTAAAATAAATAATTTAGCCACTCAAAAACCAGTAGGAGAAGGGTCTATTCTTGTAGTGCCTTCACCATCAATCTGTCTGGAGGATCTGTTTGCAGAGTCCAGTCTCCAGCTCAGTCACAACTGAGCTCTTCTGTGTCAGGTTTCATCCAGTCCTACTTAGATGCCAGGACCCTGTTTTTTATAGAAGTTCTTGAATTAAACTGCCAGTGCCTGGATTAAGTTTTTAATGAGGTATTTCAGCACCTAAACCTATTCCCTGATTTTGAGAATGCCCATCTTCCTACTTCTTCCCCTGGTTTCTGCTGGAGGCAGTGGGTCTCTTCTATATTTATATTTAAATATAAAATTGCTTGGTTAAATTGCCTACATTAAGTTTAAGAACATAGTTTTGGGCCTCTTTTTTTTCCAAATCAGAGCACATGGATGTCACAAGTGCCTACCACGTGTTAGAAAGCATGCTGTTTTCTACATGATGCTGCAAATTATTGCACTGACTTATTGCATGAAAAAAAAATCTCCTTAATGCCTAAGAGCAGAGCATCAACCTGGTTGTTCTTTCCCTTGCCTTGTGGGAGCCTTGGTGCCCTCCCCAGATTGTTGTGACACATTGCAGCGTTGCTGCCAAACTGGTAATGAGATTTTTTTTTTTTAGTGCAGTGTAACTGGGCAGCAAACTATTAAATGCTATTCCTGCCATGAGTCAGCTTATTTTAACAATTTGTGAGCGGGGTGCTCCTTGTGAATCCAACCCCTCCTATAGGATTTTTGTTAATTAGGAGTTAAATTAAATCCAACATTTTAAAGTATTGCATCACTGATGAGACTGGGCTGTGTACTTCACAATAAGCTGTGGAAAGAAGTCCTGGACTGGAGTGTGGAGGAAGGAGTGAGGAAGTGCTCTGCTCTGCCATGTGTCATGGGCAGCTGTGGTGCAGGGGGTCGTTGTGCTCCCTGCTCCCCTCTGCCCTGTGCAGCTCTCTGCCCTGCCAGAGGGAGCTGGGGGCTCGTGCAGGGAGTTGAGGTTATAAACTGTAGGAGTTGAATCATCTGGCTTTAATTGCAGGGGCACAGGGTTTCCTGATATTTCCTGGCCCAGTAAATCACATATTGTGGTACTACTGGCCCTCTCAACTGAAGCACAGCCCAGCATTGGAGCAACTCAACTTGTAGGACAGGGTTTTCTCTAAGAGTTGCCACAGCTGAAGGGTCACGTTTCTCATGTGCACAACATGCTGTTGGAGTGTTCTTGCAGAAGTATACAAACTGAAATTTCATCTGTGTATCCCACCAGTGGTACTTGTAGAGACTTACTGTCTAAAAAAAAGCATTGAAGGTGGTTAAGTATGACATGATTCCTTTGGTGTTGGGTGCCTAAGTTGGGTTTCTGCAATGGTTTTCTCTTCCACATGTAAATGGGTTGTGTTTGTTGTATGTCTTATCTTGTGGTCATGTCTCCAGAAAATCACAGAATGGTGAAGGTTGCAAGGGACCTTAAAGATCATTGGGTTCCAACCTCCCTGCTCTGAGCAGAGACACCTCAGAATGTTTGAGCTGCATTCAGATTTTCTTCATAAAGCTGCTATTTTCATAGACCACACAACCATGCAAACAGATTGGGAAATTGATTTACTCAGAAGCTTAATGCAGATTTCTCCCAGAAAGGGAACAAAGCAAATGTTAAAACAAGAAGGTAACGTTTGCCTCTTGGTGTCACCAGCCCTCAGTGCTACATGGTGTGCATGAGCATCCAAGGGTTTCATACCAGCCTGGGGAATCAGGGGCCCTCAGAGGTGCTTGGTGGGCAGGCTGGGCAGGGTCTGTGGCCGAGGTGTAGCTTACTTGTGGAGGTCACTGAGAAGATGTCAGGCAGTCCACATGACAGTAGTATTCACAGGTATGGATACAACCTCTCCATCCTTCTTGCTTGAGGTCCTTGGAGATGGGTGTGGTGTGGTCAGGGAGCTGCCACAGGAGAAGTGGGCAAGAGATAAGGGGAAACGAGTGTTGCAGAAGTTGGTGATGGAGAAAAATGAAGTTACATGTTGAGCCTTCCTGGGAGCCCACAGTCATCTCCTAGTTACCCAGCTTATTGGGAGTGGCCTTCCCTTAGGTTGTAATCAGAGCTCCCACCATGACTAATTTGGAACTGAAGTGTCCATTTGCTTCCTACCCAAACCTTCCTAATCTCTTAGACAAGGAGAGCTTAAGTAAATCTGCCCTCACATGTCTTCAGGGCATGGTGTAGAAGGATGGCACTGAGCCTGGAGTGGTGTGATTCATTATCAGAACTTCAGAGAGTGCGGTGTTGCTGGGTTCCAGTGAAAATTAAGTACTCTGGCATTAATATAGATTATATATGAATATACAGCAGACTAATTAGATAACCACAGTTTATAAACCACTTTGAATTTATAACTGAAAGAGTTGTGAGAAACGGACACTTTCCTACTAAACTCTGTGTCCTCTCAGGTGAAAATAAACTGGAAGAGGAGATTTAGGTGAGACATTTAGAAGAAATTATTTGGGGGTAGTGAGACACTGGCCCAGGTTGCCCAGAGAAGCTGTGGCTGCTCCATCCCTGGAAGTGTTTCAGGCCAGGTTGGATGGGGCTTGGAGCAACTTGGTCTGGTGGGAGGTGTCCCTGTCCATGCAGAGGGTTGGAACTAGATGATCTTGAAGGTCCCTTCCAACCCAAACCAGTCTGGGGTTCTTATGAAAATAAGTAAGAAAAGAATAATTTTGCTCAGGAAACTTCTGCCACAGCACTCCCTATCCACAGACTATCCAAAACCAGATAAAATCAAACCTTCAGTAACCTGATAGTCTGAAAAGGGCAACATAACTAGCACCTTAAACTTCCCACAATTTGCTTCTAGTTCCAGCAGATCTGCTGCAAACTGGTGAAATGCCAAAGTTACGCAAAGGGAATGGATACGTGAGAGTCATCTGTTCTCACAAGCACAAAGTCATGTCATATGTGTGTTAGAAAATAGCTTGTGTAACTCCCCTAAAGACAATGTGAGGTTTTATGACCTCATCCCGTGGCAGGACAATGCAACCCTTTGTTAGGAGTATGAAGATTGAGAACAGTTTAGGGTTGTTTACGCTGTTGACGTTTCGTAGCGAAGGCGTCAAGTGGAGCCTCAGCCTCTCCGTGGATATTTGTGTGGTCTGGGGAAAATGGGGCAGAAAAGAAAATGACCATCTGATTGAAATGAATTTTCCAATTATTTGTGGCTTTAACAGAAGCAATTGGAGTGTACTGTATATATCTGGCAGCTGGTCCTACTTCTTTGGAAAAAAAAAACCCCTAAGCTGTGTGTCTAATCCCTTGAGCAAACCAATAGTAAATTGTTTATTAAATAAGTAGTAGAAATTGCTCATTTTGAATCTGTGCTTGCTTTACGTTGCTGTCACAGAAAGGATGATTATACACAACTTTCCATGTGCTGGTACTTCATGGATTCACAGTTTGTCTATTCCTCTTTCCTTCTTTAAGCTGAACTGTTGCTTGAACTTGGTGCAACTTCTGCAGCCTGTCAACATCCCCACTATTGTCTGGTGCTGAAACCACGTTTGGTTCCTCATAAATCCCCCCATTGTCTCCCTGCTGTTTCCCATGTCATATTTAAGTTTTCCTCCCTGGTTTCCATGGCCCGTCACAGCCTGTGCTTTTGTTTGTGACCCCATCTCCTGGCTCCTTTCTCTCCATGAAGTCAGTCCTTGACTACTACTGTCACCTTCAAGCTTCATACTGCCCTTCTTCCAGATCACATCCCTCTCTTTTTTTTCTTTTCTTTTTATCACGTCTTGATGATATTTAGAGCAAAATCTTCAAAAAAAGATTGCATCAATGGATATGCATTTTAAATTTGCCAATCCCTTAGCTTACCAAATGTCCAGGTTACCAATTTCTTCTTCCCTTGATCTACTGCTCTTTAATCCTTCTGTATTTTATTTTTTTGTTGAGCTTGTTTTTAATTTATTTCTTGAGAAACATACTCTGAGAAAAAAGAAGTCTTTTGAAAAACAGAGCAGCAGAAAAGGTCTCAATCCACCAACCAAGTGTGCTTAACTTAATTTGCATTAGCAGTATCTGACGTGCTGTTTGTGAGGTGCTGCAGAGCACAAAGGGAATGGCAATCCCCAAGTATCTGTTTGTTGTACTTGTCTAAGAATGATCATTATAATTAGAGTCTAGGATTTTTCCCACCCTTCTCATTTCTGACAACTAATTCATACAGTGAGAAATGCTCATTGTGTCTTAGTGTGGCATGTCTGCAAGAAGTCTCTTGAGTCTAGAGATCTCTATCATTTTCCTTCTCATTTAAGGATATTTTGACTGTTAAGCCCCATATAAAATGACTTTCATTGGTTAATATGCTATTTAACATACTAATTTTTTTCCTCTTGAAGATAAAATTCAAACCTGAAGATGTTTCTCTTTCTCCATCTACTCTTCTGTGTGTTTTAGATCACGTCAGCAAATCAACCCAGTTGGCAGTCCCTCCTGGGGAGATGCTCAGGGTTTGCTGAGGCAGGTGAAGATGTGCTGGCTGAATTACTGCAGAACTGAAATGCCTCTTTTCCACAGAGACCCCTTCTTGCCACACGTTCTGGATTTTGCCATATTTTCTTCATTTTTGTAGTTTCTTTGTACTTTCAGATATGTCTTTGATTCTGTGTTGAAATTCTAAAAAAGCAGCTGATGCTTTGTAGTCCACACCCTTTCTGTTCTCTTTTTCCAAATTACTTTCTTCAAAGACCTCAGTGTGGAGGACCCCTCAAGCTTGGACCCACCTCAGTAACCCAGAGTCCATCTGGGTCTGTGGAGGAGCCCCCACTGTCCCAGGGGCAGGACATCCAGCAGCTTTTCTGAGCTAATGCCATAGAAAACAGGGTCTTGCTTTTCCTTTAATCTGAACTGCTCTTGTCACCTGCTGCTCTCAAGGGTGGGATGCATCCTTTTGTTCTACTCTGCCCAAACTTTTACCATAAAAGCCAGTCCAGGGAGAGGTTTCTATAGCTCTGAGCAGCTTTTCCCCCCAGTAAGTGGTGAGCTACCCCTTCCTGTCCTCCTCAGTTGTCACTGCTGCTCCTCATAGCTGGTTGGTTACCCTTCTTGTGTTCCTGTGCCATCTTTCCATAGCAGTGTGGCTGCTGGGTTTTCCTTTCTGGTCCTTCTGCTGAATTCTGTGCCCTCTGTCTGCTGGGGAGAGTATGGTGTGTAACACCTTACCCTGGGATTAATCCCAGACTGGTTTGGGTTGGAAGGGACCTTCAAGATCATCCAGTCCCGACCCCCTGCATGGACAGGGACACCTCCCACTAAACTAGGTTGCTCCAGGCCTCATCCAACCTGGCCTGGAACGCTTCCAGGGATGGAGCAGCCACAGCTTCTCTTGGCAACCTGTTCCAGTGTCTCACCACCCTCACAGCAAAGAATTTCTTCTGAATGTCTAACCTAAATCTGCCCTCTTCCAGTTTAAAACCATTACCCCTTGTCCTATCGTTGCATGCCCTTACGGTCTGAACCAGAAGCCCTTGCTTGACCAGTCCTTCTGGTGGACAAAAACTTGGGCCTCCAGTTACCTCTCAATCTGCTCTCCAGCTGTGTGCTCCTGGAAAAGCCAGACTTTCCATATCCACCTCAGAATTGCAGCCCTCTGCACCAGCTGGCATGGATGGGGAGATGAGATGTGTGCAGGGTGTGAAGGCTGGGAGATTTATTGGGGTCAAGGCCAGGAAGAACTGCCAGGCCAGCAGCACCTGCACCCAGCACCAGCATGGTGGCCAGGAGACACCCACTTCTTGTGTGCAGGAGTCAGCTGCTGGGAAGGAACCACCTTTTTCCTTGGCATCTCTTCCCAAAGCAAACACATTACAGCATTTTTGAGGAGGTTAAGCAAATGTATTAATTTAGAGTGTAGTATGTTACCTTTCTGCTTTGGAAAGTCGTCTTCAGTAATTTGACTTGGAGTTCACCAACAAAGATTTGGAAGATTTTCCTTTTGCTCTTCCACAACTGATCCCATCTGCCATGTGGGTAAATTCAGGAACACAACACTTGGTGTCTCTGAGATACACGTTCTAGTTAATTTATTAAAGATAAAAAGGCATCAATTTAAGCATTTTTATACTCTTATGCTAAAAATTTTCTAAGTTCGTGGAAGTATTTTGGAATTGCAGCCATGCAATTCTGTTCCAGAGCTACAGAGACTAATAATTTATCAATTAATATTATTTTGCCCTTATGCATATGAAATGACCATTCTTCAAGTATTATCTTTGGCTTGATATGTGGCTTGTTCAGATCCTTTAAAACAAGCTGGCCTAGCAGTGAGGTAAAGTGAAGTTAAAGGAACATAAGTGTGTGTTTCTTGCTCTGAAGCTGGTGGGTAAAGGCCAGACTTTTCCCAGGCACACTTCTGAGTGCAGGCTGCTCGCTCAGCACCTGTGGTACTCCAGCCATTAAATGTCATGGTTTTGATTGTGCTGCTTCTCTGAATGTTGCTGTTTCAAATGTGAAATACTGTTTATTCTGAATTAAGAGAACACATGCTAGAGATGACATTTTAGTCTTAATTGAAATCAAATGAAGAACTCCCACAGAGGTTGCATTTCACCCCTGTCTTTTCAAAGCAAGGAGTTCAGCCAATGCAAACTGAATTTGCCCTTTCTGCTCACTTTATTGTTTGAACATGTAGAAGTGTCATGCATATATATGTATGTATGTTTCCCCTTCTGTTTACACTCATGAGCACAGTGGTCAGGTTATGGTGTTTGTGTTTGCACGTGTGCTGGGATGATGGTGTTGGGAGGGTGGAGTGGAGCCTGGGTTCTTGCAGTGCACCATGAAATGCCACCATGCTCCAGCAAGAGGTATGGCAAGAGGTGGTGAGTGTGCTCTGGTTTCATCTGGGAGGGTTGGGGCAGTGATCTCTGTACTTCAATAAACAGCCCAAATCCCCTCCCCAAATATAACCACCCTAGTACCATGTTAGCTAAATGCCTGCTTCCCCCCAAGTCTTTTTTTTCCCCCCTTACCTCTCTGTGAGCAAAGGTGCCTGTGATATCCTTGTTGCTGTTCACCAGAGTGTGAGAGGGTCATTTCCTAGCCTGGGATTTTAGGATTTTATGGATGTGCTCAAATTTGTTACTGGGGATGGTGGGAGGTTCAAACAAAATTATGTTCCACAGTCATCTAGTTTATTGTCCTGTGTTGTTGCTACAGTCTTGGAATGATTCCCAAAGTATTTGTTTGGATTATTCCTGCAAAGAGGAGTTTGTAGTTTTTTTGGTTGGTTTTTTTCTGGGTTTGGGTATTTTTCCAGAAAAAAACAACAATTTTCTGTTTCTAAAGTCTATGGGAGCAGCTCAAGGGATTCAATGTAACTTTTATCAAAGAAAGTTCAAGGGACTGGGCATTGTGACCTTACACGTTGTCTCCAGTTTATGCACCACGATCACTTAAAAGAAAGTGTTGGCTGAGAGGATCACCCAGCATGTCAGAACTTGCAGTCTACCATGAAAATAATTTGAAATTCCCTATATTGAGCAGTAAGTTGCACTTTAGGTTGCTTAATTCTGAACTTTGTCTTTTCTGGAGTTGGGGGGATGTGTATTAAGCACCTTTATTCATTGGGGATCCTGAGCATGGAGGCTGTTTAAAGACCCCTCAGCTCAGGCTGCTGCTTCCCTCAAGCACAGGTGGTGATGGAAGTACAGTGGTGGTGGTCTGCAGGCTGGAGTGCTCACACCTCAGCCTTGGTGGTGGACCACGATGTTCTATGCTGTGCTTTTGCTGAACAAGGTCCTGTTGGTGTTTGCTGGGCATGTTGGTAGCGTGCTCAGCAGATGGGGGAGCACCAGGAGGTCTGGGCAGAGTGTGAGCACCTCCCAGCCTGGCTGCTGGAGGGTCTCAGAGCCTCGTGCCCTGCTTGGGGGCTCCCAGGGCATCCCATCTCCATTTAGGTGTCAAGGGAACTTTGGTGCAAGAAGCAGAGCTCAGCAGGCTGCTGAAAAGTATTTTTCAGGATAGGTGCCTGCTCAACCAGAGGCTTTCTGGAACTCTTTCTTCTGCAGAAGTGCAGCGTTCAGCCCCAAAATCAGTGCTCTGGATTTCTCCCTGCATCCTAAAGTGTTGGTGGCCTCTCTGAAGGTGCAGTACCTTCAGCACAGGGGTGGATTCAGATCAGTGTGGATTACAACTCTTTTTTCCCCAGGTCGTTAATAGAGGTAATATGATTTGAATGCAGCCAGCCTTGGTCTCAAGCACTGAAGATCTAGATTTGGTGGAATGTTTTTTCTAGGCCCTTTGCTTTAAGTGCTCAGTGGTTTGACTCCATGTAAATGCCAGTGTTAATACTTTTAGGCAGAGTTTCTGAGATGCTGTGTGAACCTTTAGTTATTTAAATCACCCTGAATTAATCATGTATGACTGCGTTCTGAAAAAGTGACCAAACTTATGCATGATGATTTGCCTTTTGTAACGTCACATTCCCTAATACTTGTGATTAGCTGAGGTTAATTTTCAGGAGCCAGATTCTGGTGAAAATTACACGTGTTCAAATTTATGCACTCTGGGGTAAATCCAAGCTCTGAGAATAAGTCACTGGAGAATTTTGCGTTGACTTTGGAACGACTGAGGGAGCTGGGGCTGGTTAGCCTGGGGAAGAGGAGGCTGAGGGCAGACCTTCTCACTCTTCACAAATACCTGAAAGGAGGTTGTAGTGAGAGTGGGGTTGGTCTCTTCTCACTGGTGACTGATGCCAGGACAAGAGGAAATGGGCTCAAGTTGCATCAGGAGATTGAGGTTGGAGATCAGAACAAACTTCTTTACAGAAAGGGTTGTTGGGCACTGGAACAGGCTCCCCAGGGAGGTGGTTGAGTCACCATCCCTGAATGTGTTTGAAAGTCATCTGGATGTGGTGCCTGGGGACATGGGTTAGCAGTGGGTCATCAGAAATGGGGTGACAGGGTTAGGATAAGGTTGGACTCCATGATCTTAAAGGTCTTTTCCGACCTGAACAATTCTATGATTCTATGATTAGGATTTTACTGTCCTAGTTACTGAAGTGGCAGTACTTACAGGGTACATAATATGTCTGGAATTAGGTTTAGGAGCTTACAAACCTTCTTGCAGTATCTGTCATACTAAATTATTAGTAAGCTAGGCTAGATTTACTAGGTAGTAATTAGTGAGGGTTATTTTCCTTTTCTGCCTTGGGAGCAATGCTGTTGATGTAAAGGCTGGTTGGAGGGGGACAGAAGTTAGCTGGCCTTTGACTGTCACTGGCTCCCTGGGTCACACAAAGAGAAGACTTGTGACCAAGATGAAAAGAGACAAGGAGCAGGCGTGCGAGGTGCAGGCGCCCATCTGTTCCTCCAGCACTCCTGTCCTACCCCACTGCATCCCCCTCCGTGGCCACAGGCAGCGGCCCGGAGCTCTGAGCATGCCATGACCCACCACCCAGGCACTGAACCCCCCCTGGTGACACCTGGGTCTGCTCCCAGGCTGAGGAGAAGTTGTGTGTCTGTGGGTTTGTGGGCCTCCTGCCCGCTGGTAGCGGGGGCAGCGGGAGGGCTTTGGCCAGCGCCGCTTCCAGTCAACAAATACTTTCCAGCAAATTCACAAATGCAATAAAACTGTATTTTATTATTTGCTCTTTTATGTCCAAGAATGATTTTCCTCTTGCTAAGCTCTCAATTTCCCAGCTGAAGATTTAGGGTATTTCTGAAAATGCCTTTTTTTCCCCCCAGCTGGAGCTTGCATTTCTATAGAGCTTCATGGTATACGTTTTAGACTGAGTTCCTCCTTTTTGTCTGCAGCTGAGATAAAGAATTAGTAGTTTAAAACAATAACTGCATGTTCCACTATGATCAAGGAATTAGATAATCTGGTATGTTTGCTTAAGGGGTCTGTATCTTGGGGCTTTTATAGGGCAGTATTAAAGCCCTGAGCCTTCTTATTATGCCAATACCCAGAAGATTGCTTTAATGAGAAGTAAAGGGCCTTTTTCCAATTACAAGGGAGTAACTGTATTAAGTTCCTGTGTTATGTCAACCTGCTTTGATTTGATTACTGCGAAAGAAATGGATTTATCTGTCAGTGTTACTTAATTAAGCCTTCTCATTGATGTTTTGCAGAGTAATATAGTGTAGTTTGCACATTTAAGTCTAAATACAAAGAAAATTGGTCGAAAGCTAAGATGCGACCCCTGAAGATAAGGCACAAGAGCTATTGCTTGTCATTTTCTGATCAGAGTCCAGAACTTTTAACTTTGGCAGAAGAACTTGAGCATTATATGGGCTCAGATTAAAGCAAGGTAAAGGGTGAGGAATTTTCAGATAAATTTGAGAGGCCTAAAAATTGTGGAGTCTGGGCAAATCTTACAGTATTACTTGGTGAGGTTAGTCTGCTAATCTCTGCCCAGTATAGGATACTTGGGTATGTGGAATGATGTCTGCTTACCTTTAATGGCTCTCTTCTTGGATGCATCCCCAAAAGCTGTCCCTCTCCCTGCCTGGAGTGTCCTTCTCTAGGCAGGACTTTCTCTCTGGGTTGGTCTTGGCTGTGCCCAGGAACTTGATCTGGGATGTTTGCAGAGCTGAGGAATACCCCAGCCCTGAGGTATGTGTTGTTCCTGTGTTATTTTAGGCATCTGATAGTGCCTTCTGGTCACTGGCACGCTTGGCTTGAGGGAGAGGTAGGGATAACACAGCAAAAGGCTCTGGAAAGGACAGCAGGGCAGGAATTCAGCTCACCACAAAAACGTTTGTTTGAGTGTAAGCACGTAAATTGCTCCTTTCATGTCATCGGGGCCATCCAGTGGTTGGCCATGAAGCCAGTATTGCCATGTGCTGCTGGAAAGTACTGGGCATCCTGGGCAGTGTGGTGCCCCTTCCCCATGCCTGGAACAAAAGCTCTTGTTGAAGAGCATGACTCAAAGGAGACCCCATGAGTGGGTTCAGTAGTGTGTATATGTCCAGTGTCTGTGGAAGGGGTGACAGGAGCCTCTTGGCTGGAGCTGGGGGTGGACTCCCAAAGGGAAGAGCTCAGCAACCGTGTGCCCCCCTTGCCTGGGCTGGAGTGGGGGTGTCCCTATCCCTCTCTGCTCTCCCTCACCAAGTACAAGAGAAGGGGTGCTGCCTAAAACACAGCCCTGAAATATGTTATTTTAAATGACACATTAACGCATGCAAGGCTGTGGCATTAATATTCTTAAAATATAAATTAAAATGTACAGTATAGCAGTCTGGAAACCTTTATTGGCGTGTAAATGCTTGGCTCCTGGGTCTGCAGGAGAGAGCTGAGAGCAGGACAGGCTGCAGGGGAGCCTGGAGGTGCTGGCTTGGTCACTTCTCTGGAGGTGGACTTGGAGCTGTTGTCCTGTCCCCAGGTGCTGTTCCCCAGGGCTGAGCTCTTCTGCTCACAGATGGATTTTGGAAGCCATGCTGGAGGGTGGGACGATGCCCATCAAAGTCAGTGGGATAATATCCACTGATTTTTAGCAGGCAATGGGTCAGGGCTCTATGGAGTTAATTGCCTGTTACATAACACAAATGATTTTTTAAAAATATGCCTAATTAACCTAATAGAATAGTTGATCTGATCTGTCAGGTAAATGATACACATTTTCTGTCTTTTTCTGGAGCTTAATTAAATATTTACCTAAGAGTGTCTTGTGCTATTAACACATTCATCTGTTATTGAGATAATAGGAATTGTAATTGGGGGAAAGTATTAAATTATACCAACGTGTGGGGTTTTTTGGTGCTTTTTTTTCATCTTGGAAATCAACCTGATTTGGTCACAGCCCCTGTGTTTTAAAGTGTGAATGACCACACCTGCTTCTCAGACAAGTGAAGTTCTTACTGATCCTAGAGGTCTGGATGAACCAGTGCATGGGGGAAAGGGAGCTGCTCACGTGTGGAGTCTTCAGCAGCACTCTGAGAAAGTTTCTCTAGCCAGCAAGGCCAAATAAGTATTTTTTTATTAGATTAAAGCTGCAGTTTGTGCATGGTAAAAGGCAAGCGAGATGAGGATCTGATTAGGATGCTAGTGGGGACAGAGGAGTAAGTTGGGAAATGGCACTGAAATGTGCAGTGATGCTGTTCTAGATCAGTGGCAGTCACATCTCCTGATATTTATTGTCCTGTAAGTAAAAAAGGTAATGGATTTAAGCAGCCAGGTCCAGTCCCTCACTGTACTAAAGGATGTGCTTAACGTTAAGCATGAGTGATCTCATTTACTTGAATTAACATGAGAGTGAACTGTGATTCCACTGGCATTATTCACAGGCTGCCATCAAACCTGCGTGCAAGTGCCTCGCTGAACTGGTGTTATGCTTATCCAGGAAGTCTGTAGCCAAGTGGGAAGTCTTGGGAGACTCCCAGCTCATTCTAGTGAAGGTGGTGTGACAGCAGTGGTTGTACAAGCCTCTTCCAGTACACTTGGGTGCACTGTGGAGAATTTTCTGCCTTCTACCTCCACGTTGGGCCTGCAGGGTTGAATTGGTGGCTTCTCCTGGGCTTCGGTGCCACCTCGGAAGGAGTGTAGCCAGCCTGGAGGTGCACATCCCTGCTGAGGGTACCCAAGAGGGACCCTATGCAGTCGGGGTGTCTGTGGAAGAAGCCACTGTGTGGCACACTGGGACATTTCTGTGTTGCATTGCAAAGCTTAGAGGAGCTTGTGGGAGTCCCTGGCTCTTTGGACTGTACCTGAAACGGCAGGTGTCACTGCCTCGGGCACAAGTGTCACGGGATGTTGGTATTCCTAGAGGTGCCCTCTCAAACAGAGGGGAAAAATGGTTAAAAACATCCCAAAATGGGCTGTGTGAAGTGACTGGAGGGTCTCCCAAGGATTGCAGTGAATTTTCTATCCAACAATAGAGGATAAACCAGAAACACCCCCTGTGTGCTCAGCTTTAGGAATGGTTTTTCTTTTCTGGATGTGCTGAAGTGCTTTTCTGCAGCAGAGGCTGAGATGAGGTGGTGAGAGGTATGTTTACCCCAAACGTGCCTTACTTTAACTTCTGGGTTTTGTCTCTTTTATCATGTTTTATTTTTGCTGTTTAACACTACCTGTTTTGTGCTGGGGGTTTTGATAGGACTTTAACTGCTACAGTACAGCCACTTGTTAAAGTGCCGAGAAGCACCGAGCTGCTGAAGTAATTTTTATGTTCAAACCTCAGGTTCCTGAGGGTCCAGTTCATTTCTGCTGTGAATTTAAATGAGTTAATTTAAGCAGTGGGTCAGAAGCCACTACCATCGTAGTAGCCCTGTGCTTGATTCTTAATTAAAGGCAACAGGAGATTAATTTGAAACATTAATTTAAAAGTGCCTATACAAAAGGAAAGAATTATTGCAATAAAGCCTAAAGAACTTTTTTGTCCCTAGATGTAGAAGACAGAACTAGCTCAGGGTCCTGGGGGAATACAGGACATCCTAGTCCATCCAGGGTAAGTATATCTAATCTTTTTCCCCAGACCAGACTTCCTGCGTATGTAAATTTACAATCTTAAATACGAGCTTTACACACCTGATTGCATAGAAAAATGGGCATGTAAAGTTGGCTGTAGCCTGTCTTCTCTTTAAAATTGTTTTGTTTTTTTAACATTCAAACCTGATCCTGTGATTAAATTTGGCACCTGCTCTGCTCCTCCTAACAGGTAGCAAGAATATGAATTAACTGTTTCTTGCTAGGTTCTCTCAACCACCACTACCACTCAGAGCAGGTGGAGCAGAGATTTTGCAGAGTTTCATTCTCTGCAGTTGGGTTTTTAGGGATTGCAGGTGTCACCAAAGCTGAGGAGTGGGCCAGAGCCCCCACTGTGGGCAGTGCACATCCTGATGTAGAAGCCCACTGGCCACTCTGGAGCCACCCCAAGGCCCAAGTTTAGGGCAGTGAAGCTGGAGAGGGGCCAGCGGGGCTGTCCCACCACACCAGGGCTGCCCACCTGAGCACCCATGCCCCTGCCCTTCCTGCAGTGGACCTCAGCTGCTCCATGTCTCTGGTGAGGGGGTTTCAAAACCACCTTCTTGGGCAGGAGCTGGCGGCTGGCAAGCCGAGGTGGGATGGTTCATCACATCCCCCCAGTGCACCACCCAAACTATGGGGCAGGTAGCCCAACAGCCTGCCTGCTTCCTCTCCAGGCACCCTGAGGATGGGGCACGGACATCTGTGCTCCCCACCAATGGGATCCTCCTCCAGGGAAGGCGGGCACCGAGCCACTGTCTGTCACAGCAAAACTCGGTGTTTCCTGGGATTTGCAGGACAGCTGGAGGCAGTCGTTGCCTTTGTGGCTGTGGGCGGTTATCCACATTCTTCAGACACCTCAGGCTGGGGATGCTGGTTCCTTTGGTAGGGAAGCAGTGCTATTTCCAGCTGAGCAGCTGGGTGATGTGCCTTGCTCCTGAGCAGCAGTGTGTGGGCAGCCCTCCCCACGGTCCTCCCCAGCCTTCCCACCGGGAGCATCCCAGCTTTGCCCATCCCCGGGACCAGGCACATTGCGATTCAGTACCAAGATTATTTCTGTTTACTTCCTGCAAATGCACGAAGTACACTTAGGGTGGGCAAAAAGTGGCTTTGCTCTTATTTCTGCCCTTATTTAAACAGTTTGTTTAAATTGCTTTTTAATTGTTTTCTAATTAACATGAAGGATCAGGGCTCGTGAGCAGCGCTGCCGGGGAGCTCTGTGCCCTCAAGTATCTGTCTGGAGAGCAGTGCAGTTGCCCTGTTCATCCTCAGCCTGTCCTTTCCCTTGAGGCAGGTCCTGCCCTCAGTGGACCTTACCCCGGGGCAGGTTTTGAGCCCATGTCTTCTCTGTGGGCAGCTGAGGGGGGTCCTCCAGTTACAGCGTGGCGGGGGGACCCCGGCCCTGCTGTCGAGGGAGGGAAGCCCGACACCTTTTCTTCTTCCATCCTGCTTAGCATCCATTACGTCATTACTGCTCACATCTGTCAGTTTTATTTTTATCCCTTTTTTTTCACTTGACACTTGTATTGCTTCCTAGGGAAAAATGTTTTGAAAAGTAAATTCTAAATTTGCACACACAATTATTTATGCATGCAAAAACTTGAATGTGAGCGTACAATTAAGTTTGGAGATATAAAGAAAAGAGCACGAGCCTGGGAAGAATCCTGGAGTTTCAATCAAGACTGTGCATTAACTTGCAGAGTTATTCTGCAAGCAGCCTGACCTCTCTTTTTCCTCCTTTGTAAAATGATGATGCTATTTCCACGTTGGCAGAATTAGTTTCTTGTGCGTTCTTCTGAACCCAAGAAACAAAACATGACATAACTGCTGCGCTTGGCCGGCGCTTGGAGTTCAGTTTAAGCCTTTGCTAATCGAGTGACTGGGAGCAGAAGGTTACACTGAGACTGTTTCAAAAATTCAGGGCCTGATCCTGCCAAGGTTTTAGATGTTCTTGGCTCTGTGGGCACAGCCTGGTGCTGTGTCTCCCCAGGGAAGTGCTGAGGGGTGGCAGGGTGGTGCAGTGGGCAGGGTCCCTGCTGCTCTCTCCCCGTGCTCAGGTTGCACACATGAAGGAGGAGTGCTGTGCCCAGGTATTTTTTCAGTGAGAAGTAACTTCCCACTGTGAAAAAAATTCTAATTTATTCTTTCTAGGCCAGTGCATGTATATAGCAGTGAGGTCAGTAAGATGGCAAATTTCTACATAAAAATAGATTTTTAAAAAACAAAACGCTAAAAAAGATATTTCTTTGCTGTTCTTGCATGTGTTATGGGCAAGAGGGCTCTATGCTGAGTTGCACAGCAAGAAATTCCAGGAACCTCGTCTCAGGGTTATCCACACAACAAACTGAAGTCAATTACTAATGAAATAAACATTTGAAACAGCTTTAAAATGTTCTGGAACATCTCACTTCCAGCACAATCAATAGGGGAAAACAATAAAGGGAACAATATTTCTTCTAGCTGGCTTAAAACTTAGGAGGGAAATAGGGACGTGTAGGTTTAGAAAACTGCCATTTAAACTTGTAAAATTGTGTTTTTTCCCAATTTGTTAACAGAACTATGGAGATGGGACTCACTATGATCATATGGCGAGCAGAGACCTTGGGTCGCATGACAATCTCTCTCCTCCCTTTGTCAATTCCAGAATACAAAGTAAGAAACCAGATTTCCTAACTTGACCGCGTTGTTGAAAGTGGAATAAGTGAATCAGAAAGAAAATTCAGAGGGTTTAAATCCCTCATCCTCATTTTTGGGGTTGATTGTACTCAGCATATAAGGGTGGGAAGGTGGATTGTTATTTTCTTGAGCTCTCGTGCAGTTTCCAAGGTGCACACCAGTGGTGTTTGTTGTGCAGAGTGTTTCCTTGCTGCGAGAGGGATATGGCTTTTGCTGCAGTAACTGCAACGTTTGCTGCAAGAGGGAAATGGTTGTTTCCTAAGGCTCAGCAGTTCCTTTTCCAAGAAGTAGCCAGTTGGTGGGGAAAATCGGGACGTGCTCTGAACAGGACTTTTGAAGTAGAAAAGGGTTTCTGAAAAGATGGTAAACCTGTGTTCACAAAAGGGAACAGATAAATAACTGGTGAGGGACCCTGAAGCCATTGTTGGTTTTGGAGCCCCATGGATTGCTGCCTGCTGGGACCTGTGAGCTGCAAACTCCTGGATTGCAGGCGAGGGCAGTGGCAGCCTTTTCTGCTTTAGAGGAGCGAGATTTTGCCCAGGGCGTTTGGCAAGGACCCTCCTTCCACCCCACACCCCATGATAGAAAGTTTTGACACCCCTGAATAATCATTTAGCTTAGCAGCAAGCACCATAGCAGTATGAAGAGAGGCTGTAATTATTTGTAAGTGAATGATAGCTACTTTCTTTAATTATGGTTGATAAATGAGTTTGGTTAAAGTAAATATATGATGTAAAAATATTAGTAATGCTTATGCTTGGCCAAGATCACACCCTTCTTCTGCAGTTGTCAATGAACTAACCAAATGCTTTGCTTTAAAGGGTTGAATGAGAGCCAAAAAAAACATGGAGCTGTAACTGTGATATATCATTCTTCAGCTCTAATATACGTCCCTAAAAACTGCCTTGTCTTCTAATATTGGGAAATATCTGTGAGTTGTTCAACATACAGGACAATGTTGGAGCTTGTAGTCATTTGTATGTTTTCACGTACAAAACGTGGTTACAACAGTTTTAAAGGGTCGACTATAAGCCAAAAAAAGCATGGAAATTTCAACACTCCCTTCTTAACTCACGCCATGGGGCTTAGGTAGTGCACAGAGACACTTTGCAAATAGCCACACACTTCTGTGAAACCCACTGGGCTGCCTGTTGCTTTCAAGGTTAACCTTTGAGTCTGGAGAACTTAAAAGTCTGTCTCTTCTGCCTGCCCTTGGGTTACAGAAAAATCTCATTCCTCTCTCTGATTGTTTTTGCCAACCTTAGTGAAAATACTGGTTTCACTTGGTTGAAGAGAGAGTTGTTTTTGAAGAACACGTTTGGAGGCACCTGGTTAAAGAATTAAGCCATGGAACAAACTGGTGAGGATCTCTGGAAACCCTGAATGTTTCTAGAAGGTCCCATTTGTCACCAGTGGGGGATAGATCTTCCTGACCCCATACCTGCAAGCCATACACGTTTGCAGACAGGGTATGATGAAACAAGGGCTTAGATTGTGTTTTATTTCTCAGATATTTGTTTATTAAATACATTTGTACGTGGCCGGTGCCTGGCAGGGAGTTTGTGTGTGAGGCTGTGGAGCAGGCCCAGGGGGAGGAGCAGCAGGAAGTTGGGGGGCTGCCCTACTCAGCTGCTCCAGCTTTTGCCCATGTATACTCAAGTTTTGGGTGCACTGGGGGTCCTGCTGCCCTGCTGGGGCTCTGGGGCTCTCTTGAGAGGATCTGAAGAGTGCTTGTTTGGCCCAGCAGTGACATGTGCATGGGCAGATAGCTGGGATGGGTATGGCCCATCAGTTGTTGATTTCCATTGCCTCTCCTGCATCCAGGTGTGCTCTTTGGGAGTGTTCTTTACCCTACTCCTCGGGATATCTTGCTAGTACATGAAATAATTGACCAATGTACAGCCACTTGCTCCTAAACCCCCGTAGCTTAACGGAGCATTTCACTGCAAGGATTAGCTGGAGGTGTCAGGCACTGCTGAAGAAAGCTGCTGGCTTACGTGGTGACCTTTGAATCTCATCTGGGTTAGTGGTTGATATTTTGATTTGGTTACTGTGGTCATATTGTGACAGCTGCTGGTTCATTATAAATTCAGTTCCTCTCCTGGGTTTGCCTACCAGGAATATTTAGGTTTGTGTTGCTTCAAAGTGCTCCATCCGCCCTGCGTTCAACCCGGGGCTCCACACCAGGCAAAGTGCTGGGAAGGCTTTTGGTCACCAGCCACAGCAGAGGGGATGGCAGGGGGTAAACGTTCCCTGAGGTTTACAAAGCTTAACCCAGTTTGTTGAATGTATTAAAAATGAGAGTAGAAAAGATCAAAAGCACTTTTTTCTTTTCTTGCACGGACAGTTTGTGTACTCCTTCCCTCCACATGTGATATTTCTGGTGTTCACAGAGGTGATCTTATTTTCAGTAAGATATGTAAGTTCCTACACTGCTAGCTAGGAGTCAGTTTTTAATTTCTGCTAGTGCTTTGAGACTCTGTAAAAGGATGTAAGGTCGCTGAATGTAGATCTCTTAACAGCTGTAGGAGTTGCTTGGTGATCTAGTGTGTGAAGACAAAAAATCTTTGCCTGTGTTTATTTTCTTTCTGCTGCTCAACCCAGACTGCAGAGCAGGTACCACGACTTGCTCTCACTTCCCTCCTGGCTGGCTGCCTCAGATGGGTGCTGTGCTGCTGCTGGTTGTTCCTCACACAGTCACTTGCCTGATGTGCTTTTGGGAGGGCTGGCCCGGGTGTTTGCCATTGACTGGCACTTGTACTGCAGCATAAATACCCTCCCTTTCCCTGGGTTTCTTCCTTTTTCCTTTTAAAAATCTCCAAGCCGTGATTTTGCTCTTAGCGTTGTTATTTTGGAGAAAGTGGCATTTTCTCTCAGTTGGGGTGACCGAGTGGGGCTGGAGGCTCCTGCTCCTGGGGAGCCTGGCTCAGCTGCTGATCTGCCCCCTGCTCCTGGCAAATTGTTCAACGTCTTTGTGCTCAAATGCGCCTTCCTATTTATTTGTGTGGAGGGACGTGCACGATAGATTTCGCAGGGATATTGTGAGAAGTGATGAATTACTGTCTGGAAAACATCCTGAGTTCCTTGGATACTCCCTATACATGCCAACTTTTAGTATTTTTAATGCTATGATAGCACTTGTCTCTGCAAATATTGCTGTGGCGTTTGCTTTGAATCCGTGCAGCTTTGATTCTGTTTCTGTTATTATAAGTAGAACTGGAATTTTTGCAGATTAGTGAAGTTTACTCAACACAGCATTATAAGGCCTTGCTTTCAATTGCTAAACTATAAACATTTGGGATGAAATTTTCCATGCTGTGTATCTGACTCAGCCTGATTATTATTTTTTTAACCTTCTGCAGAAATGATTTCAACATTTCCTAAAATGAGATTACATTTCATCCTGGCAGATTTTTGATTTTCTCAGTTAGTGTCTGGCACATCACGAGCATTAATTCTTTTTCACACCACCTCTGTTATGTCAGGTGGCTTTGGTTCCCGTTTTGCAGCTGGAGAAGTGAAGGTCTGTGAGGAGCCATGAGGGAGATGACAAAAAAAACTGCCCAGTAATTTTAAGTTGCAAATTTGAAGTGCAAAAGGGTTTGATGGGCTCTGGGTTTTTGCCTCCAGTGGCACCCAAAGGTGCCACCACTTGGGGGAATGGCAGTTGGGATCCCTTGTATGGGGAACACACTCAGCAGCCACTTATCTTAGTGGTGTCTTTTGCTTTTTTCTTTTCATTTAGTTATTTCTTTTCTAAAATATGCTTTTTCATTATTTTATTTCTTAAATCCTTTCCATGGCAATGTGCTTTGTAAGGAGCCTAGCAGCTTATGGTGGATAGAAAACAAAAACAACTATTGTATTTGGGAAAAAGTAAATATGTGACATACAGAAAAACTGTATGTTTTTCTGGAAAAAAACAGTCAGAGGTGGATTCTCAGGAATCACAAGCAGAACTGTTTTCTCCAGTTTTTCTGGACTGTCTCACTCACTACAGCATTAACTAAGATGAGTTTTAACAACAGAAAATCTGACTAACAGCTACAAAGGTGAGGAAAGGCCTTCAGAAAGCAAAGGACTGGAAATCCCAGGCTCCACTTTAAATGAAAAGTATTTGACATCCCTGCAGCTGGCACAGCCCAGCACCTGCAGGTTTAGGAGAAGTCACTGGATGGACGTTGCATGATGGGCAAAAGCTTCCAAAGGGGGAGAGCCTCATCCCACTGATGCTCTGCCAGCTGCTGAGCTGAGCACCCAGGGATTCCCCAGCCCAGTGGAAAATGTTTGGAGTGATCTGACCATGTAGTTTCCACCTGGAAATGAGGCTTGGGGTGGATGCAGTAGGGATCCAACTGCCATACTGCTGGGGAGTGGGCAGGTGCTGGTATCCCAGTTCCTTATCAAGCATGGTAAGGACTGAGACACTGGCCCAGGTTGCCCAGAGAAGCTGTGGCTGCCCCATCCTGGGTAGTGTTGAAGGCCAGGTTGGATGGGGCTTGGAGCAACCTGGTCTAGTGGGAGGTGTCCCTGCCCATGCAGGGGGTTGAAACTAGATTATCTTTAAGGTCCCTTCCAACCCAAAACAGTCTATGACTCTATGAAAAGTAGCTTGTTGAGATTTTTTTGCCAAGTCTAGAACTATTTCACCAACCAAAAGTTCTTGTCTTCAGTGTCTCCAGACTTTAAACATGGTGCTAATCTGGGAAATAAATGTGCCCCTTGCATATTCTGGGAGCAGGGCATTGTAAATGCATCTCCACAAACTGGATTACAAAACAGGAACTGATTTCAGACATGGTTTATTCTGCTCTGTAATGGACAGATCTAAATGTACATATAAGTTATGGCTCTGTGCTCCTCCCTTCCCTTCCCAGGAGCAGCTGGATAGGATTTCTTCCAGCCTTTTTCTCTGGATTAGTTTTAGTGGTTTCTGCAGAACAAAGTAGAAGAGCTTCTGGATAACCCTGAGCAACAGTTGGAGTTCGACTGTGCAGGGCATCAAGGCTGAGACCTGAGGAGTTTAAATATAACACTTCAGCTTTCTAAGATACCCACACCGAAAATCACACGATTTACTGTCAGCTGGAGCCTTGAAAGATGCCTGAAAAATGCTCTGTAGAAGGCAGTGGCTCATGTGTCCCTTCTTGCTGTGGAATATGCCTGCTGCTTCTCTTGTCTCGCTTGCCTGGGAGCAAAATCAGCAGAACAAATCTGTGTGAAAAGCATCTTGTAGGTGTGGATATAAATACATTCCAGTTCCCAATCAAGAGTTAATAAATTGTGCAGCAAGTCAGTCTTGCAGGCGCTGCCAGTCAGGATTCTGAGCTCCAGCATTCAGCCCCAGCCTCTCATAGAGTCCTGAAGAAAAGAAATTACAAGGACATTTCCATTTATTTGGGGAACGAGCAGCAGATGTATAAATAGAAACTGTAGACTGTGGCAATTAATGTCTGCACACTGAGCAAAGAATTGAAATATTATTTTGTACTACATAGTTTTCCGTGAAGTTTACATTCCATTGTATTTTGTTCTTAAACAAGTCCAAGCATTTTTAGTAAGTTATTTTGTGTGACAGTTGTGTTCTGCGTGGCAGAGGCTGAAGCTGGGTGAAAAAAATGTGCATTGAACTGCAAATGCATTTGATCTGGTTTTGGAGTGCAAATTGTAAGTTTGCAAAGCATTGCCTGGAGGCAGGAAGGACCATCCTCCTGCTGATAATCCAGCCCTTTCTTCTGCACTGACCTTCTGCAGAGCTGGAGGTGTTGGAGCCTGTCGTTGGGGTGGCCCTGGAATGGGGATCAGGTTGTGCAGCATGGAGTTGCTGAGTTAAAGCCATGGAGGTGGTGGGTCATTGCTGCTCCTGGCTCAGAAACCTCCACTGGGCTTCACTTCACCCGGGCACAGAGGGTGGAGAGCTCCCCAGGTTCAACCGGGCGTCATGGCTCGGGTTTTATCTGCTTGAGACGTGGCCTTTTTCTGCCTTGCAAGCACATCAGTAGAGACATGGCTTTTAAAGTAGCATCCAGAAGGTGCTTTAATGGTTAATGAGCTTCTGCCCCTTATATACGTGAACTTAGTTTGGCTTCAAATAAGAGCTTGCTGCTGTTCTCCAGCTGAGCTGATATTCATGGCAGAGGGAATTTGAGCTCACACCTGTTTGAGCAGTAAAAGAAACCTGTGAGTGACTTCCTTAAAATATTAATAGGAAAAAATTCGATTCCTAGAAAAATTTTACCCCACTAGGAAAACCATTAATGGGCAATTTTAATATTTTTTTTTAAATAAAAACATTGCCAGAACCCCCAGGTTTGCTAATGAGCTGCCATCTTGCTGCTCTCCCCAGTTGTTGGCAGTCACGTAAGGGGTGAGCAGCCACCTCAAGGTAGAGGCTGGGGGACACGGCTGGCCGGGATGCAGCCTGGATTTGCATTGCAGCTGGAAAGCATACATGTGGGAAAATCTGGGAAACAAAACAAATTTGGTGAATTACTAGGTCATTTACATAGCTGCTCCAGTCATGGTCCGTTAAACAGGCAAAAACAATGGGTTTGTTCTGCTCTCTAGTTAAGGCACAGAATGTGTAAAACAATGCTGAGTGAGCTGGATAATTAATAATGGTTCTGAGCCCGTGCGTACCTCAGGTCTGAACTTCACAGCGTGTGGAGGGGGTGAATGGAATAAGGGGTTAGCTAAATAAGAGCAGCTCATTTGCCAGGGCCTGGTGTGTTCCCCTGCAAACCCCAGAGGAGGCTGCAGCTTTACTGCCCGGCTGTGGTCAGGCTGCCACAGGCCTTGGCTGTGCCCTGTTGGGCCAAGCCCGCTGCCCTCAGCACAGCTGCAGCTCGTGGCTGCTGGGGCTTCTCTCTGTATCAAAGGGTACGTCCAGGAGAGAAAACTAGCACTGCTCTTTGGAGGAGGATGTGATAGTCTGGGAGGAAAAAAAAATTACTTTTGCGGTTAAATTTTTAATTCCCTTTCTCGCAACTAGTTCTGACAGTTTGGGTGATGGCTTCTCGTCCCCAGCCTCCTGTGCTGCTTGGGACTTGGCACATTTGGTCAAATGCACAAAGTCTACCAAAATCAAATATAAAACAGTTGCAGTGAAAATGATAAAAAGGATATGACAGGAGCACACAGTAATTCTCCACAGCATCATGCCAATAGATACATCTTACCATATGGTCTGAATTAGGGACAGCACCAGTTCTCACACTGTACAAGGCTGATGCTGTATGAGGTCCGTGCTTTGATCCTTGTACCATGTGAAATAAAAAGATATGGAGCATGCATTTAACAGGAACCATCAGTACTTTAATTAGATTATATTTCTTTTTAAGTTAAATCAGAGTACTCCGGTATATTTCTTTATGCTGCAAACTTTTTACTATGTGATTGTGGTCTTAAGCATATTCAATAGTTCTAAAAAGAGTACAGAATGAGCAGTGATGAAGGAGGATATTCTGGGAAGCAAACACGCTGACTAAATGTGATAAAGAAGAAATTAGGCCAATGATCAAATATTAAAAAGAGTGGCATTGTGTGTGTGTGTATATATATATGTGTGAATTATCCAGAAAAAGCAGTTCTGATTAATTCTTGGATGAGGAAGCTTTGTAAACAGATCAGCAAGAATTTGGTTGCAAGCATTTTTAATTTGCTGTTTAAATACCTTTTAATGATGATATCTGTATCAACATGTTCATAGGCTTTCTACCATTTATATTTTCACTTTTTCACATCACTAGAATTGAAGATTCCTGATTCTGATTCACGTTGCCAGCAAATTTTGCTTTTCCAAATATGCCTTCTAGGATAATTTTTTTTCTTTCCTACACTTCCCTGTAAATCTCAGGGACAGCAAATTGATTCCAAAGCCAGTTTTGGCCTGGATTTGCAATTGGCTAAGATTACAAATCTCCCATGGTATGTGGAGCAGCACCCAGGAGGTAACTGAAGATCTAGGGAGAGACCTGGTTTTAGGAGAAGTGTGCAGGTGTCAGCAGGAGTTGGCCCGACGGCTGCAATCTGCTTAATTGTTCTTTATTTCAAGCAGCAAAACAAACCAAACAAAAAAAATAAAAGAAGAAAGGTGAGAAAATGAGCAAGACTTTGGAGTAGCTGTTGCTGCCTGAGCGTTGACGTGGGCTTAAAGCCAGGACAATACTTGTAATAATGTTTAAAGCCCTAAGTTACCTGCTGCTGTTGGGGTGAGGTGTGCAGACAGAGCAGCTGGTGTTCTGAGCCTTGCTCCTGGGTTGCTTTGCTGCTCCCAACCTGTTTTCCCAGGGAATGCAAAGGTGATGCTGTGGAAAGGCACAGCATCAAGGGGAGTTGGTCACTACTGAAAAATAAGTGTTAGCAAGTCCACACAGCTATGCTAAAAACAAATAATATGATGAAAAGCATATTCACATCCTAATACTGAAGAAGAAGCTTGGCCAAAGGTAACTGTAAGAAAAGAAGGCAAGAATATATGATGTAAAACATCAAGTTCAGAGAATGTGAGGAATGAGGTTCAGTGTTAAAAGAATAATAATCTGAAAGCAAAGAGAGAAAGAAAGGAACAACTGTACATGAGGTGAAGATAAATAATCATGAGAGATTACTGCCATGCATAAAGAAGAGGAGGTCAGTAAAGTAGATTTTAGGACCTCTTAGAGATGGAAAGGGTAATTTATTGACAGATTATGTAGACACTGCTAAAAAATAAATGGGTTTTTCGCCTCAGTGTTCACAAAAGAGGATGGGGAACAGATGCCAGAATCAGATATAAATTTCCCAGGAGAGAGGCAAGAAATATTGAAGGAAATAGGGATTATTCCAGAATGGGTGATCACACGGTGGGTGAGAACATCAGTAGAGGGATTAAACTCTATAGAGGAGCCATCACAGAGTTTTTAAGGAAAGAGAAAGGACTATTTCATGTTCATGGGGAAAAACCAAATAATTAAACAACTCTGCTCCATTCCTTAGTGCCCTTGGCTGTCCATAGAGGTACCCATGAGGGGAGATCTGTGTTCCATCATCACAGCACAATGCTTTTGTCCCTTAAGAGCTTTATTGACAAGAGTTTGTGTGACTGTTTCACTTGTTTTAATAACTTTTACAACAAGGAGTTCTGTCTCCCCAGAATGTACTGTGCTGTTTGGAAGGGAGGCTGAGCCTGGGGCCAACCTTAAGCAATGGTTCTAGTCAGGAGAACATTGTCTTTGAGGGGACTGCAGGTGAACAAGCAGAATGTGAAGCCTTTCTAAACGGTTTCTGCTGTATGGTGTGTTCTGCCTCCTTGGAGAAAATGGTGGATATCTTTTAGTTCTGCTAGAATAACCATATTCTTCATCTGATGGGAAGGTAGCTATTGTGTGGTCTGTGTTCCCATTTGAGGGTGAGATACTTCAGGTCATGGAATGTGTTCCTCCTGGTGGTGTGTAGGAGGGTATTAGACCAGGGCACGCACCCCCTTGTTTTGTTGCTGGGTTTACCCCACGGTCCAGAGTGAGCACTCAGCCAGTCTGGACTTGGGTCTGTGAAGAACTGATGTCCAAAGTTTTGATGCTGCTCTTCTTGAGTCTCTGAACGATTTAGAGGAACCATACTCTAGCTGGCACAGGCTTTGCTGTATGAACTTGAGTGAGCTTAACAAGGGAGTTTAATCTTGGTCATTTTGCCAGCTTCATCCTTGAGTCTCATGTCTCTCCAGAGGCATTTTTTGCTTTCCCAAACTGGATATCAAAGGTTCTCATGCCTCTTCCTGGTCTAGATTCATTAGTTGCTTGTTCTCATGAGGTCTGGCTGTCTTCATGAGGATGGTGTCTGAGGAACTGGCAGGCAGTAGCACTGAGGCTGGAGGCAGAATGAGAGGCTTGACCTCCCTTGAACAGGCAAACCTGAGGACTGAGGGAGGGAATGTTCTACATGGGTAGAACATGTAACACAGAGCTAAGCTGTGCAGGGCTGTGAACTTCAGACTTGTGGTCTTCCTTGTCATATACATGAGAAAAACATCAATTAACATTTACCAATATTTGGTGGATTGGGGAAAAACTAGCACAGACTGAAGCTGAGCTCAGATTGTCCATCTGGCAGAGGAGATCTTTGACATTTGGATACCCGGCTGATTCAGCAAAACACTTTATGTTTGAAATCTTGCAATACTTTAGAAATAGAATCCAGATCAAATAAAATTTCACAGCCTTCAGGCAGAAATTTCTCTTGCAGAAGACCAAGCCCTTTCTGCTGTCCCTCCAGTGGACTTTTACCCTCTTCCCAAATGCTGCTGCCAACATTTTCTCTGCTGGTTTCTCATCTCTGCAGCTGCAGGGCAAAGGTTCCAGCAGAGAGGCAATTCTGCCTTCACCTCCTCTTCCTCCCTTGCCCTACAGAGTGGAAATGTTCTTTGGTTTTGCTGGTCATCCTGAGGGGAGACACCTTCTGGTACCTCCACCCGTCCTCACCGGTAGCATCTCGCCTGATGAGGGGTGATATCTAAGGAGTGGAAGTACTCTGGGTAGATGGATCTCATTAAACTGTTGGTTAAATTTAACTAGACCTTCCTTCTAAGGATCTTCTTTCAGCTGGAGAAGTAAAATCTCTTGTAGATGCACTGTAACTTGGGTAACACTTTGTAATGCCTGCTTATCATGAGAATATGCTTTGGCTTCAGCAGCCTTCTGTTGCATCACCAGCCTCTGAAATAACATCTCTTGGGATGCAAGGGATTGCAGAGGAATTTCTGAATAGGTGATAAATTCTCTCCTAATCCTTGCTTTGTGGGTGGAAACACCCAAATGCAACCAGAGGCTGAGCTTATTGCCTGTAGCCTTCTCTTGTCCATGTTTAAATTCTTGGAGCTCCCTGTCACCCTCCTGGCCGTGACCAAATAGCATCCTTATTGCTCAGTTGAGTCCATATCCTTAATCCACCAAATTTCCACTCCTGATGGAAACTGCAGAAAACCAAGAGGTTTCAAAGCATGTGAGAGGCTACAGAAAAGTCACACGTAACATTTGTCAGTCTTTCTTCAGAGCATGCCCAGGTTATTTGGTGTGCTAGATTTAGGGTGTTCACTTGAGGATGTATTTTGTTAGAGAGGCACCTTGGCCTCCTGTTGTTAATCCTGTTGTTAAAAAGCCATCTCTCCATGTCCACAAGCAAAACTTACCACATGTATGACACACCCAAAGTTCCAGCCATCTTAAAATACATTCTGGCCCCTTTGTTGTGGTTGGATTCAAGGCGATGGAGCTCCAGCCTATGCATCCTTGGGCTTCCCTCGACTAAGTTTAGAAAATGCACCTGAAATCCACTATTGAATTGTTTCTGGAGAAGAGAGCAAAAGGCTCTTATGACCCCCAGAGTACTTGGTTTACAGCACATGGAATCTGCTTGGGTTTAGGTCAGCCTGGAGAGTCCCCTTCCTGGGGGTCAGGCTGGTGGGGTGCCAGGTTAGCGAGGCAATGGAAGGAGCTTTGGTGGGTCTATAAACCCCAGCCAAGCATGGCCAACTGAGCTGCCTCTTGTATAACTTGCTCATTTAAATAGCCAGCCCTTTCCTGTGTGTTTGGTTTGACTAGGTTTCACCTCTTTGTATGGCAGAGCTATTCTTTGTTGGACTTTAATATTTTTTTTTAACATGTGAAATGGTTTTGATCACGTTATATGGAGCTGTCATCACACCCCAAACAGTTGCAATTTGGGGGCCTGCTCATGTGGTGCACACCTGTAACATGTTGGGAACGGACTTGGCTTTGAAGCTCGACTTGTTCTCTCATAAGAGCCCACATATTTCTTCCATCGTGTAATGAGATTTGCTGATGATACAAAACGGAGGGGAGCAGGCTGCACTTAAAAGAGAGGCAATATAAAATACAGCTCTGGCCACAGGCCTGCAGTTGGATCCATCCTGCCACGGTGCAGAGCCCTGTTGACTTGAACATGGCCCTGGGTAGCAATAAAAATCTGCTTGCGAGGTTCTGTTGCTACAGTGGATTTTTTTTTAATGCTTTCAAGATTTGTAAAACGTGGAGTAAAATAATTCATTAAATGTAGAGGGAGAGTGAAAGTAAAAGGGGAGGAAAGGGAAGATGTGCTGGTGGAAGTATTTGGAGAGAGAGACACTGGGAGGTTATTCCAGATGTCAAGGAGTGGGGAGTGGATGTCTCTCCTCTCCTGACCAGAGATAGAGAGCAGCCAGCCACAGGCCCCTGCTAGGAACAAGGGTGATGCAGAATCTTAGGAGGCTTTAAAAATGTAAAAGGGATATTTCTGATTCAGCTACTGAAAGAGGGCAATGTGAACTCGCTTCTTCTCTGCTGCATCAAACCAAAGAACAACAACGGCGAGCAGCAGAGCGAGCAGGGACCCGAGTTCTGCTGGGTGTGGAGTGGAGCTGGGAACTGAGCAGCAGAGTGAGGAGCACGCTTTGGCCAGGGTGTCCTGGGCAGCCTGGAGGGGCTGCACCCTGAGCCCCTTCCCTGCTCTGGCCAGGCTCCTCTCGCTGTTTAATGGAGAGAGACAGATCTGAGGGTTGATGGAAAACAGCGCGTTTCAACCTTCACCCAAATACAAAACAGGTTTGTTTTTCCTGTGGGCATTTATTTATTTATTTGTTTGTTTCTGAAGCTAATGGCCTGAGATTCATGAGCAAAGGTTGAATAAAAGTCAAAGGAAGCTATTTTGGCACTTTATAAGAGATGAGTGAGGCCACATCCGTAATCCTGTGCACGGTTCTTGTCACCTTATTATTAGAGCTGTGTAAATCTGGCAAGGATTTGTATTTGCCAAATATACCTCTGGCCTAGATTTGGGCTTATATTTGGAATTCAGGCCAGTTTTAACGCCTGTGCAGTTTGTAATTTTTGCCAGTTTTAGGCAAAATAACAGGAAAGAGGATAATGAAGGACAGAGGAGTCAGGAAAGCAGAAAACTAAGAAAGGAAGGCACTAGGAAAAGAGAAGAAAAATAAAAGGACAAAGGAGCACAGAGCCCATTTCTTTTCTGCCTTCTCCACAACCCTTCCTTGACATATCCTGTCTTTTCCCTTTCATGCTTCATTCTTCTTCTCTTTGCATTTAGCAGAATTAAATTCAGCCCCTCTCTTCTGCTCTGCTGGTGCTCCCACATTTGTTTTTTAATTTGCAAACTTCTCCCATAACCTCTCCCTCATAAAGTCACTCCCCCCCCACTTCATTTCTTCTCCTGTGCCCCACAGTCCCTCGGTGCATGTGCTGGCTGTGAACATGTTCCTGGTCTGCACATCCCATCCCGAGGCTTTGATGTGCCTGCATGCCAGCAAGATTAAAAGTCTTAAGGACTGAAAAGTCTTGCACTCGTGCTCATGAAACAAGCCTCACGCACACGCTGCTGAGACAGATCTTATTTGCTGATGTTGTCTCATCCCGTGTGGAGGTTAGGTGGAATGGGCAGGGACATGCTCCCTGGCAGTAGAAACCTGCCCCATGATTTTCTCTCTGAGGGTCTGCCTGCTGCATCGGCAGGGTCAGGGGGTGGGAGTTGCTTGCCCTGGGGGCTGGGCCATGGGGAACGGGCGAGTGGATTCTGCTAAATTAGGGGAGGAGAAGCTGCCACTTCCTCAAGGTCAACAGCAGAATCAAAGGCAGAACTGGAATAAAACCCAGTAAGGAGGGGCAAGCAGCCCAGGTTCTGGCTGTAGGTAATACTGGTCTTCTGCTTAAGTTTGCAATGATATGTTCTTGGGAGCTCAGAGTTTGAATTGAAGGCACTGAGCTTGCAGGTTGGAAGTACAGTAGGAGCCTGCTGCTCCTGTTGCTCCTCCTCGGTCTTGCTGGCTGCTGTTACCCATCTGAGAGACCCTGGCACAGCCAGGTGCTCTATTCTTGGTTATCCACCCTCCTTCAGCAGCTCCCACAGGAGGTGTCTGTGCCATCTGCCCCCTCCTCGATTGCCCGGCAGGAAGGGATGGGGCTGGTGACATTGCCTGTAGGTGGGGGGTACAAAGGACCCAGGTCTGCATTGGTTCTCATTAGAGATAATTATCTGTCTGCTAGGGTTGCACTGGACAGGGGGAGCTGGTTTACTGCATTGTTTGGTTACCTCCTTGGGTAGTGATTTATTGATTAGAAACACGAATTTGTACCTGTGTCCGAATGACAAGGGACCAGAAAAGATGCCACAGGCTAACAAGAGCATCAGCCTTGAGACATCCCTCACTTAGAGAAGGGGAAAGATAGGGTTGTCTCCTGCAGGGAGGTCCCTTCTGGAGGCTGGGGGGACATTGCAAGGCTCTTTGACCTTGTGACAAATGTCACAAGGCTGGAGCTGAGCAAAGGCCAGATGTGACAGGAATTACACATGGAAGTTCTCAAGCAGAGAAAATAATATAGGGACACGTAGATGGCCAGCACCAGAATGAGATACCATCAGTGGTTCTAAATGCCACTACATTTCTATTTTTAATAGATGTCCTGGTTAGTGGGTTGGTCACAAACACCAACCAACCCGGGCAGGTTTGCTCCATCCTGAAATTCCTTCTGGTACACGTTTCCTGCCCTCATGCTGTGCTGCTCCGTAGGGTGTCGGAGTGAGTGCTGTGGACAACAGCAGCGAGGCAGGGTGTATTTTTCTTTAAAAATATTATCTTTGGATCTCTCTTGTGTGCTTTTGTGCCGGAGCACTTCTTTCTTCAGAGGCACGTAGCAAACTGCTACATTTTCATAACTTTCTGACAACATCTGAACTCGCAAGACTCCCTTGCCCTCCCTTGCCAGTTTGCATTTTATCGGTGTTAAAAGCTTTGCTTCTCCCCTGCCCCCAGCCTCCTCCAGCCCTGCCAGGATACAGCGTGTAACCTAGTATGCTCCTCTCAGCAGCTTTGGCATGAGGCTCCTCAGGAAAAGCAATCTCCAGGAATAAAGCAGGCCTTCCCCATCCCTGGGTAGCCACAGCAGCAGGGGTGCAGCCCTGGCTCTGCAGCAGCAACCGATCATTGTGGTTCAGGTTTTAGAGATTTACCTGTTGTCACTCGGCGTTGGAAAAGAAATGAAGTCTCTGTAATGATACTGGGAGGGGGAGGAGATGGCGGGTTGAGTGCCTTTGATCTGGAGCTAGAATAGGCTCAGCTTTTGGAAATGTAATTTGAAAGAATCCAATGTACACATCTGCTTTTTGTGCTGCGATTTCTTTGGAGCCAAAAAATAGAAATTTATTAATGCAAATGCGTGGATTGCGTTCGTCGGGAAAGGAGGAAGCCTGTTCAAAACATAAGTTGACTTTCTTTCTAGCACTAGAAAACCTTAATAGGTCTGAGTGCAAGCGTTGTGGATTTTACAGGCAAAGTTCTGGGTGAGCAAGCAGGCAGCATAAAATGGTAGGATGCTTCTGGGAGCATAAAAATTTCTCAGAAGTAGAATAAATGAGTATTTCCAAGGTGCTAATGAAAAGAATGGGAGGGGAAATTCTCTCAATAAACAGTTTAAAAAACAACAAAACGAGCATGTCACAGAACAGCTCGGTGAGCTTGCCTGGGGTGGGAGGTGGAAGGAGCCTGTGCTGCCCGCAGGGAAGCGGGGGGTTTGTTTCAGTTGCTCTGCTGCTGCCCAACGTGCTGTAAAATTAGTTGTGCCTCGTAACTCGAACACAATCCAAAATCCAAAGTAGATACGTTCAAAACATGACTTAAGCGATGTGACTTGTGTTTTTCAGGGCTTTGGATAAAAACTGAGTAAAGACACATTGGACAGAAAAGCAGGCAGGAGATGGGCTTTGGCTCTAGTAGATGTTCCATCAGAATTGCCCCCTATGCACCTTTTTTTTCCTGTTCCCTGTCAAACCTGCCAAGCAGGAGCTTGGTCAGTCTCTGAAATAATACAGTATAAAATGTATATCTTAAAGCATATGTAAAGAAGCTCTGATGGGTCTGTGTGACAGCAGAGAGCTAAAATAAACCTGAAAGGTTTTGTTTGTTTATTTTTAAATTAACCTGTTTTCATGCATAGTGACTGGAGTATATTTTCAGAGTTTTAAATTAATTTCATTAGACATTTGCGTGGGCAAGACCTTTCATCAGGTGAGCGTGTCTGTGACGAGAACATCTTTCAGACCTGCACACTCAAATAAGATGACCAGCTTTTAGCTTGCTTTTGGGAACTGGACATTTTTCTCTTGGCTGCCTTCATTTCTTCCTGGTGTCCTTTTGGAAATTGCCCTTTTCTTCACGTTATTGGTGCGGCAGGTTCAGCAGAGTTACAAAGGACTGGCAAAAATCTGTCCGGCAATAGAAAAATCAGGTTTTTGTTCCAAGTTGTGCAGCTTGAGGTTTGCTGATGGGATTCCTGGGTGGGAGCAGGTATCCCTGCTGTTGCCGCGGGACGAGCCGGCGCTGGGATGTGGGCGAGTTGCCCGACTCCTCGGCTGGCACAGCAGTTTGAGACTTTATTTTTTTTTTTTTTTCCCCCTGCACTTATGAACGGCTTTCTCCCGGTTTGTTTTACAAACACAAGTCATCTCTCTTCCTCCCTCTGGTCACCCAGATGGTGTGGCCGCAGCTGGAAGGGTTTTGGTTGCTCTCCTTGGGCTTTGCCTGTGCACAGGAGGTGGCTGCAGTGGCTTTGCTGTGTGATGGCAGACCCTGCCCAGGTGGTGGTGGGTGCCATCACTTGAATTCACTCTCCTTCTATCCAGCTAAACAGTTTGCAGGAGACAAGGCAGTGTTTAGTAAACATTACTCATTGTTGCTCCTTGGGCAGAACAGGTTTAAATACTCCCTTTCGTTGTACACTTCCTGCAGCAGTGCTCAGGCAGGGAGGAGCAGGGATGCACCCCTGGCTTGGCACGGTGGTGTTGTCCCTCCTTGGTGTTCATCTGTCCTTCTGGGCTGTTGGGTGGCTCCGGGGTGCTGCAACCCACTGGGAGCATCTTGGGGTCATGGTACCCGTGTGCCCCAGCTGCAAGCCTTGGTGTCCAGTGGCCCTTCCTTGCCCTTCTTCTCATGGCTGCCGCGCTGCCCGGCACCACCCGGAGCTGGGCTCTGTTCCTTCCCCCGTGACTCCCCAACCTGCCGCCTCTCCCATCAAAACTTCAAACGCTCTTGTGGCAACCCCCCCCCGGGCAGGGCAGGGAGGGCAGCGGGGCAGGAGCATTGCCTCCAGCCCTGTGCCCTGCCCCGGGGGCAGTGGTGGGCTGGGGAGCCCCGGCCCTCGCCCCCCTCCCGCACGGCACCGGAGCCCAGACAGGGCGATTATGAAGACGTCAGTCGGAGCGGAGGCAGCGAGAGGGGAGACGCGCTCCAGATGAGGTCCTGGGGGAGCTGAGGAGGGTCATTCATGTACGACCATGTGTATGTGTCTGACAGACTGTGAAATGGTGCGTTGTTGCGCGGCTGCGCTGCACCTGGGCCCTTCATCTGTGATTGATTGGTTTGGTCATGTGTAATGGTCCCATCTGCTCCGTGTTGTTTTTCTTTTTTTACTTATAAACACCGTTCCCAGCGGCTGGGAGAGGATGAGCTCGGGTTTGTCATCTTCACTTACACTTTAGTTGAAAAAAAAAAAAAAAAAAAGTGGTGGTCAAGGAGGTGAGCTCGAGAGGCTGCCCGAGGAGCACGGCACCACCATCCTTCTTATTTGGTGCCTCTGCCACTTCCTCCTCCAGCGTGGGGTTGAATCCCGGCTGGGATCCGGCTGGAGCACGAACCGGGAGAGCCCCGAACCCGGGAGTGAAGTGATTTGCACAAATCCGTGGATAGTGACTCTTACTGCAGTGAGGAGTTTTTTTGTAACCGAGCCAATACTTAATTAAAACCGCTGACATCATGGTGTTATAATTAAGCGTGGCATTAATTAAGCTGGAATAACGATTTTTTTTTTTTATTAAGAGCTGCTCCAATTGTATAAGCGCACGATCGGCAAAAACAAAATCATTTTTTATTAAAGGAGGAGAAATCTGTCCCCGCGCTCGGGCTCACCGGGAGTGAGCTGCTGGTGGCAGGAGCAGTGTCAGCAGCACAAACTTTGGGGGGCTTTGGTGCGAGGGGGTGAAGGGAAATTTGGGGTTGTGGGTGGGTTGGATTATTTTCCTCTTTTTTTTTTTTTCTTCCCCCAAAAATGCTGATCGGCTCCTGGCATTCTGATGGCTAATTATGCATCGGAGAGCTTCGACAGCTGCATTCATCATCATAAAATGTAATAATTAATGACATTCCAACAAAGAAAAATATGCAAATGAGAACTCATTAGCATTTTCATATTCAGCTTTGATAATGCTTTTGCTGACAAGGTTGTAATTAATGAAAATTCATGTCGCAGTCAGGAGATTGGATCGGTTTCATTCCGCTCACAATTCCCAAATGCTTGCATTATGGAAAATCGGCGGCTCTGCCAACTTTTCAGGGAAGAAAAAAAAACACACACACACACTAAAAGCACCAGATGCAAATTAATGGTAGGGAGCCTTTAACTCTTTAAAGTCCTATCCCCTGAGCTCCCCCCCCACCCAAAAAAAAAAAAAAAAAGGGATGAAAGAAAAGCTCCAACCCCAGTGCAGAAATAGTTTGATGCACAAGCATCAAAGTCTTTCAGTAATAACTCTTGGATCTTCTTAGAATATGGGAATTTCTGTCCAACTTTTTTTTCCTCCCCTCTGTATTTACTTTTTTTATACCTGTGTCCTAATAAACTCTGAGAAAATTAGGCATCTTATGTAGTCTGTTCTCTCCCAGCTTTATCTAATTAATTCTACAATTGTTTATACATCCGAGGCTTCCTCATGCCTGAACAGATCCATTGGCATCAGCTGGATGGTGGCTGAGCATGGGGAGCAGGATGTGGCCCCGGCTCTTCCCTGCTCCTTAGAGGACAGGCCTCCGTTATTCTGCCAAAGAGTTTCTTATCAGGCCTCCAAGAAATGTGGCTTTGCTCCCCTGTGCAGCTGCCTTGGCTTTGGGAAAGGGCTGGAATTGTGTCCCCAGCGTGACACCCCATGGGGCTGTGGCACCTGGTTGGGTGTTCCCCAAGGACTGTGTTGCGGGACACCATGGGGAATGAGATTGGGTGTTCTCAGGGTGGATGTGACACCTTGTGCTGTCCCATGGACACGGACCTGGCTGTGGCACCTTGTGCTGTGCCATGGGTACTGGGACTGAGCTGTGACACCTTGTGTTGTCCCATGGACAGTGGGACCTGGCTGTGGCACCTTGTGCTGTCCCATGGACACTGGGACCTGGCTGTGGCACCTTGTGCTGTCCCATGAACACTGGGACCTGGCTGTGGCACCTTGTGCTGTGCCATGGACACTGGGACCTGGCTGTGGCACCTTGTGCTGTGCCATGGACACTGGGACCTGGCTGTGGTACCTTGTGCTGCCCAGGGTGGGGTAGAGGTGATCAAACCAACCACTCTTGCCAGGGCTTTTTTCAGCAAAAGCCAAACCTCAGGCTGCTTTTTGACCATCCGTTCTGCAAGACTGTGGGATTTTTAAGAACTTTTTGGAGCTCAGTACTGTGCAACTTAATTCGTATTTCTGTGCAGAATCATTTGTATTTTTTGCATAACTATTTCTTTAAAATGCATCAGCTTTGACTTTTTGGTTTAGTTTCCTTTTGTGTGGGCAAACTGCCCAGGCAGATGGTGCAATGTCACCTGTAAGCAATCTGAATCCATAGGTTCATTCTTACGTTTCAGGGAGCTTTTTATTTCTTTTCTGTAGGGTACAGCCATTGCAGGGAGACTGTTCAAGATAGTGTTGCTTTTAATGCTTCCTTTTACAGAGATTCCTACTGTGATTGGTTCTTTTTTTTTCCCCCCCAAATTCTGTGGTTTTGGGCTCAGGGAAAAAGCTGTGCCTTAAGAAACTTTCCCAGTATTGTTGAAATGACTGGAGATTAAATCCTTGGTCATCTTTAAAAAGTGTCAATGGGGAAACTAATACAAGAAGTTAGAAACACGTTTGGTTGTTTAGATGCATCATGTTTTAGTTGTAGAAGTTCAATGTTTGCTTTAAAAAAAAACAAAACAAAAACAAACTGCCAGCAACTTTCAGAGCAGATTTTCTATAAGAATATTTTGTTATTAGAATTTCTTAGAGTAAGAATTCTGAACTACTAAGCACCCATGGAAGGAGCTGTGAGAGTTTGAAGTTTCTGAAAATCAAAGCATATTTGTAGGAATTCTATGTATCAGGGTACTTAATAAAATGCAATTAAGAAGGCAAAAAGCATAAATTCCTCTTGCTGGAGTTTAACAGGTTCTTATGGCTCTAAGATCCATTTAGGTCAGTTGGGACTTTTCTCTTTCCAGCAGATCCATTTCATGCAATGTGTGCTTGGTCCTGGGTGAGATCTCAGGCTACTGGTGTGATACTGGGTTTAACAGTCTGAGCTGGTGGTGGTTCCAGCAGCTTCACAGGAGTTGATTTCCCCCTGGTAAGGACTGGAGATTGCCTTGGGAAGGGCCAGACACTGCTGGTCTTCTTCTGCAGCCAGTCCCTTGACTCCAGGGGGGCTGCTGGCTGGAGTAAGGTGAGGAGGATTTGTATTTAGAAAGCCACAAAGAAACTGTGCATACATTATGAAGCTTAAATTCATCTCTACCCTACAAGTGCCTTAAAAAATAATCAACAAGGCCTTATTTGTGTGTTTTTTCTTGGGGGAGAGCTGAATAAAATATTATTCTTTGATTTTTATTTTGATGTCTGGTGAATGGAAAGCAATGGGGTCTTGACTAAGAGATGGTTTTGTACTTGGCATGAAGGGAGAGAAGCCATTGTCTCTAAGAACCCCATACATTTTATATGTGTTTATTTGATCATATAAAATCACAGGGCACTTGGGGTAGAATATTGAGACCTGAGTGCTGATTTCAGTGTGTGCTGGGTGACACCCTGGGTCTTTGAGGAAACCAGGGTGCTCTCATAAACTTTATTCTAAGTTAGGAATACCTCATTCTTCTGATAATCAGGCATTAAAGGGATGCATCTGAAATTACTGACTGTTGCCAAGGGGAAAAAAAAGAATTTATGGGATTACAAGAAATAACCAGCTCAGCGGTGTTAAAAAAAAATAAAAGGATAGGGTAATTTTTTCCTCCTTTCAGTAGTTTGTGGTGAGAAGCCCATTCCCAGAGCCGTGCTGGCAGGAGGTGGGAGCACTGGCTGTAGCGAAGCATCCAGGGGTTCTCAGTGTTTTTGCAGGGCAGAAAAAATCCCAGAAATCACCTTTCTCAAACCCTGGTGAGAAGGAAGACCCAAAAATAGGAGATTGTCGTCTTCTAATTCAGGATTTTTTTCAAAAATACTTTGTTTCAGGCCCATTTCGGTATTCCCTTTATTGTTGTAGAAAATAAATGTCATAATTAACCAGGACATTTCATGCTTTAATTCCCGAAACCCATACATTATTTTTTCTGTTTTCTGGGAATTAATCCCATTTCCTGTGAAAGGCAGCCTTCGTTTTCCAGTCCACAGCAAAGTCCTGATTTAATTGGCACTTCTGGTTTACCTTGGAAAAAACACCCTTGCACTTTCTGTGTGAGTGCTCTAACACTTGCAAAGCTGCTTCCAAGTTCTGCCTGGCTTCCAAATTGCACCTTTTTGGAATGTTATCATTCCAGTAACAATTTACCTGGGAATGAAAAGCAAACTAGCAAATAATTTATGATCAGTAGTAGAAATATTGGCTGCAGTTGCTGCGGCAGAGAGTGGAAAGCTGGGGGTGAACCAACGCTGGTCTTACCAGGGGTTGTTCCTGGGAACAAAAAATTACAGCACAGTTAAAGGGGTTTGAAAATGGCTGAAAGTTAAAATTTTGGAACTTTCTGGCTGTTTTGCAGATGACAATGATACCCAGCTGCTCTGGGTTAAGTTTATCAGCACCTTTCTGAGCACATTTTCTGTAAGAATATTTTTTCATTAGAATTCCTTAGGGTCATAACTCAGAAGTAGTGATCACCCACAGAAGGAACTATGAGAGTTCAGAGTTTCTGAAAATCCAAGCATACTTGTCATAAATACAGATACCAAGGTGCTTAACCATGTGCCAGGGGTATCACATGTAGCTTGCTTTTCCTTCCTGATATCCCAAAATTGTAAAACTTCAGCCCAAGTGTGGCCTTGTGTCCCAGCGAGGTGGCTGAGGTGCAGCCCAGGGCTTGGTAGTGGCTCTAGGGCTTTTGGAAGCTTCCAGGTTCTTGGTGTTGGGTCTCTGGTAATTGCTTCATGATACTGGGTGAATTTTGGACATTTAACAACATCCTAATTCTGTACTTGGGCTAATTTTTAGCTGCATTAAATTTTGTATCTGATATATTTAACTTTTTGGTAAGAAGACACAGAACAGTACCAGGCTTTTCCTTTAACTTCCTTTCTTTTAACTTTTCCATTCTTTTTAAGCATGGTTTGTTTAAAACTAGGAAATAGGGGAAAGTGAATGCCCTGCCCAAGTTTTTATTCTCTTTCATTAATGGGTCAGAAAAAAGTGCATTTGAAAATAAATCCAGGCCAAAATTTCAGATTTGCTAGCGGATTGCAGAAGTTCCACGCTGACAATTGCTGCACTTAAAAGCTCCTTGGATCAGGTGTTGTCTTACCATATGGACATTTTAATTAGTAATAAAAACGTTGATCAGGATTTAGTAGTGGCATCTACAAAGCACAAGTATCTGCCTCGTTTGGCTTTGTTTTGCTGGTGTGAAATTTGCTGTGTTTCTCTTGTCCTCCTCCCTTCTCTGCTCCATTTCCACATCCCTTGCCGTCGATGGACGAGCAGCTTGTCATGTTGTCAGGAGATTTTGAAGGAACGAGTTTATTCCACGAGCCTATAGAGCTGGATTCCAGAAAACATCAATTTTCAGCCGTTTGTCTTCTCGTTGGTGCTAGCCCAGTGCCTCACCAACGCCAGGAGTGTTTTAAAGAGCCATTATCTATTTGGGATGTGCCCAATTAAACAATAAATAGTTTAGAATGGCACACGCGCTCGCTCTCGGGGTGCCTGGGAATTTGTCCGTGAAAACAGTGGAATCCCAGACAAAATAAACTGCCCTTAAATGTGCAAAGGATTGAGGAGCTGAGGAAGGCTGTCTTCAGGGATGGTGCCCTTCCTATCAAGCTGGTTATCCCAGCAGAGCTGAGGGTGACCCAGGATTCCTGCTTTTCCGCAGGAGTCTTAGGGATGTGTTTCCCGTCAGGGTGCTGGGATGAGACCCGCACCTGGTGGCAGCTCTGAGAGACTCTGTGACAGCCCCCAACAAACAAACACATGCAGGAGCCCTTCTCTGTCATCTCAGACAGTGACCTGCAGTTGTACAAACATGTTTGGAAAGATGTGTGACTCTGGAAGAAGTTCATGTCCTTTTAATATGCAGGGAGCTTTTTTTTTTTGGGGAAAAAAAAAAAAAAGTCCCTTTTTAAAAATTAAAACATGTGCCACAGAAGTATGTATTTATAATCACATGGGTCTTTGTTCCAGTGCCTGCAGGATTAAATGCTAAATCAATAATAAATTGAAGATCTGAGTGCAGGACTGCAGCACTGGAGCCATGGATCCCACTCGTTCAGCCTTGGCTTCCTCAGGGTCTTTGTTCTGCCTGCCCTTCACCTTGCCCTTCTGCCTGGGGTAGGCCTGAGCTGTCCAGTTCAAATCAGTAACTTCTTGACTTACCTAAAGATTTTCAGCGTTTTTAAAGCATTTTCTCTGGTTTTATGCTTTAATTTTTGGTTTGTGGTAGCAAAAAAAAAATGATGGTTTCACAAAAATATAGAACTAACAATACGTTTAAAGCAACCTAAAAACATGTTCTTACAAGGAATGACAGAATACATTTAAATATATATTTGAAAGAATGCATTCTTTTCCCACTGAAATGGATATTTTCAAAGTTCATCAATGAGTGCTTCACTAAAATAACCCCTGGTATTCTTAGTGATTTTTTTAAATCTCAATTTCCCAATATCTTAAAATAGGGATGGATTTAAATTTGCTTTGGTCTCTGTCAGGGTAGACACTGGGCTTTTCAGAGGGTCTCGTGAGACAGGCACAGCACCCTGTAGCCCTATTTATAAAACCACCAAGGTTCCCATCAAACAATTCCCAATGTTCCCAGCAGACCCCAGGGCCTCCCCAGTCATTGGATGGCTCCTGCTGGTGGGATGGCTGGTGGGCTTCAGGGTCATGCCACTTGGGGAAGGGGACCCTGCCATGAGCCTTGATGAGAGGTAGAATGAAATTGATTTGAAAAAAATACTGGTTTAAGCCTTAAAAATGGTATCTACTCATTCTGAACAAGAGCACATCCTAGAGCCCAGTAAGGGCTTTGTTTTGGCAAGTTGTGCACCAGCAGCTTCCACTGCCACCAGTGACACTGCCTTGGATTTACTCCTGCTGATGAGACTTTACTGAAATGCTTAAATAAGGATGGAGCTTTGGTTACCTACTTTATTTTTTGCATCGTGACCCCAGGGCATTGCCCAAAAATGGCTGTGCAGTTATTTCTGCAGAATTTATTTCTGAAGGGTAACAGACCTGTGTGGTATCTGACCAGAATAATGACAAGTTCATGGAGGTCCTTCTGTCCTCTTGCACAGAGGAGTCTTTGCGAGGAGTTCTGGAAACTTGTTTTCAGCCTTGCATCTCCAAATTATTTAGGAACTTCATTACATGCAGCTAATTTGCATGTTTTTTCTTCTAATTATTCCCAGATCTGCTGCTGCAGTGGCTGGCTACAAGGATTCCTTCCTAAGAGCCCAAGATTCTGGCTCTTCAAAAGGAAGGGATGATGGGTGGTGGGAGCTGTACAGAAAGGGTTAATTTACTGTTGGCATCTTTGGTGAATTCAGTGGTAGGATTTGGCAAAGAAAACATGAAAAAACCCCTTATGGTTTATGGAGCTGTGAGCTCCTACCTGGTGATTGCTCAGAGTTGGGTCTAGTTGTGTGCAATGAACATTTTCGTAAGGTTGAAGGGTGAGAAGGCTCCACCATTTTTGCTGTAGAGTCATGGACCTTGAAGCTGGAAAGATCTTCCAGACCATCAGTGGTGCTGTCTTGCCTCTGTAGGAGTTCTGACAATAAGGGGTCAGTCTGGTAAAAAATACCTACCCACAGGTGGAGGTGGATTTCCATAGGGTGACTCCAGAATGACTCCTGCTAGCCCTCAGCCTCAGGGGTCTGTGCCCTTTGATGAGGTGGTGTTTCTAGGGAGAACACATCACCAAGGCTTTGGGGACAGCGATGTTTTGCTGTTTGCTTGGTTTTTGTTGTCTTCTTCTTTGGTCTTTAGCAAAGTGCTAACAACATTTACGCTGGTTAATAAGAGACATGCCCAGCACTCGGCAAGGTTACCAGGTGTAAAAATGGCTTGATCAGGAGTACTATTTAAAGTAACTTAAGACCATAAGATTTTGGATAAAATGCTTTTGGTGAGCCACCTGTGCACATACAGCACATGGTCGGTGGGGTGGAGGCTTTGCAAGGGCTGTATGAAAATTGAAAGACTACAATACCCACAATTTAACAAAAAATAAAGTAAATCAAAGTAAAGTCTATAGTCAAACTCCTTAATTGTGATGCATTTGCTGAGTTTCCCTCTTCCATCGTCGGCCCTGCTCCGATGCCATATGGTCTACCATGGAACATTTAACTTGTCAGATATAATGGATTGTCCTGGAAGCAGATTTTTGCTTTGAGCATTCGGCTCCTTTCTTGCATTTCACTCTCAGCTCCAGGCTGCAGGATGAAGGATTGTGGTGGAAATGCAAAGAAGAGACACGCAGTTGATTCCCCTGAAGAGAGTGACCTATATGCCACAAAATTTTACCCACGTAAAGAGGCATTATCCCTGTCACTGACCCTAGCAGGCTGCATGTCAGAACCATTTAAATTTGTCTGGACTTAACAGATTGTGCAAATGTTTCCGAATCAAGTGCTTAGGAATAATAAAGCCTTGTCATTTCAACTTAGGCTGCGGCGGCGCCGCTCGCGCTGGCCCAGGGATGAGTATTATTTATTGTGACCTACATGTAACCTAAGCTGCCTGCCTTGTAGACCTTGGAAATGAAGTTCATCTCCCAAGACTACTGAAACTTTAAAAAATACAGGATCTGATAAGGAACCCAACGAGCCATTACTCTCTGGGCTGTAAAGTAGAGGTTAAGGTTGGGAGTGATCCTTCCTGCGGACAGGCTGAGAGCAGTTAATTACTGTCATTGTTCTGGGGTTGCACCGGGAGATGGAAGTTTCTCCTGGGTGTGTTTGGACCTCTCTGAAGACAAGGAATGTGCTGGGGTTGGGAGGGGGGAATTGCTCTGGCAGCCATGGGTAAAGGGCTTCACTGGAGGACCCTAAAGCATGGGCAGACATTGAAAAGTTTTCATAGAACTTAAGCAAGTCATTTCTGAAACATACACAACAAATGACAAAGTCTTCCCTGCATCAGGATTTTAAAAAATTTCCTCTCACTTAAGTATAATAAAAAATAATCAAATATTGTCCAGAAACCGTAAGCAATGTTTCTGTCCCATTCTGTGAAGTCATTAGCCAGAAACTAGGATACAAATCTGGCCCTGCTTAAGATACTTTTATTTAAAATTAGCAGCCAGTATTTCACCTGCAGAGAATAAAGTATTTGTAAATCAGTCCATGTTTTGCTCAGCAATGTAGCATTCCTTTCAGGTGTGAAATTTGGATTGAGGAATGGTCACCTTTTTTTTTTTTTTTACATGAGGGTAATCTCTGCATTTAGAAGCCAAAGGAAAATTGTCAGCAGGAGGAGGTGGGAACTCCCTCTCTCAAGGACTTTTCTTTTTTTCAGCACAGGTGTCAACATTCCTGGGTGTCTTTTCACAAGTGAGCTTTGGCATTCTTGATCTGCCAGGGCTGGAGAGAGTGTGTATGGATGCTACGAGTTTCCCTGTAGTCTCAGCCCAAATTGTTTGTTCCCCAAATGTTTAGGAAATGTCACTTCTCAAGTGTAAAAATCTTATTAGGGTCTGCATGCCCTCTGCTGGATATTGCCGATTGGAGACTCTTGGGTATTTCATAATGTTACAGTATATTTACCACATCATTCCTGATGTTTTGCCATACACTGAGAAGCTTGTCGTTTGTTTTGTCTGCTTAGCTAATCCAAATGATCCAATCCATTGTTTTTAAAACATCAAAATTATAACAAAAAGAAACGCTAGCTTTGTTTTTTTCTTTTTCTGTAGTGAACAGTATTACAACTAAATGCAATTTCTGTAGAAATGCGTAGCTTTTTAATCTCAATAATCAGGCAGTATTAGAGACCCGGGTAGTTCTGTCTATATGCAGAGAGCAAGTGAAAATGAGGCAAAACCAGGAGGTAAACTGCTGCAAAGGCACTGGGGCTTTTGGTGTTAAAACCTGAACATTTCTCTTTGCTATCAAGCTTTTCAAAAAGGTCTGTGGATGCTTGTGGCCAGCACTTGTTATCTCCTCTCGGGCGTGTGGATGGTGCTGTAGGCTGAGTTTGGGCTGCAGGCAGGAGGTGGTGCGGGTTTGGTGGCTTTGGGGTCTTGCTGCTGTCACCTGAAGTCCCCAGGTTGAGCCTTCTGGGAAGGAACGGAGCCGCCTAACGAGGATGGTTTGTGCTTGTCGTGCTGAGGTGTGGATTTGAGCCCTAATCTGAACGATAAGGCTTTTGATCTCTTTATCCTTGCTCGTGTCCAGCCTGGTTTGTTTTAGTAGCCTTTTAATAAACGCTACTGGATAGGGGTGGTTTACAGGCCAAAGATTTAGAGCCCGGGCTTGGGCTGTGGGAAGGTTTATCATCCCCTTTCAATGCTGTGTCTTTCATGGCCTTAGATCCTTATCTAACTTGTTTTAAAGTGATTCTGTTTTCATGCATGAGTGAAACCCCAGGTTTCCAGATCCGTGATAAAGATCTCCTGAACTGGTCCCTGAACAAATGATGAGGGATCACCCTGCCGTGTATTTTGATTTAAAATAGCCCTGTGAGGCTTACTTAGGATAAAACAATATCCAGTGCTTTTCATTCAATTCTTATATATTGATTTCAGGTCTGGACTATTATTACAACATGTTTTATCCCATCTCTTTATGAAAACATTGCCTCTTTTTATTATTCTAATTCTCTAATGTTAGATAATGCTTTTGGTTTATTTTTTTGTGGTTCTCCAGTGCCTGTCTTCATCCCCTGCCCATCTTTTTACTTTTAAATGTTCCAAGAATGAGAAGGGTAAAACGTGGTGAATGGGTTTACTGAAGAGTTTTTGTTTCTCTCCAAACTAAATTTGCCTGTTTCCAGCGGGATACAGGTGTTCAGGCTCAGATGATCATAATTATTTCCTCTAGACTGAAATTCTCTGCACACATGAAAAGGAAAGGAGACTAAAGATGTTTATGAAGTGAGATGCATCTTCACTCTAAATGAGGGATTGTCTCCCAGAAATGCTCTTCCCTTCACAGCTTTCAAGTGTAGGTGCCTGGTTGCTCGGGGCTCATTTGAACGTGGCCACTCGAGCAGCATCAGCCTCCCCCAGTCAAACACCAGAGCCCACGGCAGGGAGGAGTCTTTAAGGTGCCTTCAACTTGTTAAATATCATTTCTTCAGGCAGCATTGAAATAAACAGTTGTTTTGTTTAAATATCTAATTTAATTATGAAAGTTTATTATTGTGGTCTCAATTAGTGCATGTACCTGATATTAAGCTCATTAACGTTCCCTGTCCGGGGTGTTATTTATTGGTTGCACAACGGCAGCGATGGCTGCGCAACGGCAAGAGCTGTGTGTCCTCTGATTAACTTCAGGGTGCTGAAAACCTGTTGCAAAGGGTGCAACGAGCTTTTTCAGACTGGATTAGACACAATCCACACTGTAGTGCAGCTGTGTCACCGGGGCAAATACCCAGCTATTAGCATCAAACCTTTATTTTATGGGTTAGCGTGATAATCTTTACCATCTAATTGATTTTGGTGGGACTAGTCAAGGGCTGAAGGACCATTTAATGTAAATCTGGCAGAATATGGTCTTTGATATTCTCTCTTCACATTGTTATCTTTTCCAGTATAGTTTTGCCACAGCTATTTTGTGTCAAAAGCAGGCACACAGGGAGGATCACGCACTGCCCTGCAACAGAGCTGGTGTTTGGTAGATTACGGAAATAGATGGAGCAATTTGCCTCAGTCTTTTTGCTTGGGCTTCAATATTTCGGGAACCAACAGCAGTGACAAAAAGAAATGGGTCTGGTGTTTTTGTGGAGTGACTGATTAGGGATAGAAGGGAGAATGGAGCTGTGGGGGGGGGATAGGTCCCTTCCCTTCAGCAGGCAGCACAGCCTTTCCCATCAAGGTGTGTGTGTGTATGTACAGGCAGGGGCACACGTATGCAGTGTGTGTAAGGAAGGAGTTTGGCCTTCAGGCCATTTCAGCCTTGCCCATTGAAGCATAAGCTCTGGCCAGGCAAGGTGACTCGGTGCTGAGGTGCCACTTGGGCTCTCAATTTCCATTAGATTGTGCAGGTCAGCTCTGTGGCTTTATTTGAGTTTATTTAGAATTGAATTCCCTTTGCATTTTGATGGCACTGTTTAAAAAAAACAACAACACACCTCTCCCTTTGTGATGGGACTTGCTGTGGCATCATAACGTCTCTTTCAGAACCACTACTGTTTACTGCACAGCAGTGTAAGTGCAAAAATCCTCTGTCAGGGCAAAAAGATCTTTGTGCCACATTTTGGGATGCGATGCCATTCCAATTATTGGGAATAATACCTTCCCTTAGCTTTGTGTCTAGTTGGTGGACCTTCCCTGGATCAGGTGCCGTGTCATTTGTACTGTTTTTGTAAATGTTATTACGCCAACTTTGCTTAAAATCTTCCTGATTTCCTCCTTGTTATCTGTACTTCACATAGACCACAAAGCAGAAATAGCTCATTAACATGATACTTCATTGCCATCGGATGAGATTCTTTGTGATGTAAAATACTCTGTTCAAAACCTCACTGAAATAAATCGGGTATTTTGACTGTCTATCCTATAGCAGTAAGTGTTGGGGAAGTCTGGAAGTCTGGATATACGACCCAGGTCAAGCCCGAGGGAGTAACTCAGCAGAGTGGAGCAACTCTGGCTGCTGTTTAAACACTGGAGGAGGAAAAACCAGAGCCAGACCCCGGGGTCAGCAGCCACCATTGGGACCTGCTTGTCCCCCAGGTCGGTGGGGACGGTGCCCACCCAACCTTTTCAGCACTTTCTCCTCAGCCCGAGCACAGGAGCCTCTTGTTCCCCTGCCAGCTCCCTGCTGGGGAGCTGCTCCGGGCAGTGTCCAGCCCTGTCTGCCCGGGGAGCATCCCTGCCTGCCTGGCCACCATCCCTGCTCTGCCCAGGGAGCATCCCTGCTCTGTCTGGGGAGCATCCCTGTCTGCCCAGCTTCACAGCCAAGGCAAAAGCCACCCAGCAAAGCCTGGAGCTGTCTCACAAAAGGGGAGAAGGCTCAGCCAGCTGTTATCCTTGGTGCCAGGAACAGCATTTGGATCTGCATCCTGCAATTAAGAGCCCCAGAAATGTCATTTAATACTAAAAACATTTTTCTCCCCCCCCCCTTTTTTTTTTTTCTCTCTCTTTTAAAGACTAGACTATTCAAAAGTTCTGAAAACATAAAGAAGTGACCTGCTGGCTCCTCTGATGCAAACAGGCCCAGGCTGTTTTTCCTGTGGAGGGCTGGGGAGGCTGTCCATGGAGAGCACAGGGAATAGATATTTCTCTGACTGAGGTGCTTATAGATATAGTCTGTAGTGTGCAATGACTCATTTATTTCAAGACAAATTTTCTAAATCTATACAAATTTTAACCTGATTTCTCTGCTGAAATGAGTCAAGTTTTCAAATCTCGGAGGCAAAAAAAAATAAATAAAAATAGTAGTGCTAAAGTGGCTGTCGCTGTCAGGGGTTCCTGTGCCTTGTGTCAGGCAGGGCCGGTGCTCGGGGACCTTCATTCCCAGTAGTGAGCACTGGGATGAGTCCAGCACTCGCTCCCTGGTGTGCTCACATCCTTCCTTTCTTGTGCAACCAAACTGAAACAAGCATTAAAAAAATGTGAAAGCAAGAACTATAGATTAAGGCAGAAGGAAACTGTTCTGTGAGGCTCGTAACGATGCAAATAAACCCTGTGGCCGCTGATAGCACGTCTGTGTTCCTTACATACAGACAAGTGTGCAGCTATAAAGTTCAGCCCGTTCTTCAGTTGCTCAGAACTTCTTCCCAGATATGCTCCAGCTCTCTTTTCCTCCTGCCTGGTCTGACTTGGACACTGAATTCTGCTTTATTTGCCATTCCCCATCAGGGAATAGATCAGGCTCCTTTCAGGATGCGTTTGAGACATCAGACATCAGAGGGAACAATCATTAATTTCCAAAAATGCCAGAAATGCAGTAATTAATAAGAGAGAGGTTTAAGCAGACCTGAACAGACCAAAATTTGCAGCCATTAAAATTGCAGTCCCTAATACAATTACTTTTTTTTTTTTTTTTCCCCAGACAGGTTTCCCTTCTTCTGTCTAACCAAGAACTAAACTCCAAATGCAGGGCAGCAGAAACCTGAGTTAGAATATTCGAGTCCAACTCATCTCTCAAAAAATACGTCCAAGACAAAATCAATGTAAACATTGAAGTCATTTCTAGCAATAGCTTCACTTCCTTTTCTCTGCAGATGGAAAGAGTTGCCTCATGCCTCTAATTCTGCCTACCAGAAAAAAAGCCAAGGTGCCCTATCTCCCAGGGCAGGAAAAAGAGTGGGGAATCCGAGGACTTGCATTTGTGCTTTGGAAGTTGCTTACATTTTCTACTTAATTTGATTAATTTTTCAAAGTGCACCATGGCAAGGCAAGTGGCTTCTTTATTGATTGATTGGCAATCCTGCGCTGCTTTTCTTTTCTGCAGTTCAACAAAAATGCAAACAAAATATTTGTGAAGCAATCGTTCTACTTTAGTGAAGATAAGCAGTATTTTTTCTAGAGGTATTTAGAGAGCAGAGACTTGAAGATCCAGTGTTTGTCAGAAAACAGGAGCTGCATGGAGTTCTTTCTTTGTCCCTCCTTTGATTGGCATGCATTGTGTCAATTCATGGAAAAAACATATAGATATTTACCCACACGCTAAGTTAGTGCCTCTGGTAACAATGGAGATGCTTTTTCTGCCTTACCTAAGGAACAAGTGCAGACTGGAAAGTTATTCACCAGCCTTTGTAGGTCAACTTCTTCCATGGAGCTTTGTTTCAATTGTCAGATCATAAAGGCACGGAAGGGTATGGCTCGTGTGGCGTGTTCGGAGCGCTGGTAACAAATGGCACATTTTAGCATTTGGTCCTCTAGGTAGAAAAAATTAATCAGATGTCTGACAAGGTTTGTAACTCGTCTCTGTTTCAGGCTCCTTGTTTTTTTTCTTTCTTTCCATATTTCCCCCCCGCCCTCCCCCCCCCCGCCTTCATTTTCCTGGCTTCCAACAAATATTACTAACGGGTACTTTTAGGTTTTAAAATATGGACAACAGTACTCCATGCAGTAAAAGACTTGAACGATTAATGCTACCCTTATGCCTCTTTTGAGTAGTTTTAGCCATGGGGCTTGGCACTGCCACCATTGTCTTTGTGCCAAAAAATATCCGCAGCGGCTGCCGCATTCTAGTACTAGAGGGTTGTCTCGAAAATTCCGCAGTGAATGCGTCGGGTGTCTACATCGCTGTAGACGCTCTCTCTTTTTTAAAACATTTTGCTTTTTTAAATTAAAAAAAAAAAACAAACAAACAAAAAAAAAAACAAGAAAAAAAAGGGGGGGAGAGGTTTGGGAAGACAGAATCTTTAGCTCTTGCGAACCTCGGGAAAGGCACGGTACCGGCTGGGGTGTTCGAGGGACTGAAAATGATGCATAATGTACAGTAAACGTAGAAATTCAGGGGATGCTTTTGTATTTGTGAGCACAAATAGTTGCTTAAAGAGCCTACTCTTGCATATTATCAGCACTCCTGCAAATTTTATTATCTGAAACAAATGTGCCAGTGAATTTTAAGCAGAAAATCAACATCAAGACTGTAGCTAATTTTAAACGGACAGTTTATACAAAAGATATTCCCCCCTCCCCAAAAGGAAGTGCCATTACAAGAAGTATGATAATTTCATAATTACAGTTGATAGTGAAAGCCTACGTATGTCTGTCTTTTTAATGGTTTCTTGACTTTTTTCATAAATTTTGGTTATTTGTTCTGAATCGAGGAGACAGATTTCTAGCTGCACGTAGGGAACAACAGCAACAAACGTAATAAAGTTAAAGGCTTACACTAGCAGAATGAAATGTGTTCACTCATGATCTCCAAAGCTATCTGTTTGGTGGTAAAAAGTGGATGCTAGAGATGAAATCTTTACAAGGAGCATAATCCTAAAAAAAAAAAAAAAAAAAGAAGAAAAAAAGTCAATCTCCTGCTGGCTGCTGTGCTGCTTTGGTACCTCACAGACTTCGACAGAGTCCTGGACGAGTGCCCATTGATGTCATGGAAACACTCAAATTACTGAGAATGATTCATGTCTATGCTGTTCTCTTATCCTCCCCCACACAAATAGAAGTAGATTTTAACCCTGACAACTTGTAATTTGCAGTGGGTTTATTTTTGTATCTGGATAAATATTTTTTAACAACTGAAATTAAGATGAGGCTGCCTGTGTCTGATACGATGGAACAGCAGATTCCTGCTGCCCCGGCAGCAGCCAGAATCGCGTGCTGCCTCTACTTGGTTCCCCTCGACCCTATTTTTCTGTTTGGGATTTTTATTTTTTTTTTTCCTCCCCCATCCTCAGCGCTTATTTGCATCGACTTTCTGGCCCTCTTGGGGTGATGGGAAGTAGCACACGTAACTCCAGGCGTGCCAGCAAGACATTTTGTCTTCAGATCTCGGCGTTGGACTCGGAGATTCGCGATTAAAATTTCATCGTCATTTCCATCTTGAATTATTTCTGCAAAGGCTCCCAGTGCTCTGAACCTAGGGGGGCTATGGAGGGAGCGATCCATCATTTTTGTATAACCAGATACAAGTGCTTTCAAAAGTTATTACATGTGCAAATGTCCTATGAATTGCAAATATATTTTGGAGGTTCCCTTGTATAAGTAACTACTTTAGGTGGAAAACAACAGAAACAATCGAACAGCAAAGGCAAGCTCTGGAGACTTCCATTATTAGGGGGAGAAAGAGGATTTTTTTAATTCCAAATCACTCCCGGTAGTCAAACTTTATCAATTAATACCTCTAAGTGGGGACCAAACCTAGGAGCTGGATATGAAAGGGGAGGCTTGCAGAGCCTGAATGTGGCCACACCATTTTGGGAATGCTTTAAATGAACTCCATCAGCCTTTGTCTAACAATCTGCCTCGCCGTGGGTCCTGGATGAAATCTGGATCATGGGGGGAAACACGAGGGGATGTGCCAGATAGGGACCCCTCACCCACCACGTTCTGGCCCCTGGAATTTGTTGCCAGCAGATGCTGTCATTATTATCAACTGATCTTTCCAAATGCAGTTAAAGGTTGTTTTTAATGGCTCGGGCAGGTGTAGGGGGGGGGTTGGTGTGGGGTTTGTCACCATAGCTCTGGTCGAGGGGGGTCCAGAGCCACACAGACCTGGCTCTGAGGTGCAGAGGGGTCTCCGGCATCGCCGGGACTTGCAGGCAGAGATAAACGGAGCATCTGGTCCCCAGTAACTGGTACCGTGTGTTGTGGGTTTTATGCCCCAGCCTATAATAAAAACTTTATTTTATGAGTGATTTTTACTGTGCTCTTGGATGTTTTGTTAGATAATTCCTCCCCCCCCCTCCCGTGATTATCCTCACCATAAGGGTGGTCTTTTAGTGTCAATATGTTTTGTATCAGCCCTCTTGACTGCTCTTTGTCTCGGGAGCACGTGGTGCGGTGCTGCTCAGCCATGACTTAATGCTTTGCAGAAACCACCTCTTCCCTTCTTGATTTTGCTCGAGTCTGGCCATTCAAACCTGAAAGAACCTTTCTTTTCCTTTGTAAATATGGCATAACCGTAACTGGTGCTGCACGTCAGGCTGTTGGAGCTGAGTGTTGAAGGCTTCCTGGGAAAAAAAGAGGGGGGCAAAAAAAAAGGGTACTTAGAGCTGGCAGAGAGTCTTGGCAGTCGTTGGGCTCAGGTCTCAGGGCCACTGGGGCAGCCCCAGCCTCAGGAGTTGAATGGCCAGTTCCCAACCAGTGTCTCTCTCCCAGGTGTAAATTCCAACAGCACCTTGGTCAGAGGGGAATTTGCTCCTGGGAAAGAGAGCGAGGAGCAGCAGCCCCAGCAGCTCCCGGGCAAAGCTGGCTGTCCCAGGAGGGACTCACCATCTCCCTGGTGGGCAGTGGGACAGGGAGCTGGGGTACCCAGCCCAATCCCAGTTCCAGGAAGCGTGTGGAGCAGCGTAGCCAAGATTAGGAAGTTTATTTCACATCCCCATCCTGAGCATGAAGAAGTGCTAAGCCCTTGCTGTTGCCTCCATGCATTAGGCAGTCAGCAGTGCCTATTTTACGTATGTAAACAGCATGAGGAGAAGGTGGAGAACGTATAAAGTGCTTGGAGAAGCTGTATAGATGTTGTTGATATCTATTCTACATCTATTGTTATTTTTTTTGTTAACAGGTAAAACAGAAAGGGGCTCATACTCATCCTATGGAAGAGATTCGAATTTACAGGGTTGCCACCAGGTAAGTGAAAGTCTGCTCAGCAGAGAGGTTGTGATAAATCCTATGATCAATGAGGTTTGCTTCTTAAAGTTGTGCATCTTGGGGACAGGGTCCATCACAGATGGAGGTGGCTGCTGATGTGCACTGCTCAGAAAGGGGCTTTCTTTGCAAATGCAGGTTTGAAAGCTCCTGCCTGAGCTTTTCTAGCCAGGATACAGTTACTGGAGACCAGTAGTACTTGGGCTGACCTAATACCTCCCTAGTCAGGGCTGCTGGGAACTATTTGATTCCTGTCCCTTCAACAAAGCCACAGTGTTGGGCACCGTGGGGCCTCCCAACAGCCCCACTCCAGAGGTGACACCAGTGGAACCACGGCAGAGCTGGTGTCAGCCCCCAGCCCAGGATGGCTACTGCAATAAATTTGACTTTTCATCGAATCTGTATGATGTTGTGTGAAAACAAGGTTGTATTGAGGGATAAAAATGTCTGTGAAAATATGATTTGTTGTCCCTTTTTGTTTCTGAATTGTTTTTGGCTGGAAGTCAAGGCCAGCAGGCTAACAGCAAAGCCGTCTCAAGGGAAGCATGCGTGAGCTAGAAAAATAAGAGTAGTTTAATTAAATAATAAAATGCCAATGTAATACAAAGGTATAGCATGTGTGTGCCTGTGCCTCTCTGCACTTTGCATTTGCATACTTTTAAGTCTCCAGAGAAAGTCTGAGTCTAAAATTACTATCAATAGCCAAAAGTCTGTGCTTTGTTTCAAGACAATCGATTGTTTTAAAAGATGCTTTCTTTTTAATTTCAATAGCAATATTAATCGTGTGTTTAAATTCATTTTGTTCTTGAAGAGTGCTAGGCTGCCTTTCCTTTTTTTAAGTGCAGTAGCTTTGCACTTTGGAAAACTATTGAGAGAATTTAATAGCCTCCTTAATATTCAAAGCTTTATACTGTTCAAATCTGCCAGGGAAAAAAACCAAACAACACAACAAAAACAACCAACAAAAAAGCAGCCAAAATGCATATTATTTCCCTGTAGGAAAGGGAAATACTTGATCCCTTCTTTCCCTTTGTATGTCTGTGTTCTTTAATAACGTGGAGAAACAGTTTCTTCTTCTGTTGTTTGTATTTTTAAACGTTTAGTGCAGAAAAATGAACCCATTTGAGCAACGAAAAGGACATTCCCGTTGGCAGTGTGCACGTGTAAGGCAGCTGCAGGGTCTGGAGGCTGGGGCTGTGCCCTCAGCTGGTGGGCTGTGCCCTCAGCTGGTGGGCTGTGCCCCTGCCCTCTGCAGCCCTGTGGCTGCACCAGGAGCATCCCGGACACGCTTCTGTGGATGGACAGGTTCCCACGGGTGGATGGGTTCTCAGGGGTGGATGGGTTTCCAGGGATGGACAGGTTTCCAGGGATGGACAGGTTCACATGGCTGGATGGGCTCCTGTGGATGATCCAGCTCCCATGGATGGACAGGTTTCTGTGGATGGATGGGCTCCCATGGCCAGATGGACACATTCATCCAGTGCAGGGAAGCATCCCAGGAAGGCGAGCAGTGGCAGTGGCAGGGATCTGGGCCATGAGCCCCACATCCCTTCTGCAAATTTTAGGAGCCATTTCTAGCTAATTCTCTTCACTTTTGAATCCTCAGATGCTTTTGCTTGTGTTGCTGGGAGGCAGCAGGGTGTGTTCCTTTCCCCAGGGCTTGCACAGATTGGGGATGTTCTAGTACCCATCCAAGGGTGAGTCCCGTCTCCTCTGCAGTTCCAGCCTCCTGGAGATCCTGCTCTGCTGCCTTCTTGGCTCTGCTGCCATTTCACATTGCATCTGGAAGCTCACCTTTTCTTTGTGGTGTTTTGCTTTTAGTTTTTCTTTCAGTCTCACTGTGTTGGCTTGATCTCGTGATGCTGCAAGGAAGGTGGAAGCTGTTTCTGAGTTGAAAATGGCATTACACCTCAAGAACTTACATGGTCTGCGTATTCCTTGTGCTTGGAGGCTTCATGTGACTCCTCCTGCTGCCTCTTTTGCACACCCGTATCTGGGGATGTCTGCAGGGCACAGATGGATCACTTATTCCAGGAAACAAGCCCACAGAGTGTCCTGGTTTGAGAGGACCAGGATAAACATTTCCTGTAGCCACACATTATAGGAAAGAAATACACCCGGTTACTGGCTAAAACCATGACAGATTTAATGCATTTTTTTTTTTTCCTGAATGGTAGCAATGAGCAAATAATTTTTTACACTGGTGGACCAGTTCTGGAGTCCCCTCAGAGTTCAGTTGGTCCAGACATGGTCAGTTCTCTGGATGGATCCTTGATTGTATCTACATGGCAGTGCTCTGTGGTTGTGTGGGGTCAACGAAGCACTGATGGAGAAAACCCTACCTACCCACTCTCCTTTTCTGTGTTTTCATTTGTGAAGAGTTGAGGAATATTAGGAAAATATTACAAAAAAAAACCCGAAATAATAAAAATTCCCATCCGTGGCATTATGGTCTGTCTTTGTGCCACATGCATCTGTTTTTGTGAAGGCTCATGGAAACGTGGATGAAGTGGATGACCAGGGTCCAGACAGGAAGGAGAAAAAATGTTTCTAAAATAAGAATCTTTCAAATTCCTGAAAGGTACAGAAGGAATTATGCTTAATGCCGAGGCTGGACCATCTGTTGTCTGTTCTCCAGGCTGCAGAACTATCAGGATCCACCAAATTATTAACAAGTATGAACCTTCAGGCTGCAAAGAAAATTAACAGCTACAAGCCTATTGCGGGATTTCTGGGATGTGCTTTCACACGTACTGAGAAAGTTCAGCTTATCTAGACAGAAGATATGGATGAAAACTTGCTGAATTCCAAAGGAAATATTGGTGGGGATATTGCGGGTCGTTGAGGATCCCCTGGAGCCTGGAGTTATCCGAGGGACTGGAGGAGCAGGAGGAGCTGTGTGAGCTCCTTTCTCCTAAACCCAGGAGGAATGTGCAGATTTTGTTGATTTCTGAAAGGTAAATTGCTACCTCCAGATGTGATGCATTGCTCTCTGTAGATGAGTTCCTGGAACAATTAAGGAAAACTAAATACCTAACGATATTGAACTTGCTACCTATTAATCTTCTGGTAGGAAAAAACCCAACAACCTCTCTTCACACAAATAGCAGCAATGATGGGAGGTTTCATCCCCGCGCTGTCTTCACACCAATGAGAGAAGAGGTCAGATCTGCAGCAACCCATTTACTTCCAGATGATTTTTCTTTCCGAGCCTAGGGCCCAATTGGGCTCTCACTGAAAACCATAGCAAATACAACACTGATTACAGTGGGAATGGAAGAAAGCTCATCTTGGGAACTATTTAATTCCATTAGAGAGAAGTCATCTAAGAAACGTGTACTGAAGTTGTTGTCAAGACACTTTTGAAACACTGGCTTCATTGAAGTTAATGACAAGAATCTCATTTTGTTCTGTGAAGTCAGGATTTTGCCTGTTGTCTTAATTCTGTGCCTCTTACCATTTCCCCCAAGATCAATCCTTTTTTTATATTATGCTGGGATGGGGGGTGGGGCTTAGCAAGGCAGTAGTATTAAAAAAAAGCATACCTGCTCCATTTCTCCAACTTTATCCTGGTTTCCTGCATTGCTCTGTATTGGGTTGGGTGTTGGATTGTAAGTAGGGGTCTGCACGTGGTGGTGAAGAGCAACACATCTGCTTCTTGATTGAGAGAGCTTCATGTAAATCAACACCACAAAGAGGCAATGGCAGGAAGAGATAAATTATTTGGGAGGTAGAGCATCAGTGAGTGCAGAGAAGGGGCTGGTGTGCAGGAGCAGGGAGATGCTCTGGAGGAAAGTGAGCTGTGTCAGTCCCATGCTTTGGTTTCCAGCTAAAGATGAGGGGCTTTGTTAATTTACAAACCAGTGATACTCCAAAGTGCACGAGGATCTGGATACATAAAATGCTGTTATTAGGCTAATGGTAACGTGTGCTGCTTACAGGAGTGTGGATCCACTAGTCAGTTACTGGTTGATGAGACCAGCTTTGAGTAATCCAGAGCAGTTGTGCTTTTCTGAGCAGTGGTTAATGCAGAAAAGCAAAGGCTGAGGAGAGCTGTAAAAGGAGCCCGATGGCCAGAAAACATACACCATCATTTCCAAGGCAACGCACGAGATTGTATGTGGGAATAAATTAGGCAGTCCTTTGAAAATTTGGATTATGCCTCTTTGGCAAATGCATAGTAACAGATACTTAGCTTTTAAGGTGTTTTAACTTTAAGCTAAATCCCCAAATCCTAAGATGACTTGTTTTTACTACTAAGTCTTTCAGAAAGTGAGTCTAAATGTTGGTTTTGGATGTACTGATTTACTTGATGTTCAAGAAATACTCTCAGAGGCCAGTTGGAACCCTCCCACCATTAAAAGCTGACTGGAATGAAGTGTGAAGGTAGAAGCTGATGGAGTTGTACAAGCTCAGCCAGCTTTTTTTTTGTTGTTTTTTGCCTTTTATTATTTAATAAAACACAACTGCTACCAAAATATAGTAAACTTGCTCCAGATTAAGATCAGATCTGCTAGCCTTCAGCTGGATTCAAGATACCATGGTAGAGAGACAGGCCAGCCACGGGGCTGATGTAGGCATGGTGCTTAACCTGGGTTTTCTTGCAGCTTCAGCTCAAAGGAGCAGCATTAGAGGCTGCAACAAAATGGCTCCTTTGTGCATTCACAATGCCAGAGGCATCTGCAGGCAGCCCGCCCAAACCTGCTGCAGCTCCGTGCCTTTCCAAGGTCTCCTGAGGGACCGTGGCAGTGGCAGTTTAGTCAAGGAATCCCGATCGGAATGGAGTAGGCTCCAAGATCTTGGGAAGGCAGGGGGATGTGACTGGCAGGAGGCTGTTTCTGCAGAGAGTGTCTCTGCGCCGTGACACAGCGGAGATCATTTAACTTGCCTCTTCCCTGCTTCCTCTCAGTGTTTTCCTCCGACTCTTCCCTTCCTCCTTGCTTTCCTGTGCTCCCTTCCCTGGCTCCAAACCTCCTTCCCTCGCCATCCCTCTGGAAGCAGGGCTGTGGGTTTCCAGGAGGCTCGTGACCAAGGGCACAGCAGGCTGCCAGGCTGAGGGAACGTGCCAGGGTGGGCTGAGGTTTCTAGCAACTCCGTTAAAAGTTTCTGCAGACCCAACGAGAGTTCAGCCTTCTTGTGGCTGCCAATGTTTTCCTGCATCCTCTCCCATCGGATCTGACTCCAAGCATTCATTGGACATGGCAGGCTCTTCACAGACTCTGCACGCTCTTCCTGGATGTCCCTCCTCCTGCGTGCTGGTGGATCCTCTCTCCTTTACCTCCCATCTTTTCTTACTCCCCTGTCTCTCTCTGATGGGCAAGAGGAGCCTTTGGACACCATGGGGCTTGTGGCCCCTTCTCCCTTCTGCTGGGAAAACCCAGGGACTTTCTCAGAAGGTTTTCTTATCAGTTGCATGGGATGTTTTATACTCCCCTTGTCAGGGGAAAAGTCATTGGCTCTTTCTCCTCGAGCAGGTGGCCATGGGGCCGACACGCTCCCCACTCCCATCCTGTCCCTTTCTGTCCCCCACCTACAGCCTCAGTTGGAACGTTTCCCATGGAGGGAGACAAGCAAAGCCTTGGATTTTAATTTTGGAATATTTGTGTCTCAGTGAGGGTAGTGGAGGGAGGATATGACATACCTTTGACAGAGATGGTGTGGAGAAGTGACAGAAATATTGCTGGAAAACTTGAAAGTGAGTGTAATGGAAATGAAAGAGCCAGGCCACTCCAGCAGCCAGTGCAGATGGATCCAGTCAGCCCAGCTGCCCGTGCCTGCCTGTCTGTGTGTCCAGTGAGGCTGGAAGTCCTTGCATAAGGCTGTTCTTCTCACGCTGAGAGGGAATGGACAGAAATAGCTATTGCCCATTTTCTTTTTTCTTCCAGAAGTGCTGGGGACTTCGTTTTTCTCCTGAGAGTTATTGAATTGTTGCAACTCCTCTAATTATATGAAGAGGAGTCCTGCAGAGACAGAAAGGTGGGGGGAGGGGGGGGGAAGCAGGAGGCATTATCTTTTTTATCTGATACGTACTTTTCAAAGGTCCTTCTTCAGTGCTTCATTCAGCATGAGATTGAGCCTAATGCATATTCTGAAATTGGGCTTCTGATTTAAGCTGCTAAAGAATAACTGTTACAAAAATAACTCTGGTGGCATCTCACAGGGCTTCCCACACCAGCGAGCGCACGAGTGCTGCCCCGTGCGTTGAAGTGCTCTTGGTTCTCCTGATCAACAGCACCTTCTTTAAGATCCTGCAGAGCACTTGGAGGGGTTGCTTGCTTTCCCACCCCCCCTTTGTTATGGCCTGCCCACCTTTTCATAATAAACAATAAAAAAGGGAAGACAGAGAAGGTGCGACCTGAGGTGTGGGGGGTGTGTGTCTGTGCATGGAGTTGCTGCTCTCTGAACTGCTCCTCATTTATACCTTGTTCAGGAACGTCAAAGGATCTTTCCATTTTATTGGGAATGTATACAATAAGTTATTAAATTTCATCTCAGTAATACACCTGCAGTAAAACAACAAAACATTACTGCACTTAAGGAACATGTGTGTGTGTTGCAATGTTCCACCCCTCCCTTCCAAACAGCTGCTTACGGATTTCAAGATCCATTGTATATATTCCCCAGAGCCCACCTCTAATAATCGAGACACATCTGCCATTGCAGTATTATAGGCATATGTAGGTTTATTGAAAACTATACCTGTATATAAAAGAATTAAATAACTCCTACCTCAATTAAATTGGCAAGCTACCTTTTCTGAAGATCATATTGCAGACCTCTGGAGACGCAGCGAGTTCATTTTATTCTTCTGTTACAAATTACTTAGTCTTTTTTTGCTTAGTCAAATAACTAGGTTTCCTCACATTGTGATGGCAAAATTCCTTTACCTATAATAATTTCTCCTACGTTCTCCCTCCTTATAAAAAACACAGAAAAGCTGTACTAAAGTGATAAAAGAGACCTCATGTAGCATGGACTTCAGGTTCCTACGAGGTCTCTTGCTAATCCAGTTTTGGTGATGAGATGGGCAGTGTCCACGCCCTTAACAAAAGCTCTAGAGTTTTGTTTATTTGCTCTTTAGTATTTGAACACTGACTTCCTGACTGGGTGATATGCACTTACCAGCCACGTGTGGATGGGATGTGCTCCATAGGAAACATGGTACAACATAGAATTATGCTGTATTATGTACGTATAGCTGAAGTAAATGCAAAGGGAAAGAGTTGCTCTCCCGCAGATTCCAAAATTCCTCTTCAGTGGTTGCAGCTGTGGAGTAAGGAGATGGAGTAGGTGATGCTGAATTGGGCTTTCCCTGGCTTTCTCAGTACACCTGAGGACAGCCTGGAGAAGAGAAGGCTCCAAGGAGACCTTAGAGCACCTTCCAGTGCCTGAAGGGGCTCCAGGAAAGCTGGGGAGGGATTTTGGACAAGGGCAGGGAGTGAGAGGATGAGGAGGGAATGGTTTTAAGCAGGAAGAGGGGAGATGTAGGTTAGACATTAGGAAGAAATCGTTTAATGTGAGGGTGGTGAGACCCTGGCCCAGGTTGCCCAGAGAAGCTGTGGCTGCCCCATCCCTGGAAGTATTGAAGGGCAGGTTGGATGGGGCTTGGAGCAACCTGGTCTAGTGGGAGGTGTCCCTGCCCGTGCAGGGGGTTGGAACTAGATTGTCTTTAAGGTCCCTTCCAACCCAACCCAGTCTGGGATTCAATGATACGATAAAGTTCTGGCTAACCTGAGGTGGATGGCAGAAGTCCTATGGAGTTCAGTAGGAATGGGAAGCACAGTTTCTCCTGGTAGCTTCTGGGGTAATTTGTAGTTGGAGAAGATTCACCTCTGTCATTGTTTCTGCTCGAGCATCTTGCTCTGGGAGGTGAAATCATTGCTCCTGCTCCAGAAATTAGCTCTGGCGCCCATAAACTATCCTCCTGTGATCATGGGCACATTCTGGACTAATGTTTTTGATGTTACAGCACTAAAATAGCGACATAAGAGATAAAATTTCCATGTTAATCAAATGTATTAAAGGAACAGACTTAAGTTCAGATGTCTGAATGGCTCATTTAGCAGAGTTCCTCATGCATCCAGGAAGACACGGTTTCATTGTCCATATCATAATTGAAGAAATGCTAAAACCCAACACTGCAATTTAGTGGTAAAAGGAGTGCTTTTCTCTTAGCCCTTTGGATCAAATGTTAAGCTGAGGGCTATTTTGTTGGAAGTGAGCATTCCAAGGGCACCTTTCTGGAGCTTATAACCTGGCAACAGAATAACCCTGCGATTTGTAATGTGCAATAATAGGTTTGTGTTGTGGTTGAGTGCTAATAGGAGCTCAGTTTGCCTTCGCAGTCGCTGCACTCTGACTTTCTGAACGTGGTACAAAGGAGGATGGTGCTGCCTGCCCCTGGACCGTGGCAGGGTTGGGCTCACTGTGCTGCACAGGACTGGTTCAGGTCTGGTCAGTGCTTGGTGGAACACCTCCAGTGAAAGGCAGGCTGTGCTTTGACTCATGGGGCAATTTCCAGCACTTGGAATTGACCGCTGAGTGCCGCGGCGTAGGAGGGTGGTAGCTGGGGCTGCTCTTCCTGGCACAGAAGGTGTGGTTTGGCAGGTGTTGCTAAGAGGAATGCATAGACCCTAAAAAGCAAAACATTGGGCCAGTGGAGTAATAGCTGAAGCCATTTTCATTGCACACGTAGTGCAAAGAGTGGCTTTTATCAACCATCTATTGCTTTCTCCAAAGACTACTGTCTCCCATGAAGCCATGTGGTCATGTCTCGGTGGTGAACTACCTGTTCCTTCCCTGGCCCCAGTAATAAGCCATGTTCTTTCCAGATCACTCTGTCATGAGCCTTCTGGGCCTGTTAGATAATCCAGCTCAGCTCTGCTGCAAGGTAGTGACAGCTCAAGCAAGTTCTGAAGAAAAATACCACTTTTTTGACTATCAGAAATTCTTCTCAGAGTGATGATTGTGAGGACATGTATACAGTCTCACTACAGACACTAGAGCTTTAGAGCTTTACTCACAGGATCACTGAGGTTGTGGCACCTCTGGAGCTCACCTCATCCAACCTCCTGCTCAAGCAGGAGCAGCTCAAGCAGGCTGCCCAGGACCATCTCCAGATGGGTTTTGAATACATCCAAGGATGGAATCCCCACAGCCTTTCCAGACAACTTCTTTCAGTGTTTGACCAGCCTCACAGTAAAAAAGTGTTTTCTTGTGTTTAAGTGGAATTCCCATATTCCAGGCTGTGCCTCAAGTAGTTTGGGCCACTGACTTCCAGAGGGTTCTCCAGCTTCCATTGGCAGTTTCATGCAAACTCAGAGAAGGAGCTGGTGTGCATGCAGGCTGTGCCCCGTGTGCACAACACAGCTCATACACCTGTATTTAGATGTGACAGAGGATTGTGATGGACGTGATAGCTCTCAAAAATGGGATTCTGGGGGGGAGCTTCAGCATACTGGTATGGGCCTCATTTCTGACACCTCTCAGGCAAAATAGTCTTCTTGTCTTCTGGGAGCAGTTGTCTTTAAGAGTCATCTTCTGTTCCTCCCCTCTTTCTCCCACCCTTTCAGTGGTGGAGTCACCCTTTCACAGGAGGCACCAGAGACATCCATGTCTTCCATAGCTCTGCCTCCTCGGGGACACACCAGGTTGGTTTGTCACCGTTGGGCTTAGCTGCTGGTGAGGTGCTTTTCTGTGTGTTTCTGAGCAGAGCTTCTCTCAGTCTTGGGGTCTGGTGCACACAGAGGTTATTTTAAATATTTTTTTCTTCAGGTGGCCATCATGTTTCTGAGTGTGATGATGTCCCACAACCCCCCACGGCCCCTCCTGCAGCCCTGGCTGCACGCTGTCGCATTGCTCATTTCCAACAGACCATTGCCAATAGGCTTTTTACTGCCCAGAAGTTACTCCCTTCTCCCACCACCCCCTTCTGACATGTGGTTACCTGCTGCTTTGCAGGGAATGAATAGCATCTTTAATCACACTTAATTGCCGTGCGACTGCAGGCAGGAGCTTCACATCCAGAACAGCTTAAGATGGAGAAACAAGATCCTTCACAAGCACAGATTGATACAGAGCACTTATTATTAAAATAATCACTATTTTCAAAACACACACTACACATAAAACTTCTTCAGGCTCTATACTTTCTAAGACAGCCATTAATTCCCTTCTGCAAGCTATTAAATTTCTCATTGTGCAAACTTCTTTACAGCATTTCTAGTTGCAGTTTCAGCAATCTGTACCTTGCCCAGACCTCTCCGAGTTCCAAAATCTAGTGCATCTTTTTTGTTTACGCTTTGCATGGGCTTAATAATTACATTTTAAGTCATTCAAATGCAGGAGGAAATAGTTCAATAGGTGGATAGAGTGAGGAGTCAGTGTTGGAGCAAGCCAGGGCCGTGCCTACAGCCAGCAGCTCATTCTTGCTGCACTGCCTGTGGGATTTCTTCACCTGCTTCACTCTGGGAAGGTCCAGATAAACACAAGCCCACAGTCTGTAGATTTTTAAGAGCTTTCACTTTCCAATAAACTCTCACCACCTGATTTTCACAGAAAGCTTTTTACCCTCCTTCTTGTTAGCAGCTGGAGAAAAAAGGAGTATGTTTCCATCCCACTTGAAGGTCTGTGTGTGAGGGTCGCAGTGTTGCTCCCTCCTTTGCCATCGGGCCAGCCTGACATCAGCACTGACCTCCCTGATACTTTTTCTTTGGAAGAAGACACTCTAGCCATGCTTCTGTTGTCGTGTGATTTATTCCTTTGCTTCTTGGCTTAAAAAAAAGAGCAATTACTTCTGACAAGTAGAGATTTCAGGGAACGTATGAGGATATGAATCCTACCAGCTATTTTATGTATAGAATAATTAAAAACAATGACTAAGTTCTGCTACCAGCCTGCCTAAAAAAAGAAAACTCTCTGATACCTCGAACACACAAGCAGCATCAAATGGCTGGGGAGTTGTCATGGAGCATTCCCTACTTCTTTTAATTCTTTGTCTTCAGTCATCAAAGATGCTCTCCTAGCTGGGTTTAATTCAGCATTAAAATACTTCTGTAGGGCAACGGGGTGCAGTGGGTTCCAGGTACATCAGGATCTGGGTCCCTAGGACCCACCTATGTTGCGTGTAGAATAAGAGAATTGTTCTGGTTGGAAAAGACCTTGAAGACCATCGAGTCCAGGCATTCCCCCAGCACTGCCAAGGCCATCACTGACCCGTGGCCCTCAGCACCACATCTACACGGCTTGGAAAGCCCTCCAGGGATGGGGATTCCACCACTGCCCTGGGCAGCCTGGGCCAGGGCCTGACAACCCTTTTGGAGAAGAAACTGTTCCCAAGATCCAATCTAAATGTCCTCTGGCACAACTTGAGGCCATTTCTCTTGTTCTGTCACTTGTCCCTTGGGAGAAGAGACCGACCCCCCCCCAGCTCCAACCTCCTCTCAGGCAGTTGCAGAGCCAGAAGGTCTCCCCTCAGCCTCCTTTGCTCCAGGCTCAACACCCCCAGCTCCCTCAGCTGCTCCTCCTCAGACTTGTTCTCCAGACCCTTCCCCAGCTCCTTTGCCCTTCTCTGGACATGCTCCAGCCCCTCCATGTCCTTCTTGTCCTGAGGGGCCCAGAACTGACCCCAGGATTCCAGGTGCAGCCTCACCAGTGCCCAGCACAGGGGGACAACCCCTGCCATGGTCCTGCTGCCCCTTTGGTGCCTCACCAGTTGTCCAACAGGCTCCCCTGGGGGTTGTGTTCCCAGAGGGACAAGGCAGAGAAGCAATGGGAGCCCAGCAGCCCTGGTTCCCTGTGAGGGGCAGGCCAGGGGGGCAGGTGGTGGGAGGTGTCCAGCAGCTCTGGCCTGGCCAGCACAGGCACACACCGTGGCTCCGGTGCAGTGAGCAGCTCCCGGAGCTGCCTCAGCTCAACCATCCCCCCTTCATCCCCCACTTGGGAGCAGAAACCCCCCTGTTCAGGGCAGCAACGGCCAAGTTAGGACTCCACATGTGTAGGCGGGGGGCCATCCGCCAACGACTCCGCGAGGCCTCGTGGTGGGTCTCTCTCGCTTCCCCTTTCCTGTTTTGCTCGATTTTCATGGTTCCCTTTTCAGAGCTGTTTTTTTCCCTGTAACTGACTGGTGTTCTGCTGCAGTCTGGGGCTGGTGGTCAGAGGGTGAGGGGTCCAGGTCAGGGCTGGATGTGTCCCAGGCAGGTGGAGGAACAAGGCTCGAGCCCTTGTGTGCCTTTAAAATGGGCGTTTTTGGCAGCCGCAGCCTGTGCTCCCCTCGTGCCACCATCCTGGTCTTGTGTTCTCAGCCTTATCCACCATGAGCTTATCCACTTACGACCAGTGATAGGAAGGGGTAATGGGTGCAAATTGGAGCATAGGAGGTTCAAGGTGAATATCAGAAAAAACTTCTTTACTGTGAGAGTGACAGAGCACTGGAACAGGCTGCCCAGGGAGGTTGTGGAGTCTCCTTCACTGGAGGCATTCCAAACCTGCCTGGATGCGTTCCTGTGTGATGTGCTCTAGGTGACCCTGCTCTGGCAGGGGGGGTTGGACTAGATGATCTTTCGAGGTCCCTTCCAACCCCTAGGATTCTATGATTCTATGAGAGCAGCATTTTTAAAGCATTGGATTGTTTCCTTGGCTTTGAAAAAGCTCCGAACACATTGTTGGTGGTTAACAAATAATAAATAATAACACAGGAGCCAGGTATTTCTTGGTGCCTTAGCAGCAGCTGAGGTGCATGTCTGCCAGGCATTCAGCCTTGTGTTTAGCAACAATGGAGAAGTTAATATTTTTATTTCATTTGGAAGTTAATGACAGAATATAGCCATCTGTCTGCGTGTTTATGGGTCTGACTTTGTTTTGTGTTGTGGAACTATTTTGTTTCTTTGAAAATGGATCCTAGTTGACTGTCAGGAGAAAACTGTGGGGTTTTTTTGAAGGAAAGATACAGGCAATGCTAGAGGTAGAATTCTGGATGTTTCCCACATCCTTGTCTTTCAAAAGTGTCTGGGGAAAAATGCATATAAACCCCAGTAAAAAGCAACTGTATCACTGAAATACAACTCACTTGGGTATTTCTCTACCTCGTTTTTACACATGCTGTAGTTTCCAGTGTTACCTTTGCACTGGCTAACAAGGTTCTGGGACAAATCCAATTTCTGGAGAGAATTATATTGTTATTAATTCATGTAATGCAAAAAATGTCTATTAACTGCCCAGCATATTATAGCCATCTACAGAGAAGGTTAGCAAGAAGCTGCCCATTGCTTTATGTCACCATACTGTCAAGTCTTCTCCATGCTGGGGAAGGAGTGGTGGGTGCTGCAGCTCACCAGCATAGGCTTTGATGTAGCTGTTGTGAACAAGAAGATACAAAATAAGTTGTTTCCACAGTGTGAAAGTTCTGCTTGCCTTCTTGGTCCTGAGAAGTAAAATTTTAGAACCTCAGGCCAAGGTTTTGTGGGGCCAACTTGCGTCATCAAGAAGAGTTGCCCATGTCTTGTTGGGAACTGAGCTCCTCAGCCTTTTTCTATTGTCTTCTCAGTGACCATTGTCCACAACATGACTCAGTAGTTGCATCCTGGTGCACTGCTCCTCTTGTTTTAAACCTTGGGCAGGGAAGAGTGATAATTCTCCATGAATCCTTACTATTTTCCTTTTAATACAGATTTCCAGTTTTAATCAGTCATTGTTAGACATTTGGTTCCATGATGACCAGTCTTGGACAGGCTTTGCAAAACGATTGATTCCCAGCCCAGCTTTGGAAGGCTTGTGAGAAACCAAACGTATCCTCCTTCATCCCCGGGTGTGAGATGCTGGAGTCACACCTGGGAACATCCACTGCTTGTGGCACATCCTGATACCGTGGGGACAGCTGTGACGTGATGGGACACGTGTAGAGCAGCACAGACAGGTTGGGGATTGCAGACCTTGGGTGGGAAGACACCTTTGGCTGCTTGTTTTTAAGTAGCTCAGCAAGGCTGCGTGAGGCTTTGTCATGTCCTTGATTCTTGCTGCTGCAGCTGCACAGGAGAGCGATGCTGTGCCAGTATGGTTTAGCCTTCTAGTTACTAGAACGTTAGGCTGAAGTTACCTGGATTTAAAATTTTGTCAGGCAACTTCTTCTTGCTCTTTGCTTCCTTTTCTGCCTCATTTCTCTCCCAGTTCAGCTGCTCTAAGACAGCTGGGATGTCTTTCCAAAGGGCATTAAGGCAAATCAAGAGCAAAGTGGTATCTCTGAAACTTTGCTGTCCTCTGTTCAGCCTGGTTATTTCTTTTCTGTAGAGAAATTCAGCACGATGGTTTTGAATTATGTTTTTTTTTTTTTTTAAATGATGCTTTCAGATACACTAATTAGATATTTTGTGACAACTTTTCTCCCTAGTGTTAGCCTGGAGTGGTGGTGCCATCCCTGCCAAGCTCTCCTCCACATCAGCTCTGTTCTGCATCTTTTGGCTGTGAGGGTGTTACTGGACCTTGTGTTAGTGACAGGCATGCAAGCTGGGGTAAAGCAGGGTGTAAAGGAGATGTAAGAGAAGACCCAGTGGGGAACGTGTCCGTGTGTGGTGGTGCTTACTGGTGCATTTAAACCAGCACCAACCCACTGGGGCACTGGCTTTGACTGGGCTGGTGCTGGTTTCCCTGAAAACAGCAGCATTGTAGAGAAGAGCAACACTTCTGTCTGCAGCCTAGGCAGGATAAAACGTTGCCTCTAAGGGAGTAAAGATCTTCCTGCCCTTGCCAAGCCACAGGGAGGGGGGAAACACACCCCTTGGACAGTGAGTGGGATGTGTGGAGGGTCTGCCCTTCCTTAGTGCCTGAGACACCACCTTGGTGGGAGCCCAGCAGGCGAGACTAACTGGAGTAAGTACCTTTTGGTCTGAACCAAGCACTTCTATGGATACATTCTTCTGGTGCTCCAGCTTTCCCTGGAACACATGGCAGGCTTTGTTTTTTTTACTGAAAAGCCTTGGTTTTCTCCCTCCGTGGTGCTGCCCCAACCTGGAGGCTGTTGGCAGCACAGTGAGCTGGAGCAGATCCACTCCCTGAAACACCAGCTTGTTATATTTTTACCTGTGTCAGCATAAAAAGGGACTTCTTTTTTTTTTTTTTTCCCCCCTTCCAATTTCTCATAGCAGCTGAATTTGCCAATTTTGTTGCTGTCGTAGGGTGACTCTAATTTTTCGTCCTGTCTTAAGCACAAGGTGACCTCAACTTTGCAGACTGGGCTTGAAATTAATGTGCCTTTGCACTTGGTTCAGCCTCAGCTGTGTGCTGGGTTAGAATCTATCCCTTCCTTTTGAGGAGCATGGACTTCAGCTGGGTGGAAAAAGATTATGAGTAGCAGAGGGAAACTCTAAGAGAGGAAAAGAGAAAGTTCCTATTTTAAATGCCACGAGTGTCATTGGTTGGTTTTAGGTACATTTGCATAGCATGGTTCTGTAAAAAGTAAATGTGACTTTATAACACTGAAAACATAAGGCTCTGCTAACATGAAACATGATTTTGCTACTCAAACTGCTCCAGTTTAAATTTTGTCTAGTCCTTTCCCAAAAAAATGATGGCAACGTACACGAGTGTCATGTCTTTGCATCATTCCCTCGCCCTAGGAAGGCCGTTGCTGAGCTTCTGAAAATAACCCCACGTTCTCAGTTGTCTCATTCAAGTGGAAACACGTTTGCCCTTCCTCCAGTTCTTGTGTTCCTCTCTTCCTCAGGCTTGGGGAGCTGGAAGGGCAGCTGATGGTGGGTCAGGGGGGTTCCTTCTCCCTGGCCCACCCTGCTGGGCATGGCTTTGCTGGCTCACAGTGTGCATGAGCCTCAGTTATTTCCAGTCCTAGCATACCTTTGGCTTCAAGTCCCACTTGTTCCATCTGCTTCCTTTGCTACAAGTGACCAAGGTTTCACTTCCCTGCTCCTTACCCCAGAGCAGGCACATGTTCTGTCACCTCAATGTGGAAGCTTGAACTAATTAAGCTTCCTTTGTCATTAGAGACATGGCTTAGTAGTGTAGTGGTGGACTCAACAGTGCTGGGTTAACATTTGACTTGATGATCTTAAAGGTATTTTCCAACCAAAATGATTCTGTGATTCTGGCCCAGGTTGCCCAGAGAAGCTGTGGCTGCCCCATCCCTGGCAGTGTTGAAGGGCAGGTTGGATGGGGCTTGGAGCAACCTGGTCTGGTGGGAGGTGTCCCTGCCCATGCAGGGGGGTTGGAGCTAGATACTCTTTAAGGTCCCTTCCAACCCAAACCATTCCATGACTCTGTGGTTCTATGATCCTTTCCAAACCTGGGTGACACAGCCACACCAGCCATCAGCCTTGCATGGTGCTCCATCATCTGAGGCCATGCAAATGACTTTTTAGGCTGAGGAGAAGGATTATATTCCCTAGACAGTCTTGCTTCCCCATCAAAAAAGGGAGGCCATTGTTTCAGGCAGGTGAATAGTAAGAAGCTAAAAAAACCCAACCAACCTCCTCTGAAGCACTTAAAGTGTTCAGCACGGGTTTTTGTTATTTTTTTTTCGGACAGGAAGTTTCTTTGGTCTCTCAGATGTTTTTATGGTAACTTTTCTTTGGTTAAAAATATTACTAACATAATTTCAGACAAGCGCTGTTTCCCGTGCATTTGAACTTCAGTAAGCCTTTCCTATGTTCTCCTATTCAAAGGGAAAACAATAATTATATCATTAAAAATGGGAATTCAGCCACCAAACACCTTTTTAAGACTGAGGCATGTCAGGATATTTCACCCTGCCTGAGCCAACCTGAGCCAGGATTTTTGTTGTAAGCTGTTTGTAGTCGGCTGCTTACACAGGGAGAGTGATGATAATTGACTTGTTAGGTTAACAGGTCTTTTTTTAGGGTTTGTAATGATTTGCCAGAGAGGAACATTTTGAAGCAAGTAGTGGTAGGACATCCTCACTGAATCATGTTGAAGTGCTTACTTGAACTGAAAAAAAGCAGAGAGCCCAACGAAGCAGCTCCTGCCAGCAAGGCTTTGGTATGTTTCTCAGGGAAAAATAGTGCAGAAATGCATTCATTGCTGCGTGTCATGAATCCTCACTCTCTCCATCTCCCCCCTCCATAAGTGACCGCACCTACCAGATGGCAGAGGATTGGAGATGTTTGAAAAAGTGGGCACTGAAAGATGCCCTGAACTTCAGCATTGCACAGAAATACAGATATTTGTGTGCTGGGAGGTACTGAGAAAAACAGCGGTACCAGGAAGTGTGTTCCATAATTCAGTGAGCAGTTCCTATATTTGTGTTTATGTTTAAATTTATACACACACCCCGACAACTACTGGGGTTTATCTGATTATTATTCAACCCTGTAGTAAGTGTATCTGATTATTATTCAACCCTACAGTAAGGGATAGTTTTTATGATGCCCTTTTTTGTACCATAGATCAATACTCATATTGCACATCCTACCATCCATATTTCGCTTGCATTTTTGGGTGGAAAGGGTGTGGAGGGATTTTGTGAACACTTCAGAAGATGTTGTAGATCCGGCTGAACTCTCTGATGATATGGCAAGCCTGTGTGCTTAGCAGCACTGTAAAAATCCTGCAGACAATGCTTCCTTGGATTCAGCAATCCCCAAAAATCCAGCTGCTGTCTGTGGGCCAAATTCTTCCCTCATTAACACCCAGGAGGCCCCCGGAGACTTCGGTGGATTTATCCCGGGCTAACCTGAGGGCTGGTTAATTCCATACCCAATCTTCTGTCCTGGAAAGTGACTCCACCAGCTTGCTTCAGATAAAATTCATGTTCAGCCAGCCTGGCTCCATGGTTTTGTGCAGACTGAATGACTGCAGTTGCTCTGAGCTTGCTTCATTTTGCTGATTGCAAAGTCTTTTAAATGTTATCACCGGGTGCTGCGCTCTGCAAAGACGTGGGAGCCCTGCCGAGGTCCAAGGCACTGGATTGTCACTATGTTCCACTGACTGCAGGTCAGATGGGCCCCAAAACTCCTCTGGTTATTTCCCCTAGTCCAGGGGGGGCTGTAGGTGCCGCAGTGGGTGGTTAATCCAGACCGTCCCGGTGCCTGGGGCCATCCCGGTGGGATAATCCTCACTGGAGCCGGGCAGAGCAGCTGCAAATGTTGGAGCTGATACTGCATTGCTCGGCCAGCTGCAATGTCAGGGGGTTGCAACACCCAAACCCGGCTCTTCTCCCGGGCACTGGTAACACCACGGCAGAGTTTTGTGTGTGTAAAACCCTGGGCTGTAACCAGAGTCCCTTCAACCCCTCGGGCTCGTCCTCCCCAGCCCCCCCACCAACCACCAGCCCTTCTGGGCACTAACAAACCCAGCACCTTCCTTAGTTTTTGTGGGGTTTTTTGAGGCCCTCCGAGGGTGAACATGATGGCCCGTCCCCCTCCCCCAGTCCCTCTTCCCCAGTCACCACCAGGGCTTTCCCCTTTTTGGCACTGGGACATAGTTTCATGAGTATCACCTGTATTTCAGCCTGTGTTTTTAAACGCTGCAGTCACCTGGCTCTGTTGCAGCCTGTAAATGAAAACTGTGTTCTGAAAGATTAATAACAAGGCAGAGAGAATGTCCAGAAAAATCAGGAAGTTGATGGAACACCCAATTTAATATATATATTTGTGTATAGATCCCTACAGGTACAGTACACATCAGCTCTAAGGATATATATAAGCATGGATATACCAGGTTTTGCTGATCTTTGCAGCAGTGAGAGGACTGGGGGTTCATTTCAGCTGCATAAAGGAGGCATCTCCAGCTCCAACGATTCAAGCTTAAACTGTAGAGCAGAAAATAATAAATAGGGCACAGACTGTGTCTTACAAAACTCCTTAGTGGAGGGGAAAATCCTTTCCCACCTTTGAAATTTTTGTGCCTTGCACTTGTTCAGTTGAGGTGCTTTTAATCCATTTTTTCCCGTAGGAAATATTGTAATTCAACTAAAGCATTAGAAAAACAGCAAAGTCTCTGCAATTTTTGGTGAAATCCTTCACTGTACGTGTGAAAAAACGGGGATCATTAATGCAAACAAGTGAGTAACCTTTAGTGCTAATAACCTGAGTCATCAGGCCTCAGGTGAATGAAGGGATGGGAAGAAGCAAGCAAACACCCAGAGAAAAAAATTAGGTAAGAAGTTAGAACTGTTTTTTTCTCCTGCTCACCTGCAAAAGAGGAGGGGAATGAGCACAGGGCAAAATCAGAAATCCTCACTGGCCAGAGGTGGTTGAACCCCAGCCCTTTGTGTCCAGGAAATGCTGCTGAAACCAATAAATGAGCTTTGGAAGTTGTTGTGCCTGGTGCTGTATTCACTGCTCAAAAAAGCACAACTGGGAAAAATTACTCCAGGAAGGTTGAAACTTAAAGAGCAATTTTAAATTATGCAGGGGAAGAGATAATGAAAAGATAATCATAGAAAAAACACAAAACAACCTAGAGAAGTAGTACTGATGGAGTTAATGCACAAGGGTTGGTTGAACATGAAAAACTATTTGATAATACCTGCAAGCATTTTTTAATGGAAAAGGTCAAAGTCAAAAGAGAACTGCTGAACACTGAGCACAGCTATCTGAAGGTGCTGCCCTAGAAGGCAGAAGAAATGAAACAAAAGGTTATTTGCCATCAGATAGAAAAAAATAAACATCCTAAAATTTCTCTCACTTCATGCACGTGAGTGTTCTTGGAAAAAAAAATATGTGAAAAATTGAAACTTAATGAGAGAATTTCCTTTGTTCTCTTAAAAGTCACAATTTTTCTGCAAATACTTTTAAGAATTATGGTTGGCTGAGTAGAAAAGGAAAACAGTACCTTAGCTTCAAAACACACTCAGCAAAACCCAGGGAAATTGTTTCTCTGTGTTTGCCATCAATGGGTTGCAATTTACACTTGGCATTAGAGAGAAATACTGGACGTAAATGACACACAGAAGATTTTCCAGAGAGCTGCCAAATTTCCAAAAGCCAAAGAAAGGAGTATTTGTAGGAATTGGACAGATTATGAACAGATGCCCTGATAGTCACATGATAAGTGGAAATTTAGTTTCATAATTTGATTAAAAACAGAGGATTGAAATCACAGAAGGAAATAACCAAGAAATGATTCAGCTGTGGATGCGGCGTGACTTAGTTAACTTGACTTAAGTGAAAATTCATAAACTGAGGGGAGAGCACGTCAGAGCAGCTGAAATCTGGATGATGAGATGTAATCCTGTATCCTGTGATTTTACTGAAGGGGAGGAAAACAGGACAGTTGCAGTTAGAAATTTGTTGTATTTAAAAAAAAAAAAGATTCTCTCAAAAATTACATCCTATTCATCTCTTGCAGCAGAGATTAGATGTGATTTCCACAAATCCAAGTTGCTTTGTTTGCAAATTTGCGACGGAACGGCTGGTCAAAAGTCCGGGGGAGATGGCTTAGGAGACACGTTCCCTTCTGCTCCTTTTCCTGGAAGAGCCCCAGGATTCAGTTGCAGTGGGTGGGCAGGAGCTGTGGGTGGGGGCACTGAGGGGCCACAACCTCCCTGACCTCCTTTCCCAGCCCGTGGAGCCGTGGGTGCTGGAGCAGAGGGAACAATGGAGCCAGGAAGGCCTCAGTGTGCCTAAAGCCAGTGGACAAGGTGTGATCTGTAAAAGCATCAGGAGTTTTGCTTTAAAAAATGGTGTGACATCACGAAAAAGAGCAGGGCTCTGGGGTTATTTCAGATAAAGTGCAGTGAGTTCTCATCATATGTGTGGCAAAAAAAAAAAAAAAAAAAAGTTTGTTTTTAATATGCTCCATTTTGGGCAAGCTGGTCAAGTTGTGATCAACTGTGAGCATGTGGATGCAGGAATGGGCTGGCCCAGAGCCCCCTGGGGCTGGCTCAGAGCCCCCTGGCACTGGCTGGGGGGCATCCAGCACCCTGGGCCACTTTGTCACCCGGGGGGTGAATGTCCCCCCAGCTTTGTCACCCGGGGACAGGGATCGAGGGCACGATGCCACCCTAGCTGCATGTACCTGCAGACACCAGGACCCGGTGCTCTCAGCCTTCATCCCCACTCCTCACCCTCTCCCCCCCGAGGGATTAACCCCCGTGCTGCAGCGGGTGGGAGGGGCCCAGGAGCATCCTACCTGGCACCCACGGCCCTTTGCCTCCCATCCCACCCTCCTGCTGCTTCTCCCAGCCTTTGCCACTCCAGCTCCGTTTGGCAAGCGTTCAGGAAAGGACCTTCCTCTGGGTTCATCTCAACCCCTTTTCCTCTTGCCTGCAACATTCCCGGCATGTTCTGCTTGGTACTGGATTGCAGTGTCAAAAAAAAGAAATAAATCCAGGTTGCCAAGAAAAAAAAAAAAAAAAAAGGCCTTTTCTGGGGTATTTTTCCCTGGTGGGTGTTTCAGAGGCTTTCAGATTACAGGCTCCGAGGCCGTGTTCCTTTAATCTGAATTAACGGTCCATTAGGAAAATAGCAGCTCTCCCTCATGCTCTGATCTCACCTGTTTCTGTTGCAAAGGAAAAGGAAATGAGCGTTTGGTAAATTTGTATCAGTTTGTATCGTTTTTGTAAATTTTTATCCGTTTGTATCATTTCGGAAATTTGTGTCCATTTCTAAGTATAAAGTATCCGGTTTATGTTTATGTTTTTGTAAAGTGGTGTCACTTTGTAGCATTTTTGCAAATCTGTATGGATTTGTATAATTTTGTATTTCCTGTCTCTTGGGGCTGAAACAAATATTGAGGTGAAATTCACACGCTTGTCATTTAAAAGCCAAAACTTCAGCTTTGCAATGGAAACGACATTTGCTTTTTTTTTTTTTTTTTTTTTTTTTTTCCAGGAGGGGTAATATCGTATCCATATGGTTATTACTCCCTCGTAGCACGTCCATATTTTCACCCTCCCCAGCTTTTAATTCTTTGTCTGGTTATTCCCATGTTGGATTCACTAGTGAGTGACTTTACAAATTGCTAGCAAGGCGACAGGGCTGTGTGGAACGGGGAGGAAAGCAGGGCACTGCCATTGATCACAAAATGCAGCTGCCTGCCTCAACGGGAAGATGGATTTTGCTCTCTTGCTTGGGTTTTGTTTTTTTCTTCTGCAGTTGTTTTTTAGCTCAAACTCTTCAGCTTCCACCGGCAAATTGACTCTATCATTAATTTTGTGTCTGATGAGACAAGGCAACTGCATGAGTACGGTCCATGTTCTAATGCAGGAATGATGCCTGCAGGATTCATACGGATGAGCTGAAAGATTTGCAGCTTCTTGTGTCCTGCCTGCTGTCCTGCCTGCCCCCCAGGACAACCAGACGTAGATGCATGTTAGGCCCCGGGTTAAAGGCAGGAGGGGAGTGTGAGGAATGTAAAGCTGGGCTTTTGAGCTCCTCGTTTCTTAGTGGTAAATATTAACTGGGATGCCTAAAACTCCGTGCGTTTCTCCGATGCAACTGGGAGCAAAGGCAGCGTAATCGATGGTGTTGGGGTTGGTAAACGTTTTATCTCTCTCTCTGTTGCAGGCCATTAGCAGGGTGACATGTAGTAATAAATGCCCATTGTTCCTTTTACAAGCAGCTCACAATAACTACATGTATATTTTTACCTTAGTTTTCCTCCCCCGAGTGCTGGGTGAGGTCCCTTTGATGTCCCTGTCCCTTAGAGGACAAAGGAAGGGGCTTTGCTCTGCTTTGGGTGATGGGTTTGGGTGTTTTTTCTTTAAGAGAGTGGAGAAATGAGTCTGTGACAGGAAAAATTTTGAGATGTGGTTTTAAAAAAAAAAAAAAATCAATCTTGGTTGTAGAAAACAGGGTTTATGACATAGCACTTGGATTTAATGTGTTGGTGGTGAGATCTGGAGCATTCATTAGGAGCACACTTTGCACCCAAGGCACCCATGGGTGCAGGGACACCTTCTCCTGGGTGGGAGCTCCAGCAGGGATGGAGCCCAAGGGGTCACAAACCTCCGGGTCTGCTCTCCTGAGTGGAAACCCTTGGGCAGGTGATGCCAAATATGACCCTGACCCTTACCTGTTGGGTCAAGAGGGGTGAGGAGGTGTTAGAAAGTGCAACTGGTGGCAAAGAGACACGTTCAGTCACCCACTGAACAAAAGGTGTCCAGCCTCAAAGACTGCTACATGTGTTTCCTTCTAATTTAATAACACAAGTTTGGGATTTTTTTTTCCTGTAGAAACCTCTGCAGCTCTTTATAGAGAAAAATGTTTGGATGGAAAAACAAAAACAACATAGGGTATGTGTATGTTTTCTGCTCCTAAAGTGAAGCTTGTTTAATCTAAAATAGTTTGCAAACGCTGTCTTCTATACGTTTGGGGTTTTTTTTTCAAGTCAAATGAAATGGAGTAGGCTGGGTGTAGGAATTCATACAGCTGATGGCTCCAAGTCTTTCAGACTCCCCGACATATGGATCAAGCAGGCACAGATTTAGCAGGTCTGTCTTTATGTTAAAACGTATACGTGATAAAAATATATGACTGGAGGTAATTTCTGTGGTTAGTGCCGTTTCATTCTGAAATGCTCCAAGACGTGCCATAAAATCCCATTTTTTTGCAGAGGATAGTCACAAGGAACCCAGAACCTTTTTTTTTTTTCCCACCAGTTTTTTTTTTTTGCGAGCATTTCTCTGCCATCATGCGAGAGCCTTGCAACCATTTTTGCAGGTGTTGTTTATTAAAAGTCGTCGTCACTGCAGGTGTATTTTAGACATTATCTGAAGGTAAAGATACTGGCAGCAAGTGCCTGGCTCTGTCTGTCTGTCTGTCTGTCCTGCTCCGTGGGGTCTGCAAAGGCAGATGCGAGGCTGGCACCAAGAAGGGCTTTCAGCCCCCATCACTCCCATTTGTCCATCCCTGGGGAGGGGGGGGGAAAACCAAAACCAAAACAAAACAACAAAAAAGAGGAATATAGTTTTCTAGAATCAAAAGTTATCTTTACGTGTTTTTCGAAGTATAGCCCAGGCAAAGGGTGTTTTAATTTCTGATTTTCCAGCTCGTGGGTCATATTTGACCAACTGCTTTCAGCAGAAGACACGCCACTTTGTTGAGCTATTTAGGACTCAAAAAGACTGTCTTAATTTCAAACAAGGAGCCTTTGTTTTAGTTGGTGACTGCCTTGTGAAATTTTTCAGTTCTCAGCGGGTTAACCAGGGAACAGGGGCAGAGTCATAATTGGCCTATTTAGAGTATTTTGCATGTGAATAGTGTGTTAGTGAAGCATTACTAAGTCTGTTGTGAGTGACATGGTGATTAGAATTTAGATTAGGGAAAACACATTCTGTACTTTATCAAGTACAGTAATTAGTTCAGTCAGTAAAAGTTGATTACAAGTAACGATAAAGTTAGATTTTTGGTACTTAATTTTAAAATTTCTTTATTAAATGGTAAATTTGTTCTTAATATAAATGGTGGAATCTACACCTGTTTTATTGCCTATCAGAATAATTAAAAGAACAATGCGTTCAATGCAGAGTATAATCAGGGGATTTGTATATTATGGGTAAGTTTGAACGTAGTTTATAGCAAATAGAACATTACTCAGGAAACTGTTCTTTGTCGTAGTCTCTTAAAGATCTTTCATTTTTCTTCTAGCCTGGGTCAGCAAATGTTTCCTGCTCTTCCAGGGAAACCACAGTCCTTTGGTAGCCGAGAAAATGTTGCATTTACTGGGATGCATCTTGTTAGTTAATGGGACAGGCATAAAATGGATATATTGAAAGTCCTTTGCTGCTGCTGTACAATAGCCTTAATTGTTTGGGGGTTTCTGAGGTGTTTTTTTTTTTTTTTTTTTTTTTTTTTAATCCGATAGCCTTGCAAAAATTATTAATAATGTATGATTTCATTTTCACATGGAATCCCATCTTCCGCGCAGCCTGCTGTGTGGATTTTTTGTGTTGCAGAACCTGAGATGTTTCATTCACAGATATGGATTTTTCCTCGCAGGGAGAGACAATGAGGCTGTTTCATGCACACTGAACCAACCGCTCCCTCCACAGCAGCAACTGGGTTTAAGTTTTATCATTGTTAAATCAGTGCACTTAACTGTCTTGCTTGCAGTGGAGAAACTGCACCTTCAAATATATTAACAGAGCTCCACAAAAGTTTTTAAAACACTGATTGCATTTGAATAAGCAGGCAATAAGTCTTCCTTTAAACGTAACCCATCTTACTTTAAATGAACTACTTTGTGTTCTCCTAGGAAAGGAAAAGATGCTCAACTGGAAATTTTTGTGATGTCTCCTTTAAAAATCGGGTTCTTGTTTCCGCGTTTGAGTTGCTTGTGAAGGTTTCTTTGCTGTGTTATTTTTAGGGATGAGAAATAGCTAATGATGAGGACAGTCAGCTTTAACATGCCCGCGCACACACGTATATATTTTTAATCTTTTAGCAAAGTCTCCTTGGAGGTGACATGGATATTGGCAACCCAGGAGCGCTCTCCCCCACTAAGCCTGGCTCCCAGTACTATCAGTATTCTAGCAATAACCCCCGGCGGAGGCCTCTCCACAGCACCTCTATGGGTGAGTGACTTTGTGTTCAACCTTTGTTGTGGGGCTTTTTTTTTTTTTTTTTTTTTCCCCCATTTCAACAAATAATTGGGAGTTTCGTCCTGTTTAGCGATACTTGGGAATAAATACAATAAGTGGCGGCGCGGGCGCGCGCGCCGCCCCGACTCTCCGAGGGGTTTATTTATCAGTGGCTGGTTGCTCCTCTGTGTGGAAGAGCCTTAAAAAAAAATGGTTTTTCAAGGCAAATCCCTGTAAGGAGAAAACAAAAGCTCCAACACCCGGGCCCTAAATATGATCAGTTTTCCAGCATTTTGCTGTAGGACTTCGGGGCGGTGGCACCCACTCGGTGTGCCCCAAACTGCTGCAAGGCTGGCGAGAGCGATCAGCAGCTGGGGCTGGAGAAAATCTGTAGGGGGGGGAAGGAAAAAAAAACACCAACCCCTGTCTAATGAAGACACCCTTTTGTCTTTTTTTCAGAAGTACAAACAAAGAAAGTTCGAAAAGTTCCTCCAGGTTTGCCATCTTCAGTAAGTACCTCTCGTCTGCTCGCTCGCTTGCGCGCGGTGGCTTTGTTAGGTTGCAGGCAGATAGAGGCGAGTGAGCCCCCGGGCTCACGGGGTGCCTGGCACTAAAGGACAAGGTAAGGAGAGGTAGGGAATGTCCTCGTTTGTCCCCTCTGGAAGTGGTTTAGTGTTGCTCACGTGGAGCTGCAGCGGCGGGCACTGAAGAGCTGGTGCGGGCAGCGGGCACCTGCGCGGGGCGAACAGCTCCCGCGGGCCGGCGCGCTGCGTGGTCAGGCCGCTGGTGCTGGCGGGGTCTGTGTGTTCCAAGAGACCTGTGTGGAGGGGATTGCTGAGACATTTCCAGGGGTCTCTCCCTGGGTTGAGAGGCAAACACCTTCCTTTTCCCATGAGGGCTCTGCGCTGGGGTACCTGCAGGAGAAGCTGGCTGGGGGGACAGCAGGTGCCAACCGCTGGCATCCAGCTGCTGCCAGAGGCATTGTGGGTTGCTCAACGATAACGACCAAGCTGGTAATTACTCAGGGTCTGCCCCGATATTTTAAAGAATATCCCTGATACCTCTTTGTCAGGAGGGTTATGGGTGCCATCCAGCTACCCCGGGCACAGTTCTCTGTGTTTATGGTGACCTTTTGGCACCGTGCAGGCAGAAGTTGGAGTTTCTCTTTGGTTCGGTGGAGCCCTTTGTTTCGTGATCCGAATAATTATTCTGTTAGTTTTCGTTGTCTCACCGTTGTGGAAAAACTCAGTGGGTTTTTTTTTCCTGAAAAAGCTGTAATAAGGTGCAGTACATCTCTTGAGAGGGTTTATTTTAAAATCCATTAAAATATATATAAAAAATAGTGGTTTTAAAAGACGTGAACCAACATTTCAGTAAGTACAGCACAAAGAGTAGTATGGCTAAAGGTGCGTTTTATTCTAGCATTTTTATTCTAATTCTATCTCCACCATGACTTTAAAAATACTCATTTTTCCTCTTGGTATTTGCAAACAGAAACCAAGCCACTCCAGAGGGGAGAGCTTCCCTTTCATACCTGATAACTCTATTTGTTTTATCTCTAAATCTGGTTATTAGGAGGAGCTGAGTGGCAATCAATCTTGCGGAATATATAACAAATTGGCGTGTTAATCTCAGATGGGGTTTATGTTTTTCCCATAAATCCATATAAATTTGCAGTTTGCAAAGCAGCATACTTTGAAAGCTTCAGTTATGGTAGTTACTGTGCTGAACAAGTAGTTTCATTACTGGTCACTTTATAAATAAGATAATTTTAATCTGAAAGAGGAAACCACATGTGAACATCCTAATTCAATCGCACGGATTATTGTAATCTTTAGAATGTTAAACAAAGACAAACATAAATCTTTCTTGTAAGTTGTTGAAACGTGGAAATTCTCAAACGCCAGTTTCCAGTCAAGTAATAATACTGTATTTTTTTAATTAAAAATAAGCTCCCGCACGTGTATTTTAAATGGGTTTCACTGTGTGTTTTTTGGGTTGGGATTTTATTACCCTCCTTTACAGCAATAGCTAATATCCTCCCCAAAGCTTTTTACGAGAACTCTTGTGCTTGCAAGCCGAGATGGATTGAATTGGGGTGAAACTTTAGCTTTTACTGGTTTTCCTGACAACTTGGTGTGCTGTGTCCCTGCCAGCTGGGAGGCGAGGCTGGGGGTGCCAGGCAGCGGAGCCGGGAGCATCCCTGTGCCGCAGCCTCCCGGCAGCTCCTTCTGCTGGCTCAGGAATTGTGCTGGGGTTTTGTTTAGCCATTTGCAAGGAAAAAAATAACAAAACACAACAACAAAAATACCCCCAAGCCACCCCAAACCTGCATTTTTTTATTCTTCAAAATAGTGCTTTCTAGAGAGGTGACCATCTCGGGACATTTCCAGGGGTGTTTCAGCATCCGCGTTATAAAAGAGACGTTCAGCGCGGTGGCAGCAGCCCGGGGAAGAGTGGCCACATTCCCCTTGGAAATGTTGGCCTGTGGGGATTTCTGACCCCTGCAAAAGTTTTCTTATGGATTGCTTCTTGCTTGGAAAGAACGAAAGGCAATTTGTGTTGGTGGCAGATCAGTCTCAAATGTGTGCTTCCTTGGATTTTCTGTGAATGCAATCGTTGTACGGAACGGAAATACTCCTGCAGCTCAGTACTCTCTGCTGTTTGAACAAGGGTTTTGTTTTTAAGTCAAATTATCTCAAAGGAGAATATGCACTATAAATACTTCAAATTATTTTAATGAGCTGCGCAATTTATTAGGAAATAAAATAGAAAAAGGCATTCCTGAATATTTTAACTACCCACAGCTCTGTCTTCCAAGAAAAAGTAAATTAAAATACAGGTCCAGTAATGTGGGTGCAGGAATCCTCTGGCTCTGAGGGAAATAAAGCCTTTTTTGAAGTGAACATACAGACAGGTATTTGGGTCTCGTTGTCTTCACGTAGCGTGAACAACACATTTAATTTGAAATTTAGAAAAGGCACCTCTGTGTCTCAAACAGAACAAATACTTTCTAAAAGGTCACATTATATTTAGGTTCTGGATTGTGTCATGCTGAACTGCCAGGATTTATGAGGCTGAATCAAGTATATGCATTTATCAATTGACTAACTAGATTATAATATACTTAGTGGATAAGGTGGAAATACTGCTGGATTTCTCTTAAAATATGTATATTAACTTGTTCTCAATGTGATTTATGCAGTGGATATGGAGATTAATGCAGCAGCCTTTGTGAAAGCAGTTATTGTTGATTAATACATAAGTAGTCTTATAAAAATTTCAATGATAGATGGTAATAAATATGTTGTATCAGCTCCCCATTATTATAAGAAATGGCTACAAGTTTGGAAAACAAAGTAAATTAAATGGTGGAAACAATCAGTTTAAAAAATAATGAGGATTTGAACTAGATTTGGCCTCGGGGAGGTGGGAGTGCTCTGGGTGGAGGGTGCAGCCCAGGCCAGAGTGTGACCATCCTGCCCGTGCTGGGCCCCTGTGGCTGGTCTCAGCCACAGCTCATCACAGCAGTTACAGACTGGAGACAGGCCTGGCGCTGAGCTGAAACCAAAAGGTTGAACTCCAGAAGCTTGATCTGGGTGAAGACATGAGCTGGGGGTAGCTGGGACCCCTGCCAAAGCAAGCCGTTCCCTGGTGCTGTGGTGGCTGCCTCACCACTGTGGGGACTTGGGGAACTCTTCTGTGGGGTGTGCTGGGACTGGCTTTGCCCAGCATGCTCACCGTGTCCTTTGTGGAGCTTCTCCCATCTCTGAGCTTTCAGGAGATCTCCCTTATTTCAGGTCTCATACGCTGAAGGTGTCTGCACAGCCCCAGCAGGACCTGCCTTTGCGGGCAGTGGGATGGGGGGCACAGATCCCCCCAGCTCTGCCTGCTCCTTGAGAACACACCATCCCTCTGTCCTGGGGTCCTGCCCATGAAGTGACACAACCTGATGTGCTTCCTTGGGCTTACAGACTCCACTCAGTCTCTTCGGGGTGAGGGGTTTCACTGGGACCATTTCCTGATGGCCCCTAAGCTCCGCCCTGCCACGGGCTGTGCCGTGGGGGTCAGGCTGTTCTGGGTTGAAACGGCTGAAGAAGAGATATGGGCAGGAGTATATTGGAAAAAAAGAGGTTTTTCTGTTACAACTTGTTTTTTCTTGTTGAGCAATGTTACCAAGCTATGACATGGTAACGTTTTGTACCCTTGGTGGGCTTGGCAGTGCTGGGTTGACAGTTGGACTTGATGGTCTTAAGGGTCTTTTCCAACCAAAATGATTCTCTGATTCTATAATGTTCTTCACAAGTGTCAGATGCTGCTGTCATCTTGCATGGTGCAATCCAGGTGGCTCCTCTCTACAACCACCTCCTCACCCTTCACTTCATCCTAAGCCTTTGCTGTTCTTTTAGTCTTTAAGCTGAAGCCTTCATCTGGTTTAGCTGCTGATGGTTTAACCACGTCTGCCTTTTTACATTAAGTGTTTGCCAAGTGATGTGACATTTTCTGCCTTTCTTCTCTTGACCACTAAGACTCAGGAAGGAGCAAGCTGTGCTGGTATGTGTAGTTGAAAGAGTCTGTGAAGGAATGGGAGGTGGAATGGGAAGTCTTTGGGGGAAAAAGTGAGTGAAGAGGGAAGGGCTTTGGTTGCAGACGCCATGTTTGAGTGGTGTTTTTGCAGGAACTGCTATCATCCTGACCTAAGTCCATCACAGTGGCACTGTGGCAGGGAAGTGGTGTCTGCCCAGGTGTGGATTTCCAGTAGATAGGACCTGTAAGATGAAGCAATATATTGAGCACAAAAAGCTCACAAATCATAGAAACATGGAATCATAGAATCTGAGGATGAAGGTGGGTGTGTGAGCCCAGCACGGGCCATCTGCAGGCTTTCTGCCTCTCCAGTTACTCTTCTTCGTGGCCAAGCTTTCCAGAAGCACGACTAGATACAATAAATTGCTCAGCTCCTGCATTTCCTCCATGATCAGTGCTTTTTCTTTTGGTGTGATTATCATCTGGTCAACCTGCTATCAAGTACCGTCGCTAGGGCACAATACATTCATTTTCCATCTTCATTCTCCTTGGACACTCTTCTCCTTACGACCACACTGAGGCCTCCTTCTCCCTTAGCTCCAGGGTAAGAGTGGGTGTTTGCAGTTGTTTGATCCCTCATTCGTGGCAGGTTGAACCATCTGCTTGGAAGCTGCATCTGTAGGAGCTCTTGGGAAAATGGGCAACCTCCTGCTTGGGAAGGGGGCTTGGGGCTGAGCTGCCTCCTCTGCCCAGGACTTCATCTCTGCCCAGGGCTCTTACTTCACTCTTCATTCATCAGATAGATGTGAGTGGGCTCAAGGTGAAGGAACCAGGTCTGGCAGCAGGAGCTGGGCTGCCCCAAGGAGCAGGATTGCAACCACAGCCTGGATGGTTGTCAAACATTATTTTGAGTGTAGACACCGAGAGATTCTTGCAGGGAAGATTTTACAGCCAGAATAAGGAGTGGGAGAAGCCAAATGTCATCTCAGTTGTGTTAAAAGAGAAGAGAGGAACTGAAAAATTAATTGATTTTGTCGATAAATTAGCAGGTAGAATTTCCCAAGCCTGTTTTAGTGGCAAGAGCCTCTTTCTTTCATCTGAGTTTAGGTGTCCTCAAACTGGAGGTGTCTGTCTACCCTCGCTGCTGTGTGTATTCACAGGTGCCTCAGCTCTGACCTTGCCAGCCAGACAGTTAGGAAAGTGTATGACTCAGTTGTACATCCTAAGGAAACACCTGCTTGGTTCCAAAAGGCAAGAAAAGAGAAATACTTACTGGGATGCCACCTGGAGTTTTTCCACAGCTTTCTTCTGATTTCCACAGGAGAAGCCTTGATAATTTTGCTGGGAGGTGAGGAAGCGCCGCTTGTGCTTTTTGTGCTGACTTTGCAGACTTCCTACCTCAAGTGAAAAACACAACCCTGGGAATTTCCCTCCAAACATCCAACTTCAACGGGACTTTTCCAAAGCTAATACAATGTCCCTGTCTTTCCCTGTGCCACCTGCCCCATCAGCAAATTGGCCAGTCCTGGGATGCTGGCGTTGTTGCTGCTGCCAGCATCTCCAGGCATATTTCTCCATGCTGGACCTGTTGGGTGCTTTGGAGGCTTCTGGGGTCCAGTGGTAGGTTGTGGGTTGTCAACAACTGGAGATCTGCTCGAGTAGCTGCCAAACAGCACTGGGGCAGTGGTGTGGGACCTGCCTGGTGGGGCATCCTGGTCTTGGTGGTCTTTGAGGACCAGCGACATGGGGTGAAGTCTCCTTGGAACAGAATGGACCTTCCTGGAGATAGGCATCCAGGGGTAAAATGGGGATGAAAACTCAGAGGTGGGTCACTGGGACCTGGCTAACAACTTGCATCAAGCGAGAGGGAGAAAGAGAAGGGCTGGGTTAAGGAGGGGAGAACAGGGACTAATATTATAAATTTATCATTGTAGTTTAGGCAAATTCAGTGATGTCTGAGGGCCCACAGAGGGGAGACAAGCCCTGCACCACACTTGCAGCAGGGTCTTGGTGTTTCCCTGCCTCCCAGCAGCCCAGACCTTCTCCCTGAGCCCAGCTCAGGTGGTGCTGGCCTTCCCCAGGCTGTGCCAGCCTCAGGGCTGTCACCCTCCTGTTATCTGCTTGACAAGATCCTCTTCATCCAGTGGCCCCAAGGGAAGCAGCCTGGCTAGCATCCCTCCTCACCCTTCTGGCCAGCCATCTAAATCATCCTGCATCATGATTTGGGGGCGTTTCCATATGAAAATTAGCACCTTATTAAACTCCGCGCAGTTCTTGGTTTGTTTAGTTTGGGGTGTTTTTTTTTCAGTTGTAACAAAGCTCTGCTTTTTGCTTCCAAGTCAATAAGTAAATTTGGAACTGCAGCTTTAGCACACGGCGAGTGAAGTCAAGCTAAGGAAATTATAAAATGTGCTGTACACGGGTGAGGTGATCGGGGGAAAAAGACCTTCTCTTGCAAACCGCCCCTGAAATCACCCCTGGAGGACTGAGAAGTCATTTTGCAGACAAAATGCTGGGTTGTCGTTGTTTTAAAATAGATCAAAAGGTAGAGAAAAGGCAGCTGAGGATGGCTCAGTTGTGAGTGTTGAATGACTTGCACAGGGTCTCTTCAACATGAGAAAGCAATCGGAAAGGGATGGGCTGATATCTGTGTTTTTCTTAGGTCTTGGCCTTACGTTATATTTAAAGGTCAAACCGTTACAGCAAAATTCACACATTTCTAACCGTTTAACTATTTTGGACTGAAAAAATATAATCTAATCCGGCAGTGACTAGTTCTGGCCCATTCTGAGCAGCTGGTGAGAGAGGTGTGGGATTAGTGGGGGTTTTTTGTTTAGCTTGAGCAGAGACTCCCTCTTCAGAGCACTGCAGGTAGTGCAGAAGGCACTGAAGCTTCAGGGGCTGGAGGTTCTGGCCAACAAATCCAGATGATTTCTAAGAGCCTGCAAACAGGGCAAAACGAGACACAGCAGATACTCAGCAGTATTTTTGAGGCAGTTCTTTTAAAATGGCTCTTCAGGCAGAGCAGCGTTTACTCCTTGGCCGCAGTAGGGATGGTGCTGATGCCTGAGGAGCAGCCCCTGCTCATGGTTTGTTCTTCGGGGTGAAACCTGCCCTGCCTGCCCACACCTGCTGGCTTTTTTTCCCCACTTGACACACATTATTTTTCTTTAAACTTGTCATCAAAAGAGTCCCAGTAGAACAAAAGGCAAACGGGCGATGCTGGCGGTGAGCAGGTGGAGGAGCAGCTCAGCCCCACATCTCTGCTCCCCTTTCCTCCCTTCTACAAGAATCAGTCAGAAAATAGCATTTAATTCAGTAAATAAATGGAAACATCCAAAGCCATGTCCAGCCTTCAGTCATGTCCCTTCCATGGCTGTGTAATCTGTCATTTAGAATTAAGCTGAGTTTCACAAGTGTAAAACTCCGCGCTTAATTTTTCTGTTTGAACTCGAGGAGAATCGTTAGGAAATGGCATTTGGAGATAAAATTCTCTATGCAGAAATTTGATTTTGCAGCTTTTCTTTCAGTATTATCTGTAGATTGTATCCATGAGGAGCCGTGCAGCGCCGGCAGATCCCCGATTAGCACAGTTCAGCCTCTCAGATAGCAGCACTTAAATCCGATCTTGTATCAGGCCTCTCCAACGTGGTTTTAGGAAAGGATGGCTGCTGGGGCTGGGGATTTATTGATATGATCTCATTTGCTTGAAGTTTTTCTTCCGTTTCAGAACAGATTGGCCACGGGGTCAGGGTGGGGAGAGCAGTGCAGCGTGAGGAGGGGGCGCAGAGCGTCGAGGAAGAAGTTATCTAAGGAAGCTTAAGATACTCCTTTATCAAGATTGATACCCTTGCACTCTGACTGGAGTTACATTCGTTAACAGAGTCTCTGGGCTTTATCAAAGGAACATTAATTTTGGCTCTGAAGTGTTTTTTGCCTTTTACACCGAAGCAGTAAATGAGCAAAAAAAAAAAAAAATCAGCGTAGCAAAAATATAGAAAAAAAAAATGCATAAAGAGCTCCAATAACTATTAACGTTGTTAAATGCATAGCAAAGCTCCCCTGACAGTTTCTTGGCACGAACCCGAGGAGGCCTACAATGGCTGGTTGTTTTTTTAATTGTTATTTTCTTTTCAGTGGCATCCAGCACCTTTGGACAGGCCAGGCTGGGGGCAGAGCCAGCGCTGGGCACGGGAGACCCCGCTTTGCACCCAGCAACTTGACGTGGTGCATTTTGCTTCCCAAAGCTTCAGCCACATGGGCACCTCCAGGAGAGCTTGAGCTCCCCACCCAGCTCCTGCTGGGCTGTGGTCACCCACTCTCCTGCTGGAAAAACCTGGAAAGGCCTCAGGGACACCCTTTTCTCCCAGCCTGGGCAGGCTCACCCATGCTCTGAGATGTGCTGTGCTCAATTTGTGGGTGCTGCATGTTTAGTGGGTGGGGATGTCATGTATATGGGTTTAATCTCCAGCTCTGCAAGGGCACATGCAGGTGGCCTGGATGGTCCCAGGGGTCCCCAGCTGGCCACAGGGATGGGACCCCTCCCGGACCCCCAGCCCACCCACCATATTTCAGCGGATGGCTCAGCCATGGGTGTTTCACTGATTCCACCATAAATAAGAAAAGCCTTAAAGGCTCCCATATTTGCTGCTTTTCCAGCAAATCATAAGGACTTGACTATTTTAGGTGCCTCAAAGACCCCTTTGTTGGTGGCCTTCATGTGTTAGAGCATCACCCGGTGCCACAGTGAGACCCCCAAGCAGGGCAGCATGTGTCCCCACTTGGGTGCAAGGGGCTTGGGGTACTTGGAGCTGGCTTTGCATCTTGCAGACACTTTGACTTGCCTTTCCAGATGAGAACATCTTTTCCCTGCCAAGTGCAAGCCCCAAAGTGACAAGGCAAAGTTAAATCCTTTGGTCCCAGTCCAGTTTGGCAGAGGTGGCCCTTCCTGATGGGGTGGGCGCTGGGCTGGGAGCAGGAGCAGGGCAGGTGGGGGTCCAGAGCCCTCCCTTGTTGCCATTGCCACCTGGTGGAGCACAAAGAATATTGGTTTTCAGCAAAGCCTCCTTTAATTTTGGCTCTTTTATTGCAACCACACTTTGGCAATAGTGTGCGAGAGTCCTTAACCAAAAAGATCCTCTCGTTTGCTCTGCAACACCTCATTTCTCCGCTCACAGTTCATTTATGATTCTGATGAGAGTGTTTTTTCAGGAAACACACATTTCACTTTTTGACCTAGGAGCATCTGTTAGAATTTTTTTTAATACTACTTTGGCATTCTGGAAGTGTTAATGTCTTTCATATCTGTTTAATGCTATTTAGGGATATTTATGATCACCTCTTGGTTACTTGGGGTAAAGTGTGTTGCAATTTTTTTCAAACAGACAGGAAAGCATTCATATGAGGAAACAGATTGCTTTAAACATGTGCTTCCTGTGACAGTAAAAAGAACAAATTAGATTTAACACTGTGTAATGAATGCATAAATGTGTACATTTAAGCTTTTAAAAGCCTTACATTCGGTTCTGGCCCAAACAAAAATCAAGAATCCCCTATCAAGGCACAACGAAGCAGATTTCAGTAAGTACAACCAAGCCCGTTTGTATTTTCAATGTGATTTTGCTGCAGTTTTCCCTTCCAGTCTAGACTTTTCCCCCTGAAATTGGGTAAATGTGATCTTTGGCTGCTCTTTCCTGATCCTAAAAGTGCTCTGCACGGGGGAATCACAAAAGAAGGAAGAGCTCCTACAACCGTAGTGATGAAAATTGAGGAAGAATCGGTCATTTCTGTAATAAATATCCGTGGGGTGGTGGCACCACGTGCAGTCCCATCCAGCAGATGAAGCTGCTCTCACGAGGACCCACAACAGCCCTGAGGGTCCCCTCTGGGTCCCATCCCACTGGGAAGGCTGCTTCCCATGCCTGGCAGGACCTCTCTCAGAGCAGAGCTCCCAGGGGATGCACCCCGGGATGGGGGTTTCCCGGCACAGCCTTGGCACCAGGGGCCAAACCAAGCGGTGGGAGCAGGAGCAGCTGATGCCAACATCCCCTCCTGGCACTGGCCTGCAGCAGAGCTGAGGACTTTTAATTTTTGGAGGAAGAAAATAAAAGGAAATGGTGGTAATTGACTGGCCCAGGAAACAGCCTGGAAGTACTGCCTGTGCTTCCCTCTGTCCTTGACCTGTGCTGCATTTTTTGGCTCTGCCGGCCGCTCCGGCTTGGTCTCAGAGCTCAGAATGTAACTGAACTCTCCCTGGAAATAGGACTGGAAGGGAATCCTGGCACATGGAACATAGGCCTTAACAGATACCTTCCAAATGCAAACAATGGTATAACATCTCCTTAATTCTTGTTCTTTGCTAGGGGTAGAAACTATTCCGAACCCTGGCTGTAGCAATTCTCCAGGAAATATTCTACATGTCTGCTTCTTGTTTGCATCCTTGTTTTTCTTTGAAGATGCATCTGGAGAAGAATTCAAGGCAGCTTCTGTTCGCCTTCACCCAATTAGTTCCCTCACACCTCTTCTTTCCCATCTTTCCAGAAGATTTCTTCAACATAAAACCTACTCAGGTGAAAACTGAGTGTGGGTTGTTGTATCCCTGACCGCCAGAGTCCTTCCAAGAGCAGGGGGAGGCAGGGGGGGTGGTAAAACAGCCCCGGATTTGGCACAGGGGCACCCCCAAACGGGGCACGGGGCTGGCAGGATGAGCGGGTCTTGCCGAGCCGGGCTTGGCTTTTTTGCAGGCTGTGGGAGTTGGGTCTGGAATATACAGTTTGTTTGATAATTAGTGCACATCTCCAAAGACTTTCAGAGATTCGTGTTTAACCTTTCTGCCACCGCCTTGGAAGATCAAATTAATGCACCTTTTGTCATTCTCGGGTATTTAAGTAAATATTTTTGATCCATCTCCGTGCAACAGGTTTCCCAAGATTTAAAGTATGCCGCAGGTTTCCAAAAAACTTCCTTTTTTCTTATATTTTAAATGTTCTGTTTGTGCAAAATTTTGAGAATCACCATAAGGGCTTCTTTGCATTTTTAATTTAGTAACTAACATATGAATAAATTTGCATATTAATTAGTTGCAGATTAAATCATGCATACATAATTGCCTCCTTACTGTGTTTAATGTTTGTCAGAATCTCCAGCCTGGTTTGATGGATGTCGTATGAAAGATTACAATTTGATGTACCCTTGGAAGTATTTACACCAATAATGCAGGATTCTTAATAGCAGAATTCTCTGGTTATATACAGTTTCTAATAAACATGTAAGATAGGTGCATGTCCCTTTTGACTAGATTTTTTTTTTTTTTCCTTGCACCAAGTCATTTACTATTCATAATCATTAATGCATCTCCTAATTATACAGCATATGTCTGTTAACCACCTCCTTGCCAGTTGTGGGGCTGCAGCGCCTGCATTTTTTGGTACAACTTGTGTTATTTGAGAGACTATTTCTGAATTGCCTTGCCCCTGCCACGGGCCATCCCTCCTGATTTTCCTTGCTGGTGATATTTGGAGGAAGAGTTTAAAATGCAAGGGACATTTTGTGGTTTATTATTGAGGTTGAAGCTGCACTTAATTGATGGCTGAAGGCTTCTCTGCTGTGGCTACTGCAGTAAATAACCAAGGACGTTCCAAGTGCAAAAATAATACCTACCAAAATTAGCACTGATGCAGAGCTGAGATGAGCCTAAAATCAGGCAGGGGGTGAGCAGAGAAGGTGGGAACAGTGGTGGTGGCTGGGTGAGGTGGTGGCAGTGGCTGGAGCCACTGGGAGGGACAGCGTCACCCCTGGCACTGCGAAGACAATTCATGGGAATTGTCACTTTGCCTTCCCACCCTGCTTGGGTGGCACCTGGGTGTCATTGCCAGCCTCCAGAGAGACGTTAGAAACCTGGACTCAGGTTCCTCACATGCAAGTTCACAAAATCCAGCAGGCTCTGGGGGGCATGGAAACGGAGGGTGTTTGCCTCTTGGTGTTTTCTGAACTTTTAGCTCTGCTCTGATCACACTTTCAGGTTTTGTCCACAGCTCTGGGGGCCTGAAGCTGCTGTTTTTAATGAAATCTCCATTTTTAGTGTGATTACAGAAGTTGGGGGCCTGAAGCTGCTGTTTTTAATGAAATCTCCATTTTTAGTGTAATTACAGCATTTGGGGAGCTGAGGCTTTAGGAAAAAAGAAACCCCCAAAAGCACAGGAAATAACTGCAAGACTCCTGATAGAATCCCAGGAGTTGGGTACAGTGGATTTCTCAGGAAGCAGTTGATTTTGTTTTTATTTTGGCTATACATTAACTGCTTCTCAAGGAAAAGCAGTTTTAGAGGACCTCCAAGCAACTAGATTTTGTTACAGGAGCTGGCACTAACTTGTGTCAGGCATTTAAGTGTGAATTTGAGCAGTCGAGGGGAATATGGTTCAGTGTCAGGAGGCAGCACCAGGGAAGTTGCACCTTGCTCCCCAAGCTTGCTACCTACCTGAGAGAGAGTTTTGGGGCAAGTGGCTTCATCTCTGGGTGCCTTTTTTTTGGCAGCCTTTGTTCATCCAGGCTGTAACCCCTTCAGGTCAGGCTCCAGCTCAGCAAGGTGCCTGTGCAGCACAGGATGGCTTCTAGGCATGGCTGGGGTAGGAAAATAGGTATTTTAATACAGCATCTGGATTTGTGTAATTAAAAATGTGCTTTTGGAGTAGTCATTAGGGTTGCTGAAAGGAAAAGTTCATGGGAAAGTGTAAGCGTGTCATTTCAGTGTGAGATTTCTTCTGTCGTATCTGTGTGTTTACAGTTGGTTTGCTGTGTGTTTTAGGCCCATGAGTTTGTATATCAATAAAAAATGTGAGTATTTGATTTAATAGAAATACCCAGTGAAACCACTGCCTGGCCCTAATTACTCACAAAATCATAAACTTGGTGTCAGCAGAGCCAGCAGCCTGACATCTTCAGCCCAACCAGCCAGGTTGCAAGATTTGTTTTAGCACATTCTTCACTGTGGAAAGCCCAGTGAAATCAAAGGTACAAACACCCTTTTCTCCTGAAGAATTTTACACGGTAAAAATAAAACATTGTGGAAGTGGAGCCTGAAGACCTCCCAGACTTATTCTCTAATCACAGAAGAACATAAACTGCTTAACACTTACCACTAATTATCCTCCCACACTGTGCGATTCCGTATTAAACCACAAAAGAATGTTCAAATATCATGATGGGACAAACCTACAACGGCAGGAAAATGGTGAGGCCGGGCCAAATTCCATGAACTTGACCCTGTGCTTCCCAGATGGCACGGGCAGGAATGTCCCCAGCCCTGATTTGGCCCCAAATCAGCCCCATTGCAGGCAATGCCCATCCAACACGAACCCTCCTTGTGGCAGGAGTTGCTTAATTAGTGCAACTTGTGCCCTGATTTGGGGAGGAGTCACAAGTGTTCTCATTTTCTGATAGAACCACGTGGTGGCCTTTGTGGGGGCACCATGTGCAGCACCCGTGGGTGCAGGAGTGTGTCCCTGTGTTGGCAGCAGGCAGGAGAGGAGTGCAGGGCTCCCATTGCACCCAGCCCCCCAGGCTGGACAATGATCCACTGCTTTTTTATGTTACTATCTCATCTAATACAGTTTTACTATCCAAAGGGTTAAAATCCACTCTGAAAGCTAAATTCTTCATTTTAATGGGAGAATTGACGAATGTTGCACAGAACATCTTTTGTTTGAAGATCTCCAAGGAAAGATAGATACCCGACAGTTTCCCTCCTCCGGGCGATATTCCTGGAGAACCAGACACAAAACCATTTTATGCAAAAAGAGGGGGGAAAAAAGACTGTATGAAGCAAAAATGTTACTGTTGGTTGTGGCCCAGTCTGGCCCAGCAGGCAGAGAGGTGAAGAAGAGGAGAGATGATGTGGTGTAGTAGAGGAGGAGGGGTAACCATGAGTAATGAGACCCAAATACAAGCAAAAAGCTCTGGCACAGTATCACGTGATGTTTTCTGTGGCAGGATGTGGATTTTTGACTCAGGAATAGTCTTCCATATTTCTTAAAGTAGAGGTAAACTGATAAAAAACCAAGAGTCTACGTGCTCGAGGTCGTCCCGCGCTGCGGCTCAGCTGAGCGGCTCTTGCACACGCAGAGCTGGGACAGCAGGAATGGTTCAGGTGTTCTGAAAGCCTCTTCATCCCATTTTTGTGTCTTGAGTAACATGAGCACTGCCCCAGTCAGGAACACAGCCCCGGCAGTCCGGGCTGTGGAGGGAATGGTGCTTCCTTGGCACAGGTGGGAAGCCAAAGCCCTGGTTTTCCCTGTGGCACGGGCACAATCTCTGGGTAGGGGCTGGGATCAACCAGCAGCATTTTGGGTTCATTAAATTCCTATTATTCTGGATTCTTTTCTTCTTTCTTTGAAAAGTTTCCTTAAAGAAAGCCTTACAGGCCCACTTCTTCCTTCTGAGCAGCATCCCAGGCTCATCATCTCCACTTTGAGCAGACCTTTCACCATGCCATTTCCCTCTCCCCTTCCATGTGGGCTGCCCTCCCATGGTGAACGCAGAATGGGGTTCAGTTTTACCTTCATCCTGCCTAATTCTTTGAGGTCTCAGGACCAGCTGCCTCATCTCTCCGTGTGCTGGCCCTCCTTGCACCCAGCAGCAAACCCAAACCATGTGGCTTGGTGGGGGGGGTGATGTGAGATGTCCCTGCTCACAGCAGGGGGGTTGGAACCTGATGATCTGTAAGGTCCCTTCCAACCTTAACCATTCTATGATTCTGTGATTCTGTGTGCATGGGCGGGCAACGTGAAATGAATTTACCTTGTTTTCCAATTTTTTCCAAAAATGCACCATCTCTTCCTCTACCTTTGCCTGGCTACCTGAGGTTGGGGGTTTATTTCAAGTACAAGCCATTTCCACCTACAAAGTTCATCTTCTGAGCAAGTTACACACGTGTGAATGTCACCTCCTTATCCTGAGCATCCCCAGGAGCTCCGCCACCGTGGGTACGTGCTCTTCCCAGACACCTTGGGCTTGGGTTGCCAGGACCAAGGGGCCCATAATTCATATTTTCCCTTGTAGTGGGGGCAGAGAGCCCGAGCCATTCCCCGAGGGAGGCCCCGTGCAGGAGGAGTGGATCCAGGGAGCCCAGGCTGCCATCCCTTGGCCCCAGGGACTGGCTGTAACTGCAGCCCTGACGTGGTGCCCGTGGCCTCACCGAGCTCCAGTTCCTCTGTCTGTACAAAGGGGAACAGTGACAGAATAATATTTAACTGCTAGATCGAGGGGCTGTGAGGCCTAACTATGTAACAGCTGAAAAGTCTTCCATATGGCAATGTGCAATAAATGAGGAGCAGCGTTCCTCTCCCGCTCCCTTCCCAGATTCTTGTGGCAGAGTGGGAATGAGTCTGACTTTGCAGGATCCCACATCTATGGTGAGTCCTGCAGATCATTTAGCAGAGAGGAGGGTAGTGAGAAATGTTTTGGAGTGCTTTGATCAGCTCTGCTAAGGGCTTACTGCGTAGACAAATTGCTGCATGTGGCTGAAGAAAAGGCCACGTTCTGGTTCTTAACATTTGCCATGTGTTTGCTTGCATGGTGTCCAAAACTTTTCCTTACCTTTTCCACTTTTTTTTTTTTTTCATGTATTGTTTTAAAAAATATTTGTGCAGCAGCACAATGTCTCAATTCTTTTGAAGTTTTGGTGCGAGCAGGTATTTGTCACTTTATAAAACACAGAACCCACTTGAGAGGATAGATGTTGTTACTCATGAAATCATTGTATTGCAGTGGGATTTTTTCCTGGAGATTGAACATAAGCTCAGGTCCTTGGTTGCCTTATGCTTCAAAAATATGTATTTATTTTGTAATGGCAGCTACTGCTAATAGAGAACAATTGACCAAGAACCTGTGGAAACCTCTCAGTAGCACAGAATGAGCAGTGACTAAAGCCCTGATCACTCTAGGTGGTTCTTCAACTGCAAAAGCAAAGATAATCCCTTGTAATCTGAAATTCCTTGTTTACTGTGTGGTGGGTACCATCAGTGAACTGCTCAGCACCGTGTGAAGTACTGAACCTTTTACTCTGTTCATTTATTTTGCCAAATACTTCCTCAGGGGACTCTAAACTATGGCACAACATCCACGATCTGACATGGAGACCAATGGCACGGAAATTTCCGAGTGTAGAAATCCCCCATCACTTCACTTTTCGTGTCATGGGATGATAGAGAAAAGGTCAGAAGTGAACCTTCAGCTCACTTCCCTGTGTGAATTCTCTAATTCCCACAGTGAATCCCAAATCAAAGCCCATGGGATGTTCTGGCCCATAGTCTAGGCCAGCAGAATTCCAGACTTTGGCCTGGAAGCCCCAGTGCCACCTCGGAGTTGCTGCAGGGCCTGCTCACGTTGCCAGAGTGATGGGAAGAAGCTGTTGTATCACTAACCTCAAAGGTTCAAGTACCATGAGTCAGCCTCCCTCCCATCCCCACAAAAAGAAATCACGAGATTTTAAAAATAGTAAAGATTGGGTTGGTTTTATTAGCCTTTGGGGTTTTCTGCCTCCGAGTTCCCACTTCCCAGCTCTCCTCCACACTTACTGGAGTTAGAAGCTTCAAAATACAAAATCTGAGATCATCCTGTAATCAGTGACTGCAGCAGCTCTGACTTTCCAGAAATGAAAGCCCACCAAACACTCCAATGTTCAAGAGAAAACAGTAAAAATTTGCAATAGTGCCTTTGTGCAAGGAGGAATCCTGGCCCATGTGGTTTAAGTTTCTCTCTTGGATTTTCACATGCAGTGTAGTAAAAAATAAATCCAGTGGCAAATGGGTATTTTAGATAGACACATATTTAAAATAGTTGAACTGGAAAGTATGTTTCTATGCTTGTTTTTTGGAATTTTTTTTTTTTTTTTTGAAGATAAGTTTTATGGAAGGTGATGGATGAGCCAGTGTTGCTGGTGTTGCCCAGCTCTGGGGCTCCAGCCCAGCTTGTAGCACAGCTAAGGGGATGTGCTCAGCCCCATCGTGTGTTCAAACTGGCTTATCTGGAGAGCAAACATGGGCTGTTGGATTGGTTTGCAATAGCTAGTTCTGGTCTTGGGTTTTATTGTGTTACAAACACCGTGTGCTCTCTGGTAAATGCAGTCTGGATAGCGTTTGAGGTCAAAGGAGTTTGATGTTTTATGGATTAAACTTGGTGGATGCTTGCAGAGATGACCTGAGGTTTAGTTGGGCCATCTCAGCCTAACTTTATTGCCATATTCCTGGCTTCAAACCTCAGTCTTCAGCCAATTATTGGGTGTTGGACAGTGCAAGAACGTGCCATTATGTCACCAAAGCAGTCACTGCTGAAAGGGCAGTTTGCCCCAGGCTGTTCTGGCCAGAGCAAATGTGCCCTTTCATACCCAAACACAGACAAGAATTGGGTGGGATTGGCACTCATGCTCACACCCACGAGCCAAAGCTGGCTGACCATTTCCTTTTAGAAAAAAAACTCACCAAGGTACTTTTATTGAAATTATCCTGGGATTTAGCAAGGTCTAGGTACTGTGCTGAAGGCTGGACTCATGCACAAAGCAGTCCTGCTGGCAAGGACTGTTGTGGCAGGGTGGCCAGGGGTGCTGCCCAGCTCAGTCCCCAGCCCTTCAGGAGCAGGCTGAGGCAGTGCTGCCAGCCACCCCAGCTTCCCACTGGAATTCCCAGCTTTCCACCCAGCAGGGCCACTCCACGAGCTGCACCCGGTGAAAACATCTGGCGGAGTGTTAACAAGAAAGAGAGGAGCTAGGTTCAGTGCTGGGAAAAAGGCTTGCTTCTTCCTGGGAGATAAGCCTGGAAACAAGGCATAGGATTATCAGGTTGATAAGGATTGCCATCAGTAGGTAGTTGATAATACACAAGCAGATGTATCCACATTTGGCTGGTTTAAAGTAGCTTTTTAGAGACTGCGACTTTTAGGATCTGATTTATTCATCCAGCATCTGTATAATTAGATATTTAGACTGTATTCAGGCTGTGGTGCACAAGTCTCTGAGTATCAGCTTCTTCCTGGGGAGAGAGCAGAGAATATTAATGCACAAAAACAGGAGAATACATGATACCTTTAGTGGCAATAGTTACAAAAAAGACCATAATCAGTTAAGTCATCTGGAGTTCAGCAGGTTAATCTCTGACTCAATTTGGGATCCTCCAAAAAAAAACAGGACCAAAAATGGCCACGCTCTGTGCTACCAAAAACGTGCCCCATCTGTATGTTTGGGTCAGGTACCTATGGTGCAACTTGTTCTGGTGTTTATCCAGCACCTGGATTTTCAATCTGGGGGGTTGGAATTTAATAAGCCTTTAGCCCAGCTCTGGCATCTCCTAAAGCAGACCTGGCTGTGGGGAACAGATCTGCACTTTGCTTCTCATTTTGTTTGCCTTAAATAGGAAAGAAGCTGGTCAGAAAAGGCAGGTGGGGTGTGAGGTGGGGCATGTCTCCGTGGGACCTCAGAGTGGAGGTCCTGGTCACTCAGCTGGGTGAAATCCTTCCCATCTGGGCGTTCAGAGCTACTTCTCCACCCACGGTGGGTGCGTTTTAATAACTACACTCAAGGATTTGTGTAAGAAGGATGAGATTATCCAAATGACCCAGACTTAGAGGAATACTGGCTATTTTAGTCATCTTACTTGATATTTTACCATTATCTGTTTCGATTTGTGGCTGGAAGCTTCCCTTTCTTTGCCCCTCTGCTGAGGACCTCAGTTCCAGCAGTGTCAGTAACGTGAGTGCTGTCTCCTCCTTCCAACATCCTTTTCCTGTCACTTTCTGGAAGGTCTCATTCCAGACACCAGGTGTCCTGGTGGTGGAGCTGCTCCATCAGGGCATCATCCATGGCAATACCCTATGGTGACTGAGGAGGATGCTCAGCAGCTCACGGGATGAGACCCTTTCCAAATTCCCTGTCTTGAAAACCTTGCTGAAAAAGCAGGGATTGTCCTCTCCTTCCTCCCCTCCTGGACCAGGAGAGATGACCTCCTGTGGGAGCTGCAGCAACCTGCCTTCCTGTCCTCCTTGTATTTCTTGAATGATTCCTCACCCTCTTCTGGAATTTGCCACTGGGATCTGACACAAGAGAAGCAAGGAGAGAGTGGAAGCGAGTCCATAGATACAAAGCACTGAAATGATAGCACAGAAGTCACAGCACTGATTGTTTCTAAGCAGCCCCACTTGGTTTCTCTGCCTTTGACCACTTTGCCATACCTTGGTAGCTGGTCTGAGGTGGCCAGCTGTGGAAGGGGAAGGTGGAGCAGGAGGGCTGTACAAGAAATTAACTTGTATGATGCTAAAGTAACTGGATTCTGATATGAGCACATGCCCTGGCATCCTGCACTTGTTGTGTCATGCTACGTAGGTGACACATCGACCTGGATCCATCCCTACTTGTGTTGTCTTCAGAATATATTTAGCTGGTGAGTGCATGGGTAGGTTACACCTGATCAGCCTTCTTCTGGTGTGACCTAGAAGATGCTGAAAGGATGACACCTTGCATAGAAGTGTTGAAATAATGATTTATCAGGGTGTTCTATGCATCTCTTAGGCTGCACTGATGTTAAAGTCCCCTGCCCTTTGGTGGCATTCCCTGTGGGTACGGTGTGACATCACTTGGAATGGGTCCAGAGGAGGCCACGGAGATGATCCGAGGGCTGGAGCAGCTCTGCTCTGGAGACAGGCTGAGAGAGTTGGGGGTGTTCAGCCTGGAGAAGAGAAGGCTCCAGGGAGGCCTTAGAGCACCTTCCAGTGCCTGAAGGGGCTCCAGGAAAGCTGGGGAGGGACTTGGGACAAGGGCAGGGAGGGATGGGATGCGGGGAAACTGTTTCAAACTGGAAGAGGGGAGGTTTAGGTTAGACATGAGGAAGAAACTCATTGCTGTGAGGGTGGTGAGACCCTGGCCCAGGTTGCCCAGAGAAGCTGTGGCTGCCCCATCCCTGGAAGTGTTGAAGGGCAGGTTGGATGGAGCTTGGAGCAACCTGATCTAGTGGGAGGTGTCCCTGTCCCTGCCTATGGCAGAGAGTTGGGTGATCTTTAAGGTCCCTTCCAACCCAAACCAGTCTGGGATTCCATGATTCCACGAACTACAAGGCTTAAACACTCATCCTTGACCCCTTCCATGGCAAACCAGTACCTTCTGGGCAGTGGAGACAAGCTGCTGCTTAGACAGGACTACAGGGAAGCGCAGTGCCTGGCAGCAGCATGGGATGATGGGACACACTGTCCCCATGTCACCCTTCCCTGCCCATGCCTCACCATCCCATGCTCCTCGTTAACAGGAGGGCTGTACTCACAGCATCATGGCCAGGGCTGGAAGGTGCTGGCACAGCATGGCAGGAGCTGAATCCCAGTGGCAAATCCTGGCCTTGTGGGTGCTGAGTCCTGCCGGGAGCTGGGCTCTCCAGCACTGCCAGCAGCCCCCAGGGTGGAGCAGCCACTCTCTGCCTGGTGCAGCCAAACCCCAGCACGGCCACGTCGGGCCAGGTGCCCGTGTGTCCAGCCAGTGCCACCTTTGGAGATTGAAACGCCCACCCAGATTTAATTTTTTCAAAAGTCTGTTTCTCCTCAGATAACTGCCCTCAGATTTTTAGCCGTTTACTCTTTTAATCAACGGGCTTCCCTTTGCCAGGAGCCACGCAGCTGGGGACACCTCCTCAGCTGTGCCAGGGGCCCACCTGCACCCCTGAAAGCTGGAGGGTGCCATGGGTGCCTTGGGGCAGAGGCCTCACAGAGCCCTGCCTGGCGTCCCTCCAAAGCCCGACGTGTGGTGGGTGTCTCTCCCATCATATTCCTGGCTATTATTAATAGTAGGAATTTTCTGCAAGATCCCCATTTCAAATTTCTGAAGAAGAAAAAAGGGAAATATATCCAGGACAATCACCGGTTCCTGAGCGAGGCAGGAAAATACCTTAAAGTTATCTCCATGTATATGTCCAATGCAAAGATGAGATGGCAAAGGAATTAATTTTTATTGTCATGTGTTGAGAATGATGCTACAGTTCTGGGCTTACTCCCTGCAAACCACATGAACTTCTTACTGTGTTACGTACAATTTATTTCTACCAAATTGTCCCCGTTCAGGGGAATGAAGGCACTAAGATGACAGGACCCAAATGGAGTTGGACTGTTCCCCACTCCAAGGTTGCAAAACCCAAGCTGGCATCACCTGCAGTGGCTCCTGTGCCACGTTGGTGGCAATTCCAGGGTTGCTGTGCCCAGTCACGGGGTCTCTCTCCGTTTCCATCGTCCGTAGCCATCGACGTGGGGAATGCTGAGAGTTATCTTGTGGCAGCCAGAAAAAGCTTATCCTGCTGGAGTTAGGGGGCTGTTTCCATGGCAGGGAAGTGATTAAGTGAGATGATTTAAAGGTCCATCCAAGCTGATTTTGTGATAAAATTTGTACTCAAATGTAATGCTAGTTGTATAACTTTGTGTGGAGCTGTGAAACTACAGCTTTTATTACAGGAGAAAACACCCTGGTTTGCAGTTTGCAGATGCAGAAGGGAAGAACAGCCTTTATTTCTAGGTGCTTATTACAAACCTTACAATATTTGCGTTGTGGTTTGCTTTTTTTTTAACTAAACCATCAGAGCACTTTGTTCTTTTTAGCCTCTGGAGCATTGATACCAGCGTTTGTAGGAAGTTAGTGTCAGAAAGTGGATGTACTGGTGCAGTCAGTGTTCTGCCCGTGTGCGACGAGCCCCAGGATTGAGGAGCCTTTTCTCCCCCTTTCCAGGGGGGCGTTTTTGTTGCCCACTGACCTGTCGTCGTCAGGATTTTTTGGCCTTATGTATTAAACGCTGAGGGTGGCTTAAAGGTTACAAATGTGATCGTGTCAGATTGACAACTAACTGTTCTAATGAGGAAAAAATCCTCAAAGCATGAAATTTGAATGAAATGTGTGATTATAATTCAAGTACTGTTTACCCAAACCTCCGGGGACCTCCCGAATAAATGCAGAACAAGTGAGTTAGATAAACCTCTGCTCATCCTGTCCTCCTGGATTTCCCTGCCCCCGACCCCCCCCAGCCGTGCACACCGACCCCATGGATCTGGGCCGGGGGGGGGGGGTGTGGAAGTATTGAAAGAAAACTTTGCCGTCGCCCGAGACAACAGCTCGGCGTTGACATCACCGTCTCTTTGTCGTTGATTAATACTGTATGTGGTGGCGAGGAGTAAGGAAATAGGTGCTTTGAATTATTAAAGTTGAGCCCGGAGACTGGCTGGATGCTCGGATGGCATTTTGCTTCGGCATATGCAAATGATTTAGTTTCATTTGGGATCAATTCCCAGGGGCCCTCCTTTCCTGTGATGCTCTGAATTTGGCAAGCTCAAGTGAGTCCCGACGGGGGGGGAGAGGGGGTTATATCCCCCCCTCTTTCCCTTATTTTCCCCCTCCCATCCCCTTCCCTCAGCCCTCCCCTTCCCTTATCTCCCCCTCACGCCGTTGGCCGGGCCGGCACCGCGCAGCGGGCTGCGCGCCGGCACCGCGCGGAATATTTGTTATTTAAAAGCCAGGGGAAAAAAAAAAAAAAAAAAAGAAAAGAAAAATAGAAAGAAAGAAAAAGAAAAATGGAGAGGGGAAAGGGTGCGCGGGGCTGCGTGGGGCTGCGCGGGGCTGCGCGGGGCGCGGGAGGGCCGCGGCAGCTGCGCACAATGCTGGGAGCGCGCCAGCAGCACGGACAGATGGCGGAGTTATTAGATGTGCATCATACGATTCCCTTCCTGCCACTCGCTTTTTAATCAAATTAAAACAAAAAAAAAAAAAGGGGGGGGGGGGAAGGAAAAAAAAAAGAGAGAAGAGCGAGGGAGAGGGGGAGGCAATTAAGCGCATTTGTATTCCGCTCGGTAATGGGCCCGACTCCGCGGGGCGGTGCGCGGGCGCGGGGCGGTGCGCGGGGAAAGGGGAGGCGGGGGGGGGGGGAAGGAAAGGCGGGGGGGGCGCGCAGCCTCCGCCCCCGCGCGGCGAATGGTCTCGCCCTGCTTTGCATATTGAGCGCGCCTGGCCCGGCCATATGGGAACATGCGAGTGGAGGAATTGTTGTGAAAAAAGGGAGAAGCGAGTTTGAAATAAAAAAGTTGGGAGCGAGCGGGAGCGGAGGGGGACGGCGGGACCATGTACTGCGCATACACGATCCCCGGCATGGGCGGCAACTCTTTGATGTACTACTATAATGGGAAAGCGGTAAGCTGGCGCGGTAATTAAAGGTGTAATTTGGAGAAGTTTGGGAATGGGGGGGTGGGGACGAGCATCCTCCGCGCTGCGCCGGGCGCTGCGGCCGCCGCTTCTCCGCGTCAACTCGCCTTTAGGAGCTTTTGTTTTTTTGGTTTTTGGAGGGTTTGTTGCTTGCTTTTTTTTTTTTTTTTTTTTTTTTGCTTATGTCCGGCCGGGCTGAAAAGTTTGGGGTGAAGTTAAATTAAAAGAGGGCGGGAGCGGAGCGGGGCCCCCCCCCCCGCGACCCCCTGCTCGTTCGGCGGCCACCGACCAAGTAGTCATAAGATAACAGAAAATGACCCAAGAGCCCCATTCCTCACTTTGGTCCCCCCCTCCGTTTTAGGTTTGTTTGTTTTTTGTGTTTTTTTTTTTCTTCCCCCTTGCAACAGAAACGCTTTATTTAAGAAAAAGGGGGAGAAAAAAGTGTCTGGTGTTTTGTGCATAACCCCAGCAGAAGGTTCATACTTGCCATCTGGAGGTTTATTTTTTTATGTGGGTTTTTTTTTTTTTTTTCTCTGGCTGGGTCTTGCGAAGGAAAAGGATTTCAATGTATTTTAAAATATTTGGGGGAGGGGGGAGGGAGAGGTAAGGAGGGGGAACTGTTGCTGAAGGGAGAGGAAAATAAAATTGGGAAACGCTGGGAAGGGAGGGCAGTGAGGGGGGGGGGAAGCAGAGAGCTGCACAAACTGCTCCTCTCTGCAGCCTTTCAACTTTCCTTGCGTTTCATCTGATCCCAACCAGGGCGGCGGGGGGAGGCCAGAAGGGAACTGGGAGAGTTTTAACCCGCTTTAGCTGGAGTGGATGGAGCAAAGTCATTATCCCGCCCGGCTGCGTGTGGATGTGGAGGCATCTGTGCCCGGCCTGTGTTTATAATACACCCGGCTCGGATGGGTTGGGACGGGAAGCCGCTCTCCTCAATGAACATCTGTTTGAATAACTGAGATTTTTACACCCCTCCCAAATATCCTCACTGGTGAGAGCTGTGGGCCTCCTCTTTTGTTTTGAATATCTTGCAAATACCGCCCCGCAGGAACGCGGGGCGCTGGGTTTGTTCGGAAGGGAATTTGCACAGGAAAAACAGTTGAGATTTAAAATTCTAAAAATGCACCAAGATTTGTAAATTTGCTGAGAGGCTTTTTGCGTTGTTGTTTTGGGTTTTTTTTTAATGAATTATTCCTATCCCAGAGCTGTTGAAGCTACACCTAAAGTCTACCTGGCATTCCCATGGATGGCAGGGCCGGCCAGCCGCAGTAGCTTTAAAAGCAAAAGTTCCTAAACGCTGCTATTCATCCTCAGTAAGTAATAAAACCCTGGCGACAGCCCCTGTAAACAGGAAGCAGCGATGCACGGCGCGGCAGGGCCCCGGCAAACAATTTTCAACACTTCGACCAACTTAATTTTTCTTTGGCTTTTTCGGCCGGGGGGCGAGATGGAGTTTTTGGGAAGCAGCGTGGAGGTGGCTGGGAGAGCCGGGGCTTTCCTTCGGGGTTGGGTCTTTTCTACCCCCTCCCCCCCCCCCGATTTGTGTGTATATATATATTTTGGATTTTATTTTTTTAAAGTAATTCAAGACAGAGCAGAACGCCCAAGCCTGCCTGGTGTCCCCGCTCCGTGTCCCCGAGGCTGGGGACGCCGAGGCCGTCGTGCCGTCCTGTCGTGCCAGCTGCCTGTGGTACTTACATAAAACTGCAGAACATGACATCATAGGGCCACTAAACCTCGCACGGCTGCCAGGCCTTTTCCCCTCTTCTTTGTTGTGGTTTTTTTTTTTTCTAGAAGGTGGGACTCATAAACCCCAGGATCGCTCTGTCAACGGGGAGAGGTATTTTCAGGCGCTGGTGTGGAAGGTGTTTGGGAAAAGCCAGCCTGGCCTCGGCGCTTCCCTGCGCCGGGAGAGCACAAAGAGCAGGGCGAGGGTCCCCGCGGTGCCGGGGGGGACGGTGACCCTGCCACCCCTGCCCAGGATCTGGAAACGTGCACCGGCCGCAGCCGAGGGATGGCGGGGGCTGAGGGCAGCGCCGCAGCCTCGGGGAGGGGAGAAAAGATCCCCGCGTCCACTTGACAAGCAGATCCCTGTGTTTTCCCGAGCCGGCATTGTTCTGGCTCCGGTTCCGCATTGTGCAGCTCTTGATGCGGTGCCAGGCGGCGTGCGGAGCGCCGGGATGCCAGGCGGGAATTGTGCACCACGCGGCCCCGCCGCGCCGGGAGCTGCGCGGTTCGCCCAGGGCCGGGAGCGGAGCAGGGGCTGCGCTGCCTCGCTCAACTCTGCAGGAAGAGAGTTCGGAATTCTGCCTTTTTTTTTTTTTCCTCTTTTTAAAAAAAAAAATCCTTTTTCTTTTTCCTTTCCTTTCCCAACCCCCCCTTTCCTTCCTTTCCCTTTTTTTTTCTTTCTTTCCTTCCTTCCTTCCTTCCTTCCTTCCTTCCTTCCCCATTTTTTCCCCCCTTTCCTTCCTTCCCCATTTTTTTCCCCCCTTTCCTTCCTTCCCCATTTTTTTCCCCCTTTCCTTCCTTCCCCATTTTTTTCCCCCCTTTCCTTCCTTCCCCATTTTTTTCCCCCCTTTCCTTCCTTCCCCATTTTTTTCCCCCCTTTCCTTCCTTCCCCATTTTTTTCCCCCCTTTCCTTCCTTCCCCATTTTTTTCCCCCCTTTCCTTCCTTCCCCATTTTTTTCCCCCCTTTCCTTCCTTCCCCATTTTTTTCCCCCCTTTCCTTCCTTCCCCATTTTTTTCCCCCCTTTCCTTCCTTCCCCATTTTTTTCCCCCCTTTCCTTCCTTCCCCATTTTTTTCCCCCCTTTCCTTCCTTCCCCATTTTTTTCCCCCCTTTCCTTCCTTCCCCATTTTTTTCCCCCCTTTCCTTCCTTCCCCATTTTTTTCCCCCCTTTCCTTCCTTCCCCATTTTTTTTCCCCCCTTTCCTTCCTTCCCCATTTTTTTCCCCCCTTTCCTTCCTTCCCCATTTTTTTCCCCCCTTTCCTTCCTTCCCCATTTTTTTCCCTCCTTTCCTTCCTTTCCTTTTTTTTCTTATTTTTTCCCTTTCCCTTGTTATTTTTTCCCAGTGACAAGTCAATTATTTGTTCCAGTTCTATGTGAACTCTCCAAGCTGGGAGCAGGCAGCAGAAGCAGGTCTTCCCTGGGAATAAACAAAAGAAGGAGGAAAAAAAAAAAAAGGCAAAATCATTCCAAACCCCTCTGGTTCAAAGTTGCTGTGGGAAGAGGAGTGCAGTTGAGTACAGGAGCCACAGAAAAAACGGCTGGAAAAAAATAAGCTGCCATAAAGGCGAGATTGGCAGAACAGATTTTCTGCAACTTTCCCCCTGGCTCGCAGGGTGCTGCAGCAGAGCTCCCTCCCTGGCAGAGCTCTCTGCCTGGAGCTGCTCACTGCTGCTTATCGGGAAGAAATCTTCTCCTTCCCATCTCCTGCAACGGGGGGATATTTGCTTTAGAAAACCTTAAAACAATATCAGAGCTGCCCGGGTCAAGTAATAAAGTGTAGAGATAAGCTGGTGCTCGGTGATGGCATTGGGGGAAAGAAAATAGAGAGTTGTTGAGCTCTTGAATCACTTTTTTCCCCTAAAATGTTGTAAAAAAAGGCGTTTTTGCAAAGGAGTTAGGAGTGTGCACCATTATCTGTGATTAACTAGATGAACACTTTGATTACGTAGGGAGCGATGGATCCGGAAGAGCCATTTTTTCCCGAAGCCTTGCTGCTTGTTACCCGAGATGTGTGGGATATTTTAGGACATGACATATTACATTACCTGGAAGGGGATGGATGCAGGATTACTGCCTCAATCTGATTTTCAGAATTGCTGATTTTCAATTGCATCTCACCAAGGTTTTAAAAAAGTGTGATTTGGTCACAGACAATATATCGAAATGTGTGGAATTATAGAGGAGCAATTATTGCAAATGAAAAACAAAAGTGGCAAAATTTTCTTTTAATGGTATCTTAAGATCACACCATCCACTCCCACCACGCGCATGTGTTAAATCATATAGGGAAACCTATAATTATTGTAATTGCTCTTTTTGCTTTATCCTAACAAGCTTCAACCCATCTCTCCAACTAGTTGTTTTGAAATAGTTATTTGTCAAGTCATCAAATCACAAAAAAGTAAATGCTAATGAGTTTTTCCTGTTTACATTCTGTCTGCTATTCTTATTAGCAAGCTTTTCAACTCCATAAAGTTCCTCGATGAAGATGAATGCTCCATGGTATCGTTCCTGCTAATGGGCTAGGCCAAGGAGTGCAATAATTCCATGTACCAGGCTCAGGACTGACAAGTGCAGAGTTGTGAATGGCACGGGCAATGTTGGCTTTTGGAGCCCGGGGAGGAGGAAACCTCAACATCAGACTGAGGGACCCTCGTCCTTGCACCCTTTTGGCTGAACCAGCAGTAATTCAGCGCGAGGTTTATGGTTTGTCTTTGTTAGGGAAACGTCAGCGCGGCGTTTGCCGGGGGTGTTGGGAGCACCCACCGGCAGGTCGTAAAACCGTATTTATTAGCAAAAGTTACAAGAGACTTTAAGCTCCCTCCGAAGTGTAGGGATCGATTTTGTTACAAAGTAACACTGAATTTACAAGTCCTTCATCAAATTGCACCCACGGAGGGGTAGCTCGGGCTGCATGATTTGAAATCCATCTGTGTGGATATACGTACGTGCAGAAAAATGCTTACTCTGTTACCAGGGCAAGCCTAAATATCTGGAAGAGCTCCCCAATATTTGTGGGGTTTATGGAAGGGCTGTATATGTAGATCATAAATTAACATAATCTTTTGGGCTCCCTACTGATAACAACCAAGCCATTTTATAAATTAAAGCTATATACATAGAACAATATATATAGTTACACGTTCACACGCACACATACTGACACAGTGGTTTTGTGTTCCATGTCCTGGAGGAAGGGAACTAGAACAAATTTTTTCTGAAACTCTGAGTTTGCAAAAACGACTCTAGCACTGGTTTCAAGGGTCAGGATCCCTCACTGGTCAATTAAAATTTATTCTTGGCAGGTCTGATCGCTTTTTTCCCGTTGGACGTGGTGGGAATCTGAGGGGCCTCGCGTTCGCAGAGCTGGATTTTGCCGAAATATTTCAGGAATTATTAAAGCTCGGTATTCCTGCAGGATGTTAGGTTGAATCTTAGTTTTAAATATGCTTTGCATATGCTGATCAGAAGTGAACTTCACCTCTGCATCTGTGCCAGTTTGGAAATTATTGTGGTGGCGTGTTTTGGTTTTTTGTGTTTTGTTTTTCTCCAAAAGGAATTATAAATAGAACTGTATTTTATTTGGTTATAGATTGATGGTCAACATGGCAAATGATGTTCTGGTGTTGACATCTTATAATAGCATATATTATGAGCTGCTTTTTTGTGGGCAGGGCTGGGGGGGGTTAACAAAAGATCTAATGGCTGGTGCAGTCTTTAAATACCTTTCCAATTGATCTACAGGAAATTGTGCAGAAGAATTGTTTGTTTCCTGTTTCAGTATAAATCTGGTTTGCATTATACTTGGTTTACTGTAAAATTGCCGTGGCACTTTGGAGACATGGGATTTGGTTATTTTGCACAGGGCATTTATCTTAAAAAAATGAGTATTGTACCCTGAGTTGGCCGGTTTCTTTCGGATTTTATGATACTGGTGGTGCTTTTTTTTATTCTTTTTTTTTTAAATTTCCTATTTTTCATCAGCCTCTGAAGCTTAGCAGCCTGGTGGGGTGGTGGGAAGGGGACTGTGGTGCAGTGCTGCAGCCTGGGGGGAAGGCAGCACCCGTGGTCAGCCTCTCTGCAGGGCTAGGAAAGTGCTGTGGGCAACTGCTACGGGCACAAGGTACCTGCACAGAATCGTCCACCCTTTCTGTTGCTTTTCTTAGATTATTTAAAAAAAAAAAGGAAGTTTTTTTTTTAAAGATGATCTGGTGAAAACACGTGTGCCTGTTTCTCAGGGTGCACTTTGCAGTGCTGAGGTTGCTGCCTGGCTCTCAGCCTTCCTCCCCTGGCCCTGCCAGGGCATCTTTCAACTATTGAGGTAGGGTTTTTTTCAAGCAGATTTCTAGAAGCAAGCTTAAATTCTCCTTTCACAATCCCAGTGCCACAGGACTGTATTGTAATACATCATTCCCAACACCCAGTAATAAAAAAATCATACTGCACTTCTGAAAATAATCAGGAGCTGTATTTAACTGACCTGGGCTAGGGTGGACTCAGTGTTTTCATATCAAAAGTGCTTGTATTTATTATTGTTTGCTTGATCAAAAGAGCTGCCTTCCCGGATAGCTGAGATCATTACCTCGGGAATGATCTCCCTCTCTGTCGTGCTCCTTTTTACAGGGGAGAAATTCTCAGGCTCATTAAAAAGTTCCTGTAGGTCTCTGGGGGTTCGAGGGGAAGATGCCCTGCCCAGACCTCAGCAGGTAGCTCAAATACTTAGTGTTGACTTTGTTCTGGCAAGCAAGACAGACTCACCCCAAAAGCAGAGATTTCACTGGGAATGGTTTCTCCCCAACAATTCAGGGCAGGTTTTGCTTTTCTCATCTCATTGAATTAATGTCTTCATTTGTAAGTTTTTTGGGGTTGGTTTTTTTTGGGAGGGAAGTGTTTGGGTTTTTGTTTGTTTTTTCCTTAGGGTTGTTTTTTTGGTTGGCTGTTTTTTCCTGAGAAAGTATTATTCCAGCCTTATCTCCTGTATGTCCAAGGGACTTAGGATGTTGGAAGTTTAAGGAGGAGCAGAATGAGACCTTTGGTGTTGAGGGATTTGTCCTTTTCTGCGGGGGGTTCTCTGGTTTCCTAGGGCAGAGCTTCAGCTCTAGATGCTCTCGGCTCTTTCCCAGGCAGAGGGAAACCCAGCACCAACCTTCCCTCTGCACTTCAAACTTGCACACAAATACAAATCCACTCTGCAATTGGAAGTGTGCAATTTGCTACTTGAGCTCTGAATTCTTTTCCTCTGTAAGGACCTTCGTTTTGCCTGTAATAATGCTTTAAAAAAAAAAACACCAAAAAAACAAACCCAAAACCCTCCACAAAAATTGAGCAAAGGAAATTTCATGCACCTGCAGAGCTTTATTAGGTGTCTGCACAGGAGTGAGAACTCATGTGCACAAGATCAAATTGTTCTTTAAACCCTTATGTAATGAAAAACAGCTTGGAAGGACGAGGCGGGGTCTGCAGCCCCAGGTAGGGAGGAGTGGAGCTGGGAGCTGCCGGGCTCCAGGGCTGCCCAACCGCGGCGGCCCCGGGTCCTCCGCGCTGCCGGCCCCGCCGCGGAGCCGGGAAGCGGAGGGGCGGGTTGAGGAGCAGCTGCTGCCATTGTAGGCGAGTGCGGAGGGGCCGGGAACGCTCCCACAACCCCGGCTCACATTGGACTTGGCTTTTTCACCTCTGCAGCCTTCGGGGTGAGAGGCGCGGAGCGGCGGCGGGCGCGCAGCGGGCACCGCCTGACAAAGGGGGATGGCCGCGGCGAAAACAAACCGCTCTCAACTGCTGCAAAAATAGCTCTGGGCTCACCAGAGCGGCCTTTCCGAGTTGCAGTTAGAAGAGTTGATCCAGCAGCTGGGGCATCATCGTTATTAAATTCTGGTATTAGCCCGATTTCCTTTTTTTTCCCCCCCTGAAATCCACGCTAGCAGCAGGCACAGCTCCTGGAAGACGGTGCACAAATAACTCATCCCTCAAGGACAACCTCACAGAAAAGGCCTTGTGCAGCATACCTACCTTTAAAAAAAAAAAAAAAAAAAAAAAGAAAAAGAATAAAAAAAGAATTCCTCAATGGTTTTCTAATGAATAAAACAAACCAAATTGCTGTAACATGCATATTTAAACCCATTCAGTTAAGTACTGATGTGATTAAAATAATCAAACGTATTACTTAAAAAATTAAAGAGGGTAAGTTCTGCACCCCATTATTTTATTGGCTTTTAAATAGAAATTGCAAGAATGTTTACATTCCTAATGGCGTTAGGAAGCCAAACTGGCAAATATGAGGGAAAAAGTTGATTTCCCAGCTTATTATTATCGCTGCACCTGCCCCTGCAGTCGGGTTTGCTGCCGAGCAAACGGGGCACGGGGCTGCTTCCCTGGGCTGCCTCTGGGAGTGACTGGAAGGGACCAGCAGTGGATTTCAAGTGGGGGTTGGCTTTTTTTTGTGGTAGCTCATTCTTGCAGACAAGGGAGGAAGAGAAATGCTAGCAGAAAAAAAACACACAGATCCAGGGGAGAGGTGGTACTCTGGGATACCTGCTGGGTGAGGTCCCTGCAAGGAAATACGGAGGTAAAGGTGGTGGTGGGGTGGAATGGATGTCCATGGTGCATGAGGAGAGCCTGTGTTTTCCAAAGGATTTGGATTCCCATCAGCAGAGAGCATTGATCTAGGGCAGGATCCCAGCTTGGTGAGGCTGAAGCTGCTTTCATCCAGCTGCTGTCAAGTGCTCCTTTTCTGCCATTGGAAGCACATTGGTGTGTTTTCCCAGCCGATCCCGGAGCCTGCTTGGATCCCACCATCCTGCTGTCCCGAGGGGATGCTGGGGTGCTGGCCTAGGAGCACCCACAACAGTGGGGGAGAGCCCCAGGGCTCCCCCCTCCCAGGGCTGACATGGTTTTCCTCTTCCTTTCTGTGTTTTAGCTAAACATTTGTTGCTGCACTCTCTGCTTCTCACCGTCTTTAATCTGATTGTTGGGAATGGGAATAAAGAAATATTCCAGTTCAGCTGCTCGCAAATGTTGCCCGCCCCCGTGTAAAATGGCTAGAATAGGAGAGTTGAAGAAGAAATGATTAAGCTATCAATGTCTCTTAAATGGTGGTTGTTTGAGGTGCTTAGACAATTACAGATTTAGAGTTACAGCAGGATTTGAATCCCGAGGATTTCTGAGCACCTGACACGTCTCTCGTGCAGCCTCTCAGCGAGCTGCTCGCAGGAACGCGTCCTCACTCGTGCGGTGGCCACTGGAGTAGAGATTTGTCAGGATTAACACTATTTCCAGAATGAGAAAACACTCCTCAGCTGTGGCAGAGGGGAGGGAGGGGGGGAGTAAGCAGAAAACGAAATTAATTTCTTGCCCTTTAAACCTTGCCCATGCCCAATGCAGCAGGTAAATCCCTTGCATTTGCAACCCTCAGGGGTCAGTTCAGCCTGTTGTGAGATGTCCGTGTGCTCCTGGTGCTTCCCCACGGGAAGCTGGGCTGGCAAAGGGAGGGATATGTATGGATCAGCCATCTTCTCTGCTGTTACCTCCATGTGTGTGTGGTTTGGGAATCGGGACAGCTGGGAGAGTCAGAGTGATGGCAGCTGCCAGGATGCACAACTGCTTTTCCCATTAACACCTGAAAAAGAGATGGGGTCAGGCTGCGTGGGGGAACGGGAGCTGGTACCCAGGGTTTGGGATTGCAATCCCACTTTCCAGCCATCCCAGAGTGAAACACAACCCTCCCTTTGGACCCCTTGCAGAGGGTGCAGGGAAGCTCCTGGGGCTGCTGGGGTGGGGGCTCCTGGGCAAGTTTAGTTGCCAAATATAACACGACTTTTTCTTTCCCACCATTTGAGACTTCTACTAGGTCAATAAATCTGTCTCCTGGATAAAACCTACCAGTGGCTATTTTTATCAGGAAAACAACGGTAAATGTTGTGTTTGGGGTTTTTTGGGGCTTTTGTTTGTTTGACTTCCTAAATCAGTATTTCACAAACTGCTCACTGCTTCAGAAGTTGAGCACATGTTGTTTCCAGCAGCTCACTAGAATACAATGTGTGCTCATCCACTTCAGGCAGAGCTGGGGTGCAGGCTGACTGGTCCCAGTTCAGCCCCAGCTCCCAGTGGCTGACAGTCACAATCCAGTGGGATGATTTTCCTTTTTTTCTTTCCTTTTCTCTTTTTTTCCTTTCTCTTTTTTTCCCTTTTCTTCTCTCTTTTTTCCTTTTTTTAACTTTTCCTTTCTCTTTTTTCTTTTCTCTTTCATTTATTTTCTTTCATTTATTTTCTTTCATTTATTTTCTTTTCTCCTTTTCTCCTTTTCTCCTTTTCTCCTTTTCTCCTTTTCTCCTTTTCTCCTTTTCTCCTTTTCTCCTTTTCTCCTTTTCTCCTTTTCTCCTTTTCTCCTTTTCTCCTTTTCTCCTTTTCTCCTTTTCTCCTTTTCTCCTTTTCTCCTTTTCTCCTTTTCTCCTTTTCTCCTTTTCTCCTTTTCTCCTTTTCTCCTTTTCTCCTTTTCTCCTTTTCTCCTTTTCTCCTTTTCTCCTTTTCTCCTTTTCTCCTTTTCTCCTTTTCTCCTTTTCTCATTTTTTGCTTTTCTCCTTTTTTGCTTTTCTGCTTTTCTCCCCAGCTCCCCTTTCTCACACCAGTGTCACATGAATTAGAGAGGGGGGGTCACTTCCAATCAGAAAGGCAGTGGAGGTGGCTGCTCTTGAGCATCTCTGTGACCATAGAGAATCTGTATTCAGTCTGGTTTAAGGATCCACAGGATAATAGTCTGCTTCAGCATCAAGAGGAAACAAATATCACCCATCACCCCCCCCATTCCCGGGGAGCATCCTCTCCCCTGCTTAACAAATCTGGGAGCACTGTGCCAGCACACATCTGTCTCCTGGAGAAGGGCTGTTGATTCTGCCAAAGCCAAGAGAGGGCACCTTGTAGGGGAAAATAAAATTACACATGTACAGACAGCTCTGTGCTGATCACTTCTGGCAGAAGCCTGGTTCTGATCATCCCCCTCGCTGCCTGAACCACACACACAGATCTGTGGAAGCCGGAGTACGAAATAAGTTCTGCTGCTCTGGTTGCATGCAGAGATCTGCCACAGTTTTGAGGTTGCAGTTGCAGATCTTCAAAGGATCTAGACTGAGGTCTTTAATTTGGTATGCCATTAACTCATAGGATGGTAATTTGCTTTCAGTGTCTTATTTATAGCCTGAACTATTTTTCATAGCAACTTTTACTGTGCTAGGGGGAAAAAAAAAAAAAGGGTAGAAAAATACAGTAAATAAAATCACGCCATGTTAAACCATCCTTTTTTGTATCTGTAGCTCTGAGAGGAAATGACAGCATTTTTAACCTGGTGGGACAAACTCCTTAATCCAGGGGCAATAGCCTGTGCCTGCCCCAGGTTTCTTGCAGAGGGCTAGGATGCAGGGATGTGGTCTGGGCAAGCCCCAGCCTGGATCCAGCACCACAGCAGGTACATTTTGTGCTTAAAAGCAGATTACAAGTGCTGTCAAAGCACAACCATTCTCTAAGGAAAAATATTTTGGGGAAGTTCAGGAAGTTTAATGCAGAAAGAGTGGATGGTGGCAACTGGGTTGCTGGCTCAGTCATCTGCTGTTCTGAGCTGCCTTTAATGGGTGTTCAAATATTCTGTATGTGACTGTGGACTTACACTGTTTGTACATCCTGGTGTCCATCTGTGATGTTTAGTCCGATGGCCTGGTCGCCCAGTGCAATTTTAGAAGGTTTTGGGTACTTCTGTCAAGCTGTCATTTGCAGAAAAAGGGATTTTTAAAAAAAGTTGTTGTTTCAATCTGCAGTAAGATGTAGACCAGGTTCTCATAAGCATGTAGGTGCAATGGCTTAATTGGAAATACTGGTGCTGAAGTCTGGGCATCCTAAAACTCCCAGCTGGAGGAGATCCCAGGACTCTTAATTGCAAAAGAGAATGGAGCTGTAAATACTGACTTTGAGGTGTGTGTCAGTGTGTTTGCAGTTACCAGCACCCAGGTGGGAGCACTTTCAGGTTGGAAGTTTTGAACATTTCTACCTTGAGTGCTTGCCTTGGGACGGCAGGAAGGTTGGATGGTGTGGCTCCCTTCCACGTCGACCACAGACATGACCAGGAACCATCTGAGGAAAGCTGGCGAGAGTCTGCAGTGCTGCGGGGGGGCAATCATCAGGAGATCAATTCTTGAGTTACTTTTATGCTTTCTGAGACAGCAACCATAGCATTGTCCAGCTTGATTTTGAAACTCAGCTCTACCGCTTGCATCCCTGCACCAACCGCAGAGCCCAGCTTTGCCCGCTCCTCTCCGTGGTTAAGCAAAGCAGCACACACCCCAGGGGAAGCTTTGGAGATTTATTCCAGGTGCTGATGCCACAGCAGAGACATCCTTTGGTCTGGTGATGTTTGTTTGCTCATAGGTGGGGAGGAACTGGCTTTCTGAGCTGCTCCTCTCCCCTTGTGGTACAGACACGTTTTTTGAATCTTGCTGCGTCAGAGTCCGAAGTCTGATTCACAACTGTATTTACCTGGAGATGCTGATGACTGCAGCTAACGAGTGCTTTGTTGGACTAGGAATACCTTTGGCTTGGCTTGTGGCTCTCAACTAACAAGCTAATCTTTCCCTGCTGCTGCCAGCCACGTATTCAAATGCCTCTTGTCATTTTTTGTTGGTCGTATTTGCATAGACACGTTAATATTTATTAAAATTCATTTTATCCCTATCTCTTTTATCAGCTCCAGTGAGGGCAGAGTCTTTTCAGACACTCTTTTCTTGGTGAGACTGGGCATCGGGAGATAACAGTGTCACAAACTGGCAGATGCTTTATCCTGGAGCTCGTGGTGGTGTGCACAAACCATCGTGTGTTTCTTTTTCCCTTGCAATAATTGCGGCGTTCGGAGGCATTTGTGTTGTGTGCTCTCTTTCAGCTTGCACCACGTTTGGTTCCTGTTATGCAAATACCACTTTAAACTTAGAAATGCCAATTTGCATTAATATTTTGGTTTCATATAGCTAGTTATTGCGTTGCAAAAACAAGTGCATTTTAATGAGCGTTTGGCAGAATGTTAAAAAAAGATATGGTACTCATTAAATACTATTCTATGAAATGCAGGAGTTTGTTGCCAAAAATCATTAGGATAAAATAGAATGCAAGTTAAGGCTACAAGTAGGGCCCTCATCAAAGAGTGCTGTGGCACTGTGGAGCTGCAAAGCCACGGGGGTGTTGATGGCATCGTGCAAACTTCTCTCCCTAACTGCAGAATGGGAATACTGGGAACTTCTGGCGTTTCTCAGAACCTCCTTGCCTGTCCCTCTGCCATCTCTCAGCGTTCCCATGTCCAACCTTCACGCTCTCCGCCAGCTCATCCTGGCGTCTGTTCGGTTCCCTTAATTTATCTGATCCCACAGCCATTGAAAAGACATAAGCACTAAATTGAAAAAGACTATTTCGTTCCCCAAAGCATCGCAGAGCCCGGATTTGCAGGCGCCTGTTCGTTAGGCGGAGGTTTCCTTTGGCATCTGGAGGTGGAGGCGGGCGTGCAGCGACGGCTTCGGCAGGTCGGGGAGGGAGCTCAGCATCCCGGCGGGTCAGCGGGGCTGCCCAGGGGGCTCCGGGGGGAACCTTTTTATAGAATTTTCTGTAGTTTGTCCAGATGAATTATGTCCATATGGGGGTATCTTGCTGCCCCGTGCGGGGTGCAGCTCTCCCTCTTCCCAGCACGGCAGCTGAGAGCTCTTGGGATTTTCTCCCCCCAGTTGCTTATTCCCTGCTGTATGGAAGTGCCTGGGAGCAGGCTTACCCGGTGGAAGAAGGAATGTGAGCTGGGAAAGCTTGCCCTCCTCACACTTTTTTTTCTCCCCCCCTCTTTAAAAAATTTGTTGGCATATTAATATTGGAAATGCTTCCAAGGCTGATACTTGAGAAGCAGGTTTTCTGCAAGCTGGCTGAAGGAGGGCCAGGACAGGGTTAAATGAATTCTTTTCTTCATTACTCAGAAGTGATATAGACTTTTCTTTGACTAATGTAGCTTAATTAGTGGTCAATTAAAACTGAACATTGTTGAATTGAAGTTCTTTGATCAAAATCCTTGGCATGGTCTCCCTTTCTTTAACTAGCCACCATCTTGAATTCATTTGGAATCAGTAGTGTAAACAAGTTTAAAACTGGTTCTTTTATAAGAAGTCAGCAGGCTTGTATAGCTGTGGTTTCTTTCTTTTCCTTTTTTTTTCTTCTTTCTTTTTTTTAACTTCTGTAGGCGGCGATTCAAAGCAGCACTAAATGAAAACAGTGCTACACCCTGGAAAGTGCATTTTTCAAAAAAAAAAAAAGAAGAAGCTGCATTAATTAATCAGGATTCAGTGGCTCCTCCTTGTTCCATTCCTCGTCATAAGCTATATTTTCTCTCTGGTGAAGAATTTCTTTATTATCTGAAATGTATCTGGTTTCATAATTGGGCAGCAGTTTTTCAGAGCGTGCTCGGGGACTCCGCAGCTGACAAGCAAGCGAAAACAAAACTGGCAGAGAGAGGAACGTGGTTTAAAACCCGTACAGGGCCTAAGGTTTAATTAGAGAAGTGCAGCTTGAACTTCTGGTGATGCTGAACAGCAATAACGTAAGAAAAGGCTCGATGCATCATTGGTACATTTGGCTTGAGGGGTTCTTTTAAGAGCGACAGCTTAGAAGGTTTCTGGTAAGTGAATGTTATGCTCAGGAAGGGCACAGTTCAGATGATGGCCATAATGTGTCCTCTAAAAGTATTTTGGGTTAGATTTTTAATTGTTTGCCAAAGAGCTCAGGCATTTTAGCAGTAAACTTGAAGCAAAGGTAAAGATGAAAACACTCAGTCATGGCTAAAAGCTTGGTGCAAAGTCAGTGTTAAATGCTCAGCTTTGTAGGGAAGCTGAATCGAGCTAGAGCACGGCTAGCAGGGCTGACAGTGAGGAGAGCAGATTTTAAAACAAAGTGGAGTTTTTGATCATAGAATCATAGAATGGTTTAGGTTGGAAGGGAACTTAAAAATCATCTAGATGAGCAGAGTTCTCTTTAGAATACAGATGAAGCAGGCCGAGATTTTCAAAATCCGTGTATTTGTCTTAGCTTTCTTTAACTGCAGTTATTTAAGGTACAGTAGTAATATTTTTGTAATACCTTATTAATATTATTTAGCTAAACTTTGAAAGAAAGCTGTGTTTGGGGTTTTTTCTTATTTGTTTGGTTTTTTCTTTTTTAAGTTTTCCAGTTGTAGGGTAGGGTTTCCTGTCCATGTCCTCGCTGGTTCATCCACTTGCTTTTCCAGGCTGTCCAAGTCCAGCAGAGCCCATCACTTTGAACCACAGTTTTGGGTGTCTTTGAGTCCGTGACACTATTCCTGCCTGTATGACTCGATTCTGCAGCCTGGGCTGTTTTGTGTGCCTAATTTGTGTGCACAATTGCAGTGACTGCACAGCCTGGCAAGGTACAAAGGGCTGGGGAGGAGTTGGGGGCACAAGTGCTTCATTTCCACGCAGTCATGGTGATGGGGACAACACAGCTTGGAGCGTGTTTGGAAGTCAGACCTTCCAAGTCCCCTTCATTCAGAGAGCTTTTTGAACACCAGCAAACCAAACCTCTCCAGTACTGCTGGGCACAGCTTGGGTGTCACCAGTGCAGCTTTGGAGCACTAGTATTTATTTCACTTTTTTCTTTCTGATTTGAATCCACCCATCCTCACATGACAAAGCTTGAGCTTTGAGTCAGACTCGGCTGAGCCCAAGTCTGCCCTTCAACCTTCTGCACTTCCCGTGGTCGCCCTGGGACCCAGCAGGTTCCCACAGTCCTGATACTCTAGATATTAATCAGGTTTGCTCAGAACCAGCCCCTCTCCCCAGCGTGAGGTGCCTGAGCAGAAAGCTCACAGGCTGCTTTTTGACTGCAAACCAGCCCCAAGAAATAAGGTTCAAGGGGGTTGAACTTCTGATGCATTTATTAAAACCTAGTGTTGCTGCAGGGACTTGGGCAGAGCATAAATCCTTGCAGCCTGGTCCGGTGGGAGCTGCCCTCCAAACATCCCCTTCCCACCCTCTCCTCCAACTTAATGCATTTACCTCCTCTTTTCAGTCGAAATGTTTCATAACGTAAATCTCCCGCTGGAAACCGTAATAAAGAAGTTTCAACAAATGACTTGCATATTTCCAAACTGCTTCTGCCTTCCTCTGGGCTTTAATTGTAGGAGGGACCGGGAGGAAATTGCTCCCCGGCGATGACATGAACAGATTTCTTTCTTTCTTTGAATGATGGCGTTTTCAACTTTTAATCCCTTTCATCAGAAACTGGGTGAAAATCACAGTCCTAAACAATAATTAAAATAAAATTTCCATCTCTTGACAGAGAGAGAAATTGTTTATAGTAAATGTGCCTTTCAGCCTTCCCTCATGCCTTCTCCCAAAAGGGCTGATTAGGATGTAATAATTGGGGATGATAGCAGGAGGAAGACGACAATTCCATTTAATTAAAGATAATTTATTTTACTTTAACTTGGTGATGTCCCACATGAATAAGAGTAGATTTAGCAGATAGATTTATTAATGGGTACTGACATCTTGGCTGACACAAAAAGCAAACATTTTCTTTCCTCATTGTTTTTATTGTGTCTTGGCACCTGAAACCGCTGTCACCCCACTTCCGGCGTTCCCGGAGATGAGGACGTTTCCACGGGGGCCACAGCTTGTGATTCATGACCCGAGACGGGTCTGAGGCACCGGGGTAGGATCAGGACCCACCTCTTCCTAAAAATCAAACTGCAGGAAGGCGGAATTCACTCTGGGCCTGTCACTGAAACCTTCCTTTTCACTTGAGTTGACTGAGCATCCAGTTATCCTGGAGTTACCCAGTTCACGCGGGGTACTGGGTGGAATCCTGGCTTCCTTGGGGAAGTGCACCCACCTCTCTGTAGAGAGAGTGTAGACGTGGAGCTTGGGGATGTGGTTTAGTGGTGGACTTGGCAGTGTTAGGTTGGACTCAATGATCTTTGGGTGAGACACTGGCCCAGGTTGCCCAGAGAAGCTCTGGCTGCCCCATCCCTGAAAGTGTTGAAGGGCAGGTTGGATGGGGCTTGGAGCAACCTGGGCTAGTGGGAGGTGTCCCTGCCCATGCAGGGGGTTGGAACTGGATGTCTCTAAGGTCGCTTCCAACCCAAACCATTCCATGATTTCTATGATCTTTAAAGTCTTTCCCATCAATGGTTCTATGATGTTGTTCTATGATTCTCTGCCTGGATGGGCTAGAGCTGGGGTAGTGGGCCCTGATGGCAAGGAAGTAGTTTATAGCCAACTTCCTCCATCAGCCTTAGTCCTAACTGAGGGTATTTCCATCCCTGGTACTCTCTGGTGAAGCACGGCTTCCTTTGGGTTGTCCCAGTCCCTCCCAGCTCAGCTTGTGCCCACTTTGGTCCCCTCTTTCCCCACTGATGAACATCACAGCCAGCTCTGTGGACTGATGCCCACCATGAGGGTACACCACTGGGTGTGCAACCCAGGAGCTTGTGTGGGGACCTCAGGCAGACAGCTACAGTCTAATTAATTATTATATATGCTTCCAATTATTTGATCCCACTGTGCTAGGTAGATAATGACCAGAAACACTGGAAGATTGCAAAATAAAGGCTCTTTTCTTGTGGAGAGATTGGAGAGGAAAATCTGGGCAGATGTCTGATACATTCACTGTCTCTGCGTGTAGTTGTAAACAGAGCATAGAAGATTAAAAAAAAAAAAAACCACAACAAAACCAACACAAAATGGTTGTAGATAAATGCAGTGGAGAAAAGGAAGTCAGAAAACAGATCCCAAAAAGAAGGAAAATGCATTAAATAGTCCTTTACCTCTTCTCCTGGGAAGTCCTTTATTAAAAAAATACGTGCTTAAAACCAAGCTATCTTGGTGAAAAGTGAGTAAGAATTCACGCATGGAAACTGCCCCTGGAACTTGGCCATGTGGCACCTTTGTTCTTTGCCTCATCGCTTTTGTTTCTATTTTCCCCACTCTTTTTCCTCTGCTCCCTCTTTATTGCCTTTTTGGAGGTCTGGTTCTGCCTTGCTGAGCATCTGCAAGTGTTGAAATCCTGGTAGCTGCAGGATGTCAGCTTAATTTTTTAATTTTGTCCCATCTCTCCAGTCACACCCCTGCTCTTTTGTCCTTTCTTCCTGCCCACTCCCTCTCAGTTTTGCTCACTTGCTTCTCCTCCTGGACGTCTCCTGCTTGTTCTGTAGTCCTCTGCATCCTTAGGGTCCTTTCCTAAGACCCACCATGGCAAGGCCAATCTAGCCAGTGCTCTCCATGAGGGTTATGCATTAGGTAAGTTAGTCAGCTCTTTCTCTCCACTCTTGAGTGTCTAGCTCCTCATCAGCTTTCATGGAATCAGCATCTTCAAAATTTGTAATTTTCTTGTTTCTCCACAGCCTCTGTTGTACCTTCTGTGCTGGTGTGTCTTTCCATCCCTTCCCTATTCTCCAAATGCCAGCAGGGCTGGTGACAGCAGAGTTGTGTCTTGGAGGGCACAACCCAAGTCTTGCTCAAGCCTGGAGTGCTGTCAGGGCAGGTCTTAGGTTCTCAAAGTCTCCTCTGCTCCCATCCCTCTGAGCCAGCAGAGACTGATCCTCCCGTGTTCACATCCCTGGGACCTGGTGGCTTGGAAAAAAAAAAAGAAAGAAATTAAAAAAGAAAACCAGGTGGCAAAGCCATCCCCAGCTGCATGTCACTCAGCTGTACTGGAGGTTTGATGGCTGGAGCTGCTCTCTGATCCTTTCGCTCTCACCGTTGGTGGTCCCAGCAATCCTGGGCATCCCCCTTTGCTTTGTCAAAACACTGAGGTCTTTCTGCTGTGCCCATTGCTATGGCCCAGTGCTACTTAGGTATTAAATTTCGCCCTCATTTCTTCTTTTATTTTTGTTGTGCTTTCCTGCATTTTTGCTCCTCATCCCTGGGGCTTCCTCATGCCATAGAGGTGGCCATCTCCCAGTCTCTCCTTAGCCACTCTGGTCTCCTTTTCTCACTCCTCCTTCTCTTTCCCTAATGCCTATTGGAAACCAGTTGGGCCTTGGCTGGACTGTTCGGTGAGCTCTGCCTCCTGGTTGTCCAATATCCCACAAAAACAAGGGCACGTTAGAGCAGAATTCACCTGTGGTGCCTGACCCAGCCGGGATTTGCTCGGGGTTGGCGTTTGCTCTCGCTCTGCTTTGGGAATGATCCAGGACAGCTGCGTGAGAAAGACAAATGGCAGAAAGAAATCAAGAGTCTGAATAGAAAATCTCCGGGTCTATTTATGTTATTGTTGCTTTTTTAGAGTGTGTATTACTGCACAAGGATGACATAATGTTGTAATTTTTATTTTTTTTTCTCTCTAATTTAGTTGACCCCTTTTTAACTTTGGGCGTTGTCGAGATGCAGTATTCAGCAGTCCCATCTGGAAGACATTTTAACTGAACAGGATCTGTGGACTTAGAGGATTGTATAGGGTGGGATAAGGGGAAAAAAAAAAAAAAGGCAGTGAATGTTTGGGGTATGCCGAGCACAGGGAAGCTCTTTGAGCAGAACAACAGCAGATAGGTGGTTTGGTCCCCATTGCAGCGTTTTCACCTCAAAACGAGCTGTGGTTTGGGAAGCTGGCACTTTGTAGTGGCTTTTGAGTTGGCGTCAGCCTTTGCAAGCTCCCACTCGATGGTGTTTGTGTGAGTGGGAGGAAAGGCAGGGGCTGCGGCGTGCCCGGCCGGTGCTGCCACGGGAGGGAACAGGGACACTTTGCATGTGCTGGGCCAGTCCCACAGGAAGCCTGAACGCACCCATGCCAACATCCCGGGCGCAAAACCTTCATGGAGGGGCATGAGGTTGCAGTCAGTGAGTCTTTCTGAGGGAGGGCCTGGTAAGTTTTTAATAAACACCAGCAGCAGGAGAGGAGATAACGGCGGGAGTGCCCCTGCGGCAGAGCCCCGGGGCTGGGGTGTTCGCTGCACGGTGCGTGCCCGAGAACCCGCAACAATGAAAGGCCGTGGTGGTGCTGGAGGAGGGATGTGTGTCTGGGACCAGCCTTCTCCCTGCCCCCGTTCCCCGCAGCACTAACCCAGCTTGGCACTAACCCCGGGCAGGCCTGGCAGCGGGGAGGCCGTGCCATGCCGTACAGGTGGTTGCCCTGGCCCTGTACACTTGTTTTTCACGGTGCACCGTGCACTTAACGGCTCAGCGGGACCTGCAATTTCATCCCTCTCACGGGGCCGGGGGGTGGTTTGCATGTGCTTTTCTGTGTTGGGGCTCATATGGTCTCAATTAGCATTTGATGGCAACGCCAGGCCCGAGGCCTTTGGCGTGTTTGCGCTTGTGAGAAAGATCTGGAAGAGCCGACATCTGGTTTTGATTGCTCCAATTGCAGGTTGATAGAATAAACGCGGGGTGAGGTGGGTGGGTTGGTTTTCCTTCCGGCCCCTTCCAAGCCGGGCTGGGCTGGTGGGGCCGGGCTTTTCATCAGCCCCCGCGCCCCGCTCCTCTTCCTCTCCCCCCTTTGCTCACCCCCTGCAACATGTGGCCGAAATTAGGGACCTGTGGTTTGAAAAGTGCCCTTCTGCTGGAAACCTGGAACAGGTCAGCCTGCGGAAAGGGGGGGTCTGCTCCTCGCGCATATTAGAAGTACAGACATTTTTATTTTTTTAACAAAAAGCTGAGGAAAATCATCCCCAGCCTGGCAGAGGAGTGGTCTGATGGCAGAGCTGGGAGGAGTGAGGACTTGAGTGTGTTCCTCAAGTGCTTGTAAAGGAAGGAATAGTGGGGGGGTTTAATTATTTTTTAATTTCTTTTTTGTGTGTGTGTTTCTGAGGAGAGTGTTTCCCTCTGCGTGCTCTGGCTGGGACCCTGCTGCTACACCAGCTTGTCCCCTGCTGCTGCCCAGGGCAGTGCTGTATTTGGCACACATCATCTGCTGGGCTCTCGCCTCCAGCCTAGCATGGATAGTCATTCTGGTTGGAAAAGGCCTGTAAGATCATCAAGTCCAACTGTTACCCCAGCCCTGCCGAGGCCACCACTAACCCATGGCCCTCAGCACCACATCTACATGGCTTTGAAAACCCTCCAGGGGTGGGGACTCCACCACTGCCCTGGGCAGCCTGGGCCAGGGCCTGACAACCCTTTTGAGGAAGAAATTGTTCCCAAGATGCAATCTAAACCTCCCCTGGCACAATTTGGGGCTGTTTGCTCTTGTCCTGTCACTCGTTCCTTGGGAGAAGAGACCAACTTCGCCCTTGCTCCAACTTCCTCTCAGGCAGTTGCAGAGAGCAAGAAGGTCTCCTCTTGATGGGGAGTTCCTGGGCTGCCAAAGCACTGGAGAGCAGCCCTGGCCATGCTTGTGACAAAGAAAATTGTAATACCTGAGGGCACAAGTGGTCCTGGGCTTGCGGGTGCTCAGTCCAGTTAGCAGAAGCCAACAGGTCCCATCAAGGTGGAGGTGGGTGGGCGGTGGCAGCAATGCCTGGCTGGTGGGGCTGGCTCTGAGGGGCTTCTGCAGCCAGTGCTGGCTGCTGGGTCAGCTGCTCCCTTCAAAGAGTGTTTCCCTCTCTGCAAAGCTGACATCTGCTAATGCAGAGCAGCTTGTTCCAGCGAGCAGGTTTATTCCTCCTGACAGCGCTGATAGCCGGTGCGCTTTGCCATTTGGTAGCGCACTTATAATTTAATAAATGTTCTCTTTGAGATCTTAATTTTAAAGGAGTTTCACCATGTATTGTAAAGTCTCTGGGTTGCTGATTGATGGGTTTATTCTCTTTGCAAATGGTTCCTTGGAGCAGGTAGGGGATTGCTCCGTACATGGCAATAAGCTGCTCTCAGTCACACTTGTGTTTTACAGCCTGTGTGTTACGTTTGTGCCAGGTCATTGATTTCTCCTCATTTCACCTCTCGTGTGAAGGCCAGGATGGGGCTGCCCCAGCCCTGTTGCACCAGCGCAGCCATCACACCAGAGGGATGCCCTCCCATCCATCCTGCCTCGCACAGAGCGGGAAAATGGATCCATTTCAATTTGAGGGGAAACTTGGAATCTTCTGGCAGTGGTGTAGCCAGTTCCTGAGAGCGGAGGGGAGGTGGAGGGAGTTGAGGAGAGGAGCCAAGAGGGAAGGGGAGAAGGCAATGTCTCGCATCTCCTTGCTCGAGCTGGATTTCCAAGTACCTGCAGCCAGCTGCCTCAGCCAGCCTGCTGAGGAGACTGTGGTGGGTCGGGGGGACAGCCCACCCTGCAGGGATCCCTGCCGGAGGCATCTCCTGGTTCTTGGCAACACAGACCAGTGATGTCTGAAAGGGGCGACCGTGTCTCTGGCCACAGAGCTGGGGTTTCTCCCCCCTCAGCCCCTGCCAGCACCAGCAAGCACACCCCCAGTTCACTCAGTAGCTAATACAAGTTATGAATGGGCATTTCCAAGGCCATTTATCCTATATTTGGTGGACTCCAAATCCCCAAGACTTGAGGACAGTGCCATGGGCAGAGAGCAAGCAGGTGGTGCGTCCAGCCTGTGACCATCCAGGGATGCTTAGCTTGGCTTGGCTGAAACTGTTGGGGCAGTGCCTGCTGCATCAACAGCTCTGCAAACCGAGTCTTAAATACTGACAAATGAAAGTGTTTGGAAATGTGTTCCCAGGACAGTGAGCTTTCCGGAAGAGTTGAAGAAGGAAAGGTGTTTGGAACTTGGAGGCAGGCTCCCAAAAATGGCAACAATGTGATAATTTTTTCATCGTGTCATATTACAGAACTGCGTGTTTTTCCCAGATCATTATTCATCATCTCTTCAAACCTCCCAGCATGAGTCAGAGTGATTTTCTAAATTCAGGCTCTCTTTTAAGAATATTAACATCTTTAAATCTGTAATATCTTTTCTGTGAAATCAGAAAGTCACTTGTACACATCTGCAGTGTGCTCTCTTTTTGCCTTTTTGTAGCCAGCATATTTACCATTTTTACCAGGGCCATAAATTGAACCTGTTTTACTTTCACTATTCTGGATGAAGTTACTGGGTTGTTTTCTTTATCAGCACCTACTTATGATCATTTATGTCTGTGTTTAAACGGGGTTATCGGCACGATTCCTTCTTGGTAAAATTGTCTGGCAGACTTTCTTGGACAGATTATTAATGGGATCAAATAATACACTTCTTGCTTTTTTTTAAAACAGTGCTCTGTGGAAGAATGACAAAAAGGCAGGGACCAGTCAGAATATTGTTCATCCAGTTAATTGTCTCCTACGCTGTCTTTGTTGCCTGTCTGTGATACAGAGGGAAACAAATCTGGAGACTTCTTCACATTTTAACATGAGAGGAAGTTCCATGCGTGCTCTGAGCTGATGTCGTGATAACATGAGAATCTCACTGTGGTAAAAATCTGAAAATAATGAATATTTATGTTGGAAGAGTGGCATTTCTTTAGGAAATAAAAGATTTTTTTTTTTAAAGCTACCTTATATCTTCTCAAATTCGTCCAATGACTGAGCCTGTCACAGTGAAATGAGTTAATTTGCTTCAGCCCAGCAGCTTTGACTGTGTGAAAATTCAGCTGCAAAACCAACAGAAGAATAAATCAAGGATCTGTCTTTAGCACGGAAGAGTCCCACCCAGTTACATGACACTTTCTAAGCTGGCATTTATTTTGGCTATTTTTCCCATCGTTTCATGACCACCAGCCTCCATCCGCCCTCCCCTGCTCCTCCTGATGCTTTCCTTCCCTTCCCTGCCTGGCCTACACACCCAGGAGAGCCCGGGCTGGCACATGCCAAAGCCTCAGCCAGCATTTTATACAACTGCTAAGAACAGTAAAAAATAAATCCCCAAAGGCATTTGACCACCTTCTCCTGGCACATCCCCCAGTGCTGACAGGGAGGTTGCAGGCAGGTGAGACCCAAAGGTGACGTCCTGCCTCTGCATGGGCAACCCCATCCAGCTCCACAGCTTCCACCACCACCCACCGCCGTGGTTTTGGTGAGTTCCTTGTGGTGCTAGCTCTTGATTTGGTGATTTCTGAAGTGTTTTCTTCTTGAGCCCTGTTGGCGTGGCGAGGTGCGGGGGCAGTCGTGGCTGGGGCCTTGGAGACTCTGACCCTGCAACTTTATGGTTCAATTTGACAACATGCAATGAAGCAAAGCAAATGCATACATGAGGGAATAAGTCAGCAAGAGGCACAAAATCCATCCTTGTTTTCTTTACAGAGTGCACAGGGGTCTGTTAGGCCTTTGTAACTCACGCTCGGCAGGTACTGAGGTGCAAAGCCAAGTTTCCGTTGGCGGGAGGAGGCCCCGTCCGAACTTTTGTTGAACTGAAGTCATGTCTGAAAGCAGTTAGGCTGGATGGCTGAAGGAATATAGCAAAAAAACAGGCATTTAGGTTGAGGTGAATGTGTATATATATATATCTGGTTGTGAGCAGGAGGGCTGGGCTGTGTGGGAAGCCTGTGTGTGGAGAGAGGTGGCCAAGAGGGGACAGTCCCTGTCCTGGGGCAGGGGAGGGAGTGGTGCTGGTCTGAGTGATCGCAGGGCACACGGGAGGGTTTTCCTTCATCTCCTTTCAGCCCATCTTTAACCTTTCAGCATTCAGCCTGGCATTCAGGTATCTGAGTTTCTGTAGGGTTGTTCTCTGATAAGTGCAGAACTTCCATGAACCATTTTTGAAGGCATTGAAGGAGCAGCAGTGGGAGAGGGCAGGGTTGGGAAGGGGTGTTTAGGGGAGGTGTCCCCTTACCCACCCGCAGACCAGTTTGGGCTGACTGATGCCTCCTACAGCCCTCCATCATCCCATCTCCCAGGATTTTCTTGTCTGTGTTGCCAACCTCCTCTCCCTTAGCTGAGTCACAGCACTCATCTTTGCAAGACGCTGAGGTCAAGAGGGACTGTCCCCTGACCCCAGGCTGAAACCATCAATAATGTCCCACTCCAGCTTGATTCATCACTCAGCATCCCAGCTGAAGTGAAAATGGTGATGCTGAAGATGCTAATATTACAGGTGACACTTTGGGCTGTCCCCTGTATGTAGGGACCCATCCTGGGGTGATGGGAACCCCCAGTCCCTCACTGGGATGTGAGAGCGTGTTCAAGCCCTGCTCCAAAATCACTTCATACCCGAGCCAGGTGCCCCTGTCTGGCCAGGGTCAGCCCTGCCAGCCCTTGCACAGGCAGGCAGCAGGATTTGGCTATTATTAGCTATTTTTACTTTAAATCCAGATAAATGTGGACACACAAGTAGAAGGTTCACTCCTGTGATACCGGTGTGGTGGCTGTTGGTGCTGCTGGCTGCATCCCAGGTGGTGTTTCCCAGGTTGGTGGGTTGGGTGCAGAGTCCCATTGTCTCTTGTTTCATCCATCCAAATAGTCTTCATAGTGGCTTCTTCTTAATGGCTTTAAAGTGGAAGAGGACAGATTTAGATTAGACATTAGGAAGACGTCTTTCACTGTGCTGGTGGTGAAACACTGGCCCAGGTTGCTAGAGAAGGAAGTGTTCAAGGCCAGGTTGGATGGGGCTTGGAGCAACCTGGTCTGGTAAAAGGTGTCCCTCCCTGTGGCATGGGACTGGAACTAGATGATTTTAAGGTGCCTTCCAAGCCAAACCAGTCTGGGTTTCAGGGGTTCCTGGGGCTCACTCCTGGCTGTGTCTGCACCACAGGTGGTGGGGCATTTCCCCTCCTGACCACCCAGTGCTAAGCACCCCAAACCCACCTTGGTCTCAAAGGCAGAAGGTGCACTATTAAAAAAAAAAAGAAAAAAAGAGTTTTGCTTTGATTTGTGCTTTGATTTGTAAAGTTGAGCATGTTACAGACACCGAGCTGCTGTTGGCCCTGTCCATGTGGGTGATGTTCAGGCTCACAAATCCCAGGGGGCAGCCGTGCCAGCCAGGAGGCAGTGCTGGGCTGCCCAGCTCCATCCCACAGCCCTGCTCCTTGCTTAGGGAATCTACTCCACATCCCTCAGCCTTTTGCTCCCTGTTGGTTAGTTGTGGGTGTTGAGTTTTTTTTTGGAAGGGGAGAAGCCCCTTGCTCCCCCTGCCCTGGCTGGGGGATGCTGGCAGAGGAGAGCCAGGCTCTTCCCAGCCCCTCCAGTGGCCGGGCTTCGCTGGTGGATTTCTCTTCCTTTTTGCTGTGACCTGCGAGCGTCGGAGAGCAGGCGCTCTGCCAATTTTGTGATCTGCTGCCTGCTTCAAAATGGAGGCAGGAAGGTATCCATTTTCATCAAGGAGATGACAGAGCTTCAGTCTTCCTGACCATCTGGAGAGAGGCACCTCCAGCGCAGAAACAAAGCAGGGAGGAGCGGAGAGAGCGTATGGGCAGAGGGAAGAAACTGCACTGAAATCATAAATTACACTTACCAGCCCAGACTGGTTTGGGGGCATTTTTAATTTTTTTTTTTTTTTTTGGGGTGGTAGAGGGGAGAGTTTGTTTTGTTTTTAAATGCTGTCCTGGTTGAACTAAACTGAAGCAAGAAATACAAGAGATATTTTCTAAAAGGCAGGCTGCGGAAAGCTCTGGTGGATTAGCAAACAAATAAAAGTAAACAAGTGTTTTGGCACATGCACTAAGTTTACTGCACAGACAAATATACTAAGTCCTAAGAAAGGAGGAGTTTTTCCCCTGATGTGTCCACACGCTGTGTTGGTGGTCTTGTGTAGCTCCAGGTTTTTAAATCGTCCTTTCAAGCTTCTCTGGAAAGAGGTTGATCCACGGGATTTAATATCCCAAGATATGTTTGTAATTTGCAGTGCTCTTGATAATGCTGTTTTTTCTGCATTTCTTTTTTTTATTTTTAATTTTTTTTTTAGTTTGGGAAATAAAGTTTTTTGAGTTCCCTGCAGTGCTTTCAGTTTTGTTCTTGAGTGGGTGAAGTCTGTACCCTTTCATACGAGAAAATCAGCGTTGTTTCGAGTTCCTGTTTATTTTAAGCTCTGTAATGCTCTAGGAAGAACATATGTCCATCTGTTTGTTCACTTTATTTACAGAAATACATAGTTTGACAAATACCTTGCAAAAACCCTTGTTTAGAGCTGGAACATGTCAGGCTGGAGTTTTCTTTTGAAGCTTAAAATTTATTTTCCAGTCACACGTACACTGAGGTTTTTGTGTTCTGAGAGAAGAATTACGTGGTGTTGTGAACTGATTTATACTGAGCAAGGTAAAAACTCAATATTTCTTCCCTGCTTCCTGCTAAAGGCACACTAAATTAGTCTTTTTTTCCTTAGGTTTATGCCCCGTCAGCAAGCACTGCCGACTACAATAGGGATTCACCAGGTTATCCATCCTCAAAACCAGCAGCCAGCACTTTTCCCAGCTCCTTCTTCATGCAAGGTAAGGCGCTGCTTTCAAAAGGGAAATCTCTTTTAATACATTTTTCTGTGTTTGTATTTTGGTTTATATGGAGTCGAGACCTGCTGGAATGTCATCTTGTGGTCTGTCGTATTACCATTAAAATGAAGACCTTTGACCATTCTGCCCCTGCACATGTTGTTTGGATCCTGCAGTGAAGCAGCATAATGAATAACTTCCCAGTCTCTTATCACCTGAGGTTCTTGAAGCATTTTTTCCCAGTGTGTGCATGTATATTATGCATATACTAAATGCACACAAATTTGTGCATTGCTGTTTCATGTTTATGTGCAAAGCACATAGTACTACAAGTATGTCCATTTGTGTGCATGAGGAACTGGTGCAACCTGTAAAAAATGAAGAGGTTTCTCTCCTGTGAGGGGGGGTTAATAGTTTTCGTGTGTTCATTGTTTTGTTTCTCACAATGATTATGTGCAAGTACAACAAAATTTGGTATAATTTAGTCAATAAGATTCCTAGAGTTTGGAAAGAGCCACACACAAGTAGGGTACTCATCTTTTGCCATATTTAGGGCAAAACAATTAGCTTTTAATTAGCTTGTACATATACTCTGCTTTAGGCTAAGTAAATCAGTTTAATCAGCAGGACTGTTAGGCTAAAGTATTTGGAGGTCAGGGGACTGGATTTTATTCTAGATACATAAATATACACTTTCCAGTGTTTCCATGAGGCACCTCCTGTGTTGGGGGGTCAGCATCAGGATCATTTCCTAAATGGTGGTGGGAAATACGGCCCATGACTGGAAAGAAAATGATGCTGCTGGCTTAAAACATGAATAAATACTGCCCAAAGAGCAACCTGCTCTGAAACTCCTCTGGAGTTGTAAAGCTGGGGATTAATAGGCCTCTAATGATATCAAATATTTACCCTTTGTAGTGCTCAGCCATTCTGTGGTTTTAAATGTTATCTTCTGGCAGATTCCTGCTGAAGACATAAATCTGAGTTAAATGACTGTTCAAACAGCCCTGGGAAGGTGATGCTGGGAGTGCTGCTGCTGCCAGGGTGTTTGAAGTGTATAAATAAGGCAGGGCTGTAGGTGAGACACAAGAATTTTTTATCAGACCAACCCCTGTAATTTGAAAAGCCAACAACTTTTCCAGCCCACGTTCCTGTTTTGCAGGTCTGCTGATAGTTATGGAAAAGTTACCTTTTTTTTTTTTTTTTTTTTTTGTTCACAGGCTGGCATTCTTCCAGTAGAAAATACATTTCACTGCGTTATTGTAATTCCATTTCAGCATGTCTAGTTAAATGCAGCCAGCTATTTTACTTGGTAAAGTCTGGGGAGCCTTTTTCATACTCTGTGCTGCCCGTTGTGCCTGGGCAGTGAGCTGGCCTGAGGGATGAGCCCTGTGCTTAGGAGCTGTGGAGACACCAGCTGGGAAATCCCCAAAAGGAGAAACCCCACCGGTGGTGCTACTCTTTTATTAAACAAACAAAACAACAGCAACTGATGTAACAGCTCAGAAAACTTCCTGGCTGTGGAAACATTCAAAGCTCAGGAATTAGTTGAGCTTCTCCAAAACTCAGCCCCTTCTCATTCTGTAGGCTTCAGTGTGTTTCATGTCAATGTTCAGACTTTTGACTTGGATGAAGTTTGTTCTGGGGGAGTTGATGTACTTCAGCTTCTGGTACCAGAGCAGGAATAAAGCAGCAGGAAGCGCTCAGGCCCAAGTGATGTGTCTGTGCTGAAGCACTGGGGGATGGCACACGAGTGTCCACCTCTGCTCAGTTCAGCTGCATTTCCATGGAAGCACGTGGCTCTGTGTGTCCTGTCGGGGTGGCTGGGAAGGGGCTGGGGGGGCACGGAGCCCGGGGCTCGGCGGGATGGGGCGCCGGCGGCCAGCGGAGTTTCCCTCCTGTCTTACAGATGGGCATCACAGCAGCGACCCGTGGAGCTCCTCCAGCGGGATGAACCAGCCCGGCTACGGGGGCATGCTGGGCAACTCCTCCCACATCCCCCAGTCCAGCAGCTACTGCAGCCTGCACCCGCACGACCGCTTGGTAAGGCACGGGGAGGGGGGCAGCACCTCCCACCTCCCCACCCACGTCTTGAGCCGTGCCGCTGAAACGTTCTCCACGCGCCCAACCCTGTGAGAATTCTCAGGCAGCTTTGGCTCGAAGGTTTTATTCCGGCTCTGCTGGGGGAAGGAAAGTTTGGAGCTGAGGGGTAGGACAGGCTGGGAAGCCCCCAGGAGTGGAGTTGGAGGTGGCTGCCTCTGGGAAGGATGATGCTGGGGTCCTGCCACAACCTCACCCTCTGTGCAGTAGCACTGCAGATGCCCACCTCCCTACGGAACCTCTCCCAGTGCAACTGGGAGGTGGAAAGAGGGAAGAAGCACTCCTGGGTGGACTGTTCCTTCAGCTGACCTTGCAAGATGAGGGTTGAGCCCGTGTTTGTACTCCCTGCTCATCCTGTGGCCACCAGCCTGCCCGTGAGCTGCACATGCCAGAGCTTTTTGGTCTTTGTAATTGATGGCAGGCAGTCTCCTTTGCTGGTCTGGGCTCAGAGATAAATATCTAGCATCTGCTTTAAAAAAAGGAGGGTTTTTTTTCTTTTCTCCGGTACATCCTGATCCCTAGCAGGAGGAAGTTGCTGGGACTGAGTCCATCTATTGTATTGGAACAGAATAAAATGGGAATTAAATCTGATCTGAGTACAGCTTAGGGCATATTCTCCTAATATCGTGGCTGAAGCGATGGAACCCAGTGTTATTTCTACATAATCCCCTCCATTTTTTGGTTTTCTTTTGTTTTGAAGTAAGATTTAAAGAACTGGACAGCCGGAGTGAAGTCATTTTTCTCAAAATGTGTGAGACATCACAAGTCATGTTTTTCTACTCTGGGCCTATGCTTCTCATTCTCAAAGACCATTAAAAAGGAGGAGTACTGGGTTCAAGGGAGGGAAGAGTCCGTTGCTGCAGAGCCTTGCAGAGCCCTCTTTGGGGGAACAAGAAGAACTGAACTCACTCTTGCAAACTGGAAATTCATTTGCAAAACAAATCTTTAAAGTCTCACATTTAACGAGGTTAGCACACTGCTATGCAAAATTAATAGGAAGTCAAAAGACAAAAGAAATTGCCTCAAAAACTGCTTAATCACGTCCTTATAAAAGGCATAATTAAGGCACTAAGGAAACTTAACGTTGCTCTGAAGTGACAAGCATATATAATAAAAATTGAGTGTAACTTTTAAAACCCAATTTAATCTAATTTGTTATCTACACTGGTGCTCATTCATCAGAATTAGGTGGCTTTTCATGGCAGCAGCTCAGGGTAGAGGGAAGACAGCAGAGTGCCTTCCTGGGGCAAGTCTGCAAGGGTTTCTGCATTTCAGTTCACCTCGGTTCTGAATGTCTTGGGTTTGTAACAGATAGGGGTCTTTTCTGAAGAGCTAAAATATTTTTGCAACATAAAACAGGTTTTCTATGTAGATATTATCATATTTATCTTAAGTATCAGAGACAGTGAGGACCACTGGTGCCAGTCCAAGCTGTAGGTGCTCAGTGCTCATGATGCTCATATTAATAATTTATTGTGTGTGTCTAAACTGACAGAGCCTTCTATAGTTTAGGTAACAGAAGGGAGGCAGTGATGCTTTAAATACTCACTGCATGATTTCTGCTGGAGCATCCATGGGAGGTCAGCAGTTTGTGGTCAGCTTGTCGAGGAAAGTTTGGGTGATTTCAGTTCAGTTCCCTGCGAATGTCCTTAACTTCTCAGTGACCTGGAGAGAAAATGCATCTAGCAAAAGAAGTAAAGAAAAGCTGCTGTTTGTTTTTTTTACTTTCTCAGGCTTATCAGGGATTTTCTAAATAGAATCAAATACAGGGAACAGTTCTCCACTAAGCTCTGTTCAGATCCCATGTTTTTCCTAAAATACTTGGCCATAGTGGTTTGATGTCTCCCCCTGAGAAATGAGAAAATCCCAGACCAGCACTTTGAGACGTGCCATGGAACAGCATCTCAGCAGAGGAGAGGGAGTCACTCATGTTCAGACTGTTGACCTAAGAGCTCCTTATTTGCTCTGTCTCATCAGAAATCCTGTTCAGCTGGGCCATTGCAGCCCCTTGGCTTTGGGGCTGGAGTCCTGGAGTGGTTTAGCATGAGTCAAAGCCTGAAAACGTTATTCAGGCCTCAGTCAGAGTTGATGGTCGTTTTTCTGTGGATAAGAAAAATAGGTTTGGGCTTTGTTGTTTACATTCTTTGAGATAACTTTACAGTGTTCAGTTACTTAGCACTTAATTACAATAAATCCTGTAAAAGTAATTAAGTAGTAGAAATGGAGAGAAGGATGTTTTCAGCCATTGAACTCTGAGCCACCTTGGGAGGCAGAAGGCCCAGAGATGATCATGCTCTGACACTTCACTGCCTTGATCCTCAGCCAGGCACTGCTGTTTGTCTCCAGCTCCCTGTGTTTCTAAGGAGGCTTGGCATCAGAGTTTTCAAAACCTAAGAAGTCTTCTGCAGGACCTCTTCTCTGCTGGGGGCAAGGCTGTGATAGAGATAAAAGCTGGGTATGATCTAGGATCTGTCTGCACACAGTGTCTTAGACCAGTTAAGAAAAGACTACTCAAGGGTGACAAATGGCACTAACATAAGCCAGGTTTATAGTACTGCAAATTCAGCAAAAATCATTTGACCACAGCAGTGTTGTGTCACAGTAAGGAAGGTCTGTGTTGATCCAACCACAAAGCAACCAAAGTCTTCTGTGTGCTGCACCCATGCTTGTTGGGAGCACTTGATCCATCACATTTTGATCATCAGGGAGGGAAAATTAATCCAGCTGCTTAGCTGGGGTGCTGGTGTGTTTCTTCTGGCATGTTTTGTAACTCCAGCCCTGTGTGTCTTGCCATCAGATCTTGGGTTTAATGTCAAAAGCAACATGGGGTTTCTACTGCTTGCCATGGAAGGCTTCTCCTCCAGCCAAGAGCTGTCCCTTTCCGAAAGGTTTGAGTGATACATCACCTAACTTTCCTAATTTCTTCTCATGACATCACTATGGTACCATCATCAGTTATGAACCATCCACGGTGGATATTGTCCATATCAGATAGGAGTGTGCTGTGTCTCCTCCAGAGGATGTCACATTAGGGTAGAAAATCATGCTTCTGCCTTAGTCTCAGGGTGGTGTTCTGCTTTTCTCCATTGGGTGGAGTGCAGCAGTGCTCGGGACTGGGGCAATGTGAGCAGCCTGCTGCCTTCCATGGTCTCAAGCGCCAAAATATGTCCTTTTTTTTCTCCTTGTTTGCCACAGAGCTACCCATCACACTCCTCAGCAGACATCAACTCCAGTCTTCCTCCGATGTCCACCTTCCACCGCAGTGGCACAAATCATTACAGCGCGTCTTCTTGCACACCTCCTGCCAACGGGACGGACACTATCATGGGTGAGTTGGGCTGGGGCTCTGCAGCTACCCCCCAGGCTCCCCCCTTTCCCTCCTCTCACATCTGCTGCAGGACACCGTGCTAAAGCCACAGAGCTGGGATCAAGGGGGAGGGTGATTTGATGGTGTATCCCAGCGTGTGGGTAGCTTCTCAGTTCAGGAAGTGCAGAGAGAGCAAGAATTTCATGGAGATAAGGACATTATCATTGACCTTCACCTGCTTTGCTCATGTATTTTACTACTACTACTTCTTTTTGTGAGTTTGGGGGTGTTCAGCCTGGAGAAGAGAAGGCTTCAGGGAGACCTTCGAGCACCTTCCGGTGCCTGAAGGGGCTCCAGGAAAGCTGAGGAGGTGCTTTGGACAAGGGCAGGGAGTGAGAGGACAAGGGGAAGAGTTTCAAGCTGAAAGAGGGGAGATTTGGATGAGATATTAGGAAGAAATTCTTTGCTCTGAGGGTGGTGAGACACTGGCCCAGGTTGCCCAGAGAAGCTGTGGCTGCCCCATCCCTGGAAGTGTTGAAGGCCAGGTTGGCTAGGGCTTGGAGCAACCTGGTCTGGTGGGAGGTGTCCCTGCCCATGCAGGGGGGGTTGGAACTAGATGATCTCACAGGCTCCTTCCAACCCAAACCATTCCATGATTCTATGATTAAATGTAATTACAGCAAAACACTTTGCTTCAGAATTAGGCTGGAAGAGGTGGCAGCAGCTCCGTGCCCCATCACACTGGTTTGGAAGTTTGGTTTTAGTGTCTTTAGGGATTTAATCCCCTGCAGTGCCGTGTGAGGTGGTAGTTCAGTACCACCACCTTCATCCCCTTCAGCTCTTTGCTGGGTTCCATGTGGTGTGGGGGAGGTGGAGGGCAGCATGTCCCTGTGAGGGACTCTGCCCTCACTGAGAGGGACTCTAAATGAAGAGCATGCCTCTATAAACTGAAATATTTGGCAAGTACCGGTTCATACTTAAATACAGGAAATAAACAAATATTGCTTTGCTGGTATCTCACTGAGCAAATAAAGGTAATTAAATAATGGGCAAATAGGGAACACGTCGCCAGACACATATTTTGGATTCCACACGGGGTTCTGCACTGAGAGACCACCAGCAGGGCTCATGCAGTAAGGATGGAGGGTGGGTGCAAGCCTTAACACATGGCTGTCAGCTTCTCCAGGGTCTCTGAACAAAGGAGGAACTAAACTCAGTCTCTTCTTAATCTGTCGCTGTCGGAGAAAAACCTATCCCATTTCAGGAGAGCATTTCTGTGCTCGGTCTTCCCATTCCATGGAGAGCTCTTCCTTTGCAGTGTTTTGCTGCTTCTTTGCACACAGTGGAGGGAAATCCCTCTGTCCCTCACGAGAAGCCTGAGAGACTCAAATTTAATTCAGCTATCTGGACACCGGTCGCGCCCCCAAGCCTTACAGATAACATTTGGGGATGCAAAACCTCACCTGAAATTGCCATGTAAAAAAATACATCCAGATTTTCATCTGGATTCACCTCCTGGAAAACCCAGTGTCTGAATCAGAAGAGCAAAGGTACAAACACGCGGATTCTTTTAGCAGCTGTAAATATTCAACGAGTAGTAGTGTTGGGCTACGTCTGAACTGAGGGCTGCAAAAGTATTTCTTGGATCTCGATGCAACTCCTTTTCTCCTCCTAGACCCTGAAGTCTGGGCACACCCTGTTTTTCCCCTGATTTTCCCCAGAAAGCTGTTGGAGCTGACCCAGCTGGGAGCTGGCGTGCCTCCAGCCTGGTACCCCGGGCGAGGACACGGAGCCTGGTGAGCCAGGCTGGGGCAGACGGGCTGTGTTCCCCCGTGGTCACACAGCTCTGGAAGGCAGCAGGGAGCAAACCCTTCCAAGGGACTCTAGGACAGCATTGGCAGTGGTTCATTTTATGCTAATGCAAAGGTCCAAAGCAGTGCCAGGTTTAAGCAACCTGTTCTGGAGGCTGAGCCTTCAGCAGCCACCGTGCAGGTCTGTTGTGTCCCTCTGGTGTGGGCACTGATCCCCCTCGCTGCTTTCGCTCCTACTGCCACGTTGTTTGTGTGACATTAGGTGCTGTGACATGCAGCTTTTCCAGAAGGAGCATGATGTGCATTGCCCACTGGGGCCCTGGTTTCACAGTAATTTTATTACCCGAGCAGTCACATAATACTGTGCTGTGTATTTTACAAGAATGTTAAGCTTCCAGTTACAGGAGGGTGCTGAACTGTTGCACAGTGTAAGAAGAATGTGACTTTTATCCAGCCGTGCCACTTCCTCATAATCTGGGGAGATGTGAATAGCGAGATGCTGCAAGTTTTTCCACTCTTCTTAAGATAGAAACATAATTTCCAGTCTGCTGTTGCAGAAAGCACTATTCCCTGAGAACAGCCTGAGTTTGTATGAGAATTGAAACTATAAAAAGTCTGGCTGGAATCCTCTACTAGAAAGCTCCAGCCTATCGGTTACACTAGATATAATTGTACTCGCTGAGATACAGATTCCTAGAAGTTTATTCAATAATCTAAGATTTACAATCAGAATCCCAGCAGAAGGATGTGAAAAGGCTGCATTTCATCATTCTGTCCCTTTGCCTTCCAGTGCAGAATTGTTCTGCACCGAAACATGCTGAGAAAGTTTGAGGAGATTTAACTGTAACAATAAACACGCTCGTCAGCCGAGTTTGAACCAATCCATCAGAAGGCTGCAGTCTTTCACGAGGGCTTCACTACACTAATAGTCTTGGGCTTGGGAGGAGTAGCTCACAAGTAGACATGACAGCTTTGGTGGTGCATTTTCAACTCCACTCTTACAATCCCCTTCCCAAACTGTCTTGGCTTTCTGCATCGTGCTGAAGTTTGCTGATGCTTCGTGTCAGCAGAGCTGTGCCCCCTGGAGTGGGAAAGCCAGGGTCCAGGCTGACGTGTGTGCAGTTGGATTCTCCAATAATAAGAACATTTAGACCAGTTTGAGGAAATAAAGACTAGCACAGGTCGATAGAAATGCCTTGCTGCTTCAGGCAGGTGGTCCATCTAGCTTAGCATTCAGCAGCTTGCTACCTGCTCTGCGGATGTGGACTTGACTGACCTGTTTTCATTTCTTTTCCTGCAAGTGTTCCCTTCCTCTTGCCTCATCCATCATCAATTAATTAATTGAAACCTTTCTTGAAGGCTGGATCTGGCTACTTCATTCAATTGAAAGCCAATGCAGAAATATCTTGGAGAAACTGTGCCCTTCCAGATTTGGAGGCATTTCCTAGTATTCCTTGTGCTAAGTTGTATGGTGTTTTGCAGAAGAACTGGAAAACATCTTGTTCAGGCCCAAGGCTCATCTGTGCAATGGTTCTATCTCCAGCAAAGACTCTAAAACTTCCTTAGGAGGAACACAAAAACAAAGTGAGGATATATGATATTTTCCCAGTCATTCCAGCACTGGGTGCAGCACTGAGTGTTTAGGAAGCTTGAGTTCATTCTTCTCCATTAAGTCACCCAACCTTTCCTGGAGGCTTGGCCTGGCACAATGATGTTCCACCTTGTGTTCCTCTTTCATTTTGACTCTGCTCCCTCAAGTCCCTCTGTGGTCCCCCATCCCTCTCATGCAGCCATGAGCACCAGCCAACAGCCTTTCTGCCCTGTTGTTTGGGTTTAAGCAGCCTGTGTCATACCAGAATCCACATTTACTGACTTTGTCCTCTAAAGGAACCACCCTCTGCTTTTTTCTGACTTCACTTCTTTTCTGTAGACCTTGATGCTCTTTCTTGGTGGACTTACCAGCTCTTTGCTCCATATCCAAAGTGCAAATGTGTGCTGTGGATCCACAGAGGGACATAATGGGCTTCTGGGTTGTCTCACTCTTTGCCCAGTTGTTGCTCGTTGGGGTTTTCTTGGCACAGTGAGGGGCAGGTTCTGCTGCTTAACCATCAGCTCAGGTTTTCAGCTCATTCCTCACTGTACCTCTGCATTTTCTCCTCTTTCTGGACAGCTTGTGTGCCAAGAGCTGCTCTTCACACATAACATAGCTTTTATTGTCCTGAATCAGGATCTTGCCAAACTTTGTCCCAGCTTTGGCACATGCCACATCTTTTTCCAGGCCATGTATGAGTATGTTGAACAGTACAGGTCTGCAAAGCTGGAAATTTGCTGGTTGCACTCCTCCCTTACAAAGCTAACTATTCATTCCTGCTCTAGAACAATCTCCTAATCATTTCTTAATCTGCAAGAGTATCCTGACTTCCCTGTTCCCTGAAGACAGTTTATAGAATCATAGAACCATTTTGATTGGAAAAGACCTTTAAGATCGAGTCCAACGATTAACCCAGCGCTGCCAGGTCCACCAAGTTCAGTTTCTTTAGGAGCCTTCAGAGGGTGGCTTTGTTGAGAGCTGAGAGTACAAATCAGTTCTGCTGACTGGATCTCCTGCCTCGGTGGGCTCGTTATGGTTTTGAAAGAATGCAGGTTTGCAAGACATGTTTTCTTCCACAAAACCAGGGTTGGTTGTGTGATACGGTGTGTTTATCCATGTGTATATTGCTCTTTGTTGTCTTTCCCAGTAGGAAAGTCAGATTTAAAATCTGGTGGCTCTTTAAATTCACAGAACTTTGTTTTCAGCATTAGTTTTTAATATTTTCTGCCTTCTTTGCTTCAGCCCCAGGTTGGTCCAGGCAGTTGGTTTTAAACTGCAATTGGAAGTTGGGCAATTTTGTGTTGGAGTTTCTCGAGAGCTTTTAGAAACATCATTTGGCTCTTCTTTATTTTTCATTTATTTATTTTAAAGCCTTTACATTGTCATTGCAGTTGGAGCCGATTTTTCTGACTAATCCCTTGTAAAATGTCATCTGTCCCATGGCAGGGCAGATGAAAAGAATCTGTTCAGCATTTTTTCTATTCCCCTTCCTTCCTTGAGTTCTCCGGTTACTACCAACTGTCCACCATTGTGCCTCTTTCTGAAGAGCAGCTTTTAATGATGGCTTTTAAGTCATTAAAATTGCTTTTTCACAGGTTTTTGGGGGGTCTTAGATGGAACTTGTCTTAAATACTTGCCTGAGATTCTCCATTTTGCCTAACCTGTACATAGAGTCATAGAGTCACAGAATGGCTTGGGTGGGAAGGGACCTCAATGATCATCTAGTTCCAACCCGCCTGCTATCTGGTTGTCTTCCAAACTCTGAGGAGAAGTGGAGGAGCACTTGTTGGATGTGATGAAAGCCTATGGAAGCCTTTTATTTAGGTGGGATCAATATCTGTTCTGCATTCTACTTAGTAGTGGGTCTTTTTGGAGAACCACTTGAGGGTCAGCTTTACCCTGAGGTGACAGCGTGAGGCTTTAGACAGTCTGAGACCCTGCCGTGGTGACCTTCCAGTGGACTCGTGGACCCTCAAGTGGACTCGTGGACTTGGCAGTGCTGGATTAACAATTGGACTTAATGATCTTAAAGGCCTTTTCCAAACCAAACGATTCCATGATTCTAAGTTGTTTCCGAGTTCCTTCAGCCGGGGTTTGGCACCATCTCCGCAGGTTACCTTGAGAATGCCCCTGCAGGAAGATTTATAGGGCTGCTGTGGGAGCACCATCCACGGATTTCAGCAGATTACTCCTTGGTGCAGGGTGACAAATGTGATGCCAGCTGGGCTGGGCTGCAATCCTTCTTGCCTGTGACTCCTCCCTGCTGAGGAGCAGCGTCTGCCCGGACATGCTCTTGAGTATCCGCATTGCTCTTCACGATGCACGTCCCAGCCTAGTCTGAGTAGTTCTTGCTTTTCATGTACATTTTCTTGTGTTGTGGGGCTGTTCTGGACACCAGTGGTGCTTTTCAGAGCTTGGTGAATATCCCGATGGTTTAAACCTGATGGTGGTGGTGCATGGAGCTGCCAGCTCAGCCTGCCCCTGCTCAGCCTTTGGAGCCGGTGCTAAAGGGATGGACCAGCAGCTGCTGATTCTATTCCACAGCCATTCCCTGTGTAAAGCAGCACTTGTACACTACTTTTCTCTGTAGTGATACCCTGGGTTGCCTTTTCCCACTTTGGAGGTCTAGTTCTTACTTTTGTAGTTCCCAGTCCTGGGATGATGTTAGTTTTGTCCTGTTGCTCCTGAAATCTCGGGGCTCTCGCAGCAGATGCTCCTTGTTGTGTTTCTTCTTAAGACTGTGATTTTCTGTTCTTCCTTCAAATATGGGGTTTTCTTTGGTCACCTACAGATTTCAGTCACATCCCTTAAACTACCACAGTGCTAGCTAAAGCAAATCCTAGCTCACATGTCTGTGATGCAAGAAAGAAAAACCTACGTTACAGAAGTCAGCTGTATTCAAGTCATCCCAGCTACTTTTGAGACATGAACACTTCAGAAGATCTCTGTCTGCTACACAGAAGGTGCTGCAGTTCCCTTCCTTTGCCCATTTTCTCCACTGTCCCTGAAAACCCAAACCCAGGAGTGCTGGCCAGCCACTGGAAGTACCTGTGTGTCCTCTTCTTCCACCTGTTTCACAGCCTGCAGCTCCAAACCAGCCCCAGCTGGGCTTGTGGCTGGTGTTCAGTAGCCACTGGTGGATGATCTCCATTCATTTGTCCAGTTAATTTTAAATCTATTTGTATGTTTGGTCTTTGCATACCTCAAAGCAGCAGGTTTTCCTATCTGACTGGACACCACTGAAAATAAAACAACAAAACACCTTTTTAAATAGGTGGCTTTTAATTTTTATACGTGGTGAGCAACAACCAATGATCTGAGCTTGTCTGCTCCATGTTACAAACCCCTTCCAGCATCCCTTGCCCAGAGAAGCTCCCTCTTCCCTACAGAAGGGAATTTTGCACGCTGCTGAGGCTCTCCTGGTATGCTTTCCAGGCCTACCACAGCAATTTGTCTTCAAAGTCTTGCAGGAAAAGTTTAATATTCAGTCTATCTGAAGAATCCCTTTGTTCTTAGTGGTAACTGATACAAGACGTGGCTGGCTCAGCGCTGTCAGGAGCACGTGGAGCAAGACTGTGGTCCCTGAGCTTGCTTCTCCCACAGGACCAGTGTAGCTCATCTCATTAGGAGAAAGCAGCCTTCAGACAGACAAATGTGGGACTTAATTTTAGCATAATGCAGTTAGAGTCACTTAGAAAAAGGAAAAAAAACAATGCATGATTTACATTTACATTCACAGTTCGGTTTAGAGCGAAGTAACTGAATTTCTGGACATCTGCCTGGTATTATGCAAGTCACAAACCTTTAGATTGTGATTTACAACATTAAATTACCCTGATAAGTTGTGTCTCTAGCTGACACTGCCTGTTCTAGCTGTCTTCACGTCTCTTTATATATCTTTCTTTGTACATCTTGATGCCTGATTTCAAACTGAGCTGAGATCACAAATAAGCTGCCACCGGCAGACGAGCACGTTTTCAAATACGCAATAATAAAAGTTTAACCAAGGAAAGGGGGAAAAAAAGGGAGTCAGCAAAGATGTACAAAAGCTAAATGGAGACAGTGGATGAGAGAAATGTTTTCAGGGGAAGGTTGGAGGAGGTGAAGCAGAAGAGTTGCTCTGAAGGGGGTAGCGGGACATCCCTCGGACCAGGGAGGTCCCCAGAGCTTGGGTTTCCTGGCTGCTGCCATGGAGCTGCAGGGTCTGGAGGCAGCTCCACTCACCTGCTCTGAGTGCTGGGCCCTGTCAAAGTCAGTTCTTAGCTGACTGCAGTTACACCAGTACCCAAAATCTAAGAGCTGTAGAATGGACCAACCCTGCTCCTGCCCATGCCCTGAGTATTTAACTGAATAATGCCGGGGTGAAACTTGGGGGAGGCTTTTTAATGTTACTTGGTAAGGACCAAAAAAGTGCCTGTGCTTGCATTTGGTGGTGCAAACATGAGCAACTTGGTCCCTGACTCCCTTTTTCCATGGGACAACCCCAGCTCTGGAGCCCATGGCCTCTTGGTGCAGAACCTACTTGTGGGGAGATGAGGGGACTGGAGCCCCTCAGCCCCCCGCCCCACGTACAGGATCCTCACATTCCTGAACATTAATCCAGGCTTTCAGGGGTGGGGGGTGGTTACTAACTGTTTCTCATTTTCTGGCCACCTGACTTTAGGGGCCTTGGAGATGACAGCAGAAGTCTTGATCATGGGGAGCAGTCAGGCAAAGCTGTGCTTTTAGTTTAGACAGGGACATATAGATGTTGAAACTAGTGGGATGTTCTCCCCTAATTTTTGTTTCCTTCAGTTTCTCCTGTAACAAAAGAAGTTTTCAATTCTGGCACCTGAGGGTGAGGAACTGGTGGCCTGCTGCACCAGGGTTTTTCTTGCCCTACTTTTATTCTATAAAAGCTGCAATCCCATCACCTGAGAGGTGGTGAAAAATAATTTCATTAAATCCTCGTGATATGATCAAGCGAAGTCAGAAGGGACGTTTGGAGGAAGTCCATGTGGAGTTTAATAACATCTTTAAAAACATATATTGAAAAATCTACAAAGAACCCAGGGGCACAGAGTGAATGAGGAGAAAATGAAATACCTGGTAGTACCTTTTTGATGGCACTTTGTCCTTCCCTGGCAGGGAGGGAAGCTGGAATGAGGGACCAATCCCAGTTTGCCACCTCATGATGTTCCTGGGTGGTAGCTGTTGATGGTTGATATGTGGGATTACCCTTATATATTGGTGCCACAGAGGCCATATGGCCAAGTGCTATCAATAGGCCATATATATTTTAAACAAAAGCAGCATGTCACGTTTGTATTTTACCTGCAAAAATGGAGCATGAATGTGTTTGAGACCTACCTGAGCAAGCAAATGAATGGTAATTAATTTTCTATAATTAGCATTGAAATGCCATTAAGATGAGGAGTGAGTGGACCAGGAATAGGAGTCTGTGCTGTCTTACTGCCTGTTTTTACATGGAGTCTTTTGTTTTTCAGCAAACAGAGGAAGTGGGGCAGCAGGCAGCTCGCAGACTGGTGATGCGCTGGGGAAAGCACTCGCCTCTGTAAGGAAATATTTACTTTGGAATTCACGTTTACCCTTTTGAAAGTGGGAACTTTAATCAGAAATTGGACGCCTGGAGTTAACGAAGATGAGCAGCAAACGGGAGAGATCTGCTCTCAGAGGTCACCCGCCTGCAGTTACTGCCAAGCGAAATACTGAACGATCAGGGCAAAGTGGTGTTTAAAAAGTTTTAGACTTAATTTTGTGGCAGAATAGAAACGGAAAGAGGGGGAGGCCCTGGCCTCAGTGAGTGGGTGCCGAGGAGCTGTGTCTCAGTCACACACTGCCTTTCCTGGGGCGAGGGAGGGCTGGACAGCACCAGGATGGCTTCTGTGCTGCCGAGCCATCCTCAGGCTGGATCCCTTTAGAATTTGCCTTCAGCTTTTCTCTTTTTCACGGCAGTTTCCACCTAAGCAGTTCCTGTGGTTGCTGTTAAAGTCAGCAGTTCCCACCCTCTCCCCCGGGTGGCCGGGGCACGGCAGCTTCCCAGCTCAGACAGAGCAGGAGGAAACCCTGCCGTGCCCCGGCCGCCCCCGTGGGACCGGTTGGCACGGGCTGACTGTTAATAAGGACCACTGTAATTATTTTCTGGGCAGAGTGGGTTCCATTGAGTTCTCATGAGAGTTAATTTTTTTTTATTATTATTTTTTTTTCATTTTTTTTGCATATTCCTCGATGCTTCATTGCGAACAAAGCAAAACAAAAAAAAAAGACAAAAAGTCAGACTCTAGTTTGCCTGCAATCGATTCCTGATACAGTACAGAATCCACTTTGAAGTGGTGCCCTGACAAACGGCACGGGTGCTGAGCGGGGGTGCCAGGGGGTGCTGGCACCCGGGCACAGGCCACACGGGGGCTTCCCCACCGGAGCAGCGGAGGAGGAGCTGGAGTTTGCTGCTGCGGGTCACCCGCTGTGCCAGGGTTTAACGTGCCCGCCTCCCTTTGCTTTATTTTGGCCTTTAAGGGATTTCAGCGTAACAAAAAAAAGCAATTTTCAGGCGTGCTCGGAGGCCTGGTTCAATGAGACTCATTCGTAGTGTATGCAATGAAAATGTGTGTACCTACCGTAGCAGATCCGTGTGACAATCAGAAACCATCACTTAATTGGCTAGTGTCTGTTCCCATCAAAAGGGGTCTGCTGTCTAGCTTCCTGCATCTAATACAGTTTTGTCTTTATAAAAATATTAATATTTGAATAAGAGGCTTTTTAACCTGTCCTGCTTTCATTTAAATGAACTGAATGCATAAGAACTCCATATTTCTTTCTGCATCAGTTTGTGATGGCTTTAGATTAATTCTGTATCATCTTTTAAAGATCTATTCTCCAGATCACACCAACAACAGCTTTTCATCAAATCCTTCAACTCCTGTTGGTTCTCCCCCTTCTCTCTCAGGTATTGTTGTTACAATTCTATTTTACTGAACGTTTCAAGCTATTTTTGGTAGGAGATGCCTCAGTGAGCTCCTGCGGTGCGGGGTGTGAGCTGGGCATCCCGCCAGGCGGTCCCGTGTTGCCGTGCCTGGTGGTCCCACAGGGATGAGCAGGGAGGTCTCATGCACGCTGTGTTTCCAGTGTGGAGAGAAGGTGGTTGCAGCTCTCAGGTGGATGCATTTGCAGCAAAGCCGTGGGTTTACTCATCCTTAGCGTGGCTTCCTGCAGACCCCTTCCTCGGGGTCTTGTGGCAGATGATTTCTGCCGTGTGCAGAGCGTGTCCCCGTACCGTGGACACCATGAAGGGACACTCAGGCCCTCGTGGCAGCCCCACTCCATGTTCATCTCCTTCTATATTCCCCCATCCCCTACTGGGGCTGAGGCAAAAGCCTCATTGATCCATGAAGTGTCTGTCTGGACAAACTGAGCCCCTGTGAATCCAGTTGATTCATTTTATACTTTATGGTAACTTTGTCTAGACCCACTTTACCAATAAACACCTAGACAGAAAAGATCCAGGGGCCCAGGGCAGTTCTCATGACCATCAGGTGTTTTAAATGTTTACCTGAGTGTAATTCCTGTTTCTTAAACCTTGAGACTTTTCAGCTAGGGGAGTGTTAGGCTTCTCCTCCCATGCTAACACCTTGGAGAAGACCTCTTGGCTTCCCATCCCCTCTTTGAGACAAGGTTTATATCACACGTAACCAAAGACCTCAGTCTCCCCTTCTTTGTGAATGAGCCCTGGATCCTGTTAACCTCACCAGGAATCCTAAAAGGTTGCTGTGTTTCCATAGGGCAGGTGCAATCCATCCCTTGTTCTCCATGGGGCATGAGGAGCAGGACAGAGGTGGAGGGAGCTCCTGGGTTCCTGATCCTTTAAAAGGGAGCCCCAGCCTCAGAGACTTGGACCTAATACTGGTGACGAGAGCCTTTTGGAAGGAGGGGTGGAGAGAAGCCTGTGCTGGCTGGACCAGGCCCAGGAGGAGGGATGGGAGGACACCACGTCCATCTCCATCACGCTCACCTGCTGTGAAGGAGCATGTAACGTTGGGGTGACATCCAGTCAACAAATGTCTCCACAAAGCCACCCCTAGCAGGAGAGAGAGGAACCACCTGGCCTGTCATAGCCTGGGGGGGTCCCACACCTCCAAAAAGGCCTTTCTGCCATTATTTTCCTGGAATTGCCCCTCGAGGGTGATCACCCCTGGCACCGGGGCTGCACTTCCCAGTGAGGCCCTGCCCTCCTTCCCGGTGGAAGGGGCTGAGCCAAAGAGAGAAATCCCACGCTGCTATGGGCTGTGTTGCTTCCTGCAGGCTCTGCTGGGTAAACAGGGAGAACAGAGTGTCAAAATAAATAAAAGTAAGGAGTATAAGTACATTTAAATAAGAGCTGAAAGCATTTAGGATGCAAAACACTTTCTCTCAAGGATATCGAGGACTAGTTAAAAAGTATTTTGAGAGTAAAGATTACTGTTCACTGCTCCATTCAGGGCTGTAGCAAAACCTCAACTAAAAGCTCCGTGGGGACCAGAAAAGGGAAAATTTAAGTTTCAATTATAACCGACATAATTTTGACTTTTATGATAAAAAAAATTCTGAGCTGTTGAGAGCCTGAACAAAACTGCTAAGAGTTCCACCCTGGCCTGTCTCAGTCCAAGCAAGTGCTGCTCAATGTAGACATTAAGATTAAAATCCTAATCTTTCCATCTCAAATTCTTAAGCCCATTTTATGAGATCATTCAGAAGATCACTCATTAAAAGAGCATTATAAATTGTCTATATATATGTAAAAGCTGTTGGGGAAAATACTTGGAAAAAACCATCTTTTCCCCATGTTTGTTTCTTTCACAAGGGCAAACTTTTCCTTAGAAAATGCTGCTGGAGCCCAGGAGCCCTTTTCTTCCCGCAGCAGGAGGAACAGATTTAGAGCAGTGGATACAAACCAGAAGGTTTTTGGTCGGACCTTTGAGGGTCTCACTGGGCCAAACCAAATAATCTGCCCAAAGAGAGTGCAAACCTTATCAGGGTCTACGTGGATGTGGTGTGCAGTGCTTTGACTGACTTCTTTTTGTAAGCTTTTGTGAATTGGATGGTGGGATGACATAATCAGTGGCCCTGAGCGTGTCTGGAGCAAGGCTAGGAGAATGGGCTGGTCTGTGCTGGGCTCACGTAGGGCCCTGCTTCTCATTCCACCACCAAGACCTTTCCTTCTCCCAGAGCCTCTGGCAGCTCCAGCTGCCGAATGAATGCAGCCCTCTATGTGGAGGAGCAGCCTGGGGGAACTTTGTGGCCTCCATCTACGTGCTTTGCAACAAAATACCTTTTTTTAAAAAAAATATTATTATTTTTTCATCGGTGTGTATTTTGGAAGTTCTCCATATGTCTGCTCTATAGTCTATCTGGAATACGGCATTTACATGTCTACAAAACTGTCCAAAAAGTTTGAAAGCCATTTTTGTTTGCATAGTTCTAATGGTAATTCCAATTTTACTATTAGCAGGCACAGCTGTTTGGTCTAGAAATGGAGGTCAAGCGTCATCATCTCCCAATTATGAAGGTCCCTTACACTCTTTGGTATGTTTTGATTAGTGACCTCCTCTGCCTCAGTATTTTACTTGCTGTTCTTTCCATTTCTCATCCATTCTTCTCACACAGGTTTTCATTTCGTTAGTGACTGCTATGCCCTCGGACTTGATTTTACCACCTGTAAATTTGTACCACAGGGGCCCCCATGCTCTAGATCCGTGACATGGTTTGAGATGCTGCTGGCCAGGGTCTCCTGCTTGACAGGAATTGAAATCTATGGAAAAGGGGAGTGAGGACTACAAAAAGAGGGGAGCATGAGCAGGGAGGTGGAATAGATGGAAGAGAAAATGGGAATAGAAAGCTGTGGTGGCTGTCACACAGGATGGAGCATCCAGGAGTCCTCTCCTCAGGGGAAGCTGGTGGCTGAGCTTGCCAGGCTGAGCTGGTCCTCAAGGCTTGGGTGACAGAGAGGTTTAAAGGGATGTCAGCAAGATTGGTTACCTTTCCTAATAGAAAGGTTGAGTAAGAGTTGGAGGTGGCCAAAAGCATGTTAGGACAGAGAACTGTGGAGTCCAGTGTCCTCTGCCTTGCTCTCCTCAGTTGGTTGTTGGTCTCAGCTGGAAGTCTAGGGGGTTTCAGTAATCAGTGTGAAGTGCCTAACCTATTGTTGGGTGTAAAATACATAGTGCTAGAACTGAAAAGTTGCCTTTCAAAAAAGGCAATCAGAGGATTCCCAAGGGCCCAGTGCTTAACCCCAGTGCCGGGCGATGCCGCAGTCCTGTTGGCTTTGTTAGAAGGTTGCCAGAGTCAGGGATTAGCATGGAGTGGTTCTTCCACCCCGATACAGAAATCCTTCTTATGATTGACTGCAGTATTTTCTAGGCTGTCTGGTGGAGGTTTAGTAGTTGTTTTGGTTTGTGGAGAGCGATGGGCTGGTTTTGAGCTTTGCTGAAGAGATCCGTAAGCTATGCTGAATTATTTTTGGCTGCCCTGCTGAGCTTCCCCCTTCCATGTTTTATTGAAGAGCAAAGGCCAGATGCACAGGTCTGCACAGGCTGGGGACAGTGGTGGGGCTGGGGGAGGCAGAGCAGGGGGGGTTTCCGTGGGTGGTGGGTTGTTCCCACAGCATGGCACTGGAGATGGGTCCCATTTGAGGTGCACACTGAAGCCCTGAGGTTGTCATTCCCCACAGCCCCTGGCTTCTCCTCTCCCTGCAGCAGGACACCTCGGGGGCTGGCTTTTGGCTAAGCAGGAGTGTGGTGTTGGGAGGTGGTAACTGGGAAGAGCAGCAGCTGGGACCTCAAAGGCCCTCCCTGGGGCTGGGATGGATTTTAAGATGGTTGGACGAAGCAGGAGGTGAGGGCCTGTCCTTCCTAGACGCTTGGTTGCAGGGACCCTGAGGGCTTTGCAGCTGGGGAGTGGGAGCAGCCCTGTGCCCCTCGGCCCCCAGGACCAGCGATGCCACCTGCTCACCTGCCCTAAGCTGCTCAGTTAGGGAAGAGTGTTTCTTGCTGCTTCACCAGTGATAAAAAGTGATTTCAGGACGCATACCTGTAGGGAAAACACCCATCTGGCAGCAGGGGACTGTAGGACATAGTAGTTCCTCTTTCTTTCTTTGTGTGTGATCCTGGGATTAGATGGGGGGAGGAAAATCCCAGTCAGGGATTGAATCAGTATTTGTTTCTTTACTTCTACTTCTTTTTTATATTTTTTTTTTAATGATTTTACTTTTTTTTAAGTATCACTAAAACTTTTCAAAGACATAAGAGGGCAACATATGTACTGTAATGATTATGTTCATGAGGAATCATTGAACCTGTTTTGCCCATGAAAATCAAACCTGTACTCGTGTTAACCATGCTCTCTCCTTCCCCACAACGCTACTCGAAAACATTGCCCTAGGGAAACAAACCCACTCTTTTCAATTAAAAAAAAAAAAAGAAATAAAAAGAAAGAAAAAAGATTTAAAAAAAAATAAATAAAAAGCCAAAACCAACCAACTGAAAGCACCAAGGGGTTGAGAAGGAAGGACTGGCTGTCAGTGACCGTGCCCCCGCGCCCCTCGCCCACCGGCGCAGCGCCCGGCGCTGGGCAGCAGTTCCCGCCTGCTGACGCCCTTCCCGCTTTGTTTCTCGCCCGCCAACAGCAAAGCCGGATCGAGGATCGCCTGGAGAGACTGGACGACGCCATCCATGTGCTCCGCAACCACGCGGTGGGCCCGGCCACCGCCATGCCGGGGGGCCACTCCGACATGCACGGCTTGATAGGGCCCTCGCACAACGGAGCCATGGCCGGGCTGGGCTCCGGCTACGGCACCGGCCTGCTCTCCGCCAACCGGCACTCGCTCATGGTAAGCTGGGGACGTGCCAACAAGCTTGACTGGCTTCGGGGACGCCAGGAGGGAAGGGGGGTGGGTCTGCAGGGGTTTGAAGCTTTTTGGAGGTGTTATCAAGGGAGTGTCTTCGTGGAGTTGGGGAGATGTTGCCTTCCCGCGGCGCCGTGTGAGATGTTCAGCTACAAATTGGGCGGGCGGGCGTTTCGCTGGTGCTGGGGAGAGCGCCCGTTTCTGCCCCTGCTTGTGCCCTTGGCCCAACGGGCATGGCCTTGTCACCGGGAATGAGCCACTCGGCTCTGCCTCTGGCCTCACTGGCCATCCTGGCTGAGTTGGCTGGGGGTGGCCCAGGGCTCAGAGAGGTCATAGGGAGGCACCGTGGTGGGTGTGTGGGGGAGCAGCCCCATGGCTGAGTGTGCTGGGGAGAGCAGCAGCGAGGTTGGGCTCTCCTGTACCTTTCCATCGGTGGTTGGTGGCCATGTGGCCAGGCCCAGTGGCCCCAGGTTACCCATCCGTCTGCACAGATCACGTGTGTGTGTGCATGCATGGTGAGGGGCGTGAAGTCTTCCTGGGTTCACTTATGCTCAGATTTCTGGGCCAGGTGTATATAAGGTCAGTGCTCCTCCCCAGGTCCTGAAATGCTCTGCTTTGCTTTTTTTTTGCTTTCAGGAAGATTTGGGTAGCGTTGCATTTTGCCACTTCCTTGGGAAGCTGGGTGACAGCTTTAGTGTAAAGTGTGGCTTTGGTGTAAAGTTTAAGGAATGGGCAGTAATCTTGTCCTTGTTTTAATTGCATGCTTAAATCTGGGGGGGTGAAAGTAGTTCAGAGTTGGAGCTGTGTGTGCTCACCATGGTCTGTGTTTTTCTCTGGGTTACAAGACTCTTCTCTAACGTGAAATAGCTGGTGCACAAAAGGATGTCTCTGCAACCCCTCCTCAGGCTTGCGAGCTCCTGCTTTCATTTTAGGAGCCCCTGGCCTGTCTCTGCTGCCTGGGTGAGAGATGTGTCACAGAAACCTGTAGGATCAGGTCTGTAATTTGCTTTAACATGCACCACTTCGGTCTTCAGGACACTTTGCAAAGGGAATATTGTGCAATTGCCTTCTGTCTTGCTAAGGCAAAGCGTGGCTCTTCAGTCTTTTTTAATACATCAGAAAAATAAAAACAGTTCACACAATGCATTTGGGGCTGTATACGTCGTAAAGTCCCTCAGCAGATGTTAATGAAAGGACAAGAGGAGCTGAGAAGCAGCAAATCTGGATTTGGAAGGGTGAGGTTGTGCCCGTGCAGAGCTGAGCCAGAGCAGTGCAAGCTTTGATGGGATCGAGAGGTGTTTGGTGTGATACTTCCAATTTTCATTCCAGAAATAACACCTCTTACCCACACGTGGGACAGAGGAAGGGACCAAGGAGTTACCTACAGTATTTTCAAATGGTTCAAGCTATTTAGGTTAATGAAGACTAGGGGAAAATATGTGGAAAGAGCAAAGGATGTGACAGATCCACAGCCAGTTCACTGCTGCCTGGCACTGTGGGGGACTAGAATTGATCCCCTGCTCATCCCACATGGGAAGGGCAAGGCAAGGCAGATGAGAAGAAAGAATTTAAATTACCCATATACATACAGGGGGGGAGCATAGGCCTCTGCTAGAATAGCATGGAAATTTCTCCTCAGTGTGCAAGAACCCCTAAAAACAAGACCTAAACCCCCTTGAATTGAAAAGGCACATGAGAAGGGACACCAAGACTGGTGGAGTGGCAGTATATGCCTTGAGTGTATATTTCCATATACATACATGTGCCTGTGGCTTCCCTGGAGCTGTCTTCTGGTTTGGTTTTCCTGTCTCCAAAAACCATAGTGGAATTAGGAGTCTGGGGATAAACAGCAGGAATGATTGCAAGCATGGAAGGATTTTCCTGTGAAGGGAGGTTGAACAGATTGTGGTGATTGTGTTTAGAAAGGAGATGAATAAGAGGAGACATAATAGAGGTACACAGAATAATGGACAGCATAGAGAAGGTAAATCTAGCTCTCCTATTCATCCTGCCTTATAATTAAAGAACAAGGGGACATTCAGTGAACCTGACCAAAAGAAATACTTTTTATTCAACGCACAATGACCTGTGAAATTCATTGCTCCACGATGTAATCAAGGCCAAATGTTCAGAGGCATTCCAAATAGGATTAGACATCATATGGAAAATGCAAACATTTAGAGTTTTATTTGACTGGATTCAGACAGGATTCCTCCTTTTTTCTTTTTTCTTTTTTTTTTTCTTTTTTTTTTTTTTTGCAAGGGAAGAAAAAAAAAGAAAGAAAGAAAGGAAAACTTTGATGCCCGAGCTTGAGGCAACTGCAAGGGGAAGGAAGGAGCTTCTTCTGTTGGGCCAATTATTCCATAATTACCACGTCCCCAGTCTGGGGATGCCCAGCTCGGCGCTGTCACGATAGTTGGGGAGGTGATTATAAAATAATTAGCCTCCAGTGGTATTGAGAGCAGGGCTTTACTTGGCAGGGCTGTTCCTAAACCTCGTGTGGAGCTGGGGGAGGTTCTCCAGTGGCTGGACCCAGAGGGGCCCAGCAGATGCCTTTTGCCCGCTCTCCATCCCACCTTGGGGACAGCTCCACAGCCCTCAGCACGCTCCAAGGGTAAGGGTTTGTGTCTAAGCTTCAGCACTGACCACCATCCAAAGCCTTTACAACTGAGGTTTGCCATCCCAGATGGAAATTAAACATCCCAGCTGTCTCCTGCTGCCCCCCTGCAAGACAAGCTTTGCTTTTCAGGTATCCCTACCCAGCTCACCTTGGCCTTCTCCTCTTCAGACTTGTCCACGTGCAATGCCCTAAGCTAAATACAGCTTCTGTTGCTCCAGGTTGTTAAAATGTAACATCAGTTTGTTGAAATTAAGCACCTGGGAAAGGAAACTGAGGAGGTTTTTTCTTTATTTTATTTATTGGAGCTGCATTGTGACAGGTTCTGCTCCTTGTTAAATTAAATGTTGCTAAAAGTGACTCTGTTGTGGGTGAAATATCATTAAAAGCCACGACTGAGCCTGTGTTGTTCGCAGATTCAAAAAAATGTGAAGTGTGAACTGGAAATAGTCTGGTGAAAGGCTCCGAGAGGTAAAAAGATGCTTTTTCAGCAACTCGGTTAAATCCATCTCCTCTCCCCTTCCCCAATAAAATTAGCATGAACCAGACATTGTTCTGCTCTCTGTGGCAGTTGCTGAGAATTCACAAAAGGAAATTCTAGATTGTAATTCAGCTTGGCCTCAGGTAATGTGTTAAATACACTTGGGATACAGATAATCTAAGATTTGAGTTTGTACAAAGCTATTTTTTCCTCCAGTGTTTAAACAATACTGCTTTTAATGAAGAAATCTGGCTTTATTAAAAGCCAGATCTGTCACTTACAACTCTTTCGGCGTATCTGCTCTCAATCAAGAGAAAAGAGTTTAATTTTTGTAGCTTTGTTCGCTTTGCATATGTTAAACTGATGCAACATGCACCCAGGGCATCACTTCAGAGACAGTTTGTTCCATAAATATGTGCTCCTCACTTAAATACCAGATGTAGGTGAAGCTTGATTGAAACCAAAAAAAAAAAAACACCACAACCCACCAAAAGCAGCAACAATGAGAAATGGAAGTGCTGGTATCGCGCATCTGAAAAATGCCCTCGTGTTTTTAGGAATGTGATTTTTTCAGGAGAAATGCAGAGTGATGGGGTTGGACAGGTTTTGTTTGGGCTTTGTTAAATAAGTGTATGGGCAGAGCAGGGTCACTGAGCAGAATCTGGGTGGTTTGCAAGTGAGACAGGGACATTTTGCTGAAAGCCCAAAGCCTGCCCTGTTCCCCAGCAGCATTACTCACTGTCTGAAACTGTAACTTGGGCGAAGGAGTCGGGCCCGCTCATTTCTTTTTGGAAAACTGGTATGAATTTTGAAGGAAAAACAGAAGAACAAAGGAAATAGTTTTGGAGTGGAGTCAGTCTGAAGTTAGCCTTTGACCAGTTGATACATTCCACGCTGAAAAGGAAGTCGAAGGGGGGAAACAAATTTTGAAGGAAAAAAAAAAAAAAAATCAAGGAGAGGATACTGGTAATGTTTTCCACATTTGAATTTTAATACATGAAACAGGCTATAAAAGGCTGGCCAGCTGCAGTAAATAAAGTAGCAGTGGGAGGTATGGACCGGAAGCGTTGTGGAGCGCGGCGGTGGGAGCGGCTGTGCCCACCGTGCACCTCCGAGCGCCGCAGCGGGGCCCAGCCCTGCCCTGCCCTGCCCTGCCTGCCCTCTCCGGGTGTTTGACTTTTCTCCCCAGCCCCAAAGAAGGCTGAGGTGGGCTCAGCTGCTGCTGGAAACGGGAATTTCCAGGGCTCGGGCCGGGATGGCGTGGGGCCAGGTTTACAGCTGTGCGGTGGGGAGCCCAGCTCCGCTCCCTGTGCGAAGGCTCTGCTGGAGCAGGCTGGCTTGAAAGGGATTTTTCTGTTATGTTCCCTCACTTTTTTTTTTTTTTTTTTATTAGCAGCCCGGTAAGGAGAGAGTTTAAGCATTTACTAATTTTTAGCAGGCCCCTGGAATTTGCTGATGGCCCTGGTTCTCATTTCCCCTCTGCCATGAGCAGACCGAGGCGCGGTAATTCACACCCTCTACAAATACACGGTGGATTCCAGACGGGTTTACAGCAAACTGGTTTAGTGGTGAAAGCCCAGGGGAGCTGCCTGCTCAGCTGGGCTACAGCAGGAGAAAGGCAGCTGAAAAGTCTCAAAATAAGGATATTTTTGAAATCGCAGCCCTGGGGTGCAGGAGCTCAGAGGGGAGGCCCTTGTGTTGGGTACAGCTGCCTTGGCTGGGCAGGATGCAGGGGAGGAACTGGAACCCCCAGCATCCCTCCCAGCGTGCCCAGCATCCCTCCAGTTTGTCCCAGCCACAAAGCCAGGGTGCAGCAGCTGCTCACCCAGAGCTGGTCCTTTTGCAGGTGTGTTTAGGGGTGGTGGAAAGTGGGGTGACCCACAGATTGAGCAGGGGAGATGGAGTTTCAGGTTTCCCATCCAGACCTGGGTTCTGCAAACACACTTGGCTCTCTTACCGTGACTCGTCCCGTTGGGGCTATTCCTGATGTTGATGTTAAGCACGTGCGTGAGCATTCGTGGGATTGAAAACGTTGTAATCAAAATGGAGGTGACCCCCCTTCATTGGGCAGGTAGGGGTGGTACAGAACCACCCTGGACACCTGCAAAGAAACTTCTGGGAAGAGGCAAAAGTGGCTGAGAAATGGGGATGATCGGGGGGGGTGGGGTGGTCAGGCTCTCATAACATTCCTGTATCTTTAAGAGTCTTTGAGGCCAAAGTTTTCTGAGTTACATGTCAAGGTAAAAACTTAGGGGTTTGGGTGATTTAATCTGCCCGTCTCCATCTCTCAAGGGCATGAGCTAAGCGTGTATTTCCAGCTTTAGCTGTGAGTTTCCTGGCTTTCCACAGTTCCTGTTATTTCAGAGGTTATGCAGATTGCAGGGATTTTATCATAACCTTTCAAATTAAATTGTAGAGAACGGCAAGATCCTAACTTTTGCACAGAAATCTTGGAAGACACACAGTTCTTGTGTAGCAGGGCACAAAGAGAGTGATAAAAATAATTTCTAAAGCAGAAAACAGTTCACATTATTTTTAAGACAGCTTAGAAGCCTGTCAGCCAGCCTGCTGCACGCTTCACACGAGGGCCCACAGGAAGAGAGCATGTTCGTGTGTATTTTTATTTTTTTTTTACATCCACATTAAATTAACTTACGGAATTTTCCACCCCTAGGAATTAAAGTAGCAGCTCATGAAGTAATTCAGTTATGTCATTCGTATATAAACAAAAAGAGTCGAGCGACTTGGCGTTGTTTGAAAGACAAAATTTGGCTTTTGCTGTTTTGTCTTTATGTCTTTTTCTTTTCTTGGTTTTTAGCACAGTTGTAGCTGCTGGGCCTGTGGTTTGTTTTGCTTGACTGGGTTTTTCAGTTAGCAGGTATAATATAAATAATAAAAAAAAAACCAAACCAAACCTGGACAGAATGACCTTAATGGAATGAAATCTGACATAACAGGCACCAGTGTGGGGTTTTTATGTAGCACCATTTTCTGCCTAATTGGTTGACATTCCTAATGCCACGCAATTACAGCCCTTATCATAGTCTTAAATTATTTTGGAGCTATAAACTTCATTTTGACCGGGAGAGAAACCACTGACCAGTATTTAAATGGCACCTTTTCTGGAGTGCGTTGTCCTCGCACAATGCCTCCATTCATTACCAACCAGCTAATTAGGCAGATGGTTAAAAAGCCCCGTCGATATTTGGTTTCCCGGGTTTCATTTCTGCGCCACGTGGCCGGCCCGGCGTGTGCAGGCTTCATGGGAGCAGCTGGTTTGGGTTTTAAAATCTGCTTTTGGGGCAACGTCTGAATTGGATTTGTGGATCCCAGGCAGGTGCTGGGGAGCCAGAGGAATCATAGAATGCCAGGTTGGAAGGGACCTCAAGGATCATCTGGTCCAACCTTTCTCGGTTGGCAGCACTGCTTGCCTTTCTAGGAAGGCAGCAGCGAGGGGGGTTCAGCCACCCCATGCTCAGGATGGGACCCCCACCATCTGGAATTGGAACCCAAAATCATAGAATGAATTAAAATAAAGCATCCAGGTGCACGGACTTGCTTGCAGCATGGTTTCCTCCCCTCCCTCCCTGGCCCTTCAGTGGAGAAGAGTTAATATTCTTAATCCTGTATGTCTCTGGATTTAGCCAATCCTTAAATGAATAATCATCTCTACTGGAAAGAAATCGCAGTGATTATTTCAGTGGCTTCCCTCCTCCATGGCAACCTGCTTCTCTCCAGAATAGGTGGCAACCACTTGGTTTCCCCTGAAAATCCCTGAATTCCCTCCCATGGTGGAAAAGCAAAGCCAGGGTATTGGGGGAGATGCGATGATGAGCTGTGAGCTACACACAGGACCAGGATTATCCTGGGAAGCTGAAGGAAGGGCTGGGGGAGCAGCTGGTGGGCATCTGGAAGTTGGCTCTTCCCACCTTGCAATGCCTGGTGCCAAACCAAACCTCCTCCCGACCCCCGGGGACGCCCTGGGATGCTCCCGTGAGCTGGGGGCAGGCACACTGCCACCCAGCCAGTGTCCCAGCCTCTCCTGGAGACGTGGCACTTGGGCTTTTTTTCCATCACCTTCTTCTTCCCCTTCCTTTCGCCTGCAGCTCCGGTTAAATGGCTTTTGCACACAACTGGCTCCCAAACAGCCCTTTCCTCGGAGCCTTGGCGAGCTGCTTAGGACTCAGCACTACTTTTTTCCTGTAGGGAAAAAAAAAGTGAACTTTGCTTTTCTTTTCCTGCTCTAGTGCCACTCTTAATGTCTCTCTTTTTTTCTTTTTATGAAATCCTTTCTTTTGCTTTTGATCTTATTTATAGCTGAGCCACTGGTCATATGGAAACTATTATTGTATAGCGTGGAGATGAAAGGCTTTGGTGCAGTTAAATAAGAGTGAATAATTTGGGCCAATAATACACACATACAGTGAGAGACCATTTGTGTCAGCCTTGCCCTGTGCTGTTCCCCTTTTATTATATAGCAGGAGAGGTTTGTAAGGGCTTTGCACAAATCTGCTTTCTGTCAGGCTTATAAATTTTGACGATACTGAACACATGTTAACATGCAGCACCTTACAACTTTCCTGCCGCATGTTTTTATTTATCTAATTGAATAACACAAGGTCATCGTTTTTAAGAGGACGAAGCGTGTTGCTGGTTGTGTTTGTTCATGGTATTGGCATGTTAGGAATAAATCTCTTCCCAACCGTCGCCCGGAGCTGTGATCCAGGCTAGAGAGGGTGGGTTTTCCGTTGGATTTAGAAAGTGGAGTGTGGGTGCGAATGCCACCTGGCAGCATGGGAAGGGTTAACTGGAAGGAAAGGGATGCAAGGCTCTTAGCTTCATAGGAAACCTTTCCCTGTTTTTTACAGCTTGGGTCTGCTCCTTTCCATGCCTGAGCTTCACGTGCCCATCTGCGAGCGATGAAAGAAACCTTTGTGGGATTCACTTTTGGGGTCAGGTGGGGATTTCCTTGGAGGATAAAGTTTCCATCATCACAGATACGTGACACGGAGTGGGAGGGAGGACCCAAGGGAACTCCAACCCCGGGGCACTCAGGTGCTGCTGGGATTTCATGGAGAGGGTGCAAGTCAGAGGCAGCAAACCAGGTTTCCATGTTGGTGGGTGCCTGATCACCCCGCAGACACCTTTTCTCTTGGTCTTTCCTGAGAACTGAGCATCTTTCAGGTCTGCCAGTGGTGGCAGGTGCCCCGAGGTGTGGTTGGCACGCCAGGGTGGGGGTCCTGGTGCCCTGGACCCCCCTCACCTTGTCCCTGCTAGACCCACCTCCTTATGTGATCGTATTCCTAAGGACTGAACAACTGCCAGGTTCAGCACAGTGCATCTTGACATGGATGACACATCCATCTTCCATGCAGCAGCATAGTTATTTAAAAAAAAAGAATTAAAAATGCACTTTGTAGGATGAGGGTCAAACTGGGAATTTTTTTCCAGCATCCCAGCGCCGCTTTCTTTATCTGGGCTAAGGTACACATCTCCATCAGGAAATGCTGAGTATTCAGGAATGAATTTCCAGCTAGTTTTTGAAGCAGCTTCCCATTCATGATGCAGGTATAGATAGAGCAGATAATCTGGAACTCATACAAACCAGCATAACCAGAAAAACCTGATGTTTGTACTGAATACCGGATATAGACACGAAAATGCCAAGAGGAGACAAGCTCTAACCTCCTTCCAGCTCTTGACGTTTTTAAAATGCCATAAAAGATGTAACATAAGTGGGAATTCAGGAATTGTCTATCCAGGTTTTTGGGCTGGTTCCATCAGCCTAGTACCTCCGAAGAGACCTGCCCTGCCAGGTCTGTGGAACGATTTTGATCCTCACTCTGATTTTGATCCTTGCATATTGGGATCAACCTACCTGTATCTCCCAGAAGCTTTTTTTAACCTTAATAACCAAAGCCCCACAGGACCAGGGCTCCTCCTGGTGTTCCCCTTTGGCCGAATGATCTCAAGCAGGCTGTGCTTCACCCATCAGGATGCAACACGTAGGCTTGGGACCTGCGTGTGCCCGTGATGGTGATGGCAAAGGGGAAGTGGAGGCAGAGATTTGCCCCTCGGCACTTCCACCTCCCTGGCACATTTTAGGAATTGTTCTTTGTTGAGGTGGGTTTTTTTTCCAATCCAGTCTGCCGAGTGCCGCAGTAGGGCCCTGTTTAAAGAGATGGAAAGAAATAAAATATTAATAGAACTTCAAAGTGAGTTTGATTCTCTAAAGATAAGTATTATTTACCATCTCCACTCCTGGGCTGGGGGGAATGATTCCTATCTTCTCTCCACCCCAGGGCAGAGCTGTTGTTTGTGTACCAGACGCACCGGTGGCCCTGCTGGCTGCCAAGAGAGGGGGAAGCAGAAGCTGCAGCATCTCCTGCCTCCCCAGGGAGGGTGGGAGCTGCCGACCCCCCCAGCTCTGGGTGTTGCTTCTTGCTGTCCCTAACGCCTGGTGTAGGGTGGGCTTCCTGTCTGTAAGTCACATCCCCTCACAGGTGGTGGGTTTTGGCCACGTTGGGCACTGTGGTGGTGGTCTTGAAGGTCCTGGGCTCCTGGCGATGATGTTTAAAGGAAAAAAGTAGATGGCCAGCCTGTTTTAGGGAACGTTTAAGGAAAAAGTGGTCATTTGGGCACCCATGTGGGACAGAGCATGGGTGGGCAGATGTGGTGGCATGGTGAGAACCAAAGTGCTGCCAGGAAGCAGCCCCTGTAGTCCTCTGCTTGTGGTGGGACCACTTGGTGTTGGGGTAGTTTTGATCTTTTACTTTAGATTCGTGTGTGTGCAGACCCACAAAGGTGTTTGTAGCCTGGTAGAGTTGGAGCTGAAGTCTTTTGGTGTCTCAGAAGATATGCTGTGTGTGGGTAACAATGTGATGGGGCTGCCTGAGTCTTCTTGCAGGTGATTGAAGCTGAAGACATAAATTATCCAGGAAAACACACTATGGAAGGGCCATTGCAAGGTGGTGGTTTGTGTAGCTGCAGTGATAGGAAGTGTTGGTGTTTTGGATGTGCTGTGGCCCTGGCAGGATGGTGGGTGGGAGGGGTGCTGCAGCCTGAGTGCCATCCCATCCTGGGATGTCAGCCTCCCACCCAGAGCAGGGGGAAAATGGGCTTCACACCAGTCACAGTGGATAAGGAATGGTCTCTTTTTCATGTAGGGATGGGCACAGGTTGGGCTTGCTCACCAACCTCCTGGAATTTGCCAGTTGGCAGGAAAACAAGCTGCAAGTCTCAAGAAGCAGGAGAGATCACAGGGTGGGGTGTAAGAGAAAAGAAAAGAACTGATAGTTTGGGTCATTCAGTTGGGAGACATAACATAGGTGGTTACCTTCCATATCTCTTGCAAACCTGAAGGAGAAGAAATGATAGAACATTTTTTTTTTTAATTAGCACCAATTTTGAAACTAAATCTTCACATCAGTATGTCAGCAGTAAAGTGGTGGTGACTTGGTGGCATCCTTTATTTTTCCATCTGAATTCAAGACTTCAGTTTAGAAATCCTCCAAATCATTAGTGTTCTGCTATTACCAGGTCTGCTTCTTAACGTGAGGACACAAAAGGTAGTATTCAAGAACTCAGGCCAAATAATCAAGCCAGGTTGTCCTCTTAGAGCTGGACCACCCAACTGGAGGCATCTCATGTAGACCCGTAATGGAGGTGGTCTGGGGTAGGAGGTGGGCTGCTCCAGGGGTGCTTGCCATCTTCAGGTCTGTCTGTCTGCAGAGTCATGGATGGAGCCTCGGGAGTCTGGCAGGGATGCAGAGTGAGATGTGGCATCAGTCAAAGCACCTTCACAGCTCCCAGCCATGCTCAGGAGCTCTGCTCCAAGGGGGGTGGTTGTTGGCCAACCAGAAGTCATGTAATATCAGATGTTTCTTTGTCTTCCTCGTCCTCAAAACTAAATGGTTTTTGTCTTTCAGAGAATCACAGAGAAATGTAGATGGGAGGGGAGTTGTGGAGGTGGTCGGGGTGAAACCCCCACTCATGGCAGGGGCCACCTTTGGAGGCAGGACCAGCTCCTGGTTGGGTTGCCCAGGGTCATGTCCAGCTGAGCTGGGTATTGCCGGGGATGGAGATGTTTTCTCCACAGTAGGTGTTTTCTTTCATACGTGTTGCAAAAAACTACTTTTTCTCCTCAGAAGGACATCACTGGGATTTTATTGTCCTTTCTCCATTGAGGTCTCAGGAAGTGGAACTGCTGAGGAGCTCCAAGCACCGTGTGACAACTCACTCCCTTTTAAAACCAAATCATGCCGGTCCCAGCCTTTTGCTTAGTATCACACGTTCTTCAAATTAAAATGTCTCAACAAGGAGAGAGTTTTTGTCTCTGCTCTCTTACACTTGCTCTCGGGTATTTGCATTCTGTCTGTAGTAAAAGATTTTCTCAAGTTCCCTTTGGCAGGATTCCCTTTTATCTTTCTTCCTGCGGTCTCGACTTGCTGCTAACAATTATCCTATATTGTCTTGTAAGTCTGATTAGAAACATCCCTCCATCTTTTCATCTGTCCGAGTCTTTATTTTTTTGAGACTGAAGAGTGATTCCCAGTTCTCTGCCGGGTTTATCACCCTGGTCACCCGAGCATCTGGGGGTGCACAGCCTGGAGGAGGTGGAGAGCTGAGTTTTCCATGTGGACACATGTCTGTCTGTCCCTGTGGGATGTCTGTGTGGGTGTCACCGCTCTGGGTGCGTTTCCGTCAGAGCAACTCCTGACAGTTTTGCTCCTCACATCCTTAATTCTCCTTTAATTAATGAAGGAGCCACCTGAGTGTATTGGTGAGCCCTGGCCAGGGCAGGGATGGCTGCATCTCCAGTGTGCTGTCAGCTCCACTGATGGTGTCACTGGAGTGTTCCATAAAACCTTTCTTGCCAGATTACCAGGAGTCATGATGTTGGCAGGGATGGTGCCCCTCTGGGTTTGGGACTCGGTGGTTAAGGAAAGGCTTGTTTGGAAGGGGCTTCTTGGGCAGGAAAGGCAGGTGACAGGTTAGGGGGGGGGGACCTGCAGCTCCCGCTGTCACGAGGCACCGCTGGCATTATGGGGAAGGGGGGGGAATGGCAGGTCTGCTCCCCTGAAATGAAAGCCAAGTGCCAAATTGAAATTCCTGCTGGATTTCCAGTGGCGATGGGGGAATTGAGAAGCCCACAATTAAGCATATGGGCATTAGGATAATTGTCAGATCTGTTGGCGGACGTGATGGAAGACAGATGGGGAGGAATCGGCGCGCTCGGCTGCGGCACCTGGGGAGGCAACTTGACGTTTTACCTGCCGGAGCTGCTCTGCTGCCTGGGCACGGGCAGGGGGCACCGCAGCCTCCTGGGCTGTGCCGGGGTGGGGATGTGTGATGGGATGGGATGGGATGTGTGCCGGGGTGGGATGAGCACTGAAATGAGGTTCTGCCGTGATGGGACATGCGCCAGGATGGGACGTGCACCAGGATGGGGTCTGCCGTGAGGGGATGTGCACCGGGATGGGATGTGTGCCAGGACGGGATGTGTGCTGTCATGGGGTGTGCACCATGGTGGGATGTGTGCCGGGATGTGCGCGGTGCTGCGTGCGGGAGTGCAGTGGTGATGGGGGCAGTGATGCACATGCGGGGCGTGGTGGTGTGCGTGGAGGTCTGCACGGCTGTGCGTGGTGCTGCGCGTGGTGCTGTGCAGCGTGCTCGGTGGTGTGTGTGGCGATGCAAGCGGTGTGCGCAGGGATGTGCACGGCGATGTAGATGGCTGTGCAGGGGGATGTGCGCCGTGATGAGCGCGGTGATGAGCAGGCTGTGCGCGGTGCTGCGCGGTGCGGCTGTACGGGCCGTCTGCGCCCTCTAGTGAAACGCATCCCGGAGCCCCGCTCGCCGTCCCCGGCCCTCAGCGGGGTCCCCAGGGCCTGGGGCTCAGCGCTGCCCAGCCCCACACGGCCTCACCGCTGCCTCTGTCCCCTCCGGCAGGTCGGGGCCCACCGCGAGGATGGGGTCAGCCTCCGCGGGAGCCACTCGCTCGTGCCAAACCAGGTCCCCGTCCCCCAGCTGCCCGTCCAGTCCGCCACCTCCCCGGATCTGAACCCGCCCCAGGACCCGTACAGGGGTGAGTACCGCCTGCCTGGGACACCCATCCCGGGGTGCAGCATCCCCAAACACGGCGGGCGGGACGGTGGTGACCCGGGGAGGGAGATGTTGGGGACCGTGACACAGCGCAGAGCGTGGCGGGGCCAGCAGGGCAGAGCCCCGGGGCTTGTTCAGCTCTGCTCTCCCAAACCCTCCAGGTAATGCAACCGGAAATGTGCCAGCAGCACACCTCAGGACAGTGAGTTTTGGTACCACGACTGCTTTGGGCAGCAAAACTTAGAGTGTAGAAACACTGCAGGATGCACAGCAAAGGGTGTGAGGTTGAGGTGAGGCTCAGCCCCACCGATTTTCTAGTTCTGGCTGCGGGAAGGCTGGCACCACAGTGCCTCTCCTTGGCTTGCAAGGTGTGTTGCACTGTCCTAAACCTGGCAGATTCCTCTGCAGGCTTGTTGCAAAGTGGGCTTGGAGATGACTAAACCCAGAGGGCATCCCGGGTCTGTTGTTATTCCTGGAGGAGCTGATCTTCCCATTAAATTAAGGAAGAAAGAGCCCATACTATTATAGAATCCCAGAATCCCAGACCTGTTTGGGTTGGAAGGGACATGAAAGATCATCTAGTTCCAACTCCCCTGCCATGGGCAGGGACACCTCCCACCAGACCAGGTTGCTCCAAGCCCCATCCAACCTGCCCTTCAACACTTCCAGGGATGGGGCAGCCACAGCTTCTCTGGGCAACCTGGGCCAGTGGCTTACAAAGTCTTGCTTGTAAGGAAAGCTATTTTGATTGCATTGCAGCTGAGCTATTTTGATTATTTTATGCAAATCACATATGAAAGATATACTTTTTTTTAAGACAAAGGAAAAGTTCTGTAGAGACTGGAGAGCAGGAGTAGCAGCCGGGCATCCTGTGCCCTCTTCCACAGAGCAGAGCCAGACCTCAAAGCCCTGGCTGAAACCCTTCTTCAGGAGCTGCCACCCCACACCTGGCTCTTGCCCCATGGCTGGGACTGGGCCCTGGGTCACCCTGCACCAGGGACAGGGGACACAGGCCCAGCCCATCCTGTTGGTTGACATCCCACCTGTGTGTTTTCCTGCAGGAATGCCAACTGGACTGCAAGGGCAGAGCGTCTCTTCGGGCAGCTCCGAAATCAAATCCGACGACGAGGGAGATGAAAACCTCCAGGACACCAAGTCATCTGAGGACAAGAAACTAGAGGATGACAAGAAGGATATCAAATCAATTACTAGGTCAAGATCTAGGTAACAGTATATAATAGTGTCGCTTCATTTAATTCCTTTACTGGATTTTGATGAAGTGAACAGAACAGGAGGAAACTATGAGTTTTTTTCCTGGCAGGTAAAGCCACAGCCTGAGTGGAAGGGCAGGGCTGTTCTGGCTGTACCGAGGGCCTTTCTGGTACCTGTACGCCAGGATGTCCTCAAATTCCAACAATTCACAAATTTGGACCCTGAGCAAGTTCTCCACAATCCATAAAGAAATTGCATGACGCTAAAAATGTCTGAATTGGGCTGTTCCTCCTCTCTGCCTGTGCTGGAAAATTGGGATACGGTGTTGGAATGTCACCTCTTTAAAATGTGCCCAAGAGCTGATCACACCTGCCTCTGAACTAACCAATCATCTGCTTTTCCTTTGCCTCTGAAAGAAATCGGTCGTTCCCTCCATTGCTGCAAGTCTCTAGGTTCAAGGGGAGGATGTAGAGGTCTTCACTTTTTCTAGCAATGATCTTGACACATTTGTGGGAAGTATTAGTGAAGTCGTAGCTGGATTGTGCCACCTGGGAACCCATGCCCATGGTGAACGTGAACCTGAGCAAGGGACAGGCTTAACTTGTGTCCCTCGAATGTCACCTGCTTCCTCCTGCTTTGTCCAGGGGATTTTTGTTCCTGACAGAGTGGCAGTGTCCTCCTGCCTTGTCCGAGCCTGGTTCTCTGTGTAAAGAGGTGAGAAGTGTCTGAGCAGATGGGCTGGCCCTGAGAGGGCACTGAGGCTCGGAGCTCTCAGACCATTTATTGCCTTCACCTCTCTTAGGGCTGGAGCAAATCTCTGACACTCGAGATGTTCTCTGGGTAGATGTGTTGCAGTAACCATCTGCAGAGGTGAGGCTTGCGTGTGTGCTTACCTCACAGGAAGAGGAAGGCACCTGTGTGCTGATATGAAGCCATCATAGTTCTTGTTCGTTCCACTAATACTCTGTTGCTTATGCATATTTATGTGGGCTTTGAGGCTTTTGTGGGCTAACATTTTTGCTTTTAACGTGCTTGCAGCTTTAAAAGGTTACTCCTGATGCTTAGTTCCAGGACTGAATCCGTGTTGGTAGGGCTGCTGAGGATGTATTGCTCCATTTGCATAACCAATTCAAATTATAGAGTGCTGGTGACTCACCAGTGGATGTGTTTTCAATTTAAAATCATCATTTTAGCTGGATAGAAAGCAGTTTTGTTGCAGGCAGGATGCAGAAGTTCACTGTGGGGCCCTTCACAGCCATAAATTACTTTGGTGGCTCTTTGCCCACGAGTGCTTTCGTGCCCCGTGTGGGACTGGAGTGCTGCCCACACCCACTGCCTGGGAGTTGCCACTGCTTGGGAGGGTGGTGGATCCTCACCCTCAGTGGTGGAGACAGTTTCTTCCAAAACCTGAATGTTGGTCTGCTGAAAAGGAAACGAGTCAATTCATGGCTGTCAGCCTGGCTGGAAAGCTACTGCTGGAAGGCCAGAGCCCGTGGGACTTGGGTGCTAGCACCTATATTTTTTCTTCTTTTAAATATCCAAAGTCCTGCCTTGCAGATTGTGAAGCTTCACTACAAACCAAGGCTTTACCCAGCATGTAATTTAAGGGGACTGAATTTTGCACGGGTTTGGTGAAAGAGGACCAGCAAATTAGAATCGCTCAGAAGTTTGTTCATGACTTACAGCCCTGGTTTTGGACAGAGTCTGTTGAAAATTTTTGCCCTCCTTATTTCTCACATCATTAGAAAATGATGTCCTCCTTTTTGTCTCCCAGCAATAACGATGATGAAGACCTGACACCGGAGCAGAAGGCTGAGAGGGAAAAGGAGAGGAGAATGGCCAACAACGCGCGGGAGCGCCTGCGCGTCCGAGACATCAACGAGGCGTTCAAGGAGTTGGGCCGGATGGTGCAGCTCCACCTGAAGAGTGACAAGCCCCAGACCAAGCTCCTGATCTTACACCAGGCTGTGGCTGTCATCCTCAGCTTAGAGCAGCAAGTCAGAGGTCAGTGTGCCACCGGGTCTCCTGGCGTCCCTCCTGGGCTTCGGCTGTGCCGAACACACCTTTCAGTTGATGCATATTTTAAATGTCCAGGCACTGAGCAGCCCAATCTGGTATTAAAATGTGAATGTCTGAAATGGCCTTTTGCTTCAATTTGACAGAAAGAAATCTCAATCCTAAAGCAGCGTGTCTGAAAAGAAGGGAAGAAGAGAAAGTATCTTCAGATCCTCCTCCGCTTTCCCTGGCAGGACCCCACCCTGGGATGGGAGATGCCTCCAATCACATGGGACAGATGTAAAAAAAAAAAGGCAAGTTTGTTCTCATTCTGTGATTCTGTGTGTGATTCTGTGATTCTCAGCTGTGCCCTGGGGGGGGGGCTCAGAGAATCATCACAGAATGGTGGGGGTTGGAAGGGACCTCTGGAGATCATCTAATCCAACCCCCATGCCATAGCAGGATCCCCTGGAGCAGATCCCACAGGAACACGTCCAGGAGGGTTTGGAATGTCTCCAGGGATGGAGACTCCACCAGCTCTCTGGGCAGCCTGTCCCAGTGCTCTGTTACCCTCAGAGTAAAGAAGTATTTTCTCAAATTCAGGTTAAATCTCCTGTTCTGCCCTGCTCCAGGGGGTTTCCCCCATTCCAGGGTGATCACCCCCGGGGTGCTGGGTGTGGTGGGGGATGTGCCAGCCCACCCCTCACCAACTGATATTGGGGTTGCCCTGTGAGTGCACTTGGCTCCCAGAGCAGTGTTTGGATGGGTAGCTGGGGGGGGGGGAACGGAGTCACACCCTCCCCTCTCCTTGACTGATGAGTTCTTTTACTTCTTCCACAGGTCCAAGTTGCCACATTTCTTCATTTAAGCAAGAGACCACTCCCTTAACAGCTGTATTATCTTAAACCCACATAAACACTTCTCCTTAACCCCTTTTTTTTGTAATATAAGACAAGTCTGAGTAGTTAAGAATCACAGACGCAAGAGATTTCAGCATTCCCGATTATTAAAACTGAGACAAAAACAGACAAAACAAACAACAACCAACCAACCACAAACAAACAAACAAAAAGTGCAACTTGAGGGACGACTCTCTTTAACATATCATGCAGAATGTCTAACGCAGTATGTTACGAGCTGTACGTGCACAGCCTAGAGACTGAATGGCAATCTTCTCCACACTGTGGGACAATGCATTTGTGCCTAAACTTCTTCTTTTGGAAAAAAAAAAAAAAAAAAAAAAAAAAAAAAGGAAAAAAAACAAAAAAAAACACCAAAAAAACACAAAAAACCACAAAACACAACGAGAAAGGAAAAAAAATATAATTAATTTGTAAGTCTGGGAAAAAAAAAATATTTAATTTAAAATTGTAAACTTGCAATAATGAAAAAGTGTACTTCTGAAGAAAAAAAAACAAAAACAAACAAAAAACAAACGAAAATGAGCGTTTTTGTTGGTGTGCTAGACAGCTAGTGTTTATACTTACTGGATATTAAAAGGGAAGCTTTGCTGCCCAGATATTTACAAAACCAGCAAACGTCCTAATGAAAACTGAAGCGATGACATTAGCCATTCCTTAGGGTAGGAGGAACAGATGGATCTTATAGACCTATGACAAAATATATATATATATAAATATATATATAAATATATATTAAAAATTTAGTGAATATGGTAAGCTTTTGTTCATTTGTTTCAGACTTTTTTGCTCCTGTAAAAAAATAGTACTGATTAACTTTTTTAAAAAAAAAAAAAAAAAAAGAAGATTTTACTGTAAATAAGGGATTTTTTTTTTTTTTTTTTTGGTCTTATTTCTGTCCCTCTGCCCTGTTTTTTTGTTATTGTGACCTGTGGTGCCAACTCTGTCTCTCGGAGGGGTAGTGCAGGCTGAAATGCTGACCCTGACGTTGCTTCTCATCCATACCTAAAGTCGAGAGTTGTTTCTTCAGTCTTTTGGGGAAGACAGGACGTGGGGGCGGCGCCGGCCCCCCCGGGGCGCGGGAGCGAGCCCCGCTCGCCCCACTTTTTATTTTCTGGGATTTTCAGAGGTACAAGGTTAGAATGCTACAATGTTACCACTGTGCCTTCCAATGTTTATATCATCGGAAACATGACATAATCAAAGTGGCTGTGATTAACGAACCGATTCAAGCGTTACCCTGTGTGTGGAGCCGAGCTAGTGTGCGGTGAGGCGGTGCTGAGTACATGGTCGGATTCAGGGGGGTGGCTGAGGGGGGGGGGGGGGAACCATCGTGGGGAGGGCTTGTGGGGGGGAGGGGGGGGGGACTGCAAGTAGTGTGACAGGTTTGATCGACTTCGTTTCTTTTTTCTTTCCGTTGTCCTTCTCTCGTTTTTAAGTGGATTATTTAAGTGTAGACCACTTGCTGCCTCCTCCTTTTCTTTGTGAAATGCCAATTCCGGTCATCATGCAGCATTATTCTAACAAGCCTTATGAGTCCTAAAGCATTAAGTTGCACTTTCTCGAGGAGGGGTGGTAGTACAGTATTTCTCTGGCCAGTACGAATGAAGTTTTTACTTAACATATTTAATAGTAACATAGCTCAAACTATGGCACAGCAGCTCATCAGATAACTAGCTTTGAAGTCTGGGCACAATTGAACCAACTTCCATAGTGAGTCTTGATAACGGTTGACTTTGGTGTACAGTACGATTAACAGATAGTGCTCCTAGTTAGGTATTTGTCAGCATCCTTTTGTCTCTAATTCCAGTTTCTATTTTTACAGCCACACCAACCTGGCATGTATTTTAAATAAAAAAATCTCCCTGTTCGAGTAGATTTTCCACCTATCAACACTGAATAAATGCCATAAATCCATCAAACGGTCTAAATGTTCCATCTGTTCTCCTGTTTTGCCAGTTATATAGTAATGAAAAATACATTTGTAAATTTTATGCAACAAATGGCAAACGTATCATTATTTTGAAATTGTGTATGTAAAAGTTATATTTTTACATGTAGACTCTTGTTATTATGTGTTTTAATACATTGTATCGGTTTTTTTGTTTATAAAAAATCTGTGTGGTTGAAAACAAAACAAAACAAAAGTCTCGTTTAAATGAAACAGTGAGATACAAGAATCTGAATTTTATGTTTGTTTCTGGAAACGTAAAAGAACAAAATATGGTAGTTACCACGTGCTCACCCTTCGGCATCCCCATTCCCATTTGGATTAGCTGTGTGCGTGCTGGGAACTGTAAATATGTTCAGTAGCGATAAAACTTTTCAGTGTTTTGATTTGTCGATAAGTTTCTCAAATGTGGAGGTGGATTCAAGCACTAGAGGAGACCACACTGAGGCCTCATTCCCACTTCCAAAGGCTTCTGGCAGGAGGAATGCTGGACTTGGAGCCTGGTTTGTCTCGGAGGGGGTTTAATAAAGCTGGAGCCCAGCCGATGCCAGCCCCGCGGTCCCCTGGGGGGGGCTCTGCTGCTCCGTGCCCCCTGTTGTCCCTCTGGATGGTGTGGAGATGGTGATGCTGAGGAACAAGCCATACCTTTTTTTTTTTTTTTCCTGGGAGAGCTCAGCCCTGGTGGATCCCACTTGGTTTGGGTCTGTCCACCACTGGCTCGGGGTAGGGAGCGGCGAGGAGATCATGGCCAAGATGCTGAGGACTGTGCTGCTGATAAACCATGTAAAAAAAAACCAAAACCAGTTATAAGACCAACTTCGTGTTAATTTTAAACAATCTGTGGACGACAAATAAATGACGAGTTTAGTTGCTGGAACTTAAAAAGAAAGAAAAAAAAGCTTTTCTTGTTCCGCTCGCACTCAGCTCTGGCTGAACCCGAGGAGCAGCCCGGGGCGGTGGCCGGCGGCTGGCGGGGATGGATGGATGGATGCATGGATGCATGGATGGATGCAGGTGGTCCTTAGCTCACACAGGATGTGCCCTCACCCCCCTGGATTTAAGAACTGAGGATCCTGGGCAGCTTCCACTCCAGACGAGGCAAGATTTAAGAACCAGCCCCCCCGGGAGTGGGTCATCTGTAGCTTGTTCCGTTCCTTCCCAGCCCAGGTAAGATGCGAGCAGCTCCAGCTGCCTTCCTCCGGGGGCTTGAGCTGAGGAGACCTAGTGGAAGCAAGGAGGGCTTTAGAAAGCTGTGGTGAACAACCCGGGCTCAGGAGCGCTCAAGGAAAGGAATAAATATGGAATTAGCAGCTTTTTTCTGATCGATCCACCTCCACATTCAAGTAATTTATGAAAATGCTGAATAGGGAACCTGTTCATCTAGAACTTTTTTACCATTTGTCTTCTGTGTAGCTGCGAGGAACACTAATGTTTCTGCAACTGTCAGTCCTACCAGTGATGCAACTTGTACTGATTCAGTCTTCCGAGGTTTTTTTTGGGTTATTTTGACTTTTTTTTTTTTCAGGGGTCGGGGGGTGGGAGGGGAAGGTGATGAAGCCGGGTGGTCAGGGAGAGGAGGGGGTCACCTTTGCATCCAATAGGCAGAACATGATCCGTGTCCAAAAGTGAACAATCTTGCCAGGAATGAAGAGATTACAGCAGAAACAAGCACAAATACATAATACATTTGGAAAAAAAAAAAAAACATATTTCAAAAAAGGGGAAAAAAAAAAAAAGGCAAAAAAAAAAAAAAGGAAAAAAAGGAAATGAAAAAATGAGTCCACTGGTTGACTGGAAAAAAAAGGTGGAATATGATGAATTGCAACACAGCGGGGCACTGGGGCCCGGGGAGGCTCCCTTTTTCTTGTCGTTTTTGTTTTGTTTGTTTGGATTTTTATTTTAAAATGTTTATTTTATTTTCAAAACAAAACGAAACAAAACATGTTCTTTCTCATGGGACTTGAAGTTGATTCACATTTGTGCAGTGCTGGTTTGACCATACTCATTTCAAGTATTATAGACTTATGTAATGGTGAAAATATATGAACTGTGGCCTTTTTCATTCTTGTTACTTGTGATGCAATTAAGTGAAGATAAGGAAAAAAAAAAAAAAGAAAAACACAAAAAAAAAATGCAGAGATTTACCATGTATCAGTGCCTGGCTTTTTGTTATAAAGCTTCGTTTGTCTAGTGCTCTTTTTGCTATAAAATAGACTGTAGTACACCCTAGTAGGAAAAAAAAAAAAAAAAAAAAAAGCCTAAATTTAAAAATAAAAAGTATATTTGGCTTATTTTTCACAGGAGCAATCCTTTTATACCATGAATATTACGGAAAAAAAAAAAAAAAAAACTTGTCAGATTCTGAATATTTCTTCTTTGTAGATTTTTGGAATCATTCTGAGTAAAAGTTTGTTACTTTATTTTACTATTTAAAAGATGTTATTTTACCATGTGTTTATTGAGATGGAACTGTACGGTAGCTTGTTTGGGTTTTTTTTTTGTTTGTTTTTTTGGTTTGTTTTTGTTTGTTTTTTTTTTTAGTTGTAGGTCGCCACGGGGGGAATTTTGTGCGACTGTACACGTAGCTGCAGCAGTACAAACACAAAAAAAAAAAAAAGGGGGGGGGGAAATGAAAAAAAAAAAGGAAAAATGTTTAAAAAAAAGAAAATAAAAAAAAAAGAAAAATAATAATAAAAAAAAAAGATGAACAGTTACACCTTGTTTTCAATGTGTGGCTGAGTGCCTCGATTTTTTCATGTTTTTGGTGTATTTCTGATTTGTAGAAGTGTCCAAACAGGTTGTGTGCTGGAGTTCCTTCAAGAAGATGACAAGCAAACCAAGCCAGCTTGGTGTAGGCCATTACCTGTTTCTCATCTGTAGTTACTCGATGCCGTCATGTACATGACCGTTCTGTAGCAATAAATGTGCCATTTTTATAAACCCTTTCCGACACTTGGGTTTCATTTCATTCTTGCCACCTCCCACTGCTGGGCCCTGGCCTGGTTTGGGGGGGGTTCTGAGGAGAATGGGTGCTTTTTTATTGTGTGTGTGTGTGTGTATTTTGGGTAAAAAAACCTTGTTTCCGTGTGTCCTGGTGTGTGTGCTGGTGGTGGGTACTTTGGGCTTCCCTCCGTGGTGGCTTCTTCACCAGCTGGTACCGTTGGCAAAGTGCTTTCCAGTCCTCCTGGAGGGAGGTGCTACTAAAAAGGGGAAAATCATTTTCATTCTCATCTGGCTTTCTACTGTGTGAGTAAAAACATCTGTATTTCACCCTGGAACTCTCTGGAAGAACACAAAGGAACTGCTGGAGCAAGCAGGGATGCTGTACGGGAGGGTGCTGGAGCGCAGGCAAAGCCACCCCAGGAACCTTGGAAAAATGGGTGGAATCCCTAAAATCCGAGGCTGCGTCCCTGCAGAAATGTAACCTGTGAAGTGTTTTTGGTGTACCCTCGCTTGCCCACATAGGCTCGGTGCCCACCACGTGGCTGGGGCAGCTCTTCTGCAGGTGTTTTTCTGCTGCAATCTCATGGTTGGAGCTGGAGAGAAGACCCAAGATGCACAAGTGTCGTAAAGCCCAGGCTTGCCAACCTCACTCGTGGTCTCACGGTATTTCTTTTTTAATTCTCTGTTTCTGGTTGGCACTGTTGGACCTTCTGATGGCAACCACCAAGTTCAGACTGGTATGAACTCCTTGCATTGCATCTCACCCACAGAAAGTTTGTGGTGGTGGGGATGTGCAAGCTGAGAGGGGATCTTGGTGGAACGGCCTTGGGTTGGTTTTGGAGAAATGGGAGGGGGCTGGTTCACCCAACATTCATACACCACCTGAGGTGGACATAAACCCATTGTAAATTTGCACTGAGGAGCTATTGATCCTGTGTGGTGTCTTCCCATGATCACTGACACTAGTGTCCTTGCTTGGCCTCGGGAGGAGCCTGCCGGGCCTGTCAGGGCGGCTGCTGGTAGCAAAACGTGAGGATTTCATGTTCTACATGATGTTCATCTGAAACTCACAGAGCTTTTGAATGTTCTGCCCAGTAGTGGGGTGGGATAGCTGCAGGTCACCCTGCCACCCCAGGTCCTTGTTGCTACTGAGCGATGCAGCTTGAGCCTTGCAAAGGAAATGACATCTGAAATGGAGCTTTCCTTCTGAGCAGCACAGTAGGACATCTTAAATACATGCAGATGTTGGCTCCATTCTCTTTCTTGGGGAAAGGGGCTCAGACTTCTCAGACAGAAGATAATCTGAGGGCTGGAGCAGCTCTGCTCTGGAGACAGGCTGAGAGAGTTGGGGGTGTTCAGCCTGGAGAAGAGAAGGCTCCAAGGAGACCTTAGAGCACCTTCCAGTGCCTGAAGGGGCTCCAGGAAAGCTGGGGAGGGACTTTGGACAAGGGCAGGGGGGTATGGGATGAGGGGGAATGGAATAAAACTGGAAGAGGGGAGATTTAGATTAGAGATTAGGAGGAAATTCTTTGCTGTGAGGGTGGTGAGACACAGGCCCAGGTTGCCCAGAGAAGCTGTGGCTGCCTGGAAGTGTTGAAGGGCAGGCTGGATGGGGCTTGGAGCAACCTGGTCTGGTGGGAGGTGTCCCTGCCCATGCAGGGGTTGGAACTTTAAGGTTCTTTCCAATCCAAACCCGTCTTAGGATTCTTTGATTCTAACTTATCCCTTGTGGAGGACGTGGGCTTTCAGGGGCAACCCCTGCCTGTTTCTGCCTGCATTGCCTCCTCTGAAGATGCCACCAGCTGTGCTCCCACTTTGTCCCAGGTGCCTCTGGTCCCATCCCAGGCACAGCAGGGCCGGAGTGAGGAGAGCGGGGATGGAGGAGGAGGGCAGGGACGGAGAAGGAGGCAGCCCAGCTCCACCCGTCCAGCCCCCAACCCCCGCCCACACCTTCCCTCAGGCGTCAGAGCTGCTTTCCAGCTCCCGCAGGTTCTTCCTCCCCTTGCAAAACCCAAAGATGCTTTCCCTGAGAGCTGGGAAAGGCGCGGGGGTGGGACGGGCCACTGGGCACAGCTCTGCAGGGCAGGAGATGGAGACACAGCCACTGCCAGCAGCTCACCCAGCGCTTTCAGCAGGACAGTCAGTTGGTAATTCATTTATGAGGAGCTGGGGCTGTTGTTTGTTTGTTTGTTTGTTTGTTTACTAATAAAGCTACAGGGCTCCAAATTTCTTCTGGGAAAAAAAGAATAGAGGAGCTGAAGGGTGGAAGAATGGCTTTCATTCTTCTGGTGGCTCTATAGATAGAGTCTGGCTGAGGACTCATCCTACCCTGGCCCGTGGCTGACAGCTGGAGGAAAGCTGGCTTGATATCACATGCAATTAAGTTGGTAGCCAGTAAATACATCTCGAGTGTCTTGAGCTTGTAAATCTTGGAAGCGTGAGCTCTGGGAATGATCCGGCCCCGTCCTGGGCTGGAGCTCAGCCCTGGACCCCGGCTGTGGAACAGGCCTGGGGGAGCAGGGATGGTCACCCCCCTGCTGAGCCAGAGCAGAGCCTCGGGCTCCCCAGGTGATGGTAGGGGTGGGTCCTGGGTGTGTTAATAGAAATAATCAATCAATCAACCAATCGATGAATCGATCAGAGGCAGGGTCATTTGCATGTTGGGCAGTCATGTGATCTCTTTGTTAAAGGATAAAGCTGGTTTGGTGGGGGCAGGTTGTGCTTTGCTGCGTGACTTGCTGGTGTTGGCCCTGGGGCAAGACGGGACTGTGTGGAAGCTGGATGGCAACGTCCTGGTAGTGACTGCCCGGCCTCAGGTAGGATGGTCAGAAATGTTTCCTTAACTTCGAGACTCTGGTTTGTGTTTTCATGGCTTCATTTCACCCAGCTGCTACTGACCACTCACTCTCAGGACAATTTAGGGAGCTTCTTCCCCTCCTTTTTGCTGATACGAATGATACAGGAAGTTTTCAGGCTCAAGGTCCTTTTGAGGACCTTCTGAGAAGAGCAAGCTTGTGCTTCCCTGGATAAATGGGATAAATGCCCCTCCCCACCTCCCCTGGAACCCTGTCCTTCCCAGGAAAACTGCTGTTCCATCCAGTACTGTTATTGGCAGCCTTGGCAAAGCTGCCAACGTCTTCCTGTGTTCCCTGGAAGCTTTTCTGGTGAGAAATGAAAAAGTTTGCTCCAAACGCCCTCAAATAACTCAGGAGTCTCCTCTGGAGAGTGATCCTGACCCACTGGAGTCTCTACAAAAACAAACTGATGCCAAAAGAAATGGGCTGAAAAGTTTCACTTTCAGTAAATCGCCCTTTTGGCAAGAAGTGCTGTGAATTTTCTGTTCATTTCGAGGCACTGGTTTCCTCAAATGCTGCTGCTTATGTGATCAGATAGATTTCTGTAGCATGAGCTGCTTTTAAGCTCTTAACCCCCCCCGTTGTAATCTAGTGTTAATCAGATTGTAGTCAGCTGTCCTGGGGATAGAGCAGAGGGGTTGGAAGAGTGGGGAGCCCTCCTGACACACTTAAAACCTTAATTTAAACCAGTGAGGCTTTGTTAGCAAAGAGCTTTTTGGTGGTGGTACCTCCATGAGGACCTGAGATGGTGAAGGTGAAGCTGGGGGGGATTCGCCCAGCCCTGAGGAGAGGACAAAGCCCTGGGGTTTAACTCATCCCCCTGTCTTTGGTTTGGTGCTTGGAGCCCTGGCATCCCTCCAGAAGTGCTAAATACCTCGGGGAGATCCTTCACTAGGACTTGCTGATCTTCTTTACCCCACTAAGCCAATATTGTTATTTCTAAGAGAAATCCTGCAGCTGCCTTTGAAATCCTTTCCCCTGCACAGCTGGGCAGATGTGCTCCCAGCACTGGCAGGAAGGTGTTGGGAGAAGCAACTCCAGGCTGGCTGATAGGAAAACCATCCCTGGGGTCATGGTGAAGCCCTTACCCAGGTCCTGCTGTGGCCACACAGGCAGCTAGGAAGGTGCAGGAGAGAAATACACCTGGACTCAGTTATCTATTCCAAAAATAGACAATTTTATTTTATTGGGATTTATTTTAATTTAGTAAGAGCATAATATTGATAGAACAACTTTCTGCTGTCAAATATTCTTGGCAGTGCTGGGCTAACGGTTGGACGCGATGACTTGAAAAGTCTTTTCCCAACCAAAATGATTCAATTATTCTATTCAGGGCCTCCATCAAGAGCACTGGGGAAGGAGCTCAGCAAATGAAATTCCAGTTTAGCTCCAAGGGAAGCCCAGCAAGGCATCCCTGGGCCCAAAGCCATGGTGGGGGAGCTCTGGCACAAGACACCCCTGGGTGCAGATGTGCTGCTGAGCACTCGGATCCTTACCCAAATGCGCTCAAGAACTGTAAGCCTGAGATCCAAAGAAGTCCAAAGAGGATTAAATCATCTGAAATAGGCCAGAACTATTCAGTTGCTGTAAATTTTTTATAAACTTTGTCTGAAAAATGAGTCACTGAGAGGCTCCCACCCTCCTTGTGGGGTTGGGAAAGAGGGTGTGGGAGCAGCAGCTGCCATCCTGGAGCTGGGTGCTGGTGGGTGCAGACCAGCACACATAATGTAGGGCAGGGTGGGCTGGGGGCTTAGAGAGGCTCTAATCCAGAGAGAAAAATCCCGTTTGTAAAAAGGGGTGGGGGGTGGAAAAAACCCCTTTCTTGCAATGCAGCCTCAAGCTGCTGCTCTGGAGCTGCAGAACGCTCCGACGCTGCTGAGAACGGGAAATTTCGGGTGGCTTTTTGTCCTGGGCCGTGTCCCATGTCAGCAGCAATGGCAAGACCTCATGTTCAGCAGCTCTGGTGATAAAGGCTTTACACCAGGGCATCCAGACCCCCTCATTCCAACCTCCTCTCAGGCAGTTGCAGAGCCAGAAGGTCTCCCCTCAGCCTCCTTTGCTCCAGGCTCAACACCCCCAGCTCCCTCAGCTGCTCCTCCTCAGACTTGTGCTCCAGCCCCTTCCCCAGCTCCCTTGCCCTTCTCTGGACATGCTCCAGCCCCTCCATGTCCTTCTTGTCCTGAGGGGCCCAGAACTGACCCCAGGATTCCAGGTGCCCCCTCACCAGTGCCCAGCACAGGAGGAATCTCAGCCTAAATTCCCTCTAAATGCATCTTGTTAGCAAATACTACCAGGCCTTCCTGCAGCTGGAAAAGCACTAGGATGTGGTCATGGAAGATTATTCTCATCAGTGTGGTGTTCTGGGTCTGACCATGCCCTCCAAAATGTGCCACCAGTCAGGCAGTGCTCCAGGAAGGGGAAGGAGGGCTGGGTTTAGCCTTTGGTTTCTAAAACCATCCTAAATCCTTACTGTCTGTTAGCATACCAGTAATAAAACACAAGGTGAGATCCCCAGGGACAAGCAGGTGAAAAGCAAACACTTGGGTGGAACGTGGAGCAGCTCCAAGGGAAGGCAAAATGATTGGTGTGGATTAAAGAGCATGGAGCCACACTTAGATATGAAGATTATGTGAAAGTCCTGAATAATGTGGAATAAAAGGGACTGTAAGATCATTAAAATTAATCGGAGATTAACAGAAATAAAAATGCAAGGCTGCTGAGCCAGTCTTATCTCCTGTCAATTGAACTTATTTTAGCTGGGGAATAAGACTATCAGATTTGGAGCATGATGATAAGGATAAGTAAGATCACTTAAACCCCTAGAGAGACCCTCTTGAGTGCTCCCAACCCTTTGGTGACCTCCCCGTGGGGAGCATCACTGTGTCCTCCCCAGCCCAGCAGGCAGATGGGTACCTGGGCTGGGACCCCCTGACCCTGCATCCCCTGCCCTGTCCCGTGGCACAAGCAGCTCAACTCAAGGAATACAAATCTCCTGCTGCTTCCAACTATTTATCTGCTGTCACAGTAATGAGAATATTCAGAAAAACTTTGCCCATCAGCAAAACTTGTGCTTCTTCCTTATGGGGGAGCTGGATTTTTGCAGAGGGTGAGACCCAAGAGGCTGGTGTGAAGGGGCTTTTTGGTTTTTAACTGAGAGCTACAATGAGTTACGTGTAGAGGATCTGGCACGCAGGGTTTATTTCAAGAAAAAAAAACCCCAACGATGCAGCAAATGTAGTGGCTTGTTTGTGAAAATGTGGTGCAGATTAAGACTTATGCTTAAAAAAAAAATAAAATAAAAAATATATTAATATTGCTTTGGAAACATCACAGGGGAATGCTTGGGAATGAGCTGGATTTGGCCATGGTGCAAGTTGGGTGGAAACCTGCACCAGAAGAGGTTTTGCAGAGAGGTGGGGTTGTGTCCAATGTCCCCTGCCCTTCCCCAGCCCCTCATCCTGCCCTCCCAGGTGCTCAGGGATCTGGCCCTGGGGCTGTTTGATGCTGCTGGTTGGAAGTCAGTGGGATTTGAGGAAGCTGAGGATATTGCAGCATCAGAGCCAGCATAATTAGAGGCAGATCTGCCATTGCTGTGAATTGCCTTGGCCTCATTGAAGTCAATGATCTTTGAAGTGGGTGGAGGTGGGATAACTTCCACCAGCTGAAGATCTGCTGACAGCTCTGGGGTTTTTCCAGGCAGTTATTCATTCTTCAAGCCTGAGTTCTAGCCCTTGTCTGGCCAGGCACAGCCCTGTGCTAGGAATATTCTTTCCCTGTCCTGGGAATATTCAGTAAATGGGTCTCAAATGGTTTTACCTGGCGCTGAGAGTGTAAAAATCCAACTGGGGGGAGGAAAATTGTTACTTGTGATAGAACTAGTGATGGAGCAAACTGAAATGGAGCATCCTTGGGAGGGCTTGGAAGATGAGGAGTGCTGAATAAAGAGTGATGGGATCCCAGGATGGTCAAGAAGCAAATGGACATCTTTGTAAAGATGAAAAGGGTTTCATTCCCCTCGTTATAGACCAGATCTATTTGTTTTCTTTATAAAGCCTTACTGGGGTTTTAGGGCATTTGAAGAACTAGCCTGGAGACTGAAAGAGTGTTTCCAATAGCACTGTCTGAATGTTCAGATAACTCCTCCAGTCTACTCGTTTTTAATGCCTGGGAAATCTCTCTGTAAGAGGAACTCCAAGATTTCACTGACTTCTTCAGGCTTTTCTCTCTCCCCTGCACTGTGGCTGAGTTTATTGCTGCCAGGCTTTTGGAATGTTTTTTGGGCAAGGGGATGAGGATCTGCCAAGGAAAGGGGCAGGTGCTGTCACAGTGAGGCATCAAAATCTGGCTTATGTCCACTCAGAAATGTGGTCTTGGATGTTTATCATCTTTACTCCCAGTTGGAATCACCCCTGGGACACATGCATCCCTCACAGAGGTGCTTTGTCCTCACCAGCCATCACAGAGGCCCTCGTGAAACACTGCCATCATTTCACCCCACCAAACCTTTTATTTCTTCCTCCATACCTCTGATTTTTATGGAAAGCTCATTAACCCTTTGCTGCAGCAGCTCAACCTTCCAGCCCCTCCTCAGGCCACGAGGGCCAAATGACTGCAGAAAGCCCATTTCCACATCTTGCCCAGGAATGCAGGCTGCAACCAGGCCCTGGCTGCTCGTTCCTCTGCACAAAGCATCGAAATTCATCCCAGATGGGTGAAGAAGCCCTCAGCTTTTATTGAGAAAGCTGGGTATTCATTTTGCTGCTGCTGACTAATTTCTCAAGGACATTCCTTCCCCTGGATTGAGCAAGCATCTTCCCGCATCCCTCTGATGCACTGGTTAGCAGGAGAAATTAGATCATCCTCTTCCTAATTTGTGTTTAGTCATCTCAGCTCTTTTTTTTTCTTCAAAGAGGCTTCTCCAATCAAAGAGGGTCTTGGGCTCCAGATTTTTGGCTCCCCTCCACTCCTACTGCCAGGGCTTTGTGTTATGATGAGCCCATCAGATCCTTGGTGGAGAGAGATGTCTCTCAGACACCTCCAGGTATGCCAACCTCCATCAGCCCTGCTTTGGAGAAGGTCCTGCCTGGGAGGTGGTGGCTTTTGCAGGTGATGCTTTTGGTGGGTATGGCAGGTCCTGCTCCCACAGGTTGCAAATCAGCTGCTCTGAGAGAGGGGGGCTGGGGGTGATGGGTTGCAGGAGCAGAGGCTGCAGCTGGGGCTGCTCCCTGGCTCCTTCCTGAGTTCCCACAGCCCTGGGTATTGTCTTGGTGGCTGCTGGGCTGGCTGGGGCTGGCCAGCCCCGGCAGAGCGCCCAGGAGTTTGGTTCTCATTCTTCAGGGGAAAAAAGAAAAGAAAACAAAGTACAAAATAAGGAAGTTACTTCATCTGCCTCCCTGTGGGGATATCGTGGTCCTGTGGTGGGGTTGGGGACTGCTGCCCCTTAGCCTCTCCTGGCTCCCTGGTGTGTGCTGTGGGCTCCTGGATGCTGGCTCAGCACCCAAGAGCTGCATGGATGCACCTTGCCTGGGGCAGCAGATCTCAGGGGCAACCAGCATTTGCTGCTGGTCAAGGGTCCATACAGTGCTGACCTCAAAGCCATTAGGACAGCTGATACAGCCATGGAATTGTTTGGGTTGGAAAAGACCTTTAAGAGCATCAGGTCCAACTGTTGAGCCAGCACTGCCAAGGCCACCACTAACCCATGGCCCTCAGCACTAAACCTCCCCTCAGCCTCCTTTTGTCCCCAGGTCCCTCAGCTGCTTCTCCTCAGACTTGTGCTCCAGCCCCTTCCCCAGCTCCTTGTTGCCCTTCTCTGGACACACTCCAGCCCCTCACTGTCCTTCTTGTCATGAGGGGCCCAGAACTGACCCAAGGACTCAAGGTGTAGCCTCACCAGTGCATATAGATTCACCCCAACCATGAAAGTTCTCTTTAACGGGACGATCTTTCCCTTCTGTGTAGTCGTTTTTGTACTGGGAGTTTCTGAGGGGGTCCATGCATCCCAGAGCTTCTCTGGCTGGACCTGGCAGCACCCTTGGAGTATGTCTGTGAAAGGCTGAGTCCCAGCATTCATTGTGGTCCCAGCTCTGCTGCAGGTGGCATCTTCCACCCCCTTTAGAGGCTGCAGGACCACCTCTGTGGGGGCTTTTCCACATGAATATGTTTTGAGGTCTTGCATTCCCATCATGCTGTTTCTAGCAGGACTTGGAAATGCATTTGAGGTGTTTGGGTGCTCAGGGCATTACCATTCTCTTCTCTCTTCCTCTACCCCTTTGCCTTCCTCCTGTCTCCTTTTTCAGTTGTTACTTGCCAAAAAATACTCATTTATTGAAGTCTGATAGTGGCTCAGGTTTATGTCGTCTTAATTTTTTCCTATGTGTCAGAAACACATGGTGTATTTCCAAGGCAGAAAATAAGAGTTAAGGTCTCAAATTTAGCCATTCAAATATCCCATTTAAAGCTAGGGTGGGTCAAGCAACCTCCTGGAAGGCTGGTATCAATTTTAACCTGGTTTTCAGTTATTACACAGGTGCAAGTTCTTAAAAGAACTCAGGAAATGAAAAATAGGGAAGACATCAGGCTTGAAGATTGCCACTTATTCCAAAATTTGCATGGGGGGAAAGGGCTGTGCTTGGCCAGCTGAACTCCTTATGGGGGTTGGGGGGGGGTATCAGATGGATTTGGGGGGCATGGATCAGGCAGGAGGATTTGGGGAAGGAGGCTGGGAGAGCAGGTCAGGAGAGGAGGACGTGGCATTTTGAGGGCAGGAGTTGGGCTCAGAGATGCCTTGTAACTGCAGGGATGGAGATACCAGGATGGAGCCAGTGGGGAAAGGGGTTCTTCAGGGTTTGGAAAATATTCCCCTCCTTTCCTCCTGGCCCTGGATGTGTCAGCAAAAGTAAAGCAAAAGGGGAATGTTGGGGTTGGAATGGGACAACCCTAGGACATGTAGGGTTGTCCTAGCCCCATGGGATGGTGTTACAATCTGCCCCACCAGCTCTGCAGGGGCAAGAGTCCCCAGGGAGCTGTTTGGCCAACTTGGGTAGTGGCTTTGTGTGGTGCTTCTATGTCAATTTAAGAACTAATTTTTTAAGTAACCTGTTTTGTGCCATTCAAACCACTTCTTCCTCTCAAGGGACTCTGGAGCTACTGTTTAGCAATCCTTCAGGTGACTGCCATGAGTCTTAAGAGAAAAAAAAATAAATCATTTTCTGTAGCACTCAATAGGAAACAAAAATGCCCTTTGGTTGCATCCTGCTGATCTGGAGGGAGGGTTAAAGTAAATTTCTGAAAATCCTTGTGGTTTAGGGCCACGTGTAGCCCCTGCCAACAGAGCCAGGTTCTGCCATTTCCCAGTGCCACCAGGACAGGCGAGTGCTCTCAAAGCTGAGAGTTCCCCCAGGAGAAAATCAGGGAACTGATAGGCTCAGGGTAAAAACAGCTGCTGAGACACACTGCTAATATCCAACAGTTCACCTCCAGTTCAAAGAGTAAATCTCCCACCCCCAGAGGTGAGCCTGGCCCAAACTGTCTGGCAGATTTCTTCTTTCATCTGCGAGCCCAAAGAGTTAATTTTGTTCACCTTGATTTTCAAAAACAGCTTCCCCCCCTTCAAAAAAAAAAAAAAGCTGGTGATGTGGGTTGATCTGAAGCAGAGAGAGGGAGGTGAGATGAGCACATCAGCCTGGTGTGTCTCTAAGTGTCTGCATCCTCACCGAGGGGCTGACCATGCGTCCTGGACCTGGCTGCTCCATGGCTCATCCTGCCTGGACCCATCACCAACAATTTCAGTTAATGAGGAACAAATGCTGTGTCCCAAGCAGCTGTTGATTTCAGGGGAGGGGGGGGCTTTACAAAGAAGTTGGAATTGGATTCAAAGGGTTTGTCTTACATTTGTCTTGACTCCTGGCTCTGCGTCCCAGCTTGTTCCTATTTGATCTAAATCCGGTCTTATCCTGTAGAGAGCTGTGAGATTTGTCCAGCTTAGGTTCCTGGCTCACATTCCTGCTCACCCCAAGGCTGCTGGGGAGAGGATGGGTGCTGGAAGGAGGGTGCCAGCCAATGGGTCCCTGCTGTCAGGTCCCTCAGTGTCCCTCTTACCTGCTGTCCCCTCTCAAGAGGAGGAATAGAGGACAGGACTGGGATGCCCAGGCACTGCCAATGAGTTGGTCGCCACCATTGCAACCAAGAGGAGCAAGTGTGTTGTTGCAACCACAGCAGCTAATTGCTTATTAGACTAATTATACCCTTCATTTTTTAAGTGCAGGAATAGAGTAGAATGAGGAGCAAATGAAATACAGAATTGTAATTATATATACATCTTCCAGCAAGCTGGGCTAGTGGGAGGTGTCCTTGCCCATGTAGGGGATTTGAACTAGATGATCTTTAAGGTCCCTTCCAACCATTCTGTGATTCCATGATATATTTCTGTGGTAATTAATGTTCACCTGGATTTCAGTGATGGTTAACTCCACCTGTAGAAGACTCTAAGCACTTCTCTGCTGAGATGTGATGGTGGGATTACAATCTGCAATCTTCAGCCTGTGGATCAATTACTTCTGGGCCAAATCCATTGATTTAAGTGAGGACATCATATATAGGTTAATAATGAGCTTGACCCAAGTTGTCTGTGTCTGCTTCATGTTTTACCTGCTGAATTTCACCAGGAGTCTGCTGCTGTGAAGGTGACATTGTTTGCTTAGCAGGGACTATTTCAACACTGAATTTTAGGGACCAAGCAACCAGGCTGGTGGCTGTGGGAGCAGCAGCACAGCCTGTACCTGTGGGACTTCCATCCCTACATACCTGAGTCCCACAGCCTGTGCCCACAGTGCCATCCACAGGACAGTCTCTGGGAGCCAGGACTTCTGGCCTTGTGTCAACTAACCCACATGTCTCAGCTGCTGGTCAGTGGGTCTGGAGAAGGACGAGCTGTCTGCTCATCTCATCTTTTTTCTGAAAAAGCCAAATATCCTTCTTCAAGGATGTATCAGAAGTGTTTGGCATCACACGTTGATGCTCCTGCCACCGTGCAAAGACTTTGTAGGCATAAAACCATACCACGAGTAAGGATATTTCCAACCCTTTTACTCCAGAAATTGTTTCACAAATGCAACGTGTAAGAGGGTACATTTAGAGCAGCAAGAGCAGCTCTCTGGGGATATGAATGGCATTAGACCCTATCATGTCATTAAAAGCTGAATGTGACTAACACATTCCCCTACAGATGGATCACAGCACTGGTGACCATGTGGGATATGTGGAGAAAAAAGGGCCCAGTTAAAGAAACCACAAATTCCAGGGGTGGGAGTGTGAGGAGGGGGATAATGAAGCGCTTTGCAATCTATTTTTCTTTTTTTTATTTCCTCTTTGCGAGAGCATGAGCAGATGAAAAGCATTAGGTGGTGCCTGGCCTGCTGGAGAGGGGGTGGTGGCTGCTGGACCCGCTGGATGGAGGGTTGCTGGCTCCAGGGCAGCATCCCAGAGGGGAGGGATAATGGGAGATGGCAGACAACTGCTCAGCCCCCCCAAATGATGAAGTACCATCCTGCAAAAAGAGACTGGGAATCTGGGTGGAGGTCAGAAGGTGCCTTCAGGGCAGCAGGGTTGGCCCTGGAGGACTACAGAGCACTCGGGCTTTGGGGTCTGAACCGAAAAGTAGTGAAGCTGCTGGGTGGGTGAACCATGACCCCATAACAGCACTAGGATGGACCTGCTGAAGTCGAGCAGACCTTAAAATACCTTTAAATGAATTCATCTCTGTAGGTCTCTTCTCCCAGAGACCCAGGCCTCTGCATTGCCATGTGTCCATTCCGGATCTCCTCCAGCATGGCTGCATGAAAGCTGGCTCACCCAACACAGAATTGTCTGCTCAAGGGAGACAATGGGTGGTGAAAGAACCAAGGGAAGAAAATACAGCTGAGGAAACATTGTAAAATAGAGACATAAATTGAGGGGCAAGACAAGCTTTTTTTCTTCAGTCTTTTTAGGTATTAGAAAGCAAGAAGCATCATGTCTTCTCCAGGCTCTGCTAGGTGTCCTTGCAGGTCACACTGTACATGTGGCATATTGCCACATCCTTCTAGACTCCCTCCAGCTGGTCCACATCTTTCCCAAGGCACAGCATCCAAAAGCAACCAGCCTTTTCCAGCTGAGGTCCCAGCAGTCCCCAGGGGAGAGGCAGGATCCCTTCCTGTGCCCCACAAGCAGCATGGCACTGTGTCCAACTTAGGGTGGTGGCACTTCTCCTTGGTAGAGCAGTGCTTAGCTCTGAGAAGCTGAGGTACTTCCACTACACAACCACAACTTCACCAGATGCTCCTGGTGCCATCCCCATGCATCCCCTGGCCTCAGCACCCAGAGTTTCCTGTCCTTGACTCCATCTCTTCTTGTCCAGACCATCGGGGGGTTGGAACTAGGTGTCTTTAAGGTCCCTTCCAATCGAAACCTTGCTATGATACCTCCAACCTGTGAAAGCTTTTTGAGTTCTGACCCTGTCTCCTTGGCTCATGGCTTCTGCACATTCATGCTCAGGAACTTTGCTGCATATGTCCTGTCATGTTGACAGTCTCCAAACTCATCCCTGGGCGAGGTCCTCCAGTCTCCGCCTGCTCCGTAGTGTTTTCCTGGGGTGAGCTCCAATGGGAAGCCTTGCCAGAGCTCAGCCCCATGACATCCACAGCTTCTCCTCCACCCGCAGGGCCTGCTGCCCTGCTGTAGGATGAAGCTGGATTGGTTTGACATGATTTATTCCTCACAAAGCCACATTAGTTGTTACTAATCTCCTTGTTCCATACACTTAAACGTTCCTTGATTAATTGCCCCAGAACTTTTCTGTGACTTGATGCTGAGCTGGTGGCTTCGTAATACCTCTGCTCTCCCTCTTTTCTTTCTCTTTTAAGGGTAGAAACCGTGTTTTCCACTTTCTAGATCTCTGGTATCTCTCCAGTTCTTAGGACTCACATTCTTGAAGATAGTGACCAAGATGTTGGGCATTTGCCAGCCCTCCCAGGGACCCAGCACAGCCTGGGACCAGGTCCTGCACCTCACTGGACGTGCCTCACTCTGTCTTTTTCCCCCCCTTGGCCTCAGCAGGGTTCAGTTATGAAGCTTCAGGGGCAAATCAGATGTGTTAATGACACGTCCCCACTTTTATTTAGAATATGTTCTGCTCTGATCACACAGACTTGTCTGAAAGATGTAAATCAGGGCGCCCTAATCCAATCTTGTGTTAATTAATTCTTCTACTTGCCTTCCACTTAGGGGGAACAGAAGAATAGATGTAAAAAACCATGATAGTGATGTTGGAGTGGCTGATTATTATTCTTTACAATAGCCTATTGATAAGAAAATGAGCGTGTTCTTTTCCCATTTGCAGCACAACCTTGGGCAGGAGTTTGTTACATTAGGGGAAAAAAAAAAAGCAATTTGAAAAAAAATTGCTCCCTGGCTCCTGTACAGCCACTTGAAAATTGATTTATTTTGGGGTTTCCACAGCTGTGTGTGGGTTTCCACAAGACTTTATTTTGTGTTATTAAATCTGGCCGTTGAAATGTTCCTTTGATTTAATGTGAAGTGGGTTTTATTTGATAATTCCTTCTAGATATGGAGGGGAGGTCTCGCTGAAAACCAGAGAGGAATAAACAAATAAATAGATAAAAGAATGGCTCCGTGGCTATGAAGTCCCTGCAGGAGATGTCCTGGTGGTCCCTTGGGAGTTGGTTCTGTGGAAGGACTGGGGGGGGGGGGGGGGGGCTGGCAGAGGAGGGATGCATGGGTGCAGAGCAGGCAGAGCAGATGTTGGGCAGCCTGAGCTGAGCACTGCTTCCCAGTAAATTAAATCCCAGGAAAAATCATGCCAGGAGGCTGGGGGGATGCTCCCTTCCAGGCTGAGGGCATCTCTGCAGGTCGTGTGCCCATCTGCAGCATCCACAGAGCTGCTCTGCCTTGTGCTCCCCCCCCACAGGCTTTGTGCCAAAGCCTCCTAGGGGAAGAGGAGCCCAGGAGATCCCTGCCTGGGGAAAAGCCAACTCTCCTGAGTGGTGGAGACAGCTCCTGAAATGTGGTTTATCCCTTTGGTGGTCCATAGGTGAGCCGAGCCAGGTGCCACCTCACCCTCTTGGCACCCCTGGGCAAGCAATGAAAACCAGGGGGTTCCTCTGTGCTGGCACCTCCAGGCTGGAAATCTGCCTTTGGAGCTACCTGGGCAGGCAAAGCCCATGGCTGGTGAGGGGACACGGGGGCAGCTCTTGTCCTGGCCACTCCCTTGTCCCCCCCCAGCCTCCCACTCCAACGTGTGCCCAGACCCTGTGCCTGGCACCGCTCTGAGCTGCACCAGACAAGGGCCCAGCCTGGCAGCTCAACACAATTAAAATAATTAAAAATGAAAAGAAATAAGGAAAACGTTTTCCTTAGCAGGCTGAGGCAGGAGGAGCTGCAGCCTTCAGCCTTTATGATTGAATTCTGATTTTTGTGCCTTTGCTGGGGCTGATGCCAGCTCCACCTCCTCAGGGTGGCTCTGAGGGCTTTCCAGCTTGGCCCTGGCTCTCCAGTCCACCCAGTGGTGCCCCAGCATCTTCTGAGCATTTTCCTCCAGATCTTTCATTCTTCTTATTTACTTTTCCCCCCTAGTACCTACTTCTTTCAGTAGTTTTCCCTGCTCTTTTTCCATCAGCCATTTCCCCTGCCTCCTGCTCTCCCTGTCCCCAAATGTCAGCCCCCCTAGCCCCTCACCAGCAGACCCCAGATGAAGTGGAGGGGACAAAGGCTCAGGGCACCATCCTGCTGCCTCCCCAAGTAAGTGCAGCAAAGCGATTGAGCAAATGGACTTTTTTTTGTCTTCTACAGTTGCAAAATCTTCCTGCGAGGGGTAATTAATCTTCAAGAGGAAGGGAGGAAAGGATGCAGCAAAAGGTCATTGAGTGGAGGACATTTTGGGGGTAATTTTTACACTGGTCCAGGAGGTTGTTGTGTCCATTTAGTAAATCCACCACACAGCCCATCCTGGCTGATCTTATTCAGGTTTTTTTCATTTTGTGAAACTCAAGGCATGGAGTCAATTACTCCCCACTGCTTCAAAGTCAAATTAATATTATTTTAATAGTCCCCAAATGGTCATCAACAGGAAAAGCCAGTGCTGATAGGGATAGCAAATATGGTGGTGGAAAAGAAGCAGCAAATACTGAGCCCCTTTCACCCAAGGACCATGAGTTGGTTCATGAACAATGATGAGGGCATGCCAGGGCATTTGCCAAAGATGAAAATTAACCCAATTAGCCAAAACGATGATTTTTTTGGTCTGCTGGAGCTAAGCTCAGTCCTACCTGCATCTCTTCCTGCCATCTCCACTGGTGCAGAGGACTTCAGCACCATTGATTCCAGTATTTTAGCCAAGGAACAAACTGGGAGGGCTTTATAGAAAACCAGATTCTTTTGGTGGTTTGCTGTGCTCCTTAACTTGACCAACATGAGGCTTATCAGGACATTGGGGAAGAGGTAGGACCTTGTCCAGCTCTGGTCTCTGTGGGGCTGAAGACACAGCTCACCCAACTATGGGGTTGCAGAGGAGCAGGAGCTGGTGGCCAAGTTGCCTGGAGGGATCACAAGCAACTGGGGATGTAGAGGATGCTCTTGGGTACCACAGGGATGATGCATTCTGCAAGCTTGCCATTAGTGTGTTGGGTTTTTTTTTAACAATAATCAATTAAAAAATAGCTTTGCAATGAGTCACAGATCAAGTTGCTGAAGTTTAGGTTTGAAAAGTTTGTTCCAGACAAAAAAACAGAAACAAAACACAACATTTCTCCTTCCAGTTACAACAAAAGGCTTCGGACCTTACAAAATACTTTCCAAGAAGGCTGAATTGGATTTGTTGGCACAGGGATCCTGAGAGAGCTTTGTGCTTTGGGTTTGTAATGGAAATCTTGGTCACCTTGGGTAGCTTTGGAATGCCAATGGTAATTTAGGGGCCGTGTGACTCCAGTGGTGGTTTCATGTATTTTCATTGAACAGCTCTGCAGAGGCTCCAGTTGGAGCTTGTAGCAGCTGCAGTGGAGTCGCTGCTTCATAATTTACGTTGGGCTGGGCTCAGCCTTGTGTGACTCTGCTGAATTTGTTCCTCCTCTATTTCCCTTCCTGCTCTGGTTATGCTTCCTAATCTTCTGGCTTACTCCTCCCATTTCCTTCCTGCTCCAGGCCTTGGCTCACTGCCCTCTTTCATCTGCATGTCCTGGGGGCCTCTCCGTCCCCTATCCCCTGTCCCCCCTGGAGAAACCCCTTTGACAAAGAGCCTTTTTTGGTTTTCCTGCTCGTGGGAGTCCCTGTGGCATTCCTTCTTGTACCTGAACTACCCTGCAGGTGGGTATGGGCCAGGAAAGGTGTATTTCCTTGTGATTTTTTTCAGTGCAAACTGATATGGAGGGGCCAGCAGCAAACGTTTCATGACTAATAGCTGGGGATGGAGCTGGTCTGTTCCCTCTGCTCGGGGACATGCTTGGGCTCTGCCATTTTCCTCAGGCCTCTTGGCTTCATGGCAAGGGCATGGAGCATCCAGCTGAGTCAGAAGGGCTCGTTGTTGCCATGTTCTCTCTGAGCTGCTGGGATTGATGCCAGGTGCCAAGTCGTTTTGCAAATGGTGTCACTTTGTTCAGCTCTTCCGATGCTCCTTCGCATCCATTCAAAGGCTCTGCCTGAGTCTGCAGGAGCAGCTTCAGCCCTGGTGGGATCTTCCAGATTTCTGGAGCATGAACCCCTGTTAAATCTAGGTGAGATTTTAAAAAAAAAAAAACAAACAAAAAACCACTAAAATCTTGCTGCTTTTTTTTTTCCCCCCTGTATGTATCCTGGTTAAAATTCAGCCAGAAAAATTCAGCTCAGGGCATCCAGCTCTGGGGTACCTGACATGTGCCCATGCCAGGGGGTCTTGCAGGGATGAAGCCACATGGATTCACCCTCAAAACCAGCCACACAGGGTCCCCCTGAGGCTCCAGCTCACATCCTAACCACCCCCTCTGGCAGTGGCCTCATCCAGAGGCTCAGGGAAGGATGTAAAAAACAGGCAGAACAAGTGATGCTTCCCCAGAAGCTCTTCCCGTGGCAGAGGTGATGCCCTGGGACACCAGGTGGGGAGCAGCCCTTGTTCCCATCCCTCACCCTAGAAACCAGGGCACCCCTTCTATCACCCCCAGGCTGAAAAGCTGCTGTTTCCCCCCCTTTGCCTCCCCAGACACCATCCCTGACCCCCCACCAGGGCCTGGGATGTGCCAGGGCTGGGGCAGAGCCCGACCTCGACTCTGATGAAAAGGGACTGACCTAATTTAATGGCTGGAGCTCAGGATTGACGTGGGCTGCCCACAGCGTGGGCTGGCACTGACCAGATTAACTGCAATTATTTGGGATTTGCAGAGACTGTTTGCAGAATCAACTGGCACTGAGCAGATTAACTAACTAAAATAATTTGGGATTCAGGCAGACTTCCCACGGCAAATAGACTGACACAAATAAAATTAAGAGAGGACCAGGGGAAATACATTTGTTCTGCTTATTCCTTGCAGCTCAGATTTCTATATTCCCCCTTCCCACTGCTCTATCTTTTACCTTGTCCCCCGAACAAATAAAAGGTATTAAGTATATGGAGCGATCAATCCTTCCTCCCATCTCCTCCGTGATCAAACACAATAAGAAAACAATTACAGATGGGTCGTTTACTCCGACAGACTTGCAAGCTTTCCATTTTATTTGTTGTTGTGGTTGCCCTTGGAAACACGGAGCCCGCCCTGCTCTCCTGCCTGCACTCACAAAGTGATGATCCTTCCCCTCCCAGCACACAGAATAATAATAATAATTATTATTATTATTATTAACATCCTGGTTTATGACCTGCAGCCAATTCGGAGCCTGTTGCAGAGCCTGGGGCTGAGATCAGGAGAGGTGAGGGGTGAGCACGACCTCACTACCCTTATTTTAACAGCTTCTATTGTTTATTTATTTTTTACCTCTTTATCTATCTACTTTTATCTATTGTTTACTATTCTTATTTTTACCTGGTTTTTTTTACATCTTTAGCTACTTTTATCTATTTTTTACCTATCTTTTACTATTTTTTTACTTCTCATTTGATTTTTTTACTTGTTTATTTTTTTACTTCCCTATCTACTTTTATCCATTTTTTAGCTGATTTTTTTATTACTCTCATTTTCTTTTTACCTATTTATTTTTACATCTTTATCTCCTTTTACCTTCTTTTAACTTTTTTTACACTCTCTAGTCTATTTCTTTCTAGTCTATTTTATTTTTTACCTGTTTTTCTTCTCTATCTACTTTTATCCCACTTTCACTTATTTAATTTTTTTTTACTTTTTTACTGGTTTTAATGTTTATTTTCTTTTATTGCCCTTCTCTGGGCTACCGGGGGCTGCAAGCGTTACCCGAGCACTTCTGATAGGGGCGGGGACAGAAAATCCGGCAGCACAAAGTAGGCGAGAAGTGATGCCCAGGGTGGTGCAGCTGGATCCATCGCTCCAGCAGAGCCTCCCTGAGCTGCAGAGCTCCCACCATCCCGGGCTAGATGAACAGGAGAGGCTTGAAAAAACAGAAAAATAAACCTATAAATTCTCTTGCTGGATTTAAACCACCCAGGGTGCAGGAGGGGAGACCACAAGAAAGCCCGGACAGGCTCTGCATCAGCCCTGCAGCTGGAAGTGAGGAGTTAACAGATGTGTGACCAAAAGTGCACCTCGGCCTGCAGCATCCCCACAGTGCCACCTAGTGCGGTCCAGCCTGGCCGGGATCCAGAGGGATGGTGGTAGTGCCACTGCTCCATGGATGCACCTCTGGTCCGTGGAGATGCCCTTGGTCGATGGAGATGCTCCTCGTCCATGGATGTGCCACTGGTCCAGAGATGTGCCATTGGTCCATGGAGGTTTCCCAGGTCCAATGGAGATGTTCCTGGTCCAATGGAGATTTTTCTTGGTCCATGGATGTGCCACTGGTCCATGAGGGTGCTGGACCCCAATGTGTTTGAGTCTGGATCCCCCCCCCCCGGATTAGCTCATAGGAAAGGGGTGTTTTCTGTGCTGGAAATGGCCACCATGCTTGGTGTCATCATTTTGCAAACTCGTCCATCCCTCCTTGTCCTGCTGGCAGCACTGGCTGCTTTGGAGGTGGGAGATGTGCTCACCTCCTCCTCTGTCCCCTGGGAGGCAGGCAGGGATGCTCAGTTCTGCCATGGCACCCTGGTCAAACACCACGTCCCCCTTCCCTGAGGACAGCACCCTGCCAGGGTCCCCTGGCCTGGGGTTCCCACCCCTGGGATGGTACCAGCAGAGGACCTGGGAGGTACCAGTAATTTAGGAACCTCTTCCCTGAGCACAAGAGTCTGTTTGGCACTTCTAAACACCCCCATAAATGTAGTCAGGCATAAATGCAGTCAGGATTTCCATACTGCTACTGGATAATAAACACAGTAGGAGGCTCAAGTACCTTGAGGGACACCCTGCTGTGCTTATTATCCCGTGCTTCTCTGCTAATTACTAGAGCCCAAACTTTCCTACTGGTGAATTTGTTTACCTCCCACTTTCTCAGCTGCTGCATTCCTGGTTTGCAGCTTTCCCTGCCTTCTCCCTGCTTTCCCTCCCCAAGGGCTGTGGGTTTTAGCAGCTCTCTACCTGGTTCCATCCATGGCTCTAGCTCAGGAAACTGTCCCTGCTTCACCTTGGCCGTGAGGTGGTCAGATGGGAGCAGTACAGAGCAAAGCTTTAATGCCACCAAAGCCACTTCTGAGCTCTGTTTCCACCCAGGAGCTCTGCTGCTGCTCCCTTACCCAGAAGACATCCTTTAGCAACAGCTGAACTCCTTAAAAATGAGCAGAAGCTGCAGCAAAACACCCAGGAGACCCTTGCCCTGAACAGCAGATGAACTAAATCCAAGAGGAAGGTGGCACGAGGTGGGGAGCTCTGGGGAACACCAAGGTGTTGTCCTGATGGAGGGTGGGCTTGGTACAACGCAGGAGAACAGCAGGGATTTGAGGAGGGGGTTTTGGGAAGGTGGCCCAGGCAGGAGAGAGTTAGGGTGGGAGGCTGGTGATGGTGCTCAGCTGGGAGCACAGGATGATGCACACCTGTGTGGGTGGTGCAAAGCTGCACGGGTGACAGGCCAGGCACCACCACGCAGCCCCATTTAGCTGACAAAACTCAAAGCATTCACCTCCAGTAAACTGGATTATTGCCCTTTTGTTGGATTAAGATGAATGACTTTCCAAATTCTTGGCCTGTTTGCTTTGGCTGGGCTCGAATCCCAGGAGCTTGGTTTCTGATAACCGTGTTAGAAAGAGGGATATGTGGAAAAAAAGATTGAAATAGCAAAGTGTAATCACCAAATGGCTTTCTGGGTGGCTTTTGTTTTATGTCAGAGCTTCGAGTCCATCTGTAATTACCTTCATTACTCCTGACCCGAGAACAAACTCAAAGGCACTTTAAAAAAGAGATTAATAAAAGGGTTTTTGAGGAAGAGAAGGCATGACAGATCCTTTTTGTGTCTGTCTCCCATCTCGTTATTCCCCTTCTGCTTTCCCCCCAAAGCAGCCTGCCCCAGACTGTGTCACCCTGGGGCTCAGCTCCATGCCCTTCTTGTGCTGGGGACCCCAGAGCTAGACCCAGCACTGCAGGGGGGTCTCACCAGAGTGGAGCAGAAGGGGAGAATCCCCTCCCTCGACTTGCTGGTCTTGCTTTTCATCTAGCCCTTCTTATCACCCAGCCCTCCTTATCATCTAGCCCTCATCATCTAGTCCTGCTCCCAGTCTCCAGCAGGATAAAGCAGAGCTCATTGCCCACAACCATGTCCAAACAGCTTCAGAGAATCTCTGAGGATGGAGAGTCCACACCCTCTCTGGCCAACCTCTCCCTACCGTTCATCCACTCTCCCAATTTAAAAAAAAACACAACAACAAACAACCCCAAATTCATAAGGATGAAAGTGGAATTATTTGTATTTTGACTCTATCTGGTGAGAAATGACCCCCTTCACCAGGAAGCAACCCCAGACCGGTGCTCCCTGTAACCCTTTGTGTGAACAAACGTAATTTAAGAGGTCAGGGCATGCCCCCAGCCAGTTAATTAGCAATGCAACGCTCCCAGCAGCTAATTAGCAATGCAAATGAGGTCACTACCCAGGAAGGTCTGTGCCAGAGTGGGGCTGGACATGATGCCGTGCTGTTTTGGGGGTGTTGGGCAGAGCTGGCAGCAAATGAAAGGTTTTGGGGAGGAATTTCTACTTCCTGTTATCCAGTTGTGTGTGGGGAGAATGGACATGACACGATGGGGACCAGTCTGATGTGGGGAAAGGTGCTGAGAGTTGCTCTGGGTGCAACCTTGCAGAACCAAGTCAAAACTACCTTTTACCCTAAAACCAGAGACCAAGATTGTCAGTCAGTGTGAGCTTAGGCTATTCACAGCAGGGTCAGGAACAAGCAGAGCTGATGGGCTCTGCTTCCACCTCATGTCCCCCAACCTCTGCAGCATCTCCTCAGGAAGCTCAGGTGGGTGAGAACGTGCCAGCACCCCAAATAGTTCTGAAACCCAATCCAGGATGCCTGCAAGAATCTATTTTTGCAAAAATAGTGCATCTATTTTGGGGGTTAAGCCATCTGCTCACCTTGTTTCTGTTCAGAGGGATTAATTACAGGCTGTCTTCTTTACTGGAAACAGAACCTGCCTAATGGGTTTATTATCAGAACCTGTTCTTAAAGGGTGTCCCGTCCCCATCTTATGCAGCCAGCTAATTACAAAAGCTGGTTTTGATTAACTTGAAAGGTATTGTGACATCCAGCTTTGAACATCTGGAATGAAAAATGGGATTTCTTCTAAAAAGGAACTGCCCCAGACAGCTAACGAGGCAGTAGGAACACATTATTCTGTTAAAAGCAGGACAGGCAGAAATGAAAGGCTCACCAAAGCACTCCCAAGGCATGTGCTAATCCTCCCGTTGATCTCTGCTAACCTCCCTCTGCATCCACCTTTATCACTTCCAACTCTCCCTGAGACACCAAACGTGTTGTTTTATACACACAAATAAGATGATGTAATGAACAAGGGGACCTTGATACTCCCTAATGACTCAGGGCTGTGGGAGGCTGCAACTTGCAGACCACGAAGAAGCAAGGCAGGAGGAGAGCTGGCAGCAGGTGAAGTTGGGCAGAAGATCTCCAGGGCATGAGGTCCAGCAGCAGCAGATCTGATGAGGAGCAGCCTGAGAGAAGAAGGAAAGGCCACCAGACAACAAGCTGCTGAGAGCAAAACCACAAGAATGATGGAGAAAAGGCTTGTGACACCCACGAGGGCGGAAATGGGGAAGAACAAGAGCCACAGAAAAATGTTGGAAATGAGCAAGAAAAAAAAATCATTTAAAAAATCAAAAGGCATCCTTCAGGCAAGGGGAAAACTTCCTTCCTGCCATGCCATGGGGGAGGCTGTTCCTGCACTGATGGCACTGGGATGTGCCTGGATGGTGGCAGTGGGACAGGGGGTGCTCAGGAAGGGATGGGTGTGTGGAGGGGCCTGGCTTCTGCCCCGGGTTTGGCTGTCAGGTTTTATGGCTTTGAAATCCCTGCAGGGACTCCACCACTGCCTTGGGTGGCCTGTGCCAGGGCATGACAACCCTTTTGGAGAAGAAATTTCTCCTAATCTCCAACCTAACCTCCCCTGACACAACTTGAACCCAGTTCTTCTTGTCCCATCACTTGTTCCTTGGGAGCAGAGACCGACCCCCCCTGGCTCCAACCTCCTCTCAGGCAGTTGCAGAGCCAGAAGGTCTCCCCTCAGCCTCCTTTGCTCCAGGCTCAACACCCCCAGCTCCCTCAGCTGCTCCTTGTAGGACTAGAACAGCATAAGGTTCTTGTGCTCCTCCAGTTATCTCCAGCCAAAATCCAGGTCAGAGACCTTGGACTTCTCAGCCTTGCAGTGGTGACACCTACATGCTGCCAGAGAGCAAGGAAAGAGCCACAAAGAGAGAAAAAGCCATGAAGACAGGAATACCCATAAAATCCATCCTGGTCATTCCCAGCCCATCCCACATATTCCCTGCAACAAGGAGCAGGACCAGTTCTTGGCCCAGGAGCCAAGAACTGCTCTCTTTGCAGGAGCAGCGTGCTCTGTGTGAGTGCCACAGGTATTTCACGTTCACTAGTTTTGCATTTTGTTCATTTATTTATTTAATTTTAATTTCCAGGAAAGTTAATTACAAACAATTTAATTAAGATCTCTCACTCATTAATGTTCTAGTAGTTCAGCAAGTTTGGCTTCTCAGCAGGTTGTGAAGGTTTTACACCATCCTTTACCCCCACACCATTAACTCAGTCCATATTTGTTATCCCCCCAGCCCCAGGGACCTGCAGAGTTTGAAATTCCCTCAAGCAACAGGCCCTGGGACATCTCTATTCTGGGGGGACATGTGGCTGGCACAGAGCCCCCTAACCTGGCTCAGTCCCCATGGTGCCTGATGCACCCCCCTGCACCCCAGCATCACACCCTGGGGAAACAGTAAAGTTTGGTGTTAAACAAAGGTAAATGATAAAAACCTCTCCATTTCATAGAATCATAGAACCCCAGGCTGGTTTGGGCTGGAAGGGACCTTAAAGATCATCTAGATTCAACCCCCTGCATGGGCAGGGACACCTCCCACCAGCCCAGGTTGCTCCAAGCCCCATCCAACCTGCCCTTCAACACTTCCAGGGATGGGGCAGCCACAGCTTCTCTGGGCAACCTGGGCCAGGGTCTCACCACCCTCCCAGTGAAGAATTTCCTCCTAAGGTCTCATCCAAACCTCCCCTCTTTCAGCTTAAAACCATTCCCCCTCATCCCATCCCTCCCTGCCCTTGTTAGAAGTCCCTCTCCATCTTGCCTGTAGCCCCTTCAGGTACTGGAAGGTGCTTTAAGATCTCCTTGGAGCCTGTCTGCTCTTCTCCAGGCTGAATAGAAGGGACCAGGAAGGTTAAAAAAACCCAAACAAACCAAAACCAACAAACTAGGTGAGAAAGGAAGAGATTTGAGGAAAAACTGGATACAGTTCCCTGGGTGTCAGCCCACCAGCCTTATCTGCCTAGCAGAGAGAGAAATGTGAGCACTAAGCCCCTGGAAAGTCAAGAAAAAAGCATCACAAGAAACTGAGGAAAGAGAGGAAATGTATTTTTAGTCCATTTAAGAGTCTGGTTTGGTTTTGTTTTGAATTAGCTTTAAAAATCTGCTTTGGGTTTGACTAATGCTTTCAGTTCAGCGAGAAGCTTTTGAGCAACACTCCTGCTCTGCACCCCAGCCAGGTGCTGGCCACATCTCCAGTGGAGCACCCTCAAGCATTAAGCCACCAGCTTAATGACCTTTGCTAATTTGGAGGCTGGGTGGGGATCTTGAAGGGTCACATCCCCAAGACCCATCTTCCAAACTGCGATAAAAGCGACGTCGTGCCCCAGGGTCTGGAGGAGGAATTCCCTGGTGCCTGGAGCTGGGTTTATCCAGCTCATCACTGGGTAGGATGAGCACATCCATGGTTTGTGTTTGGTTTCCCTTCCCTTTTACAGCAAGTGGGAGAGCAGCATGTATCTATATCTATTAGCTCAGCAGTGCCTGCTCTCCCAGCTGGCTGTCAAGTGGAAATGAATACATAAATCAGTAAAAGTGGTCTCGCAGGAGACCACAGGCCAATGGTCTTTTATTGTGATTTAATGAAAAACTCCAAGGCTGGGAGCACATGGCACAATTCTCTTTTCATAACCATTGATAATGGGTTTATGGTCTGTGATGGGCAGCTCGGCCAACCCCGGCTCCGTGCCTCGGCTGGGCTCATCGGTCCCTGCTGGGATATCAGGATGAAAAGGCTCTTCCCAGCCTTAGAATTCTAGAGTCATGGAATGGTTTGGGTTGGAAGGACCTTAAAGCCCATCTAGTTCCAAACTCCTGCTATGGGGCACACAGAGAGAGCTCCATGGATGTGCAGCTGTAGGAGCTAAACTCTGGTGTGCAGGGGACACCTATGGATGAGGAGCACACATTGGAGCTGCTTCCGTCTGGAAAAGCATCTGGGGGGATGCATGAAAGTTACACAAGTTGCAGCATCTTCCCATGCAGGAACCTTCCCCACAGGGACAGACCCTAGGGAGCTGTCTGCATCCTGCCAACAGCTGGAATCCTTAAAGGTTTTAAGGAGGAAAGAAAAAAAAAAAAAGGATAGAAACACAGCAAATAAACCCGAGGCAGAAAAAGGGGGAATAAGCACAAAGACAGCCTGATTTTGGGGTGCCCCTGACCTCCCGATGGGCACAGCACAGCAATACCTGCTGCTATAATCCACACACTTCTGGATTTCACCAGGAGATGAGCCTTTCCCACTGGGATGTGAATTTCTTTCCAACTGCAATGAATTCCAATCCCTGCACAGGATAATGATGTCTCAAAGAAGAGCAATATCCTGCGAAAGGGTGGCCAGGGAGTTGCTAAACACAATAACCATGCAGAGGGGAAAAAAGAAATGTTCAGGGAGTCACCTGCAGCCTTGATTGAAAAATCAGAGTTGCATTAAAATTTTTCCTATTTAATTATCTCGCAGATAATATCACTTAGATTGAGTTTCATATCTGAGCAAATTAGTTGTGCCACTATTATTAAAACCTACTTAGGAAACTCAATCAGTGCAAACTGCCACTTTGAGGCTGAGCACGTTGCTAGGAACTGAGCTGAAGAGGTTGGCTTTTTTTCTTTTGAAATGAGCTCAAGTCACTTTATGGTATCGATAAACGGAATAGGAGTGACTCCAGATTGACACAGCTTTAGGCATTGCTGTTCCGTTCAGCAGTGCTGCACCGAGTTGGGTTTGAAAAATGTGACAGGGTCAAGCTTCAGGCTGCTGGAGCTGGGTGTCCTCTGCTGCCACCCAGCACAAAGGAGCCCCACAGTAAAGGGAAGTCATGGAATCACAGATCAGTCTGGGTTGGAAGGGACCTTAAAGATCATCTAGTTCCAACCCCCCTGCATGGGTAGGGACACCTCCCACCAGACCAGATTGCTCCAAGCCCCATCCAACCTGCCCTTCAACACTTCCAGGGATGGGGCAGCCACAGCTTCTCTGGGCAACCTGGGCCAGGGTCTCACCACCCTCACTGCAAAGAATTTATTCCTAATATCACATCCAAATCTCCCCTCTTTCAGCTTGAAACTGTTCCCCCTTGTCCTCTCACTCCCTGCCCTTGTCCAACGTCCCTCCCCAGCTTTCCTGGAGCCCCATCAGGCACTGGAAGGTGCTCTAAGGTCTCCCTGGAGCCTTCTCTTCTCCAGGCTGGACACCCCCAACTCTCTCAGCCTGTCTCCAGAGCAGAGCTGCTCCAGCTCTCTAATCATCTCCGTCACCTCCTCTGGGCTTGCTCCAACAGCTCCATGTCCTTCTTGTGCTGGGGACCCCAGAACTGGTCACAGTACTGCAGACAGGGTTAATCCAGGTGGGATTTAGCTCAGGACATGGTTGGCTTTCTGGGATGCCAGCACACATTGCTGTTTTTTGTTGAACTTCTCATCCACCAACACCGTCCTCCTCTTCCCTTGGCAAAGCCCAGGTGGGACCCCAGCCAGGGACAGAAGGGTGTCTCCAGCCTCTTCCTAACAGCATTTCCAAGAGTCTAAATTATTTTCTCTATTTTAGTTTCAAGACCTAAAATATATGCACAGGCTTCTTGTGTTCCTCTATATCCTTAACATGCATATAAGCACATGAACTTTTCAGCTGACATAAGAAAATCCCATTTCAAAAGGCTGCAGATTTAGATAACACCCCTGCCCCACTTTGATGTCATCCATTTGGTGCAAAACAAGTGGTATTTCCAGGAGTACTTCTCTATGTAATTACACAATTATTAAAAACATAGTAGTGAAGTAGGAGCTTTTATCAAGTCATTCAAATTAGAGCTGTTTCAGTCTAATCACTGTCTACTTGAACACATATCGCTTGGCTGAAACTGTAAAAAGCTCATTAAAGATATTTTTCTTTAAAATTTAATTACCGGGAACTTCTTCAGAGAATAATGATTTTGGATCATAATTAGGATCTTTGTTTCTGTTTGCATTTAGCCTGAAAGGTATAAAGAGTAGGAGAAGAAGAGAGAAATTGCAGATCCAATATTCGGGAGAGGAGCTGTCAGGGAGGGGAACAGAACATTAACAAGCCAGATCCAGCATTACCAAGCAAGAAGATGGTGCTATAATTTGATAGACTTATTAAGCCCTTGGTTTCTGGTGTGAAAAAAGCTGTGTTGTAGTCTTCTGTGAATGTGAGATCCTAATTGGATCCTGTTTCCATACAATGCATTTGTGGGCATTAACTTTCTTTATGCACCAGGGATGCGTTTGCAACCTGAGTTTGACAGAGTTTGGCTTGTGGGTGAGGGGTTTAGATCCCAGAACTAGAAGAAGTTAAGGCAGTATTTTCCAAATCAAATGTAGAGAAAAAGAAATCACCATGTTTTTCTCTCTGTGATGCCAAGGGATGGAAGTTGGCCTGGAGCAGAGCTGGAAATGGGAGGTGGATGGTAGCAGTGCTGGCAGAGGCAGAATGAGGCATTCTTACAGGAACTGTTCCACAAGGTAACCTAACAGTGAGCAAAATAAAAATAAAAATTATACAACTCCTAAAAAATAAATGAGGAAAGGACTAGGGCCTGAGCCTGCAAACTCTACTGCAAATATCCATTTCAGTCATGACTGGGCACCCTGAGCTGGTGAGAACTGTTCTCTGAAGGCTGCCAGTTTCATCTTACAATTAAAAATGCCATGCAAAGGTTATCAATTGCCTACAGTTGGCTTGGTTATTAAGGCTTCCTTTTTACTGAGAATTTTAACTCAGTTAAAAATGGTTCTATTTGTAAGAAATGGGAAAGGCTGAGGGTACCAAGCACTAGGTGAGAAAAGCTGAAGCAAGGTGGGTGGAGGCTGGTGCTGCTGCCCCAGTACCAGGCTGGCCAGGACAGGGATGCTCCCAGCTGAGTATTAATCCTTTACTTTTCTTCCCCCACAATTTAAATACTTCCATCATCTGCTAAATACATCTTTCTAGGTGAAGAGTGTGGGTAACAGCATTTTATTTTGAAGTAGCCCCTGCCCTTGATGTGTAGGAGCCTCTGAGTTTTCCCTTTGCTGCCTGGGGAATGGGGGGGGGGTGACACCAAAGAGAAACCTACAAAGAAACCCTGGATTCCCATCCCCAAGCTGATATTCTGCTACATCATCCTCTGGGTGATCTCAGCAATTGCATTGTTGATGTAAAGAGTTTTCTGATGGATTCTATAGATTTACTGACATAAGGGGATGGAGGTTTACCCCAGACACCAAAATACTGCTCCAAAGAGCCTGAGGCTCAAGCCTAGCACTGAGCTTCCCTGGTGGAAACCACCCTCAGGATGGGCTCAGGACATCACCTGAGTCCCATACCAGTTTAGGATGGCAGACCAGGGTGTCTGTGCACACAAAGCAACCTTTTATTATAAATTATAATAATGATGTGATGGGGCTAAAGGACACAGATCAGAATATCAGCGTATCTATTACGTTGTAGTCAGCAACATAAACACTATTTGTTAGTGACTATTTATTCACTGGCATTTGCTAGATCTAGAACAAGAATTTAAGTAATATTTCAAAACACTATGTTAAAGCAATAGTTTATTTATTAAGTAGGGACTGATGTCACTTACCCTACCCTATGATTCTGGGTATCTCCCTTTCTCTCAGCTTCCGAGGAGTCACTGTTCGAGGGGTGTCCCTGCTTGAGGTGAGAATATCAAACACATCCTGTGGGCAAAGGGTATAAGAATCCCACCCACTCGAGAACAGGACTGGGCTTTTATGGAATTAAGTGACAGGCTGAGTCGTTCCTGGTGGAGCCAAACCTCCTCTCCTTTCCCAGTGATCCTGCTGGCTTAACAAAATACTTTTACCTCATAAAACCCTGTCTCTTTATCAGTTTTCTGGTTTTCTCTCTGTCTGGGCCCAGCTGCTCAAGAGCCTCTTCCAACACCAAGGCACAGCACGACCTTCTAGCTTCTCTGGTAGTTGGTTTTCATCAGAGGGCACCCAGGGTAGAGCCAGCATTGAGTCTTTTTCCCACCAAGGCCGAGGACCCTGCTACAACCCTCCAATCTGAAAGTTCCATCAGAAAACTTTGCTCTTAGGCCAAAGCTAAGAGCCCACAGCTGTCTGGGAACAAACCCCATGGCACCTGTGAGGGCCTCGTTGAAGAAAGTGATGGTTGGGTTCTGGGCAACAAAGCCAACCTCCATCTGGGCAGGTCTCTTCTGACCATGGCTCCTTTTTCCTTGGTGTGAAGCACAAGTTTGTGCCTCTCTCCACGATCAGCATCACCACTAGGGTCCCCATTTTGTTCATCCATCCCATCCCATTAACCTCTCCTGGTTCCTCATGGGTGCACCAGGACCTGTTGGGGCTCAACACCTGATAAACACTATTTTTAGTATTACAGCACAAAAAACTCTGCTTCCTTTTTGAGGTGATACGTTGAGGACACCCCCCCACCCCCAAGCTGCTAGCTGTACATTTTTCTTCTGGAGATGAATCATAGGCAATTAACAGGAACAATTCTAATTAACTGACATAATTAAAAAACTAATAATGTTTAACATTATTGTTTTATACAATGACATTAGCTTTAACAGCCTAGCAACACATCAAGGCTTCATTTGCATAGTCACTGAGTTTATTATTTATTCTTGGTTTCTTTGGTAACCAAATTGACAATAAGAACTGCAATGTGAATTCCTAAATTGTTTTGCCATATAGCTTCATAATTTATGCCATTGGCAGTAATTGTAATGTCTGTATAATTTCCTTTTAATTATCAACTAATGAAATTTACATTCATTTGGGTAAAAAAAAAAAACAACAACCCAAACACTCGCCTTCCACTTCCAATCACCTGTCCAAGTTTACAATCAATTTGCGGTGCCTGATGTTTATTTATAGTTTGGAATGTCAAAAAAATGAGGGAGAAGTGCTGGAAACTCTTTGGCTCTTAATGGCTGGGGGAATAGTGATTACTGGAGCTGCTGCCACCGAGCTCGTCTCCCTCCCAGATTTAGGAGATGCTCCTTTCCAGAAGAAGACACAAGATACGGACTTTTATCACATTAAAACTCTGTGGATTTCAAGTGGAATTAATTCTGTAAACTTTAATTGCAGAATAATCTCTGCCTCTTCCCTTATCCCTTGATTTATTGCAGACATTTATTTCTAGTTTGAAACTTTCTCGTCGGTTTCCCAGGGAATTAATTTAGTTTTTCTAAAAGAAACAAACAAAAAAAAAGTAAAAGAAAAAGAGGGTCGGGGGAAGGAAACGGCTTCTAAATTCAAATTGAGATGCTAATTACAATAATTATTTCATGAAATTATATAGAAACTTGATAGATGCGAGCATAGTAATTTTGTTCAAAAAATAATATTTGTACATAATCTTAATTGAGCTCAACTGGGGAATGAAACAACTTTGACTCTTTGTATTTTGAGGAAGGGCACATGGGAGAGTCCAAGAGCCCCCAGGAAGGCTCCCCAGGGACATGCACCCACTGTGGACCACCCCCATCTCTGACCCCATCCCCCCAGGAGAGCCCAGGAGGTCACTGCTGGCCACGGGGGCCGTTCTCCTCAATTACCTTGAAGTGATTTCAACACAGCCTTGATGCCAAAGCCACATGAGACAAATTAAAGCAATTAATGGACAATCTGGGGCGGTCCTTGAAGGAAGGCACTTATTGTTTGTGTCTGGGTTTTTCTTCTTCCAGCAAAGCTGCCTCCTGCACATCGAACCTATTAACTCCTTTTTGATTAGGAAGCTTAGGGGTAATAATCGTTAATGATGTGCCGTGTGAAGGGGAGGACTCGATTCCCAGCAAAATTTCCCTCGTCTCCTCAGAAAGGAAATATCTGGGTGCTGAAAGCTGCTCCTGATGCACAACCCACCCAAGGGGCTGACGGAGCACAAGCTCCTTAAAACAAAAGGAATGGGAGGGTGGGAAGAGAGGAGCATCTGGGTGAGGGGTAATGTCACCCAGCACGCGGCATCCGTGAGCCGCGTTCGGGTCTGCTGAGCAGCATTTCTACAGCAGCTGAAAATCCATTTCAGTTCATTATCCCAACTGCTCCAGCACCCCACTTCGGATCCGAGAAATCTTCCCCAACCTGCAGGAAACTCATTTACCCCCGCTGAGGCTCCAGCTTCTCTTCTGGTGTTAAGGTGGTGTCGTCTCCCTTACAAATTCGGGCAGATACACAGGAGTTGTAGAGAGAAGGGAAGAGAAGGGCCATTTGCTGAAATCCAGAGTGGAAAGGAGCAGCATTATGAGTCTTCCCAGCTTTATTTAGGTCTGTTTCAAGGCTACTTTACTGATCTCTCATCTGTTACAAATACAGTTTGCGAGACATTAGCAAGAGCTGCCTTTGAGGGGATAACAAAGAAAAGACCTTCCACCCTCTGAGATTTCCCTAATGGAGAAACTTGCAGTGTCATTAAGTTGAAAGGAGAAGGAAAACAAACAAACAAACAAAAAAAAGAGCAGTAATCAAAGCGGGATGTTTTCCAATTAGGGACAAATTAATGCCGGGGAAGTGGCTGGTGCTGGAGGTCCCTGAGAGCAGGCACCTTCCCTCTGAGCACTGTTCATGAGCCAGACAGTGGAACTTGACCTAGTTCCTTGATTACAATGATTGAAATACCTGCAAAGTTTGGGGCAATCGATGTGTTTACTCCAGGAATGCACCGATGGGGACCAGCCTGCAATCACATCATCTGTATTCATTAGGTTGAGTTTCCATATGGGCCGAGGAGGTGCAGAATATATCCTGGACTTGTACATTTTGGGGGCAGAGTTTCAGCCCTGCTATGTTCCTATCAACAAATAGTGGTGTGCTCAGGGGGAGAGATGATCCCCTCACAACCCTGCCCCTTGAGACACCCACCAAAGCCATCTCCATAGCACACCATTTTTTCTGGGTCCCATCAGCAGAGACCATCAAAGGGATTTCTGCCATTGCTCTGAAGCGTCCGTTCCTCCCCACCTGGAACCAGTTACTGAATCCAATTACTGCAGCCAAGATCAGACCACTGTGTTCCAGAGAGGAATTCCTGCATGGAGATGTGTTTCATGACTCATGCAGAGCCACATGTTCCAGCCTGGGGTCACACGTGAAGCTTCCCTTGGGGCTTTTGGATCTAGGGGGGTTGTTGCTTTGAGTCTGGAATGACCTGTGGATGGATGGAGGTGACCCAAGTCCTCCTTTTCCATCTAGTGCCTTTTCCCTGGACACACTAGGGAGCAAGGAGGAGAAAGAGCAAAGATGGAAAATGCTGTGGAGGTGCACGGGGGATAAAAGAGAATGAAGGGGTGGATTAATGAACCAGGAGGTGAGAAAATAAAAGCAGACCAAAGTTAGAACCCAGGTCAGAACAACTGCACTTCAATTTCCTTCAGCGTGGTTTACGTTGCCTTTCTTCTTTTCCTCCTCTCTCTAATGGCAACTTAAAAGCAACAATAAAAGCCAACATCTGAGATCATCCTGCTTTCTGTAGCATTCATTGACAAGATGGATCAGGCAAGTCTTTCTCCAGGAGCAGCTGGAAGGACAGAAGGACACCAGGGTCTGTGGTGCAGAGCATGGAGCTGTCCTTTGCCCTTTGTCCAGGGGCTGGTGGTGGCCACACATAGGCTGTCTCTGGAAGTGCTTGGCCACAAGATGGGGTGCTCTGTGCCTCCCTGCACCAGTGAGCAGAGCTCAGCTGCTGGGTGGCCAGGGATGGGTGGCTCTCCATGGCATCTGCACCCATGCCTGCAGTCCAGGTTATCCTGGCTGTCCTTCCTAATGGATGCCCTTGATGGCTTCAGTAGGAGCAGGCAGGAAAGGTCTTTCAAAGTCTTCTTACACAGTCATGATCCGGGTCCCCATCCCTGGAGGGATTTAAAAGTCATGTAGATGTGGTGCTGAGGGCCATGGTGGACTTGGCAGTTCTGGGCTAACAGCTGGGCTTGATGATCTTAAATGTCTGTTTTAACCAGGATGATTCTATTCTCTGATCTGTTTGCACTTTCTAGTTTGGGAGGGCCTGAGGTGACACCAGGGGGACACCAGTGGCATTTACTGCATTGGTCAACCTTTAGTTGGGAAGAACATGTATTCATGGGTGAAACCTGTCTTGGTCTGTCTGTCCCTTTACTCTGCTGGTGGCCAGTGGTGTTTGGAGCACAGCCACAAGGACAAGGGGTTTGCAGGCATGGAGGTCATCCTGCTCCCATGGAGAAATCCCTTTTTCTGCTGCCTCTTAAGGGGGCTGATGAAGTTTTTGAAGCTGACTAGATCCATCCTTAGCTGCCTCACACTGCAGGGAAGTGGGGAGAGAAGAGACCACAAGTGGTGGGTGCAGTGAAATCATGGGTGAGGGGCTGGGGGTGAGAGGCCCCCACCCTCCCTTCCACAACCCAGGAACATTTGGGAGTCTCCCACTACAACTGAGCAATATGTGTGATGGAATTTTTTGCCTGTTGTGCATTAAACCATCTCACTTGTCTTCCAGAGAGGTCATCTGCCTTGGGATCCTCTTGTCTTTAAAAAAAACAAGGTGGACAAGGAGAAATGAAGTGGATTATTATTATTATTATTATTATTATTATTTTGTTTCTTGGTTGGAAAAAAACATAAATCTGCAAAGCTTGGCTTTTCTGAGCAGCTGAGGCTGGAACATGCGGGTCAGCTTTGTCTTTCTCAGGTAGAGGTGGATTTTTTCAATTTTGAATCTCTCCTTCCATCTCTTGGGGGTTTTGTGCCCCTTTTGACAAATGGGCAAATTCAAAGGAGTCATTAATGTCTCTGGTTGAACTGCAGCAATAAAAGAACCTTTAAAATGAGTATTCAAAGAAAAAGGCCATGAGGGAAGAAAAAAATGAATTAAATAGAGGCCCAAACTGGTTCATCTGGCAGTTCAAGGTAATGATTTGAGCTGAAACGTGAAGGTTTCTTTTCTTTTTTACCGAAAAATGAGGTAAAAATGTGGGATGGCGTTGCCGTGTCCCGCCCAGCCCCGCCACATCTGCTGCCTGCCTGGCTGGGGCGCGCCGAGTCCCGCAGATGCGCAAGTGCGCGGGGGCGGAGGGGCGGGGAGCGGCGCCCCCTGCTCGGCGCTGCATTCAGCGCTAGGTGGCGCTGCCCGCCCGCGCAGATCCCGCGCAGCCCCGCGCAGCCTCCGCTTTGCGGTCCCTTCTAACCCAAAGCATTGAGGACCCCGCGATCCTAGGAGATTTAGGTGCATCCCGGAGTCTCTTTTTCCCTGCTTTGCCGGCGTTGATCCAACTTTGAGGGCGTCGCTGCCGCCTGGGAGCCGCGTTGCGGCGGCTGCACCAGGGCTGGCTGGGAGGTGATGGGGCAGTAGGGCCATGGGGATAGAATCATCGAATCCTTCTGGTTGGAAAAGGCCTTTAGGATCCTCCAGTCCCACCGTTACCCCAGCACTGCCAAGGCCATCACTAACCCGTGTCCCTCAGCACCACATCTACACGGCTTTGAAATCCCACCAGGGATGGGGACTCCACCACTGCCCTGGGCAGCCTGGGCCAGGGCCTGACAACCCTTTTGGGGAAGAAATTGTTCCCAAGATCCAATCTAAGCCTCCTCTGGGCAACCTGAGCCCATTTCCTCTAGTTCCATCACTTGTTCCTTGGGAGAAGAGTCCAACTGTGACCATGAGGGGGATGTGACTCTGCTGCCTACCAAGCCCATGTGAGTGGTTAAATCTGTCCTCTCTCTGCCCTTTTTGCAGGTTTTTCTGATTCCTGGCCATTTTATTAACATATTCACTGAAGAAGTTTGCAGCTTAAGAAAGAATTTTCCCTTTCCATGTATATTATCCCAGGAAAGAGAGAGACTTTGGGAGCCCAGCAGATACTGCAGAGTGAAGGTGGAGGCACTGGGGAGGGGGCAAGCACTGCATTTCATGGTTGAATCTGGAGATTGACAATTATTTACCACCAAACTTCTGCATTAGCACTTTTGTCTGCTGGGGCTTCATGTGCCAGTCAGGACAGGTGAAACAGCCTGGGCAGGGAGGTGATGGACAGGGCAGCTTCAAAGCCTCTCAGCTTCCTCCCCAGGAAGTCAAAGAGGCTTAAAAAAGCTTTTAAGAAGCAAAAACATCCTAGCAAAGCAAAAGCATCTTAGCAAAGCAAAAGCATCTTAGCAAAGCAAAAATAATATCCTATCAAAGCAAAAACCTGGATCAAGTTCAGTTAACAGATACAAAACACTGTCACATAAGGAAGTCCAGAATGGTGAGTTTAAAATTAATTAAATGTATTAAATAGGATGACAAAAGCAACGCATTCATTTAGGCTCCCAGGCTAAATTGTCAAGGCTTAAATAATTCTAGAAACAACCATTACATGTGGGGTGGAGTGGGGCAGCCCAGCAAGCACCCAGCACATCACCTGCCCCCTAGGACTTGCCTTCGCAGGCTCAACCTTCAACCAAGGGACTAAAAGCAGGAGATGAAGGTCTCCACGTGTGTGTGGGGATGGGCAGGCATCACCCTGTCATCTCCTCCAGCTCTATGCTCAGGTGAGAATTGTGTCACCTCCCGGAGGGAAACTCCTCACTAGTTGTGGAGCCCATCCGTCCTTCTCCCACGTGTCTCTGTGGTGAGGTTGGGAAGTGAGCAATCCCTGATGACCTATGTTCTGAGAACATGCTTTCTCCTCCTAGACATCTCAAGAGTAGCCCACCTTGGAGCTCTGAAAATGCCTGTTTTAGCATGGAAGTTATTTACAGCTTCTGACAGATCAAACTGCAGCTCTGCCTTTGGAGAGGAGAACAGTGGTTGACACCAATGCTGATCAAATATTCATGTCATAGAATTATAACATGATTTGGGTTGGAAGGGACCTTAAATCTCATCTAGTGTGTCAGATGTGCATGGATCAATAACCTCATCTCCTCCAGTTCATGGCGGTCTAATCCTCATATGAGTGAATCCTTAATGAGCACAAACCAACAAAGACCCCAGATGCTGCAACATCTTTGCTTCCAAATGTTCCACATTGTCATCTCCTCATCTAGAAGAACATAAGCCTTGAAAAGCCAGAGCTTGCAAGCACTTGGTGCCACCTCTCTCAGTGATTGTACCCAGGATAGAAAGCCTGAGGGCTACAAGAGCAGAAAGGCTACTGTCCAAAATCAGAAGAAAGGCTGATGGGAAGTGGTTTTGCAGTGAGTGGCAGCACATCTTGGGTCCTTCAAGCTTCTCGAGGTGAAATGCAGTTTGCAGAAGATGGCAAAACATCCGTCCCTGGCTTGTGTTGGGCTGAGCAGCCACCAGACATGATGACACGTGGACAGGAAGTGAGGATGAGGTCCTGGGCCCCAGCACTGGTTGAGTCATGAACTCCTGCTGGGGCTTCACCTCTGAGGCTCCCAGGCTTTTTTCCCAGTGAGAGACCAAGATGATTTTATCATGTCTCTTTTGCAATGCCATGCCTAGGAGATAAAATCTGGTGGTGTGTAAAGTGCCCTAGGCAGTGCTATCATTTCTCCAACGAGGAACTAAATGAAAGTGGCACCTTTTTCAAAACTGTTGGAAGAGAAACCCCGAATTTATCACTGTCTGTCATTTTTCAATATGTTTCTTTCCAAGCCTCGCTTTCTGATGAGTAGAATAATTATAATTTAGCTACAGTGACTTGGGGCTCCACTTGCAGTTAACAGATTGTTTATCAAAATGAAGACCCAGAGCAGCAGCTGTAGGATGGGGAGAAGGAGATTGGGGTGGATGGCAGGCCAGTCCTGTGGGAAGCAGCTGAACAGAAGGGACTGGAATGGGCACCTCCAAGCACAAACCATCCAGTCACTGGACACACTCAAGCAAGGAGACATGGACTGGATGAGCTTGGAGAATTCATTAGTCATACAGATTTACTGTGTAAATGGAGAGAAGAGACACCCTTGGATAGAAATTCAGATCAAATGAGCTTTGTAGAATGAAGTGTGGGAGGGCTACTTCAGTTTAAAATTCAGGAATTTCTGCAATCCAGTAAGACACTGAGACAAGCACAGACTCATGTGTTACTCATGTCAGCCTGTTCACTAAAATCATCATGAATCATGGGATCCCAGACTGGTTTGGGTTGGAAGGGAGGTTAAAAACCATCTAGTTCCAGCCCCCCCCTGCCATGGGCAGGGACACCTCCCACCAGACCAGGTTGCTCCAAGCCCCATCCAACCTGCCCTTCAACACTTCCAGGGATGGGGCAGCCACAGCTTCTCTGGGCAACCTGGGCCAGGGTCTCACCACCCTCACAGCAAAGATTTTCCTCCTAATGTTTAACCTACATCTCCCCTCTTCCAGTTTTAATCCATTCCCCCTTGTCCTCTCACTCCCTGCCCTTGTCCAAAGTCCCTCCCCAGCTTTCCTGGAGCCCCTTCAGGCACTGGAAGGTGCTCTAAGGTCTCCCTGGAGCCTTCTCTTCTCCAGGCTGAACACCTCCAGCTCTCTCAGCCTGTCTCCAGAGCAGAGCTGCTCCAGCCCTCAGATCATCTTTGTGGCCTCCTCTGGACATGCTCCATGTCCTTTATGGGCTGGGGCTGCTCAGGGCAGTAAACCACTGGCCATGATCCAGCCAGTGACAAAGTGTCCCCTGAGCAGTGACTTTTAACCCTTTGCTGGCAATGAAAGGCTTTGCACTGAGAGATTTTTAATTTTCTAAGTTTGTTCTCACACTCATGTCTAGACAGTAGAAATGACACGTAGCTCAGCTCCATCTCATTTCCACCCTAGACAGCAACCCTATCAAAATAATTGTAAGTACTATAAAAACACAGTGAAATGATATTTTTAAACAGCTCTTTAGCTGCGTTTTTGCAAGTTTTTTGAGCAGTTTTCTCCTTTTCCATCTGACGTTTCCTGGCACTGTCTTCCCTGGCATGAGGACTCTGAATATAATGCCAAGGTGTGAAGGCAAACGAGTTCCAAGCAGTGAAAAGATGCTGATATAGAAACTACCAGGCAGAAAATAAGGTTGGAAATGGAGTTGAAATACAGCAATTCCCAAAGCATGGATTGCAGATACCTGTAACCCTCGAGGAAGGCTCCTAAGGGTCTAAATCCGTGTCGTCGTGAGTTGCTCTGTGGTTGTGATGATTTTATCCTCCCCAACCTGAATCTGCCAGGTCCACACTGCAGCATCACAGAATCACAGAAGGGTGGGGGTTGGAAGGGACCTCTGGAGATCATCTAGCCCAACCCCCCTGCTAGAGCAGGATCCCCTGGAGCAGATGACACAGGAACACATCCAGGTGGGTCTGGAATGTCTCCAGGGATGGAGACTCCACAGCCTCCCTGGGCAGCCTGTCCCAGGGCTCTGTCACCTTCACAGGAAAGAAGCATTTTCTCATATTCAGGTTAACTCTCCTGTACCAGTTTGTGCCCATTGCCCCTTGTTCTATCAATGGACACCACTGAGAAGAGTCTGGTCCCATCCTTCTGACACCCCCTGGAGATATTTATAAGCATTGATGAGCTCCCCCCTCAGCCTCCTTTTCTCTCAGCTGAACAGCCCCAGCTCTCCCAGCCTTTCCTCACAGGGCAGATGTTCCAGTCCCTTCATCATCTTAGTGGTTGTGCTGAACTCTCTCTCTCCAGTAGTTCCTTGGCCTTCTTGAACTGGAGAGCCCGGAACTGCCCTGCTCCTGGAGCACTCCTGGGCACACTTCTCAAGCACCTGACTCATGCTCAAAGAAATGGGATTTTTTCCTGTGCTGCGAGGCAGGAAAATGCCTCAAGGCTAAAGCTACAAAAAGATTTAGGTGTCTCATCCAAGTATGAACGTGTATCCTCAACACCGGGGAGATGACGGGTAAGCCCAGATGTTTCTCCAGGTCAATCATCAGTATTTGCTGCTGACCCACCAGACCCCTCAGTCATGTTTCAGCTACGTTAGAACTGCAGGATTAGGCCCTGCCCTGTTTATCTCACTCATGAAAGCTCCTTGGGTGTATCTGCTGGGTGAGGGCCAGCTGGAAGCACCTCCAGCAGGATGGTGCCAACCCTTAGCTTGGTGTGCCCATGCACAGGGCAGCCACCCAGCAGAAACCCCCCTTTCTGCTCAAATGAGTATGAATGCACATTCTCCATGAGCCAGCAACGTGCCCTTGTCACCAAGAAGGCCAATGGAATCCTGGGGTGCATAAGGAAGAGTGTGGCCAGGAGGTGAAGGGAGGTCATTCTATCCCTCTACGCTGCCCTGGTGAGGCCACATCTGGAGAACTGCATCCAATTCTGGGCTCCCCAGTTCAAGAGAGACAGAAACTACTGGAGGGAGTCCAGGGGAGGGCAACAAAGATGATTGGGGGATTGGAGCACCTCCCTGATGAGGAAAGGCTGAGAGAGCTGGGACTGTTCAGACTGAGGAGAGACCTTATGAATGCCTACAAGTATCTCAGGGTGGGTGCAGGAGGATGGAGCCAGACTCTGCTCAGTAGTGCCCAGGGACAGGATGAGGGGCAATGGGCACAAGCTGGAACATGGGAAGTGCCACTGAAATATGAGGAGGAACTTCTTCATGGTGAGGGTGACAGAGCCCTGGGACAGGCTGCCCTGGGAGGCTGTGGAGTCCCCTCCTCTGGAGATATTCAAGACCCCCCCTGGATGTGGGTCCTGAGTAATGTGCTCCAGGTGATCCTGCTTTACTGGGGGAGTTGGACTGGATGATCTCTAGAGGTCCCTTCCAACTCTGACAATCCTGTGATTCCATGATTCGATCTCCCACCAGACCAGGTTGCTCCAAGGCCCATCCAACCTGACCTTGAACAATTCCAGGGATGGGGCAGCCACGACTTCCCTGGACAACCTGGGCCAGTGTCTCACCATGCTCACGGGAAGGAACTTTTTCCTCACATCTCAGCTAAATCTCCCCTCTTTCAGCTTAAAAACCCCAAGTGTCAGTGCTGTGCCCTTCCACACCCCCGCAGGCTGGAAACTGGTGGTTCACAATTTCCAGCCCTTATTTTCCTTGTCACCAGGTGCAGAAAATCAGCAGTAATGCTTTAGAGTAGCCAGGAGCAAACATCTCCATAGTGGTCCAGGCCAGGCTTTTCCTGGCTGCTTTGAATTTCTGTGTGTGAAGAGCCTCTCTCCCTAACCAGAGCCCCTTCTCCAAGGGGGTCCCTGGGTGCTAACTGGGTGAACTGGTTTTTATGACCTTGTTAGCCAGCCTTGTGCTGGCCCAAGGAGCCCAGGAAGGACCAAATGCCACTCGCTGGTGACCTTGGGGAAAATGGAAGAGTTTTTCTCCAACTCTAGCAAAGTGCAGAGCAGAAATGGGACCTTAAAACAGCTTGTAGGAACTGGAGGTATCTAGAGAGGAAAGGAGGACAGGGTGTTCATCCTCAGCCAAAGGTCCCACTGCTGCCAGCTCTTCACACAGCCCAGGAGCACAGCCACCCCTTGGTCCCCCTTGTCCCTGGCACTGCTGAGCATCCTGGGAAAGGCAACTGAGAAGGAAAAGTCCTCCCATGAATAATATCAGTCCCCACCTCCCGGGTACACACTTGCCCAGGGGAGTGATAGAGACAGTTTCAATACCCAACTGGATAATTATACAGGACTACTTAGAAAAGCAAGTAAAGTTTGGCAGGATTATTTACTACCAACGGAGTGTATAAATCTTGCCAATAACCACCCCTAGTTTTAATTACAGGGAAGCAAGTTTTATAGGGAGAGCATTTTGTTAGAACAAATGATTTCTTTGGGGGGAATAAAATGAACTACAAGCTCTTCGGTTCACAGGCTCTTCTGTACATAGGAAATGGAAGGAACCAATTTCAAGCTTTAGTTTCTATTTAATTCAAATTAGTGGTTGGTTAGGCCAGACGCAGTATTCCTTTCCCTTTCCAATCACAGATATTGAGGCCTATTTAGTCAGGAGTAAGCAGGCATTTCCTAGTCTTGGTTAGATGCTTTTAAAATGTCTCTATAAAGTGCAGGAAGAGCCAGGGCTCCATTTTCCTGCTAATGTTGTGTCTTCAGCCTTGGCAAGATAAGAAGTACTCTTTATTCTTGCCCAAACTACTCATGCAACAAAACTCTTATCTTAAAAAGACATTGGCAGGAACAGTTAACACACTGTATAATTAAAGCAATAAATTAATTACCAGGCTTCCCTGGTGACTATTAAACACTTGAGGCAAAAGAGCTGCCTTTTGCTCCTTGTTGAAGGGTTATTACTACTTAGTTTCCACATCAGCTGGAACAATCTGGGTTGCTTTCTCTGGTGCAAATCCATCGTCCCAAACCCCTTCATGTTTGTGGACACATGAAGGTTGTGGAGGCAGCTTTGCTACCACGGATGTTGCCTGGGAGCTCCTCTGACATGCTCCAGTTTGGGAGTGATTGTGGTGGTTGCAACAAGTATCCTTCAGAGGTGGACACAGAAATCGGCTGCAGGAGGGTTCCTCTTGGAGGAAAACTCCTGGAAGGCTTTGCCTGGGGTGGGTCCGGGGCAAATGTCCCTGGTGAAGCCCCCTGGGATACACGGGTGGTTAGCATTGAGTCTCCTGGGTTCTGCTCCAGCCCAGGGTGACTCACACCAGGCAGCAGACAAGTGACTCATGGGTTTTATTGAGCTGATGGGCTTGTCAGAGCCAAACTGTGGTCTGAGATTCTTATCTAAAAAACGTTAAATCTGTTTTTAAATACTTTCTTTCTGAGGTTATGTATGGGAAGTATTTTAAAAGCCACCAATAAAAGGCTGCTTATCATAGACTCACAGACTGGTTTGGGTTGGAAAGAAGCTTAAAGGCCACCTAGTCCAGCCCCCCTGCCTTGGGCAGGGACATGTCCCATTAGACCAGGTTGCTCCAAGCCCCATCCAACCTGGCCTTATGCATGAGCAGCTGTGCTTGGAAGAGCTTTGAATCTCCATTACAATCTACAAACCTTCACTTTAAGTCTTCCTTGATGTTTTCCATGAAAGCTGGCTTTGGAGAAGCTCTTTGGGGAACAGGGGGTGAGATGTGCAGGTGCCAGCAGCAGGTAGTGCCATGCTGGGCAGGACACATGGCAGAAGAAATGTGAAGCAGGGCAAACCAGTTCCCAAAGAGGGCTGTGTCATGCCATATTTATTTATCAGCAACATTTCCACTAAGGAAATGCCTGGCTGGACCTGAGCTGAGGAGCAACATCAGGCTAATTGAGAGCTGGCAGGTCTCTGTGGTGACACCCAGGACAGAGCCATCAGGCAGCCAGAGGAAAAGTGATGCAGCTGAACCACAGGGAAAGCTGAGGAGGGGCTTTGGACAAGGGCTTGTAGTGACAGGACAAGGGGGAATGGATTAAGCTGGAAGAGGGGAGATTTAAGTTAGACATCAGGAAGAAATTATTTGCTGTGAGGGTGGTGAGACACTGGCGCAGAGAAACTGTGGCTGCTCCATCCCTGGAAGTGTTGAAGGCCCATTTGGATGGGGCTTGGAGCAACCTGGTCTAGTGGGAGGTGACCCTTCCCATGCAGGGGGGTTGGAACTAGATGATCTTTAAGGTCCCTTCCAACCCCAACCAGTCAGGGATTCTATGGCTCTATGCTCCAGTTCCTAAATCCTCAGAGATTTCCCATGGAAAACTGCAAACAATTTTCTATGTGGCCTCCAAGACCTATCAAGTGGCTTTTTGCTTCACCTTCTGTAAGTAATAAATGCAAGTGAAGTCACCACCCTGGATCCAGCCTCGGAACAGCCGGAGCCTGCTGAGAAGGTTGTTAGTCCCAGGTGCTAAAGATTAACCAGCAGTGGTTAGTTATATAAATGGGCCTGATAAGAAGAAAAACCACTTCTTGGGCCCCCCATTTTGGAGAGGTAGGAGGAAGCAGCAGCCTGGGAGTCAGGAGTGACACAGGGCAGGTGAGTCAGGGCCATGGCTCTTTGCTCCTGGGACCTGACCTTGGAGCTGGGCGCTGTCATCCTGTGGTTTCCTCCTAGGTTTCCTCCCACTTTGCCCTCGAGGCTCTTGGCTGCTGCAGGGAGGCAAGAAAAGGGCCACACATCCCAGGCAGAAGGTAAAAAGCAGTATTTTTTTTTTTCTTCCCTATTTTTAATTAATAAGAAAAATTCTCTTTGATCCCGAAGAAACCTATTCTTAGGACATGGGGCTGACAGGGGCCCTGGGACCACCACAGCCCCTCGATCTGGAGTGGGGGTAGAGCAGGAGGGCATGTGTGGTGGGGCATATATGGAGGGCATCTAGAATACTAGAATGGTGAAGGTTGGAAGGGACCTTAAAGACCATCAGGTTCCAACCCCTCTGCTACAAGCAGGGACACCTCCCACCAGACCAGGCTGCACAAGGCCTCTTCCAACCTGGTCTGGAGCACCTCCAGGGCTGGGGCAAGGGGATATGGCAGGGTTAGAGGGCACATATGCCATATGGGTGTGCAGCACTTCCTCTGTGCCCACCCCGGACAGACACACCCTCAGATTCCCAAAATTATGCTGGCAAAAGAGAACTGAGAGCAGCTCGTTACACTGGTGGGTGGTGGGCGATAGGGAGGGATATTGATCTGAGGGGATGAGACTTGTGGATCCAGACTTTTGGATCCAGACTTTCTTGTTTGTAAAAGGGCTTAATCTATGTTTTTATCTGCCTGTTCTCTATTTTTTCTCCTCCCCTTTACCCAGTTCCTTTGTTGTGCCTTTTTCTGCCTTATTTCCACCACTGCTTTTCTTCCCTCTTGCCTTTGCCAAAGCCGTATTTCTGTGTCTGCTTTTTAGCTGTAATCACCAGATTTTTCCCACTTCCAGTTTTCTTCTGTTTCGTTAGCAGCTAAGAGGCAGCATTAATCTCCCCAAGTGATTAATTAATGGAGTTAATGAATTCATTAATGAGGGCGGGGCTGGTGGGGCGGGGTGGCAGGTGAGGGCGGAGTTCAGCCCCAGTACCGGAGTGAGGCTGCCCGGGGCTCTCTCGGTGTGGGGGGCACGAAGGGGCTGCCTGGGACCATGTCTGCTGTCCCCAAAGGTGAGTCTTGGGTTTGGGGGCAGGTTGTTGTCCCCCGTGGGGTGGTGGTGACGGCCTCTTCTTCCCCGGTGGCATCCCCAGGGCCCCTTCCCTGACCCCCCCGCACTAGAAGCGGTCGGGAAACAAGTCCCATCCCCAGTTTTGGGGACTGAGCTGCTGGGTCTCAGCTCCCTGTGGCCCCAAGTGCTTTTCGAGCATTTCCCCCAAATTAGCACACCCCAAGAAAACAACCCCTGACCCATCGCAGGCCCTTGGAGCTGCCTTTTACCCCCTGCCCCCTTCCACCCCCCTCCTCAAGCTTTCCATAAAGCAGAACTCCTTTTTTTTTTTTGTCTTTTTCTCCCTTCCCTGGACCTCACCTTCATTAACGAGCCTGCACAGAAGTTAATTATTCCTCCTGGTTTGTGTGGGGCTGAGGCTGTTTGGAGGAACAATTGTCTTGTGGCCCAAAGTCTTGTTTGCAAAGCGCCCCCACTGATTCCTGGTGTTTAATTGTGCTCGGTGCTGGGAGTCAGCAGTTATCTGATCTTTTCCCCCTCCCTGGGTTGGCTTCGGAAGCGCTTTGGTGCAGCGGGAGAATGTAAAAAAGGAACATTTGCCTGGGGAGAGACGGGCGTGTTGACGTGTACGTTCATGTACTCGAGAAACAAAAGCCAACCTGTTTCTCAAACGCTTTGTGAGAACAACAGGAACAAATAACTGCTCTTCTGTGGAGGTGCCCCGGCACCAGACATGAAAAAGGGAATGAATATTGTATTAAACTCCTGCTCAGAGGTGGAAGAAATGTGGTGTTTGTTTACCTGGTCCTGGAGTGTGCACAGGAGGATTCAAAAAACGCAGGAACTTTGTGTTTGAATTCTAGTGCTCAGCTGGAGACTGTCATGGAATTGTTTTATCTGCCTAGTGCCACTAATTGCAATTACAAGGATTCATTTCAGCTTGAATGACTCCAACCCAGCCCCTGTTAGCCCCACCAGCCAGCCTGAGGAGAGGTTTGTGGTGAATACCAGGCTGTCACGATGGCAGGAGAGCTGCCTTTGGTCCCTTTGACTTCTGCAGGGTCCCCTGCCCTGGCTCTAACAAGCCTCACTGTCCCCTGCCTGTCCAGCATGCTGTGGTGGCACCCACAAGCCCACCCACCCATGGAACCTCTGCTCTCTGCAGCAAAACCTCTACCTAAGGTGGCCAAGGAGCTGCCCCTCCTCCTGGCCAAGAGTGTAATGATAGAAACACGATTTTATATTGGATGTTGCTCAAAATAACGTTATCCTGAGTAATTTGGGATGTCTCTTGCATAAGCCAGGCTGGTGCTCTCCTGCTTGGTGTGTCCTGGATTGTCTTTTGTGTGAGCTTTGGAGAAAGCAACCCACTATAGGCAAAAGTGCAGAGCCCCCCGTGGCTGCTCTTCCTTTGGGGTGTTTTGGGGCCACCCACAGACCGTCCCCATAGGGCTGGGGGGTGCTGAGCTCAGGGTGGCACAGGCAGCTGGTGTGATAATTCTGCTTGGTGTTGGGGGACCCTCCCAAGGACCTCTGTCTCCCAGCCCAGGTCAACTAGAGAGCTGTGCCTCTTGTCACCCCCTTCTCCTGGCTCAGCTGCTCCAGAGCTGGGAAACATTCCCATTCCAGGACTTTTCCCTTGGGGCCAGTGGAGGTTTTAGGCTGAAATGAGAATTGCTCCTGGGTTGCCTTTGTGTTGGGTGACTCAGTAGATGGCAGGCAGGAGGGAAAACTGCAGCCAGCATGACAGAACAAGCTGTGCTTAACCCCTTGGGGTGTTGGTGAGAACCAGCCTCTGGGATTTCTGTCTCATCTTCCAGCCTGGATAAACTGTGGTGCTGTGAAACCAGGGGTTGACATTTGGAGTGAGGAAGGTGTCCCTGTCCATGCAGGAGGTTTGGAACTAGATGAGGTCCCTTCCTCCTCTTTCCCATGCTCAGAACAGACCATCTGGGTGTTGACCAGGGATGCAGCACCTGCTGATGTTCCTGAGTTTTAGAAAGTGAAGGGTAAAAAGGAAAACAATTTTTATTTTATTGCTCTTTGAATTTGTAAACCACTTAAGAACTGGGAGTTCTAAGTAGTAGCCCCGGGGCACTTACAGCTCATGTGTTACATTCACACTCATTTATAATAAGTATAATTTATAATAATTTATAGTTAATGTCTAACTTCCCCTTCTGTTGGTGTTTTCCTGGGACACAAGGTGGAGATGGGTCTGGTGTGGGTCCACTTGGGCAGCTGTGCAAAGCAGCCCCGTGGGAATGGCATTCCTCCACCATCCATGGGCCAAGTTGCCCAATTCTGTTTTTACTAACAAAGGAGCTTGTTAAGAAATGTGCCAGCCTGAGTGATCTTCCTGGCAGTGCTGCAAGACCTCGTGTTGGGCTGACACAACAAACCCAAGGGTCTGCCCTGCAACATCCATCCTGTCACTGAGCTAAGCCCCAAGCCCTTGAACTTCAGCATTTTAAAATAAATGTATCTTTAAATGAAATATAATTGTAAATTATCTATAAGCTTTGTCAAGTGCAACCACATTTTGTCTGGGAGCCTGTCCACACCCTCCATGCTCCCTAACTGGCTTTATTATTCCTCTGTCCTCACCTTAACTGGTTCCAGGTATTCCAAATGTGCTCTCTAAAAAAAAAAATCAGGTTGGTTGAGGAGCAGCTGGGAGCTTGCTGCCTATCTGGGGCTGGAAAGAAGCATCTTGAGACACAGCTCACTTCAGAGCAGCTGACACTGGATGTCACCATTGTACAGCACAAACCCCCTGGAAGGAGCTGGGGAATTTATCCTCCTTGTGAGACTGAGAGAAAAAGCCCTAACTCCTGTTTCCTATCTATTCCCCCCGGGTAATTTGGGGCTTCTCCTGAGAGCTACGATAGGATTCCAGCTTTGTGCTGAGTTTTCCATCTAAGCTGGCCAGGTAATCCTCCTGAACCTGATCCAAACCAGTTCCAGGCTGGTGCAGGCAGTGGGAGCAAGGAGCAGGGAGTGAATTCCCTGCCTGCTCTAGGATGCTGTGGCACCAGGTTTGCTGGTGGATGATAAAAGGTTTGGTTTGTTCTTAAACCCCATGTGTGTGCCAGTTACTCACTGGCTTCCTGCCTGGCATCTCTGCCCATATGTTTTCTGAAATAATACAGGATTGGGGTGCAGGTTGCTAGTAAAAAGTAATTGAACTCTTCAGTGAAAAGAATGTGTGAATATCTATTTTCCCATCTATTAAAAAAAAATGAAAACCAAGTGTCTGCATTTTTAAATTATTTTTTTTTCAAGAGGTCCTTAATGTTTGTGTCCATGCCTGCTTGGCTGCAGTCTGCCCCTGGAGTTAAATGGGATGGAGTAAAGAATTATCCCTGTGGAATGAGGCAAGCCCCTCTCTTCTCTCCCCTGTCCAGAGCAGAGACACACACGTATAGTGATGACCACCCTGCTGCTCACTGAGCAGGTCACACAAGAAGACCATGGCTCAGAGGGGAAGTATGTCCTTTATGGATCCTCCTGTTCCCAAATCACCGAGGAAGCTGAATACGTGAAAAAGGTATTTCTGAAGTCATTGCTGCTCTGTTCCTTCCTTTGCTTCAGCAGCAAACATGGTGAGCAAAACCAATAACCACTGGAAGAGAGAACTCTGGTCCTGTGGGGCAGCACTTGGAAACCCTTTTGGTTTAGAGAGTGATCCTAGAAATGCCACTTACTCCTTGTAGCCACGGCGAGAAGGCTCAGCTTTGCAGCTGAAGTGAAAGGGTGGCTGATAAGCAGATTGATATTGAGCCAATGAGCATCCTGGGTCCCTCAAAGGTTTAGCAAAAGTTTGCTGTCCTGTGGAAAAGAGCATGAGTGACCATGTGGTTGGAGCATCTCTGCTTGCTTTGCATGCAAAGACAGTGGCTCAGCAGTGGGAAAGTGTAGGATGGACACGTTGTACTTGAAAAGCAATAAAAATCCTGTGAGATATGATGTATTACAGAAATACTTGTCTCTAAGGCTGTTGAGCCTCCTGGACAGGTTGAAGATGGTGCTGATGGTACATACTAGTACACCTGCAAGTCTTTATTTGAAGCCATTTTCTAGATGGCATCAAGGCTGAGCTGAGCTGTGCAGCTGGGTGGCTTGGTCCCTGGAAGAGGTGAGGAAGCTCTGGAGCAGTGAGGAGCCTTATTTGAAGTAGAAATATGGGTTTGAGGTACCTGGAGGATCAGTATCGAGGGAGGTGGAGGTGGGACAAGCAGATCCTGGAGTGAGCTCCTTGGACAGCAGTTTTGAGAGGTGTGAAATAGTCTTAAGATGATCCTTTCCTGAATACCAGAGGAAATACAGGAAGAATGGAGATTAATAAATGCATTTAATGAACTTTCCTGTAATGACACAAGAATGGATCTCCAACTTTTGATTAAAGTTTGAAGAAATAAGGTTTCTTTGTTCCTCTCAGAATACCCTTCTGAAGTTGCAGAATAAACACCTCAGCTTTGAACCTGAACATTTAGTAGTGGAAAATCACACCAAAGCAGTTACTGAGGAAAAAAAAAAAGACCTATTCAGTGGTGGTGACACCAGCTCCTAAAGGGCACATGAAGCAGTGCCCTGCTTGATGCTGACCCCACTGTGGGACCTTTGCCTGTTGGCTTTTTTTTCCAGAAGAGATTTTTGTGAGCAATGAGACCCAGCCTGGCAGACTTGATACCATATTTCTTTGCTCTAAGCAGCAGAGCAGGGTGATGATTCTATGATCCTATGCAAGGGCAGTTTTTCTGCACCCCAGGAGAGCAGAGAGGGGGTCAGCAGGCTGAAACATGGCTAATTAGGAAATAATCACAAACAGTTCTTTTTAAGAAATGCTTACAGCTTTCTCTGCTCAGTTGAGGAATAAGGTTGAAGAAAAGCCTCTGCAGTGAAAAAAAAAAAACAGGTGATTTATGCTTTGCACCTTTTGAAAAGCACAGAGTGCCCTTTGTTTGTGGTAGTTTCTTTTTAAGGTGTGAGCTTGATGTAAGGTAAGAGAGGCTGTACAAATGCTGGTGTGTTCTGGCCCAAATCTGACCTGCTGCAGGTCACCTACCAGCTCCCAAAGCAGGCAGGGGGCAAACATGGAGCACACATTTGAGAACAACCGTGGGGGGGGAAAAGAAAGCAGTTTAAGCAACTTCAAACCCACTTAAAGTGGTTTTAGCAAGAGGCAGCCCCCTAGAATGCAACAAAATTTGGCAACGTGTCTGAACAGTGAAAAGACTCTGGAGTAAAAAGCAGGGTTTTTTTAAGGGGAAGTGTTGGACAAGGTTTACTTATTTGTGCTGCCTCAATTACAATGCAACTTTGTTGAGATATTGTAAAAGCCAATTATTCTTACAGCCCTAGAATAGCACTGTGGGGAGTGGGAGAGAATTACAGGTTGGAATTGACATGGAAATGTTTTCCATTGTAAAGCCCTGGAGGGCTGAACAAGCAGAACATTTTCATTTCAATTAATTCACAGAGGTGGAGGAGCAGTGCTGGTCACTGCCCTGCCAGAGCAGCTTGATTCCTCGAGCTGGTTTTCTGTTATCTAAACAATAATTTCCAGCTGCTTTTCCTTTAGCAGTTTCCTCAAGTCTCGGGCAGTAAAGCAGAGTCCAGAGGCAGCAGCTGGAGCTGCAGTCCTGTTGCGAGGACAACGAAGGAAACAGAAGAGCAGCTGCTGGTGGTGAGCAGGCAAAACCAAGTGCTGAGGATCAAGGTGAGTTTGGGGCTCTTTTTTTTGGTGTTTATGTACATTTACAAGTGGTTGGAAGTGCATCTCTCCTTTTAAACCATCATCCTTTGTTTGTCGGGGGGGGATAAGGAATAATTCAGATTTTTTGACAAGAGTAAATACTGACACTGGATCCTGTAGAGAGGGCTTCTTTTTGCACCTGTGATTATAACCTCATTTTGCTTTTTTAAAGCCCAATATACATGTGTTGTACGATGACTCTTTCTAGCTGGAAGCCACGAGAGAAGCAGGGGTCCAGGCTCTCAGATCTGCCTCCCAGAAGCTGTATGAGAATTACCAGGCTTGGTCAGAAGACCTGAAAAAAAGCCACGAGAATGAGAAGCAGCAAATCCAGGTACAAACCCCTCCCCGTGTGGGCATCACCATCCTGTTCAATATGGAAATATTGATGTGGGCTTTGGTTCTCTGTGCTGCAAACTTGGACCTAGGAGCTCCTGAGTCTCTTCTGCTAGTGCAGTGGGGGAGTTAGAGGAGAATTTTAAAGTATTTTGGTTTTATTCCTGATTCTTGGAATTAGGATTCCTGAAGCCATTGTGACAGCCCTGTCTCTATCCATCTACTGTGTACACCTGCTCCCAGCACTAATTCCCTCCTTGGTCCCAGGCTTACAATCTTCAACAGGAAGAGAAGCTCCAGGAAAGCATGGAAAACAGCAGCCACCTCACCAAAGGGCTCCAGGACAGATGTACCCGCATCACAGAGATGGAGAAACGAATGAAGAGGATGGAGGAGGTATGTCCACCCACTCCTCCTGTCTGTCTGTCCTGGCAGCAGGACTTGGCATGGGTGAGGAACCTGCCCTGGGAGTGATAGCACTAGGAAAGAGGAGACACAGAGTGGTCAGGGTTGGAAGGGACTTCTGAAGATCATCTAGTCCAACCCCTCTGCCAGAGCAGGACCTATAGCAGAACACACAGGAACATGTCCAGATGGGTTTGGAATGCCTCCAGAGAAAGAGATTCCACAGCCTCTTTGGGCAGCCTGTTCCTGAGTTAATCACCTTCAGGGTTTGGGATGTGTTAGCTGTTGGAATGGGGAGTAAAAAGGCTTCTGCCACGGTACACCAAACTGAGAAGCTTTAGCTCTAACTGTAAATCAGACAGGCAATTGGAGCTCCCTCTTTCAGTTATTTCAGAACTTGCTTACAAACTGTGGAGCATCAGGGAGAAGTCTTGATGTGCAGCTATTCATTACTTCTACTCCTGAAGAGCTGCTCTTCCACTCTCCCCCATGGGTGTACACCTGGTGTTTGATGTTGAAAATGGGCCATCCTAGTGCTAAAACTGCTCCTTCTTCACTCCCAGAAAATACCCCTGTACGTATCCAAAATCCTGGGCAGGCAAAGGACTGCTGTCACAATCTGATGGCTGCATGTGCAGGACCTTGTAGAAAAGGTCTTCTCCTCAACTGTGGATTTTCCTGGGTGGTGGTAGTGGTGTTGGAAGCAGCAGTGGCACCATGCTGGTGATAGAAGAAGAGGAAATGGCCTCAAGCTGCTCCAGAGGAGGTTTAGACTGGACTTTAGAAAGAACTTCTTCACAGAAAGGGTTTTCAGGCATTGGAACAGGCTGCCCAGGGAGGTGGTTGAGTCCCCATCCCTGGATGTGTTTAAAAGTTGTCTAGATGTGGCACCTGGGGATATGGCTCAGTGCCGGACTTGGTAGAGTAGGGTTGATGGTGGGACTCGATGATCTTGAAGGTCTTTTCCAGCCTAAGTGATTCTGTGCCTCATTTTTCCTGAGGTACTCACCCTGTAGCAGTGGGAATTGCTCCCATACCAGTGCCAGTATAAAACTAAGTTGTTGCTCTCCTGGGATTAGTGTAAAGAAAAGGTCAACGAGTGTATTTCCACCCCCAACACATCCAGGGAATCTTTCTGATGAGTTTTATCATCAGTTTTGTTCAGATTAGACTTCCTAGCAGCCTTCCAGTCCCTGAAGGGGCTACAGGAAAGAATAATGGAATCCTAGAATGCCAGGTTGGAAGGGACCTCAAGGATCATCTGTGCCTCAGCCTCTCCTCACGTGGCAGGTCCTCCAGTCCTCTGATCATCCTTGTGGCCCTTCTCTGGACCCTCTCCAGCCTGTCCCATCCTTGCTTTTTTTTTGAAAGCTGGGGAGGGACATATTACAAGGGCAGGGAGTGAGAGGACAAGGTGTGATGGATTAAAACTGGAAGAGGGGAGATTTAGGTGAGACATGAGGAGGAAATTCTTTGCTGTGAGGGTGGTGAGATGCTGGAACACGTTGCCCAGAGAAGCTGTGGTTGCCCCATCCCTGGAAGTGTTGAAGGGCAGGTTGGATGGGGCTTGGAGCAACCTGGTTTGGTGGGAGGTGTCCCTGCCCATGCAGGGGGTTGGAACAAAATGATCTTGAAGGTCCCTTCCAACCCAAACCAGTCTGTGATTCTATGATTTTCCCCTCCATGGACAAAGTTTTGAGAGGTGGATGCAGCAGCTGCTGAGCAGGGACTCTCACAAGACCTGAGGATTTTGCTAATGAAGCAAAGAACTGCAATTTTAAGAGAGTTTGGACTTTTCTCATGATCAATTTGTACTGTTGTCCCTTCCAGATTAGATTCAGAGAGATCAGACTGGTTTGTGTCTATAGCTGATGCTGGTGTGGGTGGTTAGTGCTGGATCCTGTTTTCAGGCACTGGATGGAACCACTGAAGGTGCAGCCCAACTTCTCTTGCTGATGGAATGGCAGGGAATCTAACATCTTTTTTCTAACTTGTCTCCTTAGGAAAAGAAGACTCTGCTAGAGAAGAAAGTGTCATTTGAAAAGATGCTTCAACAGATGATGTGGAGGAACGAAGATGGCAAAAGGTGATTAAATGCATGTGATAAAGTGCTTTTTTGTTTGTTTCTGGGGCATTATTTCACATGGGGTACCAGCCAGTCACTTGCTCAAGGTCCTTCTGGCACTAATATGTTTCATTATTAAAGTGACTGGCTCAAAACCTGATTTACTGGGGTTGCTTGAAGAAGCCAAGGCAGGTGTTGATGTCCTCCAGCTCTTTGATGCTGATTCTACTGGAATTCCTAGCACTTTTCCTGCCTCCTTGCATGCATGGATTGCTTCCCTTTCCTGATTAATTATTTATGAATTTATTTAAAAGCTTGTAAGGGTGCTCCTGCCAGGCAAAATACGTCTCAAACTATGGTTTGATTTATTCTGCTCAAGCAAGAAGCCTTTATAGTTCTGCCTGAATTCCAGCCATGTATCCTCAGGACCACCTTCACTAGGAAGAAGCTCTGGAGCTGCCCCTGAGGTGGGACAGGTGCTGGGTGGGTCAGTGATCCCTGGGGATGACCCCGGGGTGCTCTGCTCTCCCCCACAGGTGCCTGGATCTCCAGAGGCAGATTTCCACCCTGCAGGAGCAGATCTGCCACCTGCAGCACCTGATCCAGGCGCAGCACCACAGCCTGCACGGCGTCATCCAGGAGGTCAGCCTGGGACACCTGTCCCACTGGGAAGGTTTTGGGAAGAGAAATGGGAGACACTGGGATGTGGGCTCTTGCCTTAAGTGTATGTGCTGGGGATGAGCAACTCACTTGTCATGCTGTGCCCCATTTTGGGCACGTTCAGACCCAGTGGTGGAGTCACCATCCCTGGAGGTGTTGAAAAGCCACCTAGAAGTGGTGCTGGGGGACATAAGCACTGGACTTTGGTAGAGTTGGGTTAATGGTTGGTAGAGTTGGGTTATGGTTGGACTCAATGATCTTAAAGGTCTTTCCCAGAATGGTTCTGTGATGCTGAGATTCAGCCTTCCATTCGTGTGTCAACTTTAGGAGGGTTGGATGTTAGGAGAGACTTTGTTACAGAAAGGGTTATTAAGCACTGGGATGGGCTGCCCAGGGAAGTGGTTGGATCACCATCCCTGGTGGGGTTTAAAAATCATCTAGATACAGTGCTTAGGGACATGGTTTAGCAGTGGGCTGGTAGAGCTGGGTTGGTAGAGTTAGGTTAAAGGTTGGACTGGATGATCTTACAGGTCTTTTCCAAACGGAATGATTCTATGATTGTATGGAAATGGCATCCCTAAAAATGGGATTAGTGTGGTGGAGTCAGAGGTTTCAGGTAGACCTCTGAGGTGCCTTTCATAATCATGTTTCTGGACATGCCAACAACAGGCAGACCTGTTATCCTAAGGAAAATGTGACACCATGTACTGAGAAATTGTTTTATAAATTGGCCAATCAATTAGTTTGAGTTTTTCTATGGGAAAAGCCCAGGGACTCGAATGGTCTGTGGTTCCCCTAGTATGGTGAGATGTTTAACTTGGTGGTTTTGTTGGTCACAACAATGTTTTTGATGAAACAAGCTTTCAAATCGCTGACAAACTTTATTTCCTAACTGCCAGGCAGAGGAACTGAACAATGAACTCAAAAGCCAAGATGAAAAAATAGAAACCCTGACAGAGAAGCTGACCACGCTGGAAGCACAGGTAAGGTCAGAAAGTCCAAAGATACATTGAAGGGAGAGACCACCAGCAGTTCTCTGCAACCAGGGGGCCTTCACACTGCTGGGCTGGTGTCCATGCAGCACTGTCAGGTGGCATTTCTGTTAAAAACAAACAAAACCCACAAAAAATCCCCCCCCCAAACCTTTCTGGAGGAGCTGCAGGTCCCAGCTGGCATCCAGGCTTGTCTCTTGTCTGCTGTGTTGCACTGAGAGAGGGTTTTCTTTTTTTTCATTGCAGAACAAAGAACTGAAAGACCAAGTCCAGTTCTGGTCTGGCCAGCCCAAGATAAGGGTTTCAAAAGCTGTCTGGACAGAGTACGTAGCTCGTGGCTCTCACAGGCCACCTCTGGTGTCTCCACAGGGGTTTGAGGGAGCAGGGTCAGGCCTCACTGGGAGCAACCACATTTAATCCTGCAGAGATTTGCTTCACCATAAAGGGGGAAAAAGCACAAGCTCTGCTTCAGGCGTGGTATCTGATGGAGTGATGGTGGTAGTCCAACTCTGGACTTCCAAGCAGCCATCCAGCACATCAACCAAGGGTATCTGCAGAAGCTTGCACATCCCTTCATGATCAAATGGGATGACATTTCTTGGGGGATACAGTTCTTTGCTGTGGTAGATCTGGATGCAAGTCTCTGTGCCCAGTTAGCAGAACAGATGTTTGAAGCCAGCTTCTCCCTATCCAGGGGCATAGTTACAAACCTCACGTGCAGTTGTGGTGGGTCTAAGCCTGGCTTGGGCAGGTGAGGGTGTGAGTGACCTTGTCCTTGTGCTTCACCCTGCAGCACCCCACGAGAATCTGGAGCTTTTGGAGCACCCTCATACCTGATGCTCACCAGGCTAAGGAAGCAGGAGAGCTAAAGGAACACTTGGATATTTACCTCCTACCTTTGTCAGAAGGACTTTTCCTGCATGTGGCAACCTGCAACTCCTCCAGCCTCCGTGTTGCTGCAGAGCTGCCCTTGCAAGGATAAACCTGGACACAAGGCAAGAGCTGGCAAGAGAGGTGGTGAGCTCATGACAGCCCACACAGCTCAGAAGGTGAAGGCAACCACAGCTGGGACCAGCTCTGTGCCTGCCCTGGTGAGCAGCACCAAGGGCTCCCACCCTCACAGGCTGCAGCAGAGACTCACTTACCTGCGACCCATGTAGGTAAGACCATAAAATCAACCCCTGGCACCTTGGTAGAGGGTTCTGCCCATGTCAGGGGGGGTGTGGAGTTCCACCTTGAGCCTTTCCTCTGGCAGAAATCCCTTTACAAAGGGTTTTGTTCCTCCCTACGGTGGGAGAGGTGCTGCAGTGGTTGGCAAGCCCCTGCCCCAGAGATGTGGCATGGCCTCGGGAGCTACAGGGTGTCCCCAGGGGAGTGACAGTGGCTCTGCACTGTGGGACTGAGGGACCTGGTGTGTCTTCTAGTCCCTGGCGTGCAGCCAGAGCAGTGTTTGGGTAAACCCAACAAATAAAGCTGTTGATCCTTAAATAAGGCTTAAAGGTACTAAGTCCCAGTTTGTTCCTTTTCTTATCTAACCTTGGGCACGTTGTTCACGTGTGGTGTCACTCCAGGGTTGGTTGGTCCCTGGTCCCTGGTTCCACCTGGGCTGAGAGGGGGTGCTGGGCTTGCTGGGTTAGACTCAGCCCCCCTTGGAGAGGGTGAGCTTTGGAAATGGTGCCATTTCCCTGCCCTGGGAGGGCAAGGAGCTGCTGGGCAGGCCTTTCCCATCCCTCCTGAGGGACACTGGGCTCAGCTGGAAGCCAGGGGGCTGGTGCTGAGGGGTGTGCTGCTTTGAGCCAGGGTACAACCCGTTTGCTTCCTAGAAATTTTACTTTTCAGCTGAGTCTCTTTCTAAGCAGCTGCACTTGCTGAAATTAATGGCATGGGTTTTAGGCAGTGGCTGTTTCTAGGGCTGATGGTCAATGTTTGTAGTTACTGCTGGAGAATGGCACAGAGAGCCAAGGTACTGCTTGGTTCTGAAACACACATGCTCCAAAACCATAAGGGAGTGAAGAGGTCACACCTGCCACCCTCCTGTGGGGAAGAGCAGACCAGACAGGTGACCAAAACTGACCAAAGTGTTCCATTCCATATGGGTTATGCTCAGTACCAATTGGAGGGATCACAGGGGTCAAGCTCTCTTCATCCATGGTCAGTGTCCTGGGAGGATTCTGTCCATTCATCTGCCTTTGATCCCAATCATGCATTCCTGCATCCAGCTCCTGCCTGTGGCTGACTCCAGGAGCCCAGTCTGGGACTTTCCCAAGGCCTTCCCTGCAGCCTTGGGGGTGACACGACTGTTATTGGGGGGCAGATGAGAGTGGCTTTGTATCTTTTTGTACATATTTCATTGTTTTCATTTCCATCACTAGTGTTTCCTTCAAGCTGAGCAGTTTTGTTCCCAACCCATCAGTCCCTCTTCCTTCCCTACAGGGAAAGGGAGGGGGGTGAAGAGAGCATCTGTCATTCCTTTAACTGCTGCCACGGGGCAGGCTGGATGCTGAGGCTTGTGAGCACCCCTCAGCCAGGTTGGGGAGCCCTGCCCCTCCTTCCCTGCCCCCCCACTTGTTTCCTTCCCTCAGCTGCCAGCGTGCCCAGGCTGCAGAACCAGGGCTGCACCTCGGGGGAGAGAAGCCTCTGCTTCCACCCCCCAAACCAGCGGCGAGACAGGACTGAAAAATGTACTTTTATTCTGAAAAGAACAGTGCAGAAACCGAGTCACAGGCTACATCCCCCAGCTGCATGACACAAACCCAACACCAGGGATGCAGGGACAGGAGGTTCTGAAGCCACAGGTACTTGGGTACAACGGGAACACGGGTAAGCGAGCGCCACGGGCCGGTCGAGGGGCACCTCTAATGAAAGAAAATAAGACTATTTGTGTTCAAGATAGTTTCAGTCACACTCAGAGCACAAGGCACAGCACAGATCTGGTGGAGACAAACAGAAAACATGCTCACAGCAGCATAATAGAAGGAAACACTTCGAAGGTCATGGATACAGGCTGCTTAGGGTTGAGCCGGAAGGTGAACAACACCTGAAGGAAAGCGAAGAAGAACCATTTCACTTCCAGAAGTTGGGTTAAGAAAGATACAACGGGCTGCTTCTCATTTACAGCTTCTCCACTAAGCCCTACTGCACAACAAGGATGGACAACTCCAGGGTCTCCTTTCTGAAGTTATCTTTCAACTAGGTAACTCTACAGAACAAAAGCACGTAGCGAAGAATTGTTTCCTGTTGCCTTTTAGATAGAAAGAAGAAGAAACGAGAAACAGATCTGCCCAGCATCTAAAAGAATTGTCCTGAGTCAACAGCATCCTCTGGAAAACAAAAACAACACTGAACTTTTCCTATTATGGCTGTGTGGGTTTTTTGGGGGGAGGAAATTTATGTTTGAAGTAGAAGAATTACTAAGACAGGAAAGAAGCTGTGAAGATTTGGCTTGCTTTCAAGAGGAGCCTCAAACCAGGTCTCCTAACAGGTAAAAAAATGATTCCTTTTTACAGCTTCACATCAGTTCCAACACTTTTTTCCCCCCTTTTCTTTGTAAGGAAGATCAGAGCATGTTCTGGAACTCCTACAGTGTTCATACCTGTACAAAAATAGCAGTCATTTCAGGTTATTTTTACACTTGCTACTTTTCTTCAGTTATTGTGCCAAGAAGACAAATTTTAAAAGAACAGCTCAATTTTTTTTTCAGCTTAGGCTGAAACCATGAATTCTATAGTTCCAGGAGATAAAACCTCCTACCTTGAAACAGTCCCAAAGAGTCACTATGGAGCAGGTATCACATCTACAACCTTTAATAAACTTTCTCACCTGATGCAATCCTCTAAGATGTAAGTATGACAACCCTTCCAACATTTGGAAGCCAAGAGCCCCAAGGGCTAGAAGTATCACCCTGGATGAAGCAAGTATCCCAGGACCTCCTCTCCTTCTCCAGCCCTGCTGCAGGACATCTAGCAGGCTTGCAACAAGGCTGTGTTAGTGCTCAAAAGCAAATGCTTGACTTCCAGTTCAAACGCATATAATCGAATTCTGCAGCAGCAGAACCTGAATTCAGTTTCTGCTGGCATGGGGTGAGGCTGTATCCTACTGGAGATGGTAAGTGAAAGCCAATTCATTTCCCAAGCTGGTCTCCTGGAAGAATTTATAGGACTGAGCATGTTGAAGGGAAACACTTGGAGCAACAGGAGTGAGAAAAGGATGGGAAGAGGAGGATCCGTGGCTCCACCTTGAAGGACAGTTGGAAGGAAAAATGGAGTAAGAGGCAAACGATGATGGAGAGGGGGCAGAAGGTGGTTTTTAGGCAGAGCTCATTGGCTAGTTTTTTTGCAGAGAGGTAACCTGATAACAAAGGTGTCTGTAGCCTTTTAGAATCACTTATCATGTTCTTCTTTTCTTAATTTTATAGCCAAGAGCTACTCCACCACCTACCAGGAAAGGAAACGTGTTTAAACTTCTTTTCCTCCAAAGTTTGGATGGCAAAATCCTTTTGGGAAAGTAGCTTCACATGCATTCACAGATTTTTATTTTTTTTTAATGTAGAATAAGTTTGTTGTATTAGCAAATATATAAATACAAACCAAGCAATGGAATTGTTATTAGTTATTTCCTTTTCATTCCTAAACAGACCCCTCTTGAGCAACACTAGGCTGTGGGGAGAGTTTACAAGGCTGTATCCTCCTGGAACATCCTTATCCAGAGCTCCCTGGTTGTGGATTGCCAGCTCTGCCAACTCACAGGCACTGAAACTCAGAGGCAAGGTCAGGAGAAGTCTCCCTGCAGCCCAAGCTGTTCTGGGTATCACTGCTGTCTTGGTTTTTTTGTTTGTTTTTGTTTTTTTAATTATTATTTTAAGAGTGCTAATTCCAGCAGGTGGAGAGATAAATAGAGGCAACTGAGCTCCTATCAAGGTGCTTTGGAACAGTGCCAGGGCTGGGTTTTTACACACACCTTTCTATGAATCATCTGTCTGCTCCTGAAGACACTTTCAGCTGTGTAGGAGCTTTTAGACAAGCTGTACTTGAGCTGCTCTGGGAAACATGCTGCTAATTTCCCTGTTCTCAGCAACATCTTTCACTCCTGTTTAACAGACAAAAAAAATCTGATGCCACAAAAAGAGATATTTCTCTCAAAGCAAGCCAGGGAGCTCCTAAGATCATCACTGCCAGGAATTCAAGACATACCACAATTCTTTTTTTTTTAAATTATGTGTATTAAAAAGCAATACAACTGCAAAGAAAACACTGAACTCCCAGTCTAAGTATCTCAGGTAACTGCAGAGCCTATCAGCCTGCTTAATTCTTCCACCCAGGACATCTCCACAACAGCTTTCCCACCTCTTGAGGTGTCAGGGCTGTTTGGAGCCTACAAAAGGGCCTGCACTATCTCTGGCTGTACAGGATTCAGTCTGTCTAGCCTTCAGGTACAGCCCATCACTTACAGAACCTTCACAGCCTGCAGGTTGGCTCTCTGGCATGGTAACTGCAGCTAGTTGGTTCCTCACCCAAAGGGTCTGCTCCTACAGGTGCACCATCTGCCCTGTTCCCCTGCCAAATCAGCCAGAAAACAGCAGTTTAGGAGCGGGGCAGGAAAACCTGTTTTTGTTTTCAGCAGTGAATCTGGTAAATGCTCCATTTCTGGGAAGCACTGGAATGATTTCTAAGCTTGCTAGTCACAAAGTTTGCAGCCTTGAATCAGTCCAAGATGAAAACACTTAAATACATTAAAGTCTGCAGTCCTGCCAACCCAACTCATGAAGCTTGACTTGTAAAGAGACCTGTTCCCTTCCCCAAACCTGCACAAACCCCCCCAAGGGATTTTAAAGTAGCTTAAAGCACAATAAAAACAATCAGACCTTTAACTACCACCTATATAAAACCAGAACAGTTATTCTACAAAGAAGGGCAGGGTAGATAATAAATACACTGTAACTTGGTTTAGAAAATGATCTATACTTACAAATATAGTATTTTTCTTTCATTTTTCCTGTATTTGTCTTTGTGATAAGCAACTTGCTATTTCACTAGAACTTGAAGAAATCTTCCCATACATTATACTCTCTTCTTTATAAACTGTCCCTGCAGCATCAGAATCCCTCTCCACACTTTTCCCCATATCCCTGCTTGGATTATTGGCAACACAAGCCATGCTGCACAACTCCCTGATAATGATTTTTTTTTTTTTTTTTTAACCCAAATTCTCTGCTTCCTGCCCCCAAACCTGCCCCCACACACACACCCCAGGCCCCCCCCCCCTCCCCAACACCAGTGATTCAGTCAGGACAGCTTCACAGCATTGCTTACTCTGTGCAACTGAGAAAAAGTTTTTCTTAATAGGCCACATAAAAACGGTCCCTGATCCAGAATAAGAATCAGGAAGAACCAGGATCCTGTGGAAAAAAAAAATGGCACAGCCCTAGAAAACCACCCCCCCCCTCCATTTTCATCTCAATATCCAGTGTATGCAGACACGAGGTTCCTTCCAACTTTTTTTTTTTTAAAAAAATAAAGCTACTTTTCTCTATTCAGCATCCTGATCACATGAAAAATAAAGACGAGGGGCTGGGGGCAAAGGAGTGGGGAAGGGGAGGAGGTGGGAGAGTTTTCCACAAAGATGGCACGGTGCCAGGAGGAATCACTGCAGCACAAGAGCCCGACTGAAGCACGGCTTGTAGCTTTAAACCAGTTCTTTGGAGAAAGATGCACAATCCCAACACAACAATGGAACTTTGCTTCTGTGCGGGGCCCAAGAGAGCCAGGTGGAATTGGGTGGGAGGTCAGCCATGTTCTGATGACAGGTTTTTCCCAGGCTGTCCCCAGTTTGGAGGTGATGTTCAGCAGGCACACTTCTTCTCCTCGGGTTGCGCCGAGTCGAGCTTTCCCGAGCTCCCTCCGTTGGCTGTGTCAGAGACCTGTGTCTTGTCCACACACTGCTCCATACGCTTCATTATCAAGTCCAGAAGTGTGTCCACAGCCTTCTCCACGTTCTGCCCAGTAGCAGCACTTGTTTCAAAGTAGGGTATGCTGTGGTGGGAAGGAAAAGGTTTGCTGGAGAGACTTTTAAAGACAACCGCGACTCAACTCCTTCCAACTATATCAAGGGTGGGTTTGGTGGCAAGGAACTGAATGGGAAGGAATTCTGGTTCGTTGGGACTTTTTCCTTCCTGGCAGGAGCCAAACTCCTGCTCCTTGGCACGTGGTGGCACGACGACACGAGTACAAAACCACCACCTCCATTTACAAAATGTATCCTGGCATTTGGAGTTCAAACTGCAATGACCTCGGCACAAACCTTGGCTGAAAAAGTCTTTCAGGTAACAGGTTTATTATTCATCAGGGAAAAGACAAATTCAGAGCCACTGCACACCTAGAACCTGGCCAAAACCTCCAGGTGTGTCTCCACTTCCAAACTAGCTGGGAAGGCAATTTATAACTATTGTTAGTCATTTAGTTTATGGCACAGAGCGTTCATCTGCCTCTGGTATGTTCTGTCCTGAACTCTGGGACAAGCCAACATCACAAGAAGGTGGTTTTCTAGTCACAGTGTTTCATTTCAGTCTTATACTACATTTACAACACTGACAGACTGAATTTAGCTTCTGCCATAACTTGCTTACCCGTATTTGTCTGCCAGATCTTTTGCTTGCCTTTCATTTACCTCCCTTTGGTCTGATAAATCAGCTTTGTTCCCAATTAGGACTATATCTGGGTTCTCACAATATGCATTGGCTTGGAGCTGACCTGGAAGCAAAAATAAACAGGATTTAAGAGAATGTTGGGAGCACCTTAGAGACCAAGAGTGTTGACAAAAGAATTCCAAATACTTCTCTTGCTCCCCACCTCAAAATATCCTAGACTAACCAGCCAACCACATTTCCTCATTATACATTTACTTGCTAGGGGGATTTTTTTCAAAGCAGGAAGTAGAAATGGTACTAGAAAATTATTTCCAGTCTTTATTTTTCCAACACACAGCAAGACTTCAATGAGGTGCACTAGACACAGTGCTTTAGCAGAGGAGAACCTCCATCAGCCACAACTTTTGCTCTGGAAGACCCTTCAGGACATTGTGGAAGTACAACCAACATCCCACCATCATCTGCAAATGCAGCCCTTCAGAAGTTTAGGACAAAATCCTCAAGAGTCTTTTTCCCTTGGATATACTCAAAGGTTAAATGCAATTTTATCCATGGGAAGATCCAGGCACAGGTACTGTCCACAGTAATTCTAAGTAATTGTGCAAAGTCAAGTTACTTATCCTCCCTCAATCCTGAGGAGACTGAGCTGAAGAGGTGCAGTGAACACAGAGGACATGACTCAGCTGGGTGAGCAGGGGCAGAGTGTGATGACAGGGACTGTTCAGTGGGAGACAGGAATCTCTGAGGAAGGTGGAGCTGTTTTCACACACCTATCTGGATTCTCACCTTATCCCCACTTCAGCTTGTACTATTGGAAATGTACTGGCTTCTCTCCTTCCATCACTCTAAACACCCTCAATTAGAAACCAAGTTGAAGAATTTAACCTTTGTCTCACTTTTAGTCTAGCCCTTGTCTGAAGGAAAAGCACCTACAACAAACACAATGCACTTTCAAACCAAATCCCCAAAGCCCAATCTTAGTATTAATTTAAACCTCAAAGCAGACAAGAAGGAATCCCCTTCTGCTCTACAAACAAGAAACACACCATAAAGACACCACCAATATCCAAAGGACACTTTCCATGCTCCTGTTTATCATTTCAACTATGGCCAAGGAAGTGTCACAGAATCACAGAATCACCAAGGCTGGAAAAGACCTTTAAGATCATCAAGTCCAGCCTATGACCAACACCACCACACCATCTAGCCCATGGCACTGAGTGCCACATCCAGCCTTGAAGTCAAGTGCCATGAAGTTTCAATAGGCAACAGATTTCTTCCAATTGTACCAAATCCAAACAAGATTATCAAGAACTTGCCCAAAAGAGTCGATCATGAAAAAAAAAAAAAAGAGCAAGTATCTTTCTAATGTGGTGAAGCTTCCACCCCAAACTGCAGGCTGCAAGGACCCCATTTATGGCTGCACTAGACACAACTACTTTCTTTGTGCAGCTCCCAGCTCCCAATGACACACCCCAAGCCTAGAAGCCTGAAACACACAAGAAAGCATCAAGCTGACCAATAAATGCAAACTCCAGTTGTACTTACTCATCCAGTTTCTGACATTTAAGAAGCTCTGTTGGCTGGTGAGATCAAACATCAGTAGAAAGCCCATAGCATCCCTGAAAAACGCCGTGGTGAGGCTTCGAAACCTGAAGGTGGGAGGAAAAAAAGACACCACAGCTCAGAGTGATCTCTAAGGGAAGCACTTTTCTGCCAAGCCTGAACTGAGGGAAGGGGGAAAGAGATGAAGCCAAGCTGTTCTGAATTGCTTAAGCCTAAAGTCTCTTTTAAAACTACCTTGAAACCTGAAGAGTCTGCAAGGTTTAGTGGACATACATTCCCTTGGAAGTAAAAACAAATCCTGGACTTTCATTCCAGCTATGATGCATCACACCAGTCAACATTTATTAATCAGTGTGTTAGTAATTTACCAGAGGATGCTGATGTGTGAGAACATAAACACTGTCAGTGACTAGATCTATTAGCTCAAATTCTGCCTGATGTAACAGAGAGTGAGAGGGAAGGGTTGTTTAAAAGAAGAAAAACAAAGATACTGAAGCATTTAGTGCACCACAAATCCCAGTGAGAGAAATGGATTCACCTGCCAACATCACACACACTTAGTTGATGGATGTGCACTATTTAATAGTAAAGAAATATAAAGAAAACATGAAAGAGCAGGTGGCTGGTACATGCCTTTTGATGGTTTGCTGTGACCATCAGCTGAAAGAAGGTAAGCTTTCCTTGGGGAGTTCTACAGAAGTTCACAGGCCTCCTGCAAAGCCACGGAGCTGGACATAACCACCAAACCCTGCCATGCAATTGTTTGTCCCCAAAAGGACAAACACAAGGCTGTTCAAATCAGAAATGTTGAAGAACAGGGTTGGAAAACTGTGCCATAGCACTCAGGTGTTCCCTAGGTCACAGGGATCTGGCACATCACAAAACAGCACTACGTGCTCCAGCACAACCCAGCAGCAGCAGCAATGGTAACTGGTATTTTACACGTGTCCATGAAAATGCAAAGAAACCCTTTCTCCTCAGAAACATGTCAGATACCTGGTGCTACCCCTAGGGTTTCTTTTCAGGAGGAAAAAAAAGGAGCCTCAGAACATTTAATCTGTTGTGGAGGCATACACACAAACAGTGTTTGAAAATGGAGAGATGCAGCCACAAAATTCCAGCTTTCTTCTGCTTCTCATCCAGCCCCAACCCCTCCCACATGCTCTTTGCACTGCTCACTCCAAAACCTGAGATCTTCATCACGACTTTCCTTCCTCCCCACTGGGCAAAGGCCTCAGGCTGCTGCTTGTCAGTCCCTATCACACAGCAAGCAGGCCTGAGTGGCATCTTCTTCCCTTGTTGACTGATGACATCAGAAGTCACACGGAGGGCAACCTCACAGCTTTATGGCAGTGAAAACCAGCATATGGAACGAGCCAGGGGGAGCTTAAGGAAGAAGCACCCCCACTTCTTTGAAAACAACCACAGGATCAAATTTCATAGTGACAAGTCAAGGAAGTCTTTGGGAAGAACCAACAAACCACTGTGCACACACAAGATGGGGGGACAACCGGTTAGATAAAAAAAAATCCTCCTGCAAAGGAGGATTCTGGTCAGTCATGAACTTCACAGATGTCAACCACAGTATGCTGCTGCTAGGAAGGCAAACACAACCAAAACCATAAAAGTAAGATAAGAAGCAATTCTTCCATGCCACTCAGCTCTGTCAGACTTGAAGACTTCTCCATCCCACATACGTGCTGGTGGTGAGAGGCTGGAAGCAGCCCAGGGCAGGACAGGACAGAAAGCTTTCTCCTCACAAAAGAGCCTGGGGAAGACCGGGCCATGTCAGCTGGAGAGGACTTAAGGAAAGCAGGACCTTGTCCTGCTGAGTTGTGAACACCTGCAAGAACACAGACAGCACTCCCTCTGAGGGCGACCTGCTCCAGGGCTTAACCACTCCCACGGCCAACACTTGTGTCTTTCTGCCTAGCTGGAATATCCTTGCTGCTTGTGACCACTGCCTCTTGCCCTGTGGCTGTGAGCCTAAGGAAAGCCTGGCTCCATCTTCTCACAGAATCCTACTGCTTGGAAAAGACCTTTAAGATCATCAAGTCCAACCATTAACCCAACTCTACCAAGTCCATTGCTAAACCATATTCCTCAGCACCACATCTACATGGCTTTTAAGCACCTCCAGAGATGATGATTCAACCACCTCCCTGGGCAGCCTGTGCCAGTGTTTAATAACCCTTTTAATGAAGAAGTTTCTTCTAATATCCAACCTAAACCTCCCCAGGTACAACTTGAGGCCATTTCCTCTTGTTCCTTGGGAGAAGAGACTGACCATCCTTGCTCCAACCTCCTTTTAGGCACTTGCAGAGAGCCAGAAGGTCTCCCCTCAGCCTCCTTTGCTCCAGGCTCAACACCCCCAGCTCCCTCAGCTGCTCCTCCTCAGACTTGTGCTCCAGCCCCTTCCCCAGCTCCCTTGCCCTTCTCTGGCCACACTCCAGCCCCTCCATGTCCTTCTTGTGCTGAGGGGCCCAAAACTAACCCCAGGATTTGAGGTGGGGCCTCACCAGTGCCCAGCACAGGGGGACAACCCCTGCCCTGGTCCTGCTGGCCAAGGACTGCTGGACTTGTTCCCCAGACCCTTCCCCAGCTTCACTGCCCTTCCTTGGGCTCCCTTTCTTCCCATGGGGTACATGAAGACAGCAATTAGCCTCCCTTAGTCCTCCTGGCTTCAGGCTGAAGGAGCCTGGCCCCCTCAGCCCTCAGTGGTCATCACATGCCTCTGCCTCCTGACCTGCTCCCCCAGCCCCCCATGGGACTTCAGTTTATCAGTACCAAATATCCCACACTGGGGCTTCCAAGGGTGGAAACTGCTCCAGAGGTGGCCTCCAAAATGCTGCACAAAGGGGGATACCCCCTTCCCTCAGTCCAATGGTGATGTGCATGCTAATGCAGTCCTGCACACTGTGCACCTTCATCAGAACATGCCTCACCATCCAGTCAAACAGAGGAAGTGTGGAACACAAGAGCAAGACACTTGGGTAGGCTACACAGCATCTTCCAGGGGAGATGAGGAACGTATTATGAAGCCAAAAGAACTGTACAAAACAACCCCAAAAAAGCTAACCAATCACTCTATAACCCACAAAACAGTGTGCTGCCAAGGCAGGGAGCAGACCACCTTCCAGTCCTGTTTCCTGAGATCCTCTGATCACCGAGCCAAAGCAGTGTCAGAAAAAACCTGATCTCTAGAAGATATTTTTCTTGTCCTAAAATACAAGGATTTCTGGTATTTTTCATCTGATGGACTAATGGTTTTACCCAGAAATGTGAAAAACTCAGAACTGCTTTCCAGTGAGCTGAACTCTGTTACCTTTCCTGTCCAGCTGTGTCCCAGAGCTGGAGATGTACCTTGAAGGCTTTCCCTGGAGATCCATTTGGTCCTCTGCTGTTGTACACCTAAGGAGAGAGTCAAGTCAGCACAGCCATACAGCTCCCACGAGGACCCAGCAGGTGGGTCACAGCCTGGTACACTTTGTGCAAGCAAAGATGAGGAGGAACAGTTCAGCCCTTCAGTAAAAGCTGACTCTTACCTCCAACAGCCAGAGGGCTGCTTAGAATAATATTTAAAAACCCAAGAGCCACATGAAGTGTCTACAAAAGCTGCACTTTAAAGGTAATTTGGTCATATTTAGTACTTCAAATTAGATACCAGTTCTTTAAGACTTGGCTAAGACTGTGCTGAGCGAGCTGCCTGTGTTCTGTTTCATTGCTGTGCTCAAATTTACAGCTGGCTGACAGGATTAACCACTATTATAAAAAGCTGTTTTTTGGTCATTAACTTCTGTTGGACATGAATGACTTCCTCACTAACTGCAACTGCAAACTCATAGTGCTTTAAAAAAAAAAAAATCAAAATCACTACAACCTTTTGCTGGGCCCAATTCTTTATGAAACAGTAAGTGTGTAAATTAGCTGTTGCAGTAAAAGACAAAGGGATAAAATAAGCATGAGCAGGTTTTGTTACCTGAGGTAATTTAGCAGACCCTCAGCAGTTTTCAAAGCAGGCAACAATTGTCCTTGCATTTAGATCAAGAGAATATGGGCTTTATGGACACGTCTGTGTCCAGAGGCTGCACTGACCTTACCCAGGGAAGCAGAACACTTCCTCACCTGCCCCTCCTGGGCTGTAAAATACAGCAGCTCTCCTGCTCAATCAAGTTAATATTAATTGAGGGTTGGATTAGATGACCTCTGGAGGTATATTCCAGCCTAGACTATTCTGTGATCCTGTGGACTTATTAAAACTGTTGTCATTTCAACCTGCAGCTTCTGACTGCAACGTGCCTTTCTTTCCTTTCTGGCAGGTGCCTGATCTGAAAACCAGAAAAGAATCAAGGGATCAGCCACACCACTGCTGTGAATTAAACTGGTTTGCTGGAGCATGTTCCTGTAGTATCTGGTGTGATAAATAAGGCATCTCTAGAAGAATTTTTTAATACGACTTCTACACAACAAAAAAAACGTATTTAACCTTTTCCATCTCTTTCTTAGAAGGCAATTTATTAGACAGACCTTCAAGACATTGCAAAGCTGGTGATTTCATGTAGTTTCTCCCACTCTTAGGAACCATCTTACACCAAAATGTCCAGTAATGGAAAATTAGAGAAGAAATCTGTCTGCAACCTTTAGCAGCAAAGTTTAACCTTCTGGAAAGAACCCAGCACCCCTGTTTGAAACACCTTAATGAGTGTCTGACCAGCCATGGAAAGAGTATTCTGGCAATCTGCATGTTCAGACATTTCCTTGCAATAAAACTGGGGTTTTCATCTTTTACTCTCATGCTATCAGTGCCAGCCCACAGTGCAGAGAAGGAGCCAGGCTCCACTCCCACCTGAGCACCACGTTTGACCAGCCTGAGGCTGTGTAGTGCTGATGATGATACATTTAACAGAGAATTCAGGTCCATGGTCCTTTCATTCAGGGGACCCCACCTTCCAGGCAGAGCCTGCACACCCCTGGCACCACAGCAAAGCTGAGCTCCACAAACACTGGCAGTCATCAAAAAGTTGCCAGGGAAGATGAAGGTGAATGGGGGAGTGCTGCCCATCTTCTCGTGGTATTCCAAGGAAATAACAGGAGCTTAAAACATGAAGTTAAAAGGAATCTAATTTAAAGAGGTTCAGCTGGACAAGTATTTAAGTTTCTTTTTATTAAGGAAATGACTAACAATAACTGCCCAGGGTCTAACATCTTGTATTTATTATGGTTTTACTGTTCAGGCAAGCTAGAGGGATTCCTATTAGAGAGCTGCATTTGTCCCCTATATTTAGCCTGGATCAGTTGTCAGGATCTGGGAGCAGACACATTAATCACATTACATTAAAACAAAGTGAGCATGCTCTCATAGCCACAAAAAGCATCTGGCTGACACTATGGAAGCCTCCTCTTGTATTTCCCATCAGGAAACAAAAGCCTGGCAGAGCAGGCTGGCACACCTTGTGCTAAGCAGCACTTCCACCCTAAACCCACGAGCAGTCCTGATCACACTCAGCCTCCAGCCCTGCTGCTGGCAGCCAGCAGAGCAGCAGTGTGGTCCAGCTGGTGGAACTGCTTCTTGTGCCTTCACCAGCTCACCAGGTGATCTGGAATTGAGCTGAAGCTCCTATGCCTCTGGAAGTTTCTATCTAAATTATGAGTTTGGGGGCCAGAGTTTTTTTCTAGTCCTAACCCCATTTCATTCACAAGCACTATGGAAACCTGCTGTTGGAAAGATCCTTTTATACCAACGTGCAATAAACCACTTCACACTCCAACATCGGGATAAGGATAATGGCATTTCCCCCCTTTATCCAGTTCCCAATTCTGACTGGTTTAAGCCAAAAACTAGAGAAGGAAAAGCATTCTCAACACATGCAGTAAGAGAAGCAGTAGACATTGACGTTACATTTGTTCTCAGCATAAGTGAATCAAGAAGAAAGAAGGTGGCACAGCCAACTTACCACTCGCTTTTCCCGGAAGTCTATGCCGACTGTCGTGATGAATTTTGGATTAAATTTGTTATCAGTGTATCTGTACAGGAACGTTGTCTTTCCAACCCCAGAGTCTCCAAGGGCCAGGAGTTTGATCAGATAATCATAGTCTCCATCAGTCATAGTGCTAATTTTTAGGAACCTACAGAAAGAGAAGAAAAAACATTGATGTAATGATAACAAATCCCCCTTTCTGCTTGGTTTTGCCTCATTTCTCTTCTTAGAATGATTTGAGTTTGGGACAGAAAGATTCTTTGTGTTCTGAGGATAACAGTAAGGCCTAGAATGAACAAAGGTAGGAAACCTAGGGATAAATTCTCTGCTTAAAGTGTCTTCTTATGAATTTGAAAAAAAAAAAAAAAGGGGGTTGCAGAAACAAGCATGAAAAGCCAACTTGGCCATGGCAAGGAGCATTCTCAGGGCTCCAGCTCGAACCACTACTACATGACACTACCAGGGCTATACATTTTTATCTTGAAATATTTTTTCCCCCTAAGAGAACTAATTAAAAAGCAAAGTAAGTAATAACCCCAGAGCTGCTGTTAATAGAAGGAGAGAGCTTAAATGCAGTTTTCTCTCCAGTATAACCAGCTAAACCCACAGCTGCCTTGTTCTGTGAGGCACACAACCAAACCCACCCCCCTCATCACATGCTCCAGACACTAATTGGTGTGAAGAAGAAAGAAAAACAGATGGCAAGCCCACTGCCCCGGTTCAGCTGCTGCTGTGACAGCAAGTGGTGGCATCTCCTGCAGCTCAGGAAGCCACCAGAGAGTGGCCACCATCCAGAGAATGGCCTTGACAGCAGTTGTAGGCTGTTTGATAAGTAGTGGTGAAGAGGAGCCAAGCCTACCTCACTAAGCACTTGTAAAACAAATACATGCATCAGAAAGCAATATGAATTTGCAGAAAGAGGAAAATCTTTAGCCTTTCTTGTTATTTACTCTGCCAGTATTGGTTACTTCTCTCTACAGGAGAAGGAAAGGGCACCTATGTAAGAAATAGACCTATAAAGTATTTATTCACATGTACTAAACAACCTGATGATGAGAAAACTGGACTCATATGAAACACCACCTGGTTACATTCTCTTTTACCTTGTTCTCAATAAAATTTAACCCTTCTTTTTTTCCCCTACATCTTGTTAATCCCTAGCATGGATGGAGAGCTGTTCCATTCAGATCCCTATGCTGAGACTAATTACTGTGGTACCAGAGTGGGAGACCCTGGGCCATATCCCATTCACAAACAATTGCTTGGCTCAGTACAAGACCTGAATTTCCATCAGAATAAAACCTACCTTTCTGAGCAGCTAAATTAGCAAGTACTGACCTGCTTTGACTAAAAGGATGACTTAAGCTTGTTCTGATTATCCTGCATTTCAGCAGCTTTCAGGATCAAAAAGCTGGCTGCATGCTGAGCAGTTTGATTGTATGAGAATGATACCTTTGACAGACACAGAGCCACCCAGAGAGGTGGGACAAGCTTTTGAGAAATTCATCTTTTGATGACTCAGGTTTAACAAATCTAGAGAAAAAGGCCTCTGGTCTGACAGCCCTGCTCTGCCTCCCACTGCCTGTGGCCTCTGCTTGGTACCAACACAGACACTTCACCAACATTAATTCAAGGCCTTTAATCCTTTCCAGAATATCCCAAGTTTACCACAAGGCTCCACTGAGCAAGAGTAATTTCTCCCCAGAAGTTTGAGCATTATCAAAGTCTTTCTGATCAATGCAATAACTGTTCTTTGAGCATTTCACTCAACAAATCAGAGAAGGAAAGATACTGTGGGAAATGATTCTCCCCCAAATGCCTGACTGGCAGTACAAAGTGTTGATTTGGGATTAGACACTGCTCCCAAATATCCATGTTCTCTGGGAGCTGAAGTTCAGCATCTCCTTGCTATGCAAATGTGCAAAGCACAATATTCAGAGTTTACCAGCCCTGTGAACGCCGAGCAAAATATACATCAGAGTCGGATGATTAAACCCCTGTTTTTGTAAACCTGTCACGAGCAGGCAGTTGGCTCTCCTATTCCCAGCACCAGCTGCTTTTCCAGAAATTCCTGCCTTTTGGCAGCCCGGGCTGCACACACATTGCAGCCTCTCCCAGCCTGGCACTAGCCAAGGAGGTCAGCCCGGCTCGGAGGCAGCCTGGGAACTGCTCTGACTTTACTCTCCTCATTCTCTGCACCTCCCAGGAAAATAAAACCGTAATTAGTTGGATAAAGGGATTTTTTTTCCCCCCACCTTGACCAGCTACATGATGGAGACAGGATGAGCATGGTTCACAAAAACATGGATACAAGGGCAATTTCCAAGCCCAGACAGCTCCATGGCCATTAGTCCTTTGCCACTTCCGAAGTGCTGGAATAGAGCAAACGAAGCTCCTGTTCCACAGGAAATTTTAGCATTCAGATTTTAATTTCATTTAGAATGAAAGAGTTACAATTACTACTGAGTACCAATAATTACTCTTAGCTAGACATCTGAGTGTGTCTATAATGACTGGGTTTGAACACCCTGACTGTCTCCCTGTGTTCCACATGACAAATATTAACGTGAATAGTACAAACACCCGAGGTCTAAAAATCACACACCCTGAGATCTGAAACAAAGCAAGGTTCTGCAGGGGAGGAGGTTTCAAAAAAAAAAACAAACCACTTCGTTTCCAGGTAATTTCTTCTAGCAAAAATGTGAAGAACACTTCAGAATTTTCTCTGAAGAGGTTATTAACAAGGCATTGTAATTAAAGTGCAATATACCTCGTTCAACTCTAATTTTAAATGGCTCAATATATCGAGCTACTGAGGAGCAACATCCCTGGGCTCTAACCCAGGCTTCTACTGCTAAAACAGGGCAACTCGACTCACAGCTTTCTATTAGGGTATTCCAAAACCAGCCCTGTGCCTGGAACCCTAGCTTTCAAGTCCTCACCACCCTGAGAGCACCTAACTGGACTCGAAGTTGTCACACCAGTGTCTCCACCACAGCCCAGCAGCAGCCAGGTCTCCCTCACAGAGTCAACCTGCAAGCTCCCACACATCCCAAAACCAAATTTCCACTCATCTAACCCAATCTCACCCTCCAATTCTGAAGCTCCTGCTGTCTCCTTAATACCATGTTACCAGTGAAGCTTTTCCAAGAGCCAAACAGGCCCCCTGACCATCCCTCCCAACCTGTTCTGTCAACATGGCCAACAGCCAGAGGATGATGGATGTGATGCTTTGATGCTGTTCTCCCAGGCTGTGCATCTAGACGGAGCCTGATTTAAAAAACACTTCTCTGCTTTCTTGGCAGGCAAGATTCATATCTAGACCAGAAGCAGCATCTTGTATCTTGATTGATTATTTTGTTCCACCCCTATTTAATGTTCTCTAACTACAGTGTGAGAGATCATTTAAAATCTGGCACTTGTCAGCAGATACTCCAGAGAACATTTTCTTGACAGAGAGATATGGCTTCATAGAAACCAATCAAACCTTAAGACCTCCAGTCACAGCCTTTGGGGAGAGGGAAATCTACTCCTCAGGCTCTGAGCCTTTGCTCTGTGGCTCCATACTGCTCCACAAGACCCACCCCAGCACACAGAAAGGGATGTGGAGGAGAAAAGTTATAAGCCTGGTTTTCTTCTTCTATCCATTGTGCGTGCCTTAAAAACTGGGAGAAAGGCAGTGCACTGGAATCTAAATTGATTCTGGAAAAAAATGACTTCTGGCTGGGAAAAAAGCCTGCAGAAAAATGGTTTCAATTCAGAAACTCTCCTCTCAAGATGTTTACATAGAATCATGGAATGGTTTGAGTTGGAAGGGACCTTAAAGATCATCTAGTTCCAACCCCCTGCATGGGCAGGGACACCTCCCACCAGACCAGGTTGCTCCAAGCCCCATCCAACCTGCCCTTCAACACTTCCAGGGATGGGGCAGCCACAGCTTCTCTGGGCAACCTGGGCCAGGGTCTCACCACAGCAAAGAACTTCCTCCTAATCTCTAACCTAAATCTCCTCTCTTCCAGTTTTGATCCATTACTCCTCATCTCATCCCTCCCCACCCTTGTCCAAAGTCCCTCCAAGCTTTCCTGGAGCCCCTTCAGGCACTGGAAGGTGCTCTAAGGTCTCCCTGGAGCCTTCTCTTCTCCAGGCTCAACACCCCCAACTCCCTCAGCCTGTCTCCAGAGCAGAGCTGCTCCAGCCCTCGGGTCACCTTCATGGCCCTTCTCTGGACTCTCTCCAGGAGCTCCATGTCCTTCTTATGTTGGGGGGCTCCAGACCTGGACACAGTGCTCCAGGTGGGGTCTCACAAGAGCCGAGTAAAGGGGGAGAATCCCCTCCCTTGACCTGCTGGCCACGCTGCTTTTGATGCAACCCAGGACACAGTTGGGTTTTGGGCTAAAAAAAAAATAATCATAAAATGGATCTAAACCTCTGATGAACCTAACGTAAAAACATGGGCTGTTAGTTATAATTTTAGCCTATCGGAATTGGAAAACACTGAAGAATTTTTAAACTTTTGGAATTCAAACTTTGCAGATTTTTAAATTTTAAAAGACTTCCCAAATCAACCAGACTACCTGCTAGATTTCCTGGCAACACATTTTCTCATTAATGGAGAGAGTTGCTCAAAGGAGTTCAGCAATTATGGAAGTAGCAATTGGAATATCATAAGGAAAAGTTACATGTGCAATGAGAGAAAAAAGCAGTTCAAGAAAATAAGATTTGATTTCCCTTGACACACGACTAGTTAAAAGTTGAACAAACAAAATGGTTGTATAAATAGCATTAGCTCTAGAAAATGCAGGACATAAAATCACAGTGCACATATTGTACCAAGCAGCTGGTCAGCCAGAGATTTGTTCCCTCTGCAGCAAAATAAATCAGCACCACTGCTATTCATCCAAGTTTGTTTTTTTAAAGAAAAATAATGCAAAACCACCACCAGCACCACCACAATCAGCACTGTCCTGAGGGCCACCTCAGGGGGGGCTGTATCAGAGGCACAGCACACGCACAGGAACCATCATTTACTCAACTCAGCAGACCTTCTTTTGACAGCCTGTGGTGTCCTCAGCTGGTACAAATTCGATGACCAGATTAAATGCAATGCTGTTCCAACAGCAAGAGCCTGAGAGTTCCAAGAGCACCAAAAAACTAACAAACTGACCCCATTCAACTTTCCCTGGTGCACAGCACAAGCCATCATGCCCCAGGTCACGGGATGAGACCTGACGAAGTGCAGGCAAAGGTGTTGGACCACATGAAGATGACCTGCAGAGTCCCCTAGAATGACTGTGGCACCCTCCTTTCACTCCAGAGATCCCACTCCTGGACCCCTTCAGTGTCAGACTCTTCTCAGTGGTGTCCAGTGACTGAACAAGGGGCACAAGCTGGTGCATGGGAGGTTTAACCTAAGTATAAGAAAATACTTCTTTACTCTGAGGGTGGCAGAGCCCTGGGACAGGCTGCCCAGGGAGGTTGGGGAGTCTCCATCCCTGGAGACATTCCAAACCCACCTGTTCCTCTGTGATCTGCTCTAGGGGATCCTGCTCTGGCAGGGGGGTTGGTCTAGATGATCTCTGGAGGTCCCTTCCAAGCCCCACCGCTCTGATTCTGCGGTTCTGCCAGTACTTGGATGCAGGTGACAAGGGCACTTGCCACCAATACATGGCATGCAGAGATGACCCCCACATCAACACGTGGTTTAAAAATACTTTGCAGAGACAGCTGGGCATTGCCCAAGTTCAGCATGGTATCACCAAGACGACCCTTTCTTGTCCCCTAAGCAAAGAGCTGCAAGGAGACTTCCAACGAAGAAAAGAGCAGAGAGCCAGGGAAAGCTGGGCTGTGGGAGGACAGGCTGCCTGCTAGGCTTCCTGTCAGAGTCACTTCCAGGAGATGGAAAACACTGATGGCAGCAGGTTCCTGTTGGAAATCTGAGTCACTACATAAAGTGAGTTTTGAAATGCATCATTTCTGGCTCTGTCTGTCCTTCTAAAGAAATCATCCAGGCTGTAGCAGAAAGACATCCCAAGATCGACCTGGACGTGGCTGGTCTTTGAAGCTCTTTAGCTACCTCCTTTGAACATAAAGGCAAAGCCCTGCAACACTAACAGAAGCCTCCCCTGGCCTTCTGCAGGAACACCAGAAACCTTCCTTTTCTTTCATCCTCAAGATTCTGACTGGAATTAACTCTATCCCAGCCACATCCAGTACAGTGAAGAACTAACTCCAGTCCCTTGTTGCCCTCAAAACCCCACAACCTGTTACCCACTAGCTGTGGGCAACATCCCTCACCAATGGAGCATCCAAGAGAGAACCCCACACCAACCACATGATTAACATCAAACTCATTAGCAGAGTCACGTTAGACACCTCTTCCCTAGCAGAGAGAACATACAGGACCATCTGCATTTCAAGTGGAACAGACAGGGAATTAAATTTAAGAGTGCATTATCAGAAAGTAGCCTCACAAGCCCTTCCCAAGTGGGAGAAAGAGAAAGAATGTAGGAAAGATAAGATAAAACTCCATCCAGTCATCCCAGCATCACGCTGTAATTTGTCTGCAATCATCTGCCAAAAAAGCAGAGCCTCACAACTGCCAAATAAATGGCCCACAATGAGCCAAATATTTTTTTCCTCCTCAAAAATCAAACAACTCACTGGAGCTGTGCTGAGATGAAATTAAAACTGGCTTCTCTGCTCAAAACCAGGCATACACAGTAATTGCCATACAGGAGCTGTGAGCAACAATACGTAACAAATGCAGCACCAGTGTGAAAGGAATGATCTTTCCTCATTTTCTTCCTTACAGTGGAAACCCTCAGAGGAGCAGATGGATGCTTTCCGGCATGGATGCCTCACAGCATTTGAGCACAGACAGCTTCAGGCTTCAGTATGTAAAAGACTCTTGGCAAGCCACAGCCACATACTCCTCTCTTTTAGTCAGCCAGGATACCCTTTTTGATAGAGGAAGAAACATATACAGACCATACTCCATTTTAGGAGCTCTTTAAGTATCTGGCCTTTCAGCTTGCACCCATTGGAGCACAGGCTGAAAACGGCTCCACAGGTACCAAGGTGAGTTCATTCCCACACTCCTCACTGCTTCATGTGCCCCATGAAGGAAACATCAGGGTTTCCACTTTGAACCCCCCCTTGGCTCCCCAGAGCCCACCGTGAGCATTCCCACAAGCAAACCCAGTCAAATCTCCAAGTCCCCCTTCCCAAGCAGCTGGACAAACACCAGCCATCCCCTAGGCTAGAATTATCCAGGGTGAGCCAAGCAGCAGGCTCACAGCTACCCACACCCACCCGTGTTTTCTGCTCACATACCCACACCTTTTGGGGTCCCTTTCTCCCACCGAGTGCTCTGCTACCCCAAGTCCTACTTCAAGAGGGAAGAGCAGCACTGCAGCCCTTCCCTTCCAGCTGATGTGGTGTCTCCACCTAAAAACTCTCTCTCTCTCTCTCCACACACAGAGAGCAAACACATATTGACATTGGTGTGGGCAAGGGAGAAGGGTGACTAATTCAGTCACTTTCAGTACTAATCAATAGGAAACATACATGCAACAAAGAAAAACCCAAAAAGGCAAAGACAAGGACCACGCCTAGCCTTTCCCAGAAGCTGTTACCACCAGAAGCTGTTACCACCACACTTCCCCTGTGCTTCTCCCTCTAGACCACACACTCAGCACGAGATGAGCTCTAACACCAGCCACCACACACATTTTCCTCTCTTTCACCATTTCAAAAACCTGCTTGGTAAGTACAGGAATTAGTTCTGGGTTGACCACGTCCGTATTCAGCACATAATCCAGTCTATCACACTTGATTGACTACACAAATATAACTGGGCTACTGACCAGGAAATAATGATAATTTACAGAATACCTGTAAAATACACAAGGCAGAGATGGATTTTGCAAAAGGCAGCAGAATCCTGCCACTGTAAAATAACCCAGACAGCAAATACTCTTAACCTTTAACGCACGCTTCAAAAAGTAAAACAAGCACAGTCACTAATAGCATTTGTAGGAAGGTATTTAAGAAGGAAGAAAGTCAGTACGAGGAAGTTTCAGCAGCTCATTAGAAAAAAAACCACATTAAATACAATTAAATCATGTAACTTCCTTTAAAGCCCAAAAGTTGTGCAAGGATTGGACGTGCACAGGGAAGGACCCCTGGTCAAACAGGACAGAAGGGGGGTATTGGGACTGTCACCAGTGCAGGGTCCCTTCCCAACCTACCAACACAGCCCCAAACACCACAGATTCCAGAAGGGATGTTGAGGAGCTCTCTGCTGACTTGCTGTTCAAACCCTCCAAGTCTTTCCTGCTCTTTTGAGGGCAAGCCAAAGTACCATTCATTATGCTACAGATCTGTCTGTGTGTCAGGGAAAAAAAACAGAAACCCTATGAAAATTTATGAGCTAATATAGTTATCTGAAAGGCATGCAGTGGGCTAGACTTCCCTTTTAACTGCAGAAGCATGGTATCATCAGCCACACTTTGTCTCTCCCTGACCTTAGCAAATTCATGTTTTGAATCCAAAACTCATCATAAATCTTTTGTAAAACTCCTTTGACAAGGCCCAGCCTTTGCCACCACGCACGTGACTGCTGCACTGGGTTCTTCTGCAGATCTCTATTTAAATTTAGAAACCCTGATATGTTGATGAAGACTCCAAACGGGATGATTACATCTAAAAAACCTGAACGTTTGCCAGCTGCTCATGTTTTTTATAGCACCACCCTTCTTCCTGCATACATGAATCAAGATGTGCAATGCACAGCCAGCAGCCAAGTAAAGAGCAAGGGGGTGAGGGAAGGAAAGTCAACTCCACAGCTTAGAAAGTCTGTCGTGATAGTTGAGGCTGTCCTCTGACAGTATGAAACAGCATTGCTCCACTAACCAGTTCTGCTGCTTTGCAATTAGTCAGCCCAAAGGCTGGCAAGTACAGCCCAGTTGTGTTACCCTGAATCCTTTCTAATCTCCTTCCAAAAATATTTTCGGAAGGAGCTGGGAACACAGGGCTGACCATGATCAGCTGGAGTCTACCACTGGCCTTCTAACTGATCCCCAAATCAAAGCAAACCTGTGTTTTGGAGCAAATTCACAGTGAAGTATCTAATGGGAAGTCTGCATTGAGATTAAGCCTAGGAGAATTGCTAATAGATAATGGGCTGTATGTGGACTAAAGGGGAAAAAAATAAAGGGAGGCCCAAACATATCAGTTTGGGAATGGCCAGAAAGCAGCAAGTGGAGCCCATTGCTGGATACAGCACCTGCTAGGCTCTGAAACTCCGTGGCCACCACTCCTGGAAAGCTCACAGCCCTCCTAACATCTGTGCTCTTCCTAAACCAAAAAAGCAGCATCCTTGGACTCCACTCATTTCCATCGCTGTGCAGGTGGCCTGCATTTCCCACCCAGTCCCACCTGACAAAGGAGAACATCATTCCAGTGAATCCAAAGCAAAGCTGCAACACAGCAGTTCAAGCCACTGGCTGGCTGTGCCCTTGACAGGTCTGTATTTCCATGTGTCGCTGCTCTTCCCAAAATCTTTGGGTTAGGTTTTCAGTTCCTTTCATACCAAACCTCTGTTAAGGTGGTGAACTCACTTTGCTGTATCCCAGGCCTGTGCAGGGGCTTCCACGGAAACAGGGAGGCTTTTCTGTGGCTGAAGTGCAGCTTTACACAGTTCTCTCAAACCCTGAAGGGCCAGAGACTGGCCCTGCCCTTTGCACACCCAGTTCACACCTAATCCCAGGGAATGCTGCACAGGGAAATACATTTGACTGCACTTCATCAAAGGCCCTTCTGCAATCCCCAAAGCAGTTTCCCTTCTCTTGTGAGACAGGTAAAGAAGATCTGTGGCATAACTGAAAATTAATGCCTTTTGCTCCATGTTGCTTAGGACAGGGTTGGAAAGCTCTAACGCTTGGACTGTTCCTTTAAATAATGGCTGCAATAATCATAGAATCATTAAGGTTGGAAGAGGCCTTCAAGATCATTGAGTCCAACCGTAATCCAGCTACCACAACCACTAAACTATACCCTGAAGTGCCACATCTAAATGCTTCTTGAACACTTCCAGGGATGGTGACTCCACCACCTCCCTGGGCAGCCCATTCCAATGCCTCACCACTCCTTCAGTAAAGAAATTTTTCCTAATATCCAACCTAAACCTCCCCTGGCACAACTTAAACCCATTTCCTCTCATCCTATTGCTAATTGCTTGGGAGAAGAGACCAGCACCAGCCTCTCTACAACCTCCCTTCAAGTAGTTGTAGAGAGCAGTAAGATCTCCCTTGAGCCTCCTCTTCTTCAGCCTAAACACCCCCAGTTCCCTCAGCCTCTCCTCATACCACATGCCCTCCAAACCCCTCACCAGCCTCGTTGCTCTTCTCTGGACATGCTCCAGGACCTCCATGTCTTTCTTATACCATGGTGCCCAGAGCTGAACACAGTGCTCAAGCTGTGGCCTCACCAGGGCCAAGTACAGGGGCATGATCATTTCCCTACTCCTGCTGGACACACTGTTTTTGATGCAGGCCAGGATGCCGTTGGCCTTCTTGGCCACCCGGGCACACTGCTGGCTCATGTTCAGCCTGTCATCCACCAGTACTCCCAGATCCTTTTCCACCAGGCTGCTCTCCAGCCACTCTTCCCCAGGCCTGTAGCATTGCCTGGGGTTATTGTGACCAAACTGCAGGACCCTGCACTTGGTCTTGTTAAACCTCATCCCGTTGACCTCGGGATCAGGTCAACGATCTAACCCATCCAGGTCCCTCTGTAGTGCCTTCCTACCCTCGAGCAGATCAACACTCCCAAACAATTTAGTCTGCAAACTTGCTGAGGGTGTCCTCATTAGCCACAGTAGCAGCTACACCCCCCTGCCCACAGTCAGGCAAGTTTCCACCCCCTGCACCAGTCTGTTCAAATAAAAATGTACAACGGGGATCAAAATGCTTTGGCTTGTCAAATAATCTAATCCCATTTATGGTGGCTCTTTAAGGACTGTGAACTCTAAAGAAGGTTCCTCGAGATACAAAGTCATTAGTTCTAACAAGCTAATGGCTATTACACATTTAAATCACTGCTTTTGAAGCAGTAAATCATTTCTTCTTTCTATGGCAAGCAATCTTATGTGAGCATGGAAGCAATCTGATTATCCCATGAAAGGTTTTAGGAATTAAAAGTCTATTTTACTGCTCAGGCACAAATTGGTTATCCCGAAAGTTTTAACCCCTTAAAGCTGCAGAGAGAACAGTGTTTTCCCTATTCCAGCTAAGGCTGTACCAGAGAGGAGAAAGGTCTTCTCACACCCATCTTCTCAACTCCCTGTGATGCTCCTCCTGGGATGTCGCTTGTGCCTGTCCTGCTGCCAGCAAGCTTTCCAGGGTGTCCTTCTCTCCCTGCACCAGTGGCCTCCTGCTCACGTGAGGACATGGCAGGCAGACACCAGAACCTCCACCTCCAAACTCCTCACCTTAGCTGGTCCTCCTTCCTGTCTCTCCAGAAGCAGCCATGCCCAGCCCACTCCAGGGAATGCCAGCCCTGCCTGTCCCACGCTGATGGCGCTGGGAGGGACACGGGGGCTTAGGGGAAGACAAGCAACTGACAGGCTTTGAGGGCAAGAATGAGGAGTGAATTAGGAGCAGCCACAAGCAAGATTAGCAATGCGTTTAATCACCCTAACCTATGGGAATTAGCCAGTTCTTCAAGATCCAAAGGGAAACATCAATCTTAAAGCTCATTTCCTGACAGGAAATTTCAAGATTACACGGTCTGCTCTCTACCAGTCATCCCAGAGAACCGTCCGTTGCTTGATGAACCTGCTGTGGGTTAGAGCACAGAAACTGCCCATTTCCAAGCTGTCTGCCCATCTCATCATGCTGCATTAACTAGGGGGGTCAGTACCAGGCTGCAGGCACAGGGGCAGGCTTTCCCTCAGCTGTCAGTACCTCCACCCAAGTCAACAACCTCACTTGGGGGTGGCAGGGGGGAAGGACCCAGTGGCAGGCTCAAACTTTTCCCTAATGCCACCCAAACCAAACCCAGACCTCCTGCATTGTGCTGCTGACAACGCTGCTTCCCCATGTCACATTTCAAGGCACGGCATGCAAAACATTGACTTTGCTGAATTACTCTCAGCTGTTTTGTTTCCCAAAGAAAGCAAAAGCAAAGCTTTTGTGGGAACCAGCACAACATATATTTATATACACATTACTTACAGTCGCCTATGCAGCAGTGCTGAGACCAAACACCTGTCACACGCTAACAGGAAAATCAGCTTGGAAAATTGAGGCTGCAATGCATAAACAGTGAGAAAAGAATAGCTTCTCTCAGGAAAAAAAAACAACAACAACAAAACAAAGCTATCCAGTCCTCAGAGCTGCAGACTGGGCCTTTCAGCAGGCAGGGCTTGCAGATACACAGGTAAGTCAGGTACAACTGTGTCTTGTGACATGCTCTCAAGGGCAGTAAATTTTTTGAGACACTATTAACCAACTCGAAACAGTGACAGAGTGTATTTAGGTAATGACCAGGTTGTGATAGGTCAGCCTTAGCAGCTTCCAGGCACGCTCCAAGGGAGCGTGTTGCTCCTCCCCAGATCGCACATTTCAGCAGGCTGCAGTACCTTGCTGTTTCTTTGAAGGCAAAAATAAGCACCCCACCATGAGAGCTGTTGCTTTTCTCTGCAGCTGTTCAAACTTTCCCAGCACCATGTTTGAACAGAGCCTTCCAACAACGCTGTGTGCAAGACTGCCAACAGTGCTTTCTTGCGCATTTACTTGTAACACCCCATCTTGAGAACTTCACATGCAGCCAAAACCCGCCAGATTTGTTGAGAAGAGTTTTTCAGCATGGGAAAACTGTTTCTCCTTGGAGTCAAAGTCTGATTAAAGAACTGAAAGAGGAGTCACACTCTCTCTCAATGATGTGAATTAGCATAACTTGAAGACTCAGGCCTTTTTTTCCCCCCATATGCCTGCAAGTATGCAATTCATTTTACCTTTGGCATTTTATTTTTCTGCCTACAGCCCATGGCATAAAGCTACTTTAAAAGAACTTTTATCGTACGGTTGAGAAGAGGCAAACTATTCCTCTGCTATTCTGTGTACCAGCCTTTCTCCTCCTGCCACAGCCACTTGAAAGACGCTTCAGTTAAGCTCTGCAGAAGTTGTGCTTGGCTACGAACTTAAGGCTCAAATCTGCTTCCATGATTCCAGCAAAGTACATAAAACCATATGAGTGATGCGTCTCTCCTCAATAACTGGATCTAATATGGTATAAAAGAGTGTTAATCATAAATTGGCTTAACAGTACCAAGCTTGGGGATTTCTTTTTAAACTATGAAGCGCAATCTCCATGTGTCGCAGCTGGTCTTTTATACTTCATATCATATTCTCATCCCATCCCTCCACCCAAATCAAGGAGTGACAGCAAACACAGCGCCGTAAAAACATGTCTGTTCATGGAAGAATTATTTCAGGGTAACTACACTGGGGCACTCCTCGTTACAAATTCACTTTATGCTTCATACCCAGCAGTCAATTTCCAGGCATCATCCAGGAGATGCCTGACAAACCGCCCTTCCCTTTCTACGAGCCAGGTCTTTTCCCCTCACAAACCTGCCAGCTCAGAATGCAAGATACGACAGAAATCTACACACACACAGACGCTCCTGTCATGAGGAAACCACAGTCGCGATAGCAGCTGCATGTCAAGGGTGGGACTCCAGCCTGCCGCCCCCCTCCAGCCCGAGGGCTGGAAGGGCTCCGTGCTCCCCTTCACCAAGCGATTTAAAACCACCTCACACTCATTCCCGGTCTCCATTTTACCCTCCCTCCAGCCTCCAAGTCCCAAGGGCCGCCCCGCCGCGGGCCTGGCCCCATCGCCACCGCCTCACCGGGCTGCGGTAACGGCGGAGCCGAGGCCGCCAGCAGCTCGGCGGGGCGGGCTAAGAGTCCCCCCCCCTTCTCCCCGCGGTCGGCAGAGACCTGCTCTCCCGGAGCTCCGCGGTTCTCTCCACGCTGTCGGCGGCAGGAGGACGGGAACGAGCGAGGCGCGGAGCACCTCCCCTCTGCGGGAGCCCGGCGCCGAGGCTGGGCTGAGGCGGAGGCGTCGCTTACCCGGGGCCGCCGCACGGATGTGGCCGCTGGCCCCCGGGGGCTGAGGCTGGCGGCGGCGGGGCGGGGAAGGGACGGGACGTGAGAGGCGGGTTCTCGGGGTTGGGGGGGGAAGCACCCTCCGCCGGTTCTCGCCTGGCACGGGTGTCTCTTGGTGAGGCGCCACAAGGTGCGGTAGCGAGGGGGATCACCCTGAGACAGGAAAGCGCGGCGGACGGTGCCCAGCCAGCTGGGAGGCGGGCAGCCCTCACGGACAGGGAAGAAGGAGTTTCCCGTGAGACACCCCCCACCCCTCCTTCTCTGATTTTCCCTCAGGCGAACCGGCCCATCTCCAGGGGAGGGTTTCCAGCTTTCCCCCGGAGGAAAGCAGAGGCCTGAGCAGCGTCTTGGGGGAGAGCCCCTGCCCCAAGCGGGGCCCTGCCCTGCCTTGCCTGGAAGGCGGAGGAGAAGGGCAGGAGCCTGCAAGCCCAGGCCCGCAGCCCGGCCATCCCCGGCTTGTTCCCTGTCATCCCCGGCTTGTCCCCTGCCATCCCCGGCTTGTCCCCTGCCATGGATTTGGTGGCGTCCAGGTTTTACCAGCGGTTCTCCAGGGGAGCAGCCCTGGCTGAGCACAAAAGTGAAGAGCACAAGATCCAGAGTGAAGAGCAGCTGTAACCTATTACTTATCACCCCCTGAATCCTTAGGGGAAGAATGTTCAAGGGCTTCTTTCCACAGCCTTGCTAGCTCAAGTTAACTCGAATTTTCCCTTTAATCCATCTCCTAGTTCCCAAAACTAGTTCCCAAGGCAGTTGGCCAGTCAGGTTGTGTTTCAAACCCTGCTGCTATTCCAGTATCCCAATGCTGTGAGGATCGAGCTCCAGGAGTTCATCCAGTGTTAATCCAGTCACTGCCAACCCAACCACCCTACACTACTGGAAAAACCAAAACCTCCAGTATTTTGTAACTAAATCACAGCTCTTTCAGAATCGCTTCCACATGACAATCCTAGGGCTGGAGTACCTTCAGGGAACTCAAACAGCCCAACAGTGCAGTTATAATTATTTCTGGCGTGTCATTACATGAGGGGAACTCTTTCCCCAGCTTTAAATGAATTTGATACCTCCCCTGAGAGGCTCCACAGAGCTGGGAAAGAGACACTTTCTCTCTCTAATACTGCTCATTGGTATCCACGTGGAAAACAACACTATTTCTGCTGCGTACTGGCGTGGTTTGGCCCCAAAAGATCTGCTTTAGAAATAAGAAAGTAGAAGAGGGAGAGGGCTTAGTGAGAACAGCACAGTCAAATAAGGGCTGGTGTTACCCTGTGTACATATTTGGCAAGGTTATAGCACATTGCAAAGCCCTTGGGCGGCAGGGCTGCCTGTTCAGCAGGAGTCCTAGTGATTTCACTCAAATCCTTGGATTTATCATAGTTTCAGCAGAGCGTACTGTGAAGTTATAACTCCTTTTTGCATGTTGTTTTTTTTTGTGCGTGAGGTCGGTGAGATGTGTTGAGGTATCACGCTGATAAAGCGGGTTGATAGAACACATCATCACGTGAGGAGAAAAGAATGGGAGTTCGAGCTTCATGCCCATGTTTATAGGAACCCTCTGCCATAATTTTTAAAAAATTTTATTTCTGGATGTCCAGAGATACCTGCAAAACTGGGATAACGGCAGGTAGCCTTTCATGATCCCGGGAAGAGCTGCAGATCCTGAGCCCAGTCCCTTTCTCTAGCACAGCCAGTGAGGGGCCTGTTCAAACCGTTTCTGCCCTTCCCTGGGGTTTGCAGCTGGCAGGGATGTAAAACGGGGCTGCCACTGCCATGAGAAAAGGAGGTTTTCTGCACAGTTTTGTTCTGTGGGCTGCACAGCTTGCAAATAAACCTCCTTACTGATGGTGCACGCATCCTTTTCGAGCAACCCTTTCCACGCAGCTCAGCTGGGAACAGCAATCATGCCATTTCAGATCAGTCAGACCGGTTGCCAGTGTTTAGCTGCTGCAACGTTTGTCAGAGGGTTATGGCTGGTCTGTTTGCCCCTTTCCCTCCTGGTAAATGCCCAGTGCTCGTCGACACAGGAGATCAAACTGTTGGCAAACATTTCTTTGAGGCCTCACAGCTCAGAACTTCGCACCCACACACAGTAGCCCACAAATTGGCTTGCAACCAGCAGTGATTCAGTTTGGCCACACAGGCAATTAGCAACTCTGCTGGTTGCCAGCTCTTTTTATGTAACTGGAAATGTTTTGCTATGATGGACGGTTTCAGACAGAAGCATTTCTCTAAAGCCCTTGCAGTTTTTAGATAAGTTTTCTCTTTATCTCCTTTAGGCTGCTAAATGTGAAGTAAAACTACAGTAGCTGTGTTTCTTCTGGGTCCCTTAAGGCAAATGTCTTACTCAGTAACCTCAGTTTCCTGCTTATTCCTCTAACAATTAAAATTCAGCATTAATCACAAGAACAGGAAATGTTCTTTCCAGATAGAGACGTTTCGTGTGAAGCATCAGTGACTAAACTTTACAGAGTTATTTGAGAAAACCATACAAAATTAATACTGAAAGGGTGGTATTTCCTGATACAATTAAAAAAAAAAAAAAAAAGGGCTGGATCTGCTTGGGGAGCAGTAGCAGGACGTGGTGTTTATGTTCCCTGTCTCCAGCATATGTGCCTTAGCTGCCATACTGCCCCACAATGAAAGCAAATATGTTCTCTCACCTGTTCTCCCTGTGCCCACAGCCAGGAACAAATCCCAGCTGGCAGCAGCTGCCCAGCCCCACATAGCTTCACTCCTCTCCAGCAATGAGGCAGAACTTCCAGCCAACTGTTGGTTTTTTTTTTTTTCCTTTAATTATCTCAGATAGTTATTTCTTATTCAAATTTTTCTTTAAGGCCTGCTCTACTTGGGGGGAAAAAAAACAACAACAACAACAAAACCAAATAAAATCGTTTTAACTGTTTAGCAAAACTGGTGTCTGCCTTTAGGCAAAGTGTCTTAAACTAGCTCTTGTGGTTTTTCACAAGGTATGAATAGTGCCATTTTTCATCTCTCAAGCTAAATTAATGTATATTCAACCTCATTAAACTGCTACCAATGTCTGATGCAAACAGGCTCAGTTTAGTGGAGCCTGGCTGAGCTCGGCGAGGGTCTGTGAGGCTGAGACACCAGGCTGAGGGTGGAGTAGAAAAATTTGTACAAGGCTTCTTTAGCTTAGAGCATAGAAACCAGGTATTTGACCAAGGTGAACCTGGAGCAAACAGTTGACTTACATGAAACTAACATGTTAATTAGATAAGGCACATCTTGCAAATGTATTTAATGAGGAAGACTTGTATGTCTATCTGGCTTTCTCCCCTTCCTCCTCCACTCCTCTTCACCCACATCCTCTGGGCACCCATGAATGGTTCAGGTCCCCAGGAGCTCCTGTCACCCCTTGGTCTGGTTCATCTGCTCGCTGAAGGTTGGACTAGATGATTGTTCTAGGTCTCTTCTAACTGCATATTCTGTTCTAGTCTAATGTCTGCACTCATTGCTTCTCAGTGTAACTCCACTGAGCTCCACAAAACTCCAGCAGTTTATGCCAATAGGGTATTTAATCCATTCCATGTTTCCTAAACAATAATAATACAGCAGGATACTCTCTTATTTTCTGCACCATGATTTGGTAGCCAGGAGCTAATTAGTTAACAATAAGAGGAACAAACAAGGTTGCTCGGAAACCAGTATCATCTTCTGCCCAAAATGATGTTAAAAAGAAAAAAAAACAACCCTGATCATTTAGTTATTTATTGCAACTAAGTTTTTGGATTAAAATACATTTTTCATCTAGAAGGTTGCCCCAGATTTTTTTTCAGACCCAGAAAATGTTTTTTTCCTGAAAAGTGAATGTAGTCAAGGCCAGCAGATAAATGATCTTGATCAGGGGGGTTCCCTGCCCTTGCAGGGGGGTTGGAACTAGATGATCTTCTAGGTCCCTTCCAACCCAAACCAGTCTATATTCCATGACTTCTGCCTAGGCAAAAAATCTGTACTGGCAAGTAATTTGCATCACTCTTTCAAATCCGATCTGTTATTTAACTTCAAAATGCACCTAATTCCATGTCTTGCAATGCTTTAAATCTTTGATGTGCCAAACCATTCAGCAACAAACCAGGTGGACTTTGATGTTGCCACCACTGAGTATCAGCACCTAAATAACCATCTGTGTCTGCATTTATTGCTTCATGGCAAAAAAAGCCTGCGTTGAACTTCATCAGTTCCTTGGTCTGGACTTGGTCTCCCCTGACTCTCACTTGCTGCAGAAGCAGCAATTAGTCAGTGCTGGCCAGTTGGAAATGTTTGAATGTTCCTTTTCAGTACCTGGGGCTGTTGTGATAGGAAAAAAAAAGCTCTAATTTGAACAGACCTGACTCATTATCTTAACTTCATTTGAGCCGATTTATAACAGCTCATCACACCGTGTCTGTCTGGGCTCTTCTCCCTAAGTTTCCTCTGGACATTCTCGTGTTATCTACAGAAACAATCCAAAACCAGAACAAAACATGACAGAAAAATACATCATGCAGGCTTAACCTGTAACCTCTTTTGAGTGAGCCACAACAGAGCTAGCTGCAGATTAGCTTTAAAATGATGTAAAATCACTTTTCTAAACTCAGAAAAGAAACACCCAGGGAGAGGAAACACCCAACTTCGTGCAGCTCCCCCTCTCCCACAGTGGTAGCTGTGGTCTCCCAGGCTGTAACTGGGGGATTTTCTGTTGATTCACGCACTGAGTTAATTAGCAACACAGGAAAATAAGCTGCTTGTTTGCAGGGTGGGGTTTTTGGGATGAAGCTGCTGGAATAAGGGAGGAGAAGCAGCCTCTAGTAATCCTGCGCAAAGATGCAAGATAGAAGGAGAAGGTACAAGAAGATAAAAGGACAAATCTTTTTTTTATGATGGGGGTGGTGAGACCTTGGCCCAGGTTGCCCAGAGGGGTGGGAGATGTCCCATCCCTGGAAACATTCCAGCTCAGGTTGCATGGAGCTCTGAGCAACCTGATCTAGTTGAAGATATCCCTGCTCACTGCAGGACTAGATGATCTTCAAGGTCCCTTCAAACCTAAACAATTTGATGATTCCCAGCAGCTGAAAATTGCTCAGGTTCAATTAACAAAAATTTGCCTGGGTGAAGAGGTACCAACGATCAGGTCTATGTTCAGAACAACCAGACAAGGTGGCTGTAGAGATCTCTTCTGCCCTCCTTGCAACTCGGTGAGAGGGATCCAAGCTGGAGCCAAGGGCTGTGTGAAGCTCCCTGGCAGACGTTGCCTGGGGAACATCCTTGGGCTGGTGGGGATGGCAGGGGTGACCTGTCTGCTGAAGCACAAGAAGAACATGGAGCTCTTGGAGCGAGTCCAGAGGAGGCCACAAAGATGATGAGAGGGCTGGAGCAGCTCTGCTCTGGAGACAGGCTGAGAGTTGGGGGTGTTCAGCCTGGAGAAGAGAAGGCTCCAGGGAGACCTTAGAGCACCTTCCAGTGCCTGAAGGGGCTCCAGGAAAGCTGGGGAGGGGCTTTGGATAAGGGCTTGTAGAGAGAAGACCAGGGGGAGTAGATTAAAGTGGAGGAGGGGAGATTTAGATGAGACATTAAGAAGACTGGCCCAGGTTGCCCAGAGAAGCTGTGGCTGCCCCATCCCTGGAGGTGTTGAAGGGCAGGTTGGATGGGGCTTGGAGCAACCTGGTGTAGTGGGAGGTGTCCCTGCCCATGCAGTGAGGTTGGAGCTACATGATCTTTGAGGTCTCTTAAAATTTTTTAGAGCCTCTTTAAGCCTTTTATTAGTTACTTCTTATTTCTCCATCTTCTTTTCTTCTGGTTTTTTGGTTTGCAGGTCTCCTCTGTCGGTGTTTTCTCTGCCAGTGCCTGGGGCACAAACAGCACACAGGGCTTTGCACGGGGCCATCCTGGTCTCTTTGGAAAGCAGGTACCTTTTATTTTCCATGGAAACAATCCATCAAGATTTTATAATCTGGATGAGCAGTGAAGGGCTCACTGGGTGCAGCCTCAGCCTCCTCTCTGCAAGAACTCGTAGCTGGAGATGCACAATTTTCTTCTCATCTCTGTTGCCTTCACAGTTTTGCACGCACCTGCTTTTATCAGCAAAAGTTTCTTTATGCTTTTTATTTTGGGGATTTAATTCTCAGCATTGTACCTCACAAGGAGAGAATTATGCAGATAGTTTTTCTTAAAATAAAAGGTGGTGCCTTGAGATGGCTAGGAACAAGAAAATAGTCTTCAATATTCATTTTAACATTGAAGCTTCAACGCTATCTTTTTGTGTTTGTTTTTTTTTTTTTTTTAAACTTCACTGTTTGCCATCATTAAGGAGCCACACAAATGTTCATGGAGAACAGACCTCTCCAGACACAGGCAGCAGGGAAACACTGAGGGCTGGGACACATTAGGGGTCCCACGGAGCTAATTAGGTGCCTCATTGAGGCTTATCAAGAGGCACGTTCCTGTTGTGATTAACAGCCCTGAACCTACTGCTCCTGGCAGCTCAGTCAAGCTGATCTCTTGGGGTTCAGGGTTTGTTCCCTTTTTTTAAAGACAACTGGTAGGGAACTCTTATGACATTTCTCTGGGCATTTATGGAGGATTTGGGACATCTCATTTCCATCCTGCCTGCTGCTAGGAGTATTTTCAAACCTGTATTTGCCACTTCCAAGCACAGAGGAGCGTGCTGGCCAGCAAGTCAGAACCAGGTTTTTCCCCAGGCTGCAGAAAAGGTCCATGACAAATAGTTAAGAAAAACCAGAATATTATAGAATCACAGAAGAGTTTGGGTGGGAAGGGACATTTAAAGGCCATCTAGTCCAGCACCCTGCAGCAAGCAGGGACATCCTCAACTAGATTGCTTAGAGCAGTGTCCAACCTGACCCGGAATGTTTCCAGAGATGAAACTGTCTATTGACAGCTCTGACAGCTTCTCCCCTTGGTCACTGTAAGCCATTTTTGGTGGTCAGCTGAATTAGTTTGTTGCACTAAATGGTCTCCTAAACCTTCAGGCAAAGCTGAGGGAGAGACCTGGTGGAGCTTGCTTGGCCCATCTTTCATGACTTGGGAGCAAAGGTGAATCCTGGCCCCAGGTCATTAGATACCTGTGCATCCTACATCTTCTGCACAACAATCCACCAGTTTGTTGACCTCCTGGGAATCTGTGGACTATTTCTAAGGGACTGTGAAGGATAATGGAGAAAAACCAGCCTAGAGGAAGGAAGCAGAAAGTAATGAAGTGATCTGTTCCCCCAAGAAACCATTGGGCTGAAAAAAGGGGATTCACCGAGTAAAGAAGAATAACATATCTCATCCCATCTTTGTCACCTGAGCCTCAAAGCAGACTGAAACCAAACCACTCTGTGCATTTCCTTCAGCAAGCTAAAAATGGTCATTAAAACCCAATTTCATCTGAAGAATTTCTCAGGTTGCTCGCACAGCTTTGCAACGCTGCCTTCTTGGATCATGTCAGAGGAGAAAATCTATTCAAGTAGGGAAAACTCTGATTTCATAACTCAAAATATAGAGTCATAGAACTGATCACTAATAAAATAGTAGATAACCTCTGGAGAGGGAAGGATTCTGCAAATTCAAGGACTGTTTCAGGGGGTGAATCTCCACCTGGCACTGTGGGATGCAACCTTGGCTCTCATTAGACCCCACCTGCAGTACTGTGTCCAGGTCTGGAGCCCCCCAACATAAGAAGGACATGGAGCTCCTGGAGAGAGTCCAGAGAAGGGCCACGAAGGTGACCCGAGGGCTGGAGCAGCTCTGCTCTGGAGACAGGCTGAGAGAGTTGGGGGTGTTCAGCCTGGAGAAGAGAAGGCTCCAGGGAGACCTTAGAGCACCTTCCAGTGCCTGAAGGGGCTCCAGGAAAGCTGGGGAGGGACTTTGGACAAGGGAATGGAATGACAGGACAAGGGGGAATGGATCAAAACTGGAAGAGAGGAGATTTAGGTGAGACATGAGGAGGAAATTCTTCACTGGGAGGGTGGTGAGACCCTGGCCCAGGTTGCCCAGAGAAGCTGTGGCTGCCCCATCCCTGGAAGTGTTGAAGGGCAGGTTGGATGGGGCTTGGAGCAACCTGGTCTAGTGGGAGGTGTCCCTGCCCATGCAGGGGGTTGGAACTAGATGATCTTGAAGGTCCCTTCCAACCCAAACCAGTCTGGGATTCTGTGATTCTATGAGCCTGGGTTTCTTACCCACAGAGAAGTTTCACAATAATCTGCACATTCCAATCACACAGAAACACATTAACATCAAAACCTTCTTCTATAAGCAGGGGTTATCTTTGACACATTTTAGGGCATCTGCTAAATTAAGAAATTAATAATTGCTCTAATGGTTCCAAGTTGTTTCAAGGTCCATCATGAAATGCTGTCTGAAGCACACGGTGAAGAACCTACTGGGGATGCAAACAGGGATTAGCATTTGTAGCTAAAAGAGAGAACAGGGAAGCTTGTTAAACGAAAGGCTGTGTAATAATGTTGTCTAGAAGAAAAGTGATTGTTTCAAACCACGTTTTCCAGTTCCTCCACCTGTTGCTAGTCATCTGCTTGCAGAGGCAGGAGGTGAAGGCTGGGTGGTGTCTGGAGCAGCCAGCCCAGTCTGCAGCCTCTGCTGAACTGCCTGCAGTTATACACATGATTTAACTGTAATGGGACAGGACTGGTTCCGTGCTGCCTCTGTCCTTCCTGGTGTTCTCCTTGTGATCTGCTCTTCCTTGTTCCCATGAAAACCCTGATATATATTTCAGGTGTACATCCCATAAGCTACGCTTTGCAGTTTTGGTGGAATTATTGGCTATTCCCAGGGTAATGTCTCCATTTCAGACCTACCAAAGCAGCACCAAAGCCCTGCAGAGGTGCTGAGCAGCACTAAAAGGCTGAGGTGCACCAAACACCCTCAGTGGCAAGGCTGGTGGTGCTGGACTTGAAGCAGAGACTGTAACAACTTGTTAAAAGTATGTCCCTGATGTCTATCAGATGAAGTGACATTGTTGTCCTGACACAACTGGAGGGCTCACAGAATAACAGAATCCTTTTGGTTGGAGAAGACCTTTCCAGATCATCCAGTCCAACCATTCCCCCAGCACTGCCAAGGCCACCACTAACCCATGGCCCTCAGCACCACATCTACATGGCTTGGAAAGCCCTCCAGGGATGGGGACTCCACCACTGCCCTGGGCAGCCTGGGCCAGGGCCTGACAACCCTTGCCAGCAAGAAATGGTTCCCAAGATCCCATCTAAACCTCCCCAGATGCTGCCAGCACTGCGGTGAGGATGTGCCCAGAGGGTGCTGCAGTGCAAAAGGACAGAGGGCAAATGCCAGACCTCACTACACATGGCTGCTCTCCAGGGGAGCTCCATTCCAGGACCAGTTTTCAAACAGCCACTCCATCCATTTTGGACTTGATCTTAAAGGCCTTTTCCAACCCAAACGATTCTAACAATTCCGGTTCATAATAAATGGTTTGTTTCATATATCAGGGGACTTTCCCCAGCAGCAATAGTCAATCTTTACTGTAACAAACATTGTCTAGAAATTGATTCAAAATATATCTGAAGAAATTCTGGTCAGGATGGGGGGAAAACTGCTTATGAAGGTATTGCAAAGACCCCAAGTCTTCAAAGCAGGAGGATCCATCCAGGCAGAAGGCCTGAGCCCATCCTGGCAAAGCATGGGCTCTCCCACTCCTCACTGCTACATCAGGGACCCAGCTGTCTCCTTCCTATGGTCCTGTAGGTCCATCCTGGCCAGCACACCTCGATGCCTGGCTGCTGGCAGAGGTCACCTGCCCTGGGAAATAATGGGTCCTCAAGGGAGCACCAGGCAGGGACTATTGATTCCATAAATTACACCTATTTCCCCAGCCAGTTCCTCATGGGAAGCATGCAAGGTAGTGCTGGCAGATTACAAAACAGCCTCAGTCATTGAAAGAAGCTCCCCAATTAAGTTTGAAGCTCCCCAATTAAGTCTGACACCACTCATTTGGATCAGGGACATTCCTCAAGTTAACCCCACGTGATGCTCTTTGCTCTCTGAGGCTCACAAACACCAAAGCTCTTGCACCAAGCTGGATGCAAGGACACAAACAACCCGTGCCAGGTTTTGTACATATTCCTTATCTCTGGGGAAGCAAACCCACCAATTGCCACTTCCCAGCCTCCCGTTGGGTTTAAGTAACAACCAGACCAAATTTATAGAACCACAGAATGGTGAAGGTTGGAAGGGACCTTGAAGCTCATCAGGTTCCAACCCCCCTGCTATGAGCAGGGACACCTCCCACCAGACCAGGCTGCACAAGTCTCATCCAACCTGCCCTGGAACACCTCCAGGGAGGGGACAAAATCAACACTTCTTATCTATTGCCCAGCACTTGTGTGTCAGGCACTTAATGGCTTTTTTTCCCCCAAGTTCTTTGGAGTCTAATTTTGATCCTTATTTTCTGCTAAATGAACCCTCAACGATGCCCATTTTTCACTTGGGTGCTGGGGCTGATCTGTGAGCCAGAGGTTTTGAAGATCTCTTTGGCTGGAATTTGTGTCTTTAACATCTGTGAGATTCAAAAGTAGTTTTAGCCCAAATAGGCTATTTTGAAGAACACAAGCTGGATGGTTTGAGTGTGAAGTCTCCAGCAGTAATCCAGTTCTTAGGAAAACCATCGGGATTGCCTTAGTCCCTGGGACAAATAACTAAAAATAACAAATAACTCAAAATTGTGTTTAAAGCCACGACAGAACACTACCCAAGACACAGGCACCTTCGAGGCAGATCTCAACACTTTCCATGTCCAATAAGATAGTGGCAGAAATCATGGATTTACAGCCCAAGTTTCAGTGGAAGAGCATTTTAACTTGCATGTTCATGGAGCAAACAAAGAGCTGTATCCAACAGCCTGCCAAAGAGAAAACTGTGGGATTTATCTACAAACTAAATGAGCATTCATTATCTGGAATGGTAAATACCTGTTTGCAGGGGAAGTAATTTCTCCCTCCTACTCCAGTGCCTGCAGACAGAATAGAGGGCCCTGAGCAGATCCCTTTATTGCTTTCCCTGCCTTTCTGTCTGGAAATTGCTGGGAAGGCACTTACTGAACAGAGGACGTTTGGAAACAAAGCCCAGGAGGAGTGATTGTTTTAGATAAAGGGGTACATAGCCACCATTTAACTTCCTGACCTGCAAGGCATGTCTGCCTATATAATTCCAGAGGGTAATCTTACAGATCTAACCCTTACCCATAATTTTCCCAGCTGGGAAAACTCTCTTTAGCACCTTTAATTCCAGCAGCCGTTGCCAACAGGCTCATGAACAGTGTTTGCTTCTTCCAAGGGTGCCCAACTCACTGGAGATGGCACTGAGATGGGTCTGGGGTCTCACCTTCACCTCTGCCACCCCCTGAGAGACACCTGCCCTGGGGACAGGCTGTCCTTTGGCTCCCTTGCAGGAGGTTGAGGAGCAAAGCTGAAGCTCTTCACAGGCCCAGCCTGGTTTGTCACAGATCCATGCTGAGCTAAAAAGCTGCACGGAAGCTCTCAGCTTTAGGAAGTGTTGCCTTAGCAACTCACTGCTGTGGTTTCCTGCAGGTTCACTTCGTTGCTGCTGCAAAGGCTGAACAGCCTTTCCACTGGAAAGACAGATATCCACAGGTTTTCAGAGAGACATGGAATGGTTTGGTTTGGAAGGGACCCTAAAGAGCATCTAGTCCCACCCCCCTTCCGCAGGCAGGGACACCTCCCACTAGACCAGGTTGCTCCAAGGCCCAACACGAGGTGCAGGTGAGGGGCACTCCATCCACAGAGCCATACTGGGAACACTGGATAAAAATCTGCTTTTTATGACTTTGCTATTGGAAAAGAGCCCTCAGGGAAGTGTGCTCCAGCACTGACCCAGCGCCTGGGGGTTTCACATGGAATTTGTTGGCCAAAGAAACCCAGCTCAGATGATTCCAATTCCTCCAAATTAATAAGACTGATCCCTTTTTAGCATTAATTGAGGAGCCAAATGTCCTCAACTGACTTTAATTCCTCTAAATTCATAAGCCTTATCCTTTTTGAGAGTTTTGCCCTCGGCTGAATGGTTTCCTAAGTAAAATTTGCTGGGGCTGGAAATGCAGTTGTGTGTGTAGGCAAACAGGCTTACCACCTCAGCTCAGAGATGTGAAGCTGAGGTTTGCCTTCTGTTTCTTCTCAGGAAAAGTTAGTTCTTTTGAGGGAAAGCATGAACTTTCCAGGCTTGGGTTAGAAGCAGCAAGGTCTGTTTGCTGCCTTCCTGCCACAGTGACCAACAAACCCAATGAACCATCACCCACCTGGACAGCCCAGCCAAGTTCTCTTGATTTTTTTTGAAATTAAAGGAAAAAAAATTACTCTAGTTCCCTAATTCCCCTCCTAATTCAGTCACATCAGGTAGAAAGAGACAGACTGAAATAAATCCTGCTCCTCAGATTGAGTCAGAGCCCCCCAGGAAGAAGAGGGATGAGGTTAAGATGCTGGGGGGGGTGCCAGCACCCTTGGCACCACCGCTTTGCAGAGGGGGGTGACAGAGAAAATCAGTTCTGAAATCCATGACAAAATCGTGATTCAGAATCACATTCACCAGTTTAGCAGAAAGACACTATTTAAAAACCCTTGAGCACGTCAGATATGCCCATTTTATCCTGGAGGGCTCTGGTAAATGTGATTTTCTGTGCTGCTGCTCCCTTACGCAGCACAGAGGTACAGGGGAATTTCAGTGGGAAGGGACTTCTGAACATCACCTGAGGTTTAAAACCATAAATATCCCTTAACCCCACAAACCTTCACTCTGTTTCATAGAATAACGTTTTTAACCTAAGGAAGATACATTTAAAACTACCTCTTACACAGCAGAAAGGAAGCAAAGCTTAAGCATTATAAATCACCAAGTCAATTCCAACAGATCTTCTCCCTGTTTATCTTTCTCAGGTAAGAAACTTCGTATTAACCCAAAGTAATAAACACAGTATTCAAGGGTACCATGAGGAAAGAAATTGAATCAACTTACCAGAGATCCAGCTCAAGTTCAATCCTTTTGCTGCCTTCTGCTGGTTTCCAACTTCTAAGCAATAATTTATTACTGCTATATGAAATATTAAACCCAGTGCCTGCAGCATTGCCCTGTTTCTTGTCAAGATCTTGACTGTACCAATTTCCTAATTCCTACTTGGTTACTGATTTCTGCAGCCCCTGTGCAGGCAGTTTCCCTTTCCTGCAAAGGAACCCACCCCTAGGACAGAAGATGATGCCTCCCCTCCCAAGGCAGGATGCAGCTGGGCAGGAGATTGCTTTTAATTCTGTGTCAGGGCATCAAATGTCGCTGGTGATTTCTTGTTTCCAGTGGCTGAGTGATGAATTTTGCTCAGGGGAGGGAAGAGTTAAACAGGCTCTGGCATCTTCACATCTCCCGTTTTGAAGCTGCAGCAAACCCTGCTGTGAATTTCTGCCAGGGGGATTTTAAACCCCGTGTGAGAGCAGCAGGGAGGAGGAAAAAAATACCTCCTTTCTTCCCCAGGTTCATCTCTTCGCTGTTGCAAAAGATCCCCAAACCTCTGGGGATCACACTGGGGAGTGGGTTGAATAAAGCAGATTTTGGGGCAGGGGACCAAAAAGCCAAGTTGCCCTTTACCCCAGGAGGAGCAGGGTTTAAAGGCAATTCTAATTGCAAGCAAGATGTCCATGGATCAAGCAGATGGAGAGGATCCAGGTTCCAGTTATAGCACCATGATGTGGGAACATCTTCCACCAAAATAAGGAGAACTGGGATAAAAATAACATTTTCATTCTTTTCTTTAGAAGAGGGATGTTGCTGATGCCAGTGTGCCCTAAAATAACCACCCATGTGTCAGATGAGGGGATTCAGCCACAGCCCAAGGAAGAGGAGGCTGAGGGAGTTGGACTGATGGAGCTGGAGACCAGCTTCTTGGGCCAGAGCTGCAAAGAGAACCCAAAGCCACCGGTCCCGAATGCACCAGGGAGGGAAGAGCCAAGCAGTAGGAATTGCTGCAGATGTGCAAGGCTCCAGAAACCCTTTACCATATCCCAGTCTTCAGAGAAGCATGTTTTCCTGATCCCCTCATCTGGCCCAATCCAGATCTCCCCCAAGATATCTTGAGGGAAAGAGGCAATCAGCTTCTCCCTGGCATCTCTTGGCTTCTGTAAACTCCAAGGCAGAACCACCACATTTCTGGTAGCGACACCTTTGGTTTCTGCCAGTGAAAAATTCATCTCAAAGGGAATGTCTTCTTCTCCAACTGCTTGTTTTTTACTTCATGGATGCCTGAGAGCCACAATTCTGCAGGCTTGAACATTTTCCACTCCTCAGCTCCCACCCCACTCTCTCAACTCACGTTCCAGCCAGAACACAACGTTCAAAACCCAACCTCTTTTTTTGGCACAAACAATAAGCAGAGGCAGCTTCTGAAGAATGCAGGAGGAAGCACCAGGGTGATGGATGAGGGACAGATAAAGGAGATTTACATCCCACCCAGCCCAGATGTTTTACCTACGCTGTGCAGACATGCTCCACCCTGCCAGGATCCCACCAGCACAGATGTTTTTCCTACTCCGTGCAGACCTGCTCCACCCTGCCAGGATCTCACCAGCACTAACAAACTTCTTGTACATTTCCCTTCTTTCCCCGAGGGTTTCCCAACCCACCTCCAGCAGAGCTGGCCACAACCCCTCTCACCTGCAGGTCTCCAGCAGCTTCTGGGACCTTCTCATGTCCATCTCGAGTCACGGAGCCTTTGCTTTCAGCTGCCAGCTCCACTGCTCATTGCTCACGTTGCTGCAAAACAGGATTTGTCTCTACATCTTTCCACCTACCAGATGAAGTGATTGCATTTTGGGGAGAGGTGTCAGTCTCCCAGCAGCCCTCCTCCCCCCACAGCCAGCCTGTGCAGCCTCACGCCGTTATTTGTTCCCAATGAAAAGGATCCCTTTAATTAGCCAATTCACAAGCCAGAGGATCCCATGTGGCATCTCTTAGGGACTCTGACATTTCTTGAGGATTAGCAGCACCTTAATTATTTAAAACCTGCCATTTACTCCGTCTCCTACATCTCCCCAGTCAATTAAAACACACAGAAATGTCAACAAGGGCGTTTCAAACCACTGCTGCACCTTGAGGCACTGAGAACAATCCCAGAGAAGCTTTCTGATCCACACTAGAATAGATATACAGGAGAGGGATGTATGGGAGAATTGCATCAAGGAGGGTGGAAAGGACACTGGGAAAACATCTCTTCAGTTGTCCTGCCTCCATCTAGGCTGGGTGCAGGTACATGCCACCAGACAGATGTTCTTAAACCAGCCTGGGCTGCAGGAGACCTCCCAGCATCCCCAGTTTGAAAGCAAAGACCATCTCTGGAGGGCCTGGGAGATGGAACTGGGGAGGAGATCACAAAACAACCAGGTTTTGGTAGAGGAGCAGAGCTCCAGCTTGCTACCTCCTTGTCTGATCAGTAGTTAAACCAGCCAAACAAACACCCTTCAAAACCATTTTTGGAGTAAACAGCTGCCCAAGGGTGGTGTGTGGATATTACTCACTGAGAGGTTTGAGTAAGACATGAAGTGTTTTACTTATTTCTCTGTGGAAAAAACATCTGCTAACACAGGCTCTGCTCTCTAGCACAGGGGTAACCCCCAAGCACACAGGTCTGCCAGCTTGATTTAAGGGAGGGAAAATGTCTTTTTTTGGGTTTGGGGTTTTTTTTTAATCATTCCAGCTTAGGGAAACTCTCAGAAAGGTTCTCTAGGAAGGCTTGGGGGGCTCAGGGATCTCTAACAACAGTTTGATCCAACATGGCAAAGCAGCCTCACAAACATGTGGTGTCTACTCCCAGCCAGGACTGAAGAGCACCAGGGACACCCACTGCCTCTCATCCAGGGATTCAGCCCCTGGCACAGCGTGGGCCTTCACAAGTACCTCCTGCTCCTCTGGAAACAGCCACTCTGAAATGATTTCCCTGGAGAATCCTTGTTTTGCTTCCTATAGCTGCAGAGCTGGTCAATGGCTTGTGCAGAGCGAGTGCACAGAGGACATTTACTCCAGGCTTATCCTTTTTTTGCTGCTGCAGAAGCATAAAACCTTTAAAATTAAATTTTAATTAGCAAAATATTGAATTGTAAAGTCGTTTTGGTTGGGAAAGACCTTTAAGATCATTCAGACCAACCACTGGAGAAAAAATCCCACAGTGAGGTCCATGATGTGACCCGTGAGCAGATCACATTTCCCAGCCTTCACATCAGGGCTCACACAAGGAGCTCAGTCAGAAAAGAACCTCTGATCAGTCCCAGATTTCACTCAGGGATCTGCAAGGGCAACCTTTCAATCACCAGAGTAGGGAAAATTGGATCATAAGTTTGAAAACCACCCTTCCAGCAGACAGTATTCAAGGGCAGGTTGGATGGGGCTTGGAGCCACCTGGTCTAGTGGGAGGTGTCCCTGCCCGTAGGTGATCTTTAAGGTCCCTTCCAACTCAAACCATCTGGGATTCTGTGATTTACCAAGTGCTGGGAGATGTTGCCCCACACCCCCTGCTGCTCCCCCCCACCCCAGCACCCACACAGCCACAGAGCCCTCGGGTCTCTCCAAATCAATCACATCCAATTCATTCTCCCTCTCGTTTCCAACGCTGCTTTGCTTGGCCTCTCTGCAAAACACTGAGGATGAGTTTCATTGAGCACAAGTCCCTTCACAGCAGACTTAAGAGCTCATTTAACCTTTTCCTCAACTGCACATGAATAATTGATCCCATCCTCCCTTGCAGGCTGCTCAGCATTCATTTTCATATTGATTTTCCCTCTTCTTTTCCCACTGCATTCCCATGCCTTCCCTCCCCTGGCAATTTGCAGCCGCTCTCATTGACCTCTTCTGCTCCCCTGGGCCAGGACAGAGGATGACCAGCTAATCACATCTGTCTGGGGTTTTTACTGCACTTATTATGCCTTTATTACCCCCATACTACCTCTGCTCTGCCTGCTCAAGGGTGGCTGGCACTGCAAGGGAGGTGGGATGCATTGCTTGAGCAGCAAAAACCCAAATAATCCCAGTTTTCCTGGGCTGGTGCAGGACAAGCAGCAGAGAGACCCTTGGCTCCTTCATACACACACAGAATCACACAGAATCACCAAGGCTGGAAAAGACCTTTAAGATCATCAAGTCCAGCCTATGACCAACACCACCACACCATCTAGACCATGGCACTAAGTGCCACATCCAGCCTTGCCTTGAACACATCCAGGGATGGTGACTCCACCACTTCCCTGGGCAGTCCATTCCAATGTCTGATCACCCTCTCCGTGAGGAAGTGCTTCCTGATATCCAACCTAAACCTCCCTTGGAGCAACTTCAGGCTGTGCCCTCTTGTCCTGTCACTGGTTGCCTGGGAGAAGAGCCCAGCCCCCACCTGACTCCAACCTCCCTTCAGGGAGTTGAAGAGAGTGATGAGGTCCCCCCTGAGTCTCCTCTTCTCCAGGCTAAACAACCCCAGCTCCCTCAGCCTCTCCCTATCAGACTTTCCCTCCAGTCCCTTCCCCAGCCTCGTTCTCTCCTCTGGACCTGCTCCAGCACCTCAACGTCCTTCTTGCAGTGAGGGGCCCAGAGCTGCACACAGGACTCGAGGTGAGGCCTCACCAGTGCTGAGCACAGGGGGTTGGTCTTGCCTGTACAAACTCATTAAATACAGGCATTAATTGATGACCACAAGTTGCCCAGCCAAAGGATGACAGCCCAGCATGTGATGGTGGTTTGTATCAGAGGAGAGGGCCGTGTTGGGAGAAAGAGGGTTTTTAGTGTTGAGAAGAACAGTGTGGGGAAGCAGCTTGGCATAGAGCTGCAAGAACTTGTTAAACTTGTTGAATCAGACTCACAGTCTGATGCGGGTTGGAAGGGACCTTAAAGACCACCCAGTTTCAACCCTCTCCCACTAGACCAGGTTGCTCCAAGCCCCATCCAACCTGCCCTTCAACACTGCCAGGGATGGGGCAGCCACAGCTTCTCTGGCCAACCTGGGCCAGTGTCTCACCACACTCACAGCAAAGAATTTCCTCCTCATGTCTAACCTAAATCTCCTTTCTTCCAGTTTTGATCCATTCCCCTCTCACTCAGACCTACCTTGTCCTCTCACTCCCTTGTCCAAAGCCCCTCCCCAGGTTTCCTGGAGCCCCTTCAGGCACTAGAAGGTGCTCTGAGATCTCCCTGGAGCCTTCTCTTCTCCAGGCCAAACAATTTCCCCCTCTCTCAGACTCGTGGCTCACCTCTTCCATTTCCTGACTCTCTCTTCTGCACAAGAAACAAAAAGAGTTAAATTATTACCCTTCACAAGGTTTAATTAAATACCTTGATGCAGTGTACCCACAAAAGGTTGTTTCTCCTACCTTAGTGGTTTTCCAGGCACTACAGGAGCATTCAAGGAGAAAAAAAATAATTAGGTGCGATTCCACAATGCTCAAAATCTCAAGAAGAAATAAGTTAGTCTGAGAAATCTTGGGCTTTTTTGCTTTTTGTCTGTTTCGGGGGAGGAAGGGGAGGAGATGCGTTTCTGTTTCAGAATTCGGGTTAAAACTGGTTTTGATCCGGAGCCTCCAGGTGGGGACGCTCCCATCCCGGCTGCCGGGAGCAGCAGCAGCACCACACGCTGTCCCGGGGAGAAACAGCAACCCGAGAGATCTTGAAGGTCCCTTCCAACCCAAACCATTCCATGATTCTCCTCAAAATAAATGTCCTCTTGCTGTGCCTTCCAACGCCGGGTCTCCCACGGGTTTGCACAGAGCTGGGAGCCAGTGTAGAAAACAAGAACTTCAGTAAATAAATCATGAAAACTACAAGTAAAAGAAACATTTCTGGATCCAATTCCCTGACAAGGAAAGGCCCAACTCACAGGGGTACAAGCCTGACAATGATTTCAAGTTATTGCATCCCCACAGCACCAGGGAAATCATTCTGATGTTCCTCTGTCCTGCCTGCACAAAATATTGTCTCATGAATTTTTAGTACCCTGTAATCTGAATTCTATCCAGCCTTGAAATGAAGTGGTGTGGAAACCAATCCTCTGTGTTTAACAGGGCTCCAAAAGTAGATTAGAAGAGTCATGAATCCTCAGGTCTGGATATCCCTGTACAGCCCTCCCCTGATTTTGTGCTCAGAAATTATATATCATATATATACATGTATTGATAAATAAATATATTTCTATATTATAGATTTGTATAACACACCCTATTTTGTCAGGACTATGGAGCTCCAAACCTTCCAGCAAGAACCAGGAGTCCCTGCTGGTGATTTTCAGGCAAATATCTGGATTGATTGATCTTCGTGGGGAACGTGCTGTTATTTATCCAGTGCCCCAGTGAAATCCAAACACTTGCTGGGAATTAAAGAGCAAGATGACCCCTTGGGAATGAATTCCCTGCTTTACCACGAGCTTTCATCTTTCAAATAACCAAATCCTTGCGTTTCAAACTGATCACTTACAAAGAATAAAATGGTATCTCCTTCCAGCCCCAAGCTGCACTGCTCAAGTCATAATATTCTTTGCCTCTTGCTGGGAGAAAATTCAATTATTCTTCCTGGTAGCAGAGGAGAAGTGGTGCTGGTGCAGGGCCCTGGCTGAGCACCGTGGCACCTTCTTGGCAGGGAGCAGAAAAGCCTCCCTTCCTCCAGCTTTTATGACTATGATTTCATCTAGAATCCATGAGCACGGGGTATTTGGTGTTTCTCTCACCACATTATCCCTTTTCTTTAATTAATGTCAATGAGAGGGATTAAAAGGTTTCTCAGAGGGATGGTCCTCACCAGCACGATGGGATCTCCCTGACTTGGGGTCACCTCCCACCCAAAGAGCTGCTTTGGGGGACACACACACCCTTTTTTTTTTCCAACATTCTGGCAAGTTAACTATTCTTTTTTGGAAAAGGAACAGGTCAGCACAGCTGAGGAGGCCACAAAGAGTTGAAGGTGTTGGTGGTGGCCCTGGGCAGAAGCAGCAACATCTGCTGGTCAGTAGAATTTAGTGAAAAGGAAGATGAGTTTGGGAGCATCTGGTGCTCCAGAGAAACACCATTTGAGCCAGTGCAGGGACACAGGGGGACCCAACTGGTGTGACAGGGCAGTGGGAGCTCCTGGCATCCCACACGTGAGTCTGCACTCAGGGATGTCCCTGGGGAAGCTCCTATTTCCTCTTCTCCCATAAAACAGGTCAGCTTTGAAGCTCTGTAGTATTTCTAAGATGAGCACACGGGAGGACATGTGGTCCTGGCAGACAAACTCGGTGTGTCCATGTGGTCACATCATCAAACATCTGCCCCTTCCTGTGCTGCCACTCACTTGGCTACATTCCCACCTGGGTGAACAGGGAAATAAGCAGCATTCCCAGCTCCTGTGGGGCAGGTGACTGCATGGAAATGTTTTATTTTTCATTTCAGTGTGATTTTTAGTACCTTTCAGAGGGTCCCCGTGGACATCACTGCCCTAAAAGCTACCTGCATTGACCCACCTGTGGAAACCATTTCCACCTGTGCTCACCTTGAACTTGTCCTGCTTGCCCAGGATACTGACAGCCCAGGAACACATCCAGGACTTGGCAGGACCTTTGAGGGTACTGGGAAGTCCTTGGATGGGATAATGGATAACCTTGGACTACAAAGGGATGCCACCCCTATAAATAGCAATATAATTCCATAAACCAAGGTGAGCTGCTTCCAGCCATGCAGCTCTCAAAAACACAAGAAGGACATGGAGCAAGTCCAGAAGAGGCCATGGAGATGATCTGAGTGCTGGAGCAGCTCTGCTTTGGAGACAGGCTGAGAGAGTTGGGGTGTTAAGCCTGGAGAAGAAAAGGCTCCAGGGAGACCTTAGAGCACCTTCCAGGGCCTGAAGGGGCTCCAGGAAAGCTGGGGAGGGACTTTGGACAAGGGGGAATGGATTTAGGTTGGACATTAGGGAGAAATTCTTTGCTTTGAGGGTGGTGAGACCCTGGCCCAGGCTGCCCAGAGAAGCTGTGGCTGCCCCATCCCTGGAAGTGTTGAAGGGCAGGTTGGATGGGACTTGGAGCAACCTGGTCTAGTGGGAGGTGTCCTTGCCCACGCAGAGGGATTGGAACTAGATGATCTTTAAGGTCCCTTCCAATCCAAACCAGTCTGGGATTCTATGATATTAGGAAAAAACTCTTTACTGGGAGAGTGGTCAAGCACTGGCACAGGCTGCCCAGGGCAGTGGTGGAGTCACCATCCCTAGAGGTGCTCAAAAAACATACACTTTGGGACATGGTTTAGTTGACACGGAGGGCTTGGGTTGACAGTTGGACTTGATGATCTTAGAGGTCTTTTCCAACCTTAATGATTCTGTGAAGATCCACCAGCTTCTGAGATGACTCACTGAAGGTTGCCTGGGGTCTGGGTGTGGGCTGGATTTTCTGTGTTTGCTTTGGCAGAGAAAGGCAACGATTTCTCAGCGTTTCTCACCTGGCTGTGATCGGAACACACCATAAAATGCAGGAAATTTCTTTGTGTCCTTTGGGATCTATAAAGTCACCTGGGCCACAACAGCTCATTGTTCTGAGGAGGAAGGAGCAGGACTGAGATGTACAGAGCAGGTTTAATTATTAAATCATCCTGCATCAAGACCCCTCGAGATCCTCCCAAACTCTGCCAGAGCTTGTTAGCTGGTGGGATCTCAACAGAAGAGGAACACACACAAGCTCTGATGTTTCTTTAAGAATTAGTGAAGAGTTTCAATGGATTTAGGGTTTTTTTAATCAGTTGGGGTGTGGGGTTGTTGCTTTTGGGGATTTTTGTTACTTTGGGGTTTTTGGTGGCCACGTTGCAATGGGTTCCTGTGTTTTGTCTCCATCACATCAGGCTGCCAGTGCTTGTCCCTGCCAAGAGTGACCAGGTGGGGGCTTGGGGAGGTTCTTCAAGCCCTGGAGCCAAGATGCCTTCTCCAAGCAGCTTTCCAGAGCCAGCAAGAATTGGTCCACATGGACACACAGCCACGGATGGTCTATGGATTCAAGGATTAAAGACCTCCTGTCCTCATCCTTAGTCCTGGGCTAATCTCTCCCCATCACCAAATTTTCACAAATAGTTTTCAGTAGGAGGAAACTGGTCAACCTCCATTGGGAGTAAACCTTTCCAGGCCATAAAATGTGCAACTCCAACAAAGTGGGCTGCCAGGTGTGGAAAAGGACAAGACCTGCCAGGGAAAACACACCATGGAACTTTTTCTGGGGTGCATGACCCCTCTGGTTTGTGGCAGCTGGTGACAGGAGCTCTGTTGCATCCTCTGCTATAAAAACCACCTGGTGTGACATTGGCCACCTCTGGGAAGTGGCTCAGCATGGAGATGGGGCAGGAAAGGGGATTTCCCCCAAAGAGGAAGTGGAGGGCACCTCAGATGACAAAGAGGGATGGCCCAGCTGGTCTCAAACTGCCCGGTGAAACCTGTGAGCCCCATCCCCATGGTGGCTGGGTGGTGGCTCAGCAAATGTCCCCAGACACATCAGAGACACCCTCAGGGGAGGCTGTGTGGACCATCACCACCTCTGCTGGGGGGGTCACAGGTAGCACCCACCGAAATCCAGGGCTGGTGCCTCAGCACAGTCACACTTGAGCAAAGCTGGGACATCACAGGCAAGGAAGGAACATCAGGTGAAAGAGCTGGATGAAGGGTTTGCATTTGGGGAGAGGGGTTGAAGTGTGCTGGGTTGGCTGCCACGTGAAGGACAGTCCTGAAATCAGCCTCAGGCTTCTCCTTGGTGGTCCCTGAGCCAGGGAACCAGCTTTGTCACCTTCCCTCTCCCCTGGGATTGCTCAGAGCTTGCAGCAGGTGAGGACACCAGGGTTTGTCCCTTCAATGGGTCACCAAACTCACTCTGAACAAACTTCCCTCATTTGCACAGGGCTGGGGGGCTGCTTCAATCTCCAGACTTGGCTTGAAAGGTGCTGACGGGCTGATTTCACCCACTGGAAAACATGACCAGTTTCTCTTGGATTATATCATATCTGAGGTAGGAAACATTTGCCATAAATCCTCTTTCTCATGGGATGCAACACAGCCTTTAATCTTCAATTGTTGCTGTTTCAATCCATGTTTCACCTGCTGCTTTCCAACCATATCCAGGGATGGACTCTGTTGTGAGGAGCACCTCTGGTTTCAGGTGAGTTGTACTGCAGGAAGAGCCTGAGAAAGCCCAAGCTCCCCTTCTCCCAGTGATCCAAATAGAGGTTCTCCTTGGATTTTGGGAGTCTGAAGAAAGTGGTGAGTAGAGCTGAAGGGAGGGAGGAAGTGTCCTCCAAACACAGCTCCCCTTGTTCCCTCACGTACCACACGCCACCCAGACCCTTCTGGGGCCTCACACAACACAAGTTGGCACCAAAATAAGTTGGCAAAATACAAACTAGAATCTACAGGCTTTTAATACTTTCAGGTACTTTTTATAATCAACATCAACACCCCCTTTTGCAGGCAGTCCCTGTCCTGCTCTGCACTGGCCCTAACAGCATCCCCCTGGGTGAAGGACCTGAATCCATCAGGAGAAGTTTTAAGGAGCAGGTTGCAGATACAAGGTGGAATAAAAGCAGCACACCAAAAAAACAAAGAGACCTGAGATAAAGCAAACCTCTCACAACCCAAACCCAGCCTAGGGGCACACACCTGAGACCCCTGGCTGAAACCAGGCACCAAAATATGTGGTGGGTGCCCACTGAGCTTTGGGACTGAAGGGCTCAGGAGGGCAGAGGACAAGAGACATAGAGGAAGGAGACTACAGCTTGCAGCCTGGTGTTCCAGCACACCAAGGGGACGTAGCAGCAGCAGAACAAATCCCACCCCCCTGTTCCTCAGCGAGCTGCATTTTCCTACCTGCCAAGAAGAGCATCTCCCCTCTCTGCTGGCTGCCTCTGGATCTCCAAAGAAACAACTCAGGTGAGGACCCAGCCTTTAAACCTTCCTTTTCCCAGCTGAAGTGTTTTAAACACGAGCCACGGGCTGGTTGATGTCCAGCACCTGAGAAACCAGCCTGATTCTCTCCCAACACCTGAGAGCACTTAATGACCTCCTAATTAGCCAGGTCTCACCCCGTGGGGTGCAGCATGGCCTAGAAGGTCTGTCCAGCCCTGGGACTGTCTGTGAGGTTGGGATCAAGGCCGGCAAGGACATGACACAGAGGAGCAACCTGATTGGATTGAAGAATCACAGACTCTCAGAATGATTTGGGTGGGAAGGGACCTGAAAGACCATCCAGTTGCAACCCCCTGCATGGGCAGGGACACCTCCCACCAGACCAGGTTGCTCCAAGCCCCATCCAACATCCCTGCTCACTGCAGGGGGTTGGACTAGATCATCTTTAAAGGTCCCTTCCCACCCAAACCATTCTGTGAGTCTATGAAATACTTGGTCGTGTGAGCTCTGATGGGACAGGGGATGAGCCAGGTCCTCTGGGACAGTGGTGTCCTGAGCTAGGTCACCCCCAGCCCTTTATGTCCAACTCCAATTTCAGGCACCATTTCTGGCCTTTGGAACCAACACTGGGCTGAAGGTTAATTAGACAACAGTGAAATTTCTCCTCCTGGACATAAACGTGTGGTGGGAAGGGGAGGGTGGCAGCACCTGCAAGTGGAGCACCCCAAGCTGTTGGGATGTTGGCTCCAGACTGAGACAGCTGAAGAGGAAGGTGACCTTCAGTGGAGTTAAAGAGTAGCCAGGGGATTACCAAGAGCCTTCATGAAACTGAATCCCAGATGTGGATTTCACTGAATCCTTGTTTATTACCCGTTGGTAATAAACCAGTAAACCTGATTGGGTTTAAACCCCATGAACTAAGCATTTCCTGAGGCCAAAAAAACCAACATACCCTGGAAATGGAGGAAGAAATGGAAGTGGAGGAAGACCTCCTTGCCCTCCCTGTTCCAGCCATCAAGGTATACTTCAGGAGTGGGAAGGAAGAGATGAGGTGGGAAAATGGATTGTTACACAGAGCAAAAGGCAACTGGAAAGGTAAAAATTACTTTAATAAACAATCAAATTACATTGCACTATAAATAAAACCTGACAAAATACAAAAAGGTAACAACTTGTGATAATTAATAACCCCAAATTCTTTTTCCTGAACACCACCTCTGGATAAATAGTGAGAAAAGTACCAAAAAGTGCTGCTAGAAACGTGGTGGAAGTGAAACAATTCTTGGAGTCATTAACTGCTAAGAGAGGTAGTTTGTCTCATTTTTTGGCAGCCTTTGGGAACTTCTTGAACTCCTCCTGTTTCTTGAAGAAAAGCTGAGCAAGGATATGATCTGCTGTGCCATGGAAGTAGTCCTTCATCCGGAGGGTTTCCAGCTAGGAAGGAGAAGACAGCATTTTAAAAAGAATCATCACAGCTACCTGATCATTTTTGCAATAGTGATCATGTGGAATAAGAAGTGCTCCTCAAATCCAAGATGAAAATTCATTGATTTTCAGTTAACCTTCAAGGCCAGGTTGGGTGAGGCTTGGAGCAACCTGGTCTACTGGGAAGCATCCCTGCCCACGCAGGGGGTTAGGGACTGCATGGTCTTTAAGGTCCTTTCCAACCCAAACCAGTCTGGGATCCTATGACATGTCTTAAGATGGCTGGATCCACATGACCTTAGATAACCACAGCCTTGCTCTGGCTCCTGGGATGTAGATTTGTCCAAGGCTTATGAAGAGCTCTCCCTTTGGTGGGTGCTCAGCTCGGGAAGACCCTCAGCCTGTGCAGGACTTGTCTTTAGCACCAGGAGAACCTCATGCACAACCACCATCTGAATTCCATCTCTCTGACACCCACCCTGCCACGGAGCTTTGCTGGGTCTTCCCCACCTCCTGTGTCCATGGACAGATATTTAACAGGTGTTCCCTGCCAGCCAGTCCCTCCAGAGGGGAATTTGCACAGTCAGTGCTTGACATGTTCTTAGAATCCCTTTTGAAGGTGTGCACCAAAGCATAAAGCTTCCCTGCTTGAGAAAAGCCCAGTTGAATGATTGAGTTGATTTCCTGCTGCAGCAGAGGGGTTGGGCTTGAGGATCTTCAGAGGTCCCTTCCAACCCCTATGGTTCTATGAGGTCCCCCTCCCTTGTGCAGCTGAATTCTCAC